>CM066033.1:1054450940-1055804511 GCA_033557465.1 Ichthyophis bannanicus | reverse complement strand
CGGGTCCAATAAACACTGTACACCAGTACCTACGTGTTTTTGCCCAATGGGTGTCCCCTGTCTTCCCCTTAGGTAGTGTGCACAATGCATGTTGTATCACGAACCACAGGCCCCTCACTGGTGGGGTGTGTCGACTGGCAGGTATCATGGGGGTCTGCACAGACACCATCACATGCCATGTGGTGCCGTGCACTGGGTCAATTCCAAGCCCCGGGGGCTACGGCAGTGCGGCAGATTTTAACATATCCTCCCGGTTGCACAGGGGAATGTCCTTGAGCTACATGTCCATGTTTGGGGAGCCGGGCAACGTTAAAATCCTGTCATACCCCCAACATGCGACGGCCATGTGTGACCCTTGTCCCTTGCCTGCAACCACTGCCTACGTGCCTAGCCACACCCCCACAAATGCGTTACGGATTACTCATCTCAACCATCCCCTGTGACATGTATTTTTCCCAGGCAACACACTTCAACAGCTTAACCCCTGAGTCGGCCTCCTGGGCCTCATCATTAGGCGGGCGGGGGGTACATCTCTTACCCGCTGCCAGCACAGATGTCACTGTTTACAAGTTGGGTGACGTATTGGCACAAGCCCAGGCATGTGGTGGCATCAGAACTGTTTTTCGCGCGCGGGCGGGGGGTCTGGCTTCCCACACCATTGCACACATCTCGCATGCCCCCCGTTTTTTGCCTTCAGTTATAGCATCTGGGGGTCCGTCGTCTACATTTGCTGCAGCTCTCGCTTCGAGAGCGCGTCCTAACCCCGCCTAGGTCGCACACACCTACCCACAACATGGTCATTCCCCCCGACTGCATGTGGTAGCCAGTCCACGCATGATACCCCTAGGTCTATCTTTACAACACATACCTGTCCTCCAGCACATAGCCCAGGCTTGCATCCATAGTGCTTTGTTAAGGGAGACACGTTACCCTTGTTCAAATTAACAACCAGTTGTGTTATATTTTAAACAAAAAAGGTAATATATTACAATGTATAGCGGATGGGGGACAATACCCATCACCCCTCCGCCCCCAACACTCCCCCTCCTCCTCCCCCCTGCCACCGCCCACCCCCACTCTATACAACACCCTCCTCCACCCCTCCCGCCACCCCCCAATCAGCCCACAACCCTCTCCCTGCAGTGCTGCCATGCCCAGTGATGGAGAACTCGACTCGACAAGGACACATTGGTGTGGACGTCAACAGGCTCCATGCAATGACTCCTGTAGCACTCCTTCACGGGAGATGGCCACCGCCATTGCAGCCGCTCCACCGTCTGCGGGCCACGCGCTGACGAGCTTCCCGTCCAGCCACTGTGTTGCGAGTGCACTAGGCATGTGCACTCCGCCGCGCCAAGGGGCAATTCCAGGGCCACATACAGGTCCCGCCACACCAACCTTGCCACGCACCACACACACAATAGTCCCAGGGGGTCTGGGTGGTGGCATGTGCATGCGCCCTTTGTGTGGGCCCTGGATGGTGGCGAGACATGGCCTGGCTGGCGTGAGCCCCCAGTGGCCCCTGTGCTGCACTGTGTTTCCCCATCACACTCTCCCACGACACACACATCCCCCTCCTCGCCCTCGCTGCCACCCTCCCACCACCCCTTCACCTACTCTTCGACACACCCTCTCAAACCCACACCGCACATCCAGACACACTCCCTCCCCCCCCTGCCCCCGCCACCGACACCACCCCTTCCCTGCTTCCATCAGCCCCCCATCGCTCTGCTGCGACTCTCCACCTGCGCTTCCTTCACCCTCGTCCCTCCGCCACGCACCACCCGTTCCTCCGGTGCACGGAAGTACACGGCCACCACCGCACCTCTGGGGCGTGGGCGGGTAGGGGGGGCACCTCAGGGCAGAAGCTGATGTGGTGCGGCTCTTCATCATTGGCATCACCCCTGCTGTGGAAGATGCCCGTCATCAGCACATTATCACATGTGTTCACATAACACATGTACAAGGGCAGGCACCACACAGCGGCTGGTGGACCCATGTGACATTTGTTTACTTGGGCAGCAAGGTTGTCAATACTCACCCTCAAGCCTTCTGCCTGTGCCGCCCTCTGGAGGCAGTGCCAGGTAGTCGCTGTGGTGGAGCCGCAACTCCCGTCGTCCCTTTCTTTCGTGGATCCTCTACCCTGTGGATGTGAAAACCATGTGTGGTGGCATCAGTGACTGCTTACCTTCTGGGTGTTGGTGGGGTCAACATAAACCCACATCTGTGGTGGCCAAGAGGCAGTCTTGCTAGCTCCTTCTTCCAACGGCTGTGTGTGGTCATGTACCAAGCATATATTTCGGTCACGTGTACCAGGTGCTCTCACAGGCACACCAGGAATCAATGTCTTCACACGTGTGTAGCATCGGTACCAACTGAGCCTGTGTGGGAACGCTTCCCAGCGTCCTATATGAACGCTTTTGGGAGCAGACCACAGTGAATGTGTGCTGCCTTCCTGCCTTTCCAAAATGCCTCTCTCCAGTTGAGTTTGAAAGCTGACACAAGGATAGAGCGAGAGAGAGAGAGCGGGAAAGAGCAGAGAGAGAGACTGCAGACCACCCGCTAGGGGAGATGGGTGGGTTGTGATTACCTCATCCTGCTGTTCCCGGATATCACCTGTGTACAGGTGATTAACTATGAATCACCATGAGCAAGCAGGACGTGGTCGGCACATGTGAGGAAAACCTAGATTGAGATGCCATGTGTTCGTGGAAGGTTCCCCAGAGTGGGGTGATGCCTGTGGAGTGCTTATGCCACTTCCCTCCTCCAGTGGATTCTCTGGCATTCCCTGTACGAGAGGCGCCTAGGAGAGGATTAACATATGGAAGAGGGTTTTGGTCACAGAAGCAGCCTGACCAACCAGGAGCATGCCGGCGGGACCGCCTTTCTCCAAGCAATTAGTGGGGCCAGAACCGAGGCACACCAGGTAGCTGGGCTCACACAAATGTCGTTAATATAGACGTCATGGAGGTGAAGCACCGTGAGGCTACGCCATGACTCTCACATTGTGAGCGGGCAACATTGCCACCAGTGAATGGTGTTCAGCTATGATAGATAAAAGGCAATACATTGAGCAATTCAGTTGGATAAGAGATCTTTTTGAAACTGCTGTACCCCAAATGCGCTGGATCCAGACTCAGAATAGCTGAGAGGACCTTCTGTTTTGCTTGGTTCCTCTGCAGATGACACTCCCAGCTCTTTCACAGTCCCCAGGTATGACGAGTCTTCTCTCCATTTGAAAGCATGCTGCTGTTGAAAGACTACAGGTAACTAAACCTTTCTGGTTCAAATGCAAGGAGAAATCCACCTTAGGCATTAGTGTGGATGTGCCTTAGGATTTACCTTATCATTGTGAAACGGTGTGGAAGGTGGATCAGCCACTGGAGCTTGAAATTCACTGATTACGACTTGCTGATGTGGATTTGCAAGAAGGTATTTTACTTTCCAGGTCATAGACTTTAGTGAAGTAGTGTCTAAGGGCTCAAGAAGGCGGCAGCATACGCTCCCTAGAAGCAGATTTGGATCCGATGTCCTCTGTAGGTGGTCTAAGGGCGCCATTTTTGGTAGATGCAGGCCTCTCATGATTCCGGATATTAGATGATGGTGGAAAACATGGGTTGTCCATTGATGGGTTCAGAAGGAAGCAGCAATGGCACGTAAAGGACTCTGACTGTACTCAATTTGTAGACCATTGTTTGATAAGTAATGGCGTGTGTGTCAAAACATGTTTCTAGATACGGATGACAAGAGGGTTGCAGGCCTTTTGTTATCACCAATTGAAATGTCACGTCCACCGTATGGCATAGGACGGCCTTGTGGAAGGTTTCCTGGAAGCATAACATACATCATGCACCTTCCTGAATGAGGGGAGGTCCAAAGCAGTTACATAGCCGTCGAGTAGCCAGGCTCTGAGCTGCAGAGCACGTTGGGTTTGTATGCCATACATTCCCCTCCTCCTGCGACAGTAAGTCTGGAGCTGACCCTACCGTACAAGGTGTAACATGGGACCGATTTACGAGGCCGAGGGTATCACACCTGTTGTTGCCAGCGTGGGTCTATCAGGATCATGTTGCCCCCTCTGTTCCTCATGATTTTTGCAATAGGGTCTTGGCAATCAATGGAATGGGAGGAACGGCATATCGCATTCCTGCCCCACAGTTGAGGAGGACAGCATCCCTCCCCGCTTGGTAGCTCTGAGCTGGGATTCGTGAACAGAACCGGGTCAAGGTTTTGATAATATGATGGACTTTTGGAAGAGGTATGACTCTTGATTTCCCCCAGAGTTGTCAATACTCTACATATTTGGTCCATGTGTAATAGACCATTTTTGCGGAAGCAAACCCCTGCTGTGTTTGTATGGCTAACAGTTTCTGATTGCCCGGAGATAGACTTACAGTAGATGGATCTGCTGCTGTCTGTCTAAAGACCACATTTGAAGTTCTTAGTTGCAAAGTGACAGAGAGCCTTTTCCTCCCTTGTTTGTTCCCATAGACCATAGCTACCTGATTCGTCTGTGTAAAGTAGTATTCCATTTTACGGCCCTGTAGAATGGAAGGGAAGACCTGAATAGCCAGGCAATTTTGCTCAGAAGCTCAAACAGGATTGATGTGGAAATGACTCTCGCAGAAATTCCAGGTGGCTTGGGGGGAGGTGTCCCAGATACATGTGCCGCCCACCCCACTTTGGAGGCATCTGGTTGTTAATGGGATCTGAGGAGTTTTTTGCAGGTCAGGTGACCCTTCCAACAGGTTGTGTTCTGACCACCACCCGGCCCGGACAGGGTATTGCGCTTTGAGTTTACTAGCACATCTGAGAGACAGCCTTTTGCTTGCGTCCCACTGGGAAGAGAGGGCCCACTGGCCTGGTCTCATGTGGAGATCAAGCGTAGGGGACCAACATTCACCGTGAGATGCCATGTGACACGCGCAGACTGATGCATCTCTCGAGGCGAGCGATTAGTTGTTTTGTAGTGCTGTCCAAACACAATGCACATGGCGAAAAAAAAAAAAGGACAGCAGGGCTGAGTCAGGCATAGGTCTTGGGCAGTCTTGTATCGTCGCACTTGCTCACTAGCTGCTCCAGCGTTTACAAAGTGGGAGTGCAGAAAGAGCTGCCCCGAAATCTCTGACAGGGCCGGATCGCTTGTGCACACGCATTGTTGTACAAGAAAGGTGCCCATGGGCATGTGGGTGTGGCTAATGTAAACTGGATAACAATGGCAGAAAAAAAAATCGTTACCAAGTAGGGCGCACAAAATAGTCCCCTGTAACGGGACCAAACCAGCTACCACAGACATGCACTTTGTTATACTCTGGGTGCTGATGCACGGCTGAAGGGAAAACAGCATATTTTTGGATAGTTGTTTCCTTGATGGGGGGATCAAAGGAACTTTTGCTTTGCTTTGTTGGCAGAGCACATGGGTGTACGCATCCTTTGTGACCTAGAGAGCACAGGCATTTCTGACTGTGTAGGTCAGGAAGTACGTTATCCCTAGAAGTAAATCCTTTTGAATGTCTTTGGGAACAAGAGAACCTTGTTCAGTTCTCTTGAAATGTCATAATGTGTCTGTGACCTCCTCTTTTTTTCCGTTGGTATTGAGGACATTGGGGGGGGTGGGGGGGGAGAACCCAGAGAAACCCTGTTGGAGCTAGAGGTACCTCTGTCCATTGCTCCTTGAGGTTAGAATATGTTTTACCCTCTGATTCAGTTGGGGGTGACGTGTGGCAGAAACGATGAATGTCCCTTGAACGTATTGTAGGAGAGCAGCAGGCTATGTTAACTTGACGCCTGTTATCCCTCATTCATATGATGGACACAAGCTGTCCGGGTGTGTTCTGATGTTATTTTGCCGTCCATCTGTGGATGAGGTGAGCCTACTCTTCCTGGTATTGTTGACTTGTTGCTTTCCCTGGAGGGCCAGGATGGGCCAGGTACTCCATCACAGAGTCAAAAGCCCTGTGGGGGCTGCATGGCTAGCTGATCAGTCGCGCTGAGGCATAGAAGGCTCTCTGCTTTCCTCGTTGCTTAGTAGCTTGTTTTTGACCCCTTGTGTCTAGCAGCTTGTACTGCAGTTTTGTCCCTGTGGCTGAGACTAGGACTGCATATTAATACTTTCCTTTTTGGAGAGGAAAGGCGTTTTTCTTGAGGCCTCTCATCTTTGCAGGATCTACAATATTTAGAAAGCCTTTGTTCAAGGTAGAATTTGTCTGCGCCACGTTTTCCTGCCGGTTATTAAAAAAACACCAGTTGTTTCACCACTACTAAGTTGGTGTTGGCCAGTTTATCCTGTACTCCATTTTTCCAGGTGAGAGGCTTGCAGCCGCCGAATTTTCTCTTGCCACCAATAGCAATAAGCAGAGACACTCTGCCCTATGCAAGAAAAACCTCAGTCAAAAGCTTCGTCGCCCCTGTTCACAACTTTTGAAATGTTTCTGGGCATGCTTGACAGGTGCTACATAGTAGTGGACCTCTGTGATCTGCGAGATGTGTAATTACCAGTTTTAGATCTTGTGTGACCTCCTCAAAGAGCATTCCCCATGTACATGATATACGGCACCTATTAACACCTGTCTGAAAGCATTGATGTATGGACGACGACAGCTGACCAAAAGCATCTAATGTCTATTACACTCCCTACCAGGAGGGTTAGAGTGGGCATGTTGTTTTGTTACACGTTTAATTCTCCTCTCCTAGTGCACACTCCAACCATGATGGAGTGTAATCAGGGAAGGTGTCCTTTGTGCAAAACAGGCGACGGAGGCACATGCTACCATAGGTAGGCACTTGTTATGTGAGAGGCTGGGTGTTAAGAGTAAGCTTCCCCATTCTCAAAAGAGGCTTCCTATAAGATCTGATGTATTGTTGCAGGATGTCTGCCTCCTATGGAGTGTTGGGTGATATTGGTGACCTCTGGCGTCCCGTGGCCTGTGGTCTCACCTTGAGTTACTTACATGAAATGGAGAGAGCCCTTGCCTACATATGTGGTGAGATCCAGGAAGGACATATCCTGAGAGAGGGGACAATTCTACACCTCTTGGGCATAGTCCGTCTTTCCTGGAGAGGTTACATCATTACCCTCTGAGCTGTCAGATTCATTCAGACCCCTCAGGATATTGGATGTATCTTCTCTACGGAGGCTCAGGTAAAGTGAGGTATTGGTACCATTGGCCTCAGTATCGGAGTGACACGGTACCGGTGTGTGGAGACCGGTACTCATCAGCATCAATGGTGCATTTGCCGATGCCGGTCCTGCAATTGCTGCACATACCGGTGCTGCATTTTTGCAGGGTCTTGGGTGTAACCAAGGTCTTTGATGCCGCAAGGATAGCTGCCAGACTGCGTTCGAATGGCCACGATCCTCTGGTCAATCAACACTGATAATGTCTCTGTATAAGTACTGGCCACAGCCAGACCCCCAGAGCATAGCACCAGGTGGTCCGACAGGTTGAGGCCTCCAGAACTTCATGTCGTCCCAAAGTGGCTTTGGAGGCCAGGGACTCCCACTGGGGCTGTTTGCCCGGAGCGTGCTCCTCAAGGACAATGCCAGTGGCAGTCCATATTTGAAGGTGGATGTACCCTTTCAGGAACGACAGATTTGTGTGTGGTTACCTGAGATCCATGGGAGGAAGAGGAAGCCCTTGATGACATGGCCTGCCACCGAGGCCATGTTGGAGGGAAAGAGGGTACCGAGCTTGGCTGCTCTGTTCTGCCAAACACTCTTGGATAACATCCCACAGGCCAAACATTCAGACATGCATTGATCTGGCCATTAGCATTTGCACACCAATCATGTTGTCAGTGCTATCTGTTCTTCAAGCCCGGGGAGTGCTTTTCCATGATGGAGGAGGGATTAAGGGCCTAATTCCCAAACCGGGGGGAGACCTACAAAAGGGATTGTTGCTCTTGTTGTTAAAAAGGTTTCATTGTGTGTGGAATCTGACCTTTTAGAGAAAAAAATTAGAAGATCAGTGGTACCAGTAAAGAAAAACAGGCAGACACTGCCACAGGAGTGGCACTACAATAGCTGTTTTTCAGCAATGACAGGACAATTACCTGCTGGCTCTGTGGAAAACAATGCACTGGAGAGAGCCATTTGGGAAAGGCAAGATGGCAGCACACAGGCGCTGTGGGATGCTTCCGATAGCTTTCCTATTTGACACTGGAAGCGTTCCCACGCAGGCCCGTCGGTACCGATGATACCCACATGTGTTAGGACTACTTCCTGCTTGTTCCAGGCGATTACCTGTTCCCAGTGCCACCTGCATGCATGCTGTGGTCTCTGGGCATGTGTGCAGTGACACCTATGTGCAGTGTGCCTGGCACCCTGAACACACCATTCCAGTCCCCCTGTGGCCCCCTTGCATGACAATGCATGCTATGTCACATTTGAATTGCCAATGATGGTGTCCAGGGTAACCCCCCTAACCCATATGTGGTCTGGTGATCACATTTGTGTTGTCATGATCTACACGCTCATCCTCGGACCCACCAACCCACTGGCTATATGATATGATTACAATCATGGGTGGTGTGTCCATACTTGGAACATTGTGTGTGTGGTGCTATTCTCCTTGCCAGGGGCCACTACCTTGACATTTGGTTTTCTACAAGGCCCAGGACATCAATGCTTGACCAACAACAAGAATTGTGTAACGTGTCTCTCTGTGGGATACTGCTAGGTACCTCTAACCTGGTTTGTCCACTGTTGCAAAGACCATACTGGGCGTGGAGGATGAGGGTGGGACCCAGTATGTCTATCTTATGTTGTTATGTTCCTAGGCCCTGGGCCTTGTATGCTTACAGCAGGTGTGGTTGCCACACCAGGGGCAGGGGCCATTGCACCAGAATGGGCTATTGCCACCTTTGGCTCAAGTCAGGGTTTCTGCCTGTTCTGTGCAACCCCACAGGTGCATTTTTCCTCCCACACCATCAGTAATGTTCATCTGCATCAAGGTTTGGGATTCATAGAAAGTGGGAAGATGTGTGACCTGACTCAGCATACAGATATGGGGACATGGCTCTGTTACAGGCCTTTGTAATCAGATCTCAAAGCTCATGGGGGTGGGGTGCTCTTACACACATCCACATCTGCACCTAGCATCCCATCTGGATACATCAAAGATGTGTGTGATGAGGTGATGACCTCACAGACTACGTGAGATGTGGCAACCTACCTGCCATAACCTACCACAATATCTGAATGACCTACCCACCATTGCAATCAGGTCTCTGTCCCCCTGGGGGTTGGGTGTCCTAGCACACATCATCAGCTCCATACACTATAGCACCAGGGTGACTGGACAAGTCCAACTTTGATGGGCTCTCAGGACTCCTGGGGATAGGGAGAATGTATTGAACTGTCTAGGCACACAGGACCATATCACCCGGGTGAGTGACAGCCCACTTTGATGGGCTCTAAGGACTCCTGGGATAGGGAGAATGTATTGAACTGTCTAGGCACACAGGACCATATCACCAGGGTGCCTGACAGCCCACTTTGATGGGCTCTCAGGACTCCTGGGGATAGGGAGAATGTATTGAACTGTCTAGGCACACAGGACCATATCACCAGGGTGAGTGACAGCCCACTTTGATGGGCTCTCAGGACTCCTGGGGATAGGGAGAATGTATTGAACTGTCTAGGCACACAGGACCATATCACCAGGGTGCCTGACAGCCCACTTTGATGGGCTCTCAGGACTCCTGGGGATAGGGAGAATGTATTGAACTGTCTAGGCACACAGGACCATATCACCAGGGTGAGTGACAGCCCACTTTGATGGGCTCTCAGGACTCCTGGGGATAGGGAGAATGAATGGAACTGTCTAGGCACACAGGACCATATCACCAGGGTGAGTGACAGCCCACTTTGATGGGCTCTCAGGACTCCTGGGGATAGGGAGAATGTATTGAACTGTCTAGGCACACAGGACCATATCACCAGGGTGCCTGACAGCCCACTTTGATGGGCTCTCAGGACTCCTGGGGATAGGGAGAATGTATTGAACTGTCTAGGCACACAGGACCATATCACCAGGGTGAGTGACAGCCCACTTTGATGGGCTCTCAGGACTCCTGGGGATAGGGAGAATGTATTGAACTGTCTAGGCACACAGGACCATATCACCAGGGTGCGTGACAGCCCACTTTGATGGGCTCTAAGGACTCCTGGGATAGGGAGAATGTATTGAACTGTCTAGGCACACAGGACCATATCACCAGGGTGAGTGACAGCCCACTTTGATGGGCTCTCAGGACTCCTGGGGATAGGGAGAATGTATTGAACTGTCTAGGCACACAGGACCATATCACCAGGGTGAGTGACAGCCCACTTTGATGGGCTCTCAGGACTCCTGGGGATAGGGAGAATGTATTGAACTGTCTAGGCACACAGGACCATATCACCAGGGTGCCTGACAGCCCACTTTGATGGGCTCTCAGGACTCCTGGGGATAGGGAGAATGTATTGAACTGTCTAGGCACACAGGACCATATCACCAGGGTGAGTGACAGCCCACTTTGATGGGCTCTCAGGACTCCTGGGGATAGGGAGAATGTATTGAACTGTCTAGGCACACAGGACCATATCACCAGGGTGAGTGACAGCCCACTTTGATGGGCTCTCAGGACTCCTGGGGATAGGGAGAATGTATTGAACTGTCTAGGCACACAGGACCATATCACCAGGGTGAGTGACAGCCCACTTTGATGGGCTCTCAGGACTCCTGGGGATAGGGAGAATGTATTGAACTGTCTAGGCACACAGGACCATATCACCAGGGTGAGTGACAGCCCACTTTGATGGGCTCTCAGGACTCCTGGGGATAGGGAGAATGTATTGAACTGTCTAGGCACACAGGACCATATCACCAGGGTGAGTGACAGCCCACTTTGATGGGCTCTCAGGACTCCTGGGGATAGGGAGAATGTATTGAACTGTCTAGGCACACAGGACCATATCACCAGGGTGAGTGACAGCCCACTTTGATGGGCTCTCAGGACTCCTGGGGATAGGGAGAATGTATTGAACTGTCTAGGCACACAGGACCATATCACCAGGGTGAGTGACAGCCCACTTTGATGGGCTCTCAGGACTCCTGGGGATAGGGAGAATGTATTGAACTGTCTAGGCACACAGGACCATATCACCCGAGTGAGTGACAGCCCACGTTGATGGGCTCTAAGGACTCCTGGGATAGGGAGAATGTATTGAACTGTCTAGGCACACAGGACCATATCACCAGGGTGCCTGACAGCCCACTTTGATGGGCTCTCAGGACTCCTGGGGATAGGGAGAATGTATTGAACTGTCTAGGCACACAGGACCATATCACCAGGGTGAGTGACAGCCCACTTTGATGGGCTCTCAGGACTCCTGGGGATAGGGAGAATGTATTGAACTGTCTAGGCACACAGGACCATATCACCAGGGTGAGTGACAGCCCACTTTGATGGGCTCTCAGGACTCCTGGGGATAGGGAGAATGTATTGAACTGTCTAGGCACACAGGACCATATCACCAGGGTGAGTGACAGCCCACTTTGATGGGCTCTCAGGACTCCTGGGGATAGGGAGAATGTATTGAACTGTCTAGGCACACAGGACCATATCACCAGGGTGAGTGACAGCCCACTTTGATGGGCTCTCAGGACTCCTGGGGATAGGGAGAATGTATTGAACTGTCTAGGCACACAGGACCATATCACCAGGGTGAGTGACAGCCCACTTTGATGGGCTCTCAGGACTCCTGGGGATAGGGAGAATGTATTGAACTGTCTAGGCACACAGGACCATATCACCAGGGTGAGTGACAGCCCACTTTGATGGGCTCTCAGGACTCCTGGGGATAGGGAGAATGTATTGAACTGTCTAGGCACACAGGACCATATCACCAGGGTGCCTGACAGCCCACTTTGATGGGCTCTCAGGACTCCTGGGGATAGGGAGAATGTATTGAACTGTCTAGGCACACAGGACCATATCACCAGGGTGAGTGACAGCCCACTTTGATGGGCTCTCAGGACTCCTGGGGATAGGGAGAATGTATTGAACTGTCTAGGCACACAGGACCATATCACCAGGGTGAGTGACAGCCCACTTTGATGGGCTCTCAGGACTCCTGGGGATAGGGAGAATGTATTGAACTGTCTAGGCACACAGGACCATATCACCAGGGTGCCTGACAGCCCACTTTGATGGGCTCTCAGGACTCCTGGGGATAGGGAGAATGTATTGAACTGTCTAGGCACACAGGACCATATCACCAGGGTGCCTGACAGCCCACTTTGATGGGCTCTCAGGACTCCTGGGGATAGGGAGAATGTATTGAACTGTCTAGGCACACAGGACCATATCACCAGGGTGAGTGACAGCCCACTTTGATGGGCTCTCAGGACTCCTGGGGATAGGGAGAATGTATTGAACTGTCTAGGCACACAGGACCATATCACCAGGGTGAGTGACAGCCCACTTTGATGGGCTCTCAGGACTCCTGGGGATAGGGAGAATGTATTGAACTGTCTAGGCACACAGGACCATATCACCAGGGTGAGTGACAGCCCACTTTGATGGGCTCTCAGGACTCCTGGGGATAGGGAGAATGTATTGAACTGTCTAGGCACACAGGACCATATCACCAGGGTGAGTGACAGCCCACTTTGATGGGCTCTCAGGACTCCTGGGGATAGGGAGAATGTATTGAACTGTCTAGGCACACAGGACCATATCACCAGGGTGAGTGACAGCCCACTTTGATGGGCTCTCAGGACTCCTGGGGATAGGGAGAATGTATTGAACTGTCTAGGCACACAGGACCATATCACCAGGGTGAGTGACAGCCCACTTTGATGGGCTCTCAGGACTCCTGGGGATAGGGAGAATGTATTGAACTGTCTAGGCACACAGGACCATATCACCAGGGTGAGTGACAGCCCACTTTGATGGGCTCTCAGGACTCCTGGGGATAGGGAGAATGTATTGAACTGTCTAGGCACACAGGACCATATCACCAGGGTGAGTGACAGCCCACTTTGATGGGCTCTCAGGACTCCTGGGGATAGGGAGAATGTATTGAACTGTCTAGGCACACAGGACCATATCACCAGGGTGCCTGACAGCCCACTTTGATGGGCTCTCAGGACTCCTGGGGATAGGGAGAATGTATTGAACTGTCTAGGCACACAGGACCATATCACCAGGGTGAGTGACAGCCCACTTTGATGGGCTCTCAGGACTCCTGGGGATAGGGAGAATGTATTGAACTGTCTAGGCACACAGGACCATATCACCAGGGTGCCTGACAGCCCACTTTGATGGGCTCTCAGGACTCCTGGGGATAGGGAGAATGTATTGAACTGTCTAGGCACACAGGACCATATCACCAGGGTGAGTGACAGCCCACTTTGATGGGCTCTCAGGACTCCTGGGGATAGGGAGAATGTATTGAACTGTCTAGGCACACAGGACCATATCACCAGGGTGAGTGACAGCCCACTTTGATGGGCTCTCAGGACTCCTGGGGATAGGGAGAATGTATTGAACTGTCTAGGCACACAGGACCATATCACCAGGGTGAGTGACAGCCCACTTTGATGGGCTCTCAGGACTCCTGGGGATAGGGAGAATGTATTGAACTGTCTAGGCACACAGGACCATATCACCAGGGTGAGTGACAGCCCACTTTGATGGGCTCTCAGGACTCCTGGGGATAGGGAGAATGTATTGAACTGTCTAGGCACACAGGACCATATCACCAGGGTGAGTGACAGCCCACTTTGATGGGCTCTCAGGACTCCTGGGGATAGGGAGAATGTATTGAACTGTCTAGGCACACAGGACCATATCACCAGGGTGAGTGACAGCCCACTTTGATGGGCTCTCAGGACTCCTGGGGATAGGGAGAATGTATTGAACTGTCTAGGCACACAGGACCATATCACCAGGGTGAGTGACAGCCCACTTTGATGGGCTCTCAGGACTCCTGGGGATAGGGAGAATGTATTGAACTGTCTAGGCACACAGGACCATATCACCAGGGTGAGTGACAGCCCACTTTGATGGGCTCTCAGGACTCCTGGGGATAGGGAGAATGTATTGAACTGTCTAGGCACACAGGACCATATCACCAGGGTGAGTGACAGCCCACTTTGATGGGCTCTCAGGACTCCTGGGGATAGGGAGAATGTATTGAACTGTCTAGGCACACAGGACCATATCACCAGGGTGCCTGACAGCCCACTTTGATGGGCTCTCAGGACTCCTGGGGATAGGGAGAATGTATTGAACTGTCTAGGCACACAGGACCATATCACCAGGGTGAGTGACAGCCCACTTTGATGGGCTCTCAGGACTCCTGGGGATAGGGAGAATGTATTGAACTGTCTAGGCACACAGGACCATATCACCAGGGTGAGTGACAGCCCACTTTGATGGGCTCTCAGGACTCCTGGGGATAGGGAGAATGTATTGAACTGTCTAGGCACACAGGACCATATCACCAGGGTGAGTGACAGCCCACTTTGATGGGCTCTCAGGACTCCTGGGGATAGGGAGAATGTATTGAACTGTCTAGGCACACAGGACCATATCACCAGGGTGAGTGACAGCCCACTTTGATGGGCTCTCAGGACTCCTGGGGATAGGGAGAATGTATTGAACTGTCTAGGCACACAGGACCATATCACCAGGGTGAGTGACAGCCCACTTTGATGGGCTCTCAGGACTCCTGGGGATAGGGAGAATGTATTGAACTGTCTAGGCACACAGGACCATATCACCAGGGTGAGTGACAGCCCACTTTGATGGGCTCTCAGGACTCCTGGGGATAGGGAGAATGTATTGAACTGTCTAGGCACACAGGACCATATCACCAGGGTGAGTGACAGCCCACTTTGATGGGCTCTCAGGACTCCTGGGGATAGGGAGAATGTATTGAACTGTCTAGGCACACAGGACCATATCACCCGGGTGAGTGACAGCCCACTTTGATGGGCTCTAAGGACTCCTGGGATAGGGAGAATGTATTGAACTGTCTAGGCACACAGGACCATATCACCAGGGTGAGTGACAGCCCACTTTGATGGGCTCTCAGGACTCCTGGGGATAGGGAGAATGTATTGAACTGTCTAGGCACACAGGACCATATCACCAGGGTGCCTGACAGCCCACTTTGATGGGCTCTCAGGACTCCTGGGGATAGGGAGAATGTATTGAACTGTCTAGGCACACAGGACCATATCACCAGGGTGCCTGACAGCCCACTTTGATGGGCTCTCAGGACTCCTGGGGATAGGGAGAATGTATTGAACTGTCTAGGCACACAGGACCATATCACCAGGGTGAGTGACAGCCCACTTTGATGGGCTCTCAGGACTCCTGGGGATAGGGAGAATGTATTGAACTGTCTAGGCACACAGGACCATATCACCAGGGTGAGTGACAGCCCACTTTGATGGGCTCTCAGGACTCCTGGGGATAGGGAGAATGTATTGAACTGTCTAGGCACACAGGACCATATCACCAGGGTGAGTGACAGCCCACTTTGATGGGCTCTCAGGACTCCTGGGGATAGGGAGAATGTATTGAACTGTCTAGGCACACAGGACCATATCACCAGGGTGAGTGACAGCCCACTTTGATGGGCTCTCAGGACTCCTGGGGATAGGGAGAATGTATTGAACTGTCTAGGCACACAGGACCATATCACCAGGGTGAGTGACAGCCCACTTTGATGGGCTCTCAGGACTCCTGGGGATAGGGAGAATGTATTGAACTGTCTAGGCACACAGGACCATATCACCAGGGTGAGTGACAGCCCACTTTGATGGGCTCTCAGGACTCCTGGGGATAGGGAGAATGTATTGAACTGTCTAGGCACACAGGACCATATCACCAGGGTGAGTGACAGCCCACTTTGATGGGCTCTCAGGACTCCTGGGGATAGGGAGAATGTATTGAACTGTCTAGGCACACAGGACCATATCACCAGGGTGAGTGACAGCCCACTTTGATGGGCTCTCAGGACTCCTGGGGATAGGGAGAATGTATTGAACTGTCTAGGCACACAGGACCATATCACCAGGGTGAGTGACAGCCCACTTTGATGGGCTCTCAGGACTCCTGGGGATAGGGAGAATGTATTGAACTGTCTAGGCACACAGGACCATATCACCAGGGTGAGTGACAGCCCACTTTGATGGGCTCTCAGGACTCCTGGGGATAGGGAGAATGTATTGAACTGTCTAGGCACACAGGACCATATCACCAGGGTGCCTGACAGCCCACTTTGATGGGCTCTCAGGACTCCTGGGGATAGGGAGAATGTATTGAACTGTCTAGGCACACAGGACCATATCACCAGGGTGAGTGACAGCCCACTTTGATGGGCTCTCAGGACTCCTGGGGATAGGGAGAATGTATTGAACTGTCTAGGCACACAGGACCATATCACCAGGGTGCCTGACAGCCCACTTTGATGGGCTCTCAGGACTCCTGGGGATAGGGAGAATGTATTGAACTGTCTAGGCACACAGGACCATATCACCAGGGTGACAGCCCACTTTGATGGGCTCT
Organism: Ichthyophis bannanicus; assembly: GCA_033557465.1. Classification (NCBI taxonomy): domain Eukaryota; kingdom Metazoa; phylum Chordata; class Amphibia; order Gymnophiona; family Ichthyophiidae; genus Ichthyophis; species Ichthyophis bannanicus. The sequence continues at coordinate 1,055,787,942 of CM066033.1, read as the reverse complement.
AAGGACTCCTGGGATAGGGAGAATGTATTGAACTGTCTAGGCACACAGGACCATATCACCAGGGTGAGTGACAGCCCACTTTGATGGGCTCTCAGGACTCCTGGGGATAGGGAGAATGTATTGAACTGTCTAGGCACACAGGACCATATCACCAGGGTGAGTGACAGCCCACTTTGATGGGCTCTCAGGACTCCTGGGGATAGGGAGAATGTATTGAACTGTCTAGGCACACAGGACCATATCACCAGGGTGAGTGACAGCCCACTTTGATGGGCTCTCAGGACTCCTGGGGATAGGGAGAATGTATTGAACTGTCTAGGCACACAGGACCATATCACCAGGGTGAGTGACAGCCCACTTTGATGGGCTCTCAGGACTCCTGGGGATAGGGAGAATGTATTGAACTGTCTAGGCACACAGGACCATATCACCAGGGTGAGTGACAGCCCACTTTGATGGGCTCTCAGGACTCCTGGGGATAGGGAGAATGTATTGAACTGTCTAGGCACACAGGACCATATCACCAGGGTGAGTGACAGCCCACTTTGATGGGCTCTCAGGACTCCTGGGGATAGGGAGAATGTATTGAACTGTCTAGGCACACAGGACCATATCACCAGGGTGAGTGACAGCCCACTTTGATGGGCTCTCAGGACTCCTGGGGATAGGGAGAATGTATTGAACTGTCTAGGCACACAGGACCATATCACCAGGGTGAGTGACAGCCCACTTTGATGGGCTCTCAGGACTCCTGGGGATAGGGAGAATGTATTGAACTGTCTAGGCACACAGGACCATATCACCAGGGTGAGTGACAGCCCACTTTGATGGGCTCTCAGGACTCCTGGGGATAGGGAGAATGTATTGAACTGTCTAGGCACACAGGACCATATCACCAGGGTGAGTGACAGCCCACTTTGATGGGCTCTCAGGACTCCTGGGGATAGGGAGAATGTATTGAACTGTCTAGGCACACAGGACCATATCACCAGGGTGAGTGACAGCCCACTTTGATGGGCTCTCAGGACTCCTGGGGATAGGGAGAATGTATTGAACTGTCTAGGCACACAGGACCATATCACCAGGGTGAGTGACAGCCCACTTTGATGGGCTCTCAGGACTCCTGGGGATAGGGAGAATGTATTGAACTGTCTAGGCACACAGGACCATATCACCAGGGTGAGTGACAGCCCACTTTGATGGGCTCTCAGGACTCCTGGGGATAGGGAGAATGTATTGAACTGTCTAGGCACACAGGACCATATCACCAGGGTGAGTGACAGCCCACTTTGATGGGCTCTCAGGACTCCTGGGGATAGGGAGAATGTATTGAACTGTCTAGGCACACAGGACCATATCACCAGGGTGAGTGACAGCCCACTTTGATGGGCTCTCAGGACTCCTGGGGATAGGGAGAATGTATTGAACTGTCTAGGCACACAGGACCATATCACCAGGGTGAGTGACAGCCCACTTTGATGGGCTCTCAGGACTCCTGGGGATAGGGAGAATGTATTGAACTGTCTAGGCACACAGGACCATATCACCAGGGTGAGTGACAGCCCACTTTGATGGGCTCTCAGGACTCCTGGGGATAGGGAGAATGTATTGAACTGTCTAGGCACACAGGACCATATCACCAGGGTGAGTGACAGCCCACTTTGATGGGCTCTCAGGACTCCTGGGGATAGGGAGAATGTATTGAACTGTCTAGGCACACAGGACCATATCACCAGGGTGAGTGACAGCCCACTTTGATGGGCTCTCAGGACTCCTGGGGATAGGGAGAATGTATTGAACTGTCTAGGCACACAGGACCATATCACCAGGGTGAGTGACAGCCCACTTTGATGGGCTCTCAGGACTCCTGGGGATAGGGAGAATGTATTGAACTGTCTAGGCACACAGGACCATATCACCAGGGTGAGTGACAGCCCACTTTGATGGGCTCTCAGGACTCCTGGGGATAGGGAGAATGTATTGAACTGTCTAGGCACACAGGACCATATCACCAGGGTGAGTGACAGCCCACTTTGATGGGCTCTCAGGACTCCTGGGGATAGGGAGAATGTATTGAACTGTCTAGGCACACAGGACCATATCACCAGGGTGAGTGACAGCCCACTTTGATGGGCTCTCAGGACTCCTGGGGATAGGGAGAATGTATTGAACTGTCTAGGCACACAGGACCATATCACCAGGGTGCCTGACAGCCCACTTTGATGGGCTCTCAGGACTCCTGGGGATAGGGAGAATGTATTGAACTGTCTAGGCACACAGGACCATATCACCAGGGTGAGTGACAGCCCACTTTGATGGGCTCTCAGGACTCCTGGGGATAGGGAGAATGTATTGAACTGTCTAGGCACACAGGACCATATCACCAGGGTGAGTGACAGCCCACTTTGATGGGCTCTCAGGACTCCTGGGGATAGGGAGAATGTATTGAACTGTCTAGGCACACAGGACCATATCACCAGGGTGAGTGACAGCCCACTTTGATGGGCTCTCAGGACTCCTGGGGATAGGGAGAATGTATTGAACTGTCTAGGCACACAGGACCATATCACCAGGGTGAGTGACAGCCCACTTTGATGGGCTCTCAGGACTCCTGGGGATAGGGAGAATGTATTGAACTGTCTAGGCACACAGGACCATATCACCAGGGTGAGTGACAGCCCACTTTGATGGGCTCTCAGGACTCCTGGGGATAGGGAGAATGTATTGAACTGTCTAGGCACACAGGACCATATCACCAGGGTGAGTGACAGCCCACTTTGATGGGCTCTCAGGACTCCTGGGGATAGGGAGAATGTATTGAACTGTCTAGGCACACAGGACCATATCACCAGGGTGAGTGACAGCCCACTTTGATGGGCTCTCAGGACTCCTGGGGATAGGGAGAATGTATTGAACTGTCTAGGCACACAGGACCATATCACCAGGGTGAGTGACAGCCCACTTTGATGGGCTCTCAGGACTCCTGGGGATAGGGAGAATGTATTGAACTGTCTAGGCACACAGGACCATATCACCAGGGTGAGTGACAGCCCACTTTGATGGGCTCTCAGGACTCCTGGGGATAGGGAGAATGTATTGAACTGTCTAGGCACACAGGACCATATCACCAGGGTGAGTGACAGCCCACTTTGATGGGCTCTCAGGACTCCTGGGGATAGGGAGAATGTATTGAACTGTCTAGGCACACAGGACCATATCACCAGGGTGAGTGACAGCCCACTTTGATGGGCTCTCAGGACTCCTGGGGATAGGGAGAATGTATTGAACTGTCTAGGCACACAGGACCATATCACCAGGGTGAGTGACAGCCCACTTTGATGGGCTCTCAGGACTCCTGGGGATAGGGAGAATGTATTGAACTGTCTAGGCACACAGGACCATATCACCAGGGTGAGTGACAGCCCACTTTGATGGGCTCTCAGGACTCCTGGGGATAGGGAGAATGTATTGAACTGTCTAGGCACACAGGACCATATCACCAGGGTGAGTGACAGCCCACTTTGATGGGCTCTCAGGACTCCTGGGGATAGGGAGAATGTATTGAACTGTCTAGGCACACAGGACCATATCACCAGGGTGAGTGACAGCCCACTTTGATGGGCTCTCAGGACTCCTGGGGATAGGGAGAATGTATTGAACTGTCTAGGCACACAGGACCATATCACCAGGGTGAGTGACAGCCCACTTTGATGGGCTCTCAGGACTCCTGGGGATAGGGAGAATGTATTGAACTGTCTAGGCACACAGGACCATATCACCAGGGTGCGTGACAGCCCACTTTGATGGGCTCTCAGGACTCCTGGGGATAGGGAGAATGTATTGAACTGTCTAGGCACACAGGACCATATCACCAGGGTGAGTGACAGCCCACTTTGATGGGCTCTCAGGACTCCTGGGGATAGGGAGAATGTATTGAACTGTCTAGGCACACAGGACCATATCACCAGGGTGAGTGACAGCCCACTTTGATGGGCTCTCAGGACTCCTGGGGATAGGGAGAATGTATTGAACTGTCTAGGCACACAGGACCATATCACCAGGGTGAGTGACAGCCCACTTTGATGGGCTCTCAGGACTCCTGGGGATAGGGAGAATGTATTGAACTGTCTAGGCACACAGGACCATATCACCAGGGTGAGTGACAGCCCACTTTGATGGGCTCTCAGGACTCCTGGGGATAGGGAGAATGTATTGAACTGTCTAGGCACACAGGACCATATCACCAGGGTGAGTGACAGCCCACTTTGATGGGCTCTCAGGACTCCTGGGGATAGGGAGAATGTATTGAACTGTCTAGGCACACAGGACCATATCACCAGGGTGAGTGACAGCCCACTTTGATGGGCTCTCAGGACTCCTGGGGATAGGGAGAATGTATTGAACTGTCTAGGCACACAGGACCATATCACCAGGGTGAGTGACAGCCCACTTTGATGGGCTCTCAGGACTCCTGGGGATAGGGAGAATGTATTGAACTGTCTAGGCACACAGGACCATATCACCAGGGTGAGTGACAGCCCACTTTGATGGGCTCTCAGGACTCCTGGGGATAGGGAGAATGTATTGAACTGTCTAGGCACACAGGACCATATCACCAGGGTGAGTGACAGCCCACTTTGATGGGCTCTCAGGACTCCTGGGGATAGGGAGAATGTATTGAACTGTCTAGGCACACAGGACCATATCACCAGGGTGAGTGACAGCCCACTTTGATGGGCTCTCAGGACTCCTGGGGATAGGGAGAATGTATTGAACTGTCTAGGCACACAGGACCATATCACCAGGGTGAGTGACAGCCCACTTTGATGGGCTCTCAGGACTCCTGGGGATAGGGAGAATGTATTGAACTGTCTAGGCACACAGGACCATATCACCAGGGTGAGTGACAGCCCACTTTGATGGGCTCTCAGGACTCCTGGGGATAGGGAGAATGTATTGAACTGTCTAGGCACACAGGACCATATCACCAGGGTGAGTGACAGCCCACTTTGATGGGCTCTCAGGACTCCTGGGGATAGGGAGAATGTATTGAACTGTCTAGGCACACAGGACCATATCACCAGGGTGAGTGACAGCCCACTTTGATGGGCTCTCAGGACTCCTGGGGATAGGGAGAATGTATTGAACTGTCTAGGCACACAGGACCATATCACCAGGGTGAGTGACAGCCCACTTTGATGGGCTCTCAGGACTCCTGGGGATAGGGAGAATGTATTGAACTGTCTAGGCACACAGGACCATATCACCAGGGTGAGTGACAGCCCACTTTGATGGGCTCTCAGGACTCCTGGGGATAGGGAGAATGTATTGAACTGTCTAGGCACACAGGACCATATCACCAGGGTGAGTGACAGCCCACTTTGATGGGCTCTCAGGACTCCTGGGGATAGGGAGAATGTATTGAACTGTCTAGGCACACAGGACCATATCACCAGGGTGAGTGACAGCCCACTTTGATGGGCTCTCAGGACTCCTGGGGATAGGGAGAATGTATTGAACTGTCTAGGCACACAGGACCATATCACCAGGGTGAGTGACAGCCCACTTTGATGGGCTCTCAGGACTCCTGGGGATAGGGAGAATGTATTGAACTGTCTAGGCACACAGGACCATATCACCAGGGTGCCTGACAGCCCACTTTGATGGGCTCTCAGGACTCCTGGGGATAGGGAGAATGTATTGAACTGTCTAGGCACACAGGACCATATCACCAGGGTGAGTGACAGCCCACTTTGATGGGCTCTCAGGACTCCTGGGGATAGGGAGAATGTATTGAACTGTCTAGGCACACAGGACCATATCACCAGGGTGAGTGACAGCCCACTTTGATGGGCTCTCAGGACTCCTGGGGATAGGGAGAATGTATTGAACTGTCTAGGCACACAGGACCATATCACCAGGGTGAGTGACAGCCCACTTTGATGGGCTCTCAGGACTCCTGGGGATAGGGAGAATGTATTGAACTGTCTAGGCACACAGGACCATATCACCAGGGTGAGTGACAGCCCACTTTGATGGGCTCTCAGGACTCCTGGGGATAGGGAGAATGTATTGAACTGTCTAGGCACACAGGACCATATCACCAGGGTGAGTGACAGCCCACTTTGATGGGCTCTCAGGACTCCTGGGGATAGGGAGAATGTATTGAACTGTCTAGGCACACAGGACCATATCACCAGGGTGAGTGACAGCCCACTTTGATGGGCTCTCAGGACTCCTGGGGATAGGGAGAATGTATTGAACTGTCTAGGCACACAGGACCATATCACCAGGGTGAGTGACAGCCCACTTTGATGGGCTCTCAGGACTCCTGGGGATAGGGAGAATGTATTGAACTGTCTAGGCACACAGGACCATATCACCAGGGTGCCTGACAGCCCACTTTGATGGGCTCTCAGGACTCCTGGGGATAGGGAGAATGTATTGAACTGTCTAGGCACACAGGACCATATCACCAGGGTGAGTGACAGCCCACTTTGATGGGCTCTCAGGACTCCTGGGGATAGGGAGAATGTATTGAACTGTCTAGGCACACAGGACCATATCACCAGGGTGAGTGACAGCCCACTTTGATGGGCTCTCAGGACTCCTGGGGATAGGGAGAATGTATTGAACTGTCTAGGCACACAGGACCATATCACCAGGGTGAGTGACAGCCCACTTTGATGGGCTCTCAGGACTCCTGGGGATAGGGAGAATGTATTGAACTGTCTAGGCACACAGGACCATATCACCAGGGTGAGTGACAGCCCACTTTGATGGGCTCTCAGGACTCCTGGGGATAGGGAGAATGTATTGAACTGTCTAGGCACAGGACCATATCACCAGGGTGAGTGACAGCCCACTTTGATGGGCTCTCAGGACTCCTGGGGATAGGGAGAATGTATTGAACTGTCTAGGCACACAGGACCATATCACCAGGGTGAGTGACAGCCCACTTTGATGGGCTCTCAGGACTCCTGGGGATAGGGAGAATGTATTGAACTGTCTAGGCACACAGGACCATATCACCAGGGTGAGTGACAGCCCACTTTGATGGGCTCTCAGGACTCCTGGGGATAGGGAGAATGTATTGAACTGTCTAGGCACACAGGACCATATCACCAGGGTGAGTGACAGCCCACTTTGATGGGCTCTCAGGACTCCTGGGGATAGGGAGAATGTATTGAACTGTCTAGGCACACAGGACCATATCACCAGGGTGAGTGACAGCCCACTTTGATGGGCTCTCAGGACTCCTGGGGATAGGGAGAATGTATTGAACTGTCTAGGCACACAGGACCATATCACCAGGGTGAGTGACAGCCCACTTTGATGGGCTCTCAGGACTCCTGGGGATAGGGAGAATGTATTGAACTGTCTAGGCACACAGGACCATATCACCAGGGTGAGTGACAGCCCACTTTGATGGGCTCTCAGGACTCCTGGGGATAGGGAGAATGTATTGAACTGTCTAGGCACACAGGACCATATCACCAGGGTGAGTGACAGCCCACTTTGATGGGCTCTCAGGACTCCTGGGGATAGGGAGAATGTATTGAACTGTCTAGGCACACAGGACCATATCACCAGGGTGAGTGACAGCCCAGTTTGATGGGCTCTCAGGACTCCTGGGGATAGGGAGAATGTATTGAACTGTCTAGGCACACAGGACCATATCACCCAGGTGAGTGACAGCCCACTTTGATGGGCTCTAAGGACTCCTGGGATAGGGAGAATGTATTGAACTGTCTAGGCACACAGGACCTTATCACCAGGGTGAGTGACAGCCCACTTTGATGGGCTCTCAGGACTCCTGGGGATAGGGAGAATGTATTGAACTGTCTAGGCACACAGGACCATATCACCAGGGTGAGTGACAGCCCACTTTGATGGGCTCTCAGGACTCCTGGGGATAGGGAGAATGTATTGAACTGTCTAGGCACACAGGACCATATCACCAGGGTGAGTGACAGCCCACTTTGATGGGCTCTCAGGACTCCTGGGGATAGGGAGAATGTATTGAACTGTCTAGGCACACAGGACCATATCACCAGGGTGAGTGACAGCCCACTTTGATGGGCTCTCAGGACTCCTGGGGATAGGGAGAATGTATTGAACTGTCTAGGCACACAGGACCATATCACCAGGGTGCCTGACAGCCCACTTTGATGGGCTCTCAGGACTCCTGGGGATAGGGAGAATGTATTGAACTGTCTAGGCACACAGGACCATATCACCAGGGTGAGTGACAGCCCACTTTGATGGGCTCTCAGGACTCCTGGGGATAGGGAGAATGTATTGAACTGTCTAGGCACACAGGACCATATCACCAGGGTGCCTGACAGCCCACTTTGATGGACTCTCAGGACTCCTGGGGATAGGGAGAATGTATTGAACTGTCTAGGCACACAGGACCATCTCACCCGGGTGAGTGACAGCCCACTTTGATGGGCTCTAAGGACTCCTGGGATAGGGAGAATGTATTGAACTGTCTAGGCACACAGGACGATATCACCAGGGTGAGTGACAGTTCACTTTGATGGGCTCTCAGGACTCCTGGGTATAGGGAGAATGTATTGAACTGTCTAGGCACACAGGACCATATAACCAGGGTGCCTGACAGCCCACTTTGATGGGCTCTCAGGACTCCTGGGGATAGGGAGAATGTATTGAACTGTCTAGGCACACAGGACCATATCACCAGGGTGAGTGACAGCCCACTTTGATGGGCTCTCAGGACTCCTGGGGATAGGGAGAATGTATTGAACTGTCTAGGCACACAGGACCATATCACCAGGGTGAGTGACAGCCCACTTTGATGGGCTCTCAGGACTCCTGGGGATAGGGAGAATGTATTGAACTGTCTAGGCACACAGGACCATATCACCAGGGTGAGTGACAGCCCACTTTGATGGGCTCTCAGGACTCCTGGGGATAGGGGGAATGTATTTAACTGTCTAGGCACAGGACCATATCATCAGGGTGAGTGACAGCCCACTTTGATGGGCTCTCAGGACTCCTGGGGATAGGGAGAATGTATTGAACTGTCTAGGCACACAGGACCATATCACCAGGGTGAGTGACAGCCCACTTTGATGGGCTCTCAGGACTCCTGGGGATAGGGAGAATGTATTGAACTGTCTAGGCACACAGGACCATATCACCAGGGTGAGTGACAGCCCACTTTGATGGGCTCTCAGGACTCCTGGGGATAGGGAGAATGTATTGAACTGTCTAGGCACACAGGACCATATCACCAGGGTGAGTGACAGCCCACTTTGATGGGCTCTCAGGACTCCTGGGGATAGGGAGAATGTATTGAACTGTCTAGGCACACAGGACCATATCACCAGGGTGAGTGACAGCCCACTTTGATGGGCTCTCAGGACTCCTGGGGATAGGGAGAATGTATTGAACTGTCTAGGCACACAGGACCATATCACCAGGGTGAGTGACAGCCCACTTTGATGGGCTCTCAGGACTCCTGGGGATAGGGAGAATGTATTGAACTGTCTAGGCACACAGGACCATATCACCAGGGTGAGTGACAGCCCACTTTGATGGGCTCTCAGGACTCCTGGGGATAGGGAGAATGTATTGAACTGTCTAGGCACACAGGACCATATCACCAGGGTGAGTGACAGCCCACTTTGATGGGCTCTCAGGACTCCTGGGGATAGGGAGAATGTATTGAACTGTCTAGGCACACAGGACCATATCACCAGGGTGAGTGACAGCCCACTTTGATGGGCTCTCAGGACTCCTGGGGATAGGGAGAATGTATTGAACTGTCTAGGCACACAGGACCATATCACCAGGGTGAGTGACAGCCCACTTTGATGGGCTCTCAGGACTCCTGGGGATAGGGAGAATGTATTGAACTGTCTAGGCACACAGGACCATATCACCAGGGTGAGTGACAGCCCACTTTGATGGGCTCTCAGGACTCCTGGGGATAGGGAGAATGTATTGAACTGTCTAGGCACACAGGACCATATCACCAGGGTGAGTGACAGCCCACTTTGATGGGCTCTCAGGACTCCTGGGGATAGGGAGAATGTATTGAACTGTCTAGGCACACAGGACCATATCACCAGGGTGAGTGACAGCCCACTTTGATGGGCTCTCAGGACTCCTGGGGATAGGGAGAATGTATTGAACTGTCTAGGCACACAGGACCATATCACCAGGGTGAGTGACAGCCCACTTTGATGGGCTCTCAGGACTCCTGGGGATAGGGAGAATGTATTGAACTGTCTAGGCACACAGGACCATATCACCAGGGTGAGTGACAGCCCACTTTGATGGGCTCTCAGGACTCCTGGGGATAGGGAGAATGTATTGAACTGTCTAGGCACACAGGACCATATCACCAGGGTGCCTGACAGCCCACTTTGATGGGCTCTCAGGACTCCTGGGGATAGGGAGAATGTATTGAACTGTCTAGGCACACAGGACCATATCACCAGGGTGAGTGACAGCCCACTTTGATGGGCTCTCAGGACTCCTGGGGATAGGGAGAATGTATTGAACTGTCTAGGCACACAGGACCATATCACCAGGGTGAGTGACAGCCCACTTTGATGGGCTCTCAGGACTCCTGGGGATAGGGAGAATGTATTGAACTGTCTAGGCACACAGGACCATATCACCAGGGTGAGTGACAGCCCACTTTGATGGGCTCTCAGGACTCCTGGGGATAGGGAGAATGTATTGAACTGTCTAGGCACACAGGACCATATCACCAGGGTGAGTGACAGCCCACTTTGATGGGCTCTCAGGACTCCTGGGGATAGGGAGAATGTATTGAACTGTCTAGGCACACAGGACCATATCACCAGGGTGAGTGACAGCCCACTTTGATGGGCTCTCAGGACTCCTGGGGATAGGGAGAATGTATTGAACTGTCTAGGCACACAGGACCATATCACCAGGGTGAGTGACAGCCCACTTTGATGGGCTCTCAGGACTCCTGGGGATAGGGAGAATGTATTGAACTGTCTAGGCACACAGGACCATATCACCAGGGTGAGTGACAGCCCACTTTGATGGGCTCTCAGGACTCCTGGGGATAGGGAGAATGTATTGAACTGTCTAGGCACACAGGACCATATCACCAGGGTGAGTGACAGCCCACTTTGATGGGCTCTCAGGACTCCTGGGGATAGGGAGAATGTATTGAACTGTCTAGGCACACAGGACCATATCACCAGGGTGAGTGACAGCCCACTTTGATGGGCTCTCAGGACTCCTGGGGATAGGGAGAATGTATTGAACTGTCTAGGCACACAGGACCATATCACCAGGGTGAGTGACAGCCCACTTTGATGGGCTCTCAGGACTCCTGGGGATAGGGAGAATGTATTGAACTGTCTAGGCACACAGGACCATATCACCAGGGTGAGTGACAGCCCACTTTGATGGGCTCTCAGGACTCCTGGGGATAGGGAGAATGTATTGAACTGTCTAGGCACACAGGACCATATCACCAGGGTGAGTGACAGCCCACTTTGATGGGCTCTCAGGACTCCTGGGGATAGGGAGAATGTATTGAACTGTCTAGGCACACAGGACCATATCACCAGGGTGAGTGACAGCCCACTTTGATGGGCTCTCAGGACTCCTGGGGATAGGGAGAATGTATTGAACTGTCTAGGCACACAGGACCATATCACCAGGGTGAGTGACAGCCCACTTTGATGGGCTCTCAGGACTCCTGGGGATAGGGAGAATGTATTGAACTGTCTAGGCACACAGGACCATATCACCAGGGTGCCTGACAGCCCACTTTGATGGGCTCTCAGGACTCCTGGGGATAGGGAGAATGTATTGAACTGTCTAGGCACACAGGACCATATCACCAGGGTGAGTGACAGCCCACTTTGATGGGCTCTCAGGACTCCTGGGGATAGGGAGAATGTATTGAACTGTCTAGGCACACAGGACCATATCACCAGGGTGAGTGACAGCCCACTTTGATGGGCTCTCAGGACTCCTGGGGATAGGGAGAATGTATTGAACTGTCTAGGCACACAGGACCATATCACCAGGGTGCCTGACAGCCCACTTTGATGGGCTCTCAGGACTCCTGGGGATAGGGAGAATGTATTGAACTGTCTAGGCACACAGGACCATATCACCAGGGTGAGTGACAGCCCACTTTGATGGGCTCTCAGGACTCCTGGGGATAGGGAGAATGTATTGAACTGTCTAGGCACACAGGACCATATCACCAGGGTGAGTGACAGCCCACTTTGATGGGCTCTCAGGACTCCTGGGGATAGGGAGAATGTATTGAACTGTCTAGGCACACAGGACCATATCACCAGGGTGAGTGACAGCCCACTTTGATGGGCTCTCAGGACTCCTGGGGATAGGGAGAATGTATTGAACTGTCTAGGCACACAGGACCATATCACCAGGGTGAGTGACAGCCCACTTTGATGGGCTCTCAGGACTCCTGGGGATAGGGAGAATGTATTGAACTGTCTAGGCACACAGGACCATATCACCAGGGTGAGTGACAGCCCACTTTGATGGGCTCTCAGGACTCCTGGGGATAGGGAGAATGTATTGAACTGTCTAGGCACACAGGACCATATCACCAGGGTGAGTGACAGCCCACTTTGATGGGCTCTCAGGACTCCTGGGGATAGGGAGAATGTATTGAACTGTCTAGGCACACAGGACCATATCACCAGGGTGAGTGACAGCCCACTTTGATGGGCTCTCAGGACTCCTGGGGATAGGGAGAATGTATTGAACTGTCTAGGCACACAGGACCATATCACCAGGGTGAGTGACAGCCCACTTTGATGGGCTCTCAGGACTCCTGGGGATAGGGAGAATGTATTGAACTGTCTAGGCACACAGGACCATATCACCAGGGTGAGTGACAGCCCACTTTGATGGGCTCTCAGGACTCCTGGGGATAGGGAGAATGTATTGAACTGTCTAGGCACACAGGACCATATCACCAGGGTGAGTGACAGCCCACTTTGATGGGCTCTCAGGACTCCTGGGGATAGGGAGAATGTATTGAACTGTCTAGGCACACAGGACCATATCACCAGGGTGAGTGACAGCCCACTTTGATGGGCTCTCAGGACTCCTGGGGATAGGGAGAATGTATTGAACTGTCTAGGCACACAGGACCATATCACCAGGGTGAGTGACAGCCCACTTTGATGGGCTCTCAGGACTCCTGGGGATAGGGAGAATGTATTGAACTGTCTAGGCACACAGGACCATATCACCAGGGTGAGTGACAGCCCACTTTGATGGGCTCTCAGGACTCCTGGGGATAGGGAGAATGTATTGAACTGTCTAGGCACAGGACCATATCACCAGGGTGAGTGACAGCCCACTTTGATGGGCTCTCAGGACTCCTGGGGATAGGGAGAATGTATTGAACTGTCTAGGCACACAGGACCATATCACCAGGGTGCCTGACAGCCCACTTTGATGGGCTCTCAGGACTCCTGGGGATAGGGAGAATGTATTGAACTGTCTAGGCACACAGGACCATATCACCAGGGTGAGTGACAGCCCACTTTGATGGGCTCTCAGGACTCCTGGGGATAGGGAGAATGTATTGAACTGTCTAGGCACACAGGACCATATCACCAGGGTGAGTGACAGCCCACTTTGATGGGCTCTCAGGACTCCTGGGGATAGGGAGAATGTATTGAACTGTCTAGGCACACAGGACCATATCACCAGGGTGAGTGACAGCCCACTTTGATGGGCTCTCAGGACTCCTGGGGATAGGGAGAATGTATTGAACTGTCTAGGCACACAGGACCATATCACCAGGGTGAGTGACAGCCCACTTTGATGGGCTCTCAGGACTCCTGGGGATAGGGAGAATGTATTGAACTGTCTAGGCACACAGGACCATATCACCAGGGTGAGTGACAGCCCACTTTGATGGGCTCTCAGGACTCCTGGGGATAGGGAGAATGTATTGAACTGTCTAGGCACACAGGACCATATCACCAGGGTGAGTGACAGCCCACTTTGATGGGCTCTCAGGACTCCTGGGGATAGGGAGAATGTATTGAACTGTCTAGGCACACAGGACCATATCACCAGGGTGAGTGACAGCCCACTTTGATGGGCTCTCAGGACTCCTGGGGATAGGGAGAATGTATTGAACTGTCTAGGCACACAGGACCATATCACCAGGGTGAGTGACAGCCCACTTTGATGGGCTCTCAGGACTCCTGGGGATAGGGAGAATGTATTGAACTGTCTAGGCACACAGGACCATATCACCAGGGTGCCTGACAGCCCACTTTGATGGGCTCTCAGGACTCCTGGGGATAGGGAGAATGTATTGAACTGTCTAGGCACACAGGACCATATCACCAGGGTGAGTGACAGCCCACTTTGATGGGCTCTCAGGACTCCTGGGGATAGGGAGAATGTATTGAACTGTCTAGGCACACAGGACCATATCACCAGGGTGAGTGACAGCCCACTTTGATGGGCTCTCAGGACTCCTGGGGATAGGGAGAATGTATTGAACTGTCTAGGCACACAGGACCATATCACCAGGGTGAGTGACAGCCCACTTTGATGGGCTCTCAGGACTCCTGGGGATAGGGAGAATGTATTGAACTGTCTAGGCACACAGGACCATATCACCAGGGTGAGTGACAGCCCACTTTGATGGGCTCTCAGGACTCCTGGGGATAGGGAGAATGTATTGAACTGTCTAGGCACACAGGACCATATCACCAGGGTGAGTGACAGCCCACTTTGATGGGCTCTCAGGACTCCTGGGGATAGGGAGAATGTATTGAACTGTCTAGGCACACAGGACCATATCACCAGGGTGAGTGACAGCCCACTTTGATGGGCTCTCAGGACTCCTGGGGATAGGGAGAATGTATTGAACTGTCTAGGCACACAGGACCATATCACCAGGGTGCCTGACAGCCCACTTTGATGGGCTCTCAGGACTCCTGGGGATAGGGAGAATGTATTGAACTGTCTAGGCACACAGGACCATATCACCAGGGTGCCTGACAGCCCACTTTGATGGACTCTCAGGACTCCTGGGATAGGGAGAATGTATTGAACTGTCTAGGCACACAGGACCATCTCACCCGGGTGAGTGACAGCCCACTTTGATGGGCTCTCAGGACTCCTGGGGATAGGGAGAATGTATTGAACTGTCTAGGCACACAGGACCATATCACCAGGGTGAGTGACAGCCCACTTTGATGGGCTCTCAGGACTCCTGGGGATAGGGAGAATGTATTGAACTGTCTAGGCACACAGGACCATATCACCAGGGTGGGGCAGCCCACTTTGATGGGCTCTCAGGACTCCTGGGGATAGGGAGAATGTATTGAACTGTCTAGGCACACAGGACCATATCACCAGGGTGAGTGACAGCCCACTTTGATGGGCTCTCAGGACTCCTGGGGATAGGGAGAATGTATTGAACTGTCTAGGCACACAGGACCATATCACCAGGGTGCCTGACAGCCCACTTTGATGGGCTCTCAGGACTCCTGGGGATAGGGAGAATGTATTGAACTGTCTAGGCACACAGGACCATATCACCAGGGTGAGTGACAGCCCACTTTGATGGGCTCTCAGGACTCCTGGGGATAGGGAGAATGTATTGAACTGTCTAGGCACACAGGACCATATCACCAGGGTGAGTGACAGCCCACTTTGATGGGCTCTCAGGACTCCTGGGGATAGGGAGAATGTATTGAACTGTCTAGGCACACAGGACCATATCACCAGGGTGCCTGACAGCCCACTTTGATGGGCTCTCAGGACTCCTGGGGATAGGGAGAATGTATTGAACTGTCTAGGCACACAGGACCATATCACCAGGGTGAGTGACAGCCCACTTTGATGGGCTCTCAGGACTCCTGGGGATAGGGAGAATGTATTGAACTGTCTAGGCACACAGGACCATATCACCAGGGTGAGTGACAGCCCACTTTGATGGGCTCTCAGGACTCCTGGGGATAGGGAGAATGTATTGAACTGTCTAGGCACACAGGACCATATCACCAGGGTGAGTGACAGCCCACTTTGATGGGCTCTCAGGACTCCTGGGGATAGGGAGAATGTATTGAACTGTCTAGGCACACAGGACCATATCACCAGGGTGAGTGACAGCCCACTTTGATGGGCTCTCAGGACTCCTGGGGATAGGGAGAATGTATTGAACTGTCTAGGCACACAGGACCATATCACCAGGGTGAGTGACAGCCCACTTTGATGGGCTCTCAGGACTCCTGGGGATAGGGAGAATGTATTGAACTGTCTAGGCACACAGGACCATATCACCAGGGTGAGTGACAGCCCACTTTGATGGGCTCTCAGGACTCCTGGGGATAGGGAGAATGTATTGAACTGTCTAGGCACACAGGACCATATCACCAGGGTGAGTGACAGCCCACTTTGATGGGCTCTCAGGACTCCTGGGGATAGGGAGAATGTATTGAACTGTCTAGGCACACAGGACCATATCACCAGGGTGAGTGACAGCCAATTTGATGGGCTCTCAGGACTCCTGGGGATAGGGAGAATGTATTGAACTGTCTAGGCACACAGGACCATATCACCAGGGTGCCTGACAGCCCACTTTGATGGGCTCTCAGGACTCCTGGGGATAGGGAGAATGTATTGAACTGTCTAGGCACACAGGACCATATCACCCGGGTGAGAGAACCGTCTGTTTGCTGAGCAGTCAGGAATCCAGGGGATAGGGAGAATGTATTGAACTGTCTAGGCACACAGGACCATATCACCAGGGTGAGTGACAGCCCACTTTGATGGGCTCTCAGGACTCCTGGGGATAGGGAGAATGTATTGAACTGTCTAGGCACACAGGACCATACCACCAGGGTGAGTGACAGCCCAGTTTGATGGGCTCTCAGGACTCCTGGGGATAGGGAGAATGTATTGAATTGTCTAGGCACACAGGACCATATCACCCAGGTGAGTGACAGCCCACTTTGATGGGCTCTCAGGACTCCTGGGGATAGGGAGAATGTATTGAACTGTCTAGGCACACAGGACCATATCACCAGGGTGCCTGACAGCCCACTTTGATGGGCTCTCAGGACTCCTGGGGATAGGGAGAATGTATTGAACTGTCTAGGCACACAGGACCATATCACCAGGGTGAGTGACAGCCCAATTGATGGGCTCTCAGGACTCCTGGGGATAGGGAGAATGTACTGAACTGTTTAGGCACACAGGACCATATCATCAGGGTGAGTGACAGCCCCCTTTGATGGGCTCTCAGGACTCCTGGGGATAGGGAGAATGTATTGAACTGTCTAGGCACACAGGACCATATCACCAGGGTGAGTGACAGCCCACTTTGATGGGCTCTCAGGACTCCTGGGGATAGGGAGAATGTATTGAACTGTCTAGGCACACAGGACCATATCACCAGGGTGAGTGACAGCCCACTTTGATGGGCTCTCAGGACTCCTGGGGATAGGGAGAATGTATTGAACTGTCTAGGCACACAGGACCATATCACCAGGGTGAGTGACAGCCCACTTTGATGGGCTCTCAGGACTCCTGGGGATAGGGAGAATGTATTGAACTGTCTAGGCACACAGGACCATATCACCAGGGTGAGTGACAGCCCACTTTGATGGGCTCTCAGGACTCCTGGGGATAGGGAGAATGTATTGAACTGTCTAGGCACACAGGACCATATCACCCGGGTGAGTGACAGCCCACTTTGATGGGCTCTAAGGACTCCTGGGATAGGGAGAATGTATTGAACTGTCTAGGCACACAGGACCATATCACCAGCGTGCCTGACAGCCCACTTTGATGGGCTCTCAGGACTCCTGGGTATAGGGAGAATGTATTGAACTGTCTAGGCACACAGGACCATATCACCCGGGTGAGTGACAGCCCACTTTGATGGGCTCTCAGGACTCCTGGGGATAGGGAGAATGTATTGAACTGTCTAGGCACACAGGACCATATCACCAGGGTGAGTGACAGCCCACTTTGATGGGCTCTCAGGACTCCTGGGGATAGGGAGAATGTATTGAACTGTCTAGGCACACAGGACCATATCACCAGGGTGAGTGACAGCCCACTTTGATGGGCTCTCAGGACTCCTGGGTATAGGGAGAATGTATTGAACTGTCTAGGCACACAGGTCCATATCACCCGGGTGAGTGACAGCCCACTTTGATGGGCTCTCAGGACTCCTGGGGATAGGGAGAATGTATTGAACTGTCTAGGCACACAGGACCATATCACCAGGGTGAGTGACAGCCCACTTTGATGGGCTCTCAGGACTCCTGGGGATAGGGAGAATGTATTGAACTGTCTAGGCACACAGGACCATATCACCAGGGTGCCTGACAGCCCACTTTGATGGGCTCTCAGGACTCCTGGGTATAGGGAGAATGTATTGAACTGTCTAGGCACACAGGACCATATCACCCTGGTGAGTGACAGCCCACTTTGATGGGCTCTCAGGACCCCTGGGGATATGGAGAATGTATTGAACTGTCTAGGCACACAGGACCATATCACCAGGATGGGTGACAGCCCCCTTTGATGGGCTCTCAGGACTCCTGGGGATAGGGAGAATGTATTGAACTGTCTAGGCACACAGGACCATATCACCAGGGTGAGTGACAGCCCACTTTGATGGGCTCTCAGGACTCCTGGGGATAGGGAGAATGTATTGAACTGTCTAGGCACACAGGACCATATCACCAGGGTGCCTGACAGCCCACTTTGATGGGCTCTCAGGACTCCTGGGGATAGGGAGAATGTATTGAACTGTCTAGGCACACAGGACCATATCACCAGGGTGCCTGACAGCCCACTTTGATGGGCTCTCAGGACTCCTGGGGATAGGGAGAATGTATTGAACTGTCTAGGCACACAGGACCATATCACCAGGGTGAGTGACAGCCCACTTTGATGGGCTCTCAGGACTCCTGGGGATAGGGAGAATGTATTCAACTGTCTAGGCACACAGGACCATATCACCAGGGTGAGTGACAGCCCACTTTGATGGGCTCTAAGGACTCCTGGGATAGGGAGAATGTATTGAACAGTCTAGGCACACAGGACCATATCACCAGGGTGAGTGACAGCCCACTTTGATGGGCTCTCAGGACTCCTGGGGATAGGGAGAATGTATTGAACTGTCTAGGCACACAGGACCATATCACCAGGGTGTGTGACAGCCCACTTTGATGGGCTCTCAGGACTCCTGGGGATAGGGAGAATGTATTGAACTGTCTAGGCACACAGGACCGTATCACCAGGGTGAGTGACAGCTCTCTTTGATGGGCTCTCAGGACTCCTGGGGATAGGGAGAAGTATAGAACTGTCTAGGCACACAGGACCGTATCACCAGGGTGCCTGACAGCCCACTTTGATGGGCTCTAAGGACTCCTGGGATACGGATACACGATAGAACTGTCTAGGCACACAGGACCATATCACCAGGGTGCCTGACAGCCCACTTTGATGGGCTCTCAGGACTCCTGGGGATAGGGAGAATGTATTGAACTGTCTAGGCACACAGGACCATATCACCAGGGTGAGTGACAGCCCACTTTGATGGGCTCTCAGGACTCCTGGGGATAGGGAGATCCTATTCAACTGTCTAGGCACACAGAACCATATCACCAGGGTGAGTGACAGCCCACTTTGATGGGCTCTCAGGACTCCTGGGGATAGGGAGAATGTATTGAACTGTCTAGGCACACAGGACCATATCACCAGGGTGCCTGACAGCCCACTTTTAAGGGCTCTCAGGACTCCTGGGGATAGGGAGAATGTATAGAACTGTCTAGGCACACAGGACCATATCACCAGGGTGAGTGACATCCCACTTTGATGGGCTCTCAGGACTCCTGGGGATAGGGAGAATGTATTGAACTGTCTAGGCACACAGAACCATATCACCAGGGTGCCTTACAGCCCACTTTTATGGGCTCTCAGGACTCCTGGGGATAGGGAGAATGTAACTATAGTATCACGATGCAATGCTCCACATTTTAGAAACCACCACCCAGGAAAAAGATTTAGGAGTCAATCGTGGATAACATGTTTAAAACCCTCTGCCCCAGTGTGCAGCGGGCAGCCAAGAAAGCAAATAGAATGCTAGGTATCATAAGGAAAGGGATGCTAAGTAAAACAATGATATTATAATGCCTCTGTATTCGCTCCATGGTACGACCGCACCTTGACTATTGTGTGCAATTCTGGTCACCGTAACTGAAAAATGACATAGAGATATTAGAAAAAGTACATAGAAGAGCCACCAAATTGGTGAAGGGGACTGGAAGGCTCACTCCTATGCAAGAGAGAGCTAAAACTGTTAGGGCTCTTTCACCTAGAACTGAGGCGGCTGAGGGTAGATATGATAGAGGTGTCTAAATTACATGAATGGAGTGGAACGGATAAAGCGTGGAGAAGTTGTTTACGCTATCAGAAAATATAGAATGACTAGGGGGCATGTCAATGAAAGCTACATGGTAAACTATTATAAGACAAATAGGAGAAAATATTTCTTTCTCTCAACGTGTAATCAAAACTCTGGAATCTGTTACCGGAGGATGTAGTAAGGGCTTTTAGTCTTAGCTGGTGTTTTAAAAAGGTTTGTACAAGTTCCTGGAGGAAAGGTCCCAAACCACTATTAAAAAGGGACCCAGGATATCAATGCTTGGCCTAGTACAAGCACTGCAGAACCTGTGTCTTTTGGGGAAACTGCTAGGTACGTATGACCAATAAGATTGGCCACTGTTGGAAACAGGATACTGGGCTTGATGGACCTCGGCACTGCCCCAGTATGGCATTTCCTATGTTCTTATGTTCTTATGTCCTTAATCAACTGTTTAGGCACACAGTCCCATATCACCATTGTGATTGATAGCCCACTTTGATGGCCTCTCACAACTCCTGGGGATAGGGAGAATGTATAGAACTGTCTAGGCACACAGAACCCTATAACCAGGGTGCCTGACAGCCCACTTTGTGGGCTCTCCGGACTCCTGGGATAGGGAGAATGTATTCAACTGTTTAGGCACACACAACCATATCACCAGGGTTCCTAACAGCCCACTTTGATGGGCTCTCAGGAGTCCTGGAGATAGGGTGATTATAGAACTGTCTTGCCACACATAACCATATAACCAGGGTGCCTAACAGCCCACTTTGTGGGCTCTCAGGACTCTTGGGGATAGGGAGAATGTATTCAACTGTTTAGGTACACACAACCATATCACCAGGTTGAATGACAGCCCACTTTGATGGGCTCTCAGGACTCCTGGGGATAGGGAGAATGTATAGAACTGTCTTTGTAAACACAACCATATCACCAGGGTGAGTGATAGCCCACTTTGATGGGCTCTCACGACTCCTGGGGATAGGGAGAATGTATTCAACTGTTTTGGCACACAGAACCATATCACCAGGGTGAGTGATAGCCCACTTTGATGTGCTTTCAGGACTCCTGGGGGTAGGGTGGATTGGAAAACAGCAAAAGCAGCATATTCCATACCAGCAGGGGTGCTGTGGACCCTGTTTTTTGGACTTTCTGGCCAAGTGGGGGTAGGGCAGATGGTTTGGACTGCTGGGCCACACACACGCATATTACCATTGGGACTAACATACCATTTTGGGCACGTTTCGCAGCCCCTGGGGGTGGGGCAGATGTGTTACCCTGCAAATGCAGACCCCATCATACCAGCAAGATGTTTAGAAACCCTCCTTAGTCTGATCTATGGGCTACCTATGTTACGGTGTGTTGTAGCATATCACCAGCAGCAGCTGCCATGACACCAGGATGGCATCAGGAACTCTGTGAACAGGTCCTTAGCCCCCTGGGTACAGGGCAAGCCACTCAGATGTGATATATAGATAATATGGCATGTGGATTTACCTGATACCCATCACTGAGATAGACTACCTACACACATCAGCATGCACAGCTACAATCAACACTGGATATATCTATGTGGATCTACTGAGCTGTCCCCATACACTTACCTCACATGGGTAATCAGCCAGACGGTTATAGCGCTGGGTCAGCCGATCCCACACCCTCCGGACCCTGATCTGGTCCTGACGCCTTGATGAACCTGGAAAATGTTTGTGCTGGCGCACAGCAATCAACTGTGCCAGGCAGTATAGCTCCCTGGTGGTGAAGGCAGGCTTCCTGGATCTGGTTGCCATGTACTACACTGTCACCAATGAGGAATGCATGAACAACGCAACACACGCGCATGCGCAACGTCCCACCTGCACATGCGCACCACAACACGCATGTGCGCCGCGCTCATTTGTGCAGCGCCGCACACTTTTTTTTGCCGCACAGGGTATGGTGTCCCCAACAATATTTATACAGATCTATGATGCAGACAGACATTGCACTGATGTGTCTGACATTAGAAAACAAAATTATAATTTTTCCTTGTGGCTTTCACACTTGGGTCTCGAAACCACCAACACGGGTTCCTAGGGTACTGTTGGAATCGGTGTGCTATGCGTTTTGAGATAGCAATGACTGGCTAAACAGTTACATCAAGGAGACCTGAGAGCCCATCAAAGTGGGCTGTCAGGCACCCTGGTGATATGGTTCTGTGTGCCTAGACAGTTCTATACATTCTCCCTATCCCCAGGAGTTGTGAGAGGCCATCAAAGTGGGCTATCACTCACCCTGGTGATATGGTTATGTGTGCCTAAACAGTTGAATACATTCTCCCTATCCCCAGGAGTCCTGAGAGCCCACAAAGTGGGCTATCATTCACCCTGGTGATATAGTTCTGTGTGCAAAGACAGTTCTATACATTCACCCTATACCCAGGAGTCCTGAGAGCCCATAAAAGTGGGCTGTCAGGCACCCTGGTTTTATGGTTCTGTGTGCCTAAACAGTTGAATACATTCTCCCTATCCCCAGGAGTCGTGAGAGCCCATCAAAGTGGCCTATCACTCACCCTGGTGATATGGTTGTTTGTGCCTAAACAGTTGATTTCATTCTCCCTACCCCAAGGAGTCCTGAGAGCCCATCAAAGTGGCCTATCATTCACCCTGGTGATATGGTTCTGTGTGCCTAAACAGTTGAATACATTCTCCCTATCCACAGGAGTCCTCAGAGCCCATCAACATGGGCTAACACTCACCCTGGTGATATGGTTGTGTGTGCCTAGACAGTTGAATACATTCTCCCTATCCCCAGGAGTCCTGAGAGCCCACAAAGTGGGCTGTCAGGCACCCTGGTTATATGGTTTTGTGTGCCTAAACAGTTGAATACATTCTCCCTATCCCCAGGAGTCGTGAGAGGCCATCAAAGTGGTCTTTCACTCACCCTGGTGATATGGTTCTGTGTGCCTAAACAGTTGAATACATTCACCCTATCCCCAGGAGTCCTGAGAGCCCATCAAAGTGGGCTATCACTCACCCTGGTGATATGGTTCTGTGTGCCTAAACAGTTGAATACATTCTCCCTATCCCCAGGAGTCCTAAGAGCCCACAAAATGGGCTGTCAGGCACCCTGGTGATATGGTTGTGTGTGCCTAGACAGTTCTATACATTCTCCCTATTCCCAGGAGTCCTGAGAGCCCATCAAAGTGGGCTATCACTCACTCTGGTGATATGGTTGTGTGTACAAAGACAGTTGAATACATTCTCCCTATCCCCAGGAGTCCTGAGAGCCCATCAAAGTGGGCTATCACTCACTCTGGTGATATGATTGTGTGTACAAAGACAGTTCTATACATTTTCCCTATCCCCAGGAGTCCTGAGAGCCCATCAAAGTGGGCTATCATTCACCCTGGTGATATGGTTCTGTGTGCAAAGACAGTTCTATACATTTACCCTATCCCCAGGAGTCCTGAGAGCCCATCAAAGTGGGCTGTCAGGCACCCTGGTGATATGGTTCTGTGTGCCTAGACAGTTGAATACATTCTCCCTATCCCCAGGAGTTGTGAGAGGCCATCAAAGTAGGCTATCACTCACCCTGGTGATATGGTTGTGTGTGACTACACAGTTGAATACATTCTCCCTATCTCCAGGAGCCCTGAGAGCCCATCAACGTGGGCTGTCACTCACCCTGGTGATATGGGGTTTTGTGTGCCTATGGGGTATGTTCATAAATCCATCTTAATGTGCATCCAGCAATGATGTGAAGGATGTCATGGGGGGGGAGGGGCCTTCTGGCCTAAACGTTGGACTCACGCAATAGGTTATGTACCGCACATTATGACACGATGGAGGTAGGTGTAGCACATTACTGTGTGTGAATCCTAGGCATGTGTGCTGGCATACAGACCTAGTGGAGGTAGGTGTAGCACATTGGTTGACAAATTGCCTGATGTTACAGGGGTCATGGGTTCAATGCAACATTGCGGCTTTTGCATATGACTGCCTTAGACATTACCCTTTAATATCAGCAGTGCTTTGTGAGGCATTTGGATTTTTGTATTTAATTCTGCTGTCAGCAAAAAAACCCTCCCATTGGCATAACCTAAGGTGCCACATCATGCACCCTATGTGGCACTCTTGAGGACACATAATAAGGTGCACTGTCCAACACGGCACCTTATAATGTTCCCTTTGGGGAACCTTATAGGGCGCTTTGGAGGCACCTTCAGGCTACAGCACTGAGGGTGTTGGTGGTGGCTGCACCAATTAAAATTATAACAAATAATTCCTCAGACAGCCCTATCACATAACCCCACTGTGGGATCAAACCCATGACCTCTGGCTCCACAGGCAATGCAGTCTCCCATGGGCTACATCTCCCTAGCTGCTAACAAACTCCTGGCTGGCTACAGTTGGACAGCAGCCCACCACACAAACTTTCTGTTGTGGTTGGCAGGATAGGGTTAAACCACACATACACAAGATGCACTGCACATGCAAATCAACAGTCTACAGATAAACACAGGATGGGGTATGCACCCCCACACCACTTCAGCCTGGTAGGGTGTACTGAGCATGTGTGTTACTGGCACAGATAGGTAGTGACCGTTACATTGTGCGGGTCCTGTGCTCACCCTGAGGGTGAGGTGGGCCACCCAGCACCATGTCCACAGCACATGGCTTAACTGAGATAGGCTATGGTGCGAGTCCCCATCAGTGACAGTGTGTGATGGGTTGGTCTTGCAGCTATACTGCCAAATACACCTGTGTCCATCTTTGATTTCTCAGTCAAGTTTCGCCCTTGAGCACTTTGAGGCACCCAGAATAGTGCATATCCTGTGTGGGTGCCATGGCCACATGATTTATGTGGGCGGGGGGGCCAGGCCGGGCCGGGCCGGCTCTTTGGACCCATAGGCTGATTCTGTAGTACCACCCAAACTGCCCTCTGGAGCTCTGGATCTCCCACCAACAGAGCCACATTCTACATCATTGCAATGGTGCTGGTAGAGGGGGCCATCAACCTCAGTTCAGCTGGGGGACAGACAACATACAGGGCAGTCCATGCATTTCTGTACGCATCCATACCGTGATAGCAGACAGACAGGAGGCCTGGAAATGTTCAGCTGCCCACCACCACTATCTGACATTCTCCAGCAGCGAGCACAGTGAATCTGCAGCCGCTGCACCCTGCAAGGCATTCCAGCCTCACACATACTAACTGCAAACTAGTCCATAGTGCATATTACTGGAAAAGATGTGTGCACCCAAAACCAGGATGTCAGCACACCCACCAAGCAGATAGGTTAGTGATTGGGCCTCATAAAAGGCAGCTCATAGATATCATTTGAAATACATGCTATTAGCACTAGGGGGGACCTAGCCATGCCATGGTGACTGGTCATTCAGGGTGAGATTGACCTCCCAGCAGGATATGCAGGGGCCACCCTGTCCGTGCAGATGATGGCCGGCCACTACAATGTCCCAGCCATTGCCCTATGCCCTGTGCTCATGCATCCTGCCCAGGCCACCCTGTCCGAGCTATACCCACAGTACCTTGCTCCTCATTATGCACATTGCCAAGCTAACACTGGACACAGTGCAAACAGTGTGGGCTGAGTAAGGTGTTGCAACCACCATACACTGGATGGACAGACACACACTCCCACACCTATGCTAGCATTGTGCTATTATAGAGAGCTTTTGCAGTCCAGGCAACCTCACCAGTCCTGCACACAGCGCAGGCATGGCTATGGTATGCAATACTGTTGTGGTCACTCCCCAGGGTGGTGAACACTGTCAGAAACCAGACCTGAAACACACTCCACAGACATCAGAGATATTGGTATGATACAGCTCAATGAGCATATTGTGCTTAACTTAGGAATTGCTATCTGCCAGTAATCATAGCAACCTTTTGATATATGTGTACCATATTCCCAGGTTTATGGTGGCATTGGTAAGGTATGCACGTACTAGTATTGTGAGATGTACGCAAGGCCCAATATCCTGCCTCTCCGTGGGCTTTCCATAATGGAGCCTGTGGGTGCGGTTCTTTCTGCTCCTGTTGGCCACTGCTCTAGGGCAGAGGTCTACAACTCCAGTCCTGGTGGCCCAAACACTGTTCATGTTTTCCTGCTGTCCCTAATGAATATGCATGAATACATCTGCATACCATGGAGGCGGCGCATGGAAATGTAGCACACACATCTTTATTAGATACAGCATATATGTGAATGATTTGTGGCCCTCCAGGACTGCATTTGAGGGACTGTGCTCTAGGTAATGCGCATGTTTCTGGTGTCTGTGCTCTGTAGGGTAAAATGTAGATGTTTTGGGCATGTTTACGTTATATGCACTAAAGGTTCTGTGTGTATTATCACATTTTTGTGGTGGGTAAAATGTGGGGACTGGGATGGCAGGAGCCCCAGCTGGGACTTGAACCTGAGACCTTCTGCTCCTGAAGGCACTTGCTGTGTGCGCTGCACCACTGTCTTGGCACTGAAGCAGTGCATTCCCTGGGGAGTCCATGGCTGCTCGTCAGACAGGGCCTGTCTATTGCAGTGCACGGCACCCATGTGAAGAGGGCTAGGCCATGGTGTGCTGTGGGCAGCAGACACTGCCCCCTCCACCACCGGTACCCCTCCGCCACCATGCTGACATGGCCTTATATTCAAGACAGCATCAAACCTGAATGATTTGTGGCCCTCCAGGGCTGCATTTGGGGGAATGTGCTCTAGGTAATGTCCATGTTTCTGGTGTCTGTGCTCTGTAGGGTAAAATATAGGTGTTTGAACCATGCTTATGTTCTCTGCAATAAAGGTCTGTCTGTACTTTCACGGGTTAGTAGTGATTAATATATGGTGAATGGATTGGCAGGAGCCCCAGCTGGGACTTGAGCCGGTGACCTTCTGCTCTTGAACACACTGGCTGTGTTCACTGCACCACACTGTAGCCATAGAGACAGTGCAGTCCCTGGAGATAGGAAACTTGGCCAATGGGGTCCGAAACCCTGCTCTGGACAATTTCACTGTGGCCTCATTCACCTTGTATGGGGACGGAACGTAGACCCTTCCAAAATTCTTTTCTTTTTTTTGGAGGTTTTTTGGGAGTGTTATTTGATGTTGCCCATTGATATCACTATTGGCCAGCTTGGTTATGTTTTTTTTCCATTTTTTTGAGGTCATTTTCACTGTTTCTTTGCCCTTTTGTTCCGTACACATGTATCACACTTATCACTTTTTGTAGGTTTCCCTGGTTTTGCTGTACATTGCAGACGGAAATGGTTTCTTTTCCCTTTTAAATCGGCTGTAACGCGAGGGTTTCTCTGGCGATATTTTTTTGCCTCGGATTTCACAGCGTTAGTGTGCGGGGAGCCTCTCCCCTCCCACTCTCCACCCATTGACCCCTTCTCTCCGCCCCTGGGGAGCCTTCCTCCGCCCTCAGGGAGCCTTTGCCCGCCTTCATCGCTCGTTTTCACCGCGGTGTGCATTATCGCGCGATAACATAGCTGTGCGCCGCAAGATGCGACATTATTGCGCGATAAGGTACCTTATCGCACGATAACGTCGCGGAGCGCACTTTAAGACGGTTTAGTAAACATACCCCTAAATATCAAAAAATCTCCTTACTTAGTAAGGAGTTTTTTTTTTTTTAATATATATTTAGAGTGACATTTGGCTCCTTGTGAGGATTTTTTTTATCTATATAGAGCTCCTCTTGTTTGGCATATTTAGCAGCATGCACTATGAACATATGAACATAAGAAATATGAACATAAGAAATGCCATACTGGCTCAGACCAAGGCCCATCAGTATCCTATTTCCAACAGTGGCCAATCCAGGTCACAAGTACCTGGCAGATTCCCAGAAAGGCACACAGGTTCCACAATGCTTGTCCCAGGGCAAGCAGTGGATTTCCCTGATCCTCTTTAATAACAGCTTATGGACCTTCCCTCTAGGAACTTCTCCAAACCTTTTTTAAACCCAGCTACACTAACAGCTTTTACTGCATCCTCTGGCAACTAATTCCAGAGTTTGATTACGCAGGACCATAAGCTAACTGCAGGGTTTCAGTTACATCCCCCTGCAGTTTCCGCATTTCTGCATGGCAAAACAGCTGCTGGCGCAACTAAGGCCACTCACTGAGGTGGCATTAGTTGCACTCATGCTACTTGCGCTGAACCATTATGTTAGTTTTTGCTGACAATGCAGATGCTTATGTGTGAGAGTTCTTTCTCTTGCCTCATTCTATAGTAAAGTATAATTTTGGGAAAGAAATCCTATAAACCTAACATTAATGGGTAAAAGCATTTTTTTTTACTTCAAATGTCTGTTTTTAGTTTGTACTTGGTGAAGATCTATCTCTGTTCTGCATATATGTGACTGAGATTTCATGTTCTGTTAGCATGGAATTTCTATATCGAGAGCTGTAGTAATCTGGCTTGTTCAGTTTTCTGAATATGGATGTTCTAGGGCACACTGCAATATTTACGGTGCTGCCCTTTTCCGGGTATGCTCCATGTTGTGTGAGTTTTGAAAGTTAATGCTGTTATGGTGTATGTTTGTAAATGCTGTTCCAGCAATGGCCCAAAGTTGTGCCCACCTCATACTGGGATTTTGTAGTCATATGAGGTGCACACCATGTTTGGCCGGTCTCAAGTTAGGCTCCAGAAGCCATGTGGACACCCTCCCAGCTACCAAGCGGATGAAGGAAGCTCCAGTTATCCAATCTATGTGCTTTGCAAAAGACAGGATGAAAAGAGTTAGTGAGGGTGGTGGGGCTGTGCTGTGGAGACCACAGAGGTGGCATGTGTAAATTTGCATGGAGACTCTCCTGTGGGAGAATGTATAAAGCAAATGTCTGGGATTTCCAGCACCCCAATGCCTTGATCACCTGCATAGGGAGTACCATCTCAGCTGCTGCGTTCACTGCCCCAATTTGGAAAGAATGGGTGCCAAAAATTTCAGTCTGCAGGCTGATAGCAGCTATGACTTTTTTGAATACATCTGTGAACTGGTATCAGAATAGTGGGGTGCCATTGAGGTGGACCAAGAACTATTGGTGTTGTATTGGCCGTGATGCCAGGTATCTGTTGAGTGTTGGCCACAGAGCGAGCATGGAGTTTGAGTACTGCCTTGAGTGTGATAAATCGTACTTTTGTGTTTGGATGTTCAGCAGGCCCTCGAACATTGATACATCTGAGAATTGCAATCCAGAAGGTAACTCGGCATTCATTTTGGGTGGCCATCAGTTCACCGATTCTGAAAGCACCAAAGAATGCCAGGGTGAATGCTGCTTAGAACAAGCAAGTCTCATAGTTGGACGAGCACATGGATGGTAACATGGCCCAAAGTCTAATCTCATGGGTCACCAGGTTGTCGAGGTATGCTCCTAGTCAGAATTTTAGCAATGTTTTCAGCAGAAAATTATTGAAGGGGTTGCCCTATCCTGCTGTCTTGGCAAAGAAAGAGAACTATGTGAGATGGGAGTAGATGATCTTGCAGGATAGGCTGCAGGTGCTGGCAGATGTTATGTAAACTAAAAGCCCCAGATCCAGTGGTCCTTGTCGCCAACCATTGAAAACTGAGAAGGAAGAGATGCGTGAGTAGCCATGTAGATACGTTGCCCAGGTGTGGGAGATCATGGCCCATCAAACAAGATACCAGTATATACCAATGCTGGGTCCCAAATTGAGTCCATCAGAGTCGTGGGATGCTCATTTGCTGTTGGGGCCAGGCTTCTGAAGGTGACCCACTGAAAGTGAGAGAGTGAATCAGAAATGTTCTTATTTAGTCCTGGCACATGGCTTGATCATGCCGTAATATTAAGCTGCAAGCATTTCAGCACAAATTTACTCAGCAGTTCACGCTCTTTGCTGAATGATTGTTAACAACTGCATGATGGCTTGGTTATCGCAGTGGAAGATGACTCTATGGTTATGCAGTTGGTCGCCCCACTCATATATCACCACATACATTGGAAATAGCTTGAACAATGTAATATTTTTTGTGAGATACCTGGTCACCCAGTGTTCAGGTCACAGACTGGCACACTAAGGGGCTTGTTTACAAAGCCGCGGTAGCGGTTTCCGATCGTTATCGGAGCCGTGGCTCCATTGATTTCAATGGGGCTGCGACTCCGATAACAATCGGAAACCGCTACCGCGGCTTTGTAAACAAGCCCCTAAGTGCCCTGGAAAAATATGCCAAATCCAAAAGCATCCACTGCATTGATGAAGAGGTCTAGGTTGAGTCATTGTAGGCCCTGTTGCCAGATATCCACCCCATTCCAAAGTGTAAAGAAATTGCATCCATAAGTTCAGATCCTGCCTTATGCTTTTGTGAGAGGTGCAGTTGGTGATAACCTCTTCTTAGACCTGATGTCGTATGGGCTAAATGTCTCAGGAATGGCTGTCCCATCAAAAATACCTGTCAAGTGAAATTCAGGGAACCAATGAGAGACTGGGCCATCTCGAGAGTGATTAGTCTCCTCATGGTGCTGATCTTGTTCCTGAGGTCCTCTAACTTTGCCATGGGGAGTCAGGCGTTGCCTTGCCTGGTGTCAATCTCAATGCCTAGAAAGGACAGATTCTGAACAGGGCCCATCATTTTTCCTCCAACAAGGGGTTGGTGAACACTGCAGTCATTGTTTGGAATGCATTCAAGAGTGTTCTGCAAGCATCTGAATGTTCGAAATAGTATATTGCAAATTTCAGCTCTGTGGAGGAATTTGATGAATGTCTCGAAGGCAGAACAGGACACTGAGCAGCCCAATGGCATGTATTTGTCAGAATAATTCATAACATTAAACTGAAAACCGAAATGAGGAAAGTGGGTAGGGCGGATCAGGAGGAGCCGAAAACTGACTGTCAACCTTTGCAAGGTATGAGTACCTGCCCACAGATTGAACGTTATGTTGAACAATACAAACAAGATGGAGTAGATGCAGAGGAGGCTAAAAAACTGATTAGTGGTCTTTATCATAAAGCATATGGGGATAGGTTTAAAGATCTCAATATGCATACTTTGGAGGATAGGCCAGAAAGGGGATATATGATAAAGACATTTAAATACCTCCTTGGCATAAATGCACAGGAGAAGAGCTTCTTTCAATTTAAAAAAGCTGTGGAACGAGGGGTCATAGAATGAAGGTGAAATCTTTATGGGGTGGATGCATGGGATAGACTCCTAGCAGAGATGGCAGAGATGATGACTGTATCTGAATTCAAGAAATCATGGGACAAGCACAGAGGAAAGGAGGGGACTGTGGAGCTTAGTAGTTGGTATTGATGGGCAGACTGACTAGGCTATATGGTCTTTATCTGCAATCATGTTTCTGTTTATGCATATATTTTATATCTATTTTATAAATGAAGGCATGCACATACCTTAGTTTATAAAATTACGGAGTAAGGCAAAAGCCCCTTCATTTAAGCTGTGAGCATTTATGCCAGTCCACTTTCCCCCTGCCTGTTTAATTTATATGCAGAACAAATCATCAGAGAAGCAGGATTGTATAAAGACAACAGAGGTGTGAAGATTGGTGGCAGACTCATCAACAACCTTCGCTATGCTGATGATACCACATTACTGGCTGAAAGTGAAAATGATCTGAAACATTTGCTTCTCACGATCAAAGAACATAGTCTCAAAAGAAGACAAAGATCATGACAACTGGCAAAATCAACAGGTTCATCATTGAAGGAGAAGAAATTGAAATTGTGAACAACTTTAACCTACTTGGATCAACTATCAATAAAGAAGCAACAAGCAGTCAAGAAATCCGACAACGCATTGCTCTTGGCAGAATGGCTATGAAAGACCTAGACAAGATTCTCAAGAGCAGAGATGTCTCTCTCCATACAAAGATTCGACTTGTTCAAGCCATGGTATTTTCAATAACATCATATGGATGTGAAAGCTGGACAGTGAAAAAGATAGACAGGAAGAAAACTGATGCCTTTGAATTATGGTGCTGGCGGCGAATACTGTGTATACCATGGACTGCCCGAAGAACAAACCAGTCAGTACTAGAGGAGATCAAACCTAAGCTTTCATTAGAAGCTCAGATGACAAGACTTCGACTTTCATACTTTGGACACATCATGCGAAGAGAGAGATCATTAGAGAAAGACATTATGCTTGGCAAGTTAGAAGGTCAACACAAAAGAGGAAGGCCAGCAATGAGATGGATCGATACAATAACAGCAGCTACGGGTACCAGTCTGTCAACAATGAGCCGCCTGACTGAAGACCGAACACAATTTAGGACAACTATCCAGAGGGTCGCCATGAGTTGACACCAACTCGACGGCACTTAACAACAACAACATGGTTAGTTAAGCACTTGTGCCTAGAGTTTTCAAGGACACACCCTAAATTATAGTTTTTTGTATTTACATATGCAACTTTCTGCTCCTACCATGCTCTATCCAAGCTCCGCTTCTCTACCCGCTCACAGTGAAAGTATACAGGATGCATTTACTTTCAGAATAACTATGACTTCAAATATGTGTGTAAATGCCCATTTATGTACTTATGTGACTAAAATATCTAGATTTATGCACATAAATCTAGGCACAACTTATAAAATTACTTCTGTAGTGGCACTGAATAATGCTGCTTTATAAAAAATCTCTTGTTCTGCCCCAGCCCCCCCCCCCCCAACCCCAGCACTGGCTTGGGAACCAAGAGACTATGGTTCTATTCCCACTAGCATACCTTGTGGCATTGGGCAAGTCACTTAACCCTCCATTGCCTCAGAAAAATCCAAGTTATCAATGTCTCTTTTTAAGTTACAATATAAACCTCTTTGATTGAATTGATAAAGTGATATAAAAAAACCTGTTAAATAAATAAATGGATTGCTGTCACACTATCTGGCTAGTGCTGAGGCGGTCTGTAATGGTGTTTAGCTGCACTATCTGTATATTGGGCCCTAATGTCTTTAAATCAGTTGCTTTTCCCATTCATTCCCTGCTTAAAACTAACTGGGATTCTGACTTCATCTTTACATGAGCAACTAAATATTTAGGCACCAAATTGCTAGAACACATGCTGAAATCTCTAACCTTAACATCCTTACTGCTTTGGAAAATATCTAACTGCAACTTAAAATGGATGGATTTACCTTTCTCTTCGAATGTTGTGTTTTGGTAAAAATAGTTGGAGTTCCTAAAATACTATCAGCTAGAGTTAGTAATGAGCATTAATATCGGTAACATGCATTCTTTTACTGCAGGTCTCATTTTATATGATAGGATCTAGTTACTAAAACACACATGCATGTTAGTAGCTCTAGGAGTATATCCCTTACAAATGATTCCCTGCTGGATAAGACGAAAGGATGTTAAATTGTTCAAATCTATCATAAATTATTTTATATGGTGTGGAATAACAATGAAACTTTCTGTACAAAACTAGCCAGATTTATGGTGCCACATTGTGACCTGTCAGTTTAGATTTGCTAATCAGTTGAAACAGGCATAGAACCCCTTTCATTAAAACCCAATAGCTAGTCAATGGGTGTTTAATGCGTGGGAACAGAGCACTGGGATCATGTGAGCAGGTCCACAGCCGCACGCTGAAAGGTTCTTTAACTTGTGATCGCGGGATAGGGTGGAGCATGGGCGTGGAAAGCACCTTAACCCTGGAGCCTGGGAATTGCCACATGCTCAGTGGCAATGCGGCTCTTAACCTGGGTGTACCTAACAATTTCTGTATGGAAGTTGCTATGTTGACCGTCAGCCTAGATGCTGGGAACAAACTAGTCATGCCCCCAACAACTAGTGCAGGAGTTTGCAAATAACTTGTATGTGTTTGGTGTATTATTTGCAAATCCTTAAAGGACTGTAGTAAAAGGGACCCATAGTATAGTCCCCTCTTTCCAAAATTTGATTCTAAAATCAAATTGGTAGATATTTTCCAGTTGAAAATTGTTTAGCTTCCAGATAGTGTGCAGGTTGTGAAGAGAGCAAAATCTCCTAAGCACAGCATGGACGTGGCAGGCTCATATATTTTTAACCTTCATCCATATGCACATAGTAGGGAACCTGCAGTTCTGCCTAGGAATGGAACGATAAATGTTCTGAGACTGCAAATATAAAGAGTCAGGCAATATTTGGACATTTATTTATAACAATTCAGGTGATATGGTAATAGTAACCTTTCACAAGCTGAAGTAAAAATGTTTAGTTAGATTGAAGTGAGACACCATATAGTAAACCTAAAGATTGAACCACAGAATAAAAAGTACAAACTTAGATTGTAAGACCTCTGGGGCAGGGAAATACCTACTGTACCCAGAGCTGGCGCTAGCATTAGGCAAACTAGGCAGTCACCTAGAGCACCAACATTTGCTGGGCTGGCCGCTGTTGCCTCTCTCTCTGACCTGCAGCAGCAGCAGCAGCAAAGCCTTTAAAATGGCATCTCCAGCGCCTCGGCTCTGCAGTGCTGTTGGAGCTTCTCTTCCACCCCTCCAATGCAAACCTCCTGTTTGCATGGAGGCAGGGGTGGGAGCAGGGGGTGGCAGGAATTAGATTTTCTAGGGCTCCTTAAATCCCTGCACTGGCCCTGACTGTGCTTGATTGTAACTTGCCTTCAACTACTACTGGAAACGCGTCAGCTAAATACGAAATAAATCCATATATGCAGATGATATTCAGCTTCTTATAGCTTTTGATCCAGGGGATATCATGGTAATTCCTTAACTTTCAGTAAATGAAACTGGATTGCTCAGTAGTTAACTAATAAATGAAAACAATCTGACAAAGTCAGAAGGCATGTTCTTCACTAATAATACTACCATCCTGTTCCTTTCTCCTCCAGAAATCAATGGCAAACTCATCGCCATTAAAAATTCAAGTAAAAGTCCAGGTATTATCTTTGATCCTCCTCTCTTCTCATTATATTTCTAGCTTAACTTGAGCATACTTTTTATGCCCTGAAGATGATCCATTCAGTTCATGGTGTTCTTAATCCTGAAACTTTCCATAACTTCATTCATGCCCTGATTTTATCTCATCCTGATTATGGCAATGCACTATTTTCTGGTATTAACAAAACTGGAAACATTTATAACTGATTCAGAATACTACTGCTAAACTAATTAAAGGTGCTAGGAAATATGATCATGTTTCTCCCATCATGAAGAACCTCCATTGGTTATCCATCAGTTATATTCCTCTTCCCAATCCATTGACTCAGAGCCTCCAGTACAAACCCATAAATATAGCAAGGAAAAACACTAGGGACCCGATTCCATCCCAGACGTACAAGCTCTCTGTGTGCCCGGCTGGATCCGGATGCACAGAGGGAGTCACGATTCTGATCCTGCAGGGCACGTCTAGCCCCATGGGATAAGAATTGCGAACAGGCCTGTACGTGCAGGCTGGGACCACAATTCAGCCAAGCCTGCATGTACAGACCTTGCCTGACTAACTCAGTCTGGGCTTTACAATGGAGCTGCGGAGTCATGGCGTCCAGTTGCCATGGCACCGCGGCTCCATTGTAAAGCCACGATCCTCGGCCACCGGCTCCTGCAATGCTTTCCCCGCAGCTCGACCCCCGATCTAGCCTCCTAAGGCCAGGATTGGGCTGCGGTGAATGTCCTTGGACCCCCTGCCCCTTCCATGCTCCGGGCCCACCATCTCCTGGCGACTAGGGAACTTATTCCACCTCCGAGGTGGAATAAGTTCCCCGTTCAAGTCGTTGGCCCTGGACATACAGAGCCAACATTAGAATTGGCCCTGTACGTCCAGGGCTGATGACCACCCACTGCCCGTCCTAACGCCGCCCCTGATCCACCCCTTTCCGGCCCCCGGCTAACTTCCCCATACAACGTGTGGGGAAGAAGGACGAGGCTGGGAAAGGGCACAAATAGCGGGGATGAATGTCCCAACGGGACATCTGTCCCCACTGTTCATGGCTCAGAATGACCCCTTAGCTGTACTATAAACATTACTACTGCAAATCAATCATGGAATCTCATCTCCCTTTACATATTCATTAAACTGACACATCACTTCACAACATTAGACCATCCTCACCAATTTAACTGTCCATCAAAAAAATCCTATTTATAATTAATATCATATCTTACTAGACTCAATGATTTCTCATCACTTGCTCATACCACCAAATACATTCGTCCTCATACCAACTAACATCATGCATAGACCAAAATTACCTTAAGACCTAAGAGTGAAACAAATAAAACAAGACAAATCTACATAGTTTTTACACATTACTGACAATGACAAGAAAACAGACATTTCAAATATCAACTTGTAAGTCTGACTTACTAAAGAAGAAAATCAGCATATGAAAACACACAACTAATTACCAAGCCAGGCTGTTTAAATCTTTTACAACCAGAAAATGTTATCCTTTTAAAGCACGAAGTCAGAAAAGCAAACAAATGAATCATTATGCACTTTTTTTCTAATACAAACAAATTATGTCTTTCCTGAGACTTTTTTATGTCTCCCAACATGTAAGGATGAGCCACTCATAACTATTGTGCAGCCTCCCTAAATCATTGACTAGCATTTCATATCTCAAACATTGAAGCTCCTCTGAAAACCTCCCTCCTAATGGAAATAGTAATGCTTCACTACTAGTCATTGAATGCCATCATGTTTCAAAGTT
Source organism: Ichthyophis bannanicus (assembly GCA_033557465.1). Taxonomy (NCBI): domain Eukaryota; kingdom Metazoa; phylum Chordata; class Amphibia; order Gymnophiona; family Ichthyophiidae; genus Ichthyophis; species Ichthyophis bannanicus. The sequence goes on along the minus strand of CM066033.1, from coordinate 1,055,750,892 downwards.
TTTAGGTTTTTGCTATATCTCCATGTTTACACACATATAAGAAGACATACTGCCTCTCTTAAACACTAAAGCCCTGTCTTAGACTGAGTCTGCCTGTATTTAATACTCACAGTCCGCCATACTTCCTTGCCTTGCCTTGAATGAAGAGAAAGGGAGATTCTGTCACAGCACCACTGTTCCCTCTAAGCTGTGTGCGTGTGCGCGCGCACACACCTCGCCGAGTGAGCGCACATACTTTACAACAGAGCGCACAAAAATTACGGTACTGATTCTGAAAGAAAACAACACAGACATCCTTAAAATTGAAAGTTGTTGTGTATTTACGGTTTTCACAAGTTCTACAATATTTTCTAGTGCAATCAATGTGGTGTACATACTGTATTCTGACGTACAGTCAAATTTTAAAGTATATAACTCCGAGTGTCGTTATGTGGCGCACAAAAATGTAACCTTCCTTCAAAAGCTGCACAGCTGATATTTTATGCGCACACAGCCTACAGAAAATTAGAGGGAACATTGCATAGCACCAACTGTTTGGGCATCAACTCCAACCTTAGCTCTTTGGCTCCAATTCTCTAAATTCAATGCAAATAAGGAAACACATTCCCAGTAAATTATATCAATAATAGTACTGCTTAAGCTTAAGCAGAGAAATTCAGGCCTACAAACTTGAGCAGTGCTCCCATAATTCCCACTCCAGCTAGGTTACAGTATTTATTTATTAGGAAAAAACTGCTACATGGTACAAATTTGTCTCGTCATTCTACATCATGCCACTGCTTTACAGATGAAGCTAAACACTACAGTAGTCATTCTGATCCAAGAATAGCAGGGTTGGATATTCAGGTTGGATGTCCAACCGCGTTTAGCACCTGATTGCGATTCCAGTGTCATCACTATCCGCACGTACACTGCATTTGTGTTTTACAAGGGTGGGAGGGGGTGGGAGGAGTGGTGCAGGGGCGGAACAGAGGCAGTATGGAAAAGGGGGCATATGCCAGGATCTGCAGAGATAATTCAGGTCTTGCCTCTGTATGTCCCCCGGCACCTAGATACCCGGATTATCCAACCAGAGGATGGAATAACTGCCGGGATCTAAGCCAATGGGAGGGCTCCCGCTGCCCAATCTGAGCCTTGGGGGCCCCTGCCAAGGGTCAGACGGTGGGGAAATGGGACCTCACTGGGTCCGGGCCATTGGTTACTCTGGCTGGACATGCCAGTGCAATGGCAACGGGACGCCAACTGGATCATTGGGAGGGCTGGCCTGGCACATCATAGGACGTGGGGTGGTGGGGTGGGGGGGGGTGGTGGGGTGGGGGGGTGGGGGGGGTGGGTGGTGTGGTGGGGGTGGTGGGTGGTGGTGGGGGGGAGGCTGTTGGTAGTAAATAATGCACAAGTGTTGAAAATGACTTTTGCAGTTTTTATGTGTATAAATACGAAAATAATAGTTTAAAAAAAATATACAAAAAATAATAAAAAAGATAGAAAAATTGCAGAAGAGCAATTGGCAGAAGGACTGACCAATTTTCAAGAAAACACAGGGTACTTTAGTCAGGTCGTTGATGTTAACAGCAGCTAAGCTTGGAAGCACGATACTCCAGCTTATATTAAGGCTGTAAAATTGTTGCTGAGACCTGAGTACCTCGGAGAAGTTTGCACCTTAGGTTACGGCACGTGAGGGTGTGTTTGCTGGCAGCAATAAATAAAATGCCTCAGGAAACAATACTTACATGTCAAAGCTGATGCCTCAGCCAGCCTTATGTATACTGGGGGATCAAACTCATGACCCCTGTATCATCAGTCAATGTATTAACCATTGTACTACACTTCTGTTTCTATGGTTGGATGTCTGTGCGCCTACTTAAGATTACTGCGCGGTAACGCGCTTAGCGGCGCTTTGCCCGATAATGTGCGCAGCAGCATGCGTTATCGCGCGCTAATTCCGTTTTGCTACTTTAAACTGAAAGCCCACTCCTTATATGGCATCCTGCACACTAACGCTGGGCACACATTAAGAAGGTTTAGTAAACATACCCCTAAATGTGATAATGTGGAGAATTGGGTATTGTAAGATAGAGTAAGAAAAAGGAAAAAGTAAGTTGTGAATTAATGAATATGAGTATAAATGAGTTTAAGTGGGAAATATTTCATCTATTGGGAATGAGTCTCCAAAGTATTCTATAAATAGGTGAGTTTTAAGATCTTTTCGAAATGCTGAAAGATCTGTGATATCTCTGAGTTTATCCGGCAGAGCGTTCCATATTAAAGGAGCATTGAAGCTGAATGCCCTATTTGTTGTAGTTTTATTGAGTTTTGAAAAGTTGTTTGGAACAAGTAGTGTGTTCAGGTTCCTTTGTCTCACTGTTCTGGTCCTTGAATGAATTGTCAGTAGATCAGTTAGATATGATGGGGCTATATCTCTTATCAGTTTGAACGTTGTTATGATAACTTTATATTTTATTCTACTTTGTATAGGTAACCAGTGAAGTTTGTACAGTATAGGGGTTATGTGTTCAGTTGGACCTGCATTTATAAGCATTCTTGCAGCAACATGTTGTGCTACTTTTAGTTGGTGTAAAGCATGTTTTGGAATACCTTGAAGAATTATGTTACTAAAATCTAAGTGAGGCAGGATCAGGGCTTGAAGGACTGATCTGAAGTCCAGATTTGATAATAATGGTTTTAGATTTTTAAGATATCTTAATTTATTATATATTGGTTTAGTTGTATTCCTGATGTGTGTTGTTAGACTTAACGTTCTGTCTATGATAACGCCAAGGTATCTTATTTCATCTTTTATGGGGATGCTTATGTTTTCAATTTTTATTTCTGTTGGGGGAGTAAATTTTTGATTTCTAGAAACAAATAATGCTTCTGTTTTCTTGAAGTTAATGTGTAGATTGTGTTCATTTAGCCATTGCGTCATTTTAGTGAAGCATGATTTGATATTGGAGAAGTCCAGGGAGTCTATGTCCATAGGGAGATAAATCATAACATCATCAGCATAAATTGCATATTTTAATTTGCACTGTTGAATGATGTGGCATATAGGTTGTAAATATATGTTAAAGAGTAGAGCTGACAATGCAGAACCTTGTGGGATTCCTTGTTTTTGCGTATAGGTTTTAGATGTATGGTTTCCTATTTTTACCTGTTGCGATCGATCAGTTAGATATGATTTGAACCATGCAAGAATAGTGCCATGTATACCAATCTGTTTGAGTCTTTCAAAAAGGATACGATGGTTAATTGAATCAAAGGCAGCCGATATATCCAAAAATATAAGTAATACTGCTTGTTTTGATTTGTCAATGTATTTTAGAATATCATCAAAGATAACTGCAAGAAGTGTTTCTACACTATGGCATGGTCTAAAGCCATATTGGTGTGAATCTAAGGGGGCATGAAGTTCAATGTGATCCTGAAGTTGATTATATACTATTTTTTCTATAATCTTTGCCATAAATGGAAGGCTAGAGATAGGTCTATATGAAGAGGGATCAAGATTGTCTAGTTTTTTGTTTTTCAGAATAGGTCTAATCGAGGCTCTCTTTAGGATGGTTGGCATAGTACCATGTGTGAGAGAAAAATTTGCTATATTTAGAATGTAGGGCGCTAGGAGTGGTTTAGTATTTTTGATCCAGCTAACTGGGCAGGGATCAAGATTAGAAGTGGTTGTGTTAATATCTGAGATCACCTTATCCAGTTCTTTTAGTGTTACAGTATGAAATTTATCCCATATGTGTTCAGGCTTTGGGTTTATTTATTTATTTATTTTAGTTTCTTATATACCGCACTATTTAGTATCAGCGCGGTTTACATGGAACAACGAACAATAATAAAACAAATGTTATGTTTTACAGAGAACAGGGAAATACAACTTGGATAACTTAGGGGAAACATGCACATCAACTATTTACATATGTAACAGTAAGCTTCTGAGAATGGATTATGAACCACCTATGGATAGATATTAAGAATAGGTACTGTGATACAAAGGTTTCTAGAGGAAGAGGTGTGGCTATGGTGGAGTATGGTTGGTCTGGTAATGTTGTATAAATAAGTAGTGTTTTAGTGCCTTCCTGAATTGTGTGAGATCGGTAATGGCTCGGATTCCTGGTGGTAATGTGTTCCAACATTTGGGAGCATAAAGACTGAAAGCCCTGTTTGACGTTGTTAGAGTGCATTTTGTTGAAGCACTTGGGATAATTAGAGTGTTTACTGATGTGGATCTTCTGGATCTGTTAGACGGAGTGGGCTGGACTAGATTAACTAGTGATGAAGCAGTTATGCCGTTGATGGCTTTAAAGGTAAGTATCAGAGTCTTGAATAGTATTCTTCCGTGTGTGGGAGCCAGTGGAGCTGCATTAAGATGGGCGTAATGTGGTCAAACCTCGATGCTCCAGATAGAACTCTAGCAGCGGCGTTCATGGCAAGTTGTAGAGGATTCAATGTAGACTGTGGGAGACCTTGGAGAATGGCATTGGCGAAATCAAAATGGGGAAGGATAAGAGCTTGGTATACAGTCCGGAAATCACTTGGGTCCAATAAGGATCGGAGGTGTTTGAGTGTCCAGATCTTGAAATATACGGCTCTGACAATGTAGGATATGTGTAGTTTCATGTCCAAACGTTGATCTAATGTGACTCCTAAGTATCGAATTGTAGATTTTGTTTGGAGTTCAGCTTCTCTCACTTTTATATGAGGTGGTGGGGTAAAATTCGGATTTTTTGTGATGAAGAGTACCTCCGTTTTCTTATGTTGAATACGGAGGTTTTGAGATAGAAACCATTCGGACACTGCATCAAAACATTCAATGAGAGGTGAGAGGTCCATTTGCTTTGTGGAGAATGGCATGTAGAGAAGGATATCATCGGTGTAAATCTGACATTGAACATTGAAAGATCTGATGATGTTACAGACAGGTTGTACGTAAATGTTAAACATGAGAGATGATAATGATGAGCCTTGTGGAACGCCCTGATTTTGATGGAAAGGCTCTGATGTTGTTGATCTTGATCTTATCTGCTGCCATCTTCCTTCAAGGTAAGATCTGCACCAATCAAGGGCGAGGCCGTTAATGCCCTTTTCTTTTAGGCGTTCTATGAGCAGGCCGTGGTGTACCGAGTCAAAGGCTGCAGCTATGTCTATGAAGATAAGTACACAACCTTGGTGGATGTTGTCAACACATGTGAAAATGTTATTGAGAAGGGAGATAAGAAGGGTTTCCACGCCATGGAACTCCCTGAAACCATGTTGATGGGGGTCTAGTGGGGATGCAGTATCGATGTGGTCTTGTATTTGTCGTTGTGCTTCCTTTTCAAATATCTTAGCTAGAAATGGTATGCTAGCTATGGGTCTGTATGATTCCACTTTACTAGGGTCAAGCTTGGGTTTTTTTTAGAAGAGGTCTGATTGAAGTTTGTTTGAGTGCTGAGGGGAAGGATCCTGTTGTGAACGATAGGTTTATCATTCTTGTGATTAATGGACTGATATCACTATGTAAATTCTTTATCCAATATTCTGGACAAGGGTCAGTATGAGCAGTGGTGGTGTTGATGGCCGCAATGGTATCTTCCACATGTTTCTTGGGTGGTGTGGAGAACATTGAGAGGTAGTTTAGGCAGGTGGTGTCTTGAGGCTTGAAGGCAGCGATTTTGTTTGTTTGTAATAGTTTTGATTGTAGATGGTCAGCGAAGGCTTGTGGGTGGATCTCCTCAGGAGGACATGGTGATGGTTCCTTCGATAGGGATTTGACTAAGTTGAAAAGATCCCGTGGTTTATTTAGGGATCTTTTGAGTGTATCAGTGTGGAATTGTTTCATTCTTGTCAGGACTGCTTTTCTGTGGGTTGAGAGTTGTGTGTTGTAGGCTGTCTGGTCAACTGTGGAGCGAGATCGACGCCATCGTTTCTCGAGTTTTCGAAGGTATAAGAGGGAGGTCCGCAGATCAGGAGAGAACCATGGTGCATGTTTTCTGTTTCTTGAGGTCTTGCTATCGTGTGATTTTTGTGCAATAGAGCTGAGGTTGTTGTTCCATGATGCAATCAGGTTTCCAGATTGAGAGTAGTGTCATTGTAGAGAGGGTTAGTTTGTGCAAGTATGAGTTCTTTGTTGAAAGCTCGGAAACTTTGAGATGTTGTCTTTGTGGAGTTGTTAGAGGTTCTGTTATGTGAGATGTTAGAGTTTATGGGAATAGTGAAGTTAATTAATTTGTGATCGGACCATGGAACTGGGATCAGTGCTGTTACAAGATCGTTGTTTGATTCACATGGTTGGAGTAAATTAGTGGAATTGGAGGGTCTGATAGTGGAGAGAGCTTAGTTATGTAATAGTCAGCAAGAGTTTGTGGATTAATAGGGGTGACATCTGTATTAGGAGGGTTTGATAATTTTTTAACTATTTCAAATAATTCTCTGGGACGATTGAGGGAATTTCTTAGTAATTTTGTATGAAAGGATTTTTTAGATGCATTTATTGTTTTTCTGTAGTAGTCTAGTTTCTCATTGTATAAATTTCTGTCATTATTTGAGTTAGTTGGGTAATGTTTGTAGTAGTTCCTAATGTGCCTGGCGGTTGGGACTGGATTATAGTAATGTAGAAATAATTTAGTCTTTCTTTATCCATACACTCATTAAGAGGCATGTTTACTAAAAGTTAGTGTATGGTAACATTATGCAAATATTTATGCAAACGAGGCCCCTTATGCAAATGCGGCCCACACCGAGTCTCCGCACATGGCCCCACACCCCCCTTGGGCTGCCCCTGCCTGGAAATACTTCTTCCCAAGATGTGGGCTTTAATGATTTGACCTATTTTTCCTATTGTCTTTTTTCTTGTTTTGTATTAATTTTTGGTCATGTTTCTTGTAAATACTTCCTTGTAAGTATTTTTTGAAAATGCATATAAAAAATGGATGAAAAGGGAATCATTCAAAATTTGTGGTAACTCTCATCTAAGTTATCTTAAATTGTTTTTCTAGCACTTATGTAGCAAGCACTTGGAATTCACTTCCTGATGACATACGAGCTATCACTGACCTGAGAGAATTCCGCAAGAAGCTGAAGACCCCTATCTTCTTGGAGAGCTTCGGTAGGGAGAGTTAAATCACCCTACTCCATGACCCATATACATCACTACACAGTAAAATTTCTCACTACTCCTACTACAAAATCCACTATTTTTTCCTGCAAGTTGTGCTGTATGTAAAGTATACAGTTAAGTGACCCTATATGCTATGTAAAAGCATATAGTTAAGTTACTCTGTAACCCTTAAATAAATAATAGAAGCATGTGAGATGAAGTTAGGATTTTAAGATAGCACCAATATTTAGTACTCATCTTAAATTACAACACAAACAACTCTATATGTATTCATGGCACCTTTTCTAAAACTATGGGGTATGTTTACTAAACCGTCTTAATGTGCGCCCGGCGATAGTGTGCAGGCTGCCATAAAAGGAGTGGGCGTTTCAGTCTTAAAGTAGCAAAACGGGATTATCGCGCGATAATGCACGCTGCTGCGCACATTAACGGGCTAAGCGCCGCTCAGCGCCACTAAGCGCGTTAACGCGCGGTAATCTTAAGTAGCTGCCCAGACATGCAAACACAGAAACAGAGGTATATTACAATGGTTAATACACTGACTGATGATACAGGGGTCATGAGTTTGATCCCCAGTGTGCCTAATGCATAAGGCTGGCTGAGGCATCACCTTTGACATGTAAGTATTGTTTCTTGAGGCATTTTATTTGTATTTCAATTATTGCTGCCAGCAAACACACCCTCACGTGCCATAACCTACGGTGCCACATAAGGCACCCTATAAGGCACTCCATAGGGCACATTATAAAGTGCACTGTCTGCCATGGCACCCTATAATGTCCCCTATAGGGCACCCTATATGGTGCTCCATAGGACAACTTATAAGGCACCTTATATGGACTGTAACCATAAGATGCCTCAGAAGGTGCTTTATAGGGCACCCTATAAAGCGCCTTCTGAGGCACCTTATGGTTACAGTACCCTGAGGGTGTTTTTGCTGGCAGCACTAATGTACATTAAAAATTGACAATGCTCCAGATAGCTCTATCAAATAACCCCACTGGGGGTTTGAACCCATGACCTTGGGCTCCACAGGCAGTGAAGTAACCAGTGGACTCAAGCTATTAACAAGCCCCTGGCTGGCTACAGAAGGACTGCATGTCACCACACAAACAGTCTGCTGTGGTTACCAGGATAGGGTTAACCCACCCGTACCCATGATGCACTGCACATGCAAATCAGCAGTCTACAGATGATCACAAGATGGGGTATGTACCCCCACAGCACCTCGGCCTGGTAGGGGGAACTGAGCTTCGTTTAGCGGTGAATTTGAAGGCGTATGAACACTTGAAACAGGGCCAAGGGCCCGAAACGTACGTCGTGGGATTGCTACAAACTCCGCAAAGTTGTGAAAATGCTTATGGTTTAAAAGGTTTCGGGACACTTCACTGAGATGCTTTTGCAAGTTAAGTACAACGTTTTTAGTATAAAAAAGATTAAAAGGGATAAGGCTGTCTGGTGTGACTGAACTCCATTTCAGTCGCCTCCAGTCTTCTCCGACAAAAGGTTTATTGAAAAATTAGGGGGATATTTACTTTTGGGTTTGGTTTTTGGGTTTTGATGGCTTTTGTGTAATAGGGCACACTATTTTACAAAAATGAAATGAAGATGAAAAAACAAAAAAAAAGAAACAATACAAAATGTTTTGCTTTGCACTTCCCTAGGGCCATTTTAGGCTGACCGCATGCTGAGAAGGAGTGATTGGGCATTGCTTCTATTCCCACTGTCCAGCAATGACTCCAGTAAATCTGGGGTTGGGATCGAGGATTGGTGGGTGGGTCATCTGCTGTGGGGGCTGATCATGAGGTTGTCATGTTGGGGAGTCAGGAAGACCGTCTTGTGCTGTAGGGGAGCTAATTGGGGGGTTGATTGGAGTTGTCTGAGGAGGGGGGCTTGGTTGTGGCTCTGAGGTGGTGATGGGGGTGATAGCTAGACATGCAGAGTTTAGGAGCTGCTTCAGGGAGAGGGGAATAGACACTGAGTAGGGGAGAGACTAAGGGTCCGGGGGAAGCATGGGGGGATTCCTGAGGTCAGGCCAGCGATTAGGGGGTACGACCTGTGTTGCTAAACTAAGTATGTTGTGCAGGAACAGTGATTTTAAGAGGCTGCTCCCATGCCTAGGTGGTGTGAATTTTCCCCTGTGCAGCTTTTTAAAATTGCTGCTCCTGCCAGGCATGCTGTGACATATCCATGTGGCTCTGCATCTATTTTACAAGTGGATCTACATCTGACAGAACCTGTTGTAAACTACTGGTCATAATTCTCCACATCCTGACATGCATGTGTGACTTTCTCTCTCTACTGCCTTTCTAAAATGTGCCTTCACAGACAGAAGATCTTTTAAGGGTGGCTGCTACAAAATATATGAATTCAGGGTCCTCAGACATGTTGCTTTAAGATCAATTAGAAAAGACTGTAAAATCTTGTGCTCTCTCTTCTGCAAGTAGTATACTTTTATCCAAATGATGAGTAAATTGGCTTGCATTAATTTGAGCCCCATCCAAATCGGGGTAATCAAAGTCAAACGAGATCAGCTTGATAAATGGGAAGCATTTATGTGTCTAGTCTAATTCCTATTTTAATTCAGATGCTTTGGTCAGCTGCAGTTGACTCATTTGCAGAAAAGCAGGAGGGAGGGAGGGAGGGGAAGTAATTGAGGATGTGCATTAGGAAGCTTTCTTCAGACATGATTTTCACAGCTTAATTCAAGAAAGAGGGACCTAATCACAATCCTAAACAGACTCACTTGTATTTTTATTTCCCGGTAATCGATAAAACGCTGCTGGTGTTTTATATACATCAGAGCAGCAGAAGAGAAGGAAAGGTACACGGGATACAACAGATGAAGAAATAAGAAATAAAGCTGGCGCTATCACAAAAATATCTAAGCCATAAGGTCAATGGCGATATGTTCTTTTGTTATTTTATTAAAAAAGATTTAATGAATTCCACAACCTAAAACAATAATAAACACCCCACATTCCAATATAACAAATAAAAATGGTGGGGGGCATAATCAGCGGCAATGGCTAGGCAAAACAAAGTGCCTAGCCTCTGCTTTAGTACAAATAATTTTTGTTAGTTTTGACTTATGTTAACAATGCTAACATTCCGCACTACTCTCCAATAATATACAGCAAAAGCATCTGCATTCAAGTAAAACACCACTGCTCCAAACATTTCCCTCCACCTCCCTTCCAACCCCTCCCTCCCTTAGCTAGACATGCAGAGTTTAGGAGCTCACTACGCCTTCTTAGTATCAAAGCCTTCAGAAAAGGGTGCCAGATGTTCAGAAAGGCCCGCCTTCTCTTCAGACCAGACATCATCGCAGTCAACATTTCCATGCACAGGAGATTATGCATCTGCACTCGCCACACCTCCAAACTCGGAGGCTGAGCATCAGTCCAAAACAACATTAAACAACACTTTGCTACTAAACCCACTTTTCTTACAAACAGAATCTGTGCCTACACACACAGCTCAAGATCATACCGATACTCCAGCAACAACACAGCTGGACCAGGGCTTAAATCAGTGTGCAACATGGAAGGGAGGCTGTGAAATATTGCATTCCAAAACAATACAAGACCAAATACAGCACACTTCCACTTCACTTAAACACTTAAGATAGGTCACCACTTCAATCACCCTGCGGAACATGCTTGCTGCGGAGACATACAGTGCCTTGCAAAAGTATTCATCCCCTTGGATTTTTTCCTGTTTTGTCACATTACATACAACCTGGAATGAAAGTGGAGGTTCATTTGGATGTTAGGTAATGGACCTAACAATTTAGACCAAATTGGTGAAGTGAAATGATAATAAAATACCCTGTATATATAAAAAAACAGGTAAAAACTGAAAAGTTGTGAATGCATATGTATTCATCCCTTTTGCTATGTAACCCTTAAATAAGATCTGGTCCAACCAAATAACCACAGAAGTCACATAATTAGTTGATTAGGGTCCAGCTGTATTCAGTCACTGTCACATGATCTGTCACATGATGCCTGTATAAATATACCTGTTCTGAAAGGCCTCTGACTCTGCAACACCACTAAGCAAGCAATATGAGGACCAAGGAGCACTCCAAACAGGTCAGAGATAAAGTTGTGGAGAAGTATAGATCAGGGTTGCATTATAAAAACAATATCCCAAATTCTGAATATCCCAAGGAGCACCATTACATCCATTATAACAAAATAGGAAGAATATGGCCCCACTATACACCTGACAAGAGAAGGTTGTCCACCAAAACTCACAGACTGGGCAAGGAGGGCATTAATCAGAGATGCTACAAAGACACCAAAGATAACACTGAAGGGGCTACAAAGATCCACAGCGGAGATGGGAGTATCTGTCCATAGGACTAGTTTAAGCCATACATTCCACAGAGTGGGGCTTTATGGAAGAGTGGCCAGAAAAAAAGCCATTGTTTAAAGAAAGAAATAAGAAAACACATTTGGAGTTTGCACAACAGCATGTGACAGATCCCCCCAAACACATAGAAGAAGGTTCTCTGATCAGATGAGACAAAAATTGAACTTTTTGGCATCATGGGAAATGCTATATGTGGCGCAAACCCAACACTTCCCATCACCTCGAGAACACCATTCCCACAGTGAAACATGGGAGTATGTTTACTAAACCGTGATAACGTAGCAGCAGTTACGTTATCGCGCGATAAGTGACCTTAACGCATGCTAACATCACCAGATGCAACGTTAGCGCGCATTAACGTCCCCGGCAGCGCTATATCCTGCAGAGGGTGGAGAGAGGGTGGAGAGAAGGGGTCAATGGGCAGGAAGTGGGTGGGGAGATGCTATCGCGGCATTATCGCTGTGAACTGAAGGGCCGGAAATTAGCGCGAGTGAACACCTGCATTAGATGCATATTTGCAGGAGAGAGAAACCATTTATGCGTGAGCAATGTACAGCATAGGCAGGGAGCCCAAAAACAGTGATAGTAGTGCAACATGTGCAGCAACAGCATAGTGCGCAGGTATGAAAGGGCACCATGGCGATGCTGCAAATGGGGCATAGGGGGCTGGAGGCAGGACATGCAGTGGGGCACCTGGGACACAGGGAGGACTAGGCAGATGCCTAAATGGCACATAGGAATGTGATAACTGGAAACCAGCAAGACAGCAGCTGACCAAGGTCAAACATGGCCACGAGTCCATGTCCCACACTGTCCCATCCAGGGTACATTACCCAGCAGGTACCCCAAAGGTCACATAACATTGGCAGGTGGTGCCAGGGGGAAGCGTGGGTGTCTATGTAGGCACCCTCACCCCAGAACACACACCACAGGCAGCTGCCTACCTGTACCCTGGATGGGCCGGGACTGCGCACCACCAGCATATGGACATGTCAGCATGGTGGTGGAGGGGTGATGGTGGTGGAGGGAGCAGTGGCAGCTTCCCACAGCAGACCAAGGCCAAGCTCTGCTCAGGTGGGTGGTGTGCAGTGCAACAGACAAGGTCTGTCTGATGAACAGCCATGCTATCCTCAGGGACCAACTTATTTCTGTGGTGGCAGTATGGAGCAGTACACACAGCCAGTGTGTCCTGGGGCAGAAGGTCACAGGTTCAAGTCCCAGCTGTGGCCCCTGCAGACCATATTTCGACATTTTACCCGACATGGCACATACAACATAAACATGTGCACTCCATAGAGCATAGGTTTTCAACCCAGTCCTCGGAGAACCCTAGGCCAGTCAGGTTTTCCAGATTCCTACAATGAATATGCATAAGATAAATTTGCATACAATGAAGGCAGAACATGCAAATCTTTCTCATGCATATTCATTCTGGGAATCCTGAAAACTTGACTGGGCTAGGGTTCCCCGAGGACTGGGTTGAAAACCCCTGCCGTAGAGCATCGGCCAACAGGGGCACAAACACCCATACCCACAGGATCCACTATCCAAAGCTTCATGGAGAGTCAGGCTGTTGGGCCCGGCACAGAGCAGCACATACCACCAAAGCACTACTAGCACCTGCATACCTTAGCAATGCCTGCACTGTGCTTAGGACTAGTGTGGCAGCCAGGGCTGCCAACCACCCCTATCTTTGCACAATGCTGAAATAGGAGTGGGAGTGTGTGTATGTCTGTCCATTGTTTTGTGGCTGCCTACACCTCACTGGGCCCACAATGCTTTCACTGTTTCCAGCGTTAGCCTGTCAATATGCCTAATGAGGAGCAAGGTATTGTGGGTATGGGCCTGACAGGGTGGACTGGGCAGGATGCATCTGCATAGGGTGTGGGGCAATGGCTGGGACATTGTAGTGCCCGACCACCACCTGCATGGACAGGGCGGCCACAGCACATCATGCTGGGAGGTCACTCTCACTCTGACTGAGCAGTGACCATGGCATCTCCAGGTTCCCACATAGTGCCATACAGTGATTCTCTTAAGTGATACCTGTGTGTTTCTTGTTCTGGGGTCCATATCACTGAGATGCCTGCTTGGGGTCAGTGTGTACATCACACTTCTGGGTACACATAGTTCACCTGGGAGCATGCACTATGGACCGGCTAGCAGACTGTCTGCAGTTAGCATGTGTATGGCTGCAACACCTTGCAGGGTGCAACAGATACTGACTGTGGCCTCTGCTGGTGAATGTCAGATCATGGTGGGGGCAGCTGAGCTTTACATGCCTACTGCCTGTCTGCCAGTGCCCTTGTGAGAATTTCAGATCTGCATCAACTGTCCGTTCGCCAGCAGGTCTGGGGTTGTTGGTCCCACAACCCGTCATCATGTACCTCTACTACCTCCATTGCAAAGATGTAGAGTGTGGGTCTGTTGGGGGAAGATCATGCCCACCACCCTGACCCAGAGAGGGTGCTTTGGTAGGTGGTGATATATCAGCTGCATGTGAGTCCAGACCCTCCCGCTCTTATAGCAAGTGACCATGGCAACCACACTGGATATGCACTATTCTGGGTGCATCATGGTCCACAAGGGCTAGATGTGACTGGGGAATACAGATGGACACAGGAGTATCCTAGATGTGTCTGCAAGAAAAACCTGTCACACACTGGAACTGATGGAGACCTGTACCAAAGCCTATCTCAATCAACCCGGGTACTGTGGAACTGGTGCTAGCTGCCCCACCTCACCCTCAGGGTGAGCACATAACCCGTACAATGGCATGGTCTGTAGCTACTCTGTGCCAGTAACACACACGGTCAGTTTCCCCTACCAAGCTGAGGTGCTGTAGAGGTGCATACCCCATCTGGTGAGCACATGTTGACTGCTGTTCTGCATGTGAATTGCATCATGGGTACTTGTGGGTTTACCCTATCCTGGTAACCACAGCAGACATTTTGTGCGGTGACCTGCAGTCTTTCTGTAGCCAGCCATTACCCTGCTGAAAGCCATAGAGAACTAGCACAATGGTTAATGCAATGACTTCCTTGGTAGAAATCATTGGTTCAAACCCTTAGTGGCCTCATTTTATTAAGCCTGTCTGAGGCAAGTCCCTTTTATGCCTGTAACAGTCAGACACATCTCTGCAATCTGTGCTGCCAGCCAAAAAAACACTTACCTCAGTGCCCTAACCTAAGGTGCCCTCTAAAGTGCCTTAGCTCAGGGTTTACCCTATCTTGCTAAACACAGCAGACATTTTCTGCAGTGACCTGCAGTCTTTCTGTAGCCAGCCATTGCCCTGTTAAAAGCCATAGAGATGTAGCACAATGGTTAATACAATGACTTCCTTCGCAGAGGTCATGGGTTCAATCCCTCAGTGGTCTCATTTTATTAAGCCTGTCCGAGGCAAGTCCCTTTCATGCCTGTAACAGTCAGACACATCTCTGCAATCTGTGCTGCCAGCCAAAAAAACACTCACCTCAGTGCCCTAAACTAAGGTGCCCTCTAAAGTGCCTTAGCGCAGGGTTTACCCTATCCTGCTAACCACAGCAGACATTTTGTGCGGTGACCTGCAGTCTTTCTGTAGCCAGCCATTGCCCTGATAAAATCCATAGAGATGTAGCACAATGGTTAATACAATGATTTCCTTGGCAGAGGTCATGGGCTCAATCCCTCAGTGGTCTCATTTTATTAAGTCTGTCCGAGGCAAGTCCCTTTCATGCCTGTAACAGTCAGACACATCTCTGCAATCTGTGCTGTCGGCCTAAAACACCTGTACCCTAAGGTGCCTCAGAGCGTGCAATGGCACAAGGCATGTCACAAGGTGCCCTCCAAGGTGCTGTAACTTAAGGCACCCTATGATGTACCCTAGGCTTAGATGGCGGAAAGCCTGCACGCTGTAATGTAAAGCGTCATTGACCACAGCATACCGTTTCTGCCGCGTATTACTGCACCGCTACGGATAGGTTGCCGTCTACTGGGTGTGTCACTGGCACGCATGATAGCGTGTCGTAGCACGCATTACTGTGCCTCACGGTGCATGCACAATGTAATTGCATCATCAAGGCCTGCACATCAGACAACATGGAGAGAAGATCGAGAAAGACAGCCTTTAGCCACAGGGACCTGCAACAGCTGGCCCAGCTGATATGCACAAGGCAGAGGCGCTTATTCTCTGGCTCATCAAGGCGCCAGGACCTCACCAGGGTGAGGAGGGCATGGGAGCGCCTCATCAGGCACTTCAACAGAGTCACTGACTACCCACATGAAGTAAGTGCATGGGACAGGTCACACAATAGAAGGAGTGCAACACAATAGCCCCCATCAACACACATCATACATACACAACATGGGAGAAGGAGCAGTCTGTGGGCCAAACTGTGATCAATGTAGGTGTGCATGCTGTTGTGCGCAGGTCTAATCCATCCCCAGGAGGCCCCAGATCTCATTACAGAGGTCAGTTAATCATCCTGATGTTATGGTAGTTGCTCCTGTTGTTGTGCGCAAGTCTGCCCTATCCCCAGGAGGCCCCAGGCCTCATTACAGAGGTCTGTTATTCATCCTTGTGCTATGGTAGTTGCTCCTGTTGATGTGCACAGATCTGCCCTATCCCCAGGAGGCCTCACACCTCATTACAGAGGTCTGTTATTCATCCTGGTGCTATAGTAGTTGCTCCTGTTGATGTGTACAAGTCTGCCCTATCCCCAGGAGGCCCCAGGCCTCATTACAGAGGTCTATTATTCAGCCTGGTGCTCTGGCAGTTGCTCCTGTTGCAGTGCACAGATCTGCCCTATCCCCAGGAGGCCACAGACCTCATTATAGAGGTCTGTTATTCATCCTGGTGCTATGGTAGTTGCTCCTGTTAATGTGTGCAAGTCTGCCCTATCCCCAGGAGGCCCCAGGCCTCATTACAGAGGTCTGTTATTCATCCTGGTGCTATGGTAGTTGCTCCTGTCGCAGTGCTCAGATCTGCCCTATTCCCAGGAGGCCACAGACCTCATTACAGAGGTCTATTATTCATCCTGGTGCTATGGTAGTTGCTCCTGTTGATGTGCGCAAGTCTGCCCTATCCCCAGGAGGCCTCAGACCTCATTACAGAGGTCTGTTATCTATCCTAGTGCTACGGTAGGTGTGCATGTTGTGCGCAGGTCTGCCCAACACCCAGGTGTGCCCTGGACTACACAGGGAGTATGGAATCACATCCCCTGGACATCAGTATGCCTATTCCACACATGCCATGGTGCTGCCATGTTATGCAAGGAGAGGGCAGCGACCCGGTATATGGTGCCTGGGAGGCAGCACACAGGACACATAGGTGGCACACTATACATGGCCAGCCTCACACGCACACATGTAGGTGGTGGTGGCAACAGCTAGTATCGGACCCACTGGCCACAGCAGGAGCAGCCCCCTGCTGCTCATGGCCATGTGTGATATGCAATAGGCGATGGCCAGGGATATCTGTTCCCTAATGGTCCCCAACATTGGTTTTCCCCCCAGGTGGAAGACCTATGGAAGAAGGGTGTGAGATGCACCAGCACTCTCCATGCTACCTCCACAGCCTGTAGCAGGAGGCGATGGCCCAATGTGACAGTGAGTGTTGCAGCCTCTGCATTGCACCACAGCATGTCCCACTGGCACAGCAGCCTGTGGGGCCACATACTATGTTTCCATGATGTGGCAAATGCATGACTGCCATGGTAATGTATGGTTTCCCCCACAGAGGATGCAGATGCTGGTGAGGGGCCAGCAGCACCAGGGCCACACCTGCCCAGCCCCCCAGCACCGGAGGAGAGGCCAGAAGTAGAGGGTGAGGATGGAGGGCCTGAAGAGCACATGGAGGGGGGGGAGGAGAGCGGGGAGGGCAGGGAGGGGGGGAGGAGGGGGGTGAGGAGAGCAGGGAGGGTGGTTAGGGGTCACAGGACACCACAGGGCACTGGAGGACCCTGCCACCTGTCCCATATGTGTGCCGATGGTGCCCACCTGGGCGTGGGAAGAGCAAACATTGCCACAGACAGGGGATATGTAGATGCCACCAAGCAGACACCAGGCACATGGTGTGGGTGTGGTGGCATCTGCGTGGGCTACCTGTCTGTGGCAATGGGTACCATGCTGCGGTCCCAGCAGGACCAGGACTGTGCCATCAGGCGGCTGGCAGGTGCCATAGAGCATATGGCTGAGGAGATGTGCATGTAGCGTGAGCCCGGCATGGGCAGTGAACCTCCCCAGCCATCCGCTCATGGCAGCCCCCAGGGTTTTGAAGCACCACAGTGCCACATGGCACCCCTGCCCTGTGCTGTCCTGTGACCTGGGACCACCACATGGGGGCAATTGTAAGTAGGACATCTATGTGTAAATAAATATGATTCATAAGTTTGGCTACACATTGCAATGGTCATGTGTCTCCTTTCCAGACATGCTGTTGAAGTGAGCGTGACACGTGTGAGCATGTCCCAGTGTGTATGTGTGGTAGATATATCTCACATACATGGATTGGGCACCACATCAGGTGTGGGTGATGGCCATGTGCACAGGCGTATGTATCCCCTGGTGCCACCGGGATGCACCCATGTGCTGTGCTGTCCAGCAGACATGGACACATGCATGGTGGCTCGGATGTTCTGTCCGTATTTCAGATGCCTCTAAATGAGAGGAAGCTGAAGAGAAAAACCAGTAGTATATATGAAGCAGGAAAGGACTGCTGTATCCAGGAGCAGGACAGGGTGGTAGCTGGTGATGCTCATAGATGTGGATGGTGGTTTGGAGGAGGAGCAGTGGTTCACTACAAGCGCTGGAGGAGAGGAAATGACTGACTATAGACAAGTACATGTGACTATCCGTTTTGCTTTCACACATCTGAGGTAAATATGGTAATTAGACCTTGGTGTGGTTGTGAGAGAAGGGTCTCACATCTATATAGAACAAAAGGGAAGATATGCTGCGATAGGGAAGTCAATCTTCTCAAGGCAAATGATGCAACAAACATAATTTCCTCACCAGGTACAAGGGGGAGTTAGAGTATATCTCTAGGATGTTGTATAGCAGTGCATACATGGCACGGTGCATGTCACATGTGGCATGGCAGAACCTATCTGTGCTGATTGGTGGCAGTGCAGATCCCCTACCCCCCAGGGACATGGGATGGGGACAGGGGACGGCATGCCAATGGGTCAACATGCCATGGCAAGGCACATGTGATCAGGATGACAACATGGGTGATAGGGTAACCATAGGAGCACAGACACAACACTGGACACGTACACATAGGTAACAACAAGTGAAGATGCATTTATTGTGGCAGGCATGGTGACCTGGTTCCCCACACTCATGACCTGCGTGCCTGCCCACGTCCGCGCTGACCACGGCCCCTCACACCCCTTGGTGCTGGTGCTGCTGCTGCTTCTGCTGCTGCCCACGCCCAGCCATGGCCTCCATTGCATCAGCCACCCGACCAATACCGGATGCCATTGCCTCTGCTGTCCCACGCAGCCGGCCGATGTTGTCACGTAGGCCTTGCACGTCCCTGCGGACACCACGCACCATCTGGGTGTGGGCTCTCCTCTCCTGCTGTTGGGCACGTTGCTCCTCCCATTGGCGATGTAGCTCCTCACGCTGGCCATGTAGCTCCTCAGAAATGGCCAGCAGCGCCTGGCGAGTGCCTGTGGGTGAGACACGTTGTGACCTGTGAGACATCTGTTGCACCTCCCACCGTAATGCATGCAACAGGTGTCCTGACATACTACATAGGGGGCCTGCTATGTATGGGGGGAATCCGCATATTTTGGTAGCACATAGTGCCGTGCCGTCCATGAGCAGGAATGTTGTTTGCACAGGGCCCTGCGTTTCTGGGGGCCCCACCCAAACTACATACTTACCAACACCATAGGGCAAGCAAGCATTACACAAACAGACCATCTGCTGCCGTTGCTGCTGCTGCTGTGGCTGCGACAGAGTCAGTGTCCAGCCGGGCCCCCCTGCCTGGCCAGCAGAGCCCCCTGAGTAACCCCCCTCGGCATGGGCAGTCAGGGCCACAAGGGGAGTTGTCCACCCCCGCGGCTCAGCTAAGGCCGCCTGCGCTGATGGGAAACAGGCATTTCCTGTGTCCCATCAGCCCCAGCGGCCCTAACAGAGCCCCGGGAGGGAGACACCCCCTTTGTGGTTCTGGGAGCCGGTGCCAGGGGAATGTGTCAGTGGCAGCGGCAGCAGCTTCTATGTTTCCTCCCGTGATACATTCCCCTGGCCTTCTGGGGGGGAGGGGTGTTAGGACCGCAAATGGGGTGTTGGAGGTGTGTGACTGGGGGTGGGCTGATGGTGCACTTAGGACTTGTAATAGGCTGAGTGGGAGGGGGCATGACATGCACATAGCTGCTGGGGAGGGGGGTGTGGAATGGAAATGGCCTGTGAGGGGAGGGAGCTTTGGGTGGAAATGGCCTGTGGGGGGGGGGGGAGCTGGGACAGGATATGGGCTGATGGTGGGGCTGGGATCGGACTGGACATGGGCCGTTGGAGGGTGCTAGGCTTGGTATTGGGTTGTGGAGGGCCTGGACGGTGATGGACACATGGAGGGGCTGGGCTTGGAGGAAGGCCCATGGGGGGCATGGAATGATGCTGGGCTGCATAAGGGGGAGCTAGGATATGACATGGGCTGATGGGGGGGCCCAGAAAGGACTAGAGAAGTGCTGAGGGGGGGCTGGGATTGTATATGTGCTGATGGGGAGACACAGATGGGGCCGGAAATGTTTGGGGGCGCTAGGACTGGAAATGGGCTGATGGTGGGTGTAGGATAGGACTGGACATGGGGTGAGGGGGGCTAGGTCTGGACATGGTCTGATGCGGGGACCAGAAGGGAGCGGGGCACCCCCATCCCCAGGTGCCAGTTGGACGGTGCCTCGGAACACACCCTGTCCCACACCCCTGCGTGTTGCCCCATGACGTGCTAGGCATCTGTGCACATCAGCCATACCCGCCCCTACGCGGCTGACATGTTGTTTGCCTGGCGTGCGGCAAAACACCTCCCAGACATGACCATGAGGCACATGTATGCTGTGAGCCCCACTGTCAGTGTGCGGGTGTGTGCCCCCACTGCTGTGTCTGGGAGGTGGTGTACCACACCACCACATGCAACCATCCGGCCAGTTACCTACCTTCAGCATCGGTGCATGATGAGGTGGTATGGCCACACGGCTCCTGCAATACCACATTCACGGTGGTGGGTGCTGTGTCCAATGGCCCTGGTGCTGTCAGTGTGGGCTTGATCCCATAAGAACATAAGAACATAAGATATGCCATACTGGGTCAGACATAAGATATGCCAATCTAGGTTATACGTACCTAGCAGTTTCCGCCAAAAGACACAGGTTCCGCAATGCTTATACTGGGTCAAGCATTGATATCCTGGGTCCCTTCTTAATAATGGTTTATGGACCTTTCCTCCAGGAACTTGTCCAAACCTTTTTTAAACCCAGCTACACTGACAGCCTTTACTACATCCTCCGGTAACAAATTCCAGAGTTTGATTACACGTTGAGTGAAGAAATATTTTCTTTTATTAGTTTTAAATAGTTTACCCTGTAGCTTCATGGTATGGGGGTGCAGGTCAAAGAGGTGAACACCAACATATGTGCATTGGATATATAACCTCAGACAGGTGCTATGCTTGACTGTCCCCACACAACATTTACCTGTATGTCCACCTATCCCAGTCTCCTGCATGTTGAATGACGTACACACAGCTGCCACTGCACCACAGCACCAGGCAGGTCACAAAGCATATCCTGGGGAGTCAGAAACACAAGTGCAACATACATATGTCATGATGGAGCTGTGCAACACACATGGCACCTCAATGTCCTCACCTCTCATGCCCTCCTGGATCCGTTACAGTTTTGCTTTGGTCCTTAACACTCTACCGAAACGGCTCTTGTCAAACTCTCCAGTGACTTGTTCCTGGCGAAATCCAAGGGTCTGTACTCTGTCCTCATCCCTCCTGACATCTCTGCTGCCTCTGACACCATTGACCACAACCTTCTCCTCGATACCCTGTCCTCGCCTGGCTTTAAGGGCTCTGTACTATCCTGGTTCTCCTCCTATATCTCCCATCGCTCCTTCAGTGTGTGTTCTTGTGGCTCCACCTCCTCTGCTACCCTGCTCCCAGTTGGTGTACCCCAGGGATCTGTCTTGGCTTCGCTTCTTTTCTCTCTCTATACCCAGTCCCTTCGTGCGCTTATCTCTTCCCATGGCTTTCAGTACCATCTGTATGCTGATGACTCCCAGATCTACCTCTCTACGCCTGAACTCTCGCCGGCAATCCAGACCCGGATCTCTGCTTGCCTTTCTGACATTGCTGCCTGGATGTCTCACCGTCGCTTGAAATTGAACATGGCCAAGACTGAACCTCTTATATTTCCCCCTATAACCTCCCCTCCTCTTCCTCCTTTCTCAGTCTCTGTGGATAGCTCTGTACTCCTCCCTGTTTCCTTGGCCTGCAATCTAGGGGTTTTCTTTGACTGCTCTCTCTCTTTCTCCACACATATCCATCGTGTAGCTAGGACCTGCCGTTTCTTTCTATAGAACATATGCAAAATCACCCCCTTCCTCTCTGAACACACTACTAAAACGCCAATCCATGCCTTAATCACCTCCCATCTTGACTACTGTAACCTACTCCTTGCTGGTCTCCCTTTGAATCATCTCTCTCCGCTTCAATCTATGCAACACACCACTGCACGGCTAATCTTCCGCCAGCCTCGTCATGCCCATATTACTCCTCGTCTCAGGTCACTTCACTGGCTCCCTATCCATTTCCGCATCCAGTTCAAGCTTCTCCTGCTGCATTCAGTCTGTGGCTCCTCAGTACCTTTCCTCTCCTATCTCCCCTTATATCCCCCATCGGGAACTCCGCTCTTCTAGGCAACTGCTTCTATCTATGCCCATTCTCCTACTGCTAACTCCAGATTTCGCTCCTTTCACCTTGCTGCCCCGACCCCTGGAACAAACTACCTGTGTCTGTACACCAGGCACCTTCTCTAACCATCTTCAAATCTTCAAATTCCGGTTGAAAGCATATCTCAGCGCTTCCTCCTATGAATCCTTCCCCCCCTTGTTTTCCCCTGCCTACACCTTCTGTGTTTTGTTTTGATTAGATTGTTTGTTTATTGACTAAATTGTATTGTTTTGACTAGATTGTAAGCTCTGATGGGCAGGGATTGTCTCTTATATGTCTGTGCAGCGCTGTGTATGACTGGTAGCGCTATACAAATCCTCAGTAGTAGTAGTAGTAGTACATATATACCCATATGCATTTCCCCACATATGCAGTACTTAAATGAGAAGAGCTCCTCAATCAGCTGATGTGGGTTATATAGTTTGTTTTGTTCCCGTGTTCTGCTTTGGGAGGTTTACCTGTTCATTGATACCTGTCTGACTCCGTGGAGTATACCTGATACTATAGAGCAACCTGTGAGGGATATGTCATGTCTCAATGTCTGTTCGCTTGTAATGTTACCATGCACCAGCCGCCCACAGACACCTGAACCGCTCATCCTACACCACCACCACCAGCATACGTGACCCCCCAGTCAGCCAGTCACACTGTACCCTGCCAACTGCAGACCACCCCAGGACACACAACACCTGGCCCAATGTGCAGATACCCACCCCCGCACACAGTGGACACCCCCTTACCACTCCATGTTAGATCCCCATCTCCAGCCCCAATGACCCCTCCAACAAATGCAAGTACCCCAACACCAACACCACCCGGGGTCAGCTCTCATACAGCCACCGCAGTGGCACATACGCATTCCCAGGACACCCACCCACACTGCAACCTCATGCACAGCATGCCCCCCCCCCCCAGATGAGGGCTGTGGCCAGCCAACAAGGAGCTGGTGAGAGTGCTGCTCCCCCACACAGTTGCCACAGGGGCAGGTGAAGAGGCACCCCCACCGCTGCAGCTGTACGAGGGAGCTGGGCTATCCCCAGACCCCTGTGAGGCCGTCTGTCCTGCAGATAAGCACATAAGGATGTTGTCTGTGCGTGGACACATGGTAGGCAGTGCCCTGTGCAGAGAGCAGTCCTGCCAGATGGATGTTCTGGTCCTGAGCACATGGATATGCTGGGACCACCAACAGGGGATGCACCCACCACACACATATCCGCAGACAGATGACAGTGTGCAGACAACTGCCAAACAGATACCCATGTCACACCGCACACATACCTGATATGATGACCCCCAGTACAGGCAGATCAAGGGGACAGGCACAGCAAACACTTGACAACCTATCTGACCCACTACCATGGCCAACAACAGTTGGTGGGCAGCAGCCGTACAGGGAGGGACCACATCCCCATGCACGTCCTGCACACATCGCCCCCCCCCCATCTGCCATCACATCCCAACCCCAAACGCACACTGCTGGATAGATGTCCATCCACACCCCGCAGCAGTCACCAATGCGGCAGTCCCCACACACATCTGGCTGACAGGCACACCTGGGTGAGTAGAGGATGGATTCATGTGTGGGTGAGAAACGCAGATCAGATCGGTAGTTCTGGGAATCTATGCCATTATGTTATACCAGCTGTTTTCTAGAGGTGCCAGGCATCTGCACGGCAGATGTATGTTTTGTGTGACTGCGAGTGAGAGTATGTGTGTGTGTGGTTAGAGGGATGCATGGGGGGACCTGGTGTACGCAACCTCAATTTTGGGGGGACATCAGTGCTTGGCCAGTATCTGATCCATAGGGATGACCGCAGATTGACCAGGTGCCAGTGTGATCAGCCAGGATACATCAGAAAGGGGTCTCCACAGCTAAATGCCAAAGCATATCCCTGTCAGCGATAAGGGACCCGCAGAATCAGGGCATGCAACAGGGCACACAGACCTATCAGCAATCTCACAAATGTGCACATTTGTATAGATAGATACTGGTGCACTTGGGTATCTAGTTGTGTTGTTTGTGCTGGTACATGCACTCAATCTGAGGGTCTCTAATTATTGTCAGGGATATGCTCTGACATTTAGCTAAAGAGGACCATTTCTGATTTCTTCTGGTCCATACATAGCATTATACAGACTGTTGTCAGAGATGATCAACGCAAGCACAACCTTTGCTTTGCTGCAAGGTATGTAAGGACAATCATATCACTTTCTACTTGCTGTTGTAATATCTCTGAGTGCACAGAGATCACTTTATAGTATTCTGGTCATGCAAAGGACTAGCTTATATGGTCTGTTTTACATCAACACATCTGTATCATCCATTTTCATGGATAGTTTGCATGAGCAGCGCACTGTCAGTGTGAGGAGCAGCTTCGCGGATGCACGTTTTAACTGAGGAGGCCTGGCTGCACGGAGATGGGCAGCAGAGGATCCGTACATCTTTTCAGAATTCGCTGAGTGCAGGGACATCCAGGCTGTTACTGCGTATACCCGTATCCCAGGGTTTGTGCGTACTGTGTCGAACAAATTCATGTCCTCAATTCCAGACCCATGGGCACATCCATACCCGCATGTGGAATTAGAGTGAAACAGGGCCCATTTATAAGTTAGAAGTGTCCGCAGGCCAGACATGCATGTTATGGAATCGTGCTCCACCTGGATAGCGCTAAGCAGTTAAAGTTAGGACAGTCGTTCACCTGGCCTAACTTTAACCACTATATATAGAGAAATATATATTAAAGACTATAGTTAGTGGCTGAATTTTGCCATTAACCAGGCAGTGGCTGTAACTGCCCCCGCTCTGTCCACAGACTGCTCTAGTTTTAACCGAGCATTTTTTCGGTGGTCTGTGGGGATATTTGGCAGCATTAATTAATTAGTGCTGATGAATATTGTGTTTTAGCCTGAAAGTTTGGAGGTAATTGACATTCTGCAGAGTTTGCTCCAGATGATTCCATCTTCTCAGGATGTTTCCTACTTCCCTTCCCCAGTGTCATCCATACAACCTTTCCCGTGCTTGCTTATTAGTGTACTTGACACACTGCCTTTCAGGGGAGCCGGCAAAGCGGTTTGCAAAAAAAATAAAGACAAATAGGAAAAAACCTCCAAAATTGTTAAACATGTTAAAGGAAAGGGAGAAGAATAGAATGAGGCAATAAGGAAGGGGGCGGGGTAAGCAGAATGCTGTGGTGCTCCACAGTGCCCAAGGCCCTCTCAGCAAGCCTCAAAAGCTGCAGAGAGCAGATGTGTTTTCAAGGCTGAATGGAATTTCTGATATGATAATTCGCTGCGTAATGATGAGAGAAGTGCATTCTATAAAATGAGGGCTCTGAAGAAAAAGACTGCATTTCTAGTGGATTCCTGTCTTGCACAATAGATTGGTGGGATGGCAAGGCAATTCTCTTGGGCAGAATGAAGGAAGTGCGCAGGAGTGTATGGGATTAGGGCCAGCCCTTCCTCTAGGCAGACTACGTATTTGCCTATGGTGGCAAAAGTCAGAGGATGGCACGTGGGGCACTTCCCAGACCCCCTTCCCTAGTCCAACATTTCTGCTTCCCTGTCTCTTCTTCTCACTTGCCCGTTGCTGACATCATCATCATATCCAGGACTGCATCCCTTCTAGTCTTTCCACTATCACTTTACCCTGGTTATCCTCCCAAGCTACAACTGCAAGTATATTCAGTGTGGTAGCAGACCTTCTTTCACTTTTGCACACATGGACATTTACACATGGATACCATTTCTGATTTTACATGTGGACATTGCAAATAAGGCTTCTAAGATAACCCCCAAAATGTATCCACAGACAATTTGAAAATAGCCCTCTGGACATCATAAAATTCATAAAAATTGAAGATATTACTCAGAATAACATGCATAGCGTTGTAGCACGATACAATCAGATACAAAATTCTGTTTTGCAATGTCATGCCACACATTTTGAGAATTTAGATGATTTTCAACAGATGCCATCAACATCGAACCTACTGTAAATAGGTTTCTAAAGGAAATAAGACGGAATGTTCAGTGTAGGTTGCTTTGGGATTGTGCAGCTGTGCCAAAGTATTGACAACACAGAAACATCATTTTATCCATTGACAAATCACATGGAAACTGGTTAAAGGAGGCCCCTTTTAGAAGAGCAAGTTTAGTTGAGTTAATTAATTTTTGTTAGACTACCCCACGGCCACAGTTATCGAAGTGATTTACAAATGGCAAACAACATAAAATAACAATAACATAAAAAGCACAAGACAATTTACAGTACATCAATTAACTTTCTTGAGAGCTAGTTTGGGAAACCACAGTACTGGTGAAGAAGAAAGAGGGATTGATCAAAGAATACAAATGAAAGATATGGTATTTATCTACTGATAAAGCCCAAAGCGCAGCTGTGTACAGAGAATGAATGATAAAGTAAAGTTTCTTATTTCAGAAGGCTGACTCAGCAAACATCATACAATGCAAAGGCCTACTAAAGTTCTTTGCCCTCTGTACCTCATTGATTTCCTTTAGGAAACAGAGATTTGCTGACTGGTAAGGTCTGTAGGATGCAGTAACTGCTAGGTCTTTTATTGCAAACCATATATTTCCCATTTCTCAGGGAAAAGACAGGAGACAGATTGTATGGAGCATTTTTTATTGTTTGTATTTCATTCATATTGTAAACTTGAAGAAATGCCTCAATAAAACATTGAAAATTTGATTTTAGCACTCTTGGGGAGAGTGTTGCCCTAGAAAATTTAAATCATTCCTCTTTATGAATCGTTTTAGTCTGAATTACCTTGTTTATAGATTAATGAACGAGAAAATTAAAAAATAACATTTTGCTTCCTAAAGCTACAACATCCATATGATAAATAAATTATTGTGAAAACAATGAAAGCAAGGTGATGAATAAATGCTTTCCTGATTCATTGTCTTTTGTATTACTATTAATTACTGCTACTACATATTATTTGTATAGTGCTACAAGACACACATAGCGCTGACCAGAGATAGGTAAGAGACAGCTCTGCTCATCAGAGCTTACAGTCTAATCAAGACAGACAACACAACAACTGGGAGTAGGGTAAGTCTAGCGGAATAACAAAGATACACATTGGAGGTGAACAGGAGACTAAGGGGATCAGGTTCTAAAGGCAGCCTCAAGGGTTAGCTCAGTTTATTGATCACAGTATGCTTAAGGTGGGGTCAGATTCTGTAGAAACAACCTAGCTAAGGAAAACAGAGCTGTATTTCTATTTTCTAACATAGTAAATGATGGCAGATAAAGACCAGTTGGCCAAACCAACCAACATTCTTTTTCTCTGGTCCTCTGCAGTCATAGGTACATGAACACACAAATTCTCATAACTGAACCAACACCAGCTCCCTCTTCCTCTGCAGCACCTGTACAAAGTATTCAAACGCCCAGGGCACACAGTAAAAAATGGGAAATTTGACCTTCCCCTGCCCCCATATAGCAGTGCTTGAAGCACTCTTTAAAATATTGTACCTGGGCAAAGCCTTGGTCACAATGCCCTATTTCCAGCCTGCCCCTCTATGTCTTCTATCTTTCCCACCCAACACTTTCTCTGTCACCACCCTCCATCATCAACAAATCAACAATCAGTGAAGAATGAAATAACTGGGGCTGGTTTGTGGAATGCTTGCCTGTAATAGGTCTGGATCTAGGATTAAATTAAACACATAGGAGTCCTTTTGTTAAATTTTTAGTTTTGGCACTTAACACATCTTTAGCACTAAAACAAATTTGGGGTAAAGGCAAAACCTCCATGGTGACTGATGGGGGTGTGGCCAGCATGTTCCTGGCAGCTACTGCATGGACACATCACTTAATGAATGGTAGTGGCCTTTGCGATTAACACGGGTACACTTAATTCCATCCACTGAGATGTCGTTAAGTTCACCCGCACTATTTGCAACATTGAAAGCGTACGATATGTTACGCTGTGCTAACCGCAATGTGCTTTCTACGCCCACTTTCCAATCTTAACTTACCCATCCCCGCCCCATCGCATGATTTGCGGTTACTGCTGGAATTAGCGTGTAGTAATTGTCATGCTTGCATGCTGACAATGAACAGGGCACACACTAAGTGCTTAGTAAAATCATGATGATGGAAACCCAGGTTTGATTTCTTTATCCATCCCTACCTCTATGATTGTGAGAAGGTCACGTAACATCCTTGTGTTTAAAAGTAGGTTGTAGACAGTGTCCCCAGGTTCCTGTGATTGTGCAATTGTGGTGCATAATCAGGGTGCTGCCACATGATTTACAAGTGTTTGTATGATCAACAAACCTAAGACTATAAGATATGCCACAATGGGTCAGACCAAAAGTCCATCCAACAGTGGCGAGTCCAGGTCACAGGTATCTGGCAGTATCCCAAAAGATAGATTCCATGCTGCTTATTCCATTATTAAAGTGGTCTGCAGATCGCATAAATGCTTTTGAATATGCCCCCAGATATTTTTAAACAATGTCTATGCCTGATGTCAACTCTTAACCTTGCAGCTGCTCCTTTTAGTTTTTTCCTAATCATTTTCCTCATTTTATTATAATATCCCTTTTGAAAGTTAAATGCTTCTGCAGTAGATTTCCTTGCTGTTTTCCCTGCATTTATTAAATCAAATTTATTTATTTAACAATGTTTTTATACCACTTTATCTTAGTGGTCAAAGCGGTTTACATTAAACACAACTTATTACATTTTAACAATATAGCAAACTCAAGAGGGTAGAAGAGTGGGATGAAAGAAGAAACAGGGTGGGAATAAAAAGTTACAGAGATGAAATCCAATTAAATTACATGTTATTTACAGTAAAGTAGGATGAAAATAGATATATCTTTAGAGCTCTTTGATAAGACAGTAAGTCCTTTATGACACGTAGTTAGGTGGGATTGAATTCCAGTGTTTTGGAGCATAAAGTGAGAAAGCTCGTCTTGATGTAGTAGTGTTAGATTTAATAAGTCCTGGAGTGCTTAAAGTATTCTGTGATCCTGAATGCCTTGAACAGTTGTCCTTAGTTTCATGAAGTAATGAGCAAAGATAGGTGGATGATAAACCATTAAACACCTTAAAGGTTGTGAGTATGGCTTTAAATCTTGAGCGTTCAGTGATGGGTAACCAATGGAATATGTTCATTCATGCATAAATTGGATAAATAGCATGCTACCATATTGAGAGTCAGTTGTAGGGGATGAACTGCTTCTTTTGGTAGGCCTTGGAATATGCAGAAATCCAGGTGTGGGAAAATAAGAGCTTGTAGGACTGTACAAAAATCTTTCATGTTTAAAAGAGGTTTTAGGTGCCATACCGTCCTAATTTTGTAATAAATATTTTTGATAACATTTTTAATATGTGTAGAGAATGTTAGGTGTTGATCTAGTATTACACCCAAGTAGCATATTTCTTGTTTTATCTTAAGCTCAGTTCCATTTAAAGTTATTGTGTTCGGTGGAATGAAATTTGTGTCTCTGGTGATAAATAAGGCCTCCGTTTTATTGAGATTTATGGACATATTGCAAGAGGCTAGCCAGGAGTTAATATTAGTGAAGTAGTTAGCAATATTTGTAAAATCAGGACTTTGTAAGTTGATTGGCATATAAATCATAGCATCATATGCATAAATACAATAGTAAATATTAAATGATTGAATAATTGAACAAATTGGCTGAATGAAAATGTTAAGTATCAATGCTGAGAGAGCTGACCCTTGAGAAACCCCTTGAGTTTGGATTTATGGTCTTGATTTTGATGCACCTAATTTTACTTGGATTTGTCGATTTGATAAATATGAGTGGAACCATTGTAATGGAGTTTCGACTAGTCCAATTTCTTGTAATCTTTTGATAATTAGTGGATGTGATATTAAGTCAAATGCTGCTTTTATGTCAAGAAAAATAAGAATAAAGCCAGATTTTGGTTTATTAGTTCCTGTTATTAATTTATCTATAGGTGCAGCCACAAGAGTTTCAATACCGTGGTATGGTCTAAAGCAGTGATGGCTAACCTTTTTGAGCCCGAGTGCCCAAACTGCCGCACAAAACCAAAGAATTTCCTCAAAGTGCCAGCACGTCATTTGCATAAGTGGTCTTATTTGCATAAATATTTGCATAATGTTACCATACACTAACTTTTAGTAAACATGTCTCTTAATGAGTGTATGGATAAAGAAAGACTAAAAGATTTCTACATTACTATAATCCAGTGCCAACCGCCAGGCACATTAGGAACTACTACAAACGCTGCCCATTTAGAACCCATAGCAAACCCGCCGTATCCTGACAGCATTACCAAGACTCACAAAGCACCATACCCTACCTATCAAAAGGCAACACTGCAAATATTAAACCAATACATTTCAGAGAATACTGGGGAAAGAGAACAAGTGGCAACGTCTAATAGGAATTTCCTCTTGTACCAAACAAAGCGCAGATGTTAATGATGCACATTTCCCAGAGCTGACATATTCCAGTTAATAAATTCAAAATAAAGAGATATCTTTCTACCTTTTGTGCATTTTTTTTCAGTTGCAATTGGTCCAGCCATTTTCTTCTGGTTTCTTCATGTTTTCTGCTAACTCTCCATCGTCTGCTGTCCATTTGTCCTTTCTTCTTCTCTCTTCTAGTTTTTTTTCCATTCTCTCTCTCTCTACATCTGCTTTAACATACTAATCTTTCTCCTTTTGCTCTTTCCTCATTCCTATTTCATCCACACAAATTTTACCCCTCCATCCTCAATCCCCAATTACTCTCCCAATACCTGGCCAATTGTAGATTTTTCATCCCTCCTACACAAAATATTTTCCCCTCTCCATTTTACTCTCCCAGCCCCATCCCATTCTAATCCTCCTCCAACATCAGCTCCCTTCTAGTTCCAGTCTCACCCAGCATCCATTCCCTTCTTCAAGCCCCCCACTTCCCCTCAGCCCATTTCCATTCCAAGCCCCGTCCCCATCAGCTATTTACAGTTCAAGCCACCCACTTCCCCTCAGCCCATTTCCATTCCAAGCCCCATCCCCAACAGCTATTTGCAGTTCAAGCCCCCTTCCACTCAGCCCATTTCCAGTCCTAGCAACCCCCCCAACCCATTACCAGTCCTAGCCCCCCATAGCCCACTCCCAGTCCTAATCCCACCAGCCCATTTCCAGTCCTAACCTCCCCATCAGCCCACTCCCAGTCCTAATCCCCCATCACTCAATTTTTAGTTTAAGCCCCCCCCAGCGCCCATCACCACTCCTAACCCCCCCAGCCAGCCCAGTGCCCATCACCACTCCTAACCCCCCCCAGCCAGCCCAGTGTCCATCACCACTCCTAACCCCCCCAGCCCAGTGCCCATCACCACTCCTAAACCCCCCCACCCCAGCCCATCACTACTCCTAATACCCCCCCAGCCCAGCCCAGCCCATCACCACTCCTAACCCCCCCCAGCCCAGCCCAGCCCATCACCACTCCTAACCCCCCCTCCAGCCCATCACCACTCCTAACCCCCCCAGCCCAGCCCAGCCCAGCCCATCACCACTACTAACCCCCCCAGCCCAGCCCAGCCCAGCCCATCACCACACCTAACCCCCCCCGCCCAGCCAATCACCACTCCTAACCCCCCCAGCCCATCACCACTCCTAACCCCCACCCCCCCAGCCCAGCCCAGCCCAGGGAAAATTAAAAAAAAAAGAAAACCTGTCTGCTGCCGCTGTCGGGGCCGCCGCAGCAGAATCGAGCGTGCCGCGGGGCCCCCCTGTACCCACCCGGCAGAGCCAGCCCTCCCCGTAGCAGCTCTCTCGTTGGAGCTGCAGTCAGATGCGCCGGCTGGCAGAGCGCGAGGGCAGAGTTTCTCCCTCGCTGCTCTGTTAAGCCCGCGGGGGCTGATGGGAAGTTACCATCAGCCCCCGCGGGCGTTACAGAGTCGCGAAAGGGAAACTCTTCCCTTCGCGCTCTGCAAGCCGGCGCGTCAGACTGCAGCTCCAAAGAGACAGCTGCTACGGGGAGAGCAGGCTCTGCCGGGTACAGGGGGGCCCCGCGGCACGCTCGATTCTGCCGCGGCGGCCCCGACAGCGGCAGCAGACAGGTTTTTTGTTTTTTTTTCAATTGCGGACCTTCAGGCGTGCCAGCTACAAGGCCTTCGCGTGCCACAGCTGGCACGCGTGCTATAGGTTCGCCATCACTGGTCTAAAGCCATATTGTTGGAGGTCAAGAGGCAAATTTATATCTATATGATCCTGTTAATTTCTGGAGCACAATTTTTTCAAGTATTTTGGTTAAGAAAGGGAGACCTGCTATTGGTCTGTAAGTGGTTGGTTGATTAATATCATTTGCAGTTCCCTTTCTTACTGACCAAATGGAAGCCATTTTGAGTTCAGGTGGTAAGTAACCTTGTTGTAAAGAAAGATTGGCTATTTTGCATATTGTTGGAGTGAGCTCATGTCTTGCAATCTTGTTCGAGCTAACAGAACAAGGGTTAAGAGGGGAGGTGTTGATGCTTATCATGATGTCTTCTATTTTTTCCAGTGTAGGTAGTGAAAATATTTTCCAGATGTGTAGTGGGTCTGGGGAGGATCCTGGGGCTGTAAATAATTTCTGCTGTTTTTGTTAGGAGTGTTAGAGTTTTAACGTAATTTGCCATATCTTGACTTGATGGATGTGTTTCCTCAGATTGGTAAGAGTTATCTTTAATGAGAGATTTGATTATGCTAAAAGGTTCATGGGGATGGTTGTAAGATAGCTGCATTAACTTATTGTAATATGCCCTCTTTGATTGTAAGGTGGCTGCATGATATTCTTTGAGCTTGTTTTTGTACAATGTGAAATTATCTGAAGTGTTTGAATTTCTCTATTTTCTCTCTTCATATAGTGCACACATCATATTCTTTAGCTGTATTGTATACCAAATGGCTATTCTCTCCTTTATTTAGGTGGGACCTTTGTGAAATTAAGTCTGCATTGGACACAATTTTGTTCCAAAGTTGCACAAGCACATCAATGTCATTAGGGTCGACTGCAGAGTGGGTAGTACTTTTGCTAGAAGTTATTTTTTTTCTAAGTGAAGGAATCTGTGAGCGTGATTCATGCATGTGATTTAATCATGTTATCTTCACTATTCCCAAGTGGTCCCAATATATTTGCTCTTGTACCAGGACTAGGTCTAACATAACAAACTGGCATAATAAATGATGGCAGATAAAAACCAGCATGGTCCGTCTAGTCTGCCCAGTAAGGTGGCTAGAGTTGCAGAGCTGTACCTGCCATTCTGTGCAGTTTACTCCTCTGTGTCTTTGCTTAAGGTTGTACCTGCCTCTCCAGGCAGGTTTCCCCTCTCTATTTATGATGTGGGTAACCTACCTGGAGCGGCAGCAGGTACAACCTTAAGCAAAGGAAATAGCTCCCTTTCATGTCAGTTCCTGAACCAGCTGATCCATGAAACAATCGTGTTATCTTTCCTAATTTCTATTAGCATTTCATCATCTGTTCATTCTAGCCAGTAGATGAGAGTACAGCCTCACGGCTATTCCCTTTCACATCTCACACACAATTTCTATCTATAAAGATTCTACAATGCATTTTCATTCTTGCAGAACTTTTATCCTGTTTGACTTAATGCTCTCTTTAACATATTGCATCACCTTCCACCAGTTTGATCTATCCTAACATTGTAATATAATTTTACCATAGTGACCCATTGGGTATCCTCTTTCCACGAGGTCTCTGAGATGCTATATATCCTAATTCTCCCATCTTGGTTTTTTTTTAGACTTTCAGCAGTTGTATACAGGCATTTCAAAGTATGTTTTCTGTTCATATTGACAATCTGGTTATCTGTTGACAGAAGTAATTTGGAATCTTTCACTTAAGAGCACTCGAACTACGAGATGTGATCAAAAAGTATTGAGACTTGTTGTGTAGCTATATAACAATACATCGCACCACAATGCTATTAAGCATGCAGTGACCTAGTTATGTACTCTGCATGTGCACCACACCTGTATTTCTTTTAATCATGTGATGTTTGGTATTGTGTAAAAGCAGTTCGTCAGATTTACAATGAGTGAAAAAATTGAACAGCGAATTTACATTAAATTCTGCCAGAAACTTGGAGATTTGTGCACTTATTTTATTTATTTATTTATTTAACTAGGCTTATATACCGCTTTTCTATCAGTCAAAGTGGTGTACATTCAGGTACTGTATATATATTTTTCCCTTGTCCCTGAAGGGCTCACAATCTATCTTTTTGTACCTGAGGCAATGGAGGATTAAGTGGCTTGCCCAAGGCCACATAACAAGTTACAGCAAGTGTATGGCGATGAATGCATGAGTCGTGCTTGAGTTTGTGATTGGTACAAACATTTCCAAGAGGGCCGCCAAAGTGTTGAGAGTAACGAATGTTCTGGAAGGCCATCAACGAGCAGGAAGGATGACAAATTGAAACATTGCATCCCGCAATACGCTCAAATCATTGATTGGCTATTAGGGAACTTGCTGAGGACATGGACATGAATGTCAAGGTCATGCTCACATTTTTCTTTGATTACCAGTGTATGGTTCATCATGAGTATGCTCCAATAGGCCAAACCATCAATAAGGAGTACTATGTCCAAGTTTTGACTCGTTTGTGAGATGCAGTTCATCGTAAGAGGCCAGATTTGCACAGGAATAGTGAATGGTTGCTTCATCACGATAACACCCCAGCTCACGCATCACATCTTCTCCAGCAGTTCTTGGCGAAACAACAAATCAAGCAAGTCCGTCAGCCTCCTTACTCACTTGACCTCGCATCCTGTGACTTTTTCTTGTTTTCAAAACTGAAATTACCACTGAAATGAAGGAGATTTGATGACTTGGAGACCATTAAGCAAAATTCACACAGCAGCTTCATAGCATAATGAAAAAGCATTTCAAAATTGTTTCCAGCAGTGGCAGGAACACTGAAGGAAGTGTCTACACTGGATGAAATGTGTTTTATTGGAAGGGGACTACTTTGAAGGAGACTGAATGCAATAACTGTGAGTGTTATATATCTTGTGTTATTGTAATGTACAAGTCTTACTTTTTGATCGTACCTCGTACTTTTACCTTTATGGAAACCTCTCTATTGGGATGCCTCAAGCTCCCTGTTTATTTATTCAGAATTATGCGCTTCTGGGTGCATGTAGCCTTTTTGCCATTTTAAAGTTTAAAAACTGCTCTATCTTCTTTTTAGAGGTTAGTGTCAACTGCCTGGTTCCTCCTTAGCTAATGTGGAGCCCTTCTTTCTGGGAGAAGTTCCCTCTTCTCCAGAATGTTGTCCAAAGGAGTGGCGGAACACCGTTTGCTTTGGGGGAGGCCAAGTTCCACCCCTAGGCCTGCCAAACTGCTTGTGACTGTGATCACCAACCTTATCCTCCTGTCTGCCTGTGGAGATCCCTGTGGGCAGCCTGCTGCCTGCTGGTCACGGCCTTCCTATTCTTCTGCCTGTGGGAGATCAGATCTCCACAGGCAGAATAGAGGAAGGCTGCGATCACAGCAGCGATGTTTTGGTGGGGTCAGGGCCCTTGTGGCCCTCCCCTTTCCGATGCCTATGATTGTCCTGTTTAATAAATCTAAACCCTCTTCCTTATACCATATTCTCATCCTCATTTGGGACTCTGGGGCTCTGTCTGCCTTTTGGGTCCTGTGCGTGGAACAGGGAAATGCTACCCTGGAAGTCCTTGATTTAAACTTTCTGCCTCAAAAACTAAATTTGGCTTCCAAAGCTTTCCTTCCATACTTTTCTATGTTTATAATCCTTTCTAGTTGGCACATGAGATCTGTTACCTTTGCATCAGGCAGGCAGGTGACCAAGCGATCCTTATACACACAACCCACCCAGCTGTCTCCATGTCTAATGATTGAATCACCAACTAAAATGAACATCCTAACCTTTCCCTCCTGGGTAGAAGTCCCTATAAAGTTAGACACATTATTCGTGTGAAATAATATTACATCCTCTGGAGGATAGGTCTTGACTGCAGGATAATTTCCTTTTTCCTTCAAGGCAGCACAGAGGCTACCAGACTGGTGGTGGGACATTTCTACTAAAGCTCTTCTGCAACATAATTTAGTTATTTCAAAGAAGCTGCAAAGTGCAGGCAGCGACTCATTCAATGACATTTGCTTGTCTCAGTCAGAACATTGTTGCATGCTGATTGGTTCTCTTACAGCCTCTCAGCATAGCCAGAATACTGTTCAGTCACTAGAGAAAGGGCCCAGTGGATCCAGAAGCATTGCTGCTACTCTCTGCTCCTGAAGGTATAGACTTGCCTGATTTACTGCTTTTCTTGCAGAACTGATTCTGAGAAATATGTTTTGCAATTTTAGAAATTTTGTATATTTGATGTTTTCAAAATTGTATTTTTGTGTGTAGTATTTTTTTCATTCCATTTTCTCTTAGGTTGTATTTTTTTTCTCACAGATATAAATATATGCATTTATTAAAGTACTTTTACCCATTTCCCCTTGATTATTAAATTTCTCACCTTAGAACAGGGATTCTCAACCCAGTCCTTGGGACACACTTACCTAGTCAGGTTTTCAAGATAACCACAATGAATATGCATGAGAAGATTTGCATACAATGGAGACAGTGCAAGTAAATATCTCTCATGCATATTCATTGCACTTATCCATAAAAACCAACTGGCTAAGTGTGTCCCAAGGATAAAGGATGCCCTTCTCTTTAATCTGAGCAGTACTCACAGCTTGAAGAGATTCTACAGATGCTTCTACCAAGTCTAACCTGGAGGCATGCTAATTCAGGGCCCAATCATGGTCAGTCGTCTTGAGGGCAACTTGGGTTTCCAATTTACGGTCAAGTAACTGCAGTGAGGAGTCCATGCCTTTGATAGCATCCCATAATGTTTCCAACCCGTCCCGGTAGGGTAGCAGGCCTCTCCCCATGAATGAAAACATAGGGGTATGTTTACTAAACCGTCTTAACGTTGCAGCGGTAGTATTATTGCACGATAAGTGATGTTATTATCGCGCGATAACGTCACTTATCGCGCGATAACGCGGCGGTGGCGTTAAGGCACACTAACGCTGTGAAATCCGGGTCTGAAGGGTGGAGAGAAGGGGTTAATGGGCGGAGAGTGAGAGGGGAGATGCTCCAGGCACACTAACGTGAAATCCGGGTCTGAACACTAACGCCAGTGAAACCCTCGCGTTAGGCACATTTGCAGGAAAGAGAAACTATTTAAGTCAGAAATGTGCAGCAAAGACAGGGAAACCCAGAAAAGTGTTAGTTCTGATAAATGTGCAGGAACCAAAAAGGCAAATAAACATATAAAATGACCAGAACCACATTTAAAATACCAATAACCATATAAATATATAAATATATATAAAAATATAAAAAATATATAAATATATATATATAAAAATATAAATATATATAAAAATATAAAATCCTCCTGACTACCTTTAAACTCCTCAATAACATCTCTCCCTCCCAACTATCTACCCTATTACAAACCCCATCAGAAACTAGAACACGAAGACAGAACACAACCCACTCCCTCAACATAAAAACTAATTTCAGAAGGACCAGAGCAACGACAAGTGATAGAGCCTTCTCCTTTGCTGCCCCTACCCTCTGGAACGAAATCCCATTAACCCTCCGCACAATAAAGGACCTTCACCAATTCAAAAAAGAACTAAAAACATACCTTTTCACAAAACACTTTGAGATCCCCTACCAACAAAAAACCTCTCCGATACAATCACAGAAACACATTCACAGTTCTCAAGACAGAACAAATGATTAAACATAAGAAAGACACTTACTCTACTCTGCCTTACCCTACAGACAAAGATTTACACAAACAAATGGCTATATCACTATTGTAAATAAACACCGGTAACTCAATTATGTTTTGATGACCTGTACATAGTTTGAATAGTGTTAATCTAGTGAATGTTCAAAACATGTTCAATGTAACTAAACGTGTACATAGTTAACACAAGTTCCATGTAAAATATACAGAAGTATATTGATTTTTGTTCGATGTGAACCGCCCCTGATCTCTGGAAGGGGCGGTATATAAGAAACTGTTAAATAAATAAATAAATAAATAAATAACCAAGCTGGCCAATAGTGATATTAATGATAAACATAAAGCAACACTACTGACAAAGCGTAAAAATTAAGATATCATGTTTGGAAGGGTCAATGCTCTGTCCCCCTACAAAGTGAATGATCCCACATTGAAATAGTGCTGATCAGGGTTTCTGTCGTTTAGATTGGGCAGGTTTGTTATGGCGTGCACATGTGCAGCAACAGCAGAGTGGGCACGTAGGAAAGGGCAACTGTACTGATGCTGTAAATGGGATACAGGGGGCTGCAGGAGGCACATGCTGTGGTCCAGCTGGGGCACAGTGCGGACTAGGCAGATGCCTAGGTGGCACATAGGAATGCCGAAACTGTAAAGCAGCAAGACAGCAACTGACAAGGGTCCAACATGGGCATGAGTGTGTGTCCCACAGTGTCACAGGGGATATTACCCAGCAGGTACCCCCAAGGGCACATAATATTGCCAGGCAGTGCCGGGGGAAAGTGCGCATGTCCATGTAGGCACCCCTATCCCAGAACCCACACCATAGGCAGCTGCCTACCGGCACACTGGATGGCCTGGGACTGTGCACCACCGGCATAATGGCATGGCAGCATGGTGGCGGAGGGGTGCTGGTGGCAGAGGGGGCAGTGGCATCTGCCCACAGCAGACCATGGCCAAGCCCCGTTTAGGTGGGTGCCGTGCACTGCAACAGACAGGGTCTGTCTGACAAACAGTCATGGTATCCCCAGGGAATGATCTGTTCCTGTGGAAACAGTGTGGTGAAGTACACACAGCCAGTGTGTTCAGGAGCAGAAGGTCACAAGTTCAAGTCCCAGCTGTGGCTCCTGTCAACCCTGTCCCCATATTTTACCCAGTATTAAACCATGGTAATAAAGACGGAACCTTTATTGCAGATAAAATAAACATGCCTGAAATGCCTATATTTTACCCTACAGAGCACAGACACCATAAACATGTGCAATTCCTAGAGCAGAGTTTCCCAACTGCAGTCCTGGAGGGCCAAACACCATTCAGGTTTCATGCTGACCCTACTAAATATGCCTGTGCTGCATTTGTATGTGCCGCCCCCATTGTATGCAAATGTATCTCATGCATATTCATGAGGGACAGCATGAAAAGATGAACAGTGTTTGGCCCACCAGGACTGGAGTTGGGAACCTCTGCCCTAGAGCAGCAGCCAACAGGGGCATAAGCACCCACACCCACAGGCTCCACTGTCCAAAGCCTCATGGAGAGTCAGGCTGTTGGGCCCTGCATGGAGCAGCATCTCCCAATACTGGCACCTGCATACCTGGGCCCACTACCTATCTGCCAGTGGCCCTGTCCTAACTGCAGATCTTCAGCAGCTGTCCATTTGCTACCAGGACTGGGGTTGCTGGTCCCACAGCCTGTTCTCATGTACCTCCACTGCCCCCTTTGCAAAGGGTGAGAGTGCAGGTCTGTTGGGGGCAGGTCATGTCCCCCACCCTAACCCACAGAGAGTGGTTTGTTAAGTACATTGTCACTATGTGAGCCCTGACATACCCCTGTTCCCTAAACAGGTGACCATAGCAAGCACAGTAGATATGCACTATGTTGTATGCATCATGGTCTACAAGGGCCAGACATAACTGGCAATTACAAATGGACACAGAAACCTCCTAAAGGTGTCTGCATCAAATACCTGTCACACACTGGCACTGATGGAGATCTGCAGCATAGCCCACCTCAACCTACCCGGGTACTGCGGACCTGGTGCTGGCCACTCCACCTCGCCCTCAGGGTGAGCACAGAACACACATATTGGCATGACGTGCTGTAGAGGTGCATACTCCATCTGGTGAGCAGATGTAGACTGCTGTTCTGCATGTGAATTGCATTATGGGTACTGTTGGTGCTATCCTATCCTGGTAGCCACAGCAGACAGCTGCATGGTGGCATGCACTCTTTCTGTAGCACAATGGTTAATGCAATGACTTCAGTAGCAGAGGTCATGGGTTCAATTCCTCTTGGTTCCCATTTTTTTATGGCTGTCCTACACAACAACGTTTCATTTGTGTAACAGTCATATCTGTGCAGATCTGTGCTGTCGCCACATTATACCCTCATCACTGTTGCCATCTATCCTTCTGTCTGTCTATGTGTGTGTGCCAGCTGTGTGGCATCCTGCCCTAATGTGCAGGCTGCTACCCCATGTCCTGCACTGGCACACTTTTCTGCATTGCGGCTCTTCAATCTTGCCTCTCCTGCATCTGCTCTGCATGGCACTGCTCTCCTCTGTCTTCCCGTCATTGCACTTATCCTGCCACCTCTACCTCCTCTGGTGGACACGTATCCTTATCCTCTGCCACACACTGTCATTGTTGCACTGTACATTACCATCACCCTGTACATTGGTGCAGCTGCCCCTGATATGTTTGTCCACTTTACATGCTGCCACATGGGCTGCATGCAGATTTGGCTGGTCCATGAGCTCCGTCATATACTTCCTTCCATCACTTGTTCATTGCCTTTCCTTGGTGCTCTGTGCAGTGTTATGGTTACATCTGTGTTTGAGCCATACATTTCATGCTTGTGACTTTGGGGCACCTTTGTGCCCCTGGGAACCATCTCCTGTGTCACCTTGGCATCCCTGGGGCATCTTTCGCAGCACCTTAGGTTTGGCCAGCTTATGGAGAAACTTATATGCTGCCTTGGAGGATTCCAACCTTTCCTGCCACCCTCTGGGGCACATTATGACCTGCCTTGGATGACGTGGTGCTTTATGATGTGCCTTATGGGGCACCCTAAAATGTGCATTAGGTTGCAGCACTGGGGTGAGGCTTTTTTGGCTGGCAGTGCAAATTGTTGGGATGTGTCTGACAAGCAGGAAAAGGGATTGCCTCAGTCAGTCTTTTAACTGAGCCCACTGGGGGACCAAACGGATGACCACTGTATCAGCAGTCAATGTATTAACCATTGTGCTACACCTCTGCTGCTGTGTTTGCTGGTCAGCGTGCCTAATTAAGGCTAACGCACATTAACGTGCCATGGCTCCCTCTATCGCGAGATAACGGACTTTATCGCGCGATAACCTGAAATGCTACCTTAAGACCGGAACGCCCACTATCTTATATGTCATTTGTCACAGTAAGACTGCAACTAATGCCGGTAACATTAAGACGGTTGAGTAAACATACCCCATAATCCCACTAGAGGACAGCAACCTTGGGTCGGAAAGACTGGGGTTTCTAGTCCCACAGGTGCTCCTTGTGGTCTTGGACAAGCCACTTAACCCTCCATTACCCATGTTCCCTGTAAAATAGTTATCTCCAAGTTATAATACCCTGTTAAATGTAATTTCAGTTTGTTCAATGTAAACCGCCTTGATATCATGAAAGGCGGTATATAAGAAATGTTAAATTAATTAATTAATTAATAACTCAGTGGCTCTTTTCCCTCTAAAATCAGGAAGAATATCACCACTAGTGCAACCTCCACTCCCAGCAGCTCAGCTGAGGAGAACTCCACAGCAGACGCTGAGTTTGACCTGTAGGATAAGCAACTTTCTGGTCATGGGAGTGATACTCTTTCTTCGGGGTTCAGTGATAGCACCTTGATGCTAGGCTCTGTTCTACCTCTCACAGAGATCATCAAAACAGAAAGCTGCTCTTTTTGGATCTTCTGGGCTTTTGGTAAAGGAATCTCAGGGGTGGAGGTTTTCCCTGAAGTCTTCCCCCATGGTCATGGCATCAAGAGCCTGGGAAGTCCAGTAACAAACCGAGGTCTCGGTGTATCCGGTGGCACAACTGCTCACAATGCCAACTTGGCTTTGCACCTAAGCCCCTCCACCCTTAACTGTTTTGGGGTTCAACATAGGGAATGTCATGAACTCTGGGGAGCAGTGCAGTGAATGGGTAGACTACAAACACAGTGCCACATGGAGGGGACCTTGGAAGGGCAGCTGCCATACCACTGCAGCATTACAGGTGCTATGAGGTAAGACTACACCACAGTATGGCAGTAAGACACAATGTTTGGTGACCAGTGCACACATCTCTCCAGCCTCACACACCACTAGAAAGGCATGGCACATTTACTTATATTATGAGTGAAGACAGTGATGAGAGAGCGATAGGGGATTGAATGCCACTTCATCAGCCTAGGTACAGAGGAAGTGCCAATCATTTGTGGGATAGCATGAAGGGAACATTACCTACTGGGGCTCTGGAGATGTTCAGCTTGTCAGCTCCCCTCAGAAACTCTTCCACAGTGACCAGCACCTGCCACTCAAGTCCAGTCAGGCTCCTTGGCTGGTCATCAGGATCTGTCTCACTGGCCTACTTGCTCTGTTTTTCTCCTGACCTCAAACAGGTCCTTGGAATCTATGTTTTGATGATAGATGACATTGATCTAGCATATGTTTATGTTTATGTTTATTGAATTTGATAAAACCGCCTTTCTACTGGAATCAAGGCGGTGTACAATTTTCAAAAGTGAAGGAAAATCAAGGCCAAGGCCAAGAGAAATAGGAAAAGAAGTTACAAATCTTTGACAGGAGAGAAAGAGAAAGAGGAGAGATAAGACGAGACTGTAGTACATGCATTCCGGGTAGAGACAATGGGAAGGGCGAGAGAGGTCAGACGAAAGGGGAGGGAAGGTCGAATGCCAGGGAAAACAGGTGTGTCTTCAGGTTTTGCTTGAAAGTGGTGTAGTTAGTTTCTAGACGCAGAGAGGAGGGGAGAGCATTCCAAAAAGCAGGGCTGGCATAGAAAAAGGCAGAGGAGCGAGTGGATTGCAAATGAGCAGATGAAGGGGAGGGAAGGGTGAGGCGGTTGAGGTGGAAGGAGCGTGGGGTGTATCTGGGAGAGTGCAAGTGGATGAGGTCTACT
Source organism: Ichthyophis bannanicus (assembly GCA_033557465.1). Taxonomy (NCBI): domain Eukaryota; kingdom Metazoa; phylum Chordata; class Amphibia; order Gymnophiona; family Ichthyophiidae; genus Ichthyophis; species Ichthyophis bannanicus. The sequence continues at coordinate 1,055,707,527 of CM066033.1, read as the reverse complement.
AAGTACTGAGGGGTGCTGGTGTAGAGAACTTTATGGACCAGGGTAAGTAGTTTGCATTGGGAGCGGACAGAAATAGGTAACCAGTGAAGACGAAAGAGTAATGGAGTGACATGGTCGCGGAGGGTGGCGTGGGTGATGAGACGAGCGGCAGTGTTTTGGATTCTTTGAAGTCGAGATGTTTGGGTTTTAGGGAGACCGAGAAGGACAGAGTTTGAGAAATCGACGCGTGACATGACTAAGGACAGAGATAGAGTGGTGAGAGCTGCAGAGGTAAGGAAAGGGCGAATGGCCCGGATTTGCCGAAGAAAGAAAAAGGATGATTTGGAGATGTGATCCTGAAACGAGAGTTCAGGATCGAAGTGAACCCCAAGATAACGGAAAGAGGTGACTAAGGGAACGGAGGTACCGGAGAAGGAAAGGGCGAGTGAGGGAAGGGGAGCACCGTGAGAAAACCAGATTGCAACAGTCTTAGTGAGGTTGAGGTGAAGACAGTTATGGGTTAGCCAGTTGGCCACGGAAGATAGGCAAAAATTTAGTACGGAAAGGTCAGGACAGGAAGATGAGGTATGGTGCAGTAGGACAATATCGTCTGCATAGTTAAATGCAGAAATGCCGGATTGCTGGATTAAGAGGGCAAGGGGGGCCAGGAAGAGATTAAAGAGGAGAGGGGATTCTGGTTCTGATAAACATTGACATTCACTTCAGGATGACTTAATAAAATACGCTGGTGCTTTAGCACCTCTCTAAGTAGCAATTCAACTTCCCTTGGGTAAAAGCTGTCTGTGCAGTTTGCTCTCTAGCACACAGTAGCTCAGTTCTCAGTTTTTCTAAAATGGATGGCTGCACATGTTATTGGTGGTTTATACATGTGTATAGGGGTGGTACTGTACTTCCATGTCAGCATTTTATACGTGGTTCTTACTGAAGTGACCTGCAGCTGTGCACGTGTATGAGAGGTTTAGCTCTACAGAAGTAGTGGTTTGGGAAATAGTTGCTCGCCAGAGCCCCACAGTCATTTTAACCTGTGTGGGGAAGGGGGGGGGGCAGAGCTTTTGTATTGTTGCCTGAAATATACCATGTATGTTGCTGATTCATTGCATTTCCAGAAATGTAATACTTTGTCCATTTGGTGCAGTTCCTCTGTAACCACGCTCTCAATAAAAGTGTTGATGTTTATTAAAACTTTCTATACCGCCCTAGGCAGAGTAGCATCAGAGTGGTTTACATAAGAAGTTTACAAAACATAATTAGAACACACTTGGGGATATGTTTACAAAGCAGCGGTAGTGGCCTCCATGCGATATTGGAGCCACAGCCCCATTGATTTCAATGGGGCCGCGGCTCTGATATCGCACGGAGGCCGCTACCGCTACTTTGTAAACATACCCCTTAGAAAAAGAATACCATTTTAAATTTATTTGTAAATTGCTGTGATAATGTTTTGCTTGTCAGTGGTACATCAAATGCCCTAAATAAACAAATAAATAAAAGATAGGTTGATCAGAGCTGGCCCGAGGGTATCTGGCAACCTAGGCGAATCTTCAGCCGTGCTGCTCGCCTCCATCTCTCATGCGTACCCCCTCCGCCTCTTGTGTGTGCCCCCCCTCCCCTGTTATGATCCCTCTGTCATGCTGGATTCCCAGCTGCTGCTGCAGGACAGTTCTGTTGCTATACTGACATCACGCTTCCTCTGGTCCATGACTATGTGATCACTGAAAATCAACTCTTGTTGCCATGCTCCAGAGCTCACTGCCATTTCACACTGGTTCCCCTCGTTATCTTTCCTCCTCTCTCATTCCTCATGTTTCTCAGCATTCTCTTATATGTATATTGTGACTACTTGCCGGTCCTAGGCGGCTGCCTAGAGCCGAGTAGCATTGTGTTGTGGAAGAAATAAGGACTCTGTAGTTGTGGTCCAAATGAAAAGATGGGTTTTATTCCCCTTCCCTTTAGGATGTTACAGCATAAGGGACAACATAAATGAACGGTTGAATTCACCAGGTAAAAAGGGTTTTAAACCAGAAATGATAATACTGCTTTCTCTCAGCAATACAGTCCAGTATTTACACGGTGCACAATATCTCTCAGTGATACAGTCCAGAATTTCCCTGTGCACAATATTCTCAGCAATACAGTCCAGTATTTCACTGTGCACAATATCCTTCAGCAATACAGTTTAGTATTTTCACTGTGCACAAAAATACTACTTCTTGCTTGACTTCAATAAAGACTCTTAGCCTCCTCAGGCACATACTCCTCGTACTCCATGGCTTCAGGGATATTCTCCGTGCTATGGCTCTCCCATTGCATAGGGCTGGGTCCTGTTCCCGTATAAGGACAATGAGCCCCTAGGAGGCTGCCCTCAGTATCTTGCCCTGGGTAAACCTCATCTGTCACTGGTTGGAGCTGCCCTCGGAAGTCCCAGATATCAGGAGAGGTGTGGGAGATCTCTCTCCACGGCTTGTACAGATAGGAGTCCCCTTGGCTATATGCCTGGTCTCCAACCCTGGGATTCCTTTTCCTCTCTTTAGTAAAAACTGGGTACTTATCTTTTCTTCTGCCAAAGCTAAGCTCCAATCCCTCTGCTTCTTGCCAAGACTTTTTATCTGTCTTGCCTCCTGGTTCTCTGAGGGAAATCTGGTTACGTTGCTTGACTGATGGCAACTTACTTCCTGTTTCCTGGGTGCTTCCCTGTATGTGACCTTTGCCTCCTGTTGACTGAGCAGCTTGCCTTGGTAGGAGGACCCCTCTGGCTGGGAAGACCCTGTTGCAGTTTTCTTTACCCCTCTTGGATTGGCCAGCCGGTCTTCCCTCAGTCCTGGCTCTCCTTGGTAAAGTGTCTATCAGCACTTGCTTGGGAGTTTTCCTTCCCTCCTGGCACTCAAACTTTGGCTCCAGTCCTGCTTCGGACTCCAACTGCCAATGCTCCTTCAACTGCCTCCCATGTCTGCTCTACCCTTGTGAGATTTTCCACCTGCCTTTATCTCTCAGCTCCCCTGACGTGAAACGTGAGTCTGAGTTCAGGTGGATCTGATTAGCCCCCTCAATTCTTCCTGCGTCACACCAACCCTGGGGAATGTTTGCTTTCTTCCTTCCTGCCTCTCTGCCCTGTGAATGCCTCACTTGCCCCTGAGGCTGCAAGGTAAGTTCTTCCTCCATTTTATTTCCTAATGTTTCAGGATCTGTGCTGTATAACTCCTGCCAGTTAAGCCCTTCCCCCACACTGTCCTTTACTATCTCAGGCTCAATGCTATCAGGCTTCTGACAAATGAGCTTCTCCTGTGTATTGTTTCTTAGTGTTTCAGGCTTAGTGCTATCTATCTCCTGGCAATTAAGCTCATTCTCTGCACTAGCCTTTAGCATTTCACTTTTTGTGCTGTCTACCCCATGACAATATGTTTAAATATTTGAGCTCAAATAAAAGAAAGAGAAAATTATAATCAGAGTCCATTAAATACACTTCAAACTGTGATATCGTAAGAAATTTGTGCAAAAGAAAAGAAATTGTACAGTTGGACCACTGAAGGCAGAAGGTTTCATTTTAAAATATGTTTATTGTACATATTTATTATTCAGAGGGATATTTGTTTACAATAGTTGAAATATTTCAGTACTTACCTAGGCTGTAATAGGCTTAAACAAAAATAAAATTCTGACTATTTACATCTAACTGCTCAAAGGTTCTATCTTTTTAGTTATATTTTAAATTAACCTGACTGTCATTTCCTTGGCTCATCTAAGGGTGAGAAAAATCCAGCAGGATGTAGTGTAAATTTATTTTTATTTATTTATTTGACAACACGTTTAAACCGCCGTATCTACCAGTCATGGTGGTTTACATAGAACAAGAGTAACAAGGAACTTCAGCTTTACATAGAACATGTGTTGGATGGCCTACTAGACTAAAACTCTATAACTCTGAACATTATAAACAAAAGAACCTATTAACAGAGCAGGTGGTGAGTTGTAATTGTATATATATGTCCTAAAGCTGTTGAGGTGGTTATGTGGCTGAGCCGAAGTATTCCTTGAACAGAAGTGTTTTTAGTCTTCGGCGGAAGTCTGCAATGTCTGATAGTGAGCAGAGGTCAGGAGGAAGAGCGTTCCAGATGATGGGTGTGAAGTAATAGAAAGCACTGTTGGAGGTTGTGCTGTTCGTGTGGGTGATTGTTGAGGGTATTGTGAGTAGGCTGTTGTTAGCGCTTCTGCGGGTTCTTTGGGTGAGTGACTTGGTGAGCATAGACTGCAAGGTATGGGGCAGAAATTTGTGGCATCACTTTTGAAGATAGATGTCTTGAGGTACCCATGATGAGCCTTGTTATTTCATTCTGTGCCAGCTGTAGTTGTAGTGAGGATGTCGGGAGTCCTTGATATATGATGTTAGCATAGTCGAGATGGGAGTGGTGAGAGCATGGTAGATATTTCTGAAATCCTTGTGATCTAGTAGTGTTTTGAGGTTCCTTAGGGGTATGTTTAATAAACCGTCCTAATGTTACTGGCGCTAGTTGCAGCGATAATGTGAAGAATGCCGTATAAGAAGTGGGCGTTCCAGTCCTAAGGTAGCAAGAATATGTATCGCGTGATAGTGGGCACCATGGCACGTTAACATGCGTTAATCCTAAGTACATGCCAGCGCAGTGTTAGAAGCTATAACGATGTAGCCCACTGGTTACTGCAATGAGTGTGGAGGCAGAGGTCATGGGTTTGATCCTGCAGTGGTGTAATCTAAAAAGGCTGTCTGAGGTATTTTCTTTTAATTTAAATCAGTGCTGCCAGCAAAAACACCCTCACAGTGCCATAACCTAAGGTGCCTCATAAGGCGCCCTATAAGGTGCCCCATAGGTCACATTATAAAGTGCCCTGTCTGCCAAGGCACCCTATAATGTGCCCTATAGGGCGCTGTATAGGGCGCCTATGAGGCACCTTAGGCTACAGCACTGTGAGGGTGTTTCTGCTGGCAGCACTGATTTAAATTAAAAGAAAATGCCTCAGACAGCCTTTTTAGATTACACCACTGCAGGATTGAACCCATGACCTCTGCCGCCACAGTCAGTGAAGTAACCAGTAGGCTACATCTCTATAGCTATTACCACACTGCTGGCTGGCTACAGAAAGATTGCAGGTCACCACACAAACTGTCTGCTGTGGTTACCAGGATAGGGCAAACCCACCCGTACCCATGATGCACTGCACATCCAGATCAGCAGTCTACAGCTGAACACATAATGGGGTATGCACCTCTACAGCACCTAGGCCTGGTAGGAGGGAACCGACCGTGTGTGTTGCTGGCACAGAGTAGCTACAGACGGTGACATTGTGCGGGTCCTGTGCTCACCCTGAGGGTGAGGTGGGGCACCCAGCACCAGGTCCGCAGCACCTGGCTTGGCTGAGATAGGCTGGGCTGCAGGTCCCCATCAGTGCCAGTGTGTGATAGGTAGTCCTTGCAAACACCCCTAGGATACACCTGTGTCTATCTATATTTCCCCGTCACATCTAGCCCTTGTGGATTATGATGCACCCAGAATAGTGCATGTCCTGTGTGGGTGCTATGGTCACATGTTATAAGTGAAGGGTGGTGTTTGGACCCAAAAGCAGATTATGTAGTACCACCCAACCTGCCCTCTGTGGCTGAGGAGGAGGAGGTAGGGAACAGGATCTCCCACCAACAGATCCACATTGCACATCTCTGCAATGGTGGCAGTAGAGAGGACCATCAACCCTGGTCCTGCTGGGGAACAGGCACCCTACAGGGCAGTCAATGCAGATCTGTACGCATCCATAAGGTCAATGGCAGACAGAATGAATGCTGGAGAAGCTCAGCTGCCCCCCACCACTATCTGACATTCACCAGCAGAGGGCACAGTCAGTTTCCACCTGCTGCAACCTGCAAGGTGTTCCAGCCATACACATACTAACTGCAGACAGTCTGCTAGCTAGTACATAGTGCATGTTCCTGGAGAAACTGTGTGCACCCAAAAATGGGATGTGAGCGCACACACACCAAGCAGGTATGTCAGTGATTGGGCCCCAGAAAAGAAAACCCATAAATATCACTTGCGAGAAATGCTGCATAGCACTATGGAGGAACCTAGTCATGCTGTGGCAACTGCTCAGTCAGGATGAGAGTGACCTCCCAGCATGACATGCTGTGGCCACCCTATCCATGCAGGTGGTTGTCGGGCACTACAGTGTCCCAGCCATTGCCCTATACCCTGTGCAGATTTTATTTTATTTATTTATATTCTCTTATATACCGCGCTATTCTGCGCGGTATATAAGAGAATATAAATAAATAAATAGAATAAAATCTGCACAGGGTATAGGGCAATGGCTGACTCTCCTCAGATGCATCATGTCCAGGCCTTACCCACAGTACCTTGCTCCTCATTATGCACATTGGCAAGCTAACACTGGAAACAGTGCAAGCAGTGTGGGCTCAGTAAGGTGCAGGCAGCCACAACACACTGGATAGACATTCACACACTCCCACACCTATGCCAGCATTGTGCAAATATGGAGGTTTGTGGCAGCCCTGGCCGCCTCACCAGTCCTGGGCACAGTGCGGGCATTGCTATGGTAGGCAATACTGTTGGGGTCACTCCCTGGGATGGTAAACACTGTCAAAAGCAATAACTGAAACAAACTCCACAGATATCAGAAAGGTTGCTATGATGAATCTCTATCAACAAATTGTGTTTAACTTAGGATTTGTTAGCTGACATTAATCATAGCAACCTTTTGATATATGTGGAACGTGTTCCCAAGTTTAGGATGGCATTGCTAAGGTATGCAGGTGCCAATATTGGGAGATACTGCTCTGCGCAGGGCCCAACAGCCTGACTCTCCATGAGGCTTTGGATAGTAGAGCCTGTGTGTGTGTGTGTGCCCCTTTTGGCCATTGCTCTAGGGCAGAGGCTCCCAACTCCAGTCCTGGTGGGCCAAACACTGTTCAGGTTTTCATGCTGTCCCTAATGAATATGCATGAGGTACATTTACATACAATGGGGGCAATGCATACAAATGCAGCAAGGCATATTTATTAGGGACAGCATGAAACCTGAATGGTGTTTGGCCCTCCAGGACTGGAGTTGGGAGCCTCTGCTCTAGGGATTGCACATGTTTATGGTGTCTGTGCTCTGTAGGGTAAAATATAAAGGCGTTTCAGGCATGTTTATTCTATCTGCAATAAAGGTTCCGTCTTTATTGCCATGGTTTAGTACTGGGTAAAATATGGGGACAAGGTTGGCAGGAGCCACAGTTGGGACTTGAACCTGCGACTTTCTGCCCCTGAACACACTGGCTGGGTGTACTGCACCAAACTGTTGCTACAGGGGCAGATTGTTCCCTGGGAATACCATGAGTGTTCGTCAGGCAGTCCTTGCCAGTTGTATTGCATGGCACCCAACTAAACGGGACTTGGCCGTGGTCTGGTGAGGGCAGATGCCACTGCCCCCTCCGCCACCAGCACCCCTCCGCTATCATGCTGACATGCCCTTATGCCAGTGGTGCTTGTGGTGTGCAGTCCCAGGCCATCCAGTGTGCTGGTAGGCAGCTGCCTATGGTGTGGGTTGTCGGTTAGGGGTGCCTACATGGACATGCGCGCTTCCCCCCGGCACCGCCTGCCAATGTTATGTGCCCTTGGGGGTAACTGCTGGGTAATATCCCCTGTGACACTGTGGGACACACACTCGTGCCTATGTTGGACCCTCGTCAGTTGCTGTCTTGCTGCTTTACTGTTTCTGCATTCCTATGTGCCACCTAGGCATCTGCCTAGTCTGTACTGTGCCCCAGCTGGACCACAGCATGTGCCGCCTGCAGCCCCCTGTATCCCATTTAGAGCATCAGTACAGTTGCCCTTTCCTACGTGCCCACTCTGCTGTTGCTGCACATGTGCACGCCATAACAAACCTGCCCAATCTAAATGACAGAAACCCTGATCAGCACTATTTCAATGTGGGATCATTCACTTTGTAGGGGGACAGAGCATAGACCCTTCCAAACATGATATCTTCCTTTTTACGCTTTGTCAGTAGTGTTGCTTTATGTTTATCATTAATATCGCTATTGGCCAGCTTGGTTATTGTGATTTCAGATGTGGTTCTGGTCATTTTCTATGTTTATTTACCTTTTTGGTTCCTGCACATGTATCACTACTATCACTTTTTCTGGGTTTCCCTGCCTTTGCTGTACATTACTGACTGAAATGGTTTCTTTGTCCTGCAAATGTGCCTTGCGTGAGGTTTTCACTGGCGCTAATTTTCAGAGCTTTATTTCACGGCGTTAGTGTGCATGGATCCACTCCCCGCCCACTCTCCGCCCATTGACCCCTTCACTCCGCCCCTGGGGAGCCTTACTCTACCCTCTGGTGTGCCTTTCTCCTCCCTCTGTGCACCTCACTGCCGCCGGAGATGTTATCACACGATATGTGACGTTATCGCACGATATTGCATGATAACGTTACGTATCGCGCGATAACGTCGCCGCTGCTACCTTAAGACGGTTTAGTAAAGATACCCCTTAGGATCTTGATGCAGTGATATACTAGTGACTTGTTTGATTTGGGCATTGAAGTTTGAACTCCGATCAAGGATTATGTCTTGGTATTTTACTCTATGCTTTACCTGCTGGGTGAGGTTCGCGAGAGTGATGGTGTCTGTCAGAGAGAAGGTGGGGTGCCTGGTGACATCTAGGACCTCTGTTTTGTTAGGGTTGATCATCACGTTATGGATGGATCATCACGTTATGGTTTGTGTGATTGTTTCTAGACATCTGCTAATTGGTGAGTAGTCCTGGTTCCCTCTGCTCTCTGTAGAGCCCTATCAAGATAACATCTTCCCGCTAAACCGTATAAAAATTCTATAAAGGGGAAGTCCTTTTCGGTAGGGTCTCCCAAGATGACAGAGGAGCTGATTGCAATACTAAGTAAAGCTCTCACATGCAGTCCCATTGTTCTGTCCTCATGACTACATATGACATCATTTCCTCTTTTGGGGGATGGGGAACAAATCAGAGCAATACCAAGGGTGCCAGCAAGCAACTTGAAAGAACTCGGCTGGGGAGTCACATCACTGACAAGATTGTTTGAAGACAGAGTAATTAAAATAAAAAAATGAAGTGTGGGAATTTTACATAAGAACATAAGAAATTGCATACTGGGTCCTACCAAAGGTCCATCAAACCCAGCATCCTGTTTCCAACATTGGCCAATTCAGATTCCCAAAAGGTATATAGATTCCATGCTGCTTATCCCAGGAGTAAGCAGTTGATTTCCCTGGTTCTCTTTAGTTTATGGAATGGGAGTGGAGATACTTGCCTTGAGCCAGACAGAGAGTTGCTGTGCAGCGTGTTGAACCTCAGGTGTGATATAAGAGCATGGTGAGCTGCTCGGGAATTTGGCTCCACCTACATTTCCGGGTCAGCAGTGCGGCTCACGTTTAAAACACAGGGGTTTCCCTGTGTTTTTTGGGAGCGGAGATACTTGCCTGGAGCCAGACGGAGAGATGCTGAGCAGCATGTGGAACCCCGGGTGTGATCTGGGAGCATGGTGAGCTGCTCGGAGGTTTGGCTCTGCCTACAGTGCTGGGTCATCAGTGCGACTCATGTTTAAAACGCAGGGGTTTCCCTGTGCGGTCACAGACGCATGGCCACGGGCACTGAACAAAAGGGCACGGAACAAAGGGGCGTGTTCCCTTTGTTGCCCCTTCATTGCCAATTCGGTGCCTTTGGAAATTTGGTGGTATAATGCCCCGTAAGAGGAAAAACAAGTGACAAGGACAAGGAACAGTGGGAGCTGTAACAACTGTGAGTACTTTTGTTAGTCCTATGGACAGATATGTGACCTCTGTACCAGCTATGTATCTGGCTAGTACACCCATTGTAACATAGTAACATAGTATATGATTGCAGATAAAGACTAATATGATCCATCTAGTCTGCCCAGCAAGGCGGCAAGAGCAGGTGCACCTGACACTCTGTGCAGGTCACCCGTCCGCATGCCTTTGTTTAGGGGTGTACCAACCGCTCCTTGTAGGTCACCCCTATTTATTGAAATAGTTAGTTATGTTTATTTTGATTTTATCCTGTTGCCATAAAGGGATCCATAGTGTCTGTCCCATGCCATTTTGAATTCTGTCACTGTATTTGCCCCCACCACTTCCATTGGGAGGGCATTCCAAGCATCCACCACCCTTTCAGTGAAAAAGTATTTCCTGACATTGCCTCTCAGTTTATCCCCTTGCAGCTTCATGTTATGCCATCTGGTTTTACAGCTTCCCCGTCTTTGGAAGAGGTTTGTTTGTTCATTAATACTCTTTAAGTGTTTAAAGGTCTGAATCATATCTCCCCTATCCCTCCTCTCCTCCAGAGTGTACATATTTAGGTCTTCAAGTCTCTTCTCATACGTCTCCTGATGCAGGTTCTAAATCATTTTGGTCGCCTTCCTTTGAACCCTTTCCACTCTTTTTATATCCTTGTCATCCTCCTTAGAGTCCGGGGTTACTTTAAGCCCCATTGCAAGAATCCCCCCGCCTCAACCAGTAACTTTCTCTGCAATGATGAGTAAGGGCAGGCAGCCCCCAGAGTTGAGTGTTTCTGCTCAGGACCCCTCAGTGGAGTTTTCCCTTGGTAGCCCTGGTGTTCCGATGCCGAAATGTTTACAATTTTCTGTACCTATTGTAGCATCCCAGCCGTCGCTGGGGTCGATACCTGATTCTGTTACATTGTTGGATGCTTGGAAAATGGTAGCGCAGACAAATTTGTACCTGAAGTCTGTTATTGAGCAAACTACCTCATTCTCTACGGAGGTGGTTGCTAAGCTCGAGCAGCATGATTCCGTATTAGTTCAGTTGGGTTCAGGGGTGGCTAAAATGGAGCATCAATTCTCTGGTCTTCAAGCTGCAGGTGCAGCAGGCATTCGTGATAGCCTGTTGCTCCATAGTCAGCTTGAACGACTGGAGAATTCGGCATGTGGTAAAAATTTGCGTTTCCTAAATTTTCCTAAAACTCATTACCTTTCTCCCTTAATTTTGTTGAGGAAATATTTTAATGAAGTTTTGAAATTGGAAGATGTAGATGGGATACAAATTGCAAGTGTATATTATTTATCTGGTAGGTCGCAGCCTTCTAAGGCCACTGAGCCTACCCAAGATTCTCTTGATTTGTCCCAATTTGTGGAGCAATCTGTTGAAATAATTTCTAGTAAGGCTACTTTGGTTGTGCAATTTGCTGCTGAAGTAGATACATCTTTGGTTATGAAACTGTATTTCAAAATAAGTTAATTCCCTTTTGTGGACAAAGGGTTTTAATTTTCCCAGATGTTGCTAAGGTCACCCAATTAAGGCGTAAAGATTTCCTTTTACTTAAGCCTCGGGTGTTAGTGTTGGGAGCTACATTCTTTTTGCGTTTTCGATGTAAATGTTTGGTTCAGCTTCAGGGAATCAACGAGGTTACTTACCTGTAACAGGAGTTCTCCGTGGACAGCAGGATAAGTCAGCCACACTTGGTGACGTCCTCCGGGCGGAGCCATGCATACGGAAGTGCTCTCTAGAGCTCAGAAAGGAGGGCCTTTCTGAGCCCACCTAGGTAGCCCATCCCACCGGTCCGCCCCCTAGTCCGGTCAGTGTGTTCCTAGCTAGCTAGTTCCCGGACAGGGAGCGGATACGGCAGGCTGACCTCCTCCAGGGGAGGCGGGTGGGATTGTGTGGCTGACTTATCCTGCTGTCCACGGAGAACTCCTGTTACAGGTAAGTAACCTCGTTTTCTCCATGGACCAGCAGGATTGCGTCAGCCACACTTGGTGCCTCCCCAGCTGTGGAGAACGCTGAGGTGGAGGAGGAACTTAGTTACTAAATGAGGTTCTGCTGCCGTAATAGGTGAAGGTGCATACAAAATCGTGCAGTTGTGCAAACAGCAGTTGTGCAACTAGTGCTAACAGCGTACGAACAACAGTGGCTGAGTAACAGTGCAACTAACAGTGCAGACTAACAACAGTGCCTGTAACAGTGCAACTAACAGTGCTGACTAACAACAGTGACTGTGCAACAGTGCAATTAACAGTGCTGACATGCTACAGGAGGAGCAGGTACGGACGGTCCGGCTACTGGGCCAATGCCTGTCTGCCATCCGTTGCAGTGGAAAGGACGGCAGTCCCAAGGGCACAGTCTTCCTGGGCCCTGAGGTCAAGGCAGTAGTGCTTCTGGAACGTGTGCAGGGAGGACCAGGTGGCCGCTCTGCAGACGTCCGTCAGAGGAACAGAACGAAGGTTGGCAATTGTGGTTGCCAGTGCTCTTAGCTTGTGAGGGCCCACTCTTGGCAAATTCTGAGTGCCTGTGGTGTCTAGGCAGTGGGAGACGCAGGAGGCGACCCAGTGAGAGAGGGTTCTCTTGTTGACCGGCCTGCCCGGCCGGCTAGGGTCGAAGGATACGAATAGCTGTTCGCCCTTGCGAATGGGTTGAGTTCGCAGCAGATAGATCCGAAGGGCCCGGAGACAGTCCAACGTGTGTAGGCGACTTTCTTCTTCGGAGGCATGGGGTTCTGGGAAGAAAGAGTTCAATGGACTGATTGACGTGGAAGGCAGATGCCACCTTGGGCACGAACTTCGGGTTGGTTCGTAAGGATGCTCTATCCTGGTGTAGCTGCGTATAAGGGGGATAGGACACTAGTGCCTGCAGCTCGCTGATTCTCCTGGCGGACGTTATGGCAACCAGAAACAGGGTTTTCCAGGAGACGAACTTCATCTCCGCCGACTGTAGTGGCTCGAAGGGGTCCTCGGTCAGGCGGCAGAGGACAGTGTTGAGGTCCCATGACGGAACGGGTGGCCTGATTGGGGGTTTCAAATTAGCCAGTCCCTTCATGAAGCGGTTTGTCAAAGGTAGTGCTGCGATGGAAGTTGCCCCTTCAGGCTGGGCGTGAAACGCTGCAATTGCCGAAAGGTGCACTCTGATGGACTGAGTCTTAAGGCCAAGGTTAGACAGAGAAGCAAGGTACTTCAGGACACTGGGAAGAGGACACGTGGTGGGCTCCAGCCCTTGCGCAGTGCACCAGATGCTGAATCTCTTCCATTTGAGGCCATAAGATTTCCTGGTAGAGGGGCATCTGGCTGCTAGGACCACGTCTTGCACCTCAGATGATAGCTGGAGTGTAGAAAGGCTCATCCGCTGAACCTCCAGGCAGTGAGAGCCAGGGCTTTGAGGTCGGGGTGCCTTGTTTTGCCTCCGTCCTGCGTGAGTAGGTCCGGCCGGAGTGGCAAGCGCTTCGGTTTCCCTTGCGCAAGGCGTTGGAGCAGCGTGAACCACATCTGTCGGGGCCAAAAGGGAACCACTAGGTTGGCGCGAGCCTTGTCGCGGACCAACCGCTGGAGTGTCGCCGGGACGAGGGGGGTCGGGGGAAAGGCGTACACGAGAGACCACTCCCCCCAGCACACGTCAAATGCATCCGCCGCCAGTCTCTTGTTGGAAGGGTGCCTGGAGCAAAACAGGGGGCATTTTGCATTCTGTTCCGTGGCGAACAGGTCGATGTTCGGGTGCCCCCACTGATGGAAGAGGCTGTCGGTGACCTCCGGGAGCAGTGTCCATTCGTAAGGTTGCAGTTGCCTGCTGAGCTTGTCTGCCAAGGTGTTCTGGTCGTCCGGCAGATAGGAGGCTCGGATGTTGCACCCGTGAGTCAGGGCAAGGGACCAGATCTGCAGGGCTTCCTTGCAGAGGGGCCGAGATGCCTTGCCCCCTTGCTTATTGATATAGAACTTGGCCACTTGATTGTCCATCTGGATGAGGACGGTTTTCTTCTGCACATGCGTTAGGAAGGCTTTGAGAGCATACTTGATGGCCCTTAGCTCTAGGAGGTTGATGTACAGGAGTCACTCCTGCAGTGACCAGGCCCCTTGTGTGCTGAACTTCAGAATGTGGGCACCCCAGCCCAAGTTGGAGGCGTCCGTGGTCAGGGTGACTTGGTGCTCGGGTGGGTGCATGTCCTTCCCCCCCAGAGGTTCTCTGGAGCAGTCCACCAGAGTAGATGAGTCTTGATCTTGGAGGTCATAGGGATGCGGGTGGAGAGAGGCTGCGAGTGCTGGTTCCAGTGCGTACGTAGATGCCACTGCAGCGGCCGCATCTGTAACCTGGCAACGTGGACCCCGGACGTGGTAGCGGACATGTGGCCTAGAAGGCGTAGGATGGATCTCGCTGAAGAGGATTCCGCCGAGGCCAATCTGGTCGTGAGCGAGGTCAGGGCGAGCAACCTGCGTTTGGGAAGGTATGCCTTCGAGAGAATTCCAGCCTCTGAGAGGGGGTGCGCTGGGACTTGTTGTAATTGATGACGAAACCCTTAGAGCTTCCTGAAGTTCCATTGCTGAGGGGGCTGTGATGAGCCAGTCGTCGAGGTAGGGAAAAATGGAAACGTTCCGTTTGCGTAGATGCGATGCGGGAACTGCCATGCATTTCGTGAACACCCATGGGGCCGGCGATAGGCAGAAAGGGAGGACTTTGTACTGGAAGTGCTGGCCCAATACATGAAAACGAAGATACTGTCTGTGTGACTTGTGGATGCGGATGTGGGTGTAGGCATCCTACAGGTCCAGGGACGCCATCCAGTCGCCGGGTTGAATCAAGGGCAGGATGCAGTTGAGAGAGTACATCCTGAACTTCTCTTTGATGATGAACTTGTTGAGTTTGCGGAGGCCGAGGATGGGGCGGACTCCGCCTGTCTTTTTGGGAACAAGGAAGTACCTGGAGTAGAAGCCAGAGTTTATCTTGCCCGATGGTACTTGCTCTATAGCATCGGAGGACAGCAGGTGTATCAGCTCCTCGGCCATGGCTCGGCACAGGTGCGGTGGGGTTTTGCTGATGGGTTGGGTGTTTTGGCGAGGGGTTGAGCTGAAACGCATCCGGTAACCCTCTCGGATGATCTCGAGAACCCAGGAGTCGGAGGAGATGTCTTTCCACTTGTTTAAAAAGTAGGTCAGGCGACCCCCGGTCAGGGTGGGCGCCGGAGAGTAGGCGTCAAAAGGACGGTCCACTCTTCGCAAGGGGTGGATTGTTCTTCTTCTGCTTGCGGTCACACTGAGAGTTACGCTGGTGAGGGGGACCGCTGTAGGAGTTGTTCCTGTATTTGCTATACTGCCATTTCCTGCTGGAGGGGTACTTCTTGTTGGAGGAGTAGTAAGATTTCCTCTGGAAACTGTTCTTATGGGCTCCGCTGCAGCGCTCGTAGCCGTCCTCCGCCAGGGTTTGTAAGGTAGTGCAGTGTTCTTTCATGTCGTTGACAGTGTCTTTAACCTTGTCCCCAAAGAGTGATTCCCCCGTGCAGGGGGCGTTAGCAATGCTGTCATGGGTGTCATCTCGAAGGCCGGAGGCTCTCAGCCATGCCCATCGTCTCGCAGAGATAGCCGTACCGGCGGTATGAGAGGCTGTGTCGAAAGAGTCAAAGGTTGCGCTGGCCAGGTGTTTGCTGCACTCCGACATATCGGCAAGTGCGCTGGCGAGCTGATTCTGAGACTCCTTGGGGAGGGATGCAGCGGTCGACTTCAAGGTTGCCATGCAGGTGTCCAGGAAGAGAACTTGCTGAAATTGGTGTGCTGCAATCTTAGCACTAAGCATAGCACCTTGGAAGACCTTCTTCCCGATGTCATCCAAGAGTTTGTTGTCTCGGCCCGGGGGGCTATTGGCGTGGGTACGTGAGGACTTGGTGCGTTTGAGCGCTGAAGAGACGACGATGGAGTTGTGTGGTAGCTGGGTCTGAGAAAAGCCAGGCACAGGCCTCACTTGATACTTGAAGTCCAGCCGCCTCGGAAACGGATGACCAGACGCTGGTGTCTGCCACAAGTTTCGAGTGATTTTCCAGCAGTGTCTGATGCACTGGGAGTGCGAAAGCAGGCTTTGTAGTAGCGAGGTATTTTAGAACCTCTGGAACAACCTCTCCAGGTGCATCAGCGGTGTTCAAAGAGAGGGCAGAGGATAGTTTTGTTAAGAACTTGGGGTAGGTGAGATCCTCCACCAGGGGAGGGTCTTCTATCTCAGCTGTCTTCTCTGAGTTGGCGAGCTCTGTGGATGCCGATCCCACCACTGCAGCTTCGATGTCGTGGTCGTCGGCAGTGCTGTCGGGGGACGGATTTTCTGGGTCCGGATCATCAGAGGGTCCGCGTGGGTCTTCTCTGGTTCTCTTCTCTGGGGTAGAGGTAAGGGCTGCCTCCGGAGCTTTGTGCGCTGGATCCACGCTATGCGGGGTTGACAAGCGTGCCGCGGGTATTGTTGAAGCAGATTGCTTCACGAGCTGTGTTAATAAGCTGATGATAGCTGAGGAATTACTATGGCTGGATCTGCTAGCCCTGCTGCGGTTTGAAGGGCTCCGGCTATGGTTGCCCTTTCAAGGATCCTCCTGCCGGTGGCGCTGGGAGCAGTGGCGGTGGCGCTCGGAGTGCCTGCGTCATTTGGGAGAGAGGTCCCTGTGGCTAGAGTCGCTGCTGCTGCTGCTGCTGCGTCTGTTGACACTGGTCCGTTTACCGTGCGTTCTGCTCTTGGAACTGCTGCTGCTGCGGCTACTGGAGTTGCGCAACAGTGCACTGGCATTGCGCAACAATGCGCTGGCTTCGTTGGGCGCGCTGTTGTGCAGGTCGCTGTTGTGCGACGCGTTGCTGCGCGAGGCGCTGCTGTGCGAGGCGCTGCCGTGTGAAGCACAGCTGTGTGCAGGCTTTCCTCCGATGCCGGTAGAATTCGCGGGCATAGAGGTCCCGCCCCCAAGGTGGGCGGAGTTGGAGGACTGCAGCAGAGGCTGGGAGGACCGGAGCATGTCGCCATCTTGGGAAGCATGGACGAGTGCTGTGGGGGACCCGATCCTGGAAGCTGACTGCAGGGCTAGCTGAGAGGAGTCCAGGAGGATGAAAACAGGAGAGACTGCAGCAGTAGGGGCAGGGCTTACCTCCGCGCCTCCACGGGTGACGGTGTTGGGTCCCGGAGCAGCAAGCAGGTCAGTCGGGTGCACCGGGCTGGGGACGGAGGCTCCATGCAGCACGTCCCGCCGGGAAAGGGCACTCTCTGCAGCAACGGAGGCTCGGTTAGGGATGGAGGCCCGTACAGGCACATCCGGGGCCGGCAGAGGATCAGGCAGTGGAGGGCCAGAGCCGGAGGCTGGGAACATCACTTGGTATCCTTTCTTCATTGCCCCACAGTAAGTGCATCCATGTGAATTCTTGTTCTTGTTGCCACAATAGGTGCATTTCTTTGAAAGATGCTTGGGCATAGTTGTAAAACGCAAAACAAAGAAATTAAAGAAAAAAAATGAAGAGAGAGAGCAGGGTCCGTCTTGCTGGCAAGGCGGAAGAACAAAAACTGACCGGACTAGGGGGCGGACCGGTGGGATGGGCTACCTAGGTGGGCTCAGAAAGGCCCTCCTTTCTGAGCTCTAGAGAGCACTTCCATATGCATGGCTCCACCCGGAGGACGTCACCAAGTGTGGCTGACGCAATCCTGCTGGTCCATGGAGAACATTATGTTTATGAGGACCCCCTGCAGCTTGAGGAATTTATCAGGACTCAGGAGGGTTTGGTCCCAAGCACTGCTGATAACTAGTTATATATGAGTCACTGTGTTTCTAAAATATTTTCAAGTGGGTTGGGATCTGCTTATGAAGTTTGAATAAGGGCTCTTGAGATTTGTATACTCTTCTCTCCTAGATAGGGTCTACTGGCAAACTAATATTTATATGTATTTTGTTTCCTATGGTAGATGTGTTTGCATCTGTTATTGCTGGTTTCTTTTTCTGTTGTAAAAAAAAGAAAAACAACAAACAAAAAATAGTTTATAAACTTTTCCTGCAGGAACTTGTCTAAACCTCTTTTAAACCCAGCTACACTAAGCTTTTACTACAGCCTACGGCAATGATTACTCATTGAGTGAAAAAGTATTTTCTCCAATTAGTCTTAAATGTGCTACATTGTAGCTTCATTGCATGCTCCTTGTGTTTTGGGCAAGCCACTTAACCCTCCATAGCCCACGTTCCCTGTAAAATAGTTATCTCCAAGTTATAATGCCCTGTTCAATGTAATTTCAGTTTGTTCAATGTAAACCGCACTGATGCAGAATAGCGCGGTATATAAGAGAATTAAATAAATAAAATAAATAAATAAATAAATGTCCCATAGTCTTTCTAGAAGGAGTAAACAACTGATCTACCTTTACCTGTTCCACTAATGTCTTTGTTCTTTTTGGGGGACTATGTGAACATGTATATGTTAGTGTCTGACATGAGTGTGTGTATGTGTGGTGTGTGTGTTGGGATGGTGTGGGTGTATGTGTGTCAGGGGGTGGTTGTGAATACATGTGTGTTGGAGTGGTAGGTGTTTCTGCACTTTCCTCTGTCCTCCTGCACCTACTCCTTGCCCCTCCCATCCTCTTGTACTATTCTCATTTTCTATTTTTCACTTCTCTCTCTTCACTATCCCTTTTTCTCTCCACCCCACCCCTTATACATTCTTCCTCCCCTACTAGCCAACTTTGCACTCCCTCAGGCCTTTCACTTCCTCCTTCTCTTCCTTTCTCTCTTAATGCACACACAGCTTCCCCTTCTCTCCTCTAACTCTGCTCCTTCCCTTATGCCCCATCCCTTTCTTTCATGCTAACTCTAGCCCTTCCCTTGTTCCACACCTCACCCACCCCTTCTTTTAAGCTCCCCCTTCTTTCAGTATTGACCTTCTCCTCAGAAAGCAGCCCCAGCACTGTGGTAGAATTAAAGGGTTTCTTTGAAGGTCCTTGCAGGTAGCCTGTGCAATCCTCAAAGTCCTCCATGACAAACTTTCCCAGAAGACTCTGAGGATTGCCAGGGCTGTCTGCAAGCATCTTCAAAGATACTCATCATTGAATTAAAAAAAAAGGTGTGTGTATGTGTGCTGCTGAATGATGACTCACCCGATGCTGCCGATGCACCCAGTACTTCAATCAATCCTACTCTGTCTTGTAGCACTAATTGAATAACCGGTGCATCGACAGTATTGGGTGAGGATTCGAGCCCTTCCTCCATTAAGTCTACTGCTGTGCCACCCCTAAAATTCTGCTACCCTAGGCAGCTGCCTAGTTTGCCTAGTGCTAGGGGCCAGCCTTGAGGCTGATAACTAGTGTAGCCCTGAAAAGGCTTTGTTGAAATAGTGAGTTTTCAGGAGCGATTTAAATTTCTTCAGAGAAGAGTTAGAGCACATGCAGAAGGCGGACACTCTATAGCGATGGAGCTAGGAAACAGAACGCCGAGTGTTGTGAGGCTTCCATGCAAACTAACAAGATTGGGGGAATGGTTAATAAAAAGCGCAGAGATCGGGGAACATGACGACCCTCAAGAAGACAGCGGACCTGCGCGACTATGCATTTGGAGTGCCGAGTGCGTCCGCGGTAGAAGGCAAGATGGCGATGGGAGAGGCCATGCGGCGGGAACAAGCAGAGCCGAATGCGAAGGAGATGGAGAGGGCAGAAGGAGAACTGGAGGCAAGTGTGATTAAGCTGGTTTCGAGAGAAGAATTGAAACAGTGGTTTGCCTAATTGAAAATAGAAGTGCAGTCATCAAAAAAAGCTCCTGAAGAGCTTATGAACACTTTAAAAGAAGAGATGGAGGAGGTCACATGCAGGATGGGGGACCATGAAAACCGGTTGGAAACCCTGGAGCTGCAGCACGAGGAGTGGGACACAAAGCGAAGAGCTGAAGAGGTTTGGAGAGAGAAAATAACATTGAAGCTTGAAGATTTGGAGAATTGCTCCAGGAGAAATAACCTGAGAATTAAAGGAGTACCTGAGGAAGTGGAATTCAGAGACTGTGCAAAAGTGGCAGAGGCGGTGTGCATGGAAGCTCTGAGGCTAGGAGGTGAGGAGGAAATGGTAGATGGAATACACCTGGATAGGGCCCACAGAGCTTTGGGTCCGGTTAGAAATAATCAGCCTTGAGATATAATAATATGTCTGAAGGATTACAAAGTCAAAGAGAAAATTGCAGCTAAGATGAGAGGACTGAGTACCTTCAAGTGGCAGGGCTACTCGGTGGCCATATTTGCTGACCTTTCGATGGGGACCCTGCAAAGAAGGAGAGCTTTGGGCCCAATTATTAAAGTGCTAAGAAAAGAAGAGGTGAGATATCGGTGGCTATAACCCTTTGGCCTGGCTTTTTCAAAGGGAGAAAGAACTTGGAGAGTACAAACGATAGAGGCAGCTTGGTCAGCACTGAAGGCGGCAGGTATGGAAGGACAGGCGGAGGAAGCCAGAGCTGAATGGTCCCAAATGGCGCAGGAGGGAGAGAGGAAGAAGCAGCAGGGGAGAGAGCCGAGAGAGAGGCAAGTGGAGACCGAGGGAGACCACAGAAGATCGCAGCGCAGAGGAGCCAAAAGATGATGGACAGTGAAGCAGAAGGAGATGCTGTACTGATTAAAGTGGACATGCTTTTGAAAGGATAAAAAGAGTCTGGAACAAGAGTTTGCAAAGCGGTATGGGGAAAGAAGGGTAAATGAGTAATATATAATGATGGCAAACTGGTGTTAAGATGTTTATGTTGGGGAGAGAAGGGGAATAGTTGGGTGGTGGGATAAAGGAAAGAGGATTTAAGGAGGAGGGGGAAAGGGTGGGGGATTGAGGGTTAGGAGGGGTAGGAAGGGAAGGAAGGGAAGGAGGGAGGAAGGGAAGGGAAGGGGGATGGAAGGGGGAAGGGGGGATGGAGGAATGGATAGGAGGGGGCAGGGGGGGCAGGGGGGAAGGAGAGGGATGGGGGAGGGAACGGGGGTGGGTGGGTGGCTCACGACTCCGAGTTAGCCTGGTTAGAGACGAGGCTGGGGGGCAGGGAAGGGAGGGAGGGTGGGACCAAAGGGGGGGGCAGGGGGGGGAAGGGGGTAGGAAGGAGAAAAATGAAGGAAGGGGTAAGGTTAGGGAGCAATTGATAGTAGCAACAGTAAATGTTAAAGGGCTACAAACCTGGCGCAAGCGACGTTTGTTGGAAAGGGAAGGCACAAGGTTGAAAGCTGATATACTATGTACACAGGAGACACATTTGAAAGTGGGGCAAGAAGGGTTAATATGCTCAAGGACTTACCCTAGGGTATTATTAGTGGGGCAAAGAGATCACCCAAGGAAAGGAGGGGTAGGGTTAATGATAGGGCACGAGATTAAAGAAGTGGTAGTGGAGCAACGGAGGGATATAAAGGAAGATGGGCATCAGTAAAGCTAAAGTTAAAGGGGAGGAGGTGTGGATTATAAGTATTTATGGGCTCAACATGCAGAGAGAAGAATTTTATGAGAGGTTGATGTGTGAGCTAGAGGGGTGGGAAGGTACACCAATCATATTGGGAGGGGACTTTAATATTACGATTGACCCGAGGTTGGACAATAAGGGGGGGTGCAGGGGGAGGGGGGAAAGAGAGGAGGAGCCTTATGAGGTTGAAGGAACGATTGGGCATGGTCGACATGTGGAGAAGTCAGCATCAAGGAGAAGAGTTACACCTTTTACTCGGCAGTACATGGCACATATAGCAGGTTAGATATGCTGTGGGTGAGCGGAAATTGGGTGCCCAGGTTGAAACATGTGGAAATAGGAAGCATAACATGGACAGATCATGCTCCAGTGCATATTGAATTCAATATGGGGGAAAAGGATGAGGGAGTTAGATTCTGGCGATTAAATGAGGCACTTTTGGATGAAAAGAAATATGTGGAACGAGTGAAGGGGTGATACGGGACTATTTGGAGCATAACTTCAATGGGGAAGTGTCAACGGGGATAGTCTGGGATGGATTGAAGGCGGTGGTGAGGGGTCACCTGATCAGTATCGCAGCCCAGGAGAAAAAGAAAAAAAAGGAAGTGGAAGAGAGACTAATGCAGAGGGTTGGAATGTTGGAAAAGAGGCACCAAGAGGGAACAGATCTGCAAGTGTTAATGGAGTTACAAAAGGTAAGAGGAGAATTGAACCAGCTAAGGACAGCAGAGATAGCATACAATTTGGCAAAACTAAAACAAGGGTGATATGAAGGTGGGAATAAGGTGGGGAGAAGACTGACTAGTAGGTTAAAAGCGAGCCAGCAGAAGTCAAGTATAGGGGGCATACGAAACCAACAAGGGGCAATGGTGTATAAGCCATTGGAAATTAGGAAGGTTTTTGTGGACTATTATGACCAGTTATATAGAAGTGAAGTGAAGGGGGATGGTAAGAAAGGGGAGGAGTTTCTTGAGCAGTGCAAGTTGGGGAAGTTGTTGGAAGGGGAGGCGGATGAGTTGGGGAGACCGGTTAGGTATTGTGGAAAGGTCAGCCATCCAGAGCATGGGGGAGGTGAAAAGCATAAGGAATTCACCTTAATCAAGGGGCCTCTGTTAGGTGTGCAGGGTCAGAAGGCCAGAGCCACGTTTCAAAAGCAGAAAACCCCCAGCTGAAATAGGTTTAAGGAAATGCTTGATAGAGTAAGAGGGGGAGATTGCAAGCACGAGGACCAAAGCCCTTACTCTAACAAGTGCACTGATTATTCTAAGTTCAGAAGGCAGGGAGATTACAAACACCTGGGAGAGAAAGAGGTGGGGTTGGATCCCAGTGAGTATAAACCCTGGTTAGATTATGGAGAGAGGAGGAGCAGCAGAGGAAACAGGAGCAGCAGAGGAAGCCAGAGGAGCAGCAGAGGAAGCAGATGCCGCAGATGGGGAGAGGAACAGAGTCCAGAGCAGCAAGGACAATGGAATGCTGGAGAAGCCAGAGCAGGTGCTAACTCCTGGAAAAGGACTGAGCTACCCAGAGCTGAGAGAGCTGTTTTCCCTGAACCAGGTTGGCAACAGGGGTGGAAGCCAGGAATTGGAGAAGCTTTCAGACCACCAGAGAGATTGTCAGCTGAGCAGTCTGATCAAGTGAGTGAGTCAGAGCCCATGCAATTGGGAGAACCAGAGCCAGAGGTGGGGGAAGAAGATATGTTTATGGATTGTTCTTTTCTGTCAAGCTTTAGAATTGAAGTGTTGAAGAAAAGCCAGCCTTGAAAGAATTGTTCCTCTTGCAAAGGTAATCTTAAAGCATTAGCAGTAAGGAGGTAAATTCCTGTGTGTTTTGGAAAGGGAATTTACTGCCACATAAGCTTGTAGAGGAAGCTGTGTTTCATGCCTGATTATCAGCTGTGTTAGAACTCTGCAACAGCAAGAAAGCTAATTGACTGCTTTAAGAGTTTGTGCTTTGCTCCTGTTTTATATGAAAAGCCTGCTTAGAGTTCTGAGGACATTTTGAATGCTTAGTTCATATTCACTTGGAAGTGCAGCCCAGAGAATTGAGGCTGTTGCTCCTATTTTATATGAAAAGCCTGCTAAGAGTTTTGAGGAGATTTTGAATGCTCATTTCATATTCACCTGGAAGTGCAGCCCAGAGAATTGAGGCTGAGTGAAGATAAACTGCCATAGGAGAATTAACCTTGTTTTCTTTGTGCTATGATCAACAAAGGACTATAAGAAAAGTAGCACACTATTATCTGTGAAAAGGCTAAGCTTCTACATTTAAGAGGACTTTGAAAAGCCATTGTTGCGTTCTGTTTATTTTTGCCACCAATTTGCTGAACCTTAAGCAAAAGCCCATAATTTATCCTGTTAATTTATCCTGTTGTTGCCAAAAAAGCATCTTTCAGGAAATGGAAAAAAGAGCCAAACGATGAAACCTGGAAACAGCACAAGCACTGGCAAGTCAAATGCAAGGCATTGATAAGGCAGGCAAAGAGAGAATTTGAGAAGAAGCTTGCTGCGGAAGCAAAAACGCGAAATAAAGACCTTTTCAAGTACATTCATAGCAAAAAACCTGTGAGAGAGTCAGTTGGTCCATTAGATGATAAAGGGGTTAAAGGAGCACTAAGAGGCGACAAGGCGATAGCGGAGAGACTGAATGAATTCTTTGCTTCGGTCTTTACTGAGGAAGATGTAGGGATGTTACCCATGACTGAAGTGGTATTTAAAGGTGTGGAAGAATTGAAGGAAATATCGATACATCGGGAAGATGTCTTACAACTATTAGATAAACTGAAGAGTAGCAAATCACCTGGGCCGGATGGTATACATCCAAGGGTGTTGTAAGAACTGAAATTTGAGATTGCAGACCTGCTATCAGTAATCTGTGAACTATCATTAAAATCATCTCTAATACCTGAGGATTGGAGGATCGCCAATGTAACACCAATTTTTAAAAAGGGTTCAAGGGGTGATCCGGGAAACTACAGACCGGTGAGCCTGACATCAGTACCAGGAAAAATGGTAGAAACCATCATAAAGAATAAAATTACTCAGCATGTAGATAGTCACGACCTAATGGGAGACAGCCAACATGGCTTTAGACAAGGAAGATCTTGTCTTACTAATCTGTTATGTTTTTTTGAAGGAGTGAATAAACAGGTGGACAAAGGTGAGTCGGTTGATATTGTGTATCTGGACTTTCAGAAAGCCTTTGACAAAGTCCCTCATGAGAGACTTTTGGCAAAACTAAAGAGTCATGGGATAGGAGGCAGTGTACTACTGTGGATCAGGAACTGGTTTAAAAGATAGAAAGCAGAGGGTAGGGCTAAATGGCCAATTTTCCCAATGGAGAAAGGTGAATAGTGGTGTACCCCAGGGATCTGTGCTGGGTCCGCTGCTTTTTGACATATTCATAAATGACCTGGAAAGTGGAATAACAAGTGAGGTTCTCAAATTTGCAGATGACACAAAACTATTTAAAGTTGTTAAAACCCAGGAGGATTGTGGAAAATTGCAAGAGGATCTTGATAAATTGGAAGACTGTGCATCAAAATGGCAGATGAAATTTAATGTGGAGAAGTGCAAGGTTATGCACCTAGGGAAGAACAACCCAAACTATGGTTACACGATGCAAGGTTCCACATTAGGAACCACCACCCAGGAAAAAGATTTAGGCGTCATTGTGGATACCTTGTTAAAACCCTCGGCCCAGTGTGCAGCAGCGGCCAAGAGAGCAAATAGAATGCTAGGTATGATAAGGAAAGGAATGGAAAATAAAACAAAAGATATTATAATGCCTCTATATCGTTCCATGGTGAGACCGCACCTTGAATATTGTGTGCAATTCTGGTCGCCGTATCTTAAAAAGGATATAGCGATTTTAGAAAAGATTCAGAGAAGAGCCACCAAAATGGTAAAGGGGATGGAAGGCTACTCCTATGAAGAAAGGCTAAAAAGGTTGGGGCTCTTTAGCCTGGAGAAGAGACGGCTGAGGGGAGATATGATAGAAGTCTATAAATTAATGAACGGAGTGGAACGGGTAAACGTAGATCGATTGTTTACCTTATCAGAATATGGAAAGACTAGGGGACATGCAATGAAGCTACAGGGTAAACTATTTAAGACTAATAAAAGAAAATATTTTTTCACTCAACGTGTAATCAAACTCTGGAATTTGTTACCGGAGGATGTAGTAAAGGCTGTTAGTGTAGCTGGGTTTAAAAAAGGTTTGGACAAGTTCCTGGAGGAAAGGTCCATAAACCATTATTAAGAAGGGACCCAGGATATCAATGCTTGAACCAGTACAAGCATTGTGGAACCTGTGTCCCTTGGGGAAACTACTAGGTACGTATGACCTAGATTGGCCACTGCTGGAAACAGAATGCTGGGCTTGATGGACCTTGGTCTGACCCAGTATGGCATATCTTATGTTCTTATGTTCTTATGTAATGGAACCTTGAACCTGATCTGTTCTCTTGTGTTTAAAATAAACTTTTTCTGTCATAAGCCTTACCCTCGGTTTGCCTCAACTACAATCCTTTTTACTTGAAGCATAAATATAGCTGATAGAGGAAGGATACATCAACTACCACACCCTCAACAGCTAGAGACTAGTGGTTTTGGCGTTGTGCTTGTGACAGTATGAAGAGGTGAGGGAAGCAATTAAGTCCTTTAAGGAAGGGAAAGCACTGGGACTAGATGGGTATACTGCAAAAGTTTATAAATTGATGCAGGAAGAGATAGGGGGGTTGCTAATAAACTATTTAATGGGGTGCTATGGGGGGAGGGGCTGCCCAGATCAATGGAGGAAGCGGGCATAATGGTCATACCCAAGGCGGGAAAAGATCATACCACATGTGGAGCTTATCGGCCTATATCGCTTATAAATTTATATGCCAAAGTGCTGGCCAAAATTATGGCGGTCTGCTGCAGAGGGTAATGCAGAAGTTGGTACATAGGGACCAGACGGGGTTCATAAAAGGGAGACAGGGAGGGGATAATATTAGGAAGTTATTGAATGTTATCTGGTCCTTGCAGGATACGGGGAAGGAGGCAGTATTTTTAACAGTTAATGCTGAAAAGGCATTCGACAGAGTTGAATGGCAATTTATGATGCAAGTGCTGGCAAAGGTAGGAGTAGGGGACAAGTTCTTGAGTTGGGTGAGAGCACTGTATGCCTGCCCAAGGGCCAGGATAAGGGTTAATGGAGGTTATTCTGATAGCTTTAAGCTAGGAAGGGGAACACGGCAGGGCTGCCCTTTTTCGCCCCTATTGTTTGCTTTAGTAATAGAGACACTGGCAGACTACATAAGGAGACAGACAGATATTTGGGAGATAGAAGTGAGAGAACAGCTAAGCAAGGTGGCCCTCTTTGCAATGATGTGATTTATACCCTGGGCCAGACTTTTGTCAGCCTCCCAAATTTAATGAAAGCTATAGAGCGGTATAGTGAGGTGGTGGGCTATAAGATGAACATGAGCAAAACGTAAATCTTGGGATTCAACCTCACAAAGGACTTGGAAGAGAGATTGTGGGACGGATTTCCATTTAAGTGGGTACGAGGTAGTTTCGATACCTGGGTATTCAAATAGGAAGTTCTATAGGTAACCTTCAGGAATGGAACTATAGACCTCTGCTAGGGGTGATACGGAGGGATTTAGATAGATGGAAGGGGCTGCATATGTCCCGGTTGGGAAGGATAGCTACAATAAAGATGAATGGACTATCAAGGTTACAGTTTGTCTTTATGGCACTGCCGTGCAAAGTTACTAGGTCCTGTCTTAAGCTTCTACAGGATATGATTATGAGGTTTATTTGGGCGGGGAAGATCCCACGAGTGCATAGACCCACAATGTTTAGGGCAAGGGAAGATGGGGGACTGGGAGTTACTAATTTTGTGAAATACTATGAAGCAGCCCAGCTGAAAGCTCTATTTACATGGAGAGCAATGGGTGCACATGGAGAAGGAGCGAGGAGAGAGCTTGGAGGCATTAGTGTGGGACGGAGATGAGAAAAGAATGGGGAGGAAGATGCGGAATCCTCAAAACGAGATAACGCTACATATTTGGGGTAAGTGGAGGGAATATCTGTTGCAAGGGAAAAACTTGTCCCAGGAGACCCATTTGCAGAGCATGGCAGCTTTTGAGCCTGGGAGAATGGGAGATATATTTAAAAATTGGGAAGCTAGAGGACTGGTAAGGGTGGGGCAAGTGATTGATAAGGCAGTGCGGATAAGAACATATGAGGAGCTCAAAAGTGCCTATGGGGTGACAGATAAGGAGTTTGCTTTTCTCTGATCAGGGAAGAGCAGTGCTTTCACAGTGCTCTGCTAGAGAAGTGGATATTTGCCTCCTGTGACACCTTGCTGTGAGTTCTAGCTGTTTATTTAATTATTTATTGTTTGTCTTAGTGGTGTGCTAGTTCAGCCTTCTCAGCTGTAACTTACCTTGCCTCTCTCAACTAACTGGGCTTTGTGTGGTAGCCAGGTTAACTGTTCATTTTAAATTAAATCTCTCTCCCCAGAACCTGCTGTGTGTTAAACTTTTTTCCTGTCATAGCCTGCCTGAGTGAATCCTCCGCCTCCTCCCCCCCTGCTGAGGTATTGTGTAGCCTTCTTCCTGTTTCCTCCATGTGTGCATAGTCTGTTTTAGTTTGCTTTTCTCTGATCAGGGAAGAGCAGTGCTTTCACAGTGCTCTGCTAGAGAAGTGGATATTTGCCTCCTGTGACACCTTGCTGTGAGTTCTAGCTGTTTATTTAATTATTTATTGTTTGTCTAACTGTTTATTTAATTATTTATTGTTTGTCTTAGTGGTGTGCTAGTTCAGCCTTCTCAGCTGTAACTTACCTTGCCTCTCTCAACTAACTGGGCTTTGTGTGGTACCCCCTCCCCCCTGCTGAGGGTTCAGGACAGGGTACCTTGTAACTGCCCTCTTTAATAGGACTTATATCCCTCCCTCCCTCCCCAGCACCCACCCACCCCTGGGGTAATTGTAGTTTTATAGGTACTTGCACATCTTAGAGAAAAGGGACTGCTCTCAGGTGCAGCTCTTTATCCAAATCAGTCATACACGGAGGACCTGAGATTAATTAATTAAGCTTCAGGTACACAAGGTGTATTAGGGGTATTAGATACACTTTTATTAGTATAAGCATCTACACCAATCCTTATTATATACAGAATTTAAAAGACCTAAACACAAGCTTTAAACTAAGATGCAGACAGAAGTCCAGCAACGAGATGGGGGTTCTCCGGTCTTTTGCATTGAGTGTCACATGTATGATTTTCTCCCAGTTGGTGAGAGGTCTTACGTATGCACTAAGTGCAAGGAGCTCTTTGCTCTCAGGGAACGAGTCCGTTCTCTAGAGGCTAGAGTAGCAGACCTGGAAGACATAAGAAAGACAGAGAAGTACATGGACGAGACCTACAGTGATATAGTCCTGAAGTCCCACCTCCAGTCTGGCAGCATCCCTGTTGCCATGGAGGAGAGAGGTCACGTGACAGGAGAGCATCACCCTGGTGTGGCAGGAAGTGATCCTGTAACTAGGACCTGTCCTCCAGGTGATGTAAAACCCTCTCGCACCGAGGACGTTTCTCCAGGGCCATATCCCCATGAGGGGAGGGTCAGGACAGCTGTTATAGTTGATGATTCAATCATTAGGAATGTAGATAGCTGGGTGGCTGGTGGACATGAGGATCGCCTGGTAACATGCCTGCCTGGTGCGAAGGTAGCAGACCTCACGCACCGCCTAGATAGGATCATAGATAGTGCTGGTGAGGAGTCTGCTGTCTTGGTACATGTTGGTACCAATGACATAGGAAAATGTGGTAGGGAAGTTCTGGAGGCTAAATTTAAGCTTTTAGGTAGGAAGTTGAAATCCAGAACTTCCAGGATAGCATTCTCCGAAATGCTTCCTGTTCCACGTGCAGGACCCAAAAGACAGGCAGAGCTCCGGAGTCTCAATGCGTGGATGAGACAATGGTGCAAGGATGAGGGTTTTGGATTTGTTAGGAACTGGGGAACATTCTGGGGAAAGGGGGGGCTCTTCCGAAGGGATGGGCTTCACCTTAATCAGGATGGGACCAGACTGCTGGCATTAACCTTTAAAAAAGAGAAAGAGAAGCTTTTAAACTAGAAAATAGGGGAAAGCCGACAGTAACCCAGGAGCGCATGGTTCGGACGAAGGTATCCTTGAAGGATAATACCAAAAGCAGTGAGGTTCCAAAAGGGAGTATAGTAGCCCAAATGCCCTTGAGTAAGGAGCAGACAGAGCATAAAGATTCCAAATTACCCATGCCTACCAATAGCCAGATTAATATTAATAAAATACAGTCTCTAAAATGCTTGTATGCCAATGCTAGAAGTCTAAACAATAAGATGGGAGAGTTAGAATATATAGCACTAAATGAGAGGTTAGATATGATTGCACTCTCAGAGACATGGTGGAAGGAGGATAACCAGTGGGACACTGTGATACCTGGATACAAACTATATCGTAATGATAGAGCTGATCAAATTGGTGGAGGGGTTGCGCTCTATGTTAGAGAGGGCTTTGAGTCAGAAAGGATTAAAGTTTTGCAGGGAACAAAATTTGCTGTAGAATCTCTATGGATTTAAATTCCATGTATGAAGGGGAAGGTGATGGCAGTGGGAGTATACTATCCACCGCCTGGCCAGAATGAACAAATGGATGATGAAATGCTCAAAGAAATCAAGGAAGCTAACAAAAGTCACAACAGAGTAGTAATAATGGGTGATTTCAATTACCCCGGTATCGACTGGGTCAGTGTCACAGCAGGACAAGCTAAGGAGATAAAGTTTCTAGATGAAATAAATGACTGCTTCTTGGAGCAGCTGGTTCATGAACCGACCAGAGGGGAAGCCATACTGGACCTAGTCCTTAGTGGAACGCCAGATCTGGTGCAAGAAATAAGGGTGTTGGGACACTTGGCAATAGTGATCATAGTATGATCATGTTTGATTTAATTAGTGGAGGACAGATAGTAAAGGAATCCACAGTACTACCTTTTAACTTGAGGAATATAGTTAGGAAAAAACTAAAAGGAGCGGTTCCAAAGGTTAAAGACTTACAGCAAGCTTGGGTGTTATTTAAAAATACTATCCTCGAAGCCCAGACCAGCTGTATTCCACGCATTAAGAAAAGTGGAAGTAAGTCCAAAAAACTGCCAGCATGGTTTAAAGGTGAGGTCAGAGAGGCTGTTGCTGCCAAAAAAGCAACCTTCAGGAAATGGAAAAAAGAGCCAAATGATGAAAACTGGAAACAGCACAAGCACTGGCAAGTTAAATGCAAAGCATTGATAAGGCAGGCAAAGAGGGAATTTGAGAAGAAACTTGCTACGGAAGCAAAAACACGAAATAAAGACTTTTTCAAATACATTCGTAGCAAAAGGCCTGTGAGAGAGTCAATTGGACCATTAGATGATAGAGGGGTAAAAGGGGCAGTAAGAGGAGACAAGGCTATAGCAGAGAGACTGAATGAATTCTTTGCTTCGGTCTTTACTGAGGAAGATGTAGGGATGTTACCCAAGACTGAAGTGGTATTTAAAGGTGATACTGCAGAGGAATTGAGAGAAATATCGCTACACCGGGAAGATATATTACAACTATTTGATAAACTGAATAGTAGCAAATCATCTGGACCGGATGGTATACATCACAGAGTGTTGAAAGAACTGAAATATGAGATTGCAGACCTGCTATTGGTAATCTGTGAACTTTCATTAAAATCATCTGTAATACCTGAAGATTGGAGGGTCGCCAACGTAACACCAATTTTTAAAAAGGGTTCCAGGGGTGACCCGGGAAATTACAGACCGGTGAGCCTGACGTCAGTACCAGGGAAAATGGTAGAAACCATCATAAAGAACAAAATTACACAGCATGTAGATAGTCATGGCCTAATGGGAGACAGCCAACATGGCTTTAGACAAGGAAGATCTTGTCTTACTAATCTGATGTTTTTTTGAAGGTGTGCATAAAGAGGTAGACAAAGGTGAGTCGGTTGATATAGTGTATCTGGACTTTCAGAAAGCTTTTGACAAGGTCCCCCATCAGAGACTTTTGGCGAAGCTAAAAAGTCATGGGATAGGAGGCAGTGTACTATTGTGGATCGGGAACTGGTTTAAAGATAGAAAGCAGAGGGTAGGGCTAAATAGCCAATATTCCCAATGGAAAAAGGTGAATAGTGGAGTACCCCAGGGATCTGTACTGGGTCCGCTACTTTTTGACATATTCATAAATGACCTGGAAAAGGGAATAACTAGTGAGGTTATCAAATTTGCAGATGACACAAAACTGTTTAAAGTTGTTAAAACCCAAGAGGATTGTGGAAAACTGCAGGAGGATCTGGATAAATTGGAAGACTGGGCATCCAAATGGCAGATGAAATTTAATGTGGACAAGTGCAAAGTTATGCACATAGGAAAGAACAACCCACACTATAGTTACATGATGCAAGGCTCCACATTAGAAACCACCACCCAGGAAAAAGATTTAGGAGTCATCGTGGATAACATGTTAAAACCCTCCGCCCAGTGTGCAGCGGCGGCCAAGAAAGCAAATAGAATGCTAGGTATCATAAGGAAAGGGATGGAGAATAAAACAAAGGATATTATAATGCCTCTGTATCGCTCCATGGTATGACCGCACCTTGAATATTGTGTGCAATTCTGGTCACCGTATCTTAAAAAGGACATAGCGTTATTAGAAAAAGTACAGAGAAGAGCCACCAAATTGGTGAAGGGGATGGAAGGCTACTCCTATGAAGAGAGGCTAAAAAGGTTAGGGCTCTTTAACCTGGAAAAGAGACGGCTGAGGGGAGATATGATAGAGGTCTATAAATTAATGAATGGAGTGGAACGGATAAACGTGGATCAATTGTTTACGCTATCAGAATATAGAAAGACTAGGGGACATGTAATGAAGCTACAGGGTAAACTATTTAAGACAAATAAGAGAAAATATTTTTTCACTCAACGTGTAATCAAACTCTGGAATCTGTTACCGGAGGATGTAGTAAGGGCTGTTAGTATAGCTGGGTTTAAAAAAGGTTTGGACAAGTTCCTGGAGGAAAGGTCCATAAACCACTATTAAAAAGGGACCCAGGATATCAATGCTTGACCCAGTACAAGCATTGTGGAACCTGTGTCTTTTGGGGATATTGCTAGGTATGTATCCAACAAAGTTTGAGGAATTAATGGGTAAACAGGAAACCGTGAAGGGATGGTTCTCAAAACTGTACCGGATTTTAAACGCCAAACAAGGGGGTAAAGCTCGATGGCAGGAACAATGGGAAAAAGAATTAGGAGGCTCATGGGAGGAGGGGAGGTGGCAGGGAATTTATGAGGGGGAAAGAAGATTAGCATGGGAAACAGCCCTGGTGGAGAACTACCTGAAATTTAGACTTAGGATGGTGTGGACGCCAGCCAAGTTACAGACTATCTATAAAGGTAGGACTGCTAACTGTTGGAGAGGCTGTGGGGAAAGGGGGGACCTGCTACACATGATTTGGGGATGCCCAAAAATTCAATTTCTGTGGAAAGCAATGGTGAGTTTCTATAGAGATGTAACAAGGGTGCAGATACGGCTAACCCCAGCACAACTGATACTAAATGAGGGAGAGGAAGGGGGGAATTTAATGTTATCCACCTTCCTAAGCTATTGTGAGGTGGCGGGCAGATTGGCAGTTCTACAGAAGTGAAAAAATAGTGAAATACCAACCATGAGGGAAATTATTGGGAGGTTGGAGTTCCTTTGGAATGTAAGTTCGGTGGGAGCACATAGATGCAATAAGAAAGTAAAGCATGTGGAGATTTGGCAAGCCTATGAAGAAAGGAGGGAGAAAGGGTGGGGTGACTGGATGAAAGAATGTGGGGGGGGGGGGGGATGGCAGTAGGGGGGAGATAGGTACACAAGTTAAATATATTAACTGCTGGCAATAAGGGGTGTAAAAGGGAACCAGAACCAATAAGGGTTGCCCTCACTGGGATTACAGGTTACTGGTTAGTTGTTAGTTAAGAGGTTGACGGGGGTTCTATGTTATGGGGAGGACAATGAGGATTGATGTGGGAGGGTGGGGAAAAGGTTTGGGGTAACCAGGTCTGGCATGGAAGGAGGAGGCTCAGAAACCTTTAAGGATGCAGACATCCACATAAAAGGCAAAGGGGGGGGGGGGGGGAGAACATTGTTATTCGTATCACAATTATTGTAATTGTAAATGTTGGTAATGTCGATATTAGTACTGGTAATTGTAAAGCTGTGTTAAGAAGTAGGAGGAGACCACAAAAGGATTTGTTGAGGATATGTAATATGTGGACATATTGAAATGGTGTAGGTGGAAAATGGAAGGTGGATTGTACTGTATGTTAGGATGAAAGTTAATAAATAAAAATGGTTAAATATAAAAAAAAAAGCTTGTGGGCGAGAATGAGTATTTTGAAATGAAACCTAAACGAGAGATGAAGCCAATGGTGTTGGTGGAGACGCAGAATAATGTGATCATACTTAGAGGCATTGGTCAGAAGATGGATAGCAGTATTTTGAAATAGCTATAATTTTTTGAGATTAGTGGAACAGAGGCTGAAATAGATGGAATTACAATAGTTGAGGTGCAATGTGACAAGAACATGAAAGAGGGAGTGTATGGCATGAAAAGAAAGGAAAGGTTTAATTGAATGAATTCTACATAACGCAAATAAAGAAGATTTGACTGTAGCTGCTACTAACTGATCAAAAGACAATGGTGTGTCCAGAATGGTTCCTAAATGAGTAAGAGAATTGACTATGGGGACAGCAGAACCATGGATCATTGAACTAACTGTGGATACTGAGGAACATTTGGTGATACGGTGTCTAAACATATATTGATAGATGAGAGATCCGATGGGGAGGGATCGGTAGCATACTGAACCAGGATAATATCATCTGCATAACAATAACAGTTGGTCCCAAGTCTTGGATCAGTGTCAGGAGAGGGACAATGAAAATATTAAAGAGAACGGGGGAGAGAATACAAGATCCTTGAGGCACACCACAAGGAAATCTAAAAGTGGTGGAAAAAGTGTTATATTCAGTTTGCACTTGGGAAGTGCGGTCCTCTAAAAAAGAAGAAAACCAATCAATAACATTGTTTCTTAAGCTGATATCAAACAGACACTGAAGAAGCAATGAGTGTTTGATAACTTCAAAGGTGGCAGAGAGTTCCAGAGAGATTACCAGAGCAAGCTTGTGTGAGTCTCGGTTGCTGTGAATCTCATTGAGGAGTACAGTTATAGTTGTTTCCGTACTGTGGTATTTTTGCAGAACCCAGACTGTCTTGGATGAAGAACATTGGTCTTGGTTATAAAATCAGAGAGTTGAAGGAAAACCGCTTTCTCAATGAGTTTTGACAGGAAAGTTAAATGATAATTCGCCGGTGAGACTAATCAGTCTTAGGGGTATGTTTACTAAACTGTGGTAACGGTACATAACGCGCGTAATGTAACATTAACGATCGTTCGCGCATCATAACGCGCGTTATGATGTGCGAACGATCGTTAACGTTACATAACACGCGTTAACCGTAGTTAACGATCGTAAACACCCGCGGCGCGGTAGAACACCGCAGAAGGTGGAGAGAGGGCGGAGAGAAGGGGTAAATGGGCGGAGAGTGGGCGGGGAGAGGCTCCCTTCACACTAACGCGCTGATCTGAAGAGCTCATTTCCAACGCGAATGAAAACCTGCCGTTAAATGCACATTACAGGGGAGAGAAACCATTTCAGTGTCAGCAATGTACAGCCCAGGCAGGGAAACCTAAAAAACGTGATAAGTATGACACATGTGCACAGAACAAAAGGGCACATAAACACTGAAAATGACCCCAACATACTGGAAAAAACCATAACCAAGCTGGCCAATAGTGGTATCAATGAGAAACATCAACCCCCTCCCCCCCCCCGAGTAAGCTCCATAGAAAAGATATAAATCGTGGAAGGGTCTATACTCCGTCCCCATACAAGGTGAATGAGCCCACAGTGAAATAGCGCTGCTCAGGGTTTTCCCCACCATCGGACAGGGTTCCTATGGCGTGCACATGTCCCACAACATCAGGGCGGGTATGTCGGAACGGCAACTGGACAGATGCCGGAGAAGGGATACAGTGGGCCGCAGGCGGCACATGCTGTGGTGGAGCTGGGCCACAGTGCAGACTAGGGTGATGCCTAGGTGGCCCATACGAATGCTGAAACAGCAGAGCAGCCAGACAGCAACTGCTGAAGACCAACATGGGCACGAGTGTGTTTCCCACAGTGTCACAGGGGATAGTACCCAACAGCCACCCCCAAGGGCACGGAACATTGGCAGGCGGGGCTGGGGGAAGCGTCGACGTCTATGCAGGCAGCCCTACCCCAGAACCCACACCATAGGCAGCCGCCTACCTGCACACTGGATGGCCTGAGACTGCGCACCACCAGCACCACCAGCAGAAGGGCATGTCAGCATGGTGGCTGAGGGATACTGGTGGTGGAGGGGGCAGTGGCAGCTGCCCAGAGCAGACTGTGGCCTAGCCCTGTGTAGGTGGATGCTGTGTACTGCAACAGACGGGCCCTGTCTGACGAACAGTCATGGTATCACCAAGGAACGTACTGACTCTGTGACAACAAGGTGGTGTAGTGCACAAAACCAGTGTATTCAGAAGCAGAGGGACACAGGTTCAAGTCCCAGCTGTGATTCCTGCCAACCCAGTCCCCATGTTTTACCCACTACTACAACTTGCTAATACAGACAGCACCTTTATTGCAGATGACGTAAACATGCCCAAAACACCTACATTCTACCCTACAGAGCACAGACACCATAAACATGCACATTACCTAGAGCAGAGTCTCCCAAATTCAGTCCTGGAGGGCCAAACACCATTCCGGATCCATGCTGCCTCTGATAAAGATGCCTGTGCTGCATTTCTATGTGCCACCCCCATGGTATGCAGATGTATCTCATGCATATTCATGAGGGACAGCATGAAAACCTGAACAGTGTTTGGCACCGCAGGACTGGAGTTGGGAACCTCTGCCGTAAAGCAGCAGCAGACACACCCGCACCCACAGGTCCCATTATCCAAAGTCTCCTGGAGAGGCAGGACTTTGGGCTCTGCATGCATCTCCCAATACTAGCACTTGCATACCTTAGTAATGCCACCCTAAACCGGGGAATATGGTACACATCTATCAAAAGGTTGCTATGATTACTGGCAGATAGCAATTCCTAGGTTAAGTACAATTTTCTGAGTGAACTGCATCATAGCAACCTTTCTGATGTCTGTGGAGTGTGCTACAGGTTTTGTGTCTGACAGTGTTTACCAATCTGGGGAGTGACTCCTACAGTATTGCATACCATAGCCATGCCTGCACTGTGCCTAGGACTGGTGTGGTGGCCTGGGCTGCCCAACACCTCTATAGTTGCACAATGCTGGCATAGGTGTGGGGAGTGTGTGTCTGTCTATCCAGTGTGTGGTGGCTGCCAACACCCTCCACAGCCCTCACTGCTAGCACTGTTGCCAGTATTGGCCTGCCAATGTGCATAATGAGGAGCAAGGTACCGTGGGAATAGCCTGGATAGGGTGGCCTGACCTGGATGCATCTCCACACGGCATAGGGCAATGGCTCGGACATTGTAGTGCCTGGCCACCACCTGCACGGACAGGGTGGCCATAGCATGTCCTGCTGGGAGGTCACTCTCACCCTGACTGAGCTGTGACCATTGCATGGGTAGGTTCCCCCATAGTGCTGTCTGTCATTTTTCTCATGTGATATTTATGGGTTCTCTTTTGGGGGCCCATTCACTGACTTATCTGCTTGGTGTGTATGCTGACATCCCTGTTCTGGGTGCATGCATCTCTCCCCGGACCATGCACTATGGACTAGCTGGCGGACTGTCTGCAGCTAGTATGTGTCTTGCTGGAACACCTTGCAGGGTGCAGTGGCTGGAGGCTTGCTGCTGGAGAATGTCAGATAATGGTGGGGGGCAGCTGAGCATTTCCAGGCCTGCCGTCTGTCTGCCATTGCGTTACGGATGTGTAGCGCTCTGTCTGTTCCCCAGCAGGACTGGGGTTGATGGTTTCCTCTACTGCTACCATTGCAGAGAGGTAGACTGTGGATCTATTGGTGGGTGCTCCTGTTTCCCACCCTGAGCCCCAGAGGGTGGGTTGTGTGATGGTACATAATCTGCCTATGGGTCCATACACCCCCTCCCCTCCCCTCCCCTCCCCTCCTACAGCAGGTAACCATGGCACCAACACAGGATAAGCACTATTCTGGGTGCATCATCGCCCATAGGGACTAGACATGACCGAGACATACAGCAGGACACAGATGTATCCTAGGTGTGTCTAACGCAACTACCTATCACCCACTGATGGGGACCTGCAGCATGGCGTATTTCAGCCATGAAAGGTGCTGGGCGCCCCACCTCAACCTCAGGGTGGGCACAGTACCCGCACAATGTGACTGTCTGTGGCTACTCTGTGGCAGTGCCACACACGGTCTGTTCCCCCTACCATGCCAAGGTGCTGTGGGGCTGCACCTGGTAAGGACCCCCCACCAGTCCTAGGTGATGGGGGGGGCACACCTCAACATATGACCATCTGTACACGGCTCATCTGCATGTGCAGTGCACCATGGGTATGGGTGCGTTGGCCCAGATCCTGGCCAACACAGCGGGCGGTTTGGGTGGTGGCCTGATGCCTTCAGTAGGCAGCCAGGGTTTTTTAGCAGCTATGGGGCTGTAGCCCAGTGGTTCCTTCACTACCTGTGGATCAGTGGTCATGGGTTCAAACCCACCGTGGGGTTATTTTATAGGGCTGTCTGCAGCATTGTCTATTTTTAATGTACATTAGTGCTGCCAGCGACAACCCCTCAGCGTACTGTAACATTACAGTGCCTCATAAGGCGCCCCATGCAGCACCTTATATGGCGCCCTAGGGTGTTCTATAGGGGACATTATGGGGTGCCTCAGCGGACAGTGCACTTTATAATGTAGCCTATGGAGTGCGTTATGTGGTGCCTTATGCGGCACCTTAGTTTACGCCACTATGACGGTGTGTTTGCTGGCAACACTACTGAAAATAAACGTAAAATGCCTATTCATTCACTACTTAAATGTACAGGGTGATGCCTCAGCCAGCCTTATGCATTAGGCACACTGGGGAATCAAACCCCTGATACCTGTATCATCAGTCAGTGCAGTAACCATTGTGCTACAGCTCTGTTTCAGTGTGTTGTGTCTGTGCGCCTTCTTAAATTTAATGCGCGGTAACACGCCACGGCTCCCTCTAACGCTCGTTAATTTCTGTAACGCGCGTTATCGGTAACGATGTACCGCCCATATCTTTATTTTGGATTTCTGGCTCTACCGCGGCTCCTAACGTGAATCAAACTAACGCAGTTTAGTAAACATACCCCTTAATGTGCAGCCGGCATTAGTGTGCAGGATGCCATATAAGGAGTGGGCGTGTCAGTCTTAATGTAGCATTTCTGGTTACCGTTCGATAAAGGGAGCCGTGGCACGTCAATGCACGTTAGCCTGAAGTAGGCGTGCTGACCAACAAACACAGCAAGAGAGAGGTAGCACAATGGTTAGTACATTGACTGCTGAACCAGGGATCATGAGTTCAATCCCTCAGTGGGCTTAATGAGTAAGGCAGTCTGAGGCATAAAGCAGTGCTGCTGGAAGCATTTTCCTTTTTACTTTAAAGCAGTGCTGCCAGCAAAAACACCCTCACAGTGCTGTAATCTTCATGTGCAGTGCATCATGGGTACGAGTGGATTAACCCTATCCTGGTAACCACAGCAGACAGTTCGTGTGGTGACCTGCAGTCCTTCTGTAGCCAGCCAGGGGTTTGCTCAGAGCTGTAGCTCACTGGTTACTTCACTGCCAAAGATTGTGGGTTTGATCCCACAGTGGGGTTATTTATTGGAGCTGTCTGGGGCAGTCTCTTTTTTTAATTTAAATTTGTACTGCCAGCAAAAACACCCTCACAGTGCTGTAATCCTCAGGTGCCCCATAAGGCACCTTATAAGGCACCTTAAGGTTATAGCACTGTGAGGGTGTTTTTGCTGGCAGTACTAATTTAGATTAAAAAAAGAAACTGCCCCAGACAGCCCTAACAAATAACCCCACTGTGGGATCAAACCCACATTCTCTGGCTCCACAGACAGTGAAGTAACCAGTAAGCTACAGCTCTACAGCTACAAACAAACCTCTGGCTGGCCACAGAAGGACTGCAGGTCACCACACAAACTGTCTGCTGTTGTTACCAGGATAGAGTTAAGCCACTTGTACCCATGATGTACTGCACATGCAAAGCAGCAGTCTACAGATGATCACAAGATGGGGTATGCACCCCCACAGCACCTAGGCCTGGTAGGGGGTGCTGACCGTGCGCGTTACTGGCACAGAGTAGCTACAGACCGTCACATTGTGCGGGTACTGTGCTCACCCTGAGGGTGAGGTGGGGCGCCCAGCACCAGGTCCACAGCACCTGCCCTCCCTGAGATAGGCTATGCTGCAGGCCCCATTAGTGCCAGTGTGTGATAGGTAGTTCTTTCAGACACACCTATGCCCATTTGTATATCCCAGTCACGTTTAGTCCTTGTGGACTATGATGTACCAGATTAGTGCATATTCTCTGTGGGTGCCATGGCCACATGATGGGAGGGGGGAGGTGTTTGGACCCACAGGTGGATTATGTAGTACCACCGAACTTGCTCTCTGGGGATCAGGGTGGGGGACAGGATCTTCCCCCCCAACAGATCCACATTCTACAGCCCTGCCATGGTGGCAGTAGAAAGGACCAACAACCCCAGTCCTGCTGGGAAACAGATGCGCTACAGGACAGTCAGTGCAGATCTGTAGCATTCCATAAGGCAATAGCAGACAGACAGTAGGCCTGGAAATGCTCAGCTGCCCCCCACCAGGGCCGGCCCGTCCATTGAGCAAGAATGTTTTTTGCACAGGGCCCCGCGTTTCGGGGGGCCCCGCGCAAAGAACATTCTGCTTTTTTTTTCTTAATTAATGATGGTGGGGCTAGGAAATGACTAGAAATGGGCTGATGGGGGGTTAGGATTGGAAATGAGCTTATGAAGGGACTTGGACTGGAAATGGATGGGCTAGCTAGGACTGGAAATGGACTGATGGGGGGCTAGGACTGGAAATGGGCTGATGCAGGGACTAGAAGGGAATGGATGCTTGGTGAGACTGGAACTAGAAGGGAGCTGATGTTGGGGGAGGATTAGAATGGGATGGGGCTGGGAGAGTAAAATGGAGAGGGGAAAAATATTTTGTGTAGGAGGGATGAAAAATCTACAATTGGCGGGGTATTGGGAGAGTAAGTGGGGATTGAGGATGGAGGGGTAAAATTTGTGTGGATGAAATAGGAATGAGGAAAGAGCAAAAGGAGAAAGATTAGTATGTTAAAGCAGATGTAGAGAGAGAATGGAAAAAAACTAGAAGAGAGAAGAAAGGACAAATGGACAGCAGATGATGGAGAGTTAGCAGAAAACATGAAGAAACCAGAAGAAAGTGGCTGGACCAATTGCAACTGAAAAAAAATGCACAAAAGGTAGAAAGATATCTCTTTATTTTGAATTTATTAACTGGAATATGAAAGCTCTGGGAAATGTGCATCATTAACGTCTGCGCTTTGTTTGGTACAAGAGGAAATGAATTTATAGTTTTATTTCTACAGTGTTGTTGTACATTCCAAGTTGGCTTTTGGGGTTCCCAGTTTAATTATTGCCTTCCTGTTTCTAAATTGTGATTCCTTGTTTGGTGATGGTCTATGTTCTGCATGTGTAACTGAGCTGAGGTATTCTGTTTATGTAATTCCTATTTGACGTTGCCACTTGTTCTCTTTCCCCAGTATTCTCTGAAATGTATTGGTTTAATATTTGCAGTGTTGCCTTTTGATAGGTAGGGTCTGGTGCTTTGTGAGTCCTGGTAGTGCTGTCAGGATACGGCGGGTTTGCTATGGGTTCTTAATGGGCAGCGTTTGTAGTAGTTCCTAATGTGCCTGGCGGTTGGCACTGGATTATAGTAATGTAGAAATCTTTTAGTCTTTCTTTATCCATACACTCATTAAGAGACATGTTTACTAAAAGTTAGTGTATGGTAACATTATGCAAATATTTATGCAAATAAGGCCACTTATGCAAATGAGGCCCCACACCAAGTCTCCGCACATGGCCCCGCACCCCCCTTGGGCCACCCCTGCCCCCCACCACTGTCTGACATTCTCCAACAGTAAGCATAGTGAGTCTCCAGCCACTGCATCCTGCAAGGTGTTCCAGCCAGACACATACTAACTGCAGACAGTCTGCTAGCTAGTCCACAGTGCATGTTCCTGGAGAAGATGTGTGCACCCAAAACTAGGATACAAGCACACACACCAAGCAGATAAGTCAGTGATTGGGCCCCCAGAAGAAGAACCCATATATATCAATTGAGAAAAATACCGTGTAGCACTATGGGGGAACCTAGCCATGCCATGGTCACTGCTCAGTCAGGGTGAGAGTGACCTCCCAGCAGGACATGCTGTAGCCACCCTGTCTGTGCAGGTGGTGGCCGGGCACTACAATGTCCCAGCCAGTGCCCTATGCCCTGTGCAGATGCATCCTGCCCAGGCCGCCCTGTCTGGGCTATACCCACAGTACCTTGCTCCTCATTATGTACATTGGCAGGCCAATACTGGCAACAGTGTTAGCAGTGTGGGCTGAGGAGGGTGTTGGCAGCCACCACACACTGGATAGACAGACACACACTCCCCACACCTATGCCAGCATTGTGCACCTAAAGAGGTGTTTGGCAGCCCTGGCACAGTGCAGGCATGGCTATGGTACGCAATACTGTAGGAGTCACTCCCCAGGGTGGTAAACACTGTCAGACACAAGACCTGTAGCACACTCCACAAACATCAGAAAGGTTGCTATGATGCAGCTCAATCAGCAAATTGTGCTTAATTTAGGAATTGCTATCTGCCAGTAATCATAGCAACCTTTTGATAGATGTGTACCATATTCCCAGGTTTAGGGTGGCATTGCTAAGGTATGCAAGTGCTAGTATTGGGAGATGCACACAGGGCCCAATATCCTGCCTCTCCAGGTGGCTTTGGATGATGGAGCCTGTGGGTGCGGGTGAGTCTGCCCCTGTTGACCGCTGCTCTAGGGCAGAGGTTCCCAACTCCGGTCCTGGTGGGCCAAACCCTGTTCGGGTTTTCATGCTGTCCCTAATGAATATGCATGAGATACATCTGCATACCATGGGGGTGGTGCATAGAAATGCAGCACAGCCATAGATATTGGAGACAGCATGGGGCCTGAATGGTGTTTGGCCCTCCAGGACTGCTTTTGGGAGACTCTCCTGTAGGTAATACGCATGTTAATGGTGTCTGTGCTCTGTAGGGTAAAATGTAGGCGTTTTGGGCATGTTTACATTATCTGCACTAAAGGTTCTGTCTGTATTACCGCATTTTAGTAGTGGGTAAAATATAGGGACTGGGATAGCAGGAACCTGAGCCTGGTACCTTCTGCTTCTGAATACACTGGCTGTGTGCCCTGCACCACCGTGTTGCCACAGAGACAGTGCATTCCCTGGAGATACCATGACTGTTTGTCAGACAGAGCCTGTCTGTTGCAGTGCACGGCACCCACATAAACAGGGCTGGGCCATGGTCTGCTGTGGGCAGCACCCACTGCCCCCTCCACAACCAGTACC
The DNA here is from genome assembly GCA_033557465.1 of Ichthyophis bannanicus. Classification (NCBI taxonomy): domain Eukaryota; kingdom Metazoa; phylum Chordata; class Amphibia; order Gymnophiona; family Ichthyophiidae; genus Ichthyophis; species Ichthyophis bannanicus. The sequence continues at coordinate 1,055,664,576 of CM066033.1, read as the reverse complement.
CCTCAGTCACCATGCTGACATGCCCTTCTGCTGGTGGTGCTGGTGGTGCACAGTCTCGGGCCATCCAGTGTGCGGGTAGGCGGCTGCCTATGGTGCGGGTTCTGGGGTAGGGGTGCCTGCATAGATGTCCACTCTTCCCCCCAGCACCGTCTGCAAATGTTCTGTACCCTTGGGGGTACCTGCTGGGTACTATCCCCTGTGACACTGTGGGAAACACACTCGTGCCCGTGTTGGGCCCTCATCAGTTGCTGTCTGGCTGCTCTACTGTTTCAGTATTCGTATGGGCCACCTAGGCATCACCCTAGTTCGCACTGTGGCCCAGCTGCACCACAGCATGTGCCGCCTGCAGCCCTCTGTGTCCCCTTTCCCAGCATCTGTCCAGTTGCCCGTTCCGACATGCCCACCCTGCTGTTGCGGGACATGTGCATGCCATAGGAAACCTGTCCAGTAACAAGGGAAAGCCCTGATCAGCGTTATTTCACAGTGGGATCATTCACCTTGTATGGGGACAGAGCATAGCCCCTTCCAAAATTGATATCTTTTTTTTGGAGCTTTCTCGGTAGTGTTTTTTGATGTTTCCCATTGATATCACTATTGCCCAGCTAGGTTATATTTTTTTTCCAGTTTGTTCAGGTCATTTTCAATGTTTATCTGCCCTTTTGTTCTGTGCACATGTATCACACTTATCACCTTTAGTAGGTTTCCCTGTTTTACTGTACATTGCTGATGGAAATGGTTTCTCTTCCCTTTAAATCTACTCTAACGCCAGGGTTTCACTGGCGTTAGTTTTCAGCCCTGAAATCCACAGCGTTAGTGTGCAGGGAGCCTCTTCCCTCCCACTCTCCACCCATTGACCCCTTCTCTCCGCCCCTGGGGAGCCTTCCTCCGCCCTCAGGGAACCTTTACTCCGCCTTCAGCGCTCGTTTGCACCGCTGAGCGCTGCTGAGCGCCGCTGCACGCGTTAGCACGTGATAAGGTGCCTTATCGCACGGTAAAGCGCCATTATCGCACGATAAGGCGCCTTATCGTGCGCTAACGTGTCAGAGCGCACATTAAGACGGTTTAGTAAACATACCCCTATGTTTAGATTTGCCGGTGATACTATGTTTACATTTGACTTTTTCAGGATAGTGCGAACTATGGCCTGTTTTAAGGAAGATATGCAGAAAAGAGACTCTGGTTAACCATAGAGTAAAGCATTGGCAACAATTCCAAATCTGGTTATTTTAGCAAAAATGAGGGGTGTGGATCCAGATAGCACTTGGTGGCTTTCAAAGTAGTGAGCACTTTCTTCACTGCTAAAAGAGACAACTGATTAAAGGAGGACCAAGTGGCTGAAAGAGGGAGGTGTTAGACATGCAGGGAATCAGGGCAGAAACTGGTGAGAGGGCCCCAAAATCTGCTTCCAGACTATGCCTTCTACAACTTCAGGCAGGCATGGGGGCCCAGGGCAATTGCTATGTTTGCCACCCCCTAATGCCATCCCTACTTGGAGGTTAGAGGTGACTTATTCTACTGGGAGGGGGGGGGGGGGCAGCTGTTAAAGATGGAAGACACCTTAGATTGAAAATTAAACGTCAAACAGTCTGCTGAAGAGTGAATTTGGGGAGATCATGGCATGATGGAATTGGTAAAAGTGGAAAGAAGCATTGAAGAGTGACTTTGACTTTGATTTATTGGTACTGTTTTCAATAACTGAGGAAAGAAAAGTTCTTTTTGCTAGCTTACTTTGGGCCCTATATTGGGATGGCTTAGATTTACATAGGGATAAAGCCTTTGGGGTTTTCTTCAAACACGCTCAGCTCTACGCACTCACTCACATATGGGAGACTACTTTATGCCTTTATTTGTCCATGTGAAGAAGAATGTGAGGTGGGATTTGATCTACACCATGTGAAGGAGAAGTCCTATGTGCTTTCTACTGTATGTTAAGATAGCTTGGCTGAGGTAGCAGCACTCTCCCTAGGCAAGAGTAGGCTAGAAGAAGCTGAAGACAAAGGTGGCATGGGCAGCAGTAAAATGTGTACAGGTGGGAAACCACAATCAGAAAGCACGTAGGCATATTTAGGCATGGCTTCCATCTGGCATTAGATCCCATTCTTTATAGGGCCTTCTTGAGGTCCTATTACCATATGTTCTGGAAGCTTTATTTCTCACATCTGACACTCAGTGTATGCTGGTGTAAGTGTAGGTATGCCTCCATTATAACTCACAGTCACTAACATGTGCCAGGGGCCACATGAAAACTCAGTCCCTGTACCGTCCAGCAGAAGATGAAAGGAATCTCAGGGACAGGGACTCAAAGCTGGCCGATGGGTCTCTTATGTGCGCAATATCCCTGCAGCCTTCTCCCTGGCTGTAGGGGGAGGAGGCCAGTGTTCCTCTTACTCCTCAGAGGATTTTTCCTCATTGGAGGTGTTCTTTTCCTCTGTTCCTGCATCTGACGAGGATTCCTCCTCTGATGAGGTCCCCTTAGTGCTGCTGTCCCTCCTCAATGATAGCAGAAGACTCCTTGGCTCGGGCATCAGGCTTGGGTGGTTTTACTAGGGACAGTTCTGCTGCCACAGTAAAAATATAGGCTGTGGTTAATGCTAGGTGCAAGCAGATAGGTTACAAGAAGACACACATGGCAAATTGCCTTGAAATGTATAAAATAAATCCTGGTTTGATGACAATGTGGCAAACCACAGTCTTTTTGAAATATGAAGATGGTCAGTATTTCATTCCTAACATCAGGATCCAGCGAGGAATATTTCAGGGGGATTCCCTGTCGCCCCTTACCTTTAGGATATGGATTTAGCATGAATTTTAAAGAAGGTAACAACCCAGAAACAACATCTCATTTATTATTTTTAGACAATCCGAAGCTCTATAGTTCCAGCGACTAACAATTAGCAGAACAACTCCGTGTGGTGAAAAGCTTTTCTGATGACAACAGGATGACCTTTGGCCTTAACAAATGTGCTATGGCAACTTCTTTTAGAGAAAAATTGAGCAAAACAGAATAAATCTCCCTGGCTGAAGACTGAGACATCAAGGACCTTGAGTAGGAAGGCATATAAACGTATCTCGGACTAGAAGAAGGAAGGACATTCAAGCAGAAATTACTGAGAGAAAGGTAAGTAAAGAATACTATAGGAGATTAAAATCATTATTGAAAAGTACTTTAACATCACGGAATAAGATACAAGCCATCAATCAGCTGTCAATTTCCGAACTTTCATACAGCTTTGAGATTGTGGGCTGGTCTCTTAAAGATCTTGAAAAACTGGATGTGCGAACACTAAGGGGTATGTTTACTAAACCATGTTCATGTCACCTGTGGTAGTTCCCACGGTAATGGTACAGATGCCCATATAAAGGAGTGGGAGGTGCATCGTACGACAAGCAGTGCCAGGTAACGCGCGTAATAATGCGCCATCGGGTAATGCGTGTCGCAAGGCGCTATATAAGGCACATCACAAGGCACCTTAACTGGAGGTGCCTCACAAGGTACGTTGTCATGCACCCTACAAGGTGCCCTAACCTAAGGCGCCGTGCAGCCACCCCCAGAAGGCCCCGTATAAAGTGCTGACAAGGTACCCCATAAGGCACTGTAGGTTAAGGCACCTGAAAAGCAGGACATGGGGTAGCAGCCTGCACATGAATGCCAGATGCCACACAGCTGACAGACGTAGATAGACGGACAGAAGGATGGTTGGCGACTGTGATGAGGGTAATATGTGCTGGCAGCACAGATCAGCAGAACTATGACTGTTACAGGAATGACAAGTACCGGTGTAGGAAAGGCATAAAAGAAGGAGAACAAAGAGGGAGCGAACCCATGATCACTAGCCTGAAAAGCACTGCACAAACCAGTAGGCCACACCATGACTGTGAGGTCCACAGCAATGGCTGCATACAAGAACACTGCAGGGCACCACACAAAATGCCTGCTGAGGGCCAGGAGAGGGCAACCCAGTAACCATGATGCAATGCACATGCACAACAGGTGTCCACAGCTCATATCACAGTCTGTAAGTGGGACGGGAGCCACATAGAAACACATGCACACTGTGGTAAGGAAGCTCATTCTGAGTTAGGAGAAAGTGAAAAAACCAAAGAATTCACCCTAATAAAAGGACCTATTTTACAAGGTCAGAGAAATAAATCCACAACCACACCTAGAAACCAGAAAATCCCCAGCTGGAATAGGTTTCAGAGTTCCCCTAGTGGAGTAAGGGAGAGTGCATACAGACCCAAGGTAAAAGACCCTTACGTCAGTGAGCTCCCTGATTACCCAGGTGCAAGAGGGCAAGCTGATCTCCGTCACCTGGGAAGAGAAGAGGCGGGGCTGGAACCCTGGAGATTTAACAGGAGACGCACTAGCTGCTTATAGAGCTATGCCAGCAGCGCAGGCTATGGATTATAAGGCAGTGAAAAGTGCCATTAAAGACCGCTTAGGATTAACAGCAATGGTATATCACCGCATGTTTAGAGCGACAGCCCTGAGAGCCGGTGAGACGCCCAAGGCTCTAGGCCAAAGAATACGTGGCTTAGCACAAAAGTGGCTGGCTCCAGAGTGGAAAACTATTGAGATGGTCATTGATATGGTAATGTTGGAACAGTTTATGGCAGCAGTGCCAAAAGACATACAATCCTTTCTAATTCAGCAGAACTGCCAAAGCATGGAAGAGGCAACCCTTTTGACTGAAAGTTACATCGAGGCTGAGTTAGCTCGTCAGCAAAAGGGGGGCACTCTAAAAACAGGTGCTGAGGTTGGTTTTGTTGTATTAAAAAAGAAGAGTGGAAATAATGCTGAGTTTGGAAAGATTTGTGTACCTGCTCAAGAAGGGAAGTGGGTTGAGAAAAAATGTTTCCAATGTGGGAAATTGGGACACTTGCAGAAGGGTTGCAAAGCACACACTAACCTAATGGGTACAAGTATGAAACAGCTGGGAGAAGGTTTTCTCTTAATGGTTAGCATACAGGGGATCACTACCAATGCTTTCCTGGACTCTGGTGCAGACCAAAGCATGGTATCACAAAGGCTTTGGCAAGCAATAGAGGCCCAGAATAAGTCTGAGCAGAGGAGACCAGAAGGTAGGGTTCAAATCAGATGCATTCATGGTGCTGCTTCTTTTTACCCCACGTCAATGTTCCCTCTAATTTTCTGCAGACTGTGTGCTCATAAAATATCAGCTGTGCAGCTTTTGAAGGAAGGTTAAATTTTTGTGCGCCACATAACGATACTCGGAGTTATATACTTTAAAATTTGACTACACGTCAGAATACAGTATGTACACTACATTGATTTTAATCAAATTAAATGAAAATAGACGATTACTAAATGAAGCAGAAATTTTTTAGTAATTACAATCACAACTTTTAAATTTTAAGACGTCTGTGTTGTTTTCTATCAGAACCGTAATTTTTGTGCGCTCTGTTGTAAAGTATGTGCGCTTGCTCGGCGAGGTGTGTGCGCGCGCACACTTGCACAGCTTAGAGGGAACAGTGCCCTACGTACAAGTTAATGATTGAAGGATTAGGAGTGCAGAAAGAGATTCAATTGGCAGTGGTTCCAGAACTCCCCCACGACCTAGTTTTGGGAAAAGACTGGCTGCAGTTCAGGAAGGGATTGGAAAAAGGCTTATGGCAAAAGGTGGGCCTGGTATCTACCCGGTCCCAGTCTATAGCCAAGGACCAAAAGGACGAGTCCCTAGAGGATTCATTAGGAGTTTTACCCTCACACGATGACTTGGTGGCTTCCCCATCTTTTAGGGTTAAGAAGGGGAAAGCGCTGAAACATCACGAGAGGCGCTGTAGGGCACAGGGAAGGGCTAAGATGGAGGTTAGCCAAGGTTTACCCTGGGTGCCAGCAGAATTAGTTGAAAAGTTCCCAACTTTTCCCCAAGAGCAGCGAGCAGACCCTGCTCTCACCAAAGCGTTTGAGTATGCCTGGGTTGTACGAGATGTCCTTCCAAGATTCCTTCTAGACAATGAGATATTATACAGGGAAAGTCAGGATCACCGGACAGGGACGATCAGGAAACAGTTGGTGGTGCCCACAACTTTTAAGGGGTTAGTTTTAAGACTTGCCCATGATCATCCAGTAGGTGGTCACAAAGGCGTACAGGGGACCTTAGATCAAATTCGTATACGTTTTTACTGGCCCGGCATTTTTAAAGAAACCACCCGGTTCTGTGCCGCATGCCCTCCGTGTCAGCGGGTCACGGCTGCCCGACCTCCAGTCGTGCCCCTAATTCCAACACCCATCATATCGGATCCCATCGGGCAAATCGCCATGGATATAGTGGGACCCCTGGTTAAAACACCCAGAGGATTCCAGTACATTTTAGTCATGGTGGATCAGGCTACTAGGTTTCCTTGGGCAGTACCCTTACGTAATATCTCGGCCAAAACAGTAGCCTTAGAGGTGGTAAAGCTGTTTTGCGAAGTAGGTTTCCCCAGAGAAGTGTTAACAGACCGTGGGACCAATTTTGTGTCAAAGTATCTGGCCCAGGTTTGGGATGCTTTTGGCATTCATCATGTGAAAACGGCCGCTTATCATCCCCAGTCTAATGGCCTGGTGGAAAGGCTGAATCAAACCTTGAAACAAATGTTAAGAAGAGGTTTAGCCGGGAACGTGTCAGAATGGGACACGTTACTTCCTTTCGTTCTGTACGCATGCCGGGAACAGATACAGGTTTCCCTGGGTATATCTCCCTATGAGTTGATGTATGGTCGAGCCCCTCGTGGTCTCTTAGACATATTAAGGGAGCAGTGGTTAGAGCCGGAAAAGGAGGCTAAGGGAGTCCCTCACTTTTTACGCGATTTAAGAGCGCGGTTAAATAGGACCTCTCAAGTGGCTGAGAAGAATTTACAGGACAGTCAAGCTCGCCAGAAGGAGTGATACGACCAGACGGCCAAGCCTCGCCAGTTAGCACTGGGAGAGAAAGTCCTAGTACAGGTAGCAGGTGCCACTCCCACGTTTGAGGTTCAGTGGAAAGGGCCATGGAAAGTGACCAAACAAGTAGGCCTGGTGTCATATGAAGTAGAAAGTAATACGGGTTGCAGGCAGATTTATCACATAAACATGCTTAGGCCCTGGCAAGAAAGATCTGCAGTGGATAGTCTACCCAGCGCAGAACACAGGGCAGGAAAACCGCATCAAAACAATGATGCCTCAGCAAGGATTACGGACTGTTCGGAGGAACTCTTACAACCTCCGCCAGCCTGTAATATCTTGGGTAGGGCGGTATGTGGTAAGGAAGCTCATTCTGAGTTAGGAGAAAGTGAAAAAAACAAAGAATTCACCCTAATAAAAGGACCTATTTTACAAGGTCAGAGAAATAAAACCACAACCACACCTAGAAACCAGAAAATCCCCAGCTGGAATAGGTTTCAGAGTTCCCCTAGTGGAGTAAGGGAGAGTACATACAGACCCAAGGTAAAAGACCCTTACATCAGTGAGCTCCCTGATTACCCAGGTGCCAGAGGGCAAGCTGATCTCCGTCACCTGGGAAGAGAAGAGGCGGGGCTGGAACCCTGGAGATTTAACCTTAGGTTAGAATATACAGAGGTTAGCAAGGAGAGCAAGGAGAGCAAGGAGAGCTGGAGGAACAACGGGAACAGGAGCAGGAACAGCAGGAGAGGAGAGTGCTGGAAAGAGCCGGAGAGAGGTACAGAGCACGAGAGAGGAGAAGCTGCTACAAGCCAAGGCACAGGTACAAGCCTTAGAAGCCTGTCCCATACTGAGCAGTGCAGAGTTGCAGGAGACACTCTCAGTTCTAATGAGAGGCTGTCAGCTAAGCCCGGTGAGCTAGAACGAGAGATAGAACCAATGCAACTAGGAGAGCCTGATGCAGCTTTGAATAAGGAAGATATATTCATGGATTGCTCTTTGTGCCAAGCCTTAGCTACAGAGGGGTTGAAGGAAAGTCAACCTTAAGAGAAAACTCTCCAGAGCAAGGTAACCTTGAAAAGCAAGGAAGATGTTTTGTGAATTTCCTGTGTTAAAGAGGGGAAACTTATGCTGAGAAGTGAGAACAAGCTGAAGCTGTATAATTGTGCTTGTTAAACACCTGCTATTCTGTGCAGTGAGACGGCAAGAAGCCAAGCTAACGGTGAGAGGAAAAAAGCTTTTGTTTTGCTTTTGAATGTTCCTAAGAAAACCTGAGTAGAGCTTTGTTTGCTTATTGGAAGTTTGTTCCTGTTGGAAGTTTTGCTTTGCTTATAAAGAGGAGTACAGCCTAAAAATGTTTAGAGCTGAAAAGAAAGAAAACTGCCATTGAAGAAAGCTGTTTGTGTTTATGCTTTAACCAGCAAGGCTAGAGAAAGCTGGAAGCCTTGCTGTTAAAGGGGTTTTTGCTTTTGAGCTGAAGAATACTGTAAGCTGATATTTTGTTTTGACCTCTTTGCTTATGTCCTGTTGTGTTTTTGAAAGAAACCTGGAGAAATAATCCTGAAAGAGGTAATTTATGAACCTTGCATTTGAGTTTAATAAATTTCTGTCATTGCCTTGCCAAGAGTGCCAAACTACAAGTTTTTTTTCTACCTGAAGCCATATGTGTAGCAGTTAAACTACATTTCCCAAGAAGCATTGCGGGGAAACCAGTCCGAGAAGGCTGAAAAGGGAAGTTTCTATTATAACCACGACCCTCCATGCTGAATGCAAGGAGCAAGGGCATGACAACACACACGATGAGATGTAATGCAGTGTAAACAGCATGCAAAAGAGCATGGGAGCGATACATGAAGGGTGTCAGGGGCCGGCTGAAGGGACAGCTATGTGGACGGCCCATGGACCAGGGCAACGGAACGAAAAAGGAGCATGTGAGAATCCAACCTGCACAGTGATGTGGCACAGACCAGCCAATAACAGCAGTACCAATCCACCAAGGCGACTGTTCACATGGACACTATAAAGATATAGCCATATGTAACACACAATATGCGACAGATAGGCTGCAGAGAGGGCACACTGTGGCGCACAATGCAGAGATGGAAGGGTGTGTGGAGAGGTGACGAGGCTGCAGCCATTGCATGGGCAGGTTAGCAGAACACAGGAAAGGAAAAGGAACAGAACATGTGGGAATCAAACTGGCAACCTACAGACTGCCAACGGGTGTCTGTGACCACTATCCCAAACAACCCCAACAAGCACAATGCAAACAAGTTACCACAAAAGGCACACACTGGATCACAGTGCTGAAACGGACGGCCCCTCTGCTCCACTGCGAACAGCAGACATTGCGTCCCTCACCCTGATGCACCTTACGCCTGGGATAAACTCCTGGGGTCTGTATGCCAGGCACCCTTGCAAACACACATCCAATCCATGCTGAAAGCTCACCTACCCGCTACTGCCTGTGGACTCTAACTACCCTGATCCTCCTCCTCTGTCGCCTCTCCTACCCCTGCTCCCACATTCTCTCACTTATCCTAACTAGAATGTAAGCTGTGGTGAGCAGGGTGTCTTCCCGACATGTCTGTGCAGTGCTGTGTACAAGGGGCAGTGCCAGACATAAGTACTGAGTTATCCATGTAAGTAACCAGTTGTCTATCCCGCCTTATCCATCAAATAAAGCGATGGCCAATGGAGGGCCACATGGCATGCCCAAGGCCACAAGGAATGCCAATAAGACTAGAAACCCCAGTCCCACAGGCCTGATGTTGCTGTCCCCAGGTGAGATGTGAACCCACCGCCCTCTGGCCTGCGGTACCTAGTCCTAACCAACAGGCCATGTCTCCCACTGTGCAGGTGCAGTAAGTGTGGTAGTAATGAATGTAGTGAGATAATACTTTGTGATGTAACTATACCCATACATGGTACACTGTAACAATACCTGTACACCTACCCCTCCCCCGCAACCCCGCACCTGGATGGTGTACCCCAAGGATCTGGCATGGATCCCTCATTACCCCCTCCATACACAGTCCCCTGGTGTGCCCATCACCACCCATGGATGACTGTACCAGCTAGATACTGATGGCTCACAGAGCCACCTACTCACACCTGAACCCTCCCCGGCTAACCAAACCCTGATCCACACCTGTCGTGATGACATTGCTGCCTGGATGTCTCACCACGGCCTGAAAGTGAACATGGCCACGACCGTACCTCCCATCCATTATCGTAACACCTCCCTGACCCCCCTCTGTTGTCGGTGTCTGTGGATAACTCTGTACCATCCCCAGATCGCAATCTGGGGAGAACCCTGACCCCTCACCTCCATTTACTACACGCAGCCATCTGATAGCTAACACCTGCCCCCCTTCCTCTACAACAGCAGTGATACATGCCCATCCACCCTGAACACACTACCCATATGCCCATGCACTCCCCAATCGCATCCCATCAGTACCTCAGTAGTCTGCCCCCTGCAGGTCTCACCTGGACACACCTCATTCCCCGTCAATGTGTGCAACAATTTGCTGTGCATCCAACCCTGCACCAGGCCAGTCATGGCCACACTACCCCCCTTGTCAGGTCACATCAAAGCCTCCCTATCCTTTACTGTATCCATGTCAAACATCCCCCGCTGAGCTCAAAATGCAGAGACTCTGTGGCTCCCCACCACCCCTCATCTCCCATCTCCCCATACAAACCCCCCTGAAAACATCGGCCCCCAGCAGACACCCACCACCTGTGCAGTATACCCCTACTGCTAACCCCATACTCCGCCCCTCTCTCCGTGATGCCCCATACGCCGTGAACAAACTACCACTGTCCGTACAGCAGGTACCATCTCCAACCCCCCACAAATCCAGGATGAAACCACACATCCTCACTGCAGCCATGGAAGCATGATTCCCCTGACCTCCCCTCCTGTCCCCAGCAGTATTCCTCCCACCCCATCTGTGTCCGTGCTGACTAGATAGTAAGCTCTGATGCGCAGAGCATGTCTGCCACCTGTCTGCACAGCACCGCATACGCCATGTAGGACTATACAAATGCTCAGTAGTAGTAGTAGTACATGTCTGCACAATCACGGCCACAGCACCAGAACACACAGCTGACAGGGAGCACATGTCAGGCAGGCACACCAGGCTGACAACACACACACAAGGCAATAAGGTCAGAAGGGAAGGTACAGAGATGCAATGTCATGCTGCCACACAGTGAAGTGCATATGCAGTGCACAAACATGCCAATGATGTCATGTCCCAATGGTCCAGCACCACCCCTCAGATGTGTAGACCTAATGTGTGGGTATCAGTGGATCATACAGCAGTGTAGATGCCCCTAGAATAGCATGTGATGTGCTGAGAAAGACCAGATGTCTGGTAGTCATGTAATTAAACACCTTTAATGCACACATGGCATCAAAAACAGTGACACAATGCAACATGAAGACACGGTATCAGGTACGAGAGTCACATGTGGGCAAAAAGCAAAGAAGACAGGATCCCACTGACATACAGAGGTACAGTAGCACTATGTGGAAGGCCCACTGCAATGGGTGCCGTGGAAACAGGAGCAGTCATAATATGGCAATGTACAGGGACTGCACAAATGAAGCCTGGAAATGGACACACCCACCGCCACAGTGCAAAGGTACTGGTGCAATGTGAGTGGCGCAATGTCATGTCAGAAAGAGGACTGTGCACACATGCAAAGATAAACCTGCAAATCAATGTACATTGCCAAATCTGTCCAGTAAACACACACAATAAAATGTACGTAGAGGTACAAAGAGACGTCCACAACGGTGCACGTACCCACACAAATCCCACCACGGCACATGCACCAGTGTAAGAGACGAGTCACTCACATGCGCATGCACCATGTACACTGAAACACGACAGAGTGCTGCCCCATATCCACTGTAACACCCCCTGTGATGGTCAAACAGCAATCAGAGATGGTGGCACGCATCACAGTTTACTGGAGGCAAATAGTGTGTCATGTACAAGTGGAAGTTAGCCACACAAAAATTAGGACCTACAGAATGTATCTCCTGTGCCACATACATGGCTGCATGTACCTGTGTAGCCAAATATTGGTGCAATGACTGCGATGTGAGCCCCACACATTGGCCCCACACAGCTACACAATGTCAGATGGATGTACAACATACAACGCGCATGTGAGTGACTGCTGTAGATGTACGGACAAGTGTCCACAGTGCAAATGCCACCTGTGACCCTACAAGTCTGGCTTGACCATTCCAGATTACATGGCCATGCAAAGTCACAAGTGACGTCTCAATGTTCCACAGCAATGCAGAGGTGATGTGTCTCTGCTGCGATAAATGCAACACCCAGAGTACAGCAGCAACGGTGTGTCGGTCCCCCCGGTGATGCTCAAAGTATCAGGCCAACAATGATGTCCAACATAGGCATGTGTCCAACTCGCATAGGTCCATCTCCCACTGGCACCATCACCCAGGGACCGTTGCATGGAGGTGTCCTGTCCACCCACAGTTGGGCGATGGGGACTCCAGATGCAGCGTAGTAGATGTGCTTTGTGTGTTGGCTGCACCCTATGTTAAAAGGAATAGAGAAAAGGTAAAGGTATGCTACACACACCATCAGGTCACAATGCAGACAGTGACACCACAATATGTGCATAATGAATCCCCAGATATTAAAACATGCCATGACCACAACACACAGCACAGTGCATGTTGACTACAGCAGAGATGGCACTGCAGACCAGGTTGCCATCTCGACATGGTCATGTCAATGCCCATGTTACACAGACATCCTAGAAGTCCACAGCATGGTGGTGCACAGAGATCCCACAGAAAGGCACGATGATACAGACAGGCCAAAAGAAACATCTACACGTGGATGTCAGTCAAAGAAGATCTAAGGTGCAACCTACCTTCAGTGTGCAGCAGGTGTCTGATGGGGACTGTCTGAGCCAGGCAAAGGGCACAAGGGGCCACAGTAGAGGCAGAAGATGTCAATGAAATGTGTCCAATCACCACGTCGCCATGGTCAGCCGTCAGTGGCACTTGCCCAAGGTATGGTGAGATGCGTGTAACTGAAACGTTGATGCATAGTGTCCTGTCAGCAAACATGAGACATGTCAGGCAACAATACATGACACATGCGTAGACACATGCGCACAATGTACAGAAGGACAAAAGCAGAAAGTCACAGAGAGATGGGTGAACACCACTGCACAGGTGGCCAGACACATCCCTGCACCAGACAATGGCAGAGGGCATCAGAAGGTACCATCACCCAGACACTCCCCAAAGACACAGAGACATACACCATGAAACAAGGTGAGCATGCCACAAGTTGCATATGGCAGGTCTGTGTACAATCAGGGACCAGTGGAGACAATCATCACAGTCCATGCAAGGATACACTGATGTTGTGTAAAGCCACAATGCAAGGGAAGGCTGTATGTGCTATCCACCAATCCCACACCCTGTGCCTGGAGACACACACAGCCCAGTCACATGTGCCCTAGATACAGTGTGTAAATACCCAAAATGTGCACAGGCCAATGGCCATATGCGTGTCAACCAGAACATATGGGGGATGAAGCCACAGGCCAAACACGTATACAACAACATAGGTGCAGTGGAGAGGGAAACACAGACATGTGCAATGCTGCACTACCCCCACAGTACATTTACTTTTATGTCTACCCACCCCAGTCACCTGCAGGTCTGAATGACGTACACACAGTTCCCACATGCACCACAGAACCAGGCAGGGTCTGCAGCCTATCCTGGGGAGTAAAAAACACAAGTGATATATATATATATGTCATGATAGTGCCGTGAAACACATAGGGCAGCACGTAGATGAAGACATACATGCACAACCCCACATATGCAGAACTTACAGGAGAACAGCTCCTCAATTAGATGTTGCCTGACTGCCATCCCCTCACGTGTGTCACCACAGCCATGTACAAGAGGGCACACAGGATCCTCCTCCAGATCCTCATTAATTTCGACTGGGACATTGTGCCTGAGAGCAATGTTGTGTAGGATGCAACAGGCCAGAATGATATGTGCCACAGTCATGGGTCTGTATTGTAAGGCACCGCCAGTCCTATCCAGACACCTGACGTGACTCTTCAGAACGCCAAAGGTGCACTCAATGACTGAGCGGCTGGGGGCATGGGCCTCATTGTACCTCATTTCTGCACCTGGCCGTGGGAAACGCACAGGGGTCAGCAACCAGGCATGACAGCCATATCCCGTATCACCTGCAGAAAGAAATGTGGTACAGTCAAGTAGGAGATGATGGACACACAAAAGCACAGAAGTAGCAACATGTAACTGGACAACAGATAAACAGGGACACAAACATATGATGTCATAGAATAGCATACAATGGCACTGCACCAGCATCTGGAGCTGGGAGACCCAGAACCCCATGGAAGGCTAATGAGGGCAACACACATCAACTGTATGCAGGCCAAACACACGGCCAAAAACCTGTACCCAAACGGCAGCAGTGGCAGGTGTGAATGCATCTGGCTGACAGTGGCAAAGCATACTGGAAGGGGCAGAGATGTGCATGTGTACAACCATGTGACGCCCATGAGAAAGTGCACACACAGCAGATGGCACTGAAACACATACCTGAGGGGTCAGGTCAGAATGGCAGTAGAGACACGATAACGTGGACAGACATACAGCATACATGTGTGATGTCATGTGCAACCACAGCTCCACCCATGTGTTGTCACACACATGGACAACGGAGAATAACCCCCACACACACCATACAGCATGAGGACAGTTCTGGGTGCATACCTAACACCCCCCTCCTGGACTGCACACACACACACACGTTGCATATGGAGTCCACAAGGGATACACCACAAAGGCACACACATGTACATCTGTGTGTACGTTATGTCTGAGACCATGTGCTGGAGTCATTGTCAACCAAGAGGTGTCACACCCAGCTATAGAAGGGACACACCATATGTGCCCAGAGTGTCTCTGTACATAAGACCTGCGCAACAGAACAGCAGTAGCAGATACTAGTGTTACTCGCATGTGTGCCGAGACAACCAGATGAGCAATGAGACACACATGCATAGAGACATTTAGAATCACACAGAGGTACGTGGCCATATCCCCGGTGACAGGGTGTGATGGTGTACAAAGCCCCATACAAGGCAGCGCCCCACAACCACAATGCAAGGAAAAGCATGCAGAGGACACAGGTGACAATGGGACCCCAGATATCATACACTGTACGTGCATGTGAGATATGGTAAATACCCACCCAGCAGGACACAGTCCCCATATTTTCTGGCTTCAAATTGGCCAAACAGTGCCAAGTGCTGCAGGATATAGGAGTCATGGGCTGACCCTGGGAACCGTGGAACCACATTCAGAATATGCATATTTGCATCACAAACAACCTGCACATTCAGGGAATGGTAGTGTTTGTGGTTGCAGAACACAGCCTCCCTGTCGCGTGGTGGGACCAGGGCAACATGTGTGCAATCAATAGCCCCCATCACATGTGGTATCCCTGCAATCCGCTGGAATGCCTGGCCCAGGGCCCCCCAGTGTTGCCTACTGTTAGGAATCACAATGTAATTCCCAACCCGGCTGACCATGGCCCGCAGTACCTGGTGGAGACAGCGTGAGAAGGTTGACCTGCTCATCCCGCCCACTGTGGCCACTGAGGATTGGAAATAGCCAGAGGCAAAGAAATGTAGGGCAGCCAGGAGCTTGGCCAATCCCGGTATGGCATGTGACCGGGGAGTCCAGGGCTCGGGGTCAGGTCGTAGATCCTCATAGAGCTCCCTAATAGCCCCTGTGTCCAGATGGTAGAGGGAGATGACCTGGTCCTCACATATGTTCTGGAGCATGGGCCTGGGCCTTTAGAGGCGTGGCAGGCAGGGCCGCACCACAGCATGCCTATGGTGCCGTGCTGGTATCACCTCTGCCTGTGGAGCCCCCACAGCTGCAGGTCTGAGTTGCAGTGGGACTGCTCCCATGCCCAGTGCCACAGCCCCAGGGACACCATCTCCCCCATCAGACAACTGCAGCTCTACCAGCTCCACCAACACCACCACCGCACAACCCGCATTCCCGATCTGAGCCATGATAGACATGAGATGGAGCACAGGTAGATGTTAAATAGGGTGTGGGGTGTGGCAAATAATCAGAGCAAACCTAACACACCTGGTGATGCTGGGATGTACACCAGCAACAGCATGAGAGAACGCCCTGCACGTATGGAAGCGTAACGCTGTAGCGTGTGCAGAAACACGTGTTCCCCAAAATGCATGTTCCATGATTGGCTATGCTGAATGAGGGTAGGAGGAGCACACAGCATGTCCCCATGCCCCAGCATTGCACAAACGTACAGCATGTTCCACTGCGTGCCCCACTCAGACAAGTAGGTGAGGGCAGAACGTAAGGCGCATTCCAATGCGTGTAGGCGGGGCATCCACATGTACATCTGATGCAGACTAGCATGTGGGGACATGCTGTGTGACCCACCTACATGTGCCATAATGCGCCGTATGTAACGGACAGCACCCAAAGCAATGATAAATAGCAGAGTGTGCGTGCACACACCATGAACCATGCTGGAGGATAAACCACCTGTGTATGCAGTGGTGCACAACAATAGCAACACCAAGGATAGATCTGAGGGTGGAGCGTGGAGGGAAAGGGCGTAGTGCGCTTAGGAACGCGCCTTACGCAGACACAGTGCGGGACACAATATGTCATCCATAAGGCACGTACCTGCACGCGGGATGGGAGCAGTGCCTGTGTGGGGAAGACGAGGTGTCCCCATGCACTGGCATCTGCAGATATGTGCATGAAGGCACTGCGGACCCAATCTCAGTGGAGTGCGCGCAAAATCAACATGCGCTACTGCGCATGCATGCAATGCCCATGCGGAATGCGGGTAGGACCATGCCTTAGGTACATAACTGGGCACAGCATGCCCATAACACCAAAGGTGTATGGTACACAGTAAGTACCAGATCATGGAGAATGAGAGACACCCTGAGGCAGGAGGGGAGTGCAGCCAGCAGCCACCAGTGGTCAACACTACTTCAGATCCAGAGGGTGAGAGGGCAGGCCCATCCAGGGCCATACACCACCCACCTGACCAGCCTGGAGGTGCACCAGGCCCTAAGTGCCGCCGGACGCCCATAGCCTACGAAGCCAGGAGGAGGGCGGTCCGCTTCACCCAGGAGGAGAATGACCTCCTCCTGGTTAGCATCCTCAACAGGTTTGAGGTGCTCTTCAGCCAGCTGAGCTCCACCACCACCATCGGGACACACACAAGGGCATGGGCAGAGGTCCAGGCAGCAATGGCAGTAGCAGGGGGCCCACACCATGACATTGAGAGCCTCTGCAAGCAGTACTGCGATATCAAGAGGAACATCCGTGGCCAACTATCGACGGAGAGGCACGATGCGCAGGGCACAGGTGGGGGTCCAGCGCAGGGGGACACCCTAACCACCTTGGAGCAGTGCCTGGAAGACCAACTGGGGCCCATGTACATACATGGCCTGCCCCCTGTGCTGGATACAACGCACCCATGTGCAGGTAAGATGGAGAGAGGTGTTCTGGTGACAGACCATAAACAAGTGAGTGCAGGGACTGATGCAGGGGGGCAGGGAGGTCCATGTCAGGCATCCCACAGAGATGCATGTCCTCAGCCAGTCCCATGCAACATATGGTGTAACCCACACCTGGTGCACCATCCCCACACTGCCCCTGGACCACAGCCCCCTGTCAGCCATGCACAGTGTAACCCACCACCCGCAGACCCCACACATGCAGACAGCTGAAACCTGGCCCAATGGTGGTCACCATCCTACCCACACCCCCCCACATGCCATGTCCCCAGCACCACACCATGTGGCCCTGACACACCACCGGCCACCATGCATTACCATCCCAGGGCACCTGCCAATCCCAGCAGGGCCCTGCAAAGGCCCACGGCCAGGTCCAGGGACCCCACCCACCCATTCACGGGCTGGAAGCCCTCAGAACCACAGACAGGGGCGCGGACAGCGTGCTGCCACCTGCCATGTGTGGCCCTGTGCCAAGAATAGTCCTGCGAGGTGCACAGACCACCACTGCACACATGGGCAAGAGTAGTGCACCAAGGGACTGCATACACAGGGTGAAACAAGCAGGCCATGAACAGAGCAATGGGGTACAACCCCTGGGGATGGCATAGCAGTGGGGGTGCAGCAACAGGTACACACACAGAGGTAGCATTGCATAGGGTGGGGGGGGGCCACTGAGGACAGTACAGAGCTATGCACCCAACAAAGAACATGGAAACAAGGATGTACCTGGAAATGGCCAGCCAGCAGGGGAGGGGGCGGAGGGGGGCCATGGTTTGATGGACCAGCCAATGGGGGAGGTGGCGGGACTGGGTCAGAAGGGGGGACCGGCCTGGTATATGGGGGGGTGCTGGGCCCGACACCATCACCCCAGCCAGAGGGACGAGGCGTGGATGAATGCAGGGACCCCAGGACAGAGCGTGGATCCAGGTGCTGTCCCATTAGAGGTCGGCAGGTGTCAGCCAGCGCATGCTGGGGCAGGCCAGCAGAGATGGGGGGATCATGTTCAGAAGCTGGGGCAGGAGGGGCAGAGTGTGCAGCCCACATGGCACTAGAAAGCGCATGGGTTGCGAGGCAGGTAGGGGCCATAGATGCGCCTCATGCACGTTGCATGCCGATACCCCCCCAGGGAGCGACAGCGGTCCATGGGGGTAGATGCTGGGGGTGACAGCACTGGCTGAGAGAGAATGCAGGGGGGCGGGGTGGTGGGCAGAGAGGGGTCGGAATAGCGGAAGCAGGGCATGGCTGCCATAGATCCCACATGGTCCGTAGGTATGGGATGTGACAAGGGCAGGCAGCCAGCCATGCCCCACTTGAGCTGTGTACCCTGTTCCCCCACAGGTGACATACATGCCATAGAGGAGGTGGAGGAGGGGGCAGAGCACCCAGACCCCGGGCCTTGGCCCCTTGACGATGCGTGGCCAGAGGTGGCTCCAACAGGAGGGGCAGCTGCGGCACAGGTGGAGGTGGGGGTCCAGCACCACCTCTGGAGGGTGACAGCGGGCCGAGGCAGGGACTGGCTGAAGACAGTACGCCACCTGCCGCTGCAGCCACTGGGCAGCGGAGCCTGCTGCACCAGAACACGCAATGCGAGATGCATGGTCTGCCCTGGTGGAGGTGATCGGGGAGATGCGGGTGCACTCTGAAGCAGCGCATGGTGATGCACAGGGTGAGTGTCCTACCATGTGTATATGATGTTGCATGTGTACAGGTGGCAGGTGAAAACCATGTCTCACGGTGCACAACTTGTCTCCCCCACAGGCGTACAGCTGGCATTGTGTGCGGTCCTGCATGAGCAGCACTGGCAGCAGCACGAGGCATGTCACATGCGCCACGTGGTGGAGCACCAGGGGCTGGTGGTGGAGGGGATCCTGGCTGAGATGAGCCTGGCCGCATCAGCATGGGCCATAGCTGCCAGCATGGAGTATATGGCGGCTGCCCGGGGACCCCCTCAGAACATCATGGACAGCCAGCAGCAGCAGCAGCAGAAGTGGCAGTGGCAGCTGTGGCACCCGCACCATGGGGTGAGAGGGGCTGCTCAAGGTGCTGCAGGCCATGTGGGAAATAAATGGCCACACATGCGGCACTGTCTGAGGTCAGATGTCCTGTGTTTATTCTAACAGCCCCATGGTGCATGCTGTACCTTTTGTAGCATGTTGAGCTGGTGCCTCTGGCTCATATCACACGTGCATATCGGGTACCTTCCATGTGAGGGGGGTCCCCTCATGGTTGTACATCCAATGCAATATGGTTTCAGATGTAGATATTGGGGTCGGGGCCTGGGGGTTGTGTCTCATGTGCAGATTTGTATGCAAAGGTGGCATGTGCGTGACACCATGCCTCTCACCATGGTGGCGGTCCTTAGCGACCCACTGGTACATGTGTTCATCTGTGGTGCTACATCGGGCGCCGCCCATGCCCATCCCCCGTCTTTGCCATGGGTACGGTACCATGTATGGTACCGTTGTCATGCACACAGACACACACGTATATGCTTACACCTGTCATTCACAATCCACTGACATGTTGCAATAAGAGACAGCTGACCATCGTAAGTACATCAAACATATGTACAATATTTATTGGGGGGGCAAAGCTGTGGGACCCTGTACAGGCATGGGCCCTACCTTTCCCAGTCCCCGGCGGTGGTGGCAGTCCCAGGGCATGGCCGGCACAGGGCAGGGGTTGCATGTATAGTGCCCACACTCACACCCCCTGGGGGTCCTCATTGCCTGGTGGCTGGCCAGCTGCGCTTGCCGCGCATCTGTCATTCAGCATGCGCAGCCACCACGGCCATGGTCTCCAGCACCCGCCCCAGAATGTGGGCGTGCTGCAGCATTCAGCCCTGCTGGGCCCTCGTCTGCACGTTCGGCCACTGTGGGGGAGAGGTACATACATTACCACCATGGTCACACATCTGGCACATCATGCAGACATGTCCTGTGGCCCTGCAGGCCAATGGACCACAAGGACATGCCGCATCACTCACTGTCCTGTTGGGCCTGCTGTTCCCGCTACACCCGCGCCACGTAGTGGGGGTATCTGGCTCACAGCTCATGGGCCTCCTTGTGCAGGTCCTCGACCTGTGGGTGAAGCAACGTGTAGGGACATTAGGGAACAGACATCCATCGCCAGCCGGTGCTGCACCACACACATACCTGGGTGCAGCAGGTGGCTGCCCCTACTGTGTGCTGTGTGTCGACTGCTAGCTGTTACCCATGCCACACACATGTGTGCATTGTGGCTGCACATGTCCAGGTTAGCCCCTACGTGCCCTGCGTGCAAATCCCCAGGCACCCATTACTGCCCCGGCAGCCTATCTGTGCTTGGGCCTACCACACCACACCATATGTGCCTTTGCTGTGCTGTGGGTCATGGGCGCCATGAATGGGGGGCTGCATGGTGTCAGCATACATACACAGTGTGCCAGGGGGGCAGGGCATGCACCACTTCCCGCACATATGCACCACTGTGTCAGCATGTCTGCTACACCAATCAACCTGTCTGCAGCCCTTGTCCGACATATGCACAGACTGTATAGGCATGTGCCACTGTATGCACTGGTGTGAGCGATGATCATGTGTCTCACCAGTGGCCCTTGCACACAGCAACAGCCACACCCGAGTGTGCCCTGGGGATGTGCTGCTATATGCCCTTCAGGCTCCAGCCACAACATGGCAATATGTGTGGCCTGCACACATCAGCCAGTGCACCTACCATAACACCAGGATGGACAATGGACCTCTGTACTGAGGCCTGAGGCATCCTGGGGATTTTGCAGACCTGTGATACTTAAACAAGAGCAGTGAGGCCTGGAGCATCCTGGGGATTTTGGCAGACCTGTGAAACTTAAACAGGAGCAGGTACCATAACACCAGGATGAATAATAGGCCTCTGTAGGGAGGCCTGGAGCATCCTGGGGATTTGGCAGACCTGTGAGACCTAAAAAAGAGCAGGTACCATAACACCAGAATGGATAATAGACCTCTGTAACGAGGCCTGGAGCATCCTGGGGATTTGGCAGACCTGTGAAACTTAAACAAGCGCAGGTACCATAACATCAGCCAGTGTACCTACCATAACACCAGGATGGACAATGGACCTCTGTACTGAGGCCTGGGGCATCCTGGGGATTTGGCAGACCTGTGAAACTTAAACAAGAGCAGGTACCATAACACCAGGGTGAATAGTAGGCCTCTGTAATGAGGCCTGGGGCAACCTGTGGATTTGGCAGACCTGTGAAACTTAAACAAGAGCAGGTACTATAACACCGGGATGGACAGTGGACATCTGTAATGAGGCCTGGAGCATCCTGGGGATTTGGCAGACCTGTGGAACTTAAAGAAGAGCAGGTACCGTAACACCAGGATGGATAATAGACCTCTGTCATGAGGCCTGGGGCATCCTGGGATTTGGCACATCTGTGCAACTTAAACAGGAGCAGGTACCATAACACCAGGATGGATAATAGACCTCTGTAATGAGGCCTGGAGCATCCTGGGGATTTGGCAGACCTGTGAAACGTAAACAAGAGCAGGTACTGTAACACCAGGATGGATAATAGACCTCTGTAATGGGGCCTGGGGTATCCTGGGGATTTGGCACATCTGTGCAACTTAAACAGGAGCAGGTACCATAACACCAGGATGGATGATAGACCTCTGTGATGAGGCCTGGGACATCCTGGGGATTTGGCAGACCTGTGAAACTTAAACAAGAGCAGGTACAATAACACCAGGATGAATAGTAGGCCTCTGTAGTGAGGCCTGGAGCATCCTGGGGATATGGCAGACCTGGAAAACTTAAACAGGAACAGGTACCATAACACCAGGATGAATAGTAGGCCTCTGTAGTGAGGCCTGGAGCATCCTGGGGATTTGGCAGACCTGTGAAACTTAAACAGGAGCAGGTACCATAACACCAAGATGAATAGTAGGCCTCTGTAGTGAGGCCTGGATCATCCTGGGGATATGGCAGACCTGGAAAGCTTAAACAGGAGAAGGTACCATAACACCAGGATGAATAGTAGGCCTCTGTAGTGAGGCCTGGAGCATCCTGGGGATTTGGCACATCTGTGCAACTTAAACAGGAGCAGGTACCATAACACCAGGATGGTCAATGGACCTCTGTAATGAGGCCTGGAGCATCCTGGTGATTTGGCAGACCTGTGAAACATAAACAAGAGCAGGTACCATAACACCAGGATGGAGAATGGACCTCTGTACTGAGGCCTGGAGCATCCTGGAGATTTGGCAGACCTGTAAAACTTAAACAGGAGCAGGTACCATAACACCAGGATGAATAGTAGGCCTCTATAGTGAGGCCTGGAGCAACCTGGTGATTTGGCAGACCTGTGAGACCTAAACAAGAGCAGGTACCATAACACCAGGATGAATAGTAGGCCTCTGTAGTGAGGCCTGGAGCATTCTGGGGATTTGGCAGACCTGTGAGACCTAAACAAGAGCAGGTACCATAACACCAGGATGAATAGTAGGCCTCTGTAGTGAGGCCTGTGGCATCCTAGGGATTTGGCACATCTGTGAAACTTAAACAGGAGCAGGTACCTTAGCAATAGGATGGATATTATACCTCTGTAATGTGGCCTGGGGCATCCTGGGGATAGGGCACATTAGTGAAACTGCAACAGGAGCAGATACCATAACACTGGGATGGATAATAAATCTCTGTAATGGGTTCTGTGGCCCCCTGGGGACGGGGCAGATCTGCAAACATCGACAGGGAGGCCTACATTGATCCCATTTGGACACACAGCCACCTGCTTTTCCCTTGCTGTGCGTGTCTGATATGTGTGTTGGTTACCAGGTATTTTTTTTAAAGTCCTAGGTTTGGGCGCCTGTCCCCATTCACTTACCTCAAGTGGGTAGTCAGAGCCTCTATTATATCGCCTGGTGAGGTGCACCCAGGCCCTCCTCACTCTGCTGAGGTCCTGCCTATGGGAGGAGCCTGGAAACAGGCGCTCCTGGCTAAGGCATATTAGCTCTGCAAGCAGATACAGGTCTACATGGGTAAATGCAGGCTTTCTCGACCTGGCAGCCATCTTGTCTGTTGTATGTGATCAGACCTCATATGATGCTGTAAAAACATGCCTGTGCAGTGCACGCTTTGCAACACGCATACCTCCATTTGCGATGCGCATTGGTCTATTTGTTTATGTTACAGGTATCCTTTTCTATATCCGAGTATGATTGGTTTTCTGTTTGTGACATGCCCTATACCCATCTTCTTCCCATTGTGGTATCCCCTTCTGGGATTTGAACTCCCAATACATTGTAGTGTGACATATTGCCTAACCACTGCGCTACACATACCACATTATATTGCTGTGATGGACCATGTTCTTGTGGGCATTGAGGCCTGATGTTACAGCGTGTCAGACTTTCAGCCATCTGGGCCTCAGGCACGTGTTAGGCTAACGTTGATTATGGCACCTTGGAGCGCACCTTACACAATGGTATGCTGAGGAGTGCATCCTGGGACTCCTCAGCCCTAATAGTACGTTGTACGTCGCCCGATAACGCGCTTCAGAACATGGCGTGTTCGTGGGTTCTTTCTATGGTATATTGTGCTACCACACCTTAGTAGGTGCGTTACTGGGCGCCATATTGTACGATGCCATATAAGATGCTCGTCAGGTGCCTTGTGAGGCGCCTTCTACGGCACCTTATCGGGGTCCCTAGGCAGGGCACCGTACTGGGCACACCTGGACAGGTCATCTTCGTGGGCTCCCTGGGATATTTTGCCATTGTTCACAGTGGCATAACAATGTCACGGTGCCCTAGGTTACTTTGCCCTGTGGCCTGCAAGGTGCCTCAGGTTGACATGCATTACCTATGTCCAGGGATACTAATGTCACCCTAACACTGGATTGGCCACGGGTTACTGCCACTGCACAGGTGATTGGGGGTGAGTGCTGGAGGCTCCTGGACATGCCATATCTGCGGCCAGACCATGTGGCTGCCAGTACTGTTGACAAACATGTTGTGGGCAACTGCACCACAGCACTGGGTGTGGGCAATGTAAAATACTGGGAGGACAGTGGGTGGCAGATGGTGGGCATACGTGTCCCCCAGGGGAGGCGGGGGTGCCAGGATGGTTACGATGATGGGTGGAGAGAGGTATAGTGGTACCATGCTGAGGTATAGGCGAGGCAGGTAACGTAGAGGCACAATGCAGGACAGGGTCACAGTGCATGACTCTTGGTGGCAGCCTGCACAGGCAGTCAGGATTTTACACAGCTGACAGACGCGGATAACTCAACCAGAGGAATGTCGCCCACTGTGGTGAGTCTATTATGGGCTGGCAGCACATATCTGCAAAAATATGAGTTAGAGGCATGCAAGATATCTGAGTTTGGCACGCATGGGAGGGGGGAACAATAGGGGATTGAACCCATGGACACAGTTTGGAACGTCATTGTACGAACCAGTGGCCTATACCTCTATGGCCTGCTGTACAGCAATGTCTGAGTACAGAGGGACTGCAGGTCACCGCATGGACCATCTGCTCTGTGCGCCAGGTTAGGGTAACTGCACCAGCACCCATGATGCATTGCACATGCCGAACAGTGGTCCACAGCAGATCAACAAATGGGGTCTGCACATCTCTGTTACCTCAGCCTGGTAAGATGGACTGCCGTGCGTGATACTGGCACAGAGTAGCTATGGACCCTGCCATTGTGCAGGTTCTGTATTCACCCTGAAGGTATGGATGGCTGCCCAGCACTAGGTCCACAGTACATGTGGTGCTACATATAGGTCCTGCTGCACATCCCCATCACTGGCAGTGTGTGGCAGGTATCCCAGGCAGTGCGCCAAAGGCACCTCTGTGCCCATCTGTGTTCCACAGTCACAGGCGTCCCCCTGGGACCAGAGACCACCCAGATCAGTGTGTACCCAGTGTTAAGGTCTGGCTGCCATAACCACCTGTTAGCAGGGCGGAGGGGTGTCCAGTGTCTTATGAGGGTTATTTGCTCGGAATGAGGCCAGTTCACACGCTCCAATGGGTGATTTGGAGAGTTCTTGGGACTCTTATTTGAAGACACAGCAGCGCTGTGTGAGGGCTGATCTGCATCGTTTATCTTTGGTCGAGTATATCAACCGGCAACAAATCCCTAGAGGATTACGTATTTACAAAGAACCGCGTTTACCTAATATAGATGCCACCTTTATAGGAAAATGGAATAGTGTGTTAAATAAATGTTCCTTGGATCTGATGATCCTGATAATAGAGCACACTAAATTGGAAGTTACCCGGATGACCGCTGAGGTTGATAAGCTCCGAGACACTTTAAAAGAGTTTGAGACATCAGACCAATTTGCCCAAAAACTAACGGAGGCTCAGAAGAAAGTGGATTTGGTGAGACAGGAAGTGATGGCCAAGAAGACCAAGAAACTATCAAGAGACAACGCGGACTATACTGTGGGGTACGTATACCCCTGGCTCAATGTCAATCGGAAGCTCACACGAGGGGCACGAAAGAAGGTACACTTCGAGGAAAGCTCAGAGGATTCTGAGCAAACGAGCACCAGCACTTCCTCAAGAGAAGGAAATTTTTCCGAGGAGCGAGAAGACAAAAAGAAAAAGAAAAAACAGGACGACATCAGGGGAAGATCCACCGAGAGACGGTACCCGAGAAGGAGATAGGAAATCGACCAATTGAGCAGACTGAGAAGGATTTAGTTATCAACATTTCAGGGCAACCTCTCTCAACGGAGGAAATTCAGTTATTAGAGAAAGGCCTGTCATATGTACCACGAATAGTCCACGATCCGTTCCAGTTCAGACTTGATTTTTTTCAAGTTGATTCGGAAGCTTCATCTAAAAGCCTTTTTCGCCAACACAGCGAACGTCTCCGTCGATACCACTGAGCCTACTGCACCACAGTGTCTTCCTCGGATTCCTTTGCCTATTAAGTCTACATGGACGCCCCCAGGACCCTTGCCACCGGCTGTGTTGGTTTTTCAGGAATTAGTGTTGGCAGCAGTATGCCAGTTGGAAAGCACCCAAAGAAAACAGTTTGTTACTTTATCTCGTTTAGAACTTACGGTGCTTCGCCAATTACAAGATCAAGCTGATATAGTCATTAGGCGAGCCGACAAGGAGGGAGCCATTGTAGTACTTAATAGACAGTATTATATTTCAGAAGCACTTAGTCAACTTCAGGATACAGCAATTTATAAAAAGCTGGAAGAGGATCCCACATCCCGGTTGCGCTCCGAAATAAAAGCCATTACTGTAGCAGCGTTGCAGAAACATCTTCTAGAGAGAAAAGAATTTCGATATCTCAATAATACCTCCAGCACTATAGCTCAGTTTTATACTGTACCAAAGATTCATAAGAGTTTGGCAGCTCCCCCAGGGAGACCTATTGTGTCAACCAGAGGAACACCATTGGAGCCAGTCTCTACATACGTTGATTCTTTTTTACGTCCACTGTTATTGAATATACCTTCATATTTGAAGGATACAACGCATTTTTTGAATGTACTGGAGGAGTTTTCACAATGGGCAGCTACCAGTGATACCATTTTAGTAACTTTAGATGTAGTGTTGTTGTACACTAATATCCCCCAAGGGGCAGCGCTGCAGACAGTTGAACATTTTTTGAATCAGCGGGACGACATTAACAGCGAGGTAATCCAAATGCTCTTGAGATTAGCACGATTAGTAATATTTCAAAGCTTCTTTCAATTTCAGGATGCCATCTATCAACAGACAGCCGGGGTGGCCATGGGGGCGACATGCGCCCCGTCTATCGCCAATCTATACATGGCACTTTTTGAGGATCACTGGGTGAAAACTTCGCCTTATGTTACTAACATCATCATATGGCGAAGGTTCATTGATGATATTTTTATGCTTTGGAAAGGAGAGGAAGCGGATTTACTCCTCTTTTTCGATTGGTTAAATGCATGTGATCCACACATCAAATTCACCATAACTTATCACGCCAAGGTTATAACATTTTTGGATTTGCAAATTCAGAGGGGTGCCGCAGGTTGGAAGACTTCTGTGTTCACTAAGCCCACTGATAGGAATACATTCCTACATTTTACCAGTGCTCATCCACGTCAATTAAAGGAGGGTTTACCATTTTCCCAATTTCTGAGATATAAGAGAAATTGTTCTGAGGTTTCCGACTTCCGATTACAATCCAAACGATTGACGAAGAATTTTTTATCTCGGGGATATCCTCAGTCAGTGGTGAAACGGGCTTATACCCGAGCCCTGTACAATAATCGTTGGTTACTATTGTCTTCCAACAAAACCAAGAGATCGTCACGTCAAAAGACAGATACCAAAACAGTGAATTTTGTTACCCGTTATTCCCCTTTAAGTAAAACCATTCAGAAGATCATAAAGGATCACAGTCAGATCCTGGGGCAAACCCCAGGGTTAGGGAATAAAAGTATCCGTTGTGTTTGGGGCAGAGGCATAAATTTGAAGGAACAATTAAGCCCGTCTCGCCTTCGTTTACCTAGATCTGCGGGAGAAGTAGTTGAGAAACGGGGACACGCCAAATGTGGCTCGTGTAGCATTTGTGCCATCACATTGGAATTACAGGAATTCGAGCAACATGGAGTAGTGTATAAATTGAGGAACACAACTGATTGCTCTTCTAATTATGTCGTTTATGTGCTTCGTTGCCCCTGCCAGTTACTTTACGTGGGTAAAACGAATAGGTCACTCCGTAAGAGGATAGTTGAACATCGAAGTAGAATTTCTAACAGGGTCTTAGAAGCACCAATAGTGCAACATTGTCTCGATAAAAAACATAGTTTTGAACACCTTCGTGTTTATGCCATAGATCAGATTCAGCAGTCAAGGGGTATGAAAACCAAGGAACAAACATTAGTTTGGGAAGAACAGCGATGGATTTTCAGACTCAACACAGTTAAACCCCATGGACTTAATGCTTCCATTGATTGGTCCATATGTGCTTAGAAGGGCCTAAGGGGGGTTCCCCGAGTTCCTTCAAGATAGTAAGAATGAAGGGAGGAGCTAGGGGAGTAGTCCATAAAAGAGCCAGAAGTTGTGTTAAGCCGCATGCGCGGCGTTTTTTGGCTTTCATGAGAAGGAAATCAGCAAGGAGAGAGTTCGCCTCTCATAGTTGATCACAGCAATACACAAATGGGTGAATAATTCTCTCCTTTTTAGTTAAAGAATGTTATCACAGCTGCCATAGCAAACAGCATATTTATAGGAACAGTATGATGGTTTTGGAAACAAAGGGAGTGAAAATTATTCGCTGTTACATATTTTTCAGAAGAGTCCCGGATGCGGGTGAACATTCCCCTGACAAAACAGCTTGAGTGAAACGCTTGGGCGCCTTAGATGAACGGCGTTGGGACTTGAGAAACACTTGCTACCGGTGATAAGGACTTCAGTAATAACCGCTGAGAGTGGTAGTTTCCTCATTGTATGACAGAATGAACATTCAACAACAACAAATAAGATAAGTGTTCGTAAGAGATTAAGAGTGGTTTCAGAGATAAGGTTTGGAAAAAGCGTTTATGCTGGACAGATTTTTAAATAATTTCAAAATAATTTCATAATAATCTCTACTGCACCACATTACAATTGAGGAAGATTTGAAAGTTTTGAAAGAGCCTGTAAGGGACACGCGTATGGGACACCATTGGCATTAACAGATTTTAAGAGAAAATTGAATGAGAAAAACACAGAAAAAATCATGTAAATTGCTATTAAAGGCACATGGAGATGGGTCGTTGATGTGAAAAGCAGTCTAGTAAAGGTGTTTTAAACCTTACATTTAACTGCAAAGTTTTATACTGAGACCCAAGTGCCTAAACATAGTAATTTCACCAGTTCCGTTGGGTGAAAGTTCAAGCATTAGATTCCATAAGTTCATGAGACATTTCTGAACTGAGCAGGAGGTACTAGTGGTGCAGTGATGTTACCTTGAACTCCGTGCTGGGGCCAGCAGCCTGCCTGTACAGCATGATTTGGATAGTGGAGCCTGTGTGAGTGGGTGTTTCTACCCCTGTTGGCTGCTGCTGTGTGGATTGCACGGTTTGATGTTGTATCTACTTAGTAGGGTAAAATTTTGGGATGTGTTCTGCAGGTTCCAGCAGCTGGGACCTGTACCTGTGACCCTCTGCTCCTGGACACACTGGCTGTGTGTACTGCACCATGGTGTTGCCACAGAGGCCCAGCAGTCCCTGGAGCTACCTTTACCTCTCCTCAGCCAGAAATTTCCTGTTTTTCCTAAGTAGTAGGGCAAATGTTTGTGATGTGTTCTGCAGGGTCTGCAGCTGGGACCTGAACCTGTGACCCTCTGCTCTGAGTCACACTGGCTGTGTATACTGCACCACAGTGAGGCCACAGAGGCACAGCAGTCCCTGGGCCATACCTTTACGTCTCCTCAGCCAGACGTTTTCTGTTGCACTGCACACCACATACTGGTACAGGGCATGGCCTGGGTCCACTGCAGACAGGTGCCACTGCCCCCTCCAGCACGGACACACACCCCCATGCTATGCTGATATAACCATATGCTGTTGGTGTTTGTTGTGCGCCGTCCCAGGCCATCCACTGTTCCGGTAGAAAGGTGCCTACGGTGCGGCGTCTGGGGTGGGAAGGCATACATGGACATCCCCACCCCCACCCCTCATCACCGCCTAACAACATTCTGTCCCTTCAACATGGTGGTGGGATGGATGCGGGGATGTCCTGTCTCTGCCCTGGCAACTATTGGCTAGTGTGGACAATGTATTTGTATATTGTGTTTGGCCTTTATCAGATGCTGTCTTTCAGACTTCCAGTTTCTATGTTCCTATGTGCCACCTGGGCGACACCCAGGTCCGCCCTATGCCCCGGCTGCCCCCAGTACATGTGCCACCTACAGCTCCCTATGCCCTATTTACACCATTGCCATAGTGGCCTCTCATACTTGGGCACTATGGTGTTGCTGCAAATGGAGCACTACGATCACGTTTCTTGTGCTCCCTGCCTATGCTGTACATTGCTGACACCAAAATGGTTTCTCTCTCCTGCAAATGTGCATCTAACGGCAGGTTTTCATTCGCAGTAGGATTCATCCCTTCAGTTCAGTGCATTACTGTGCAGGGAGCCTCTCCCCACCCACTCCCTGCCCATTGACCCCTGCTCTCCGCCCTCTCTCTTCCCTCTGCAGTGTGTATCACGCCACGGAACGCTTCTGCGCGGTTTGTAACGTTACTGCGCGTTAATGTTACATACCGCATGTTAACGTTACCTAACGAGCAGTCTGTAACGTTACTGCAGTTTAGTAAACATACCCCTAAAACTCTTCCATGCCCATGAAGTGATTTACAAGAATCAATGTATGCCAAGACTGTACAACCCTAGAGCTGAAGGTGGGCTAGGACTAATAGAGATTACATACAGAGCTACTATCAAAGGCCTCCAGGCCTACTTAACTGCATCGTCAGATCCAAATATGTACTGTAAAAAGTGCTGAAATATGAGAGTAAACATTCAGAATCTGTCTCCATCACCAAACTTGGACAAGCATTCCGATGACTAGAAGGAATGAGTGAAAATTCACAAGTATGTATAAGGAAGGCAGTAACAGAATTGGCAAAACAAGAGAAAAATTTCTTCAAGGAATTAGATCAACAAACAAGGAAAGACAAGTGGCAGATGCACAAATACAGTGGGAAGTACAGAGTGTTACTCCAGGAACTCTTTGTCGATCAAGAACAGACACATGAATGGTTAAGGAGGGGTGAACTTAAACCAAAAGATGAGAGGTTGATAGCTGCAGCCCCGGACAGTGGCTTACGGATGAGATGGTTTACAGTGAGCATTGAAAAAACTTGTAATACAGACATATTCAATTTTGTAAGAAAGACCTGGACTCACCTCAAAGCTGGCTGTGAAGTTCTGATGGCAGAAAATGTCTATACAGAAAGACATAATAGCTTAGCGCGCCTGATCTATTGGAAACTCTGTAAACACTACAGCATCACTGTGCCCGAAAAGCACTGGGTTCATGACCCTAAGAGAATTACAGAGAATGAGGAGGTTATGACCACCTGGGATTCTCCCATTCCGACCAATAAAATGCTGGATGTGAGGAAGCTGGATATAGTGGTTAAGGAGAAAAACACCAGAACAGCATTGATAATAGCTACTTTGTGAATCGTGTGGAGAGGCAGAAGATCCTGAAATGCCAGGAAATGCAATCAGAGACCATGAAAATGTGGCAGAAAGATATAGAAATATTTTCCATCGTGTTGAGTGCCACCAGCTTGATAAAGAAGACTTTCTAAACACATCTTGACAAACTACCCATACATGTTACATCTTACAAACTCCAGCAGGAGGCTCTCTTTGGCATGATGCAAGTATTACGCCGAGTTTTAGCAGTAAATTTGAGAGACTGAGATCATACTCCCCATGCCCTGGCTTAGAAGTGAGGTTCACAACTGTCATGGTATGTGCAAAACTAACCCATTTGCAGAGACTGTCCTGCAAATGAGCTCCCAGTGCCCTTGCTAGAACACTATACTGTTTGTTTTTTTTACAGACCTTGACCTGGAATCTGGAGACCTGAGGTACCCAAAATGTTGAATATGGGTGCAGATGGTCTTCATACTTTATAGAAGGGAATATATAGCTGTAGTGGACACTTCTGTTGCTTATGGGGACATTTTGAGAGGTTCTACTTACATACTGGTATGTACTCTATTGTGCAGCTAGATCAATAGCTGCATTGAAACTACATTTCCAAGGGTGCTTAACACCTACACCTCCAGAAACTTTGTAGACCTAGTACCGTACCACTGGGGTTGGATATTGTTGGACTGCACCATCACACCCTGCTCTACATCTACAATGAGGAGGATGGATGCTGCTACCAGTACCCTCATTCCTCTGGTATGTGCGTATCTTGGGAGGAGGGGCATAGTGAATCGAGTGGTGGTGTGGACACCTGTCATCAAAAGCCTTAGCAATGTGGGCGCCTATACATGTGGCCAGTAGCAGCCAATGGCAGATGTGTTGTCTTCTTGTATTTCTTCATATTAGCCAGCATTACACAGAATGCATTTGTTTTATCATTTACGTGATCTTTATGGTGGATGGATATGTTCTCCTAACAGGATCCCTGCACTCACATGATGGCTGTGTAGGTCTAAATTGCTGTATACATGCACACCTTCTAGCAAGACACATTGAAAGGTTGTATTGCAACCTACCAACACAACTCCCTTTGGCTCTCTATGGGTTATACATGGTGCCAAGGCTATATTTTAGCTCTTGCTTAAGAGAACTCACGTTTAATGCCTTGACCATTCTACACATATCTGTACCCTGCACAAGGTACTCCCCATCGAATTCTTTCTCCCATCCCTTTGGCACTTCCGAGGTAAACCACTTATATACTCCTGGACCACTCTTGCGGCCAGTAACTGATCACAGAGCAGCTTAGTATAGTTAGCAACAGCTCTGGGGCTTATATACACCTTGACCTGCAACTGCTTATGGCACTCTGCTGGCAACAACCAATCAAGGCAACCCACTTGTTTAGGGCTCTAATGAGGCTGGCACTGCAGTTTAGTGCTGTATGCTGTAGATGTATGGTATGAGCATGTCTTCTCAAAAGAACTGCCAAATACTACGGCAGGGCAGCTGTTGCTCTGACTACTGTGAGACCCTCCCTGTCCAAGTTGTAGATGCCTCAACAGATGTGACATACTTTCCTACTCCTACAGCTCCTGCCTGATGCACTGCAGTATGTCAGGGTGGGACATCTGCACGGCCTCGGTGTCTTGCAGAATACAAAACCGTCTATGGAAGCCTTTTAAAATATGAACCTATTTTGAGGATGTGATGGACTCGGGTCATTTGGATATACAGAATTATACATGGAAAAGCTATAACTGGCTGTGATTTCCAGAAAGAGGTTAATGCTGCTACTTAAGTTCATACCATCAGGGACATTTTGAAACTGTTCCATTTGTCAGTATCAGCTCCAAGCATTCTTGGAAGCACAGTCTTGCATTTCTATACCTATAAAACCAGGACTAGAAATCTGAATAAACTAAGAAATGGATATTAAAAAACAAAACTGACATTTTTTTCTGGAAACATGATTGGCAGTTTTCTACATACTGACAGAGATGTGTGTATTTTCTTTGGAACCTCTAAGTGAAATTTATACCTCTAATGATGAAGGTTTTCACCAGCCATTTTACTGTGCCCATGTTCTCCCCTTGTGTTTTTCTTGGAGCTGCTGACTGAAAAAAAGCACCAGGTGGTTATCTTTAAAATGCTGATCACAGCATTGCAAACATAGTGCCCGTCTATTATTCTGATGTCAAGTTAATGCAATTCTGACATTCCAACAATGGCTGATTCATTCATCAATGTAGTTGCAAGGGAAAATAACTTGCCTTAAGCTTCATTATCTTTAATAGTTTTCTTCTCATGAAATGTTTTACAGTTTTTCATTGTACAACCAACAAAATGAGCCCTCACTCCTATACAGAGCCAGGACTTTGGGGGGGGGGGGGGGGCGTTGTTTGAAAATGTTATTAGTAGAAGTTTGACATCCCATCTGACTCCTGAGACAGAAGGCTCCCTTCGTAGTCAGCTCAATGCAGTTCCATCCATACTTGTGCAGTTATCTGTTTTAAGCCTAGTTCATAAAGACACATAGGCATCTTGGGCCTGATATTGAGTTGGGCAGGCTATGTGCCCCTACGGCGCATAGCCCTGCCCACTGACCCTTAAACCCTGTTAATCAATGCTGGAGCCATATGTAGCCACAGCATTGAATATCTGGGAATCGCCGCACATACCAAAAGCCACAGTAGCTAACCGGGCAGCAGCGATATTGCATGCTGCCAGGTTAGCTCCTGTACCTGAAAGATAGGCGAGAGTTTTCCTCGCCTATCTTTTAGGTGCAGGTCGCTAATTGGGCAGCATGCAATATCGCTGCTGCCCGGTTAGCAACAGTCTCTGCCTCCGCTCTGCCCTGGAACGCTCCAACACACCCCAGTGCTAATCGGATAGCATTGGGGTACATAGGGGAGTTAGCAGGGGATATTCAGTGGCACTAACTGTTTAAGTACCATTGAATATCCAGATTTAAGGCATTTACATGGTTTAATTGGATGCAAACCATGTAAATGCCTTTCAAAAATCGGGCCCCTTGTGTCTTTATAAAATTGCCCGCAAAAGCAGCCAAAATTGTAGTTAAAAATGCAGCTGTGTATCTCTGCACCCACTCAAGAGCAAATGTAAAGGCACATGACTGAAGGAAGGGTACACATAACAGTGAGGTAGGGGATGCCAGCATCTGTTGCATAGCAGTTGGATTGTATGCACAAGTAATCTTTTTCATGTTAACAGATACTTTGATACTTTATATTAGTAATAATAAGCTCAGTACATCATGTGAAAGGAATGATGAACCATACTGTCCATAACTAAAGCACACTCAAATACAAAACTGGGCGTAGGGTAGGATTCACGGTGTAATTCTGACTGTGCCCCTGGCACCGAAAAAGATGGTCTCAGCTCTCCTCCCATAATGATTTTCTACCAATCCACTGCCAGCATAAGGAGCACATTTTTACAATCTTCTTTTGACAGTAAGGTAAGCTATGAACATTCTTCTACAAACTATGTCAGAGTAACTTATAGAGGGTGAATATACATGCTGCAATATATTCAGTAACAGCTGAGATGTTGTTGTGTTATTGACCAAAGCAGAGATCACCAAGATTGGTCTTTCACCATCTGGCTAAGGGAAGAGGGTGGAGTTAGAGGAGCTAATTTTATAAAGGATTTTTTTTTTCATGTGAAGGCTTTTTTATAAAATTATGCCAGGGGTTATGCATGTAAAGGTGTGTATATGGCCAAGAAGATGTGCACTTTTCACAACCTGCGTGTAAGAACATAAGAACACAAGATATGCCATACTGGGTCAGACCAAGGTCCATCAAGCCCAGTATTCTGTTTCCAACAGTGGCCAATCTAGGTCATACGTACCTAGCAGTTTCCCCAAGGGACACAGGTTCCACAATGCTTGTATTGGTTCAAGCATTGATATCCTGGGTCCCTTCTTAATAATGGTTTATGGACCTTTCCTCCAGGAACTTGTCCAAACCTTTTTTAAACCCAGCTACACTAACAGCCTTTACTACATCCTCCGGTAACAAATTCCAGAGTTTGATTACACGTTGAGTGAAAAAATATTTTCTTTTATTAGTCTTAAATAGTTTACCCTGTAGCTTCATTGCATGTCCCCTAGTCTTTCTATATTCTGATAAGGTAAACAATCGATCTACGTTTACCCGTTCCACTCCGTTCATTAATTTATAGACTTCTATCATATCTCCCCTCAGCCGTCTCTTTTCCAGGATGAAGAGCCCTAACCTTTTTAGCCTTTCTTCATAGGAGTATCCTTCCATCCCCTTTACCATTTTGGTGGCTCTTCTCTGAACCTTTTCTAAAATTTCTATATCCTTTTTAAGATACGGCGACCAGAATTGCACACAATATTCAAGGTGCGGTCTCACCATGGAACGATATAGAGGCATTATAATATCTTTTGTTTTATTTTCCATTCCTTTCCTTATCATACCTAGCATTCTATTTGCTCTCTTGGCTGCTGCTGCACACTGGGCCGAGGGTTTTAACATGGTATCCACAATGACGCCTAAATCTTTTTCCTGGGTGGTGGTTCCTAATGTGGAACCTTGCATCGTGTAACCATAGTTTGGGTTGTTCTTCCCTAGGTGCATAACCTTGCACTTGTCCACATTAAATTTCATCTGCCATTTTGATGCCCAGTCTTCCAATTTATCAAGATCCTCTTGCAATTTTCCACAGTCCTCTTGGGTTTTAACAACTTTAAATAGTTTTGTGTCATCTGCAAATTTGATAACCTCACTCGTTATTCCACTTTCCAGGTCATTTATGAATATGTCAAAAAGCAGCGGACCCAGCACAGATCCCTGGGGTACACCACTATTCACTTTTCTCCATTGGGAAAATTGGCCATTTAGCCCTACCCTCTGCTTTCTATCTTTTAACCCACCTCTGCTTTTAACCCACCCTACCCTCTGCTTTCTAGTCCCACAGGTGCTCCTTGTGGTCTTGGGCAAGCCACTTAACCCTCCATAGCCCATGTTCCCTGTAAAATAGTTAACTCGAAGTTCAATGTAATGTAATTTCAGTTTGTTCAATGTAAACCGCACTGATGCAGAATAGCGCGGAATATAAGAAAATGTAAATAAATAAATTAATAAATAACCAGTTCCTGATCCACAATAGTACACTGCCTCCTATCCCATGACTCTTTAGTTTTGCCAAAAGTCTCTGATGAGGGACCTTGTCAAAGGCTTTCTGAAAGTCCAGATACACAATATCAACCGACTCACCTTTGTCCACCTGATTATTCACTCCTTCAAAAAAACATAACAGATTAGTAAGACAAGATCTTCCTTGTCTAAAGCCATGTTGGCTGTCTCCCATTAGGTCATGACTATCTACATGCTGAGTAATTTTATTCTTTATGATGGTTTCTACCATTTTTCCCGGTACTGATGTCAGGCTCACCGGTCTGTAGTTTCGCGGATCACCCCTGGAACCCTTTTTAAAAATTGGTGTTACACTGGCGATCCTCCAATCTTCAGGTATTAGAGATGATTTTAATGATAGTTCACAGATTACTAATAGCAGATCTGCAATCTCATATTTCAGTTCTTTCAACACCCTTGGATGTATACCATACGGCCCAGGTGATTTGCTACTCTTCAGTTTATCTAATAGTTGTAATACATCTTCCCGACGTATCGATATTTCCTTCAATTCTTCCGCACCTTTA
Organism: Ichthyophis bannanicus; assembly: GCA_033557465.1. Lineage (NCBI taxonomy): Eukaryota > Metazoa > Chordata > Amphibia > Gymnophiona > Ichthyophiidae > Ichthyophis > Ichthyophis bannanicus. The sequence goes on along the minus strand of CM066033.1, from coordinate 1,055,627,191 downwards.
AATACCACTTCAGTCATGGGTAACATCCCTACATCTTCCTCAGTAAAGACTGAAGCAAAGAATTCATTCAGTCTCTCCGCTATTGCCTTGTCGCCTCTTAGTGCTCCTTTAACCCCTTTATCATCTAATGGACCAACTGACTCTCTCACAGGTTTTTTGCTACGAATGTACATGAAAAGGTCTTTACTTCGCGTTTTTGCTTCCGCAGCAAGCTTCTTCTCAAATTCTCCCTTGCATTTGACTTGTCAGTGCTTGTGCTGTTTCCAGGTTTCGTCGTTTGGCTCTTTTTTCCATTTCCTGAAAGATGCTTTTTTGGCAACAACAGCCTCTCTGACCTCACCTTTAAACCATGCTGGCAGTTTTTTGGACTTCCTTCCACTTTTCTTAAAGCGTGGAATACAGCTGGTCTGGGCTTCCAAGATAGTATTTTTCACAACAGCCAAGCCTGATGTATGTCTTTAACCTTTGCAACTGCTCCTTTTAGTTTTTTCTTAACTGTTTTCCTCATTTTATCATAGTCTCCCTTTCGAAAGTTATAAGGTAGTACTGTGGATTTCCTTACTATCCCTCCTCCACTAATTAAATCAAAGGCGATCATGCTATGATCACTATTGCCAAGTGGCCCCAACAACCTTATCTCTTGCACTAGATCTGGTGTTCCACTAAGGACTAGGTCTAATATGGCTTCCCCTCTGGTTGATTCATGAACCAGCTGCTCCAAGAAGCAGTCATTTATTTCATCTAGGAACTTTATCTCCCTAGCATGTCCTGATGTGACACTGACCCAGTCGATACCGGGGTAGTTGAAATCACCCATTATTATTACTGCGCTGTAACTTTTGTTAGCTTCCTTGATTTCTTTGAGCATTTCATCATCTATTTGGTCATTCTGGCCAGGCGCTCGATAGTACACCCCCACTGCCATTGCCTTCCCCCTTTTACATGGAATTTCAATCCATAGAGATTCTACAGCAGATTTTGTTTCCTGCAAAACTTTAATCCTTTCTGACTCAATGCCCTCTCTAATATATAGAGCAACCCCTCCACCAATTTGATCAGCTCTATCATTACGATATAGTTTGTACCCAGGTATCACAGTGTTCCACTGGTTGTCCTCCTTCCACCATGTCTCTGATATTCCAATCATATCTAACCTTTCATTTAGTGCTATATATTCTAACTCTCCCATCTTATTTTTTAGACTTCTAGCATTTGCATACAAGCATTTTAGAGAATGTATTTTATTCATATTAATTTGGCTATTGTTAGGCATGTTCAGGGGCAGGTTTTGGGTACAGCATAGGCAGAGTCAAGATTTACATGTGTTCTTTATAACATATCTTTGTACGTGCATAAATATTTATGCCTGATTCCGAACATGTGTAAATGTCCATGGCTTCAATTTAGGTGTGATCTCTGCTGCATTGCCCCAGTATTTTAGAAAACACACAATTAGCTATGGCGGTCATTTTCAATCATGAATAGCGGTGTTGGATGTCTGGGTTGGACATCCATCCCACATTTAGCCCCTGATCGCAATTCTGGTGCCAGCGCTCTCTGCATATACACAGAGTTTGTGTGGGGAGCGCTGGACGGGGGCAGGAGGGGGCGGTGCAGGGGATGAGCAGGAGCAGTGCGGGGGTGGGGCCATCATCTGGGACGTACAGAGGCAATTCAGCTCATGCTCTGTATGTCCCCCAACACCTACTTAGATGCCTGAGAATGGAATAAGTGCTGGGTTTGGCGAAGATTGTATGTTGCAGGCCCTCTAGCCCCATTGCGCCACAGGGGCACAAATCCCGCCACCTGAGCCAGGCCTAGGGGACCACTGCTGAGGGTTGGACGGCGATGTGGCTGTGCCACACACTGTCTTGGGGATTCCGTGTTTCCGACTAGATGTGCTGGTGCCATGGTGACGGGACACCACTATACCAGCACTCCAGCCAGAGTGTTGAGCAGACCGGGAGGGCAGATCCTTGAACGGCTTGCAGCTTTGGCTTGCTGGGCCGTCTAAGTGCCTGATTCCGCAATAGATCCCACGCAATGTTCCCTCTAATTTTCTGTAGGCTGTGTGCGCATAAAATATCAGCTGTGTGCAGCTTTTGAAGGAAGGTTAAATTTTTGTGCGCCACATAACGACACTCGGAGTTATATACTTTAAAATTTGACTACACGTCAGAATACAGTATGTACACCACACTGATTTTAATCAAATTAAATGAAAATAGACGATTACTAAATGAAGGGGAAATTTCTAGTAATTACAATCATAACTTTTAAATTTTAAGACATCTGTGGTGTCTTCTATCAGAATCAGAGCCGTAATTTTTGTGCGCTCTGTTGTAAAGCATGTGCGCTCGCTTGGCAAGGTGTGTGCGCGCGCACACGCGCACAGCTTAGAGGGAACAGTGATCCCACGTTTGTGGAACTGGGTACAACTTGGCCCCGTCCAAGTTGTAGCTGTCCAGACGGCCCGGACATGTACACGATGGAATCAGCCTGCACGGGTCTTTATAAAATAGCCTCAAAATAGGCACCTACTTGATTTTCACACCTAGGCAGCCTGTTACAAAATTACCTTCACGGTGTCTCTATCAGAACATGAGCATTTGAACTGGAAATAGCGTGGGTAAGGAGGAGCTGGCAGTCCAAAATAAACTGCCTGAACCCCTGATGTTTTTCTGCCTAAAGATCGGCTGCAATGAAAGCATCATGCTGAGCAGCCAATGACCAGGATTAGCATGATATATACACATGACATCCAAAGCAGGCTGAATTTATCACTCCTCAAGTAAAATAGAAAAAGAGAAGGAAGGGATGTGGGAGAGAAGGTGTTATTTTAAGAAATTAATACTACCAGAAAATATAGCATTCATTTCAGAATCAGAATCAGAATTTTCATATCAGCCCTGTTCATTTTGTCAAACTCATAGTCATTCCTTTTGAGCCCTTGAACAGATTTCAGTGATAATTATCACAATATTGAGGTCAATTTAGCCATCTAGAGGCTGAAAATTAGGCTGTAACTATTATATATTTGGCAGGCAGAAGGCGTCAGGCAATATCTTATATCTTACCCCGAGTTAGCATCGTGGCTCCTGTAGTGAGCCAGAACAGTGATGAATACTGCTTATAATGGATAATTTTATAAAGGCTTCTCTGCCTGTAAAATCTGTTGTACATGTAGAAAAGGCCTAATACGCTTATAAGTATGTGTGCCAACAAGGTGGTTGCGTGCTAGATGTAGGCATACACATGTAGGCTACATATAGGCATGACCGGAGCATAGTTTGAGCAAAGTAAGGGAGGAGTTTGAAATATGCATGCAATTTTATTTTATTTATTTAATGTTTCTTCTATACCGCACTATTTATTATCAGTGCGGTTTACATTTTAACAAGGGTCGCTCAAATCAGTCAAGACTGTTTTGCGTTTACATTATAACAGGAAGTAAAACTTGGAGCAAAATACAAAGTAACTATATACATAATGACATAGAACAACGAATATAGCTTGGCCATTATTGCCACGGAAAGCTAATAGGTGAAGCTGCTATTACTAGGGACACATTTGATTATGTAGTGAATGGAGAGTTTGTGGGGGTTGGATGGTGACTGAGCGGTGGTAGGGTAGAGGCTTGTGCGAAGTGTAGCAAGAAGATGTGGTGTTTGATTGCTTTCCGGAACTGCATGAGGTCTTTGATTGATCTTATTTCAGGAGGGAGATCGTTCCAGCATTTTGGGGCATAGAAGGCGAAGGTTCTTTTCCTGGTTGATTGGGTACAATTTATGGAGTCTTTGGGGATGATCAATGTGTTGTCTGTTACTGTCCTCCTCGTTCTATTTTTCGGGGTAGGGGTGATGAGGTCGCTGAGTGCCATGGGAGCTAGGTTATTGACAATCTTGAATGTAATGAGGAGAATTTTGTAGGTTAGCCTGCAGTATATTGGAAGCCAGTGGAGCTCTTTAAGTGTTGGGGTGATATGGTCTGTTCTGGCTAGACCGCAGAGAACGCGGGCAGCAGCGTTCATCGCGAGTTGAAGAGGATTAAGAGAGTTCTTGGGGAGACCATACAGGATTACATTTGCATAGTCAAAGTGTGGTAGTATGAGGGCCTGGAAAATGGTTCGGAAATCATTAGGGGGTAGCATGGGTCTGAGGTGCCTTAGTGTTCTGATTTTATTGTATATGGTTCTGGTTATGATGCTTATGTGCTCCTTAAAGTTCAGGTGCTGGTCCAGAGTAATCCCTAGGTAACGTATGGTGCATTTACTTGGGAGCTCAGCATCTCTTACTTTTAGCGTGGATGGAGGGGAGAAGGTTTTGTTCCTTGAGATGAACAAAACTTTGGTTTTCTTGAAGTTTATGCGAAGATTTTGGGTTAGTAGCCAGTCTGTGATTGCGTTGAAACAGTTGACAAGGTTGGTGAAGTCTGGGAGTTTGACTTTGAAAGGCGTGAACAGCAGGACATCATCGGCGTAAATTAGAGTGGAGATATTGTAGGAGCAGATGATGTCACATATCGGCTGCATGTAGATGTTGAATAGAAGCGCAGAAAGCGAGGAGCCTTGTGGAACACCTTGTTTTTGGTGGAAAGGAACAGATGTGTTGGACCTAACCTGGACATGTTGCCAGCGATCTATTAGGTAAGACCTACACCATTCCCAGGCGAGGCCACGGATGCCCTTCTCATGAAGACGGGTGAGGAGTTGATTGTGATTGACGGAGTCAAAGGCGGCAGCGATATCCAAAAAAATGAGAGCAAAGCCATTCTCGACATTGTTTATTCCTCTGTTCAAAGTGTTGGTTAAGGTGGTGAGCAGTGTTTCTACTCCATGAGATTCTCTAAACCTGTGCTGACAGGGGTCAAGAGGAGCTGCTGTATCAATGTGTTGTTGGATCTGTCTTTGTACAACCTTCTCAATTATTTTGGTTAACAAAGGTATACTCGAGATTGGGCGGTAGGATTCTGCCTTCAGTGGGTCGAGTCTGATATTCTTCAGGAGTGGTCTTATTGATGTTTGTTTGAGGAGTGAGGGGAATGAGCCTGTTGCAAAGGATAGACCAATGATGTTCATTAGGATTGGACTAAGCTCGAGTCGCAGGGTTCTAACCCAGTATGCTGGGCAAGGGTCATTTGGGGCTGTGGAAGTGTTGATGCTGGAGATAAAGTCTTGGATGTTTTTCTCGGCTGGTAGGATAAACTTTTCAATTGGTGGTTGTAAGGTGGATGTTTGGTAGGGAGTGGATACTGAAGCTTTATCAGTCCTGAGGCTCTTGGATTGGAGGTAGTCTGCATATGACTGGGGGGATATTGGCTCAAGTTGGGTAGGGGATGGTTCCTTAATTAGGGATTTTGCTAGGCTGAAAAGGTCTCTAGGTTTGTTAAGTGAACGTAGTAGGAGCTTGGCGTGGTACTCACTCATTCTGTGGTAAATCGTTTCACAGTGGGATTTCAGGTGTTCAAGATAAGTGGATTTGTCAGTTTGGGAGCGGGAGTGTCTCCATTTCCTTTCTTGTTTCCTGAGAATGAGGAGAGATGCCCGAAGATCTGCTGTGAACCATGGAGCTGGTTGTCTTTTGCTTTTACATCTTTTGGTGGTCGCTGATTTGTCTATGGCCAGAAGTTGTGCAAATTCTTTCAGTGTGATGTTCCAGTTTGTGATTGCTTCTTCCAGGTTAGGTAACGTTTGTTTGAGAGTTGGAAGGACATGTTTCGTGAACTCTTCTATATCAAGAGGTCTGAAGCGTGTTGTATTTGTAGATACAATTTTGGCATCACTGGGTGGAGTTTGGGTATGTTGTGAGGGGATAAGGAACGTGATTAGATTATGGTCAGACCAGGGAACAGGAGTAATAGAGATGTTGAGGTCGTATTGGTGACTTGCCACTGAGTGAGGAGCAATTTATAAAATACATGAGTACATGCAGAGTACACTTGCCTAGGGGCTGAGGTAAATATGTGCATCAGCATTTGCGTGCTACTGGGCTGAATCTGGAAGCCTATTTTATATGAACATAACATAAGAAGATAAGAAATGCCATAAGGGGTCAGATCAAGGTCCAACAGTGCCTAATCCAGGTCACAAGTACCTGTCAGGTTTCCAAAAAGGAGAAATGACAAAAGCAGGTGCACCAAAACAGTAGTTGGTCTAAACAGCTTTATTCCAAAACAACCCCTAATATGTTTCAACTGTTAAGCCTTCTTCAGGGGGTAAAAGCCTCGAAAAACAAACATAAAAACATAAAACGCAATAAGAGAATACATAGAAACATAGAAACATAGAAACATAGAAATATGACGACAGAAAAAGACCACATGGCCTATCTAGTCTGTCCTTCCATAACAACTATAATAAACGTAAAAATCAAAGTACATAAAGAATTAAAATGTACATAAATATATATAAATAAATAACACACAGTGGAGTCACAATGTTAAAAGAAAACAATAAAATATACTGCCACCACCCACTCCCTAACCTTGAGGGTTTGAGGAGGGGTGGGCCTTGAGATTAAGGTTGTAGTTGTGTAGGTCGAATGATAAGGCAGGCAAAAGAATATTTCTTTTTATAAGGATTTATTTCTCCCGCTTCAAAAAGGATAGGACAAGCATAAAGGATAATGTATTGTAGCCAAAAACACAGGAACAATGAAAATAAGGCTCTTTAAAGGCTGTGCTCAAAAGTGTCCATTAATGTTGGAGTTCACATTCCCTCATGTGAACTCTGCTTGGCAATCAAAAACAAGGAAACAATAATGTCCATGTGCTATAACCAAACAATGCTTTAGCTTATTCTTAACTTCAGGTATGCTCTTCAGCCGGGCACTTAAATAGCAAACATTTCAGGTTATCACAGAAAAAGGACCATTCAAGCTTTGCTTTCCTATTCCTTGTCAATCAGACAGGTTGAGCAGTCCATTGGTTGATTTAACTCACTCATTGGCAAGGGAAGAACCAATGGCACATCTGCTTCTGGGCTCTGCACTGACTGCACTACTTTCTGCTCAGGAATGGTTCGTTTGTTTAAGAATTCTTTGAACTCTTTTAGGAGGGCTTCAGCCTGCTTTCTATATGGGCTGGGCTGAGAATTAGCTCCTTCCTGAGGTGAGTAATTGTTTGTGGGTTTTGCTTCAGGCAAACAAACAATGTCGTCTCTGTTACAACGCTCATTCACTGCACTGGAGTTACCCCTCCCCCACTTGTCTCTGTAAGCCAGTGTTGGGTTATTCAGTTCATTTGCATGTGGAGTGTTTCTAAACAGCACTTCAAACTTAGGGCCTCCTAAATCCTCCCGGCATATATCTCTACCATTTAAATCAGCTGTGTCCTTGTAGCTAGCCTGCTTGCTAACTCTGTCAGCAGTTTGGTGAGAAAAGCTGGGTTTAGATAAATGAGTTTCAGGTTGCAGCCAACTGTCTTCATAAAACCTGGGCTTGCCCTGGGTTTTAAAATTAACATTCACACAGTCTGGCTTCTCATAAAAGCTGTTATCAGAATTAAAGACACGCTGTACCTTATATTGAGGAATGTCTGAAAGTTCTTTAGCAATCTGCCTTTCTTTCCACGGGTCAGCTCTCTGCTCCAAAAGCATAGGCTTTATGCCTGGGTCTCTCAGTGCCTCGCCCCTCTCTTGCTCCCAGAAGGCTCTTCCAGGCACTGAGTCTCCCTGGTACCTGCTTCTTGGCTTTGAAAGCGTTCTCCTAGGATTGCAGCTGGGGAGCGTTTCTCCTTCAAAGTCAAAGGTTCTGGCATCCAAGGCTAGATCCTGCCTTCCAGGTTGTTTCCTTTGTCCTTGCTTTGCTCCGTCTCTAAAGCACGCTTCTGCTGGCTTTGTCCAGTGATCTGCTTGCTCCGCTGCCTTCTCTTCCTTCCTCCATTCCTTCTCTTTCCCTTTTCCATTCTGTCTTCTGTCTTCCTTCTCTCTGTTTAACAAGGTGCCTCTGCTCTGGGGAACCCGCCTCCTGCTAGGGCGTGCCCAATCAGCAACTCTGCTTCTCCCCTCCCCCGAGGTGAGCTGTGTTAGCTGATTAGCCATGTGCATGTTGTACTGAGAAGGGAAAATCCTGCATTTACCTGCAGTACCCGAACCTTCCACCGGGTCACTATCTGTTTCCATGGCTTCTGGCAATGCTACCGCGTCACAGAACATACATATACTAAAAACAATTATACTGTTATAATACATTAATGTACTGCTACAACAAGTGACAGCATCCTTATTCAAATCTAAATCCAAAAGCGGATCATATGTATAAAGGACCAATGTCCCACAAAATGAACTAAGATGCCAAAAAAAGGAGGAGGGAGGGATAAGGAGGACAAACCAAATTTGTAAGTGGTTGAGTAACTCACTTGAATCACTGCTGCCAACACTGTTGCAAATATACTCTTTCAACATCTAACAATCCTACTGGGAGAAGCAGACACAGAGTAAAAAATGTATAAAGTAGTGTCAGATCACCCAGAGGGGCCAACTAAAAACAGGCAGGGGCGGTTCTACCATGAGGCGAACTGAGGCGGTGGCCTCAGGCGGCAGTGTGCAATAGTTTTCAGGGGGCGGCGCCGGTAGGAAAAGGACCAATGATGTCCTTTTGCTGTTACTGCTTTTCCCTGCTACTTTCCCTCCACTCACTGAGCCCAGCGAATCAGTGCAGTTGGAATGAAAGGGGAGGAGCCAGGCTCGTGCTCTTCATGTGCTGCCTTTTCCTGGCTTTTCTCTTTCATTGCTGCTGCGCTGAGCCTGTGTTGCTGCTGACTTAGTGCACACAGTGATCAAGTGAGCCACCCGTGTGTGACCAACTGACTGACTGACCGTTGATAGAATCTGCCTGTGCCTGCTGCTGCTGGTAAGTAGGCTCCCATCCCTTCCTTACTTCTCAGCTCCCCCCTTGGAGTAGTGCTGGTCAGTGGTAAACCGTCAAAAAACTTAAACAAAATGGTCTCCGGGTCCTGGTCCTGCCCTTCTCTCTTCTCTCACTTCTCTCCTCACCCCCTCCATCGACTGGTGTGCTGCAGTGGTCAACAAAATGTTAAAATAAAATAAAATGTTCTCCTTTCTTCCCTCTCACCTCCTCCTCCCTCCCCCCACAGAGGGAAAGCTGATCCCGGCTCAGTTTTGTGTCTGCGGTGGGGGTGGGGGTGGGGTGGGAGGGTGGGGGGGGGGGGAGGAGTAGTGTGTGCAGCAGTAGGTAGTGCTTGTTTTGAAAACAAAAAAAAAGTTTCCCATCCCTTTCTTCTCACCTCCCCCCCTTGGAGTAGTACTAGTCATGATCAGTGCTCACCGTCAAAAAATTAAATAAAATGGTCTCCCAGTCCTGCTGTCCCTCCCCACCCCCTCCATCAACTGATGTGCTGCAGCAGTGGTCAGCAAATGTTAAAAGAAAATGTTCTCCCATGACTTTCTTCCTTCTCACCCCCCTCCCCCAGGGGAGAGCTGATCCCGTCTCAGTTTTGTGTCGACAGGAGGGGGTGGGGGTGGGGGGAAGGAGTAGTGGGCAGTAGGTACTGCTCGTTTGAAAAGAAAAAAAAAAGGTCTCCCATGTTCCATCCCTTTCTTCTCACCTCCCTCCCTCACTCCCTGCCCCCTCCATGGACTGGTGTGCTGCAGCAGTGGTCATCATCAAATGTAAAAAAAAAAGAATAAAATGTTCTCCCATGACTTTCTTCCTTCTCCCCCCCCTCCCCCCCACAGGGAGAGCTGATCCTGGCTCAGTTTTGTGTCCGCGGGGGAGGGGCCGGGGGGAGTAGTGGGCAGTAGGTTCTGCTCGTTTGAAAAGAAAAAAAAATGGTCTCCCATGTTCCATCCCTTTCTTCTCACCTCCCTCCCCGCCCCCTCCATCGACTGGTGTGCTGCAGCAGTGGTCACCAAATGTTTAAAAAAAACAATAAAATGTTTTCCCATGACTTTCTTCCTTCTCACCACCCCTCCCCCCATCGAGGGAGAGCTGATCCCGGCTCAGTTTTGTGTCGGCGGTGGGGAGGGGGGATGGAGAAGTAGTGTGCAGTAGGTAGTGCTCCTTTGAAGAAAAAAGTCTCCCATCCCTTTCTAACTTCTCTCCTCCCTCCCCACCCCTTGGAGTAGTGCTGGTCAGTGGTCACCGTCAAAAAATTAAATAAAATAGTCTCCCCAGTACCGACCCTGCCCTTCTCCCTTCTCTCACCTCCCTCCCTCCCCCCAAACCCCCTCCATTGACTGGTGAGCTGCAGCAGTGGTCACCAAATGTTAAAAAACTGAATAAAATGGTCTCCCATCCCTTTCTTACTTATCACTCCCCCTCCCCCCCTTGGAGTAGTGCTGATCAGTGGTCACTGTCAAACAATTAAATAAAATAGTTTCCCGGTCCTGCCCTTCTCCCTTCTCTCACCTCCCTCCCCACCTCCTCCATTGACTGTTGTGCTGCAGCAGTGGTCACAAAATGTTTAATACAAGATTAAAATTGTCTCCTGTCCCTTTCTTCCTTCTCACCCCCCTCCACCCATCGAGGGAAAGCTGATCCTGGCTCAGCTTTGTGTCCTGGGGGGAGTAGTGTGCAGTAGTGCTCATCTGAAAAAGAAAAATGGTCTCCCCCCCCCCCCCCCCGTAGTAGTGCTGCTGGTTACTGTCCCTGACTGGAGTTTTGAGAAGCCCCGCCCCCTGCTCTGGGGGGGGGGGGGGACACCATTTTCATCCCTCGCCTCAATCAGCAGACTGCCTTGAGCCGCCCCTGAAAACGGGAACTTAAAAAAGGAGAGAAATGCTTTAAAATAATTGAAATAAAAGCCTTGTCAGAAGAGTGCATCCACTTGGAACACTAATGAAATGTAGAGAAACTAATCAGGAAGCAGTGTCCATTTAAAATAGGAACTTCTGCTCTGAAACTAAGGCCAAAGTGCAACTAACAAGTAAGGGTAGATCATGTCATGTTGTGAAGCTAAAAAAAGCTTATTGCCCACATGCTCCTAGGAATAGGAAAATGGAGGGGTACTTTTTGCATAGACATGTGTCTAAACTTGAATGATCCTAACTGATATTTGTGGAAATATATAACAGATTGCTCATTTGTAACCTGGAAATCACAGAGATTAATACTAACATTGTGAGTAACGATCTGAATGCCGGCAAATAAGATGTAGAGCCCCATTCTGGTAGAGGCAAGTCTGAGCTGTCCCAAGCAAGACAGGCCTGTTTAGACCTGATTCTGGATTGTAGGAATGGTAGGATTGAGCCCGGTGTGCCCCTGCCACCTGCAGGGATGTCTTCCCCGCAGGCGCCCCTGACTCCAGCGTTCCCGTCGCTCGACCCAAGGCTGGCCTGCCATGGCCTGGATCATGTTAACAGCCCCGCAACCTGTGTTTCGAAATGGTGCCCATAATGTATTTGCATTGTGCCCCCTTTTAAAAAAAAAAAGATTGCACCAGTGCATTAATTTCATTGAAATAGATATAGTCAAAATCTATCAAAAGGAATAATGTGTTGAGGTTCAAAAAGCAAAGAGAACTCTAGAGACTGCATATGAAGATCCATACCAAGAGTAAAATGTGTGTTTAGGAGCCTATGACAAATAGTGCTAAAAATGAATAAATAAATCCTACATAATTTAAAAGATAATGTTTATATAAAATGTACTTTAAAAAAGTACTTAAAAAACCTAGGGGCGTACTAAAAGTGAAAGTATGTAAATATATATAAGCATATTGCTAAAGCGTGAGAATGTGCAGAGGAACTCGCAAAGGAAAACATTACAATAAGTCTTTTACCAGCATAGCGGGTGACAGTTAAAAAGTGTAGAAATGTGTGCAAAATTAATCACCTGATGAGAACAAATGTGAGAGCTGTGTAGATAATAGTCACATAAGTCATCTATATGTGCAGTGTTAGAAGCAGGAGGATCAAGTACTGTAAGAATGCCCAATCCAAAAAACAGTGTTACTGACAGCATGGCTGATCCATATATTCAATAAACTGCCTCAAAATATAAAAAAGGGGGCGGGGGGAGACAGGATGCTGTATTGAAGCAACTCTGCAAAAAAGGCTTTCAAAAGTGTAAGACAGAAAATAAACAAATAAAAAGTAAATACATACAATTAAAAGTGGAAAGGCAAAAGTGAAACTAAAAATTAGCGAGAGTAAAATGTTTCAAAAATAAGTTAGCAATAAAAATGATAACAAGAACACAACAGCCAATGCATTCTAAAATAAAAAAGATAACTAATGACCATAAAAATGAAGTATGAGAGGTATACCAGACTCAAAACTATTGAGCAGTTGCAAGGGCAGACGGTAAAGATACAGAGGATAAAAAGGTTAAAAAATAACAAAATGAAGGGAAGATTGTTGCCCAAAAAACAGGGGATGGTAGAAATATTAAAATGAGGCTTAAAGCAGTAAATAATAAATAAGGGCATATTATAAAAAACAAACTATAAAGGAGGGGAAGGAAAAGGAGAGTAGGGGGAAGGAGGTGGGAGGAGAAGAGAGGGGAAGAGGGAAAGGGAGGAGGGGAGGGGGGAGGGAGGGGGGAAAGGAAAGGGGGTGGGAAGAGAAGCGGGAGGGGGAGGGAGGGAAGGGGGAAAGGAAAGGAGATGGGAAGAGAGGAGAGAGAGGGAGAGGGAGAGGGGGGAGAGGAGGGGAGGGAGGAAGGGGGTGAGGGTGGAGGGGGAAAAGGGGAAAGGGGAAGGGGGAAGGGGGAAGGAAGAAAAAGAAAGAGGCAATGAAATGCTAAAATGTAAGTATAAGTAAAAATTAAATAAAACTAATAGAAAGCAGAAAAAACCAACAAATCATACTCTTGGTTCAGGCCATGAGGCTGTAATGTCTTTAAATTAAAAATAAATGGCTGCTCCAGCTGTAAAAGTAAATTATGAATATCTCCCCCTCTCCAGTGAGGGCGAAACACCTTTACGATCAAAAATTTTAGGTCTGACCCTTTGTGGTTCACTTTTACCTAATGGTCAACCAACGGCTTATAAACCAACTTTCTCCATAAGTAACTCTTGCGTTCTATAATGCGTGTCTTGACGCTGCATTTCATTTCCCCAATGTAACACAATTTATAGGGGCACACAATGAGGTAAATGACCTGTTGACATTTACAGTTCGAGAAGTCTTCCAGAAATATCTTTGATTTATTAACTGAGTGTATGAAGATTTCCTTAACGACTAAGGAGTTCTCACAAACAGAACAATGACCTCAATGAAAGTGCGCACATACTTTGGGAAGAGTGCATAGCCTAGAAAAGGCAGAAAGTACCAAAATGTTGACTAAATTGCGGCTTCTTTTATGTGCTATAGTCAGCTGGTGAGATTGTAAAGAGGGTACTGCAGCAAGCAGACGCCATTCTTCTCTGATGATTCTAGAGATATCTTTGGAAAGATTAGAGAAAGTTAAGGCACAAGCAATCTTGTCCTCAGAATGGCGAGTTGATCCTTGGAGGAGAGAAGCTTTATGTGCTGATTTGCCTTTATGATAGGCCTTTCGGATGCCTTCTTTTAGATATCCTCTATCTTCAAAGTGCTGCTTCATGTCCTGTGCTTGAATTTCAAAGTCTTTGTCTGATGCACAAATGCGATGAATCCTAAGGAATTGACTTGTTGGAAGATTATATTTGAGCGACCTATTGTGATAACTAGTAAAATGTAGCAAGGAGTTTTTGTCTGTGTGTTTTCGGTAAAGATTTGTTGCAAAGCCATTGGAGTCCTTCTTGATTAAAATATCAAGCTTTGGAACATATGGAACCTGATCAAAACTATAATGATGCTGGAAATGGAGTTTCTCATCCAGTGAGTTCAGTCAATCTAAAAATACTAAAAGATCTGATTCTTCTCCATTTCAAATCATAAAATCATCGTCAATATATCTTTTCCACATTTTAATTTGGACACTGAATGGGTGTTTAGTGAAAAATTTCTCCTCAAAATGGGTAATAAAGATTTTCAATGTCTGGCACCATGGAAGACCCCATTGTAACCCCCTTTGTCTGTTTATAAAAAAACCTCTCTAAAACAAAAGAAACTTTCAGTCATGGCCAAACTAGCCAACTGGATCAGAAAACAAGTGGGAGTCCTTACAGGTCTAGTTCTTTAGATCAATACATCCTCCAAAATACTCAGTGCTGCAGTCTGTGGGATATTAGTGAACAATGCATTTATATCCAAAGTCACTAATATAAGGCCATCATGGTAATCCACAAATTGTTCAAGAAATTTGATCATGTGTAACGAGTCACATATATAAGATGTTGCCATCTGAACAAAGGGCCTCAAAAAGACATCCAAGAATTTTGAAATTGGTTCAAAGATCCAATTGCCGATATGATTGGGCGTCCAGGTGGATTTGTGTATCTTGGGTAAGACATAAATTGTTGGTATTACTGGGTAAGTAACAGTCATAAAATCAAACTCCTGTTTGGTTAGATAACCTGTTTCTAATCCAATAAATACCAGGTATCTAACTTACTTTTAAGTCTTGGGGTATGTTTACTAAACCCTCTTAATGTACCCGGCGCTAGCTCTAGCGATAATGTGAAGAATGCCATAAAAGGAATGGGCGTTCCGGTCTTAAGGTAGCAATCACGGGTTATTGCACGATAAAGTGCGCCGTGCACATTATCGCGTGATAGAGGGAGCCGCGCACATTACCGCACATTAACCTTAACTTCGTGTGCTGACCTGCAATCACAGCAATAGAGGTGTAGCACACTGGTTGATACAATGACTGCTGAAACAGAGATCATGAGTTTGATCCCCCAGTGGGCCTAATGCATAAGGTTGGCCAAGACAATTCCTTTTCCTGCTAGAAACAGTCCAACAATCTGTGCTGCCAGCTAAAAATACCTGCACCCCAGTGCCATAAACTAATGCACCTTTTAGGGCGCACCAGAAGGCACATCCTAAACCACCACGTCAGCCAAGGCGGGTTATAATGTGCCCCAGAGGCCATGTCGAAAGATTGCCAACTCCTAAGGCACCATAGTAGGCACCCCATAAGTTGGCTGAATCTAAGGTGTTTTATTGCAATTTGGCCTTTCCTTTGTACCCACTACTCATTATGATCCTTTTCGGATGCGTGTTAGTTTGCACCGTTTTTTTAGAAAATTGAACATCATTCTTTTTTCCATGGTAAGTCAAATTCTGTGTATGAGTCTGTAATGAAGCCTGTTTCTAAATGGATCACCCCAGGCACGGTATTGGACCCGATTCTTTCTACGTATCAGAATTTGGTGATGCGGGACTTGACCCGTTTGGAGTCTGATCGTGTTCCCCGATTTTGTAACTTGACCAGAACTGATCGTGCAGCCTTGAGGGAGCTGGAGTCTGATTCTTCTTTAATTGTGCGAAAAGCAGATAAAGGGGGGGCTCTTGTATTGCAAACTTTGGAATCTTATCAATTGGCTTTACAATCTCATCTGGATGGAGGATCTCCGATGGACTATAATTGATCATATACCTTTTAATCCCCGTGGGGGGATTGTGAAAAACATCTTCAGTGGCTTGAACAAAAATGGATATTCATTCTGAATTCAGTGGAACCAGCTGGCCTAAATCGTGAGATCGATTGGTTGACTGTTTTTTGACGTATCAAATGACTTGGACTCTGTGAGGTTTGCTGCACCAATTAGATTTGGGATTCCCTATGTTGTGGGTGTTCCCTTTTCTATTGGAGGGTTCTCACTTTAAAACGCTTCCATTCAGCCTATGGAAATCTCCTCTACCTTAGCCGCAGAAAACGGCATTTTTTCACCATTGTTGCCATTCCTCTAAATGTCTGTGAGCACTTGATACAGGGTTTGGTACCCGAAACGTGCGCGTCGTGCAGAGATGATATTCTGTGAGCAACATATTTCTTTGGTGGAGTTCTAACAATGGATGTCGCTAGCAAAAGATAAGTGTTAACATGTTGAAGTTTTATTAGGTGAAGAACCTGTTCTGAATAAAATGTAGCTAGCTGCTTGGTGTGGGTTGTGTGTTCATACCAACTCTCCTACAGCTGGCTCCGACAAAAAAAATTTTGAAATATAGGGGGACTGTTTTTGGTAGTGAACTTTTGAATTTGCTGTTTTATTTAGTTCACGAATTGGGGTGGTCATTTTTTGGCTTGAATCTAAGGTGTGGCTTAAGATGCCTCAAGGATGTATAGGTGACCCAAACAATGTTGGCCAAGGGCAATAAGGTCCCCCAAGTTGAAAAGCAAGAAAGGTATGGACCAAACACAGATGTAACCCTAACACTGCACAGAGCAACAAGGAAAGACAATGCACAAGTAATGGAAGGAAGTAGATCTGAGCTGATGGACCAGACAAATCTGCGTCCAGCCCATGTGGCAGCTGGAAAAATGGACAAACATATCGGGGGCAGCTGTAGCGATGCACAGGGTGATGGTAATGTACCATGCAACAGTGACAGTGTGTGGCAGAGGATGGGAAGACGTGTCCAGCAGAGGAGGTAGAAGTGGCAGGATAGGTGTAATGACAGGAGGACAGAGGATTAGCAGTGCCATGCAGAGCACACACAGGAGAGGCAACCTGGGAGAGCTGTAATGCAGAAATGTGTAGCAGTGCAGGATGTGGGGTAGAAGCATGCACATCAGGGTAGGACGGCACACAGCTGGCAGACACACATAGATGGACAGAAGGATGGTTGGCAACTGTGATAAGGGCTAACAGCACAGATATGCACAGATATGACTGTCACAGAAATGAAAAGTAGCTGTGCAGGACAGGCATACAAATGAAAGAGAACAGAGAAGAATCAAACCTATGATCATTAGCAAAAATGTCAATGCACAAACCGGTAGGCTACACCACCAACGTGAGGTCATTAGCAAAGGCTGCATACAAGAATACTGCAGGGCATCACACAAGAAGCCTGCTGGCTGCCAGGTTAGGCAAACCTCCAACAGTAACCATGATGAAGTGCACATGCAGATCTGGTGTGTATAGATCAGATCACAGTCTGTAATTGGGACCAGAGCCACATATAACTACATGCACACACACAATGAAATGTTATGCAGTGGATACAGTATGCAAAAGAGGAAAGAACCTAAACCCAAAGGGCGGCAGGGGATGCTCTGTGGAGCAGGGCAAAACATGGAACAGAACAGGAGAGAATTGAACCTGCAAACAGGTATACCACAGACAAGCTGAACCACAGCAATGCCAATCCCCCAAGTGGACTGCTATTGTAATTGCTATAAAGAAAGAGACATATGTAACAGCTAATATGTGATGGATAGGCAGCACAGAGGGCACACTTTGGTGTACAGTGAAGAGATGGAAGGGTGTATGCATAGGTGATGAACCTGCAGGTACCTAATGGTCAGGTTAGCACAACAGGAAAAAAAAAAGCATTTTTTGTTTTCCAGGGTTCCTGCTTTTTTGCAGATGTCAGCATTAACCAGAAGCAAAACACATTTCCGGAGTCAGTCACTCTGCTTCCGCTGATGTCAGCAAAAAGCGACACCATCCTTTTCCGATGACACCCTGTTTCCAGTGATGTCATTTCCGATGATGTAGGCAGGGGCATGGTTGAGGGTGGGAGGCTGTGGGTGTGGCACAAACCCGGAAGTGGGTGCTGATTGGCTAATGCCAACATTCTGGGGCAGGGTGTGGGTGTGGCACAAACCCGGAAATGGGTGCTGATTGGATGATGTCATCCTTGGGGATGGGGGTGGGGGCATTTATTTATTTTATTTATTTATTTAACAGTTATTTCTATACCGCTCTTTCCCAAGTATCAAGTGCGGTTTACAGGGAACAATAAGTTATATGGTATGTGGTGTAGCATACCTAGTCGTTTTACATAGAACAGATGAAACTATTTACAAGTAACAATATAACATTTAAACAGGAATTTTGGAACCTATATACATTGTAGGTACTTGCAATTATATCATATATGTATCAATATTTTAATGCATGTCAAAGTGGGGGCTGTGGCCACGCCTGGGGGTTGGGAATGGGTGGGGCTAGATCACCATTCACTTCTATGGGAGGGGGCATGGCCTAAGGCGGGGCATACACTGGAAGTGAACGCTGATTGGCTCCTGTCATCCTTATCTCACCTGTCAATCAGTTTGACGAGTAGTGTACCTATTATACTACTCTCACATAGGGGTATGTTTACTAAACTGCGTTAGTGTGATTCGCGCTAGGAGCCGCGTTAGTGGAAGAAATGCCAAAAAAGGACATGGGCGGTACATCGTTAGTGATAACGCGCGTTATAACGCGCCACACAGCAACGATCGTTACAGGGCGCGTTACTGCGCATTAAGCGTAAGAAGGTGCGCAGACACCCAAATACAGAAACAGAGCTGTAGCACAATGGTTACTACACAGACCAATGGTACAAGGGTCATGGGTTCGATTCCCCAGTGTAACTAACGAGTAAGGTTGGCTGAAGTGTCATGTGTAACCCTTTGAAAGCCTACTATAATATTTTAATCTGCAGCCGGGTTAATGTTTGCATATGTCAGGAAAATTGTACCCATCTTATTCAATATGTCCCAATAGTGACGTTCCCTCTGCCATGGTCATGTATTATATACCATTTGATAGGAATATTTAGGCAGGAGTTTGGATCCCGAAAGTTTTGGGCTTGGCCTGGAAAGGGTTAAGTATTGGGCTGTGAGGAAGTTTAGTTGTACTGTAATAGTGCTGCCAGCAAACACACCCTCACAGTGGCGTAACCTAAGGTGCCACATAAGGCACCCTAGAAGGCACTCCATAGGGCACATTATAAAGTGCGCTGTCTGCCAAGGCACCCTATAATGTCCCCTATAGGACAGCATATAAGGCACCTTATAAGACGCTTTATAGGGCGCCTTATGAGCCATCCTAAGGTGACAGTACCCTGAGGGTGGTTCTGCTGGCAGCACTAATATATAATAAAAATAGACAATGCCTAAGACAGCCCTATTGATAAACCCCACTGTGGGTTGTGAACCCATGACCTCTGGCTCCATGGGCAGCGAAGTAACCAGTGGGCTAGAGCTGCTAATAAACACCTGGCTGGCTACAGGAGGACTGCACGGCCCCACACCCACATTCTGCTGTGGTTACCAGGGAGATTACATACCACCACCCAACCCACCCTCTGGGGCTCAGGGTGGGGGACAGGATCTCCCACCCACAGATCCACTTTCTACCTCCCTGCAATGGTGGCAGTAGAGGGGACCATCACCCCAGTCCTGCTAGGGATCAAACACCCTACAGGGCAGGCAATGCAGAGCAGTACACATCCATAACGCAATAGCAGACAGACGGCAGGTCTGGAAATGCTCAGCTGCCCCCCACCATTATCTGACATTCTCCAGCAGCAAGCCTCCAGCCGCTGCACCCTGCATGGTGTTCCAGCAAGGCACATACTAGCTGCAGACAGTCTGCCAGCTAGTCCATAGTGCATGGTCCTGGAGGAAATACATGTACCCAGAACGGGGATATCAGCATACACACCAAGCAGATAAGTCAGTGATTGGGCCCCAAAAGAAAACCCATAAATATCACATAAGAAAAATACTATATAGCACTATGGGGGAACCTAGCCATGCCATGGTCACTGCTCAGTCAGGGTGAGAGTGACCTCCTAGCAGGACATGCTATGGCCACCCTGTCCGTGCAGGTGGTACCGGGCACTACAATGTCCGGCCATTGCCCTATGCCCTGTGCAGATGCGGCCAGGCCAGACCACCCTATCCAGGCTATTCCCACGGTACCTTGCTCCTCATTATGCACATTGGCAGGCCAATACTGGCAACAGTGCTAGCAGTGTGGGCTGTGGAGGGTGTTGGCAGCCGCCACACACTGGATAGACAGACACACGCTCCCCACATCTATGCTAGCATTGTGCAACTATAGAGGTGTTGGGCAGCCCAGGCCACCACACCAGTCCTGGGCACAGTGCAGGCATGGCTATGGTACGCAATACTGTAGGAGTCACCCCCCAGATTGGTAAACACTGTCAGACACAAGACCTGTAGCACACTCCACAGACATCAGAAAGGTTGCTATGATGCAGCTCACTCTGAAAATTGTACTTAACCTAGGAATTGCTATCTGCCAGTAATCATAGCAACCTTTTGATAGCTGTGTACCATATTCCCAGATTTAGGGTGGTATTACTAAGGTATGCAAGTGCTAGTATTGGGAGATGCACGCAGAGCCCAAAGTCCTGCCTCTCCAGGAGGCTTTGGATAATGGGGCCTGTGGGTGCGGGTGTGTCTGCCCCTGTTGGCTGCTGCTTTACGGCAGAGGTTCCCAACTCCAGTCCTGCAGTGCAAAACACTGTTCGGGTTTTCATGCTGTCCCTCATGAATATGCATGAGATACATCTGCATACCATGGGGGTGGCGCATAGAAATGCAGCACAGGCATCTTTATCAGAGGCAGCATGGAACCTGAATGGTGTTTGGCCCTCCAGGACTGCATTTGGGAGTCTCTGCTCTAGGTAATGTGCATGTTTATGGTGTCTGTGCTCTGTAGGGTAAAATGTAGGTGTTTTGGGCATGTTTACGTCATCTGCAAGAAAGGTTCTGTCTGTATTAGCACGTTATAGTAGTGGGTAAAATATGAGGACTGGGTTGGTGGAAACCACAGCTGGGATTTGAACCTGTGACCTTCTGCTGCTGAATATACTGGTTTTGTGCACTGCACCACCATGTTATCACAGAGATGGTGCATTCCCTGGTGATACCATGAGTTGGTCAGACAGGGCCTGTCTGTTGCAGTGCATGGCACCCACCTACACAGGGCTAGGCCACGGTCTGCTCTGGGCAGCTGCCACTGCCCCCTCCACCACCAGTATCCCTCAGCCACCATGCTTACATGCCCTTCTGCTGGTGGATCTGGTGGTGCACAGTCTCAGGCCATCCAGTGTGCAGGTAGGCGGCTGCCTAAGGTGCGGGTTCTGGGGTAGGGGTGCCTGCATAGACGTCCACGCTCCCCCCCAGCCCCGCCTGCCAATGTTACGTGCCCTTGGGGGTAGCTGTTGGGTACTATCCCTTGTGACACTTTGGGAAACCCACTCGTGCCCATGTTGGACCTTCAGCAGTTGCTGTCTGGCTGCTCCGCTGTTTCAGCATTCGTATGGGTCACCTAGGCATCACCCTTGTCCGCACTGTGGCCCAGCTGCACCACAGCATGTGCCGCCTGCGGCCCTCTGTATCCTCTTCTCCGGCATCTGTCCAGTTGCCGTTCTGACGTGCCCGCCCTGATGTTGCGGGACATGTGCACCTGTCAGATGGTGGGGAAAACCCTGAGCAGCGCTATGTCACTGTGGGCTCATTCACCTTGTATGGGGACGGCCCTTGTATAGACCCTTCCACGATTTATATCTGTTCTATGGAGCTTACTCGGGGGGGGAGGGGTTGATGTTTCTCATTGATACCACTATTGGCCAGCTTGGTTATTGTTTTTTTCCAGTCTGTTGGGGTCATTTTCAGTGTTTCTATGCCCTTTTGTTCTGTGCACATGTATCACACTTATCACTGTTTTTTGGTTTCCCTGCCTGGGCTGTACATTGCTGACACTGAAATGGTTTCTCTCCCCTATAATGTGCCTTTAACGGCAGGTTTTCATTCGCGTTGGAATTCAGCCCTGAAATTCAGCGCGTTAGTGTGAGGGGAGCCTCTCCCCGCCCACTCTCCGCCCATTGACCCCTTCTCTCCGCCCTCTCTCCACCTTCTGCGGTGTTTTACCGCGCCGCGGAGCATTACGATCGTTAGCGTTACATAACGTGCGTTATGTACGTTTACCGCAGTTTAGTAAACATACCCCGTATGCTGGAATCATTCTATAGCCTCCCCTAAACAAAATATGCCATGAATTGTAATTAAAATAAATAGAAAAAAATCATACAGCTACACATTACATCAAAAACCTTCAGCAAATACAAAAAATGAGAAGTGAGAATGGTGCATTCATTTGGGCTATTACTAATTAAGCAAAACTGTAACATATTCCCCTTCAACTATTGCTGCAAATGGACTTGAGGGGTATAAGCAACCACAGTTATTCTTAGGAGGAATATGTAATGGTGTCTGTGGAATATCGCCAGTACTTTACTGGGGATGCCCAGTATCTGGTGGCTCTGATGCTGGTGAGTCCAGATTCGCAGCTTGGATCCCAGAAACTGGTATTATTGGGCAAAAATTCACTCATGTTTGGCTGACTGGTACAATCATACCAGAAACACATGAGAAGTCAGTACTGGTGTCCTTTCCCAGGTGTTATGTTATTTAGAGACTGACAGAGCCTGCCTGGGGGGGGCTCCTGCCAGGTTGGCCCCAGACATAAGGATGTCCATAAGGGAATGCTACTCATTTTTTTACCATCCTTATTCTCTCATATTTGTGTCTTTTTCTCTATCCCTCCCACCCCTACCCTTCCTTTCTCTGCTAGTTCCTGCTCTGTGATACTTATGAAGAAATTGACGTTGAAATACTCCAAAAGTATCTGAATGTTAGATCCTTGTCCAGCTAGATTAATAAGGAATTTGCCAGGTGTTGAAATTGGTTGGCTCATATTATTTGTGAATAAAATACTGAAAGAAGCTTGTTATCCATTAAATATGGGCGCTTATTGAACTCCTAGCTGATAAACTCTAGCCTTGATATTACTTGTACTATTTATCAACTGATAGCAAATATTCCATCCTTGGCTAAATTATTGGAAGCAGTAGCATCTGGGTAACTATAGAATCATTTGGGTGAGTATGAACTTCTGGACTCTTCAAAATCTGGCTTTAGAAGTAGGTGTATCATGGAAACTGTTCTACTGGGGCTATTAAGTGAGCTTTGTTAAAGCAGAGAGGTATAGGGAGCTTAGACAAGGTTGGAGAAGTTATGCAAGCAGAGTCGGTGCAAGGATACAAGGTGCCCTAGGAGAATCTCATTCCTAGCACCTTCCCTGCTCCTGTCCCCACCCTCCCTCTTCTTCCGCCATGCAAAAGTAAGTAGAATCAGAGGAGTTGGAAACAGGAACAGCAACGCAGCACCAGAGGTGATGGTAAGCACTGCAGTGGTATTTTAAAATAATTTCTACTGCTGCACCATTGGTGCTCTAGGCGACCGCCTATTTTGCATAATGGTAGTGCCGGCCCTATATGTAAGAGTGGCTAGATTTACTTGCTAGATTTAATTTAGTAGATCATGATAAACTGCTTTTAATATTGAGTAGAATGGGTGTAACTAGATTAGCTTTTGGGTTCATCTGATACATTTTTATTTAATAGAGTAATGAGGGTGAGGAAAAGGGATGAACTATCTTCAGCCTAGAAAATAACATTGATGTAATATGAAGTGATATATCGTAGGAAGTGAAATAAATCTCAATAAACTGGCAAGAGGTAATACAGCTATTTGATAAAGTAAAGAGTAGCATATCACTTGGACTGGATGGTATTTATCCCAGGGCGCTGAAAGAACAGAAATGTGAGATTTGAAAACTACTATTAGTGATCTATGAATTATCATTAACATCATTTGTAGTGCCTGAAGATTGGAGATTGGCTAACATAATGCCAATTTTTAAAAAGGGTTCCAGGAGTGGTGATCCAGAAAACAGACCAGTGAGCCTGAGGTCAATACTGGGCAAAATGGTAGAAACCATTATAAAGAATACAATTGTTTAAGACATAGATAGCCAGGGTTTAATGGGAGAAAGCCAACATGGATTTAGCCAAGGAAAGTCTTGTCTTACCAATCTCTTATATTTTTTTGAAGCTGTGAATAAACAAGTAGATAAAGATGAGCCGGTTGATATAGAGGCCTATTCAAAAATTTTATTATTTTTATTTTTTTATTTAGACAGTATTGTATACCGCCTTATCCTTCAATCAAAAAAATAGATGTCCAGCCCCTTGTGCGACCAGGAAGAATGGGGGGTGTACAGCGGTAGACCTGATTCTGATCCCGCAGGGGAATCTAGTCCCTCTGGGGTCAGAATTGGGTCTACAGGCCTGGATGTGCAGGCCGGCCCCGATTCTGATTGTCTGCATGCCTAGTCACATAGCTGGCTAACTCAGCCTGTCTCTGGAATGAAGCCGCAGTGCCATAGCGTCTTGTGGCCATGGCACTGCGGCTCAATTACAGAGCTGTGAATGTTGCCTGCCATCAAGATTTATCCTTTCCCTGCAGCCAGACCTCCCATGGCTAGGGTCCAGCTGTGGGGAACCTCCTGCATGCCTCCCTGCTTTGTCCTCTCTGGCCACTGCTGATATCCTGCATCCAGGGGGACTTATTCCACCTCTGAGGTGGAATAATTCCCCCTTATAACCACCATACCCCCGGATGTACAGGGCCGACCTCAGGGTGATGGCCCGCCCACGCACCACCCTCGCTCAGCCTTCCACCCGCCCCTCCCACCACCATCTAAGGCTCCCCGTACAACTCTGCTGTTAGTACAGGGAGTCTTGCACGGGGAGGGCAAGGGGGACGAATAGTGGGGAAACTAGTTAAAAGATAGAAAACAGAGACAAGTTTCTCAATGGAGAAAGGTGAATAGTGGAGTACCCCAGTGATCTATATTAGGCCCACTGTTTTTTTAACATATTCATAAATGACCTGAAAATGGGAATAATGAGTCAGGTGATCAAATTTGTAGATGACACAAAATTATTCAAAGTTGTTAAAACAAAAGGATTGTGAAAAATTGCAAAAGGACCTTTATAAATTGGAAGACTGGATGTCCAAATAACAGATGAAATTTAACTTGGACAAGGGCAAAGTTATGCACTTAGGGAAGAACAACCCAAACCATGGTTATATGATGCCAGGATCCACATTAGGAACCACCACCCAGGAAAAAGATTTAGGCATCATCGTGGATATATGTTGAAACCATCTACCCAGTGTGCAGGAGTGGCAAAGAAAGCAAATAGAATGCTAGGAAACATAAAGGAAAGGAATGGAGAATAAAACAAAGGATATTATAATGACTTTGTATTGCTCCATGGTGCAACTGCACATTGAATATTGTATACAATTCTGGTCGCCATATCTTAGAAAGGATATAGCAGAATTTGAAAAGGTACAAGAAGAGAGGATGGAAGGATACCCCTATGAGGAGAAGTTTAAATGGTTAGGACTCTTCAACTTGGAAAAAAGATGGCTGAGAGGAGATATAATAGAGGTCCATAAAATAATGAATGAAGTGGAAAGGGTAAACGTAGACCTGTTGTTTACTCCGTCAAAAAGACTAAGAGGTATGTTTACTAAACTGCGGTAACATTACATAACGCGCGTTATGTAATGATAACGATCGTTAAGTTACGTTAACGCGTGTTATGAGATGTTAACGATCGTTAACATTACATAACGCGCATTATGTAACATTACCGCAGTTTAGTAAACATACCCCTAAGGGACACACAATAAAGCTACAATGTAGCACATTTAAGACAAATTAGAGAAAATATTTTTTCACTCAACGTGTAATCAAAGTGGAATTTGTTACAGGAGGCTATAGTAAAAGCTGTTAGTGTAGCTAGGTTTAAAAGAGGTTTGGACAAGTCCCTGGAGGAGAAATCCATAAGCCGCTATTAAAGTGGATCTGGGAAATCCACTGCTTACTCTGGGATAAGCAGCATGGAATTTGTGTACCTTTTTGGGAAGCTGACAGGAACATGGACCTGGATTGGCCTCTGTTGGAAACAGGATACTGGGCTTGATGGATCCCTGGTCTGACCCAGTATGGCATATCTTATGTTCTTTTTGGGATTCTCCACAGACCACCCCTATCTCATTTCTATTTGTTTTTTAGGTGCTTTTGCTCGTATTGTTTAGGGTTATTTTGTCTGTCGCACTCATTCTTCCTTATTTGGTATTCTGACCCCTAGCAATGGTACCATGAGACTACTACTTCTAGGGTCGAGTGGTGCTATTTTTGAACAGACAGCCAACAAGAAAGGACTGGTATAAACTAAAAGGCCATAGAGAAGCAGATGCAGCTCTCAGCTCCAGGGATTTCCCATGAGATTAAATGTAAAGAAAATGTACAAATTCCCTCCCATAGAAGATAATGTGAAACTTGTGGAAGAAAGAAGGTTCAGCCAGATTTACTCTTATCCTGGGACTCCTTGGGGAGAAGTGAAAATAGACAGGAGTTTTATCAGTAATATATAAAAGATGAATAAAAGTGGGTGTGAATAACGGTTTTTGAGTCAGGGTGGTAATGGAGCACCCCTGGTGTTTCCATTTCCTGCACGCCCTAAATATTTTTTTCAAATTGTGCCAAATAGGTAATGCCCTGAATATGTCCTCTATTGACCCTATTTATGACAATAGTTATTGAGGGAAACCAATACCCAACTATCTGGCACTCTTCAGCAAAAGGAGGCCCAAAAAGTAGGCTGAATTGACCCCCCCCCCCCCCGTCAACAAAGCACTTTTTTGCTTGTTAATTTTGCCCAGTTGGTCCATGACAAGCTATGAAACCCCTAGGTTCAGTGAGTTGCCAATGCCAAATCAATTACTTCATGATCCTCAAACTCAATAAAAATCTCACCTGTCTTGTATTCTTGAGAAAAATGTTTAGTCACGCAGATAGCAGTGTGCATTTTTGATCTCACATTGTTTGGGTAATTACAAATTTTAAGTGTGTGCAAATCACTTGTACGTACATATATCCATTAATTAATGTGTATACAATTGATCTGCTTGTGCAAAAAAGCCCTAGTGCACATTTAAAAAACAATGGTATGGAAAATCACAGAAAAAAATATATGAAAATCCTGAACATTTTGGGAAATATGCAAATGAACCATACTATAAGGATAATTCAGTCAATGAGTTTTCAAAGGTGGATGTTCATGAAGTCCCAGTAGAGTCCTTTCTGATCTTCTGACCTTAGGCAATCAGCACTGATCCCAGTTCTGCTACATGAGGACGGATCATAGGTCATAAACCAAGGGAGTCTGACTACATGTGAATAATTTTATTTTATTTTTATTTAAACGGATTTCTATACCGCCTTCTCCTGTAATCAAGGCGGTCTACACAGCAAACAAGCGACAAAATACTGTGTCTAGTGTGAACAGTAAATGCGTGTGTGTGTAGAGGGTCGTTGATTCTTGGTGAGCTATTTACAACATGCACTATATACAATACTATGTACATCAGGACTTTACTTCAATACTATGCACGTGTCGAGGAGGGAGGGTGGTTGGGCTGTGGTACTGGTACTGTTGAATAAGGCGTTAGGCCCCAACTGAATACTGCATGAACTAGAGAAGAACGGCAATGGAAGGGCACAAAATAAGAGAAAAAAAGTAGATTTCAAAGCCTTTTCATTTTTCTGTCATGCAGCACTGAAACAGAAAGGTACAATGCCAGAAAGCAACTGTATTTTCTCAAATGTTCAGATTAAATGAAGTCTACTGTGACAGTATGTCTAATGGTAATATGAAATATACTGTGACATTAGACGTAATGGCATCATGAATCATAACATAGCGCTGTCACATTGCGTTTCGGCTGTATCTGTTTATGCTTCCCCCAGGACATGCTGACTTTTAATCTTGCCATATTTTTGCAGATAAACTAGAACTTTTGGCAAGGTACAGTAACTTATGCAGGTGGGAATTAAAGGTTTTTGTGTTCATATAGATATCTTGCATACAAGCAGGGAGGGAGGGGGTCAAAGTATAGGCAAAGTAGGCACATGCCTAGGGCCCAAATGTTTAGGGCGGTGTCCCTGTCAGATGTGCTCAAGACTCAGGAGGCTAGACTCATTTTCATTTTGGCTTTTTTCATGACTACACATTTTTGTATTAATATCCAGAAGCCAGAAGGATGGCTAAAGTCTCTGGATATTTTTCAGAATTTAGACTTCTATCTGTAGCTCTCCAGTTCTCACCCCTGCCTGAGTGAGCCCACACTGCCTGCTTCCAGTGACATTAGCAGAAGAGACGTGGAAGCAGGAACAATGGAAAGAAGCTCTATGAGAAGAACATGATAAGCTAGGGGAAAGTTCCTGCACTGTGCAAATGAGGTGGAAGGTCTGAGCTCTGAAAGGGGAAGTGTTCTGACCTTGGAAAGAGCCACTGTGAGTCCTGGAGGGAGCTGGAATTAGAGGAAGTGTGAGGGGAGCTCCTGCAGACTGAGGAAAAGAGCTGGCGGCAACTACAAGAGCTGGCGGCAACTACAAGAACTTTATGATGGACAGAACTGTTTAGGAGGAAGGGGCAAGCACTGAGTGTGCACCTGAGCTGCAGAAGCAGCACAACACTAGAAGAAGATATGTGTGTGTCTGAAAAGCAAGAGAGTGTGTGTGTATGTGGCTTCCCCTGTGCAGGGATGGCCCTTCCACTAGGCGAGCTAAGTGGCTGCCTAGGGCAGCCGGCTCAGGTGGGTGGCGGCGGCGGCAGTGGCACACATGGACGGCCACGCTGCCCCTCCAGCTGCTGTAGATTCTGTTTTTTTTTGGGGGGGGTGAGGCGGGCAGCAGCAGTATTTCCAAAAGCGGTGGCAAATACTGCCGCTGCCTGCCTCCCCCTCCCGAGATGGAATCGGTGGCAGCTGGGGGGGGGGGGGGGTGAGGTAGGAGTGGTGGCGGCAATGGTGGGGGGTGGTGTCAGTTGGGAGGACTGCGAGGCCGGGATTTCTGTCTAGGGCGGCAGAAACCCATGGGCTGGCCTTGCCCCTGGTGATAATATTTCAAATGAGTTAGTTTTGTACATACCATTGACAGTAATGGACCTCACTCCTAAGCCAAGGTATGTGGAATATGATCTTACACTCTCAAATTTATTGCCAATGCTCCCCATAGTACTTGTATCATGTCAAAGAAGACTTCATATGTAAAGGCAATCAAGATATGCTTGGAAATTGCTTTTAATTAAGCCTGTGGTATATTTCTATGTCTTTTGCTGGTGGGGCCAGTGTCACAGAAATACAGTTTCCATTTGAACATTTAGGCAGGAGAAGTCCATTGGTGCAAATGTAGCCTTATGTATTCTAACGGGTATGTTTACTAACCCGCGTTAAGGTAGCAGCGGCTATGTTAACGTGCGTTAGGTAACGTTAACATGCGTTAAGGGTATCTAACGCACGTTAATGTCTCCGTCCGTGGTAAATCCTGCAGAGGGCAGAGAGAGGGCAGAGAGAAGGGGTCAATGGGTGGGGAGTGGGTGGGGAGAGGCTCCTGTGGCACTAACGCGGGGTACTGACGGTCTGAACATTACTGGGAATGAAAACCTGTCGTTAGCTGCAGATATGCAGGAGGGTGAAACCATTTAAGCGTCAGCAATGTACAACACAGGCAGGGAGCCCAAGAAGCGTGATAGTAGTGCTCCATATGCAGCAACATCATAGTGCCCAAGTATGAACGGCCACTATAGCGATGGTGCAAATGGGGCATAGGGGGCTGCAGGCGGGACATGTAGTGGGGGCAGGTGGGGCACAGGGCAGACTAGGCTATTGCCTAGGTGCCACATAGGAACATAGGAACTGGACAGTAGCAAGACAGCAACTGACCAGGCCAAACACAATCCACCTACAGCTACCTGGTCCACCCTAGCCAATAAGAACATAAGAACATAAGATAAGAACATAAGATATGCCATACTGGGTCAGACCAAGGTCCATCAAGCCCAGTATTCTGTTTCCAACAGTGGCCAATCTAGGTCATACGTACCTAGCAGTTTCCCCAAGGGACACAGGTTCCACAATGCTTGTATTGGTTCAAGCATTGATATCCTGGGTCCCTTCTTAATAATGGTTTATGGACCTTTCCTCCAGGAACTTGTCCAAACCTTTTTTAAACCCAGCTACACTAACAGCCTTTACTACATCCTCCGGTAACAAATTCCAGAGTTTGATTACACGTTGAGTGAAAAAATATTTTCTTTTATTAGTCTTAAATAGTTTACCCTGTAGCTTCATTGCATGTCCCCTAGTCTTTCTATATTCTGATAAGGTAAACAATCGATCTACGTTTACCCGTTCCACTCCGTTCATTAATTTATAGACTTCTATCATATCTCCCCTCAGCCGCCTCTTTTCCAGGTTAAAGAGCCCCAACCTTTTTAGCCTTTCTTCATAGGAGTAGCCTTCCATCCCCTTTACCATTTTGGTGGCTCTTCTCTGAACCTTTTCTAAAATTGCTATATCCTTTTTAAGATATGGCGACCAGGATTGCACACAATATTCAAGGTGCGGTCTCACCATGGAACGATATAGAGGCATTATAATATCTTTTGTTTTATTTTCCATTCCTTTCCTTATCATACCTAGCATTCTATTTGCTCTCTTGGCCGCCGCTGCACACTGGGCCGAGGGTTTTAACATGGTATCCACAAGGACGCCTAAATCTTTTTCTTGGGTGGTGGTTCCTAATGTGGAACCTTGCATCGTGTAACCATAGTTTGGGTTGTTCTTCCCTAGGTGCATAACCTTGCACTTCTCCACATTAAATTTCATCTGCCATTTTGATGCCCAGTCTTCCAATTTATCAAGATCCTCTTGCAATTTTCCACAATCCTCCTGGGTTTTAACAACTTTAAATAGTTTTGTGTCATCAGCAAATTTGATAACCTCACTCGTTATTCCACTTTCCAGGTCATTTATGAATATGTCAAAAAGCAGCGGACCCAGCACAGATCCCTGGGGTACACCACTATTCACCTTTCTCCATTGGGAAAATTGGCCATTTAGCCCTACCCTCTGCTTTCTATCTTTTAACCAGTTCCTGATCCACAGTAGTACACTGCCTCCTATCCCATGACTCTTTAGTTTTGCCAAAAGTCTCTCATGAGGGACCTTGTCAAAGGCTTTCTGAAAGTCCAGATACACAATATCAACCGACTCACCTTTGTCCACCTGTTTATTCACTCCTTCAAAAAAACATAACAGATTAGTAAGACAAGATCTTCCTTGTCTAAAGCCATGTTGGCTGTCTCCCATTAGGTCATGACTATCTATATGCTGAGTAATTTTATTCTTTATGATGGTTTCTACCATTTTTCCCGGTACTGATGTCAGGCTCACCGGTCTGTAGTTTCCCGGATCACCCCTCGAACCCTTTTTAAAAATTGGTGTTACATTGGCGATCCTCCAATCCTCAGGTATTAGAGATGATTTTAATGATAGTTCACAGATTACTGATAGCAGGTCTGCAATCTCAAATTTCAGTTCTTTCAACACCCTTGGATGTATACCATCCGGCCCAGGTGATTTGCTACTCTTCAGTTTATCTAATAGTTGTAGGACATCTTCCCGATGTATCGATATTTCCTTCAATTCTTCCACACCTTTAAATACCACTTCAGTCGTGGGTAACATCCCTACATCTTCCTCAGTAAAGACCGAAGCAAAGAATTCATTCAGTCTCTCCGCTATCGCCTTGTCGCCTCTTAGTGCTCCTTTAACCCCTTTATCATCTAATGGACCAACTGACTCTCTCACGGGTTTTTTGCTACGAATGTACTTGAAAAGGTCTTTATTTCGCGTTTTTGCTTCCGCAGCAAGCTTCTTCTCAAATTCTCTCTTTGCCTGCCTTATCAATGCCTTGCATTTGACTTGCCAGTGCTTGTGCTGTTTCCAGGTTTCATCATTTGGCTCTTTTTTCCATTTCTTGAAAGATGCTTTTTTGGCAACAACAGCCAAGTTACTAGGGCACTGACCTGGCATCCCTCCAGCCATCCCCCCCCATGTGGAAGAGACATAATATTAGTAGGCGGTGATGGGGGGGTGAGGATGTCCATGTATGCCTCCCCACCCCAGACCCCTCTCCCTAGGCGACCGCCTACCAGCACAGTGGATGGCCTGGGACTGCGAGCTACCAGCACCAACAGCATATGCTCAGGCAGCATGGCAGGGGTGTGTGTTCTGGTGCTGGAGGGGGCAGTGGCACCTGCCTGCAGTGCACCCAGGCAATCCCCTGTACCAGTACGTGGTGTGCAGTACAACAAAAAAGGTCTGGCTGAGGAGACATAAAGGTAGCCCCAGGGACTGCTGTGAATTTGTGGCAACAGTATGGTGCAGTACACGCAGCCAGCATGTCCCAGAGCAGAGGATCACAGGTTCATGTCCCAGCTGTGGCTCTTGCAGAGCACATCCCTATATTTTTCTCCACGATGCATACAACAGCAACATGTGCTCTCCCCAAAGCAGCGGCCAATAGGGGTGCAAACACACACTCACATAGGCTCCACTATCCAAAGCTCCATGGAGAGTCAGGCCATTGGCCCCAGCACGGAGCCGCAGTTATCACCAGAGCACTATTACTACCTCCTGCACAGTTTGGCACTGTCGGCACTGTGATCATGACCAGTGTGGCAGGCAGGGTTGCCAATCACCCCTATCTTTGCACAATGCTGCAGTAGGTGCATGTATGTGTATGTCTATGCATTGTTTCGTGGCTGCCTACACCTCTCTGGGCCCACAATGTCCCACTTTTACCAGCGTTGGCCTGCGAATGTGCATAATGAGGAGCAAGGTATTGTGGGTATGCCCCGGGCAGGGCAGATTGGGCAGGATGCATCTGCAGAGGGCATAGGGCAATGGCTGAGACATTGTAGTGCTCAACCACCACCTGCATGGACAAGGTGGCCACATCACGTCATGCTGTTAGGACACTCTCACACTGACCAAACAGTGACCCCTTTTCTGGACAGCCAATCACTGGGGCACCTGTGCTATACATCCCAGGTCTGGGTGCGCACAGTTCCATTGTGAACATGCAGGATAAACTGGCTAGCGGAGTGCTTGTGGTTAGTTTGTGCGTGGCTGGGATGCCTGGCATGGTGCAGCAGGTACAGGCTGCCTGTGAATGTCAGACCATAGTTGGGGGCTAGGGTACAGCTGTAGTCCTAGAACTGGTGAGGGTAATGAACAAGTGGTCTACTGTAGTACTGTAACATACGTGTTGCAGTGTAATGTGCAAAAGATGCAACACGCACAATAGCGCGTGTGTCGTCTGTTTGCGATGTGTGTTGTTACGTGCCATAATCTGACCACATATGCTAAGGCACCTAGTCATATTTTATAGGGCACGTAGAAAGCTTTGTAACGTCACACACGTTATTGTGCACACCGCGCATCAGACGCCCTGCTATGTGCATTCTCCGCAACGTGCGTAGGACGCAGAACGTGTAGGACGCACTACTGTGTGATAATCTAGCAGATACGATGGCCAGTTGGTGGAACATATTTGCATTGTGCCTGTTGTGCTTGTTTGGGACGTGCGTGGAGCCAACACAGGTTGTGGGTTTGGGTCCCACAGGTTCCTTTTCATTTGTTCTGCTCTCCTTACCATACATTGGCTCCGGCTTTGTCCCTTCTCCACACACCCTTCCCTCTCTTCACTGTACACTATGGTGTCCCCTCCATGCAGCCTATCCATCACATGCTCTCTGTTACATATGCTCCTTTTCTTTGGGATGTCTGGGTGGGCAGGTGGTTCTGTGGTATGGTATTGGTGTCAGTTAGCTGTGTTTGGGCTCTTCAGTCTACCAGTTTGATTCCTTTTTTGATCCCCTGCCCATTTTGCCCTTATACGCACACCATCCACACAGCTGGCCCTTCAGACCAACCCCTGATGCCCTTTCCATTATATTTGTTTACTCTTCTGCATGCTGTTTCACTACACACCATTTCATGGTGTGTGTGTGCCTGTGTTACTTGTAGCTCATGTCCCCATTCCAGACTGCATTATCAGCTGCCTGTGTTCTATGGCCTTACACCTATGGCACCTTTTCTCATGTGGTACCATGTCTGCACATCCCTCAGCGCATCTTCTACTGTCAGCGCGCCTTAGATTGCAACCCCTTTGGATGCGCTGCTGCTTCCCGTCCGCTGTGGTGTTCACGCACGGTGGGTCCATGGCGCACTGTACTGCACGTTAGCGCCTTGTGTCACCCACCTACTTACCCCCGAAGGCTAAGGGCCTGGGGTTTCAGTGAGGCCTCTTCTTAAGTAGCAGGGACCAAGTAGTGCCCCCTGGGAGTTGAAGTCCCACTAGCTATTCAATAAAAAGAGTGTAGTCGTGGACGAGTAGCTAGGCTGATAAAGAGGTATTTATTTCCCTTCCCGGGACAACTTCTGCAATCAGGAATCATAAAGGAAAATAAACCATGCTTCTGGCACAACACAAAAGGGAACTACAAAATGACAAATGAAATGCTTCTTTTCAGCTTTAAGGCAAACAAAAAGTGCAAACAGGCTTTGTACTTTACAACAGCTGTAGATGGAAATCTGTTCCTTTAAACAGATTTCCCTTTTGCACGCTTCTTGCATGCTTCAACATAAAGAGGTCACATTATCTGCGAACACAAGAGTACAGTCCATCTGGAAATCCTCTGAGTTTTCCCCACAGAAATCGCAGTCCAAGGCCTCATGAGCTTCCCTGCAATTCTCTTCTATGGGCCTGTAACTCACACCGGTATTCAGAAATCCCTCCTCTTTCTGGCCAGGGCTTCTCTTCTCCTCACTATTAGAGTGGAATGGAAAGTTACCATGCAGTGTGGATTTTCCCTCTAGAGGGCCATACAGCTCAGGACCAGCGTATGTAAAATCAAGTGCCCCTCTATTCCAGGGAATTGGACTTTCTTCAGGCTCACCTCTGCCCGAACGTTTGTGGCTGGGAAACTGAAAACAGTCTTTCTCCCTCGAAAGCCTTTCACTTCCCTTCCCAGGACGTGTTTCTTTGAGCCCAGGAATCTCCTTTGGATAAGAGCTTCTATTCCCCAGGTACCTGCTCTCGTGGGAAGTCCCTCTCACAGCTTCTCTTCGTTTGCTGACAGGAATCCCTCTGCGTCCCCAACCGGACTCTGGTTCAGTGCAGCCCAACTCTCTGGCACTAACCTCGGGTATTCCTTCTTGGGCAAACTCCTCTGAGGTGCTGCTGGAATCCCCTTCTGAGGCACTCAGGTAGGTGTCCTGGTTCTCATGTGTTCTGCTCTTTCCTTTCCCGTACTTCCTGGTTCTCTCCTTCCCGTACTTCCTGGTTCTCTCTTTGCTCAAAGCTGACTCTATTTTAAGTGCATCATTCTTTGAGTCCCTCATCAGCTCAAGTCCCTGCAGCTGTTCCTGCTCCTCTAATGAGCCATGAGGTAATGCTTCTCTGGGGTGTTTACCTACACCTGGTGCTATTGTTTTGGTTGGTTGCCTATAGCAACCCCTAGCCATGTGCTTTGAGCTGCCCATTTTAAAACTGCTCTGCACATTTTCTTCTGTTTCCATCGGCACTATTTGTCTTGCTCCATGACAGATCCTCCCCCTTAAAATATTACGGGCTGCTGATTTTTCCTGACAGCCCGGAATTTCCTTATGGGACCTACCTCGGGGTACTACAGTATGGGACCTATCTCGGTGTACTACAGTAGCTAGGCTGGCAGTGGCAGACCTGTCCTTCCACAGCTTTAGTACATTTACATGATAGACCTGTTGGCGGCCCCTCTCGTTTTGCACCCGATAGGATACTGGGCCAACCCTCTCTACCACTGTACCAGGGCCCTTCCACCTGGACTCGAATTTCGGTCCGGGATCGGATACTTGGATAAGTACTTTGTCACCTATGCTTAGCTGCCTCGGTCTAGTGCCCTTATCGTAATACTGTTTTTGCTTACGTTTGCCGGCCTGTAAATTCTCTATAGAGGCCTTGGATGTCCTCTCTAGGCGTTGTCTTAACTCTTTCAGAAATTGAGGCACCCCAATCTCTTGCATGTTCAGCTCTACCCATTGCTCCTGTAGGATGTCCAAGATTCCTCTTGGAGCGCGGCCGAACAGCAACTCATAGGGAGATGCCCCCAGGGACGCCTGTATGCTCTCCCTGCATGCATATAGCGTGAATGGGAACAACGTATCCCATTCAGTCATTTCCCCTGCCTTCAAACCTCTGCATAGCAGTTGTTTAATAGACTGATTCATACGCTCCACGAGCCTGTTCGACTGTGGATGGTATGCTGATGTTCGTATATGGCGGATGCCGAAGGCTTCCCAGACCATAGCTAGATGTTTAGATAGGAAGTTACTGCCCTGATCAGTTAGTAGTTCTCTGGGAAAACCTACCTCGCAGAAAAGATTGACTAGCTCTAAGGCCACTACTCTCGCAGATGTGTTTCTCAAGGGGATGGCCCAAGGAAACCGCGTGGCATGGTCAACTATGACCAAGATATACTTAAAACCCCTCGGTGTCTTCACCAGAGGTCCTATTATGTCAACTCCCATTCGGCTTATGGGAGCTGCTATGGTGGGAGTTGGCACCATGGGTACTGCCTTAGGCCTTATAGCTGTCACTCTTTGGCAGCTAGGGCATGCCTCGCAATACTGCCGTGTCTCCTTAAAGACCCCGGGCCAATAAAATCTAGCTAAGATTTGGTCCAGCGTCCCCTGGATCCCCTTGTGATACCCCACTGGGTGGTCATGGGCTAATCTTAACACACTAGCTTTAAATGTTGTGGGTACAACTAGCTGCTTGCGTATGGCATCATTGTGGGGGTTTACACACTCTCTATATAAGAGATCAATTTCCAGGAAAAATCGTGGTAGGGTCTGTCTAGTTTCCTCAGCCCACTCGAACGCCCTTTTAAGAGCTGGGTCAGCTCTCTGCTCCATGGGGAATGATGGAAATTTTTTGACTACCTCTGCCGGTACCCAGGGCAACCCTACAGCACCTTCTAGCTCGGCCCTCCCCCGGGTCCTAGAGTATCTCTCCCTACGTTTCCTGGGTTTATCCTTTTTCCCTTCTTTAACAGGGGAATGTATTAAATCCTCATGTTTAGGGAGAATAGCTAGCCCTTCCTCGTCTGGCTCCTCCCTTTGGGAATTTTCCTCCCCTTCAGGTTCCTCAGTGTTTTCTGCTGACACTTCTCCCCTCCCAGAGGGTCCCGCTTGAGAGCGAGTAGATACTAAGCCTAACTTGGTACCAAAGTCTTTTCCCAATTCTTCATAAAAGGGAGGCCAATCCTTCCCCAGTACAACCTCTTCTGGTAATTTTGGGACTACGGCCACCTTCACCTCTCTGATGGTGCCCAACCCTTGTACCGTTACATTGTGTAGGGGATAAGGGACAAATGCGCCGTGCACGCACTTGACCCGTACTTGGCCTTCTGCTTGACTCGGGGGCGACTGGCGGTGCCCCTGAATGGCTTCCCAGAGCTCCCTTGAAATCATGCTCTGGTCAGCCCCCGAGTCAAGTAGAGCCAGTGTGTGAATACCTTCCACTTGAACCTGGATAAGGAATTCGTCCTGATCTGTCTCTTCTGTCCCTGTCACCAGGACTGTTCTTTCTGTGCAGGATCTCTGAAAATGTCCTTTCTTCCCACAACTGAAACATGGTACAGATAAGACATTATTACCATCAGAGACATTAACATTAGACATTTCAGGCTTGTACAGTTTATCATATACCCATTTTCCTTTTCTGCCACTATCTCTCTTACCAGCTGCCGTCCAGATACCTTGCCCTGAGGTGTCATTCCTCTGTGCAGCGAAATACCGCTCCGCAAGAGTGGCTGCCTCCTCCGAGGTTTGGCAGTGCTGGAGTGTCAGAAAAGTTTTGACACCGCTGGGAACAGCCTGCATAAATTGCTCCAGCACAATTTTATCAAGGACTGTTTCCAGGGTACCTCCCTCTGCCAGCAACCATTTTCTGACTAAATTTTGCAGTCGCTGCGCCAGGGCTTTAGGGGTCTCTTGAGGCTTAATTACTGCCTCCCTGAACATTCTGTGGTAATGTAGAGGTGTGAGCCCCAACCTATCTTTCACTGCTTTTTTAACCTCTAAATAATTAGAAGCTAACTCAGCTGGCATAGCTTTATAAGCCGAAAGGGCCTCGCCTGTGAGCGAAAGGGCGAACCTGGTTGCCCACTGCTCCTCTGGCCATTTCAGGGTTGTAGCTATCCGCTCAAAAGCGTCAAGATAGTCATCTAAATTGTCATGCAGCTGTAGTTGTCCCAAAGAAAAAGCACCATACGAACTCAGTCCTGATCCCTGGAACACCATGGGACGTCTGCTGTGGCGTCTAGCGGCTTCTTTAAAAGCGCGTCCATGGTCTCCATCAAGGGCCTCTGTTGTTCCTGTATGGTCCGCGTAGTCTGCTCCTGGAGGTAGTGAATAAGCTCCACCTGCTTGTCCCACTGTGTCTTCATCCAGTGTGCTACATCTTGTGGCTCCATCCTCAGCCTCGATGTACCTGCGGAGATAGAAAGACAAACAAAAAAACCCAAGTGCGATACCGCAACTTCCTTTTTTTTTTTTTTTTTCCTTTCTACCACCTAGTTCTCTGCCCACCAGCGCCCCCTTTCTCACTTTTATCCTCCCCACTTATGACTAGGTACTTTTACCTGAGCCTTCATGTAGGGATCAGCTTGTGAGAAAGTTTGTCTGGGACCAGCTCCTGGCAGCAGGAATCTTCAGACGGCTCTCCCCCTCTGGAACACAGTCTTCTCCAGCAGACAGTAGTCCTTTGTGCAGTCCTTTTGAATCCTCGGGCAAAAATCCAAAAACGTCGCCAATTGTCACCCACCTACTTACCCCCGAAGGCCAAGGGCCTGGGGTTTCAGTGAGGCCTCTTCTTAAGTAGCAGGGACCAAGTAGTGCCCCCTGGGAGTTAAAGTCCCACTAGCTATTCAATAAAAAGAGTGTAGTCATGGATGAGTAGCTAGGCTGATAAAGAGGTATTTATTTCCCTTCCCGGGAGAACTTCTGCAATCAGGAATCATAAAGGAAAATAAACCATGCTTCTGGCACAACACAAAAGGGAACTACAAACTGACAAATGAAATGCTTCTTTTCAGCTTTAAGGCAAACAAAAAGTGCAAACAGGCTTTGTACTTTACAACAGCTGTAGATGGAAATCTGTTCCTTTAAACAGATTTCCCTTTTGCACGCTTCTTGCACGCTTCAACAGAAAGAGGTCATATTATCTGCGAACACAAGAGTACAGTCCATCTGGAAATCCTCTGAGTTTTCCCCACAGAAATTGCAGTCCATGGCCTCATGAGCTTCCCTGCAATTCTCTTCTATGGGCCTGTAACTCACACCGGTATTCAGAAATCCCTCCTCTTTCTGGCCAGGGCTTCTCTTCTCCTCACTATTAGAGTGGAATGGAAAGTTACCATGCAGTGTGGATTTTCCCTCTAGAGGGCCATACAGCTCAGGACCAGAGTATGTAAAATCAAGTGCCCCTCTATTCCAGGGAATTGGCCTTTCTTCAGGCTGACCTCTGCCCGAACGTTTGTGGCTGGGAAACTGAAAACAGTCTTTCTCCCTCGAAAGCCTTTCACTTCCCTTCCCAGGACGTGTTTCTTTGAGCCCAGGAATCTCCTTTGGATAAGAGCTTCTATTCCCCAGGTACCTGCTCTCGTGGGAAGTCCCTCTCACAGCTTCTCTTCGTTTGCTGACAGGAATCCCTCTGCGTCCCCAACCGGACTCTGGTTCAGTGCAGCCCAACTCTCTGGCACTAACCTCGGGTATTCCTTCTTGAGCAAACTCCTCTGAGGTGCTGCTGGAATCCCCTTCTGAGGCACTCAGGTAGGTGTCCTGGTTCTCGTGTGTTCTGCTCTTTCCTTTCCCGTACTTCCTGGTTCTCTCCTTCCCGTACTTCCTGGTTCTCTCTTTGCTCAAAGCTGACTCTATTTTAAGTGCGTCATTCTTTGAGTCCCTCATCAGCTCAAGTCCCTGCAGCTGTTCCTGCTCCTCTAATGAGCCATGAGGTAATGCTTCTCTGGGGCGTTTACCTACACCCGGTGCTATTGTTTTGGTTGGTTGCCTATAGCAACCCCTAGCCATGTGCTTTGAGCTGCCCATTTTAAAACTGCTCTGCACATTTTCTTCTGTTTCCATCGGCACTATTTGCCTTGCGCCATGACACTTGTAACACACGTTACCTTCCATGGCTTGCTTTATCGATGCACCGCCCACTCCTTTATATGGGCATCCGTACCATTACAGGGGAAATTAACGCGGGCAACATTACCGCGGTTTAGTAAACATACCACTAAGTGAAGGGAAATTCTCAGCCAGAGGAAACTGGCCTAATAATGCCTCCACATTTTCTATATATTCTTAGAGGCGCTAAAGAAAGCCAAATAGAATTTCTGTTGCTTCTTCTTTTTGTGAAGCCTTTTTGACCCATCACTTTTCTAGACATAAACCTCAGAAACATTGTCTGTAAATCTCACCATTTGGAGTCTATTGGAAAGCAAGCCACCCACTTGGGAGCAAAGGACAAAAAACAGCAGGTGCACAGACAAAGTGGCAAGTAAGGCACTTTATTCATCCAAAATGAACCCAATGCATTTTGGCCGCTTTGGCCTTCTTCAAGGGGTACAAGCCTTGAAAACAAAAATATAATGATAAGATATGTTAGAGGAATAAAACCATATTAAATAAATAAATAAATAAGTAAACAATAGATAAAAACATAAGATAAATAAAAAGAAACAGAATAATATGACGTTGTATAAAATCAAAGTAAAACAACAATAAGAACCTTATTGAGGTAAAATGATGATTCAGCTCCTGACAAAAAAGTGCAAGGCTGAAAAGAGACAAAAGTGCTTCAATATAAGTGATTGTAGGAGAACTGAAGACGATTTAGAATTACTGATTGTATATATGCTTGTTTTCATCATTATTAACCAAGTAGGGAGAGGAGGACCACTAAAAACATAAATAACATAAACATTATGGTCCTCATTCTATAACACGGGTTGCAGGGATGTACATCCCACTGGAACGTGCAGCCCCACAATCTGCCTAAGCCCTATTCCCCCACTGGCTCTCCCTATACATCCTGTACTTTAGGACAGGGAGAAGCAGCGGGGTCTGGAGGGGTGAGATGGGGCGAAGCATGGGCGAGCTGCACAGCAGCACGTACAGGGCAGAGTCAGGTCACAGCCCTGTACATGTTACTGGACTTGCTGGGCTGTACTTCTTATACCACCTCAGAGGTGGTATAAGCAGGGTTTTTTTCAGCAAATTGGGGCACAGTAGCTACCACCATGGCCGGGGCTGCAGAGGGGGTCCCCACCACTCGATCCAGGCTGCGGGAGGTCAGTCGTGGGTCAGGCAGAGGGGATCTTGCGATCTGGAGCCACAACAGTCTGTGGCTCCTATGGAGAGGGCGTCCCCACAGGCCAGAGGGGCACTGATTCTGGCTCCCGTGGGAACATTCAGTGGGGACGTCCGGATGGCCCGGACATCCCACTTCCAGAATCAGGCTCCACATAAAAGATTATGAAACTGGATAATCCAGACATAGAAGATAAAGTGAGAAAGGCAATAGGGTGTACCATATATTGTACGAGGAAGCCTAAAAGTACCTGGTTTTCAAAGTGTTGTTATGATGAACACCCAGTATGAGTCAGTCAAACACTTCAAAAATCCACCTATTGGGGAATATATTGAGCAATTCATCAATGATAAAACCAGCAGTGTAAATTTAAAGGGTAATATATACCATAATGCTTATTTATTTCAGTGAAGAGTCGTATATGCCTATTTTCATTATTAGTGACGACATTTGCAGTAGGTGGGTGAACCCAATCTTTTCAAAATGGACAATATAACAGTAAAAACAGTTCTATTCACTAATCTGGGAGAAGGACTTTATTGATTGTATGCTTGAAGCTTAACCGTCTGACCACTGTGTCAATTGTATGCTGAACACGTCAGAAGGGGCTCACTTTAAAAAGTGTGTTAAATACCCTGTGCTCGGAACGAGTCCCTAGATGTCAGGTCTACCTAGTAAGATATTCGTAGCAGTGCATGATGAATATGCTGTTTTAAGTGTTGGCTGAAAGAACCACTTAAAACTATTACACAGACATACAATTTAGAAGGTAGCATGTGTAAGCTAATGTAGAGAGATACTCCACCTTTTATGACGAGTCTGTACTGACCTAGGAAAACGATGGCTGAGTGGTTTACATTACTCATTGTGCAATTCTGGAAGATATACCGAAGGAGTAAGATTATGAGAGAACATAAAAAAATAACAATATTGATGTGCAGTTAAATGCACAAGTACTCATGGAAATTGTAGTCATTAAAGCAGCCAAGTCCGTCAAGGAGCAGCATCCAGTTGCTGACAGCATTAGACAGCTTGTGCTTAAAGAGGCTGTTTTTAAACAGACAATTTCGCTTCAAAACCTGGTTTAAAGTTCAAACTAGTGTCACCAGAACAGTGCAAGGAGAACACGGCAACACCATTTAAAAACAAAGAAACCTTTTGATGGTACAGACCCAACTTGGCCAAGTTTCGGCTGTCAACCTGCATCACCGGGTCAAAAAACAAAACACATAGGGGTATGTTTACTAAACTGTCTTAATGTTACCGGCGCTAGTTGCAGCGTTAATGTGAAGAATTCCATATAAGGTAGTGGGCGGTCCGGAGGGAAGGTTGCAAGGAATCAGTATCGCGTGATAGTGGGTGCCGTGGCACGTTAACGCGCGTTAACCCTAAGTTCATGCCAGCACAGTGCTAGAAGCTGTAAAGATGTAGCCCACTGGTTACTGCAATGACTGCAGAGGCAGAGGTCATGGGTTTGATCCTGCAATGGTGTTATGTAAGAGGCTGTCTGAGGCATTTCCTTTTAATTTAAATCAGTGCTGCCAGCAAAAACACCCTCACAGTGCCGTAACATAAGGTGCCGCATAAGGCGCTCCATAGGGCACATTATAAAGTGCCC
Organism: Ichthyophis bannanicus; assembly: GCA_033557465.1. Lineage (NCBI taxonomy): Eukaryota > Metazoa > Chordata > Amphibia > Gymnophiona > Ichthyophiidae > Ichthyophis > Ichthyophis bannanicus. Next base: position 1,055,584,581 of record CM066033.1, on the reverse strand, counting down.
TGTCCGCCAAGGCACCTTATAATGTGCCCTATAGGGCGCCTTATAGGGCGCACTATAGGGTGCCTTATGAGGCACCTTAGGCTAATGCACTGTGAGGGTGATTCTGCTGGCAGCACTGATTTAAATGAAAAGGAAAAGCCTCAGACAGCCTTATTAAATAACACCACTGTGGCATCAAACCCATGATCTCTGCCTCCACAGTCAGCAAAGTAACCAGTGGGCTACATCTCTACAGCATCTAACCCACTGCTGGCTGGCTACAGAAAGACTGCAGATCACCACACAAACTGTCTGCTGTGGTTACCAGGATAGGGTAAACCCACCCGTACCCATGATGCAATGCACATGCAGATCAGCAGCCTACATCTGATCACAAGATGGCGTATGGGCCTCTATAGCACCCCGGCCTGGTAGGGGGAACTGACCATGTGTGTTACTGGCACAGAGTAGCTACAGACCGTGACATTGTGCGGTTCCTGATGCTCACCCTGAGGGTGAGGTGGGGTGCCCAACATCAGGTCCGCAGCACTTGGGACGGCTGAGATAGGCTGTGCTGCAGGTCCCCATCAGTGCTAGTTTGTGATAGGTAGTCCTTACAAACCCACCTAGGATACACCTGTGTCTATCTGTATTTCCCAGTCACGTCTAGTCCTTGTGGACTATGATGCACCAAGAATAGTGCATATCCTGTGTGGTTACTATGGTCACATGCTATAAGTGAAGGGTGGTGTTTGGACCCAAAAGTGGATTATGTAGCACCACCCAAACTGCCCTCTGTGGATCAGCGTGGGGGACAGGATCTCCCACCAACAGATCCACATTTACAATCTCTGCAATGGTGGCAGTAGAGGGGACCATCAACCCCAGTTCTCCTGGGGAATAGGCACCCTACAGGGTAGTTAATGCAGAGCTGTACACATCACATAGGGCAGTGGCGGACAGAGAGTAGGTCTGGAAAACTCAGCTGCCCCCACCACTATCTGACATCCACCAGCAAAGGACACAGTCAGTCTCCACCCACTGCACCCTGCAAGGTGTTCCAGCCATACACATGCTCACTGCAGACAGTCTGCTAGCTAGTGCATAGTACAAGTTCCTGGAGGATATGTGTGCACCCAAAAATGGGATGTGAACACATACACCACACAGGTATATCATGAATAAAAATGGAGAGGAGGGTAATCCATGAGAACTAATGCTATACAATCATCCTATAGTATCCATATTTCTCAATAAAATTATTCAAATGATGATTTTAATACTCCACGGATGATATGAAAACCATAATAGCAAAACAAATGGGGATATTGCCCTAAAAATGGAATCATAAAATATACGATGCCTTTTTTTTTAAAGCATTGATCATAAAAATATGCTAAGAACTGGCATTATAAACCAGCTTAGTAAAACAAGCTAAAACAAATAACTAACTAAAACACCACATATCAAAAAGGCATTGCAGAGTAAAAAAAAGGGGGGGGGGCAAGGAAACAATGAATGTGACTTGGGGTGGGGGGTTGAACAAAGAAGTAAATGAGGGTTCATGGTAGGAACCCAAAAATGTATATTTGCTTAAGACCCAATATAATGTTAATCTGGCCCTGGACAGAAGATTGACAGATTTCAGTGTCTAGTGAATGAATGCTCTTTGAATAAATCTGCTTTGGGTATCCTGCTTTGACCTCACTGTTTTACTTTTGCTGCTGCTTTCCCCAGTCTTGCTAGCTTTTGCATTAACAACTTGCAGACATCTGCAGAGGGGGATAATTAGAAGATCATCAAGTTCACAATGGAGAAAGCAATCTGATTTTCCTGTAAAAAGTGTTGTTGCCTGGCAACTCTGCAAAAGTTTGAGCCCACTGTATCTCGCTGCATGCAATTCTTCGGAAAAGTGTGTGTGAAAGAAAATACTCTGTGTAGGCTTTAGTATCCTGACTGCTCTGTTTAGATCATGTCAGTTTGATTCCTTGGTTTTCACATTTAGGAATCTGTTATGCTTATTTGTAATGTTGAAACAAACTGGGGTGGTGTCTCTAGTGTTACCAATATAGTGCCATGTCCTCCTGAGATGATATGACAGCCCTGGAAGCTTCATAGGACGGGGCGGGTACTCCATTCCTCGTGGACGACCAACTGATCAAGTTTTCCAGAAAACCCTAATAAAAGGGATTGTGATAGATTTGCATGCACTGCCTACAATGCATACAAACCTCATGCATATGTACTAGGGTTTTCTGGAAATTCTGACTGGTTGGTAGATGGCAAGGATATCCAGCAGCAGATTACTCTAGAAGGAGAGATAGAACTATGGGGTATGTTTACTAAACTGCGTTAGTGCGATTCGCGTTAGGAGCCACGTTAGAGACAGAAACCCCAAATAAGGACATGGGCGGTACATCGTTTCCGAGAATGCGCCGAGAACGCGCGTTACAAGGCGCCATAAATGAACGAGCGCTACAGGGCACGTTACCGCGCGTTAATCTTAAGAAGGCGCGCAGGCATACAAGCATAGTAACAGAGCTGTAGCACAATGGTTACAACACTGACTGATGATACAGGGGTTATGGGTTCGATTCCCCAGTGGGCCTAATGTATAAGGCTGGCTGAGGCAGCACCCTTTACATTTAAGTAGCAATTGTTGAGGCATGTGATGTGTATTTTAATTAGTGCTGCCAGCAAACACACCCTCACAGTGGCATAACCTAAGGTGCCGCATAAGGCACCCCATAACGCACTCCATAGGGCACATTATAAAGTGTACTGTCCGCCAAGGCACCCTATAATGTCCCCTATAGGACACCTTATAAGGATGTGAACAAAGCCCTGCCTGGCTGCAGGACTGCACGTCACCACAGAAACTGTCTGCTGTGGTTACCAGGATAGGGGTAACCCACCCGTACCGATGATACACTGCACATGCAAATCAGCAGTCAAGAGATGGGCACAAGATCGGGTATGCACTCCCACAGCACCTCGGCCTTGTAGGGGGAACAGACCGTGTGTGGCACTGCCACAGAGTAGCCACAGACAGTCACATTGTGCGGGTACAGTGCCCCCCCTTAGGTTGAGGTGGGGCGCCCAGCACCAGGTCCACAGCACCTTTCATGGCTGAAATACGCCATGCTGCAGGTCCCCATCAGTGTGTGATAGGTAGTTCAGTTAGACACACCTAAGAGACATCTGTGTCCTGCTGTATGTCTCGGTCATGTCTAGTCCCTATGGGCGATGCTGCACCCAGAATAGTGCATATCCTGTGTTGGTGCCAAGGTTACCTGCTGTAGGTGAAGGAGGGGGGGAGTGTATGGACCCATAGGCAGATTATGTACCACCACACAACCCACCCTCTGGGGCTCAGGGTGGGAAACAGAATCACCCACCAATAGATCCACAGTCAACCTCCCTGCAATGGCAGCAGTAGAGGGGACCAGCAAACCCAGTCCTGCTGGGGCACAGACAGAGCAGTACACATCCATAACACAATAGCAGACAAACGGCAGGCCTGGAAATGCTGAGCTGCCCCCCACCATTATCTGACATTCTCCAGCAGCAAGCCTCCAGCCGCTGCACCCTGCAAGGTGGTCCAGCAAGACACATACTAGCTGCAGACAGCCCGCCAGCTAGTCCATAGTGCATGGTCCTGGAGAAGATGCATGTACCCAGAACAGGGATGTCAGCATACACACCAAGCAGATAAGTCAGTGATTGGGCCCCAAAAGGAAACCCATAAATATCACATAAGAGAAGGGCTGTATAGCACTATGGGGGAACCTAGCCATGCCATGGTCACTGCTAAGTCAGGGTGAGAGTGACCTCCCAGCAGGACATGCTATGGCCACCCTGTCCGTGCAGGTGGTGGCCAGGCACTACAATGTCCGAGCCATTGCCCTATGCCATGTGCAGATGCATCCAGGCCAGGCCACCCTATCCAGGCTATTCCCACAGTACCTTGCTCCTCATTATGCACATTGGCAGGCCAATACTGGCAACAGTGCTAGCAGTGTGGGCTGTGGAGGGTGTTGGCAGCCACCACACACTGGATAGACAGACACAAACTCCCCACACCTATGCCAGCATTGTGCAACTATAGAGGTGTTGGGCAGCCCAGGCCACCACACAAGTCCTGGGCACAGTGCAGGCATGGCTATGGTACGCAATACTGTAGGAGTCACTCCCCACTGTCAGACACAAGACCTGTATCACACTCCACAGACATCAGAAAGGTTGCTATGATGCAGCTCACTCAGAAAAGTGTAATTAACCTAGGAATTGCTATCTGCCAGTACTCATAGCAACCTTTTGATAGATGTGTACCATATTCCCCGGTTTAGGGTGGCATTACTAAGGTATGCAAGTGCTAGTATTGGGAGATGCACGCAGAGCCCAATGTCCTGCCTCCCCAGGAGGCTTTGGATAATGGGGCCTGTGGGTGCGGGTGTGTCTGCCCCTTTTGGCTGCTGCTTTACGGCAGAGGTTCCCAACTCCAGACCTGCGGTGCAAAACACTGTTTGGGTTTTCATGCTGTCCCTCATGAATATGCATGAGATACATCTGCATACCATGGGGGTGGTGCATAGAAATGCAGCACAGGCATCTTTAACAGAGGCAGCATGGAACCGGAATGGTGTTTGGCCCTCCAGGACTACATTTGGGAGGCTCTGCTCTAGGTAATGTGCATGTTTATGGTGTCTGTGCTCTGTAGAGTAAAGTGTAGGTGTCTTGGGCATGTTTACGTCATCTGCAATAAAGGTGCTTTCTGTATTAGCACGTTGTAGTAGTGGGTAAAATATGGGGACTGGGTTGGTGGGAACCACAGCTGGGACTTGAACCTGTGACCCTCTGCTTCTGAATTCACGGGCTTTGTGCACTGCACCACCTTGTTGTCGCAGAGTCAGTACATTCCTTGGTGATACCATGACTGTTCGTCAGACAGGGCCCATCTGTTGCAGTACACGGCACCCACCTACACAGGGCTAGGCCACGGTCTGCTCTGGGCAGCTGCCACTGCCCCCTCCACTACCAGTATCCCTCAGCCACCATTCTGACGTGCCCTTCTGCTGGTGGTGCTGGTGGTGCGCAGTCACAGGCCATCCAGTGTGCAGGTAGGCGGCTGCCTATGGTGCGGGTTCTGGGGTAGGGGTGCCTGCATAGGTGTCCACGCTTCCCCCCAGTACCGCCTGCCAATGTTCCGTGCCCTTGGGGGTAGCTGCTGGGTACTATCCCCTGTGACACTCTGGGAAACACAGTCATGCCCATGTTGGGCCTTCAGCAGTTGCTGTCTGGCTGCTCTGCTGTTTCAGCATTCGTATGGGCCACCTAGGCATCGCCCTAGTCCGCACTGTGGCCCAGCTGCACCACAGCATGTGCCGCCTGCGGCCCTCTGTATCCCCTTCTCCGGCATCTGTCCAGTTGCCGTTCCGACATGTCCGCCCTGATGTTGCGGGACATGTGCACGCCATAGGAACCCTGTCCGATGGTGGGGAAAACCCTGAGCAGCGCTATTTCACTGTGGGCTCATTCACCTTGTATGGGGACGGATTATAGACCCTTCCACGATTTATATCTGTTCTATGGAGCTTACTCGGGGGGGGGGAGGGGTTGATGTTTCTCATTGATACCACTATTGGCCAGCTTGGTTATGTTTTTTTTCCAGTTTGTTGGGGTCATTTTCATTGTTTATGTGCCCTTTTGTTCTGTGCACAAGTATCACACTTATCACTTTTTTAGGTTTCCCTGCCTGGGCTGTACATTGCTGACACTGAAATGGTTTCTCTCCCCTGTAATGTGCATTTAACGGCAGGTTTTCATTCGCGTTGGAATTGAGCTCTTCAGATCAGCACGTTGGTGTGAAGGGAGCCTCTCCCTGCCCACTCTCCGCCCATTGACCCCTTCTCTCCGCCCTCTCTCCACCTTCTGCTTTGTTTTACCGCGCCGCGGGAGTTTACGATCGTTAACTACGATTAACGCGCGTTATGTAACGTTAACGATTGTAAGCGCGTCATAACGCGCGTTATGATGCGCTTACAATCGTTAACGTTACATAACACGCCTTATGTACGATTACCGCAGTTTAGTAAACATACCCCTAAGTTCCAGAAGGAATACCCCTCAGCCTAAGCAGAGAGGAGGAACAACTGGAAATAACAATAATCTAAACCAGGATAAAAGCTTTAAATCAGACTGATGCTGTAATGGTTGACATTTATTTACTTCTCATGTAGGTGGTGCTTACAAGATGACATTTAAGAAGTAAAAGGCTCTTCAACAACTCAGTGCTGAATACAATACCATAGCATACATATGAATGACTCTGAGTCAGTAAAATACTTTAAAACTTCTTTTCCCAAGAAAATCTGTAAAACATTCACTAAATTCTGAACTATCAGAATCAGTGAAATTCTATCTAATATTGTTGTTCAAACTTTTGAATAAATATCTAGTATATATTAACAATGAGATATGAAATTTATCAAATGAATTAAAATCTTCTGAGTTGTAAAAGGTAACAAAGTTTCATGAATAATTATTTTGGTGGTTGGTGTGTATTTGAGCTCAAATATTAATGTTCCTATCCATGTCTGATCTTTCTAGAAATCTCAGATGGTTCCCAAGTCTTCAGACGTTTCTTGTTTTCATCAGTGGCCACAGGACTCAGGAATCAGAAGTCTTCTTAAATTCCTTGAAGCTTGTATTCTTCTCTTATACTAGCTTATGTTAAATAAATTTCACTCTTCTTTAAATCCCTATACCTAGCTTTCCCTATTGGTATCCCACTTAACATAAATGGAGTTCCACATTAAATTAAAATACAACCAGCTGGTCAGTTCTTCTTTTATAGGAAAAACTTCTTTTTTAGAAATAAATTCTCTATTCCCCTTCTCTTTCAGCTCCAGGTCACACAAAATCAAACTTCCATTTATCCCTAGTCAACCCCAGTCAGTCTCACAGGCATCCCAAAGAAAACTTTAAAACTGATTGCTGCTTCTATTTCGACTCCCCAGCATCAGAGCACTGCTTCCTCACTCAGCAGGTTCCCCTTTCCCAGTCAGCTAGAAACTACCCACTTTTAGGAAACAAACCCTTTATTTCACACTCCTATTATTTAAATTCCTCTAGGGATTTTTATCCCTCAGTTCACTAACCCCAACTCTGTCAGAATCTCACTGTAAACAACATCATTCTTTTAAAAGCAGTCTGAGAAATTGTTCAGGAAACCAAACTTACTTCTAAATAGAATTTCTTTAGTCAAGAAACTAACTTCCTTAATCTATCTAGCTAAATTAATCCATGACATTATAAAGCTTTTACAACTTCTCTTAGCTTAGAACCCAGTTTAATTTTTCAGAAGAAAAAATCAGATTTCAGCTAAAATCCTCCCTTTAGCTGCCTGGTTTTCTATTTCCAATTAAAATATTTTTTTTCTAAGACGAATAACCATTCTCCCACCCTTGACATACTATGGGATCACCTACTGTAACTCTTCCTAAACTTCATACCTTGAAGAGGAAAAAAAATGCAAACTCATTCACCCTCTTCCAGACCATTCGTATACCAAACTGCATCACTCAGCATCATTCAAAATTATTCGAACCAAACTCAACCTCATTCCCGAGGCCTCTTCACTCACACCAACAGACACACATCCATCCAGCTCCACACACAGCCCCCAAACGCTGCAGCACTCAAACACTCCCAAGGTTCTAAAATTCCCCTGCCACTAGTTTTCTTACCCTTAATGATGTCATCAAAAAGTCCTGAATGAGGGTTAATAAAACTCTTTATATCCATCTTTTAAGAAACAATTCAATTACTGAACTTTCCCAGCACATATAAATATTTTTAGAGCTGTTTCTTTAAGAAACCAATGGGTTTGTTTATTTATTTAGCTGTATTTAGCTGTACTAAACAGCATTAAGGGAGCCAGTGTGTCGTTAATGCCTGCAATCCCTAGTGCTATCCCACTTAACATAAATGCCCTTAACACCGCAAAAAGCCACTTTAAAGGGCGGTAACAGTGTGTGTGCCTTTAACCCCTGTTGCACAACATGCCTAAAAGCCCTTCAACGCTGGGAACCCTAATGCCAAGTAAAGTCTCACGGAAAGAGTGTATTTAGAGCCCTTTTCAATGTCTACAATGTGATTCATGGATAGGGGAGCCCTAGACAGTGATAGTAGTGCTCCATTAGCATCATCAGCATGGTGCCCAAGTATGAAAGGGCACTATGTTGATGGTGCAAATGGGGCAAAGGAGGTGGAATGTGGGTCATGCAGTGGGGGTTGCTGGTGCACAGGGGGGACCAGGCAGTTGCTCAGGTGGCATATAAGAACAGAAGATCAGATGATATGCCAGACTGGGTCAGAGCAAGGTCCATCATGCCCAGTATCCTGTGTCTAACAGTGGCCAATCTAGGTCACTAGTACCTAGTAGTTCCCCCAAAAGACACACAGGTTCCACAATGCCTGTACTGGGGCAAGCAGTGGATTTCCCGAGTCCCCTTGAATAATTGGTTATGGACATTTCCTCCAGGAACCTATCCAAACCTTTTTGAAACCCAGCTACATGAACAGCCTTTACTACATCTTCAGGTAATGACTTATGCAGCATTGCCAGGAAAGGGGAAGTGCTTCTGATAGAGGATTTCAATATGCCAGATGTTGATTGGCACATTTCTGCTGCAGTATCATCTAGAAGTAAGGAGATCCTGGATTCTCTACAGGGAGAACTATTCAGGCAACTGGTAACAGACCCCACACGTGAAGGGGCCATATTGGACTTGCTGCTTACCAATGGTAAAAGTGTTTCTGATGTTATAGTGGGAGATCATTTTGCATCCAGCGATCACCAGATGGTGTGGTTCAGCATTAGGACTAGGGCTGTTAAAATACATTCAAAAGCGAGGGTCTTAGACTTTAGGAAAACAAACTTTGCCAAGATGGGCCAATACCTCAGGGAGTCGTTAGCGGGATGGGAACAGCTGGGGGATGTAGAAAAACAGTGGGCAAAGCTGAAAGGGGATATTTTAAGGGCAACCAACCTTTTTCAAAAGAAGTAGCTGAAAAGGTGAAGAAAAAGAGGGAGACCGTCATGAAATACAAGAGATCACAGAGAGAGGAAGACAGGTATCTATATTTGGAAAAACTTAGAGAAGCTAGCAAAGTAATCAGGAAAGCAAAGATTCAAAAAGAGGAGGAAATAGCCAATGCAATAAGATAGGGGGGATAAGACATTTTTCAGATATGGTTGTGAGAAGAGGAAGGGCAAATGTGGCATTGTCAGACTCAAGGGTGCAGGGGAGGAATATGTAGAAGCTGATGAGGATAATGGGGAATTACTTAACAAATATTTCTGTCCTGTGATCACAGATGAAGAACCAGGAGCAGGACCTCAGAAAACACCCACAAACAGGAACAGAAGCGAGGAGCATCTTGAACAATTTTCAGAAGACTGTGTTCGTGAGAAACTAGCTGTGCAATTGTTATCAGCACATTTGTCTGAGGTGCTGTTTGCTGGCTGTGTGGCTAAGACAGGTTGGAGTTCAATATGTCTTGTATCAGGCCTTCCAGGTGACATTGCCACACATTTTCATGCACAGTACAGATACGTTGGGGATGGCACCTACATCACATAGGTGCTTCCAGCCCATACAACCCTCTCCTCCGCCGCCATCCGTCCTTCAGCCCATCCATCCACTTCTGTCTGCTGGGTACAGTCCTGTCTTCTCATGCAGGCTGCTATACCATGGCCTACACTGGTATTCTTTCCTGCAATTTAGGACTGCACACAGACCTCTCCTGTGCCTGATCTGCACGTCACCACTCCTACTCTGTCCTCCTGTCACTGCACACATCCTGCTATTTTTGACTCCACTGGGGGACACGTGTTCCACAACCTATGCCACACACTGACATTGCGCCATATTACATTGACACCTGCTTGGCATCCGTACACCAGCCTTCCACATGCTCATCCACTTTACTGGTTGCCACATAGGGTGCCACTGGTCTGGCAGGTTCATCATCTCCCACCTGTCCTTCCATCCATCACCTTCAGATTGTCTTCCTTTGCTGCTCCTTTATCCAGTGTTAGTGTTACAGCCATTTCTGGATATTAAGGTGCTGCTTGACACCCTAATGCCCGATGTCCCATTACCGCATGTTAAATAGCCCATAGTGCCCTTAACATCGGAACGCCTCCTACACGCCTTTTTCACACGGAAACCCCTTTTTGCTGCTGTTACCACTTGGAAAAGCATGCTTCCTTACCGCCATTTAGTAAACATATGCCCAAGCATTACAAATTGAAAGCTATTTGCATCAGACTTATCTTTCTTTCCTGCCCGAACGTCATTACCATAATTTCCCTAGGGAGATCCCTCCTCCCTCCAATGCACCCGAGTATTCTGACAGTGTAAAACTATACTTTTTACTATTAAAATACACTTTTGGAAAGTTTAAACGTGGTGTACAAGCATTTTAAGACTTCCTAACACTTCTGTAAACTTTTTAAAATCGCGGCTGTACATTTCTCCCTCCAGGGAAAACAGCATAAATGACTGCCAAACCAGAACTCCAAAAATTATAAAAACACATTTTTCAGGCTCCTCAGAACCCCTGCACTTATTCCCAACCATCAAATTAAAAAACGTCAACTTTTTATTTCTTCAGGGATTACTGCCCCCCCCCCACCCCTGTGCAGCCAAACAATTTTCATTTTCATTTTCATTTTTGGCGATTTCCACTTATTTAAAACATGCATGGGCCCCTTAAGGCTACCTCCTTCCCCCCATGGCAGCTATTTTAAGGCTCAAACAAGACCTGCACATCACAGCACCGGCAGCCCTCCACAGCTCAGACGGTCTCCCAAACCACTCCAGATAGCAGTCACAATGCCTTGGAGCACCACACCAGCTCAGGGACAACTGTGAACATTGCGGTTGCTCCTGGATCCACCCAGCAGCCAATTTCCAATCCCAATACCCTCCTCAGATCCTGGGCATCTTCCCAGACCCTAAACAGGCCTCCTGACACACTGGAGATCCTTTGACATGCAGCACCTTCATTTTTTTCTTTAAAAAAACATCTTCTGCCGTTTCTGTCTCCCGGGACCCCCAGGTAATTTAAGAACATTTGAACATAAGAAATGCCATACTGGGCCAGACCAAGGTCCATCAAGCCCTGTATCCTGTTTCCAACAATGGCCAATCCAGGTCACAAGTACCTAGCAGTTTCCCAAAAAGACACCAGGTTCCATAATGTTTGTACTGGGGCAAGCAGAGGATTACCTTGGTCCTTTTTTTTTTAATTTTATTAATTTTTAATCAAATACATTGATCAAATATAACAATCAGGTCAACCCAGAAATTTACATCGAAAACAATATAAAAAGAAACTAACAAATTACAAGATATAGTCCACATCATGAGAGAGCGTAACGTCTACAAAGATATAAGAAGCACCATCAAAATTGATAGCACATTTACATGGAAATCTCAAGAAAAAGGTAGCGCCCAGAGCTAATACCCGAGGCTTTAAAGCCAAGAATTGCCTCCGGCGCAATTGAGTAGCCCGTGCAACATCTGGAAACACCAATACAACCTGTCCACAGAACTTAATTGCCTTTACCTTAAAATAAGCTTTAAGAATACATTGCTTAATCAAAATAGATGGAAAGGTAACTAGCAAAGTAGACCTTAAGGTGATGGTATCTAAGGAATCCTCAATAAAGGCAGTAAGATTCACAGTAGTGGGAATTATCTCATCCAGTTCGTCGTCAGCCAAATTAACCTTTTTAGAGGTTGATGGGATATAATATATTTGCGAAACTTCTATGGGATCAGATATAGCCAAAACCTCCTTGAGATATTTATCCAAAAGAATTTTTGCAGAAAACAGATTGAGGAAAATTCAAAAACCTTAAATTACACCTACGCATAGAATTCTCCAAGGCTTCTACTTTGGAATGTAAAATAAAAGAATCCCTAATACCTGAAACATTAACTGTCTGTAAAGAAGGAACCTGAGATTCTAATTTAGAAACAGTTGTATCCAATAAAGTAACCCTTTTATCCAATTGCTGCAGAGCTTCTGCAGTCTCCTGGGTAAAGGTACATAAAGAAGTTAACTTCAAAGATACTTTTGAGTCAATACATTTTAAAGCCCCCCAAACATCCCTCAAGGTCACATCCGCCTCAGAGGGTAGATCCGGTAGTTCCGAAGAACTACTGGAATCTATCCCCAGAACCGGAGTGGGCAAATTAATAACATTTCGCAATTTTCTAAAACTTTCAAAAGGAACCTTAGATACACCTGACACCCCAGAACCAGGGCAAGGAGAAGGGGATCTCCCGTCGGGACTCAAAGAGACACTGTCGGGAGAGGACTGTGCCAATGGTAGAGGAACCACATGCTTATCCAGAGGACCGGTCGGATTAATACCTCCGGGTCCGGTACTCTGAGATTTAGAACCTGCCTTTGCCTTCCGTTTCCCCATATTATCAAACAGAAACCAACCTTGTACTTACAAGCAGAAATAAAATATAACAGCAAAACACAGTGTCCACACATGCGACCTCAATACCGCAAGACGAGACCAGCCAAAATTACTGGCGTTGCTACGGCGTCGAAGGGGCGTCTAAGGGGCAGAACCTGCCCCTTTAGACACACTCCTTCAGAGCACTCCCCGTGGTCGCAGAGAGAGAAAGAAAAAAATTTAAAGGAAAAAGGCCCCACCAGGAGCAGGCTGTCCCGGGCGTGGCTGCCCGATGTTCTCTGGGACAGCAGCGTCAGCTCCACAGGGTCAGTCCCGGCTCACTCTGGGCGCGCTCACAAAGCCCAGTACACCTCCACACACCTTCCAACGCTCTCCCACCTTGGTCCTTTTTAATAATGGTTTATGGACCTTTCTTCCAGGAACTTGTCCAAACCTCTTTTAAACCCAGCTACACTAAAAGCTTTTACTACATCATCCGGTAATGAATTCCACAGTTTGATTACACCTTGAGTGAAAAAATATTTTCTCTTATTAGTCTTAAATGGGCTACACTGTAGCTTTATTGAATGTCCCCTAGTCTTTCTACTTTTTGTTTCCATAAAGAATCAATCTACATTTACCCGTTCCACTCTATTCATTAATTTATGGTCCTCTAGCATAGCCCTAATCTTTTAAGCCTCTCCTCATAGGGGTATCCTTCCATCCCTTTTACCATTTGGGTGGCTTTTCTCTGTACCTTGACTAATTCCGCTATATCCTTTTTAAGATACGGCAACCAGAATTGCACACAATATTGTGGTCGCACCATGAAATGATACAGAGACATTATAATATCCTTGGTTTTATTCTCCATTCCTTTCCTTATGATTATTTGTCTTCTTGGCCGCCACTGCACACAGGGAGGAGGGTTTAGCATGTTATCCACGACGACGCCTAAAACTTTTTCCTAGGTAGTGGTTCCTAATGTGGAACCTTGCATCGTGTAACCATAGTTTGAGTTGCTCTTTCCCAGGTGCGTAACTTTGCACTTGTCTACATTAAATTTAATCTGCCATTTGAACGGCTGGTCTTCCAATTTATCAAGGTCCTCTTGCAATTTTTCACAATCCTCTTGGATTTTAAAACTTTGAATAATTTTGTGTCATCTGCAAATTTGACTAACTCACGCGTTATTCCCATTTCCAGGTCATTTACAAATATGTTAAAAAGCAGCGGACCCAGCACAGATCCCTGAGGTAATCCACTATTCACCTTTCTCCATTGGGAAAATTGGCCATTCAGCACTACCCTCTGCTGTCTACCTTTTAATCAGTTCCTGATCCACAATAGTACACTGCCTCCTATCCCATGACTTCTTAACTTCACTGTGGCGTATGTTTACTAAACCGTCTTAATGTGCGCTCTGACACGTTAGTGCACGATAAGGCGCCTTATTGCACGATAATGGCACTTTACCGTGCAATAAGGTACCTTATCACGCGCTAACGTGCTCAGCGGCGCTCAGCGGCGCAAACGAGCGCTGAAGGCGGAGTATAGGCTCCCTGAGGGCGGAGGAAGGCTCCCCAGGGGCGGAGAGAAGGGGTCAATGGGTGGAGAGTGGGAGGGAAGAGGCTCCCTGCACACTAACGCTGTGGATTTCAGGGCTGAAAACTAACGCCAGTGAAATCCTGGTGTTAGAGTAGATTTAAAGGGAAGAGAAACCATTTACGTCAGCAGTGTACAGCAAAGCCAGGGAAACCTACTAAAGGTGATAAGTGTGATACAGGTGCACAGAACAAAAGGGCAGATAAATATTGAAAATGACCTGAACAAACTGGAAAAAAAACATAACCTAGCTGGGCAATAGTGATATCAATGGGAAGCATCAAAAAACACTACCGAGAAAGCTCCAAAAAAAGATATCAATTTTGGAAGGGGCTATGCTCTGTCCCCATACAAGGTGAATGATCCCACAGTGAAATAACGTTGATCAGGGCTTTCCCTTGTTACTGGACAGGTTTCCTATGGCATGCACATGTCCCGCAACAGCAGGGTGGGCATGTCGGAACGGGCAACTGGACAGATGCTGGAAAAGGGGACACAGAGGGCTGCAGGTGGCACATGCTGTGGTGCAGCTGGGCCACAGTGCGGACTAGGGTGATGCCTAGGTGGCCATTACGAATGCTGAAACAGTAGAGCAGCCAGAGAGCAACTGATGAGGGCCCAACATGGGCACGAGTGTGTTTCCCACAGTGTCACAGGGGATAGTACACAGCAGGTACTCCCAAGGGTACAGAACATTGGCAGGCGGTGCTGGGGGGAAGCGTGGACAGCTATGCAGGCACCCCTACCCCAGAACCCGCACCATAGGCAGCCGCCTACCCGCACACTGGATGGCCCGAGACTGCGCACCACCAGCACCACCAGCAGAAGGGCATGTCAGCATGGTGACAGAGGGGTACTGGTGGTGGAGGGGGTAGTGGCTGCTGCCCACAGCAGACCATGGTCCAGCCCTGTTTAGGTGGGTGCCGTGTACTGCAACAGACAGGCTCTGTCTGACAAACAGTCATGGTATCTCCAGGAAATGCCCTGTCTTTGTGGCAACACAGTGCTGCAGGGCACACAGCCAGTGTGTTCAGGAGCAGAAGGTCACAGGTTCAAGTCCCAGCTGTGGTTCCTGCCAACCCAGTCCCCATACTTTACCCACCACTAAAATGCGGTAATACAGACAGAACCTTTAGTGCAGATAATGTAAACATGCCCAAAACGCCTACATTTTACCCTACAGAGCACAGACACCATAAACATGCGCATTACCTAGAGCAGAGTCTCCCAAAAGCAGTCCTGGAGGGCCAAACACCATTCAGGTCCCATGCTGTCCCCAATAACTATGGCTGTGCTGCATTTCTATGCACCGCCCCCATGGTATGCAGATGTATCTCATGCATATTCATTAGGGACAGCATGAAAACTCGAACAGGGTTTGGCCCACCAGGACCGGAGTTGGGAACCTCTGCCCTAGAGCAACGGCCAACAGGGGCAGACTCACCCGCACCCACAGGCATCCAAAGCCACCTGGAGAGGCAGGATTTTGGGCCCTGTGTGAATCTCCCAATACTAGCACTTGCATACCTTAGCAATGCCACCCTAAACCTGGGAATATGGTACACATCTATCAAAAGATTGCTATGATTACTGGCAGATAGCAATTCCTAAGTTAAGCACAATTTGCTGATTGAGCTGCATCATAGCAACCTTTCTGATGTCTGTGGAGTGTGCTACAGGTCTTGTGTCTGACAGTGTTTACCACCCTGGGGAGTGACCCCTACAGTATTGCGTACCATAGCCATGCCTGCACTGTGCCCAGGACTGGTGCGGTGGCCAGGGCTGCCAAACACCTCTATAGTTGCACAATGCTGGCATAGGTGTGGGGAGTGTGTGTCTGTCTATCCAGTGTGTGGTGGCTGCCAACACCCTCCTCAGCCCACACTGCTAGCACTGTTGCCAGTATTGGCCTGCCAATGTGCATAATGTGGAGCAAGGTACTATGGGTATAGCCCAGACAGGGCGGCCTGGGCAGGATGCATCTGCACAGGGCATAGAGCACTGGCTGGGACATTGTAGTGCCCGGCCACCACCTGCACAGACAGGGTGGCTACAGCATGTCCTGCTGGGAGGTCACTCTCACTCTGACTGAGCAGTGACCATGGCATGGCTAGGTTCCCCCATAGTGCTGCATAGTATTTCTTTTAAGTGGTATATATGGGTTCTTCTTTTGGGTGCTCAATCACTGATTTATCTGCTTGGTGGGTGTGCTCACATCCCAGTTTTGGGTGCGCACATTTTCTCCAGGAACATGCACTGTGGACTAGCTAGCAGACTGTCTGCAGTTAGTATGTGTATGGTTGGAACACCTTGCAGGGTGCAGCGGCTGGAGACTCACTATGCTTGCTGCTGGAGAATGTCAGACAGTGGTGAGGGACAGCTGAGCATGTCCAGGCCTACTGTCTGTCTACTATTGCCTTATGGAATGCTATAGATCTGCATTGACTGCGCTGTAGTGCATCTGTTTCCCAGTAGGACTCAGGTTGTTGGTCCCCTCTACTGCCACCATGGCAGGGTTGTAGAATGTGAATCTGTTGGGGGGAGATCCTGTCCCAAACCCTGATCCCCAGAGAGCAAGTTTGGTGGTACTACATAATCTGCCTATGGGTCCAAACACCCCCTCTCCCCTTCCCTCCTCCTCCCTCCCTCTCCCCCTCCTCTCCCCCACTCTTCAACTCCCTCCCCCTCCCTCCCCTTATCCTCCCCCTACCTCCCGCCCTCCCCCCTCCCCCTCCCTCCCCCTGCACATTACCTAGAGCAGAGCCTCCCAAATGCAGTCCTGGAGGGCAAAACACCATTCAGGTTCCATGCTGCCTCTGATAAAGATGCCTGTGCTGCATTTCTATGCGCCACCCCCATGGTATGCAGATGTATCTCATGCATATTCATGAGGGACAGCATGAAAACCCAAACAGTGTTTTGCACTGCAGGACTGGAGTTGGGAACCTCTGCCGTAAAGCAGCAGCCAACAGGGGCAGACACACCCGCACCCACAGGCCCCATTATCCAAAGCCTCCTGGATAGGCAGGACTTTGGGCTCTGCGTGCATCTCCCAATACTAGCACTTGCATACCTTAGTAATGCCACCCTAAACCTGGGAATATGGTACACATCTATCAAAAGGTTGCTATGATTACTGGCAGATAGCAATTCGTAGGTTAAGTACAATTTTCGGAGTGAGCTGCATCATAGCAACCTTTCTGATGTCTGTGGAGTGTGCTACAGGTCTTGTGTCTGGCAGTGTTTACCAATCTGGGGAGTGACTCCTACAGTATTGCATACCATAGCCATGCTTGCACTGTGCCCAGGACTGGTGTGGTGGCCTGGGCTGCCCAACACCTCTATAGTTGCACAATGCTGGCATAGGTGTGGGGAGCGTGTGTCTGTCTATCCAGTGTGTGGTGGCTGCCAACACCCTCCACAGCCCACACTGGTAGCACTGTTGCCAGTATTGGCCTGCCAATGTGCATAATAAGGAGCAAGGTACCGTGGGAATAGCCTGGATAGGGTGGCCTGGCCGCATCTGCACAGGGCATAGGGCAATGGCTCGGACATTGTAGTGCCCGGTACCACCTGCACGGACAGGGTGGCCATAGCATGTCCTGCTGGGAGGTCACTCTCACCCTGACTGAGCAGTTACCATGGCATGGCTAGGTTCCCCCATAGTGTTGTCTAATATTTCTCTCATGTGATATTTATGGGTTTTCTTTTGGGGCCCAATCACTGACCTATCTGCTTGGTGTGTATGCTGATATCCCCGTTCTGGGTACATGCACCTCCTCCAGGACCATGCACTATGGCCTAGCTGGCGGACTGTCTGCAGCTCGTATGCGTTTTGCTGGACCACCTTGCAGGGTGCAGCGGCTGGAGGCTTGCTGCTGGAGAATGTCAGATAATGGTGGTGGGCAGCTGAGCATTTCCAGACCTGCCGTCTGTCTGCTATTGCGTTATGGATGTGTACTGCTCTGCATTGCCTGCCCTGTAGGGTGTTTGATCTCTAGCAGGACTGGGGTGATGGTCCCCTCTTCTGCCACCATTGCAGGGGGGTAGAAAGTGGATCTGTTGGTGGGAGATCCTCTCCCCCACCTTGTGCCCCAGAGGGTGTGTTGGGTGGTGGTATGTAATCTCCCTGTGGGTCCCAACACCCCCCTTCACTTACATCATGTGACCATGGCACCCACACAGGGTATGCACTTTTCTGGGTGCATCATCGTCCACAAGGGCTAGATGTGACATACAGATGAACACAGGCATATCCTAGGGGTGTTTGCAAGGACTACCTATCACACATTGGCACTGATGGGGACCTGTAGCATAGCCTATCTCAGCAAAGCCAGGTGCTGTGCGAATGATGCTGGGCACCATACCTCTCCCTCAGGATGAGCACAGGACCTGCACACTGTGACGGTCTGTAGCTACTCTGTGCCACTAACACACACCGTCGGCACCCCCTACCAGGCTGAGGTGCTGTGGGGTGCATACCCCATCTTGTGATCATCTGTAGACTGCTGATTTACATGTGCTGTGCATCCTGGGTACGGATGGGTTGACCCTATCCTGGTAACCACAGCAGAATCTGGGTGCCCTATAAAGCACCTTATAAGGTGCCTTATATGGTGTCCTATAGGGGACATTATAGGGTGCCTTAGCAGACAGCGCACTTTATAATGTGCCCTATGGAGTGCCTTCTAGGGTGCCTTATGTGGCACCTTAGGTTACGCCACTGTGAGGGTGTGTTTGCTGGCAGCACTATTAAAGTACAACTAAACTTCCTCACAGCCCAATACTTAACCCTTTCCAGGCCAAGCCCAACACTTTCGGGATCCAATCTTCTGCCTAAATATTCCTATCAAATGGTATATAATACATGACCATGGCAGAGGGAACGTCACTATTGGAACATATTGAATAAGACGGGCACAATTTTCCTGACATATGCAAACTTTAACCCGGCTGCAGAATGTGGAATAAAATATTATAGTAGGCCTTCAAAGGGTTACACATGACGCCTCAGCCAGCCATATTCATTAGGCACACTGGGGAATCAAACCCATGACCCTTGTACTATCAGTCTGTGTAGTAACCATTGTGCTACAGCTCTGTTTCTGTATTGGGGTGTCTTCGCGCCTTCTTAAGCTTAACGAGCAGTAACGCGCCCTGTAACGATCGTTGCTGCACGGCGCCTTATAACGAGCGTTATCGGTAACGATGTACCGCCCATGTCCTTTTTTGGCATTTCTTCCACTAACGCGGCTCCTAACGCGAATCACACTAACGCAGTTTAGTAAACCTACCCCTAAGACTGCTTAGTAAACATACCCCCAAGAGTCTCTCATGAGGGACCTTCTCAAAGGCTTTCTGCCTGTTTATTCACAGCTTCAAAAAAAAAAAAAAAGAGATTTGTGAGACAAAACTTTCCTTGGCTAAATCCATGATGGCTTTCTGCCATTAAACCATGAGTATCTACATGTTCAGTAATTTTGTTCTTTATAATGGTTTCTATCATTTTGCCTGTTACTAATGTCAGGCTCACTGACCTGTAATTTCCCAGATCACCCTTGGAGCCCTTTTTAAAAATTGGAGTTACATTGACCATTTGCCATTCTTCAGGTACTGCAGATAATTTTAATGATAGTTCACAGATTACTAATAGTGGGTCTGCAATCTCATATTTCAGTTCTTTCAACACCCCTGGGTGTATACCATCCGGTCCAGATGATTTGCTACTGTTTAGTTTATCAAATAGTTGTAATATGTATCTTCCCGGTTTATCGATATTTCTTTCAATTCTTTCAATGCATCACCCTTAAATACCATTTCAGGTGGGACAGAGCTTACCATCTGGTGGTGACTTCTGTCTGAGCCTCGCATTTGGGGAGCAGCGCTAGCAGGGGTTTGCCTGTGCAGGCAGTGGTGTTGGCAACCCCTGCCTCTCTTGTGACATCAGCGGATAGAGGCCCCCTGGAGGAATATCAACTGGCTTAGTGGCCCTCTGGGTCATGGTCCAAAGAGGCATGCCCAAAAGGGCAGGATACGCCCCTTTGGTGCCCCTTCAGTGAACCGACCAGGAAGTGATGAGCAGTGGGAATGTGGAACTCCCTCAGGTAGTTTTTTCTTTATTCTCCCTTTTCAGATGGGTAAACACAAGGCTAAAATGGCCTCTAAAATAACATCTGTGGATACTGGTGCAGTTAAGACTGTGCACTCATTAGATAAACACTTCACCGCATGTACAGGTCAACTAACCTCTCTAGATGGGGTGTCTCTCAGTTTAGCGGAAAGGACCCCTCCAACTATCCCTCATCCTCAGCTTTCTTCTACCTGTTTACTAGATGGCACACCGTAGGCCCAATACCAAAATCAATGTGTCTGCCTGGGGTTGCAGCTTCCCCAGAAGATCCGTTACAAGATGTTACCTTAAAGGATCTTTGGACTGATATCTCCAGGATTGACTCTAAGCTGTCTAGTTCTGTGGCATCACTTTGCTTATTTACACAAGAATCTGGGCAAAAATTTCAAGAATTAGATACTCGTTTTTCTGTTGTGGATGGTGCCATTTCTAAAATTGGAAGTCAGTGTCAGGCTTTGCAAAAGACGAGTGTTTCTGCAATTAAAGATTTGGTCACCATCCACTATAAGTTGGAGGGCCTGGAAAACTTTTCCAGGGCTAACAACTTTTGTTTTTTAAATTTCCCTACTACGCATTTGTTGTCGGTGGAGATTTTGTTGGTTAAATATTTCAAAGAGATATTGCAGATCACAGAGGATATTCCTCTTCAAAAGTGTCATTATTTACCTTCTAGGCAGCGTGTTGGAGACCCTTTGGAGATGGAATAGATATATTATCTCCAAATATAAGCCAAGATTTGACTAAGTTTCTGGAAGATTCTTTAGAAGTTATTTCTAAAAGAGCTACTTTATTGGTCACATTTCTGTCTATTGCTGATAAGAATCGAGTTTTAAAATCTTTTTTCAAATGTAAAGATTCTGTCTTCTGCAGTCAAATGCCGAGTATTTTTCCTGATGTTTCCAGGGGCACTCAGCTCCGCAGATGACAGTTCCTGTCCTTAAAACCTAGAGTGCTTGGTATAGGGGTGACTTTCTTTTTATGGTTTCTGTGCAAATGTGTGATAACATGGCATGGTAATACTATTCCCTTTTTTATTTTTCATATTTAGAATCGTTCTTGGTAGGCAAGCCAAGTGAGGTGGGGTCTAAGATTGAAGTGGCCAGATTAGAATAGAAGATCCTCCCCATTGATCTCCTAAGGATTATCTTGTGTATGTATTTCTTTAGGTAAATTTCTGGGGTTTCTAGTCCCACAGGTGCTCCTTGTGGTCTTGGGCAAGCCACTTAACCCTCCATAGCCCATGTTCCCTGTAAAATAGTTAACTCCAAGTTATAATGCCCTGTTCAATGTAATTTCAGTTTGTTCAATGTAAACCGCACTGATGCAGAATAGCGCGGTATATAAGAGAATGTAAATAAATAAATAAATAAATAACTTGCTCTGTTTCCCTCCATTGATGTGGGCTACTGCTAATTGTATTTGGTTTATTATTGTTTCTTTACTGAAATGTGATTTTGTGCAGCAATATCTTATATGATTTACTTTATGTTGTATGTAGTAAACTTGCATAAAAAAAACAAAAAATGTTTCAATAATGGGTAACTTCCCTACGTCTTCTTCAGTAAAGATCGAAGCAAAGAATTCAATCAGTCTCTCCGCTATGGCCTTGAACCCTCTTAGTACCCCTTTTACCCCTCTATCTTGTAATGGTCTAACTGACTCTCTCACAGGTTTTTTGCTATGAATGTACTTGAAAAGGTCTTCATTATGCGTTTTGCTTCCACAGCAAGCTTCTTCTCAAATTCTCTCTTTGCCTATCTTATCAATGCCTTGCATCTAACTTGCCAGTGCTTATGTTGTTTCCAGTTTTCATAATTTGGCTCCTTTTTCCATTTTTTCTATCTGGTTACAATAAGATATGGTATGCTCAGGTATGTCTGCTGTGTGTCTCATCAGTTCTTATGCACAATTCTGGTTATGAGTAACAACAGAGGCCCATTCTCTGCTTTTATATATATATAGATATATATCCTTTATTAGGATACAAAACTAGGAAATCAAATGACCACACACTAATGACTGAGGTAATGATTTTGTAGCAGCACTAGTAATTTTTATGTAAATAAAAAATAAATAAATCACTAACTATAAACAAAAGTCACAGGCTCGCTCTGCACTTAGAAAAGTACAGGAATAAAGTTACCTGGCTAATGCCCACTCATGGGAGAAAATATGAAACTGATACCTTAGCTTTGCTAGATGGATGAATGCAGCTGGGATCTGATACAGTTTTTAAAAGAGACAGATAAGCCAGCAACACAGGCTCCAGATATGACAAGTGAGTTGAATAATGTAACATAGAATGCAACAGGTGCCTGTGGGAGTTTTAGTTGTCTCTTAGGGTTAGAGAAACAGCTTTGCGATGACACAGAATATTTTGCTCTGTGCAGGCAGCAAGGAGAGGCAAACATTCTCAATGTTTATCCAGAGTTGTTTTCTTAGTCCATGCCCCTCCTTGGGCTGGGTTAGACCCAGGACTTACAAGGTGAGTGGACAAATCAGAATGCGGCTTTCAATAGGGTCTGTGTTGAGAGCAAGATGCAGAATCAGATGACCAGGGTCTCGATACATTATTGCAACTTCCAAGGTGCTCAGGAGTTCTCAGACTAGGGAGAGATCAGTTGTCAGCACTAAGCAGAACAGAAAACAATGGTCTTCAGTCTCCATGCACACAGTACTTAGCAAGAAGTAAATCTGTAGCATCAGCAGTCTTGGAGTAGGAATTCATGTTGCTTGGTTCTGAGCAGTTCCCAAGCAGGCCATTGGCATCAGCCCCACAGGTGATCCCAGAATGGGGCAAGCCCATTTCAGAAGATCTGGGAGCAATTGCAAGAGTTTTCCTTTTTCCTTCCCTCTCCCCCCTCCCCCGTCCCTCACACACACACCACAAGGGTGGCTTTGGCAGAATTTATGCCACTGTTCACAAAGGAGGGCAGGTTGAGTCGCACCGGATGAGCTGTATCAATCCAGGATGTGTAGCTGAGGAGAATGGAAAGCTATGAAGCCTTTTGCACAACTATTCATTTCTACTTAACTGCCCCAATGTTCAAACAGAGCAGGGTTTTTATTTCATTCCAATGAATAAATCACTCAGTCTTGCATTCTGTGATGTTCACGGAAAATATTAACTAGCACAGGCAGAGGAAAGGGGTGAGCCACAGGGGCTATGGCTCCACCAGTATTTGGCCCAAAAGAGCATCAGAAATAGAGAACTTGGGGGCAGGGCTGGAGATTGGTTTGTTTTGCCCCTCCAACCAAAAAGGCATTCCGCTGCCCCTGTACTAGCATGTCCATTAGTGCTGAAACAAGAGACTGTGTTCAAGGTATAGGCCCTTTTAATCATGAAAAGTATGGGTCCCAGTTCAAGCATATTTCTGCTGGCTCCTACTCACACACCTATGATATCAGTAGAAGCCAGAATAGAGACACGTCAGATTTGCAGGCAGCCAAAACAGATTTATGGCTCTTTTATGGAGGGGAGCAATAGCCTAGTGGTTAGGGCAGTAGCCTAGAGCCAGAAAGACCAGTGCTCAAATCCCATTGGCACTTCTTGTGGCTTTGGGAAAGCCACTTAACCCTCCATTGCTTCAGGTACAAACTTAAATTGTGAGCCCTTTGGGGTCAGGGAAAAACATACTGCACCCAAATGCAACTTGCCTTGATCTTGTCCTGGAAAAGCATGGGCTAAATGCTATAAATAAAAAAATTATGGACAAATCCATTTTGTGGCTTAGTTTATGGGCAGCCCATACATTTATGGGTGATTTGGCAGTGTTGAACCAGATGTACACACTTGCCCAGCACCCCACTTCCCGACTGCTGGGTTTTGCTCAGAAACTTTCCTCTGAGCACATGAGCTGTTGACCCTCTATTTGGAGGTTCCTGCTTGGGAGAGGATCCTCATTGTAAGCCTCTGCTAACTTTGCATGCTCTGTTTAGGCATTTTCCTGTGCTTGTTTAGAATCAAGCTTTTTGCTTATTATTCAGTCTATATTTCTGTTTTGTCAGTGTGTTTCCTATCTTCTCTCTGTCCTTTACCCAGATCCTGCTCTCTGCAGTTTTGTGTCTCTCTTCTCAATACTTTATTACACACTCCCCATCCCTCAGCCTACCCACCCCTGACTTAACACTCTTTCATAGCCTTCCTCTGCTCATTGATGCAATTACTCCGGTGCACCTGAAGCCACCAGGATTCTCTCCTCCCTCTGCACCTGTATCTTCTTTGATTTGCATTCTCTCCTCTTCTCACTCTCCTATGGCTCCCCATCACTTTGTGCTCTTGATGTTAACTCTCCCTAATCTTTTCCCCTTATTTCCACAATTCCATAGCCCTGCTTCTCATTACCCCCTCGTTACTGTCCCCACCTCTCCTACCATTTTGTCTCCTACCTTATCATTTGCCCTTGAGCTTCACCATTTTCTTCCTCTCATTCAGTTATCTCCACTCTCACTGAGGAAACCTCACCCTCGCTTCCGTCATGCCACCTCCTCTCTCCCCTGTTCTCTTCTACTCCTTCTCCTTCCCTCATCTGGAGATGTCAACCCCAACCCTGGCCCCCCCTAAATGTTTTTCACACTTCCAGAACAGATCAATGCATAACCTTTCTAATCATGTTCATATTCCTCTCCTCTCTCCCTCTTCTCTCCCTTTTTCATGCACATTGTGGAATGCACGTTCTGTCTCCAATAAATTTGCCTTCATTCATGATCTCTTTATCTCTAATACTCTACATCTCCTGGCTCTTACTGAAACTTGGCTTCTCCCTAAAGATTCTGCTTCAGTCACTGTCCTCTGTCACGGAGGCTACCTATTTTCCCATACACCTCGGCCCATTGACTGTGATGGTGGTGATGGGTTCATACTCTTTCATTTCTGTCAATTTCAGCACCTCCTTCTGCCTCCATCTAATTCTTTTGCTTCCTTTGAAGTCTATGCCATATGCCTATTTTCTCTATTATCTCTCCAGGTAACTGTCATTTCTCCAGGACCAAGCAGGAAGTCAGTCCTCACTTATGGGTGACGTCGGTGCCGACGGAGCCCTCGCGGAGCAATTTTCCCCAGCTTTCAAAGAAAGCCTTTGGGAATTGCAGCGCGCATGCGCGGTCGTCTTCCCGCCCGAGGGTGCCATCTTAGCCAGTCTTCTTTTTTCCGCGGAGCCCTGCAGACGTCCCCGTCTTGTCCCCGCGAAAAAGTTGATTTTCCTCTTTATTTTATACTTTTTCTTTCGGTTCGACGCCGATCGTTTTTCCCGCCCGGACTCGCGACGCCGGTCTCGAGTCCTCTAGCGTTTTTTCGGTTTTTCTGACTTAGTCAGCTTTCATTTTCGTTTTCCCTGGCAGCCCGGTCCTTTGACCTCGCAGGGGCCCTTTTTCCCCCGATGGCTGCCAGTGGCTTTAAGCGGTGTGGTCGGTGTGACCGAAATATGTCACTAACCGACACACACGACTTTTGCCTCCGCTGCTTGGGCCCGGATCATGAGGAACTGATCTGTGGGCCCTGCAGCAAACTGTCCTCGAAGGCGTTGAGAAGTCGGCGGCATCAGCGCGAGAGAATCTTCGCTGACCCCAGCCGTACCCGGACCTCGTCGGAGGCCTCCGTGTCAAAGGGCTCCAGCTCGGTCCGTCGCCGGAGCTCCTCCGACCGGGGTTCTCCCTCCGGGGACCATCGTCGGAAGGAAAAACCCGCGAGGGTGGCGTCGGTGGACGCTCCTGGCTCCGCGAGGGCCAGGTCGCATAGCCCCGACAGCCGCCCCGGGTCCTTGGAGAAGGGACATCTCCCGAAGCGACCTCGCCTGGAGTCGGAGATGCCTGCCCGGGTAAGTCCTGTAGTCCTTCTGGACTCGCCTCCGCGACAGCCGACGTCGGGCCCGACGCCGTCGGGGCCCGAGTCGGGGGCTGCTGGGTCACCTGAGCTCGGACTCAGGTTGACGGCCTTGGAGAGCAGACTGTCTGCCTTCATGGACCAGCAGCGGGCACTGCTCGCTGGCCTCGCTGGCGCCGCTGCCCCGACCGCCGGGACGTCGACGTCCAAGTCGACCCCGGAGACCGAGCCGATCCTCGAGTCAATGAGAACTCGAGTCGATCCTCGGTCGAGGTCACCCTCGGCCTCCCGTTCGGGACCGAGGTCGCCGACGCCGACTCCCTCGACGTCGGGGCGGCTGGCGCCGCATCCTGCCCGGGCCGACCCCACCGAGTCCTCGTCGGAGTCGGTCTGGGAGTCTGAGGAGGAAGAGTCACCTGATTCTTTCCGGACTCGGTGTGTCCCATCGGACTCACCGGGGTCCGAGCCTCGGAAGCAGTCCCCCCCGGAGGATGCCCGGTTCTCGGACTTCGTTAGGGATATGGCCAAGGCTTTGGCCTTCCCTGCGGATCCCGAGGAGGAGCCTCGAGCCGAAGAGCTCGACGCCCTCCAGTATGACTCTCCCGCGAGGGAGCACTTTACTGTGCCGGTTCCTCCTATGCTGGAACGACTACTCTTCCGCATGTGGGAGAGTCCGGCCTCCTCGCCGGTCCTGAGCAAGCGGGTCGATTCTATCTATCGGGTCCGCAAGAGCCCTGGCTTTCAGAAGGCACAGCTGCCACACCATTCCATGGTAGTGGAATCGGCCATGCATCGTCTTAAGAGCCAGAAGATGCACTCCTCGGTGCCTCCTGGAAGGGAGGCCCGTAACCTGGATGGCCTTGGCAAGAAGTGCTTCCAGGGCTCTATGCTCGCATGTCGTGTCCAGACTTACCAGCTCTACATGGGCATGTATCTCCGGGATCTGGCTAAAGAGCTAGCCGGATTCTCCGCTGGTCTCTCCGAGGAGCCCTTGCGGAGGTTCCTAGCCTTGTCCACGGGCATTCGGGAATGCTCAAAGTTCATGTCCCGAGCAGCCTATGATGGCTTTGAGGCCTCGGCTAGAGTGGCCGCAGCCGGCATCGGTGCCCGCCGACAGGCTTGGCTTCAGTCGTCGGATCTTGAGCCCTGGGTACAGGACAAGTTGGTCGATATCCCCTGCCGAGGCGAAAACCTCTTTGGCAAGCCCATGGCGGAAAAGGCTGCACAAATTGAGACTGAGACTCTCACCAGGACCAGGCTTTCTAGGAAGACCTCCGCCCCTTCCCAGAAAAAGAAGGACTCGGGAAAAAAGTCCTTTTACCCGAGGAAGGCGGCTGCCTACAAACAGTACCCCCATTATCAGGCCCCTGCAGCTCCCCAACAGGGCCAGCAGGCCAAGGGACGGGGTAACGGGTCCCGTAGGCAGCAAGCCCCCAAGCCTGCACCACCAGCCCCTGCTCAGCAGGGTGGGGGTTTTTGACTCGCTCAGCATAGCCTCTCCCCCCCCGCTGGTTCCTCCCAGCACCGGAGGCCGGCTGGTTCACTTCGGCCACAGGTGGTCCAGCATCACCGCAGATGCCTGGGTACTTCAGGTCGTGCGAGAAGGCTACCTTCTCCACTTCCATCAGGTCCCTCCCTCCTATTTTCCGGGAGAACCTTCGCGCCCCCCTCTGCACAGGGAGTTGCTCCTTCAGGAGTTAGCAGGTCTTCTGCAGGAACAGGCGGTGGAACCGGTGCCCCACCACCTGAGAGGTCAAGGCTTTTATTCAAGGTATTTTCTGATACCAAAGAGAACAGGGGGCCTCAGACCCATCCTGGACTTGCGCAACCTCAACAAGTTCCTTGTGCGGGAGAAGTTCAAAATGCTTACCCTTGGAATCCTTCTGCCCTACCTCCAGCAGGGAGATTGGCTATGCTCCTTGGATCTAAAGGATGCCTACATGCACATCCTCATCCACCCAAGCCACCGCCAATACCTAAGGTTTGTGGTGGCAGGAAATCATTACCAGTACAGAGTACTGCCCTTTGGCCTATCCTCCGCACCGCGAGTCTTCACAAAATGTCTCGCGGTCGTGGCGGCCCATCTCCGGCTTCACGGCCTCTATGTCTTTCCGTACCTCGACGACTGGCTCATCAGAGCAGCGTCCGCTCAGGAGGTCACCAACGCCACGTGCCGCACGGTGACTCTGCTGCAGCACTTGGGCTTTGTTATAAACTTCGCAAAGTCCACTTTGCTCCCCTCACAGGATCTCGAGTTCATCGGCGCAAGGCTGCACACTCCTCGGGCACGAGCGTACCTACCGCTCGACAGGGCTCAACGGCTCATGGACCTAGCCGACCGCTTTCGCAGCCAGCCCCTGGTCTCCGCCAGGCGCTTCCTGAGACTGCTCGGCCATATGGCTTCCACCGTCCATGTGACCCCCAATGCCCGCCTGAATATGCGGTCTGCTCAATGGTGTCTCCGCCAGCAGTGGCGACAAGCCACAGGCGGCCTGGCAGACCTAGTGCGCGTCTCCGAGCCGCTGCTCTCGTCTCTCCGGTGGTGGCTCCGGCAGCCGAACCTGATTTTCGGAATGCCTTTCCAGTCACCTCAGCCGACCCGGGTGCTGACCACCGATGCATCCCTCCTGGGCTGGGGAGCACATTGCCAAGAGGCACGTACTCAGGGCCTCTGGACCACGTGGGAGTCTGCTCAGCAGATCAACTTCCTGGAGCTCAGGGCGATCCGCCTAGCTCTCAAGGCCTTCTCCCACCTGACTTCCCAACAGTCCGTCCTTGTCCAGACGGACAATCAAGTTGCCATGTTCTACGTGAACAAGCAGGGGGGCACGGGCTCCTTCCTCCTCTGCCGGGAGGCACAGAAGCTCTGCTCTTGGGCCGTCAGTCACGGCATTCTCCTCAAGGCAGTTTATCTCCCGGGCCAAGAAAATTGCCTTGCAGACAAACTCAGCAGGGTCCTCCAGCCGCACGAGTGGCGTCTGGATCCCTTGGTAGTTCAGAAGCTCTTCCTCAAGTGGGGTCTCCCCACGGTGGATCTCTTTGCCAGTCCTCACAACCGGCAGCTTCCTCGCTTCTGCTCTCGTCAGCCACACCCCCTTCGGGTGGCGGCGGACGCCTTTCTGATCTCGTGGTCGGGGAGCCTTCTGTACGCTTTCCCTCCCATCCCGCTGGTCTCTCGGACTCTTTTCAAGGTTCTCCGAGACAAAGCCTTCATGATCCTGGTGGCCCCTCGCTGGCCCAGGCAGCCGTGGTTTCCGCTCCTGCTGCAACTGGCGGTGGAGGATCCAATCCCTCTGGGGGTACAACCGGATCTCCTCACTCAGGATCAGGGGTCCCTTCTGCACCCCAACCTCAGGTCTCTCAACCTCATGGCCTGGCTGCTGAGAGGGTAGTCCTTGCTCCCCTTCTCCTGCCGGCGGAGGTGGAGGAGGTCGTCTTAGCTTCGCGACGGCCTTCTACCCGCAAATGCTACGCCCTTAAATGGCGTCGCTTTGCAGTCTGGTGTGCCCAACAGTCTCAGGATCCCTTCTCCTGCCGGTGTCGGTGATCTTGCAGTACTTGCTGCACCTCTCTAATCTGGGACTTAAGTCCAACTCCGTCAAAGTTCACCTCAGTGCTCTTTCAGCACATCATGTGCCAGTGGACGGCAGACCTCTCTCCAATGACCCTCTCGTAGCGAGGTTTCTCCGAGGTCTCCTTCTACTTAAACCACCTCTGCGCCCGCCAGCGCCTGACTGGGACCTGAATGTGGTTTTGCAGCGGATCACCTGTCCGCCTTTTGAACCTATGGCTACCTGTTCTCTCCGTTTTCTGTCTTGGAAAACACTGTTCTTGATAGCCCTCACTTCCGCTAGGCGCGTAAGTGAATTGCAGGCCCTCGTGTCTGATCCCCCTTACACTAGGTTCTACAAAAATAGGGTAGTCCTACGGACTCACCCAAAATTTCTGCCTAAAGTGGTCTCCCCTTTTCACATCAATCAGGAGGTGGTACTTCCAACCTTCTTTCCCAGACCACACTCCAGCCGAGCTGAAACGGTCCTCCATACCCTGGACTGTAGAAGGGCATTGAACTTCTACCTTGACCGTACGCGGGAGCACCGTAAAGCTGCTCAGCTTTTTGTGTCTTTTGACCCCAATAAATTGGGGCTCCCGGTCTCCAAGCGTACTCTGTCCATCTGGGTTGCGGACTGTATCTCTTGGGCTTATGGGGCAGCCGGACTCTCCTTAGAAAGTCGAGTCACGGCTCATTGCGTTCGGGCAAAGGCCACGTCAGTGGCTTACCTCCGCTCTGTTCCGCTGGCAGACATCTGCCGGGCCGCTACTTGGTCTTCGAGCCAGACTTTTGCGGTCCATTACTGTCTCGGGAGGGAGTCCCGTAGGGACAGTGCTTTCGGACAGGCAGTCCTCCGTAATCTCTTTGAGGTCTGAGCAACTCCTACCCTCCATCCCGGATGTGGGCTACCGGTGGGTGATAATTCAGCGAAGATTCTATCCTTCTGTGCTGCTGAGCTAGAGGGAGCTCATTTTTGTGCTTAGGGTCTCCGGTAGCCTTGAGCTTGGGAGTCCCATAAGTGAGGACTGACTTCCTGCTTGGTCCTGGAGAAAGCGTAGTTACTCACCTGTAACAGGTGTTCTCCAGGAGCAGCAGGAATCAGTCCTCACTACCCTCCCTCCTCCCCTTGGAGTTGCAATCGTCTGCTTATGTTCTTTTTTGCAAATTTTTATGCTGTCTTTTTTAGCTATGTCATCTGACTGGCTAAGATGGCACCCTCGGGCGGGAAGACGACCGCGCATGCGCGCTGCAATTCCCAAAGGCTTTCTTTGAAAGCTGGGGAAAATTGCTCCGCGAGGGCTCCGTCGGCGCCGACGTCACCCATAAGTGAGGACTGATTCCTGCTGCTCCTGGAGAACACCTGTTACAGGTGAGTAACTACGCTTTATCGAACCCCCAACAAGTCCACCTCTACCTTTCTTACTGACTTTGACTCCTGGCTCTCTTCTTTTCTGGATGCATCTTCCCCTTCCCTTATTCTTGGAGATTTTAACATTCACCTAACCTCCTCATTCAAACTCCAGTTGTTTTCTACCACTCTACTCATAAGCATGGCCACTGCCTTGACCTTGTCTTCTCCTCCAAGTGCTCACCCTCCAACTTCTCCACCTCAATTCTGCCCTTATCTGACCATCACCTGCTAACCTTCACCCTTAACCACCCTCCCGTCTTGGTCTCGCCTGATCTCCACCAACATGTTTAGGAATCTGCACTCTATCGACCCTTCAGCTCTCTCCACTGCTGTCTTATCACCTCTTTCCTCCACTATGCCATCTGAGTCCATTGATGGGGCAGTATCCTTCTATAACACTATGCTCTTCTCTGCTCTGGATGCACTCACTCCTCCCATTCCACACCCTGTGAGGCATACTGTACCTCAACCCTGGCTGTCCTCAACAACTTGCTACCTACATTCCTATGCCTACTCAGCTGAGTGCCTTAGGCTTAAATCATGTACCTTTGCTGACTACCTACATTTCAGATTCATGCTAATCTCTTTCCAGTCAACCATAGCACATGCCAAGCAAAAGTACTATGTCTATCTGACTAACTCTCTTGACTCTGACCCTTGTTGTCTCTTTGCTATGCTTCTCTCTCTTCAAGGTCTCTTCTCCCCCAATCCCTCCTTCATTGTCTGTCCAAACCTTGGCTGACTATTTATTTATTTATTTAACTGTATTTATATCCCGCTTTTCACCGGGTCAAAGCAGTGGGACATATAACAAGGGGGGGGGGGGGGAATCAATGGTGGGGGGGGGCAGCACCGGGGGTTCAACATTGATGATTTTGGGATAAACATAGAGACTGACAGGGTAGCACAGTTACTGGTCTGGAGCTTTTGAGAAAAAATAGGGGGGTTCCTATTCAGAGATGTTCTTGGAATAGGACGTTTTTTAGCTGCTTTTTGAATGATGGGAGATCACCGTTGTTCCTGATGTGGTTTGGTAGAGAGTTCCAGAGGGATGGGGCATAGAGTTCAAAGGCTCTGTTGCAGGTCCGTTGTGTTGCCTTGGTCCTTTTGTGGGGGACTGCAATGGAGCTGTTGGAGGATTGTCTGGTCGTTCTGCTGTGGGTTGGTCGAGGTAGTAGGGAGCAGAGTGGGGTGCCTTGTGTTTGGTGGATGGTTTTGTGGGTGAGTAGAAGAACTTTGTATTTGATTCTTGCTTCGATGGGGAGAATATGAAGGTCCTCAGAATTGGGGTGATGTGGTCCCTTTTCTTTGCATTGTGAATTATTCTTGCCGTGGTGTTTAGGGCAATTCGGAGAGGATTGGTTTGTGTGGCAGGTAGGCCATGGTAGATTATGTTGCAGTAGTTTAGATGAGGGAGTGTCAGAGCTTGCATTACTGTCCTGAAGTCCTGTGGTTCGAGGAGAGGTCGGAGACGTTGTACCGTTTTTGCCTTGTGGAATACTGTTCGAGTGGTCTTGTTGATTTGCTGCTTAAGGGTTAGGGCTTGGTCAATGATAATGCCGAGATATCTTATGTGTGGTTGTATTTGGATTTGCGTGGTTCCCATGGTGATGTGAGTGGGTGGTTTGAAGTCTGGGTCTTTTGTCACTATAAGAGCCTCGGTCTTCTTTATGTTAATGGATAAGTTGTTCTCTTGTAGCCAGTTGGATACGTCGGTGAAGCAGGTTGACAGCTGGTCGTTTGTCGGGTCTGTGGTTGTAATTGGGGTGTAGAGCATTATATCGTCGGCGTATATGTGGAAGTGGACATTGTGAGTGCGTATGACTGAACAGAGTGGACGGAGGTAGATGTTGAAAAGCATGGCTGACAATGTGGATCCTTGCGGTACTCCTTGATGTTGCTGGAAGGGGGGGTGAGGTTGAGTTTTTGGTGCAGATTAGTTGCTGTCGGTTGGTTAGATAGGACTTGAACCATTGGAGTACAGTATCTTTGATCCCAATTGTTTGGAGTCTGTGGATAAGGGTGTTATGGGAGATGGTATCGAAGGCCGCTGATATGTCCAGGAAGATTAGGATGAATCCTGAGTGT
Source organism: Ichthyophis bannanicus (assembly GCA_033557465.1). NCBI lineage: Eukaryota > Metazoa > Chordata > Amphibia > Gymnophiona > Ichthyophiidae > Ichthyophis > Ichthyophis bannanicus. The sequence goes on along the minus strand of CM066033.1, from coordinate 1,055,551,507 downwards.
TTCTCTTGGGTTCCTATGATGAGGGTGTTCATCAGCGTGGATATGACTACTTCCATGACAAAGTCCAGAAGATTAGCTTTGAATTCTCTGCAGTGTCATCTCCACCTCATCTTCCCGCTCTTCAATCCCAAATCTTTCTTTCACCTTCGGTCACCCTTTCTTCCTTTTATGAGGAGAAAACTGCAAACCTTCTCTCCTCCTCCAAACTGACTACCTGCTTCTCTAATCCCATTCTCACCTGTCTACTAAGCACTATCTCTTCCGCCATCATCCCTTCCATCTGTCATATCCTTAACCTAACGCTTTCCACTGCAGCTGTTCCTGTGGCTTTCAAACATGCTGTGGTTGCATTTCTTCTCAAAAAGCCTTCCCTAGATCATACCTGTCCTTCCAATTATCAGTCAATCTCTCTCCTCTCCTTTGCTTCAAAACTACTTGAATAAGTAGTTTACCGCCACTGTCTTGACTTTCTTTCCTCTCAAGCCCTTCTAGATCCACTGCAATCTGGCTTTTGTTCTCTACATTCCACAAAAATGGTTCTTGCCAAAGTCTCTAGCAACTTGTTCCTTGTCACATCCAAACACCTCTACTTGATTCTCATCCTTCTGACTTTTCCGCTGCCTTTGACACTGTTGATCACCATCTTCTCCTTGATATCCTGTCCTTGCTTGGATTTAGGGGCTCTGTTCTGTTCTGATTTTCTTCTTATCTCTCCCATTGCACTTTTAGTGTATGTTACTACTACTATTACTACTACTGCTACTGAACATTTGTATAGTACTTCAAGATATATGCAGCGCCGCACAGACACATGTAAAAGATGGTTGCTGCTCATCAGAGCTTCCGATCTAATCAAGACAGACAACACAGTAGCTGTAGACATAGGATACATCTTTGGGGAAGGAGATCAGGTGAGTCATGACCTGAAAGTGGCAGTGAAGAGGTGAGTTTTCAGCCTGGATTTGACAAGGGTCACAGAAGATGCCTGACATACAGACTCAGGTAGTTTGTTCCAGGCATAAGGAGCAGCAAGGTGAAAGGAGCGAAGTCTGGAGTTAGCAATAGAAGATAAGCGTACAGATAGAAGTGATTAGTTAGAAGAGTGGAGTTCCCGAGGAGGTGTGTAGGGAGAGATAAGAGAAGAATGGTAGTGAGGAGCTGCAGAGTGAATGCACTTAATGGTCAGTAGGAGAAGTCTGAACTGGATGCAGAAATGGATAGGGAGTCAATGAAGTGACTTGAGAAGAGCGGTAATATCAGCATGATGAGTTTGGCAGAAGATTAGCCATGCAACAGAGTATTGAACAGATTGAAGGGGAGACAGATGATTTAGAGGGGGACTAACAAAGAGTAGGTTACAATAGTCTAGATGGGAGGTGACTAAGGAGTGGATAAGTATCTTGATAATGTGTTCAGAAAGGAATGGGTGAATTTGTTGATGTTGTAGAGAAAGAAACGTCAGGGTTTAGCTATCATTTGGATGTGTGTGGAGAAGGAGAAAGAGGAGTCAGAGATGACCCCAAGGTTGCGAGCTGAGGAGACAGGTAGGAGTAGAAAGTTAGAGAGTTATCCACAGAGACTGAGAAAGGAGGAAGGGGAGAGGAGGAAAAATAAGAAGCTCAGTTTTGGCCATGTTCAATTTCAAGCGGCAAACATCCAAGCAGCAATGTCAGAAAGGCAGGCAGAGATCCGGGTCTGCATTGCCGGAGGGATTTCAGGTGTAGAGAGGTAGATCTGGGAGTCATCAGCATAAAGATGGTACTGAAAGCCATGGGAAGAGATGAGAGCACCAAGGGTATAGAGAGAGAAAAGGAGTGGATTCAAGACAGATCCTTGGGGTACACCAACTGAGAGCAGGATTGCAGTACAGGTGGATCCACCAGAACAAGCACTGAAAGAGTGATGGGAAAGATAAGAAGAGAATCAGGATAGCAATGGGCCCTTATAACCAAGCGAGGACCAAGATATCAAGGAGAAGGTTTTGTCCACAGCGTCAAAATCAGCAGAAAGGTCAAGAAGGATGGGGATTGAGTAAAGGCCCTTGGACTTTGCCAGGAACAGGTTACTGGAAACTTTGGCAAGAGACGTTTCGGTAGAATGTAAAGTATGAAAGCCAGATTGTAGAGGATCCAGAAGGGCCTGAGAGGAGAGAAAGCTGAGGTAATGGTGGTGAATTGCATGTTCAAGAAGTTTAGAAATGAAGGGGAGATGGGAGATGGGTCGATAGTGAGGACAGGTAGGGTCTAGTGAGGGTTTCTTAAGGATAGGAGTGATCACAGCATGCTTGAAGGCTGCAGGGAAAGTTGCAGTGGAGAGCGATAGGTTAAGAATATGAGAAGTGGAAGGGACCACAGTGGAGGAGATAGGGCTAAGGAGTTGGGTGGGAATAGGATCAGAGGAGCAGGTAGTCAGTTTGGATGAGGAAAAAAGGTGAGTGGTTTCACCCTCAGAGATCATAGAAAAGAAAGAAAGAGTAACTGAGGTAGAAGGGGAAAGTTGGGAATGAAGAGGGGAAGTAGCTGACCTCATGGGGACTTGGAGTGTGTTCTTGTGGATTTTGTCATGGAAGTAGTCAGCCAGGGTTTGGACATAAAGGAAGGGAGGGGTTGGAGGTGGAGGCACCTTGAGGATAGAGTTTAGAGTTGTAATGAGATGGCAAGGGTCAGAGATATGTTCTGGTGGATCCTCCTCTACCGCCATCCTGATTTCAATTGGTGCACCTCAGGGCTCTCTCTTGGGACCTCTATTTTACTCTCTTTACACTTGGTCCCTTGATGCACTTATTTCCTCCCATGGTTTTCAGTACCATCTTTATGCTGATGACTCTCAGATCTACCTTTCTGTGCCGTGAATCTCTCCAGGAATCCAGGCCCGGATCTCTGCCTGCTTATCCAACATTGCTCACTGCCATCTGAAACTGAACATGGCCAAAACTGAGCTCCTTATCTTTCCCCCTAAACCCACCAATCTCCTTCCTCCCTTCTCTATTTCTGTTTATAACACTACACTCATCCCTGTTTCCTCAACTTGTAACCTTGGGTCATCTTTGACTCTACTCTCATTTTCTCTGGGCACATCCAACAGATGGCTGAAACCTATCACTTCTTTCTCTATAACATTGGCAAAAGTTGTTCTTTCCTTTCTATACACACTACTAAGACCCTCATCCACTCACTAGTCAACCTCCCGTCTTGACTATTGTAACCTGCTCTTCACTACTCTCCCTCTGACTCATCTTTCTCCCCTTCAATCTGTTCAAAACTCAGTTGCATGGTTTATCTTCTGCCAGTGTCGCTATGCTCATGTAACCCCTCTTCTCAAGTCACTTCACTGGCTCCCTATCCATTTCCACATCCAGTTCAAACTTCTCCTACTTATCTAGAAGTGCATTTATTCTGTGGCTATTCACTACCTTTCCTCTCTTATCTCACTCTACACTCCTCCTTGGGAACTACGCTCCTCTGGCAGATCACATTTATCTGTGCCCTTCTCTGCCACTGCCAACTTCAGACTTAGCCCATTCCACTTTGCTGTTCTATATGCCTGGAACAAACTACCTGAGTTGGTGCATCGGGCTCCTTCTCTGACCCTATTCATGTCAAGGCTGAAGACCCACCTCTGAGGCTGCTTTTGGCTGTTCTGCTCCCTCTCTCCTCTGACGTGAGCATATGTTTGAGGAGGGAGGGATCAGACGGTGTCAGAAAGACCTGTGTATTTTCTTTTTTAGATTTGGATGTCTACTCCTCTGCTGTCAACGCCACCAAGGAAACACAAAAAATAGTGGCGGGGCAAGGGCAGGCAGCCCCAAATGCATCCCCATATCTTTGTACCCATACCAGACTAGGTATGACACTAGTGGGAATCAAACCATGGTTTCCTGGTTCCCAAGCCAGTGTTCTAATCAGGAAAGGACTCAATAGTTTATAAACCTGTGCAATTCTGTTTTGAGGGCATAAATTGGCTTTTTCAGAGTTGATAGTGTTTATAAATCATTCCTTTACTTTCCCACACTGTTGCAATTTGTCTCTTAGTTTGATTAGAGCTGTAGAATAAAAATATTTTTGGCATGTTAGATATTTTTCATCATCCAGCTACTGGAAAATGTGCACATCAAGCACACATTCAAAATCCAGATTCAGAAAAATCAGATATAACTTCAATTTAATTAAAAAAAATATTGTACACGGGTACATCATAGTGGATACGTACTGAAGGACAATAACTGGTCCACTCTAGGTATGGGCTTATCATGTCAAATAAGGTACAATTAAATGGGGTACATTCTGGTACAATTACAAGTATTTTACCAAAATATTTAAATTAATGAATCATGAAAATGAAGCATAATGAGGTTACTAAATGACAAAGATATATTTATTGCATCAAAACTATCCTATTCCTATCCAATGACCTGGAAGTGTATTAAGTAGGTGCAGTAAAAAAGTATCACCCTGTATTATTGTTTTGTTTGTTAACCTTTATTTTATGCATTCAGTTAGACTAAGAGGACCTTCATGCTCACTACCCTCTAGCACATCAGAGCAGACACCTTTCCAGGATGTGCATCCACCTATATTGGAATCTATGCCTCTCCAATTGCCCCCATTCCAAGAGGTAATGCATCACTCTGGCAGGCTGGATGATAGAAACATAGAAACATCGAATCATGACGGCAGAAAAAAACACATGGCCTATCTAGTCTGCCCTTCCATATCAACTACAATAGTCCCCTTTTTACCTTTAGAGATCTTCTATGTTTGTTCCATGCTTTTTTGAATTCAGATACTGTCCTTGTCTCTAGCACTTCCACTGGCAGACTATTCCATGCATCTACCTCTCTTCCCATAAAGAAATATGCGTGGTGCAGAGGTGAGGTTTCTATGTGTGTCTGTTGTTGTTGTTGTTAAGTGTCGTTGAGTCGGTGTCGACTCATGGCGACCCTCTGGATAGTTGTCCTAATTTGTGTTCAGTCTTCAGTCAGGTGGCTCTTTGTTGATAGACCTGTACCTGTAGCTGCTGTTATTCTATCAATCCATCTCATTGCTGGCCTTCCTCTTTTGCGTTGACCTTCTATCTTGCCAAGCATGATGTCTTTCTCTAATGTTCGCATGATGTGTTCAAAGTATGAAAGTCGAAGTCTTGTCATCTGAGCTTCTAAAGAAAGCTTAGATTTGATCTCCTCTATTACTGACTGGTTTGTTCTTTGGGCAGTCCATGGTATACACAGTATTCGCTGCCAGCACCATAATTCAAAGGCATCAATTTTCTTCCTGTCTATCTTTTTCATTGTCTAGCTTTCACATGAGGTGGCATACCTGTGTATGTGAGTATATGGTGTGGGGTGCTTGTGTGTGTGTTCTTGGGGAGGGGAATACACTTTTCGGGCAAATAGGCATTGTGCCCTTTTGTCCCTTTAACCTCCAATATCTTGTACTCTTCCTTCTCTTCCTCCAACCCCCCCAATCTCTTCCCCTTCCAGAGTCTCTCCCCTTCTCCCTCCCCCTAGAACCCTCACCCCCGTGCTCGCCATTCCTCCCATCCTCTTTCCTTTTTTAAACTTACTGACCCTTTACATTTTTGCAGCGTCCCGCCCCCCTCTCCCATCTAACCTTTATTTTTTATGACTCTCCTCTTCAGTCTACTGGAGATGGGATCCCTATGGGTAGCCTTCTGCCTTCCAGGCCATACTTGTAGACTTCTCTTCCTGTTCTGCCTGCAGGGATCTAATCTCCCATGGGCAGATAGAAGGGGTCTTTGCCGAGATCACTGCAGATTTTTTGCCCCGCGGGGTCAAGTAAATCCCAAGCACCATGTGCAAATTTCTGGACCTGGTTCCTGTGTCGAGCCCTGTCTGACTCCATGTTAAAGCACTTTTCAATATCTATTTCAGTCTTTGGTAACACTCTTTCACGATCTTTATTCTCAGTAATTTGTGCTGGATTGTTGCACCTTCTCCTTCTCTTAGATATTTATGTACGCTTCCTTTTTCAAGCTCTTAAGAGATGTTTGCTGTTATTATGGAAAATTGCCTTTTCACATTTGTCTAGATCAAAAGTCATCCTAAAGTTATCTGGAAAACTCTTCACTACTCAGAAGGCTTTGATCAAATGGCCATCACAGGAGCATTATGTACATAGCCTGGCTTAGGAGTGAGGTTCATGGCTATCATGGTATGTGCAAAACTAATCCATTTGTAGAAATTACCCCAAAAGAAACCTTCAGATCATCTAAAAATATTACATGCAATCTAATCCGCACTGATGCAGAATAGCGCGGTATATAAGAGAATGTAAGTAAGTAAAGTAAGTAAATATGAAGATCATTAGCACCACTGTGACTGAAGCTGAACATATAAATATATAGAGGGGGGAGTGGTCTAGTGGTTAGGACAAGGTACTTCAGGCCAGAGGGCCAGAGGTTCAAGTCCCACCTGGGGACAGCAATCTCAGGCTGGAGGGACTGGGATTTCTAATCCTATAGGCACTCCTTGTGGTCTTGGGCAAGCCACTTAACCCTCCATTGCCCATGTTCCCTGTAAGTATTAGCATGTGTGTCTCATATCCCCTCATGTTAAATGTATCCCCCAATTGACCACTTTGACCCAGTGAAAAGCAGGATATAAATACAGCTAAAAAATAAAAAATAAACCAACAAGTTCATAAGGTACTCTGTTTGGCAGGTAGACTGTCTGCTGTGTATATGCGTGTTTGCAACAATCATGTAATATAAAGTGCTAACATAAATATCCACAATATTTTCTAGATTTAGTTTTCCATTAAATCTGCTTCAATATGAAGAAGAGATAAGGCCAAAAATCTGTGTTCTTCCATGGTTGAATGCAGCCATGGTTGAATATCATGATGTACACATACAGCCATTTATTTATTTATTTAACAGTTTTTATATACCGCACTATTTATCATCAGTGCGGTTTATATCAAACAACATACTACCTAGACAGAATAAAACTGACATAGGTTTACAGATAACAGGGAATATAAACTGGGTATGAACAGGGGAAAACTATATACATTTAAACAGGTAACATTGTGGCTTGATATTTACAGAAAAGCAGCACTTTCCACAGTACTATTATCTCTGTTCTGGATTACAGTTGTGTGAGAGGTAATTGATGGTGGTCAAAAACAAATAGGAGAAAAGACTTTTTAAAACAAATAGGAGAAAAGACTTTTTCTCTCAACATAAATATAACGTCTTTGGAACTCATTGCCAGAGAATGTGGTAAAAGCCGTAGTGTAGCTGGGTTAAAAAAAGTTTGTATAAATTCCTGGAGGAAAAGCCCATAAAACATTATTAAGGTAGACCAAGTGAAAACAACTGATTTTTCCTGGGGATAAGTAGCATGGAACTGGCTATTTTTGGGATATGCCAGGTACTTGTGACCTAGATTGGCCATTGTTGGAAAAAGGCTATTAGGCTTGATGGACCTTTGGGCTGACCCAGTATATCTTTTCTTAGGCACTTATCCTTCACATTGCCAAAAAGCTTCATTCTGATGTGGCTGTCACATTTGTGGATGTTATAACTAACTGCATGTTTGTAATAGCTTGGATATATCATTGGAGTCACTCCCTGAAGCCTTTCAAAGGTAATTGGAGATTGAGTATTGTTAAAAATATTGGAGGGGGGGGTATATTTAAAGTAATCAGCATGGTTAATCATGGTGAGTGGGATATTCCGCAGCATATGGCCATTTTGTGCCACTGAATGTCCCCTCCAATGACACCGTATGCTCCGATGCTGGCCTAACTTTAGCTGTGCTAGCTAACTGGCCAGCGACTGAATATTGTTGCTGTCTGCTTAGCTAACGTGCTATCCCGGAACACCAGATAATCAATGCTACTGGCCAGATATGATCCAGGTCAGAATTAAAGCCATGACAGACAGCCACTTTACTCGGGCTGGCCACTGCTACTGAAATTGCCCCCCATCAATTTCTGCAGGAACAAAATGATGAATTATTTCAAAAAGTATTTCTTCAAGAGTGGATGGATGCCAGTTTTGTTACACCAGAGTCACAAGCTTCAGCCACTTTCATTGATTCTTATGAGCATCCTCTGTCTAATTCTGAAATCATGGCATTCAAAACAGGCACGGGTGGGCAGTGGCAGCGGCACACATGGGCGGCTGCACTCCCCCTCCAGCTGCTGCCGATTCTATTTGGGGGCAGATGGGCAGCGGTAGCGGCAGTATTTCCTAAAGCGGCTGCTTTAAAGCAGTGGCAAAAAGCCACCGCTTTTGGAAATACGGTTTCTGTCATTGCCTGCTTCCCCTTCCCAAGACAGAATCGATGGCAGCTGGGGGTGGGGGGTGGCGGCAGCTGTGGGGGGGGGGGGGGGGGTGGCTTCCCACATCTACTTATTTGTACTTGCTGCATCCAAAGATTGAAACTGACTGTTGGTGCTGGTAAAGTATCATTAACTATTGTTAAGGTCAGAGCCTGATCTGGAGTTGGTGTTAAATCCTGACAGGAATCAAGCATTGGTAGTTCAGCGGCTGCTTTCACAAAAATCTTCCAAATGTCCATTTTCAAGGATGACATGTTAAATTATTTTACTCTCCATGATATATCCAGAGAAATCTAATCTCCCAACAATTGGTGCAGAGCAGAAGCAGAAACAGATTTCCTTCCTCTTATAACTCTCACTCTGAAACAAGGGAATTTTAAATCCCAGGAACCACCCAAGTGAGAACTCTCTGCCGAAGAGCCAGGAATTTCCTATGCCTTGCTTGGGTGGCCTTAGAAATGTCAGGAAAAATGAATAGAAGCGCCAAGAAAAGCTCATTTATATGCCTGAAGTAAAGATGCAAAACAGAGTTCCTGTCGTGTTCAAAGCTGAAAGTCACCACCATAGTACAGCAACGGTCACCAATTCCAAAGAACTTTCCAGAAACCCTATCAAGTCTAGCTGATCTTGTTGCTCTTTGGGGCTTCCTGCAGCAATTGTACCACTTGGCTGATGACAAATATGCATGGGTAATAGGTGGCAAATTATCCGATGCCAACCACAAAATTTCCACCAAATACTTCTTCATCATTTCGACTGGATTCGGAGGGGCAAGAGGGCGGGCCCCGGGGAGGGCTATTTTAGTGGCTCGCACTCTTGCTCCTCCAGCCTGAAGGAATCAAGATGGCTTTTCCGCCCATCCACACCTGTTGATGGTGCTATGTCGTGGCATGGCCATAATTTGGGATACGAGACTGGGCACACAGCCATGAATAGAGCAAAGGGGGAGTGGTCATGAGGTAATTGTCCTCTCCCATGCAGGGTCAATGGCTTTCACAGCTTTCATGCCCTTCTCCCCCTCCACGCTTTCATGACGGAAGGGAGGGGGAGAAGGGCACCTCTCTGACACCTGAGCGAGTGGGCCTGTACACCTACCTTTGATGGGCCAGGATCGGAGCCAGAATGTAGAACCCCCTGCTGTGAATGGGGTGTCAAGACACACTTTTACAGCCTGCCTTCCCCTTAGCCTAATGGTTAAGATGATGGATTGTTAAAATGTATGGTTATGGGCACCTGAAGTAGACAAGTAGCCAGAAGCAAGAAAAGGGGTGGGCTTCAACAGCCTGGCCCCGAGGACAGTATGGGCTGTGTGTCTCACGTGATCCTATTCATTGAATGTTCCAGGTTATTTGTTCATAGTTTGGATTGTATAATTGCCCTGAATGTATATTTTGTGTATATGTTTAATTATTGTAGATACTCAATTGTTTATATAATATAGGCTATGCTGCGGCCAAGAACTTACAATAAATATTGTTTGCTGCACACATCAAGAGGAGCCTCTGGCATAATTTTTGGTGAGAGGAAGGAAATGGGGGGTGGGGACACCCTAGAGGGAAGGGGCAGAGGCAGGGTTCACCCATAGGACTGGCTACCCCTTGCCTGGTTGAGCTCATTTATATGCCTGAAGTAAAGATGCAAAACAGAGTTCCTGTCTTGTTCAAAGGTGAAAGTCAGCACCATAGTACAGCAAGCAGTCACCAATTCCAAACAACTTTCCAGAAAACTGGTCAAGTCCAGCTGATCTTGTTACTCTTTGGGGCTCCCTGCAGCAATTGTACCACTTGCCGATGACAAATAATATGCACAAGTAATAGGTGGCAAGTTATCTGATGCCATCCCCAAAATTTACACCAAATACTTCTTCATCATTTCCACTGGACTCAGAGGAGCAAGGGGACAGGCTCTAGGGAGGGCTATTTTAGTGGCCTACCCTCTTGTTCCTCTGGCCTGAAGGAATCCAGATGGCTTTTCCGCCCACCCACCCATGTTGATGGGGCTATTTCATGGTGTGGCTGTAATTTGGTACACGAGACTGGGCACGCAGCCATGCAATGGAGCAAAGAAGGAGTGACCATGAGGTAATTGTCTTCTCCCATGCAGGGTCAACAGGTTTTGCAGCAGGGCCAGCATGTATATGGCACCTCCCCCCCTCCCCCATGATTTCACGGCGGAGAAGTGTGGGAGAAGGGCCCCTTTCTGACACCTGAGCAAGTGGGCCTGAACACTGAACTTTGATGGGCTAGGATTGGAGCCAGAAGATAGAACCCCTTCTGCGAACAGGGTGTCAAGGCACACCTTTACAGCCTGCCTTCCTCTTAGCCCAATGGTTTAAGATGATGTATTGTTACGATGTATGGTTACTGGAACCTGAAGTAGGCAAGTAATCAGAAGCAAGAAAAGGGGCGGGCTTCAATGCCTGGCCCCGAAGGCAGTAAGGACTGTGTGTCTCACATGATTCCATTCATTGAATGTTCCATGTTTTTCATTCATAGTTTGGATTGTATAGTCACACTGTATGTATATTTTGTGTATATGCTGCATTATTGTAGATACTCAATTGTTTATATAATATAGACTATGCTGCGGCCAAGAACTTACAATAAATATCGTCTGTTGCACATCAAGAGGAATGTCCAGCATAATTTGTGGTGAGGGGAACGAAAGGGGGGTGGGGATATCCTGGAATGAAAGGGGGGGGGAGGCGGGTTCACCCATAGGACTGGCTATCCCTTGCTCATTTGAGATCATTTATATGCCTGAAATAAAGATGCAAAGTAGAGTTCCTGTCATGTTCAAAGGTGAAAGTCACCACCATAGTACAGTGAATGGTCACCAATTCCAAACAACTTTCCAGAAAACCAGTCAAGACCAGCTGATCTTGTTGCTCTTTGGGGCTCCCTACAGCACTTGTACTACTTGACGATGACAAATAATATACACAGGTAATAGGTGGCAAGTTATCTGATGCCAACCCCAAAATTTCCACCATTTCCACTGGACTCAACAAGGGTGAACATGGGAAGCTCAAGAACCTCAGATTGCTCCTTCAGGTTTGATTCTCTAAATACTTCAACTTGCTCCATAACACCGACTCTCTTTAATCCGAGCATATTTTATCTTTCTCAATCCTTCAACTTGCTGTTCCAGTCGCTCAAGCTGACTACCATGGTGGGCAATAGCCTCCTTCTGAACCCCTATGAACTCCACAAAGGAATCAATCTTTGCACCAAGCTTATCCAAATTAACATTTAGGGAAGCATCCAGGACCCTAATGAAGTCCCACAGAACATTCAGAGTTATTAGAGGGCCAATACCCCCACCTTTGAGAGTGCCTAGACCCTTCCCCAAGTGATAGCTCCCTGGCATACCTCTTTGCATCAGCTCCTTGCTGGGTTTCCCTGCAGAGGATTTCACAAGAGGTGAGCCCATTATAGCTCTGAGTATCATGAGTGTTTCTATACCCATGCGCAGGATTCCTCTGGGTTACTAAGGCAATGCTCTTTCCTCGGGGCTAAAAGAAATCTTATTGTTGCTCCACTCCAGACCAGTACCGCTAGAGCAGTCTAAGTTACAGGACTATCCTTGCATGAGAAAACTCCAACTTGCTCCAAAGTAAGCAGGCCCTTGTTTCCTGAACCCAAGCCTGATGAGTGAACTGGATACTTGCCTTTCCTTTTCAGCATTACTCAAGGTAAGGAAGAGCTGCTTCAAGGATGCTGCAGAGCTCGCCACGTTCCGTCTCTACAATCTGCCATCTTGCCTATCATGGAGATAATTAAACATGTCTATCATACTGTATCTCCCCTCTCCTGCCTTTCTTCCGAAGTATACATATTGACATCTTTAATTCTGTCCCCATATGCATTACAATGAAGACCATTGACCATTTTGATAGCTGTCCTCCGCACTGACTCCATCCTGTTTATATCCTTTTGAGGTGTGGTCTCCAGAATTTCACACAGTGCTCCAAATGGGGTCTCATCAAAGATTTATACAGAAGCACTATCACCTCTTTCTTCCTGCTGTCCATTCCTCTCCTTATTCATCTAAGCATCCTTTTGACTTTCGTCATCATCTTTTCTATCTGTTTACGGTTTATGGTTTATTTAAAAAATGGATATACCACCCTTCAACAATGTATCATAGTGGTTTACAATAAAAACAATTCAGAAATAGAAAAGGAACCTTAAGATCATCAGAAACAATCACCTCCAAGTCCCGCTCTTCTTTCATGGAAAGAAGTACTTCACCTCCTATACTGTACCAATCCCTTGAGTTTTGCTGCCCAAATGCATGACCCTGCATTTTTTAACATTATATCTTAGCTGCCAAATTCTTGACTATTTTTCAAGCTTCACTAGAACCCTCCTTATGTTATCTACATCTTCCTGGGAGTCTACTCTATTGCAAGTTTTGGTATCATCTGCAAAGAGATAAACTTTACTCGATATCCATTCTACAATATCACTTACAAAAATGTTAAAAAGGATCAGACCTAGGACAGATCCCTGTGGCACACCACTGGTAACATCTTTCTCCTCAGAGTGAGTCATACACAACTAATTTCTAACTCAGTCAGTCACTTTAGGATCCAGCCCTAGGGCACTCAATTTATTTATAAGTCGCCTGTGCGGAACAGTGTCAAAGGCTTTACTGAAAACTAGGTGCACCACATCTAGAGCTCTCCCTCAGTCCAACTCTCTGGTGACCCAGTCAAAGAAATTAATGAGATTTATCTGATAAGACCTGCTTCTAGTAAAACCATGCAGCCTCAGATCCTGCAATCTACTGGATTCCAGAAACCTAAGTATCTTCTGTTTTAGCAGCATTTCCATTAATTTACTCACCACAGAGTAGTAGCCTAGAAGTTAGAGTGCTGGCACTCCTTGTGGCCTTGGGCAAGTCACTTAACCCTCCATTGTCTCAGCAGAAAGGCCTCACAATCTATTTCCGATCACACTGCCAAGAAAATCCAGGAGCTGTTGGGTTGCCAGGTGTTAGCACTGACTCAAAAGCACACATTGCATTTTTACTCACCACAGAGGTCAGACTAACCTGCCAGTAGTTCCTAACCTTGTCCTTACTTTTGCTTTATTATAAAGGGACCACATGTACTTTTCTCTAGTCCTCTGGGATACTTCTGACTTTAAAGAAGCATTGAAAAGGTCAATCAAGCAGCTAGAATTTCCCTAAGTTCTTTCAGTACTCTCAGATGTATCCCATCTGTCCTCATCGCTTTGTCTACCTTTCGTTTAGCTAGTTCCTCATGAACATAGTCTTCTGAAAATTGTTCAAGATGCGCCTCACTTCTGTTTCTCTTTGTCAGTGTTTTCTGAAGTCCTGCTCCTGGCCTTTAATCTTTGAACCCAGAATAGAAACATTTGTTAAGCAATTCTGCTTTATCCTCATCAGCTTCTACATATTCTTCCCTTCAATCTTCAGTCTGACAATACCACTTTTGCACTTTCTCCTCTCACTAACATATCTGAAAAATGTTTTGTCGCCCCCATTTTACTGCATTGGCTATTTTTTTCTTCCATTTGTATCTTTGTTTTCCTGACTACTTTCCTAGCTTCTCTAAGCTTTTCTAAATATTGATGCTTGTTTTTGTCTTTCTGTAATCTTTTGTATTTTATGATGGCTGCCCTCTTTTTCTTCACCTTTTCAGCTACTTCTTTCAAGAACCATTGTGGTCTCCTTTTCCTTTCACATTTATTACTTTCTTAACAAAAAGGTTTGTTGCCCTTAAAATATCCCCTTTCAGTTTTTCCCACTGCTTTTCTACATCCCCAGCTGTTCCCATCCCACTTGGTATTATCCCATCTTGGCAAAATTAGTTTTCCTAAAGTCTAGGACCCTCACTTTTGAATAGACTACATCAGTCCTTGTATTAATACTGAACCACACTATCTAGTGATCACTGGATGCAGATAATCACCCACTATAACATCAGAAACACGCACGTCCAGTATACCCTCTCATGTGTGGGTTCTGTGACCAGTTGCTGGAATAGTTCTCCCTGTAGAGAATCCAGAATCTCCTAGATAACACCGCAGCAAAGATGCCCCAGTCAACACAGAGCATATTGAAATCATCTATCAGCTGTGCTTCTCTTCAAAGTAATACTGTGAGGGTTTTCAATTAAGTCTCTGTCCATCACTTCTGCCTGTGAAGGGGATCTGTATATCACACCAATGCAAATGGATGCTCCATTCTCTCTTTCTAGTTTAACTGCAAGTGCCCCTCCTTCTCTCGTAAGCCTGCAATTTTGTAGCTTTAATATTATTTTTGACATATAATGTCACTCCTCTTCCCTTTATTTCTACTGTCCTTCCTGAATAAATTATAGCGTGGTATAATTACATCTCATTCATGGTTCTCTGTGAACCATGTCTCTGTAACTTCCACTAAATCCTAAACTGCTGTCTGGCCTGTTTTTAAACAAAACCCCTTCCCACTGCATATATGATGGAATTGTGGGGATTTCCTCTACCACATGACTGAGGGCAAATCCACATCCCTCCAGGGCTGGGCCTATATAGCAGGTCAAGATTTTTTTTGTTTGTTTGTATGGGCTAAAAGGGTTAGCCTCGCCCTAGTTAGGAAGCTTGTAGAAGGTATAGTCAATGCCAGATAGGCAGGCTTTGTTTTGGCCTCTAGAGGCAGTTAAACATTTGTTGGACTGGAATACTGCAGGGTTAACTCAGCTGCAGAAGAGGAACCTGTGAGAGTGTTACAAGACAATGGTGCCAAGCCAGGATGGAGTGGCTCCTCCAGATTTTGGACAAAGGGCAGCCGAAACAACAAAAGTATCAACAGCAACAACAGTATCAGGAGTGACAACATCAGTTTCAATGTACCCTGCTGGAAGGGCAGCAACAACAGTAGCAGCAGTTGATACAGGCCCTAAGGAGACTGCAACTCCACTCTCCAGTGCAAAAATGACAGCAGAAGATAAAACAGACCACTTTTGGTGAACTTTGAACAAACTGCCCACCTGGCTGGGTGGCTGGAGGAGACATGGACTACTAATGTGGGAATCTGCTGACAGGGAGCAGTCAGGTTGCGTTCCAGGATGCCAATCCAGATGCAAAAGCTACATATGCAGCTCAGAGCTGTGACATAATGTCCCACCTGTAAAGGTAATGTTTTGACTGTACATAGTGTAATAAATATGTGTGTATGTAGAATATGCTGGTCTCCACTGCTCTCATCATTCTGTGTCACAGGGGGGCACTGCAGCATCCACAGTACAGGCCAAACACAACTGCAATGTAATTATAAATGAATAAATAAATAAACAATATAACGCTATAATGGTAAAACTGAGACAAGCATGAACAAATAAAAACATAATTGGATAAAAAAGTTAAAAAACAGAGCTGCAACATATTAAAACCAATAAAAATTTTTTTATAATAAATATGTATGTATCTATAATTACATTGCAGTTGTGTTTAGCCTTTTGGCCTCTGGTTCCAGGTTTTCCCAGTTTACAAGAGATAAGTATTTCAGCTCTATGGTTTCATGTTATTTTTATAAGTTTATTAACCTTCTACTATATAACATGCAATCATGGGCTGCTATAGTGTATACATAGCTCTCTTTCACACCATTTATTAAGATCCAATAGCAATAAGTGTCTTTTTCTTTTTCTTCCTTTGTATTGTTCTATATAGGTTGTTTGGGTTTTTTTCCCTCAGCCCTGCCTTGTATTTTGTTTACATAATATCATTTGATTATTTTATGTTGTATATCATGCCGGTGCTTTCGTATTTTAAGCGTTTTTAACTGTGTTTTAAATTGCTTTCTTTAATTGTTTTTAATTATTAATGCATATGCATTATTTGTATTTATTTAGTGTTACTCCCCCTGAGGAAGGCGTTGCCGAAACGCGTTGGGGTTCCCTTTGCACAATAAAGACCCTTTGTTCTTCCGACATCTCCTGCTCCTTGTGTCTGCTTTGACGTCCTGCAGGAGGTTGCTCCTCCTTGTGCCTCCATTTATCATTGCATGCCTTGGAAGGGGTGCGGTGCTGTACCTCTGCTTATGCCACTCTTAAATGCATTTGTGTCAGTTCTATTTGTCTCCCTGTCTTCTTATGTCTCATTCTGCAATGCTGCTCACTTTTGCACATCCTTTGGGCTACTACTGGCTACAGTCATGGCAGTTTGTCCTCTTCCGGTAACAGTGGCTCTGTGTGCTGAGCTAGTTTTTTTTCTAAGTCCTGCCCTTATACCATGCTTCTGTAGGTATAATGTGGATGTCTGCAGGTCACATGATTTATGTACATGTGCACAACTTGAATACACTTTATATGCCTCTGGGGCACGACATGCCCCTGTTCCACCCCTAATGCGTGTGTTCTGAGATCCCCGTCTTAACGGCATATATGTACATGGGGAGCACTTTTTGAAATATAGCCGTGGACATTTTCAGCAGATATCTGTCTTCTGTGCATGTTCACTTGGCTTATTCATGTTTCAGAATGACCCCCATAGCTATTGGGATAAATTAAGGACAGAAAAAATGTTGTCCTAAATTTATCTGGACAGTTATATAGGTAATTATTTGTACAGCAGAGGCACTCAGCACTCTATGAGAGTAATTCTATAAACCCTCACGCAGAGTCCAGGCGCTGTCACACATGTATTCAGAGCTAATTCTATAAAGAAACATACAAGTGTACCTTATAGAATAGGGGCGTACTAGTGCAACTGAACCCAGTTGCAGCCATTATGCTTGCTCTAGAGCAGGTGTAAATGCATGTGATTGGACCAGCAAGAAAATACATCTACAGGTACGTTACATACACATGTGAATTTAGGCCTCCTATGTTTCATCCAAGCTCTGCCACCTGTCTAGAGTGAGGTGTAAACAAACAAGGTTTATTTATAATTAACCTCTTGGAAAATCACTGATCACCAACCCGGCACGGCCATGTTTTGGCACCGCCTATGTTAGGGGTTTGGTCTATATAAGGAATAAATAAAAAGCAAACAAGAATAAATGCATTAAAAACTGCATTAAAAGAAAAGGTATAACCACATGATGAAACAATAAATAGTACAAAAGTGAAAATGCCATTTTTGTGATGTGAATACAATTAATATAATAAATAACATAAATAAGACTAAAATATATATGTAAAACCAATTGGTGTGATAGAATAAATAATAACATGGATAAAACTAAGGTATAAATAAAATCATATGTATGTCTGGTAAAAAAAACATACTAACTAGACTAAAGGATCTTCGGGTAAAATGTACAAATGTATGCCTGCTTGCCTAGAGAGATTTTAATAAAATTCAAACATTAAAAGTATTTTCTGTTTATTCATTTAACCTTAAAAAGACTTTAATGAAGAAAAAGCAGAAAAAAGTAGAGGAATTGGTTCAAGGCTAGCAATTATATCACACTATCTGGTTTTGTGCATGATGCAGAGGATCAATTCTCACTGTATCTAAGAGATATAAAGGAATACAAAGACACTCATGTTCCACCGAAGACATAAAAACTCCATTATTTAAAACTCTATAATTATTTTTCTTTCTAACTGGGAGGACCCTAGGGGAATATCTTGTTTTAAAATCCATATTTTATGAACTAAACAATGACAAATATCAATTAAGCATCTGCATTTATGAGTTCCTACAATAAATACTTTATATATATCTCCTATCCCGTTGGTGAAGTATATATTGTTATGATATCGAATTTTGGAGCCCATACCTTGTAGCAGCAGCAGCATGCTGTCAGGGATTTAGCTTAAGTCTGAAAGAAAGCTCTGCAGCTGCAGTTCAAGTATTTTTTTTTTCGTATTTCCGCTTTTGGCGCGAAAGTCTGGATTGTCATGGAATTGTCAAAATACACTCTGCTGCCACTGACAAACTATATAGGTATGCAAGGGATCTGGGACTTAGTATAACCTCACAAGTCATACTCTGTAGTATATATTCCTAATCTGTGAACTACTTGTGTCTGTTATGGGGAATGAAATCTTCACCAAGGAGACATTGCTCTCACTATCTGTAACTTTTCAGAGTATTAATTTCACTATTACGAGCATTATATAAATACAAATAAAAAAGGGATAAAATTTGACATCAAAAGTAAAAATAAATAAAAATAAAAATAAAACATGTTGTGACAATTATCTTGTATCGTTCTACGCAATAACATTTATTCCAAAAGATCGAAGTAACCATTAGCCATATCTATTTTAACCCGGTTTCTGGCAGGGAGGGGGAAGGGGGGAGAGGGGAGAAGAGAATGTATGTATTATATTTAACCACCAAGATCACAGAGAAAATCATACTGCAGCACCTACAATGCCACACTGATTTTTATGTCCTGCTCGTTCCCCAGCAACATGGCTTCAGATCCCATCATGGGGCTGAAACCCCCATGTTGGGCTAAATCATTCAAGGACTGGAAAAATCTACTACTGGGTTTGTACTGATTTTTCTAGCTATTTCCACAGTGTTTGACGCCATGTGTCATGACCTCCTGCCAGGGCCGTACCGAGCGTGAATCACGCCCTGTGTGACTTGCACATCAGGCGCACCCCCCGCCCCATGCACCTCCATCTAGCCACTTTATGGATGGGGGCAGCAGAGAAGAGGTGCACCTGATGTGCAAGTCGCCGGCGCACTAAGCAGATCTATCTCTCCCTGCTCTAATGCTGTGTCAGAGCAGGGAGGGACAGATCTGCTTAGCGTGCCATGAGAAGGCTTAAGGGGCATATTTCAGCTGTCTGCCATTGCCTGCCACTGCTGAGAGAAGAAAATGTGGTGATGGCAGGCAACGGCAGACTGCTGAAATGCACCCCTTAAGCCTTTGTGCCCTTCTGCGGCTGTACTGCTTGCACAGGGTTAGGTACAGTCCTGCCTCCTGCTGAAGTGTCTACAGGTTTTAGGTATACAGGGAAGCGTACTATGGTGGTTCCATTCTTACCTAGCTAAACCTCAAACGACAAGTAAAAACAGAGCCACAGAATTCAGATTGGTACAGACTACAATATGGAGTCTCCCAGGGATCAGCACTATCATTTAATATTTATTTACAACCTTTATGTGCCTTAATTGAGTCATTATCAGATTTAGTATTATCTCTATATTGTATGCACTGTTTTCCACCAGAAACACCACTTACATCCCATTTGCAGACTGTTTTACTGTTTGGTAGACTGGCTATCTGATTATGGCTTAGCAGTCAACTACAAAAAGATTGAGGGACTCTTTATAAATTGAGACTCTGTTTTTCATCCACTAGCAAGATGAATTTAGGGGAGCTGACCTTTCACAAACTGCATTAATGGTGCTATTAGGAATGTGTATCATCAAATAAGAGTGACATGTTGACTTCATATGCTCCAAGATGAAGACAGCTTCTGCACAGTACTTCGTGCCCAAGTATTACCTTATTTTGATTACTGTAATGTTGTGTACCAGATGCTGCCAGCATATGTGACAAGAGTCTTTCATCCAGCACAAATACTGCCAGTAGAATTCTCTTAAATCAGTCATGATCTGCTCATATTCCCCCCTCTCTTCCCTGAAACAATTACATTGGCTCTCCATTGCCAGCAGTGTTAAATACAAAGTATTATTAACTGCATTCAAAATCTCTCATAAGCTGTCTGTAGATTGCCTTGTGCCTTGTAAGAAGGACAGGAAGAACTGAAGTAGCGAAAAAAAGAAGGGACCTGGAGAGAAACGCCAGAAAGAAGGTTGATGAAGAGAGAGAAAAAGGAGGTTTAGAACACAATACTAGAAAGAAGGATGAGGTGGAGATAGAGCTTGGAGATCTGGAAGTGCAGGACAGTGAGGTAAAGAAAGGACAGGCCAAGAGGTCTACTGAAAATGAAAGAGAAAGACTCGGAGGTGGAGGGATTAAAGGTTGAGGGGGGATATTAAAAGGCCTTCACACAGTTAGCAGACCTGCAAACCGTGCAAATGCTGCTCACCGATAGGTGCAACTAAATGTCCCGATGCTAAGGGGCTAGTGTTGGGGTTTTCTAGGGGCGGAACAGGGATGGCACAGTGGGTTAACTGTGCAGTGGTGATAGTCAGCAATACAGCCAGTGGCCGTTGTTGACCAAATTGCAAAATCACAATCTGAGCAACCCGGGTATTTAATGCCGGTATCTAGATATGGCCCTGGTGTTGAATATCTAGTGCAAAATTAAAATGGCAACAAAGAGCTGCTTTAAGGGGCATGTTTATTAAACTGAGGTAGCCTTTTGCAGCTATCATGGTGAAGTCCAAAACCTCCAGAATATCTGCAGAGGGCATTTCCAGCTTTCCCCCTGCAGATATTGCAGAGGTTTTGGATTTACCATGGAGACCCACGATACCTGCATTGGCAGGTAGCATGGAAAGTCCCACGGGGCCTGCCGATGCAGGTATCATGGGTCTCCACAGTAAATCAATGGGGAGGATGGGTAACGATTGGGAGCACAGAGCTCTCATAAGCTCTGTGCCCTGATTTTTACCCTGGCCCCTCCACAACTTCAATCTGGGTCCTCCCTTAAACAATATTGTTGGTACCGCAGATATAGACATCAGTGGCACCAACAATACTTAAAGAAGTGCCTACCCCCTCTTCAGTAACAATGCCCCCCCCCCCCGACTTCTCCCAATCCCTTTCGGGAGCTGTCCAGGGGGATAAGTGCACCTCCTATCAACTCCACTATCCCAGATAGCCCAGCTAGCTAAACTAAAAGTAGACAGAGCAATGGGACCAGATGGAATATATCCAAGAGTATTGAGGGCATTTAGGGAAGAACTGGTGGTTCCACTGTCTGATCTTTCCAATGCTTCTTTCAAATTAGGAGTGATACCAAAGGACTGAAGAAGGCTGCATGTGCCCTCTAACCAAAACAGAAGCAAAGATGATGTTGGGAATTACAGTTGGTTAGTCTGAACTCTGTGATGAGTAAATTAATAGAAACACTTCTAAAACAAAGGATAGTGAGGTTTCTGGAAACAAATGAAGTACAGGATCTGAGGTAGCATAGTATTACTAAAGCCAGGTCTTGTCAGACAAATCTAATTAATTTCTTTGATTGGGTCACCAAATAGTCGGACTGAGGGAAAGTGCTAGATGCGCTGCACTTAGCAAACAACTTATTACTATTATTACTATTAATCATTTATATAGCACTACAAGGCATAAACAGATACTTATAAAAGATGGTCCCTGCTCTTCAGAGCTTATAATCTAATCAAGACAGATAATACAATAGACGAGAATAAGGGTACAAATAGGGAAGGGTAAGGAGATACAAGGAAAACAAGGGATCAGGATCCAAAAGCAGCCACAAAGAGGTGAGCCTTTAACATGGATTTAAAAAGGGTGAAGAGGTGAAGCCTGACGTATAGACTCAGATAGTTTGTTCCAGGCATAAGAAGCAGCAAGGTGAAAAGATCGAAGTCTTGAGTTGACAGTGGAAGAAAAGGGCAGAGAGAGAAGTAGGCCAGTGGAAGAGCGGAGTTCACGAGACATGGTGTAGGGAGAGAGGAGAGAGAAAAGGTAGTGAGGACTAGTAGAGTAAATGCATTTATAGGTCTGAAGAAGTTTGAACTGGATATGGAAATAGAAGGGGAGCCAATGAAGTGACTTGAGAAGATGGGTTGAATGAGTATATTGGGGCTGGCAGAAGATTAACCATGCAGCAGAGTTCTGAACAGATTGAAGGGGAGAGAGGTGACTCAGAAGGAGACCAGCAAGAAGGAGGTTGCAATGGTTGAGATGGGAGGTGACTAATGAGTGGATAAATGTTTTAGTAGTGTGTTCAGAAAGGAAGGGATGAATTTTGTTAATGTTATAGAGAAAGAAAACAATAGCTTTTAGCTATCTTTTGTATATATGTGGAGAAGGAGAGGGAGGAGTCAAAGATGACCCCAAGATTGCGGGCTGAGGAAACAGGAAGAATAAGAGTGTTATCTACAGAGGTAGAGAAAGGAGGAAGGGGGGAGGAGGGTTTATGAGGAAAAATAAGAAATTCAGTTTTGGCCATGTTCAATTTCAAACAGCAGTGACACATCCAGACACCGATGTCAAATAGGCAGACAGAAATGTGGGTCTGGAATGTCAGAGAAATATCAGGTGTAGATAGATAGATCTGAGAGTCATCAGCATAACAATGATACTGAAAGCCATGGGAGGAGATCAGAGCACCAAGGGACTGGGTATATAGAGAGAACAGGAGAGGGCCCAAAACAGACCCTTGGGGTACACCAACTGAGAGTGGGATAGCAGTAGAGGAGGAACCACCAGAACAAACACTGAAAGAGCAATGGGAGAAATAAGAAGAGAACCAGGACAGGACAGAGCTCCTAAAACCAGGTGAGAAGGTGGTGGTCAATAGTGTCAGAAGCAGCAGAAAGGTCAAGAAGAATGAGGAGTGAGGCCTTTTGATTTAGCCAGGAACAAGTCATTGGAGACTTTAGCAAGAGCTGTCTTGGTAGAGTATAAGCGACAAAAGCCAGATTGAAATGGATCTAGTAGGCTTTGAGAGGAGAGAAATTCAAGGCACTGGCAGATAAGTGCATGTTCAAGACGTTTGGAAATGAGGGGTAGAAGGGATATAGGTCAATAATTAGAAGAACAAGTAGGGTCAAAGGAAAGTTTCCTGAGGAGAGGTGTGACCAAGCATGCTTGAAGGCTGCAGGAGCAGTTTCAGAGGAGAGCGATAGGTTGAGAATATGTGAGATGGAAGGGATGACAGAGGAGGAGATGGAGTTAAGGAGACAAGTGGGGATAGGATAAGAAGAACATGCAGCAAGTTTAGGGGAGGAAAGAAGATGAGAGGTTTCCTCTTTGGAGATCTTAGAAAAGGATGAAAGGGCAGCAGAGATTGAGGGGAAAAGTTGGTACTGGAGAGGGGGAAGATGGGATGAAGCTGATCTAGTGGGGAACTGGGGTATAATCTTGTGGATTTTATCTTGGAAATAGTCGGCTAGGGTTTGGACAGAAAGAGGAGGGGTCTGAGGTGCCTTGAGGAGAGAGTTGAGATGGCAGGGGTCAAAGGCAAGAGAGTTAGATGGACATAGTAGTTTTACTTGGCGAGTGCTATGGCTGATTGGAAGGAAGGAGGCAAGCATGAATTTGAAGTGAAGAAAGTATAAATACATTGAGTGACCTAGGGATGGACTATAAAGTGACTGGGTTAGAAACTGGTTGAATTGGAGGTAACAAAGGGTACAGGTAAATGGAGCTCACTGAGGAGAAGGGTGTGCCACAGGGATCTCTCTTTGGTCTGATTCTTTTTAATAGTTTTGTAAGTGATATTTCTGAAGGGCTGTCAGGTAAGGTTTGCCTCTTTGAGGATGATACCACAATCTGCAATAGAGTAGACACCTAGGAATGTGTAGATACAATGAAGAAGATTCTAGTGAAGCTTGAAGAATGATTAAAATTTTGGCAGCTGAGATTTAATACTAAAAAATTCAGGATCATGCATTTGGGCTGGAAAAATCCAAGGGAGCAGTACAGTATAGGAGATGAATTACTTCTGCCCACGAAAGAAGAACAGTGATGTATTGCTGTCAGTTGTTTCTTTTTGTTTAATATTTGCCTGTATGAAACATCTAAAGTTTCTTTTTGCTTGCTTTTGTAAGTTTTGATGAAATTTCAATTAAAAAAAAAAAAAAAGAAGAACAGGACCTAGGGATGATTATTTCTGATGATCTTACGGTGCCTAAACAGGTAGAAAAGGTAATGGTAAAAGCCAGAAGGATACTTGGGTGCATAGAGAGAGGAATGGCCAGCAGGAAGAAGGAGATGATAGTGTGTCTGTATAAGTATTTGGTGAGATTTCATTTGGAGTACTGTGTGCAATTCGAAAGACTGCACCTTCAAAAGGATATAAACAGGATAGAATAGGTACAGAAGGCGGCTACAAAAATGGTCAGTAGTCTTTGTTGTAAGGTATAGGGGACAGACTTAAAGATCTCAATATGTATACTTTGGAAGAAAGGCAGGAGAGCAGAGATATGATAGAGACATTTAAATACCTCCATGACATAAATGAAAACGGAAAAGAGCCTCTTTCATTTGAAAGAAAACTGCAATGATGGAGCATAAGACGAAGGTGAGAGGGGACAGACTCATAAGGAATCTGAGGAAATACTTCTTGATAGAAAGAGTACTAGATGGACGGAGTAGCTTCCCAGTGGAGGTTGCAGAGATGTCCATTGCCAAGAAGGCATTGGACAAACACAGAAGATCTTTGAGTGAAAAAAAGTGTCTATAAAGGTGTGGAAGGGCAGACTGGATAGTCTGTATGGTGTTTATCTGCCATCATTTTCCTATGTTTCTGTAACCCGTTTTGATTTGCAGATAAAGCAGGATATAAGCTGAATAAAATAAATAGATAATAACTGCTGTGGCTGGTGTTTAAAAGAAACACCAAGCGTAACATATAATTATCGATCCATTTGTGCTACAAAGAAAGATCTTTGCTATGATAGATGTTACTGTATCAAATATGCCAAAATGTAAGAGGTTTTGTTTTCTCTTTCACCTAGCTTGCATGATTTAGAAAATCAGATGTGGCTTTTGCATATGAACAGAGGTGGGGCAGCACTTAGCAGAACGAGGCCACTCATGGCACTGTTGGGCAGACAGGAGGATTTGCTAAGGATTTGTAAGGCTCAGACAGAGAGTCAACACCAGCGAGTCTTTCCTTCTCGTTTTATTCCTGTGTCTATACCTTTCACTTATGTTTCACCTTTCTCTTTATAGTCGTGTCCTGCTTGAACAGTTTGAATCTGGATAAGCGACCTAGCCATTACATGATTCTCTACTTATCTGGTGAAATCCTAAACAATGCCGACTTTCCTCTTATTGGCTTGTTAGCTATTAATCCTAGAATAAATAGTCTCTGTTCCTTTGGATTGACTTCAAACCTCTTTTGTTATTCAGCCATCGGAATGAGCTTCTCTATTCAGTACTTTTTAGGTGTGTTTCACTACGGCAGGCTTTTTCTGTGCATGTTTGTTCATGCATGTTTGGAAGGATACACACATAGCAGAAGCCAGAATCATCAGGGCGGCAGGGAGCCCATCCTGCATTTGAAATTGCAGTGGATAGATCAGTGGGGTAGTGGGGAACCCAGTCTCACAAACCTGAGATGTGGCGGTAGACTGCAGAGGGAGCGGAGGGGTGAGAGGCAGCCCAATCCCAGGCGTCCAAAGATGCAGCGAAGCAGTAGTGGCAACAGCTGTAGACCCCTGCTTCCTGGCTGGAAAACACCCGAAGAGGGGCAGCGACTGGCCGGAACAGCCACCCAGCTTGCTTTTGACAGTGCTGACTTGGCCTGGTGATGAAATAGCATACTGGATGTGACTATGCTGGTGATAGGAATTAGGGAAGGGGCAAGGGAGTCAAAAAGGGAGGAGGTAGAATGCGGTGCAGGGGAAAAAGGAGAGGAGCAGGACAGAGAACATGAAGAAGATAGAGAGGAATGTGCACCCTATATCCCTTCACACCATTACCCCCTCCCCTCCATCCTCCACCACCACATCACTGATAGACATACAGGCTCACCTAGAAACACCCCAATATTCTTTCCAGAGACACAAACGAACACTCTGCCACACACATACAGACCTCATCCTCACCACTGCCTGCCACACATGCACTCATGCCCCCTCTATCCATACAGCCCCTGCTGCTACCCTAGTGAGACAGACTTCACCACAAGCTTCCTCAGGACTCCCTCACACACCTAAGCCTAGCTCTGCCAACAGGAACTGCACCATTGTATCACACTGTAAATATGTACTTTCTAACTTTATATAAATTATTGGTTTGTAGAAACTGATAGTCTTTATAGGATGTTTTTACACATAAAACAGTATTTTAAATGCAGAAATAGGCACTTATAAAAAATTGTTTTGGGGGTGTGCATGTCAGTGATATATAGTGTGAACTTTTCCATTTCCATGGGTGGAACTGGAAAATAAATGCATATGCTTCTCATTTGGGATTTTAGCCAATACATACCACTAAATACTTCTGATGCAAAACAATGAAAATAGCTGTTTATTTAGTAAACAGCAGAAAAACAGTATTTCCCCCAATATTCTCTTACCCCACCCCTAGCTTATCTTGTATCATCTACTCAGTTTTTGTGCAGACAACTCCCAAGTGACGCAAACAGACATATTTAATTAAACCAGAAAAGGTGCCCAGCAACAGCACCTGGGGCACCAAAACACTGGCTGGCAAGATTTGGATCTGGTCTATTTATTAAAAGTATTTGTTATGGGTGAAATTTTAGAAGTCCTATTCTTGCTTTGGACGTCTGAAAGCGGGCATGTCTCCAGAGCCATTTTAGAAACCGGTTGTGGGAACGTCCCCAGTGTGAGGATGCCTGACTCTGAATGGAGGCGCGGCTGCAGCAATCCCAGGACCGTGCAGGTGTGGTCAGGGAACTCCCATGGACCAAGACATCTCCACCTGATTACAGAAATGTTATGGACGTCTGGTGTCATGTCTAACTTTAAACCATCTCTGAGGCATACATAACGACAAACAAGCATCTGAAAAATGCTCCTTTAGACTAAAACACATCCAGAGGGTGTAGAGAGGATAGCACTCTGTCATCCCCAGTACTCAGCACAAGTTCAAACCATAGCAGCAGTGGAATTTGAACCCTGGATACCCTGCTCCTAACCCACTACTCTAACCATTAGGCTATCCTAGATGGTCAAGTTCTGTGATACTAGTAGACGCCCCTGTAGAAGTCCCTATCGGGTACATCCAGGATTGTGAAATCATGTCTGCACCTGGACATACCTGCATTTTTTTCAGATGTTCTGACTTAGACGTCCCAGATTGCACTATGACTGATCTTCTCAAATCCCCCCTATAAAATGTAAAGGATTTACTGTTTTCCATTCTGAAGCACTTTTACAGCAGTTTTAATTTGATTTAAAAACTTATACTCTCCCTTTTCATGTCTGCAGTATACAGATAATATCACCAAATCATTGATAAAACACAATATCATTTGATACCATGTCATTTAAAAAAAAAGCATCACAATAAAACAACATTATTTAAATTGATTCATTTTCATTTATCCGGGTTCCTGTTCAGTGGGCATGTCAAACACTGGAAAATATTACATTTGCTTAGTGATTAGAGCAGTGGGTAAGGCACCAGGGATGCCAGGGTTCACATGCTACTGATGGTCCTTATGATGTTGGGCAAGTCATTTAACCCTCTTTTGCTTCACATAGAAACTTAGGGCCTGAATTTCAGCTAGCCACAGTTGGAAGGGCTGTGTACCTCATCGGCCAACCTCTAAACTGGATATTCAATGCCGCGGTGATGGCACTGAAGATCCAGTGATTGCTGCAGGTCCAGGAAATTGCCAAGGTTAACTGTGCAGCAGCCGAGGCTAACCTTGCAGTGGTGATATTGGATGCTGCTCGGTTAGCCCCTCCGCTTTAAAGATAGGCAAGTGTTTTCCTCGCCTATCTTTTAGGTGCAGGTCGCTAACTGGGCAGCATGCAATATCGTTGCTGCATGGTTAGCCACAGTCTCCATCTTCACTCTGCCCTGGAATGCCCCCAACACGCCCCGATGCTAACCAGATAGCATCGGGGAATTTAGGGGACTTAGAAGGGGATATTCAGTGGCACTAACTGTGTAAGTGCTATTCAATATCCCCATGTAAGACATTTATATGGTTACTGGGCTGTAAACTGGGTAAATGCCTTTTGAATATCGGGCCCTTAGATTGTAAATCCTCTGGAGACAGGGAAATACCTCAAGCCAATAATTTTATTGGAAACCACTGCTGATTAGAAGGGCGGTATATTAAGACTAAACAAACCATAAACCTACTGTACCAGAATAAAATTTGCCTTGAGCTTGGATTTCAAAAAGGGGGATGAAGCAGAGAGGGGCGTTTCTTCATGCCACATTTTTTTTTTCAGCTGCTCAAGCCCGGTTTGAACTTTGAGCAGTGTCACCCATGATTCAAAGCATGAGCCAGGCTGTGGGCAGCAAAGGAAGCCCAAAGCACTGCTCTCTTCTTGATCTCAACAGCTGGATCAATAAGTCAAAGAAAGAAGATTGGAGGGATGAAGGGATGAAGGGGGTGGGGCAGGGGCAGTTCAATAATGAGGCCGAGTGAGGCAGTAGCCTCAGGCAGCAAATTTTTGGGGGTGGCAAAAATTGCCCCCAAAAAGACTGCTTCACTTGGCCTTCAAAAAAAAAAACGGTTGCGGCAGCGGCAGCCTGAAGTGCCCTGTGGCCGCTGCCTCCCCAGAAGAGCCCTGCCACCTGCCACTTGTTCCCCCCCCCTGCTTGCCTGCGCCGGCTCAGCTTTGCAGAGCCGCGTGAAGGGAGAGTGTTTTCCTTTCCCACGCCTCTGTTAAAGCTGAGCCCGCCAGCATTAATGGGAAACAGGAAATGCTGAGCCGGCGCAGGGGGAAAATGAGTGGCAGCTGTCAGGGCTCTTCCGGGGAGGCAGCGGACACGGGGCACTTCAGGCTGCCACTGCTGCTGCTGCTGTAGTAGCAGGCAGCAGCTTCTGCAACCATTTTTTTTCTTTTTTCTTCAATTTCCCTTCAGAAGGTCAGGCTGGGCTGGGCTGGGGGGGGGGGGTAGCACAGGAAATAGTAATGGGCTGATGGGGGTAGGGCTAGGACTGGAAATGGGCTGATTGGGGTTAAGAATAGAAATAGGCTGATCGGGAGGGGGGGCTAGAAAGGTACTGGGCTGATTGATGGGGTTAGGCCTGGAAATGGGCTGATTAGGGGGATTAGGTCAGGAAATGGGCTGATTAGGGGGCTAGGACTGGAAGTGGACTTATTGGGGGGGGTTAGGACTGGTAATGGGCTGATGGGGGGCTAGCACTGGAAATGAGCTAGGGCTGGTAATGGGCTGATTGGGGGGCTAGGACTGGAGTGGACTGAAAAGGGGGATAGGACTGGAAATGGGCTGGGACTGGAAATGGGCTAATGGGGGAGGGGAGGAGAGTGCTGCTGGCCCTGGAAGAAAACTAGGGGCTAGGGCTACAAATGGGCTGGCTGATGCGGGGGGATGGGAGAATAGGACTGGAAGGGAGTGAATACTGAAAGGGTCTGCCAGGGGAAGGAGGGGGCATGAAGGGAGCTGACACGGGGGGAAGGAGGTGGCTGGAAAGGAGCTTATATAGTTGGGGAAGGAGAGGGCTGGAATGGAGTTGACACCTGGGATGTACTGAAGGGGGACTGGAAAGGAGTTGACACTTGGGGATGGGAGTGGTTTGTGACTGTGTAATGGGGAGGAGGCTGGAAGGGAGCTGATGTGCGAATGGCACTGGAAGGGGGATGGACAGAGGGTAGAGAGACTGGAAGGGAGCTGACTGGAGGGCTGGCATTGAGAGTGGACATGAGCTGATACCAGGGATATTATTTGGACTAGAAGGGGCTGGACAGTGGGGAAGGAGGGGAATGGAAAGGAATAGACACCAGTGGCAGTCGTGAGAATGCAAGGCAGTTGACATTGGAAGGTACTGGGAGGGGAGGACTGGAAAGGGGACTGATACTGGGGAGGGTTACAGGAACTGGAAATGGGCTGATGGAAGGAAGTGAAGAAAACAAAAGAAGAGATAAGAAATGGCAGATGGACCATAGACCACAGAAAGAGAGCTAAGAGAAGACAGGAAAGCAGAAGACTCAGATCGGGACCAGCATGATCAGGGAATAAATTGGTCAGACAACAAAGGTAGAAAAAATAATTTTATTTAATTTTAGTGATTGGACTTTGTGCTATCTTTATATTTTACACAGTATTGGGGAATTGCATCTCTTATTTATCTGATGTTGCACTGCATGTGGACTCTGGCTTCTTGGGGTTTCAGTTTAAATTTTGTCTACATATTTTTATTTTTACTTTAGATTGTGGTTACTTATTCTGTACTTGGTGAGGTCGATGTTGTGAGTGTGCGACTGAGGCCAGGTGTTCTGTTAAAATGGAATTTGTATATAAAGATCTATACTGTACTGTATTAATTTGACTTGTTCAGCTTTTCAAATAGGTGTATGGATGTTCCAGGGCCCACTGTAGTATTTACAGTGACGCTTTTTTTGGATGGGCTCCTTATGTGAGTTTTGGAAGTTTGTGCTGATATGGTATGGTATGGTAGGTTTGCTCTTTGTTGTAGGGTTTTGTATTAGTTCACAATATGCCTGGTACTGGAGGATAGTGGTAGTTGTTGTTGCTAGTAAGATGATCAGAATTTGATTTTTTATTTTAAATATTGAGTTCTGTGGGTGAATGTCCTAGTTCTGCTCTGCACCCACAGTGGATGCAAAACATATGTTGAAAAAGAAAAGTAAGAACCATAATGCAGTTTATAACAACAAAATAAAAGTTAGTTATAATTTAGTTTTATAAACTGTGCTGTTGGTTCTTCTTCTCTTTTAGTTGCTTGGTGTGCAAACATCAGGGCCGTCCTGTCCATTGAGCAAGAATGTTGTTTGCACAGGGCCCCGGAAACAGATCTAAGTGTCTGTGCAGGGGGGGAGGGGGAAGGGGGGGAGGGGGGGGGGTGGAGTGGAGGGGGGAATTGGCACGGGGGCATTGCCCGTGCTTTGCTGAATTATAGATCGGGGGACTAAAGCAGGGGACCATCACCTCTGTTGCTTAATGATAACGTTGTGGAATCGATCAGTGTTTGGCTTACGTTAATGCTTTCAATGTCATCATTGTTTAGGAGCAGTTTACTTCGGCTCCTCTGTTCTGTAATAGTGAGGAAGGGGGTGGGGTGGGGTGATAACTTGCTGTATTAAATATGTTGTTTATTGGTGTGCCATTCACTAATAAAAAAAAATTTCAAATAAAAAAAAAAGACCGCCGCCCATCAGCCCAGGTAAATTAAAAAAAAAAACTGGCTGCTGCTGCTGCTACCGCCGTGGCAGCGGCAGAATCAAGTGTCCCGCGGCCTCCCCACCGGCCTGGCAGAGCACACCCTGACTCAGTCCCCTCGGCGCCGACTTTCAGAGCCGTGAAGGGAGAGTTTCTCTCTCGCGGCTCTGTTAA
Organism: Ichthyophis bannanicus; assembly: GCA_033557465.1. Taxonomy (NCBI): domain Eukaryota; kingdom Metazoa; phylum Chordata; class Amphibia; order Gymnophiona; family Ichthyophiidae; genus Ichthyophis; species Ichthyophis bannanicus. Next base: position 1,055,520,140 of record CM066033.1, on the reverse strand, counting down.
GCCTGCAGGTGCTGATGGGAAACAAGCATTTCCTGTTTCCCATCAGCCCCGGTGGGCTTAACAGAGCTGCGAGAAAGGGAAACTCTCCCTTCGCGGCTCTGAAAAGCTGGCGCCGAGAGGACTGATTCAGGGAGGGCTCAACCAGGCAGGCGGCGGGGCCGCGGGACACTTGATTCTGCCACTGCCACGGCAGCAGCGGCAGCAGCAGAAGCCAGTTTTTTTTTTAAAATTTTCCCTGAGCTGATGGGGGGGAAGGGGGTTAGGACTGGTAATGGGCTTTGGGCTATGGGCTGATGGGGGGGTTAGGACTAGAAGTGGGCTTATGCGGGGGATAGGGCTGTTAATGGGCTATAAGGAGGACTAGGACTGCAAATGGGCTGATGGGGGGGTTAGGACTGGTAATGGGCTATGGGGGGGCTAAGACTGGAAATGGGCTGATGGGGGTTAGGACTGGAAGTGGGCTGATGGGGTGCTTAGGACTGGTAATGGGCTATTGGGGGGCTAGGACTGCAAATGGGCTGATGGGGGGTTAGGACTAGAAGTGGGCTGATGGGGTGGTTAGGACTGGTAATGGGCTATGGGGGGATCTAAGACTGAAAATGGGGTGATGGGGGGGTTAGGACTGGAGGTGGGCTGATGGGGGGTTAGGACTGGTAATGGGCTATGGGGGGCCAGGACTGGTAATGGGCTGGGGGGGGGGGTGCTAGGACTGGAAATGGGCTGAGTGGAAGGGGGGGCTTGAACTGCAAATAGCTGATGGGAAGGGGGGCTTGGAATGGAAATTGGCTGTGGACTGGAGGTGGGCTGATGGGGGGGTTAAGACTGGTAATGGGCTATGGGGAGCTAAGACTGGAAATGGGCTGATGGAGGGGCTAGAACTGGAAGTAGGCTCATGGGGGGCTTGGATTGGAAATGGGCTGAGTGGAGGGGAGCTAGGATTTGACATGGGCTGATGGTGGGGCTAGGAAAGGACTAGAAATGGGCTGATGGGGGGCTGGGATTGGAAATGAGCTGATGGAGGGACTCGGATAGGACTGGAAATGGATGGGGGAGCGAGGACTGGAAATGGGCTGATGTGGGCTAGGACTGGAAATGGGCTGATGCGGGGACTAGAAGGGAGTAGATGCTGAGTGGGGCTGAAACTAGAAGGGAGCTGATGTTGGGGGAGGATTAGAATGTGATGGGGCTGGGAGAGTGAAATGGAGAGGGGAAAAATATTTTGTGTGGGAGGGAAGAAAAATCTACAATTGGCCGGGTATTGGGAGAGTAAGTGGGGATTGAGGATGGAGGAGTAAAATTTGAGTGGATGAAATAGGAATGAGGAAAGAGCAAAAGGAGAAAGATTAGTATGTAGAGAGAGAATGGAAAAAAGCTAGAAGAGAGAAGAAAGGACAAATGGACAGCAGATGATAGAGAGTTAGCAGAAGACACGAAGAAACAAGAAGAAAGTGGCTGGAGCAATTGCAACTGAAAAAAATGCACAAAAGGTAGAAAAATATATCTTTATTTTGAATTTATTAACTGGAATATGTCAGCTCTGGGAAATGTGCATCATTAACGATTGCGCTTTGTTTAGTACAAGAGGAAATTAATTTATAGTTTTATTTCTACAGTGTTGTACATTCCAAGTTTGGCTTTTGGGGTTCCCAGTTTAATTATTGTCTTCCTGTTTCTAAATTGTGATTCCTTGTTTGGTGATGGTCTATGTTCTGCATGTGTAACTGAGCTGAGGTATTCTGTTTATGTAATTCCTATTTGACATTGCCACTTGTTCTCTTTCCCCAGTAAGTCATGCATTGTTATTCTCTGAAATGTATTGGTTTAATATTTGCAATGTTGGCTTTTGATAGGTAGAGTATGGTGCTTTGTGAGTCCTGGTAGTGCTGTTATGATATGGTGGGTTTGCTATGGGTTCTAAATGGGCAGTTTTTGTAGTAGTTCCTAATGTGCCTGGCGGTTGGCACTGGATTATAGTAATGTAGAAATCTTTTAGTATTTCTTTATCCATACACTCATTAAGAGGCATGTTTACTAAAAGTTAGTCTATGCAAATATTTATGCAAATGAGGCCCCCTATGCAAATGAAGCCCCACACCGAGCCTCCGCACATGGCCCCGCACCCCCCTTGGGCTGCCCCTGGCAAACAGGACTGTACCTAGCCCTGTGCAAGCGGTGCAGCCGCACAGGGCGCAAAGGCTTGGGGGGCGCATTTCGGCTGTCTGCTGTTGCCCTGCCGCTGCTGCAGGACAATAGCAGGCAGCCGAAATGCACCCCCCAAGCCTTTTCATAGCACTTTAAGCAGGTCTGGTCTCTCCCTCCTCCAACGCAATGTCAGAGCAGGGAGGGATAGATCTGCTTAAAGTGCTGGCGTCTTTCAGATCGGGCGCATGCCCCTCCTCCTCCTCCCCATTCCTCCGCCCAGTGCTGCCTGCTCTTTCCCTGCTGCCGGTGCCGCCCTGAAAAAAACAGAGGGCAGAAGCAGTAAGAAAACAGCAGGCAGTGCTGCACGGAGGTATGAGGGGAAGGAAGGGGGCGATCGCCCGAGCTGCAAGTCGCACAGGACGCGATTGCAGCTCAGTACGGCCATGTGTGCATTTCCTCCATATAATCTACTTAGTGTTTTGGTTTGGTTCAGTTCCTGATTGGAGCCCTGAAAAAGCCCAGCGCCCCTCTAGAGGGGGGGGGGGAGGGAGGGGGCGCCATCTCATTCTTTGCCTCAGGCAGCAGATTGCCTTGAGCTGCCCCTGGGGTGGGGGGTGAAATCAACCAGGGGGAGTTACCTGGGGAGGACCAGCTAGAGGTGGAATGAAGGGGGATTTGCAAGGGAGGTGTGCGAGGGGATCTGTGTGTGTATGTGCATGGGTGGGTAAGAGAGTGAGAGGTGACTGCTATGTGGGGTGGTTGTGTATAAGAGGGAATCACATTGCTTATGTGCGCATGTAGGATTGGGGTTACAGGGGAGGGCCATAGTTGAGAACTTCCGGGAAAGGGACAGTGGGGTGGTGATGTATGGAATAACGAAGCAGGAGAAGAAATAAACTCCTCCTTTCCATCTCTTTCTTCTGCTCAGTTACCCATTAGATTGGAATGCAATAGATGAAGAAGGCAAAAACGGTCTTGGATAAGCAGCAATACCTCCTACAGGTAGTCATGCTTTATGGATTGCAACTGGAATACATCCTTAGCAGGGTGGACAGAAATACCTCCACAGACTGGATGGACAGTCTTTCTTTGCTTTCATTTACTTTGTTATGGTTTATGGTTTATGGTTTAGGCATTTGATATACCGCCCTTTAGAAAATGTTACTATAACCCACTGGAGTCTGTCTAAATCCCAATAAAAAGGATCAGGCTACCAGACTGTGAATCTGCGGTCATGAATCCCAAAAGGAAATAAGCAATGAGAAATAGACCTACTTTGGAGGATCTTCCAGGTACTTGCAACATGGGTAGGCCGCTGTCAGAGGTAGGGTGCTGGCCTGGATGGATCTTGGTCTGACTCAGAATAGTGTTTCTTATATTCTTATAAAGAGATTCGCCCAAGGTATTGGACAACTGGTATTCCTTGACACAGGCAACTTGCATTGTTGTAGCAGCATAACTATAGCAGAATGACCAAATGCCAGCAATGTCCTATACATTTAGAAGAGTGAAGTAAACTTGGAAGTAGCTCCTACTACTACTACTATTGAATATTTGTATAGCACTACAAGACGTACACAGCACTGCACAGACACATGTAAAAGACAGTCCCAGCTCATCAGAGCTTACCATCTAGTCAAGACAGACAACACAGTAGCTGTAGATATGGGATACATCTAGGGGGAATGGTTAGGAAACACAAAGGAGATCAGGTGAGTCAAAATCCAAAAGTGGCAGCGAAGAGGTGAGTTTTCAGCCTGAATTTGAAAACGATCAGAGAAGGCGCCTGACATAGACTCGGGTAGTTTTTTTTCCAGGCATAAGGAGCAGCAAGGTTAAAGAAACAAGTCTAGAGTTAGCAGTAGAAGAGAAGGACACAGAAGCGATTTGCCAGAAGAGCAGAGTTCCTGAGGAGGGGTGCAAGGAGAGGTAAGAGAGGAAAGGTAGTGAGGAGCTGCAGAATGGATGCGCTTATAGGTCAGCAGGCGAAGTTTGAACTGTGTGTGTGTGTGTATATACATCTACATGTATACACAGGTGAACAAGAGAGTCAGCTCTAGGGCCACTCTGGTGCTCCTCTTGCCGCCTTGGCGATAGACGACCTTACACACTTCAGAAAGGAAATAAAGACACTTCTCTTTAAAGATCATTTTGATGAAAAAACATAACAGTCATTTTAATAAAGAAACATAACAGGTTTAACATGGCAATCTTATAATATCTCATGCCCTCTTCCACTCCCATGACACATATAATCTTATACAATCTTCTTTTTGCTGAGTTGTATCACAGACCTCACTTTAAACAATCAGATTATTTGCCATTGTACCACATCACCTAATTATTATTATTTATATAATAGGTTATATCTTAAATTTCTACTTTCATTGTTATACCTTCCCTGTTAGTAGTTTGTTACACGTTACTTGTTCATTGCAATTTTAAAGTTTGCTGTATGTAAACCACATTGATCTTTGGAAATGCGGTATATAAAAAATGTTAAATAAATAAATATATATACCGTGAAATGCACTTAGCTATGGCTAGGCATTGTCTTCACAAGAAATGCAATATTGCTGTTCACTCTGCCTAATTTATCTTATTGGTTAAAAAGGTCACAACATAGCAATATGTCAACTTCATAAAAGTAGATGTAACTTCTTTTTAGAGGCATTAGTCATACAGATCTATATTTTTCCTAAGTCAATTTCCATAGGGAAATTTTCCCTTAGAAAAAAGATGTAAAGTCTGGAGTAAAAAGTATCCAAAGCTTTATCCCCATGCCTTTTGTCTGCAAGTTGCCCCCTATGAAATTTGGCTTTCAAACCCCCTTAAACAAAACAACCCCACTTAAAGGCTTTGTGGAAAAGGCACATTTTCTGTGGCCGCATGCTGAATGAGAACATTGGTTTTGATGTTTTAATTCATTATTTGCCATCTCTGTTATAATTTGAATATCTCATTGTATGCAGGGAAAATGTTCTACCCACGGAATTTAAATTAGGAAATCTATTTAGCCACATTAGATTTCTGCAATATTTTAAACAGTTCATTACCGATAAAAGCCACCATGATAGCTTAATAGGAATTTTGCTCATAGGTCCTTTAAACAATTTTTAAAAAATTTAATAGAGTAAGTACTTCCAATGTATCCTGGGGCTAATAAATTTGCTATAAAATCATTTTTATTAAACATAATTATTTCTGCACCTGTTCATGTCTTCTGCATGAAGCTAGAGATTTGCAAATTCATTTTGATAGCCGCTGGGCAGGAAGGCATACAAACCAAAAGAAAAGAAACAAATATTATTTTATTTCCATCCTGTTAGGGGGTGGTTCTCCTGGGTATCTTTTCATATGATATTTTCATACTTTCTATCTTATAACATGGACTCAGATTCTTTGTGCTGGATATTACATTTTGCATTTGATTGTAGAATTTATACTTTTATAGTTTATTCTGTAATCATTTGTGTTGTTTATTCACATGACAAAATTTGGGAATTTTATGTTTTTATTTGTGCAACCTCTCTTCAGCATTTCTTTTAGGAAAGGTGAGATAAAGGACTCAAAAATACATTTTATAAAAAGTTAGTAAAATGCATAGTAGTTTGACGTTTTATCAAAGAGCCCTCAATCAGCTGTAACTTGGTACACTCTGACACCTCCTTCTAAGAGGGTCTTTTACCAAAGGACACTAGCTAGTAGCGCGTGGTTTTGCATGTGCTAAAGGCGCACATTAGACACGCTTTGCCAGATAGCGCAGGGCCACGACAGTGCGGGATGATTCCCGCGCTGACAGGCCATCCCACATTAGCGGTATGACTGGGCAGGGTAGGGGCGGAGAGTGAGAGTGGTGTGCTCTGTGCAGGGGTTCACACCATGTGCTAACTGCATTAGCATGTGATCACCTAACACAATCTCAATAGGTGGTGCTAAGTGGACTTACACTAATGCATCCCATGCTAGGGGAAAGTGTTCCACGTTAACTGCCAGGCAAATGCTTTCCACATCTCTGATAGCTATTCCCAATGTGGAACCTTGCATTGTGTAACCCAGGGGTCTCAAACTCAAATTGCTTTGAGGGCCGAATGAGGACTTGTAAAGTAACCCGGGGGCCGCATAAGACACGGGCCTCATTTGCATAAGGGTCCTCATTTGCATAAATATTTGCATAATGTTGCATAATGAGTGCATGGATAAAGAAAGACTAGAAAATTTCTATATTACTATAATCCAGTGCCAACCGCCAGGCACATTAGGAACTACTAACACTGCCCATTTGGAACCCATAGCAAACCCCCCGTATCATAACAGCACTACCAGGACTCACAAAGCACCAGACCCTACCTATCAAAAGGCAACACTGCAAATATTAAATCAATACATTTCAGAGAACAATACATGACCTACTGGGAAAAGAGAACAAGTAGCAATGTCAAAAAGGAATTACACAGAATACCTCAGCACTGTAGAAATAAAACTATAAATAATTTCTTGTACCAAAGCACAGACATTAATGATGCACATTTCCCAGAGCTGACATATTCCAGTTAATAAATTCAAAATAAAGAGATATTTTTCTACCTTTTGTGCATTTTTTTTCAGTTGCAATTGCTCCAGCCACTTCTGGTTTCTTCGTGTCTTCTGCTATCTCCATCGTCTGCTGTCCATTTGTCCTTTCTTCTCTCTTCTAGTTTTTTTTTCATTCTCTCTCTCTACATCTGCTTTAACATACTAATCTTTCTCCTTTTGCTCTTTCCTCATTCCTATTTCATCCACTCAAATTTTACCCCTCCATCCTCAATCCCCACTTACTCTCCCAATACCTGGCCAATTGTAGATTTGTCTTCTCTTCCAGACAAAATATTTTTCCCCTCTCCATTTCACTTTCCCAGCTCCATCCCATTCTAATCCTCCCCCAACATCAGCTCCCGTCTAGTTCCAGCCCCACCCAGCATCTGCTCCTTTCTAGTCCCTGCATCAGTCCATTTCCAGTCCTATCCTAGCCTCACCATCAGCCCATTTCCAATCCTAGCTCCCTCCCCTCACAGCCCATTTCCAGTCCAAGCCCCCCTCCCCATCAGCCATTTGCAGTTCAAGCCCCCCTTCCACTCAGCCCATTTCCAGTCCTAGCAACCCCCCCAGCCCATTACCAGTCCTAGACCCCCATAGCCCATAACCAGTCCTAACCTCCCCATAGCGCACTTCCAGTCTTACCCCATCACCCCATTTTCAGTCTTACCCCCCCCATAGCCCATTACCAGTCCTAGTCCCCCCCATAGCCCACTTGCAGTCGTATCCCCCATCACCCCATTTTCAGTCTTACCTCCCCTCATAGGCCATTACCAGTCCTAACCCCCCAATCAGCCCACCTCCAGTCCTAACCCCCATCACCCCATTTTCAGTCCTAGCCCCCACCATAGCCCATTACCTGTCATAACGACCCCCTGCCAATTGCCCAGTTCCATTCCTACCCCCCATCTGCCCATTTCCATTCCTTGCCCCCACCATTGCCCTTTACCTGTCATAACCCCCCCTGCCGATAGCCCACTTCCAGTCCTAACCACCATCTGCCCATTTCCAGTCCTAGCCCCCGCCATAGCCCATTACCAGTCATAACCCCCCCCTGCCAATAGCCCACTTCCAGTCCTAACCCCCATATTCCCATTTCCAGTCCTAGCCCCTACCATAGCCCATTTCCAGTCATAACCCCCCCCCATGCCAATAGCCCACTTCCAGTCCTAGCCCCCACCATAGCCCATTACTAGTTATAACCCCCCCCAGCCCATTACCAGTCATAACCCCCCTGCCAATAGCCCACTTCCAGTCCTAACCCCCATCTGCCCATTTCCAGTCCTAGCCCCCACCATAGCCCATTACCAGTAATAACCCCCCCGCCCATTACCAGTCATAACCCCCCCCCCTCCCCCCTCTGCCAATAGCCCACTTCCAGTGCAGTCAGCCCCTCCATAGCTCATTGCCGGCCAACAAAAAAACCCCAAAACCCTGGCTTCTGCTGCTGCCGTTGCCGCCGTGGCAGCAGCAGAATCAATTGTCAAATTAAAAAAAAACTGACTTCTGCTGCTCAAGCAGCTGTCCTGCGGCCCCTGTCCCACTGCCCGGAGATCCGACTCTGCTCTCAGCGGCGTGCTTTTCAAGCCGCGACGAGAGTATTCCCCTCTCGCGCGGCTTGAAAAACCGCGCGAGAGGGGAATACTCTCTTCGCGGCTTGAAAAGCACGCCGCTGAGAGCAGAGTCGGATCTCCGGGCAGAGGGAAAGGGGCCGCAGGACAACTGCTTGAGCAGCAGAAGTCAGTTTTTTTTTTAAATTTGACAATTGATTCTGCTGCTGCCACGGCGGCAACGGCAGCAGCAGAAGCCAGGGTTTTGGGGGATTTTTGGTTTTCCGCCATCGCGGGCCGCACAAAGTTGTCTCGCGGGCCGCATGCGGCCCGCGGGCCGCGTGTTTGAGACCCCTGGTGTAACCACAGTTTGGGTTGTTCTTTCCTAGGTGCTAATGCACCATAGTGGTGGTGCTGTTAGTGCATTAGGTGCAACACTGTGGCGCTCTTTAGTAAAAGGACCCCTAAGGAGATGCATCCAAGGAAAACTGAATTTAACATATTCCTTTCTCAGAGGTTCAAGGCAAATTACATTTTTCCTGGCTGCAGAGGGCTTACAATATAACAGGCTAATACAGAAATCCAGTGCTTAAAGCTCTAGTGCAGGGTTTAATACTGACTCTTAGTGCTGGGATGCAATATGAAAATTATCCAGTGCACAAAAAGTCAGTGTTAAAATGGGAGAGCAAGCCAAACACATGAGCACAGAAATCGGTGCAAGTTTGGCATGCTGTCCCAGAGAAACAGGATTTTTTTTGTCTGGGTGGATTGGGGCTGCTAGGCCACCGGGGATTTTTTTTGATTAGGTGGATGGGGGAATTGGGACCACTGGGCCACTGAAGATTTTGTTTCTGTCCGGGGGGGGGGGGGAGGGCATTAGCCCCCAGGCAGTGTGCTGTTGGCTTTGGAGGCTTTCCCTGATGCCTGGATCATCTGAGATGAAGTGTCAGACTTCTTCACTTCAGATGATATTTTTGCTCCTGGCTGGATATTTATTTATGTCTGAAGATCCACTGTTAAAAAACAGTGTGAAAGACTGTGCTAAGATTCAGCGCAGTGTTTTCCATTGGGCACAATTAATTATGCAGCGATTTGCATGCCAAGTGCACTGCAATTTAACGCAATTGTTTTTTTTCCAAGGCTAGCTAGCTTTCTATATCAGAGAGCAACCCTTGTGCAGGAAAAGTGTCAGAAAGCCTTCGACAAGGACCCTCATCAGAGACTTGATAAATTGGAAGACTGGACATGCAAATGGCAGATGAAATTTAATGTGGACAAGTGCAAAGTTATGCACCTAGGAACGAACAACCCAAACTATGGTTACACGATGCAAGGTTCCACATTGGGAACCTCCACCCAGGAAAAAGATTAAGGCATCATCGTGGATAACATGTTAAAACCCTCTGCCCAGTGTGCAATGGTGGCCAAGAGAGCAAATAGAATGCTAGGTATCATAAGGAAAGGAATGGAAAATAAAAAAAGGATATTATAATGTCTCTGTAGTGTTCCATGGTGCGACCGCACCTTGAATATTGTGTGCAATTCTGGTCGCCGTTTCTTAAAAAGGATATAGCATTATTAGAAAAGGTACAGAGAAGAGCCACCAAAATGGTAAAGGGGATGGAAGGATATTCCTATGAAGAGAGGCTAAAAAGGCTAGGGCTCTTTAACCTGGAAAAGAAACGGCTGAGGGAAGATATGATAGAGGTCTATAAATTAATGAATGGAATGGAACGGGTAAACGTAGATCGATTGTTTACCTTATCAGAATATAGAAAGACTAGGGGACATGCAATGAAGCTACAGGGTAAACTATTTAAGACTAATAAGAGAAAATATTTTTTCACTCAACATGTAATCAAACTCTGGAATTTGTTACCGGAGGATGTAGTAAAAGCTGTTAGTGTAGCTGGGCTTAAAAAAGGTTTGGACAAGTTCCTGGAGGAAAGGTCCATAAACCATTATTAAAAGGGACCCAGGATATCAATGCTTGACCCAGTACAAGCATTGTGGAACCTGTGTCTTTTGTGGAAACTGCTAGGTACATATGACCTAGATTGGCCACTGTTGGAAACAGGATACTGGGCTTGATGGATCTTGGTCTGACCCAGTATGACATATCTTATGTTCTTAATGCTGTGCTAAGCTTTTCTGCATGTCTGTACAGTTCTGCCTATGCCTTGTAGTGTTAAACAAATGATTAGTAGCAGTAGTAGTAGTAGTATTGGAGCGTATTTAAAAGTGAGGGAAGTATGCTGAGGGAGTGGTGAAGAGCAGACGGACACCTGTCTGTATACAGTATTGGAAGGCCCTGCAAAATGGTTGCAAAACGATTTATTAAATGATTCATACAGATACTGATCATACGAGCTGTTCCAACTCCTTAGCTGAGCATTGACAGCTTGTAAGAAGGACCACATGGTAAACCAGTTCATTTCCTGTTCCATTAGGAGGAGTAACTCAAAAGCACTTTGGACTTTGCTATGCAGATATATGGAGTTATATTCAGAGTTACTGCATGAAGAGGGTGGATCTGAGAAAGGATTATAGGTATACAGGCTTTTATTAAGTTAGTTCAATTAATCCATCTGCTTTATGACTGGCTGTGAATATTTTTATATAAGTAGAGTGGAGGAGTAGCCTAGTGGTTAGAGCACTGGCTTGGGAACCCAGAAACCAGCGGTCAATTCTCACTAGCCCTCCTTGTGGCCTTGGGCAAGTCACTTAACCCTCCATTGCTCAGAAAAATCCAAGTTATCAATGTCCCTGTTTAATGTATGTTTACCAAGTTTAAGTTACAATGTAAACCACTTTGATTGAAATGATAAAGCATTATAAAAAAACCTGTTAAATAAATAAATAAAATAAGTTGTTGCAGCATTAAAGAGGAGTTTTAGATCACAATGCAACACTTGATACATTCATTGAAGTCCACTGCAGACATGTGGTCATGGCAGGATACAGCATAGAGACAATACCAGACTTTTTCAGAACAAATGTCTGTGTAACTAGTTCGGCAGAACCCACATTGAAAATGAAGACCACATACCCAGTAAGCGAATGCTCTTAGTCCCAGCTGATGCTCTCATATAGCCCTCATGCAAATCTTGTTTAGACAGGAAGTGCAAGAGGAAGGTGGAGAAGCAGTTTTGGGAATGCCTCAAATGTGTCTCTGTTTTCTTGTTGTACTAGGAAGGGCAGAGGAAGGAGTTCTTATTACCTTTGGAAGAAGGGGAGGAGAACGGAGAATATGATCTCAGCGTCCTAGAGGGATCAAAGGCATACAGGGGAGGAGCAGGTTCCTATTCCTACAGGTAAAGCAGAGGAGTAAGTTCTCAGTGCCACCGTGAAGCAACTGATTCTGCTTTCCATCAAGAGGGAGGATGGCGGAGTGACACAGCTGCAGTGGCCTATTGAATGTCTTAATTTCACCCCTCTTCCCAGGGCCTATGTTACCATATAGGCAGCAAACATGATTCATCAGGAAGACACAATCTCTTGAGTTCCCTTTGCCTGTACTAACTATTCCTTCTCCTCTACTTTGTTCCCCCTGCCCGCCCCCATCTAACTTAATTATGTTGACAACTCTATTTGCTCCTCTACCTCTGAGGGCCAGTGTAAAGGTAATGGGTGCCTAGGTAAACCTTCAGCCTTATGCTTCCCACCCCAAGATTTGGATAATTAACCTCAACAATCACGATCATCAAAGCACCACAACAATCCTATAGAAAAGCATAAGTAGCATGCATTACTAGCTTAGTATGTTTGCGTGCATGCACTCTTCCAACAGGAATGAGGATGAGATTGGACTTGTATCCAGATCCAAACCAAATTTATAGTACTTGTGCAACAGTCTCAAAAATCATTGGGTTTCAATTACCAAATGTACTACTTTAACTGGGCTAAAAAAAATACTTTTAATTTACATATTCTACCAGTTTACCTTAATTGCTGATTTATTTTGGAAGATATTGTTATTTAATTATTCTATTTTGGACTTTGATTTGCTTTGGTAATTATCTGTATTGTTTTTTTTCTTTGTGAGCTATTTCTTGTTCATGAGGGTAAAAGAAAAGGTTTGCTTTAAGTAATTTTTGCCTGCTTTTATTCTGAATATGGTACATTATACCACAGGGCTCAGTACCTACTATTTCATTTAGAGTTAACAAATCTCATCTGATACAAGTCCTTTGAACCCTGTAAAGGTTTCCAGGGACTGGAATATATATATCAAAGCACCAAAAATCTCCAGTCTCCTGAGAGTGTCTCAGGGTTGCCTCCTGTAGGTTTTAAGTAACTTCAGGATAGAAAAGGCAGCCCTGAGTTACACATGATTCAAAATATCCATGCCACTAAACGAGTTCAAGTAAATGTGTTACATGGAACCTGAGTGGAAGGGAATATCAGTGTGTTTTCATTACAAAACCCTCCTCAATCTAATCATCTGTTCCAAGTTGTCTACTACCATCAACATTCATTCACCTTTACTTTGTTTTTCTATATATGCTGTTTTTCAATATATGGCTATTTTTCTCTAGCCATATAGGTCCCATCTTGGGTAAGAGAAGAAGTGAATTCTTGAGCTGCTGAATAATATAACATTATTATGTGAGAAGAACATTCTCCATCATGGTTGTCCTGTGGAGACAAAGATGCAGAATTAATCTTACTGTTCTTGTGTATCTTGCTGAGCTCTCAATAGATTTCCTTTATGTTTCAACTTACACCTTCAGTCTTTCTCCTGACTCTCAAAAAAAAAAAAGAATAAAACCTTGGAAATCTTATACAGCACAAAAACAAATCTTATGCTGCACCATATTTGAAACATTAGCTGATCAGGCATGAAATAAATCAGTACAAATAAAATAATCTCAGAATAAGGTGGCAGGAGTACCAAACCCTTCATAGAGGAGCAAAGTCTTTTCTTGGAGAAGATAATGAGAGAGAGAGAATAGGAAAGATAGAATTAGAGGATTATAGAAGTAGAGGAGGAGGTGAATATGAAAGAATGTCAGAAAGGCTGACTTGGCACGATGAGAGGCACTTCTGTTACAGAAAAAGAAATGTGACAATAAGAATAAAGGAAGGAAGAGTGAGTGGAAAGTAGCAGAATTACAAATCAGGCGAAAGAGGCAGAAAGATGAAGTGAGACTTGGGTTTAGAACAAAATGAGAAGGTGTCGGAGATCCAGTTTCTTCAGACAACACATAGGCGTATGTTTGCTAAAGTGCTCTAACGGTTAAAGTGCAATTTAGTGTGTGCTGAGCAGTTAGCACAGGACTGCGGTAATGGCAGCTGTGTGCTAAAAACAGCCAGCTTGGTAAAAATCACGCACTAACTCTTAGAAGGGTGGGACATGTATTCATTTAAAAGCATTTCTATGCAAATCTAAGCATAATAAAAGGACAGGATATTGGCAGAGAGTGGTGTAGACTGCACATTCTGATTAGTGTGGGGATTATTGATTAATGCTGTCAGCATTGTAGTTAGCATGGGTGCACTTAACGCCAGCCATCTGCATTCATTGCAAATTCTGCAGCCCCATGTTACAGGGCTGGCCCAAGGGTTTCTGCTGCCCCAGGCAGAAGCCCCAGCCATGCTGCCCCCCCCACGTGCCAAGCTGCGCTGCCCTCCCCCCCATGCTGAGCCATGCCACTGCCACCCCCCACTGCCACTGATCCGGCAGCGGGGTCTGGGGGGTAGCTTGGCTCAGCAACAGCAGCAGGCCAAGTGCTTCAGCACATGTGACCTGCCACTTCTGACCCCTCTCCAACACAACTTCAGGGGGTCAGGAGCGGCGGGCCATGTGTGCTGAAGCACATGGACTGCCATGGACCACTGCCACTGAGCCAAGTCGACCCCATCACCGGAACCAGTGGCAGTGGGGGAGGGGTAGCGGCACGGAACAGCTCAGCACAGAGGAAAGGGGCGGCAGGCCATGGGTGACAAAGCATATGGCTTGCCGTGGGCGTTGTGCTGCCCACAGAGGTCTGCCACCCTAGGCGGCCATCTAGCCTGCCCAGTGGATGGACCGGCCCTGCCTTGTTAGAGAACCTTTCAGTGTGGCAATTACTGGAAACATGCTGGGCACGCCCCCAGTAGTTAGTACAGGGCTGTTGCACTTACTGCACGTTACTTTAGGCCCCAAGCACACATTTAGTGGAAAGCCTTAGTGCACTTCAGTAAACAAACCTCATAGCATCTGTATGTCTTTTTTATGTAGTAGAAAAAAAGAGACAGGGACTAAGGTTTTTAAAGCATCGCTTATCTATCCCTCCTTTGATGCGCACTGAAGACAAGCAAACTGCTGAAGAAAGCAGAAGCATACTGCAGGTTCTCATCTTTAACATCCTTTCTTCAGTTGTGACCATGAATGTACTGCTGCTGTTCTTGTTGCACTATTGTATTTCTCTTCCTTTGTACCCCACATAAACAGAATGCAATATAAAGCAATGTAACACAACAGTAATAACACACACGGTAAGGAAAGACATTTAGATATTGTGCTTTCAGGTTTGCCCTGGTTTCCACAAGAAGCACATTTTCCTTGCATAAATCTCACGAGAAAGTCTTCTTTGCTCATACTACCCACTGTAAATAATTTAGGGGCTAATTTTATAAATGTGCGCATGCACAAAAAGTATGCATGTACTTTTCTTTCTGCGGGATTCACTGTGTTTTCAAAACAAAATTATGTATGTTCGTTAGCTTAGACGGTGACCTCAGAGAATTAAAACATGTATCTTTATACCTACCCTTGACCATGCACAAAATTTCAGGGTTAAATTATATACAGGATCTGATCCTGGAGGACCACGTGACGCATGAGCGAGTGAGAGGTCTCTCTGCTCGCTCCGGGGCTGCCCGACTCTTAATGATTCGTTGCTGAGAGCCTTTCTACCCATTCGCTATTCTACGAACACGGGCAGGACGGTCTCACGCTCGAGAAGCGGTAAACACAAAATCTCCTGCTACTATGCCTTTAGCCGCCCGCAAAGAGCGAGAGAAGGCGCCGAGGGGTGGGCCCTCCTCAGCGGGGAAGCCGCCGCCTGGTGTAACACAGCCGACCTCGCCGGGAGCAGAGAGTGTGGAATCGGGCTCCGAGGAGCTTGCACGGGAGGTTGCCAAACTGCTGGAGCCGAAGTTCGACCTGATTCTCTCCAAACTGGAAACAATGGGAGAGACCTTGACGGAATTTGGGCAACGGGTGGACGAGTTGGAACATCGTGTCTCAGCACTGGAGGACTCTGAAGGTAGTCAGGCCCGAACACAAGCCACGATGCAAAAAACTATTGCAATGCTCTGTGACAAAGTGGAGGACCTAGAAAATCGCTCCCGAAGAAATAATCTGCGTTTGGTAGGAGTCCCGGAGTCCCACACAGAAGCAATGCTACTCCCTTTGGTGGAGAACTGGCTCCCCAGAGAACTCGGGCTGGAAGACCTCGTGGGGGATCTGAAGGTGGAACGGGTGCATCGTCTTGGGCCCAAGCAAGAGAACAACCAGCGGCCCCGAGTGATTATAGCCCGTATCTTGAATTTTCACCATAAGTGGAGGGTACTGCAAGCTTACCGGAAGCAGCGGTCCTTGATGATCGATGATCATAAAGTGCTCATCTTCCAGGACTACTCTGCAGCGGTGGCGGCGAAAAGGAAGGAATTTTCCCCGATCTGCTCGGCGCTCTTCCAGAAGCAACTGCGCTTCACTCTGGCTTTCCCGGCCACGCTCCGCGTGCTTTCTGAAGGCAAGAATCATGTTTTGCCGACGGTTGCTGCGGCGCGAAAATTCCTGGAGGACCTGGAACAATCCGAGCTGCAGAAGAGGAGAGCGATCTGAGCAGAGACATTTTCTCAAGTGTTGTACACCTGTAATGTTCTCCTCGAAGAGTCCACGCGACGGTTGTGAGACATGGGACATTGCCTTGATGCATAAAGAGCAGCTCTGTATGTTTTTTCTAGGGACCCCCTGTCTTAGGCTATTGCTCCGGGAGCGCCGGCCCTGTAAGGCTGCACTCACGCGCTGGCGGGGGGCCCTGATGAGATTTGAAAGGACTCTATGTTCCAGTTAACTGCATTTGCGGTAATGTTTGCTCTGATCTGTTTTGGGGTGTTATCGGTGTTGGGGTGTTTTCTGTTTTGGGGAGACTGTCTAAGGAGGTGGAGGGTGCGCTGAGAAAAGTCTTGGGTTGGGGGTGGGTCCGGACCCCAGTACTGTGGAGGGCTCGAAGACGGGAGTCTTCTCCCGGCTGCAATATTGCATGGAAGATGGGAGTGGGGCAGCCCTGCTGCGCACAAGAGTGGACTCCACGTCTCGTAGACGAGGCTGGGAATAGAAGGGATAGTATTTTTTATGAGGGTAGGGGTTTATTGCAGGGGGAGGTTGGGGTTTCGGGGGAGGGGGGGGGTAAGGAGGGAGTTGGGAAGGCAAGGGGGAGCAACTGGGCTAGCGTATTGGGGGGTGCGGGGGAGGGGGGGTGGGGGGTGGTCTTGGGTGGGGGGAGTGCTGATCCCACGACGGTTTCGAGTAATAGGTCCGAGGGGCTTAATTTTTCAGGGAAGGCTAGGGGGAGGTGGAGGTTGGGAGCTGAGGCTGGGCAGCTCACAACATGTTAGGGGTCTGAGGTATAACCCTTTCCTTTCTGTGGCGTAGTAGTGGCTGATGGGGACTGATTTGTGTTTTGTTTCCTGGAATGTGGGGGGTCTAGGCTCCCCGATAAAACGCACCAAAGTTCTGCAGGCTTTAAGGAAGGAGGGGGCCCATATCGCGCTTTTGCAGGAAACGCATCTCAGTGACAAGGAACATGCCAAACTAAAAAGAGCATGGGTGGGCCAGGTTTATGCAGCGGCGGACCCTGGGGGCAGGAGGCGGGGTGTGGCCATCTGTTTCCACCGGCATCTTAAGGTAGAGCTGATTAGGGAGGAACGGGACCCTCTGGGGCGTTTCATCTGGGTACATGCGAAGATAAATGGCGAGGAATTACTGCTGGGAAATGTTTATGCCCCCAATGCCTATAATCATGGGTTCTTTAGGTCCCTGGGGCGGAGATTGGGCATTGCCCCTGGCCGGCCTGTAGTTCTAGCGGGGGATTTTAATTGTACGCATGACCCCTTGCTGGACAAGTCGGTGCCCCCTCCGAAGGGAGGCGACTGGAAATCTCGGGGTATCTCTTACTTGTGCCAGGTGGGAGGGTTGCTTGATGTATGGAGAGCTCTGCATGGCGGGGAGAGAGACTACACACATCTGTCTCGAGCCCACCAGACCTGGTCTCGAATTGATTATGTACTGGTGACTCAAGCAGATTTTGGCAGGGTTCGCACCGCTGAGATTGGCCCCATACATGTCTCTGATCATGCGATGGTTAGCATACACTGGAGAGGGCGATACCCCCTTGGGGGCAGATGGGCGTTTCCGCGCCAACTCTGGAACAGACAGGGTTTTCGAGAATTTGTGCGAGAGAAATGGGGGGAATACCTGACTGATAATGAAGGCAGTGTAACCTCTGAGGCTACTCTATGGGAGGCCGGGAAGGCGGTTATGAGGGGCCAGATTATCGCCTATGTTGCTGTGGAACGGAAGCGGGTGAATGCTGAGGTAGTGCGGTTAGCACAGGAACTGCAGGAGGCTAAGCGGGCGTCGGTTCTAAGACCTCGCGGGGGGGAACTGAGGAAGTATTTCGAGATTCAGAAACAGCTGAATATCATTTTACAGGACCGGGCGGTTTTCGACATGCAGTACTACCGTCACCGACTGTTTCGCTTTAGTAACCGCACGGGAACGTTGTTAGCGCGGCTCGTGCGTGATGCGAGAGGCTCTCATCTGGTTACTGCCCTTCGGACGCCTAACGGGGTTAAGGTTACGGATTCGGCTGCGATTGTACAGGAATTCCGGAGATTCTATTGCGAGCTATATACGCCTGGGCCAGAGGATCGCGAGCAGGAACGTTGCTTTTTAGATGGTCTGTCCCTCCCGCAAGTGACCCAACAGGAGTTAGCGGCCTTAAACTGCCCAATAACGGGAGCTGAGATCCAGTGGGCTATCCGGCGGGGGAAAATACACAAGGCGCCCGGCCCCGATGGCTATGGGTCTGAATTTTACAAAATCCTTGAGGAACGGGTGATACCTCTCTTAGCAGGAGTATATGCCGAGGCTCGGGATACGGGGAGCTTCCCGCGGGATATGCGCACGGCTTCTATCTCGCTCATTTACAAGCCGGGGAAAGACCCGGAGGACCCCGCCTCTTACAGGCCGATTTCTCTTATCAATTTCGATATGAAAATGCTGGCTTCCATCCTGGCGGAGAGAGCACAGCAGGTATTAGGTCGACTTATTGGGGACCATCAGGCGGGCTTCGTTAGGGGCAGGGGAGCGGCCTGCAATATCGCGAAGGTCCTGCTGGGCATTGATGTCTGCTCTCAGCGAGATTTACCCCTACTGCTCGCCAGCTTAGACGCCGAAAAGGCATTTGATCGGGTCTCCTGGGACTACATGTTTGAAGCGCTGCGGCGTTTTGGTTTTACAGGGCAGTTTGTGGGTTGGATCCGCGCGCTCTACACGGAACCGCGTGCGTTCATTGCGGTGGGGGGCGAGCGCTCGGCGCCTTTTGTGTTGCAAAGGGGGACCAGGCAGGGTTGCCCCTTGTCGCCTCTCCTCTTTATCTTACACTTGGAGCCTTTACTGCTAAAGCTATTACGACAGGCGGAGGTGACTGGAGTTACCTGGCCGACGGGCACGCTTAAACTTAGTGCCTTTGCAGATGATATGCTCCTATGCTTAACAAATCCGCAGCAATCGCTGGAGGGGGCGCTCGCCACCATAGCCTCTTTTGGGACTTTTTCGGGTTTGAAAATCAACACTGCCAAGTCTTTAGGCTTGGATGTGGGTGGACGTAGCCGGGCGGGATGGCGAGGAGATTTCCCCTTAGTATGGGCGGAGGGGCAGATTCGCTACCTGGGTGTACAGATCCCGGCGAGTCTGGACCAACTCTATAAGGTGAATATCCTGACCCTTCTTGAGGGGACTCTGGAGCGACTGAGGAGATGGTGCCCGCTGCCGCTATCTCTCAGTGGGCGGATTGCTTTGTTTAATATGGTCGAGTTTCCACGGTGGGTATACGTGTTGCGACACTTGCCTATCTGGCTGCGACAGCGGGAGATCCGGCTTTTACAGCGCCACTTAGCGCGCTTTTTGTGGAAGGGCCGGCGGGCGCGTATAGCGATGGCGGTCTTGATTCTACCCAAAGATCAGGGGGGAGCTGGCCTACTATCGGTGCAGGGGTATAACCTGGTTTGTTGGGCTCGGATCCTCCGCGATATGGTGGAGGGCAGTTCGGGGGTGGCGCCGCTTAGTCTTTTGGACGCTATGGCAGCCCCATATCATCGGATGACAATACTGCAGGAGGCAAAGGGCTTGGCCCCGGTGAGTTGCCAAAAGTCGGTCTTCTGGCAAGCGGCAGGGCAGGCTTGGCGGGCCCTCTGTCGCAAAAGAGGGGTCTCGTGGCGTTTGACGGACTGTGTCCCTTTGATGGGCAACAGGGATTTTGCCCCGGGGCTGGCTTCCGTGGTGGCTAGACGATGGGCTGGCAGGGGCCTTTGCTACTTGGGGCAACTTCGGGGGGAGGGGAGTGTGACGGTGGATTCCTTTGCATCGTTGCAAAAGCGGTACGCGCTCGGTACACATGACCTTTTCTTCTATTTTCAGGCCCGTCACTATTTTCTTGGGCTTAATAAGGAGCATGGTCACCTGGGCGGGCAGGGGGGGATGCTAGAGTTGTTCACTAGGCTGGAGGGGAAAATCACTTTGGGGGGCTTGTCCAGAGAACTGTACCCAGAAGGGGGTGCTTCGCGTCTCGAGGCCTTAGCGGAGCGGTGGCAAAGGGATGGGGTTCCACAAGGCACGGCGGGGCGGTTGCGGACGGCTTTTGCCGCGATTAAGAAAATCTCAGAAACGATGCAATTGCAGGAAATCCAATACAAATTTCTTTGGCGGGCGTATGTGCATAATGTTTGGGCAGCTAAGATGGGCTTGGCAATGACAGATGTGTGTGGTCTCTGCAGGGCGGAAAAGGGGGGCCTGGCACATCGATTTTGGGTTTGTCCCCATATTCAAGGGTTATGGCGGGAGATTGGGCAGATGTTGGGGAGATGGCTACAAGAGGATTTAGACATGTGTCCAGAATGGTGTCTGTTCGATGCCTGCGAGCGGCAGCCCCCCCTGAGGGGCGCGGCACGTAGGCTTTGTACCAAGGGGTTTGTGGTAGTTAAACAAGTCATTCTTCGACACTGGCTGGACGATGCAGCGCCATCGGTGGGGGAGTGGAAGCGAGCTATGTGGGATTTACGGGAGATGGAGCGGCGCTCAGCCCAAGCTCAAGGGGGGCAACAATGGGAACATTTCTTGGAAACTTGGGGCCCAGCTAGCGAAGTAGAACACTCGGGGTTAGACGAGGGGGGTCGCTCTTGGGACCAACCTATGTGATGGGGTTTTGAGTGTGGATCAGCAGGGGGGGAAGGGGGGGTAGGGGGGGAGGGTGCGGGGTGGGAGTGGGCTAAATGGTGGGGAGGTGGGGTAGACGGGCGCCTATCTACAAGGTTTAACACATTAGATGACTCTTTTCCAGTACTTTTAGCTAGCGTCATGTTTGTCTTAGATACCTTTCTGGTCGGCAGCCGAGTGCCGGTGTTGGCCATGGGGAGGTTAATACTGACTGTGTTCCTGTTAGCTCTGTTTCCGTTGTGTGTGCCAGTTTCTTGCACTTAAGTGTACTTTCTTTTTTTATGCACAATAAAAATGATTTCCTTAAAACAAAAAAAAAAAAAAAAAAAAAAAAAAAAATTATATACAGTACATGTGGGTAAATCTTCAAAAGTATGTGCATAAATGCAAGCCTCTCCCAAACCCCATCCCCAAGAACACCTCTATTTTGTTTGGGTAAACGTACATGCATGCAGGTTGTGTGCACATATTTTATATAGTATGCATATCAGGGGGCATTTTTATAAAAAGCTCATATCCGCGGGTAAAGCATTGTTTTATCCATGGCAATGCTTTTGGAAAATACCTTCTTACTTGGCATTAGTGAATGAATACCTTGTTATATTTTTGGCCCAGCAGTTTTATCCAGCTTCTTGGTCTTCCAGCTTAATCGAAACGAGCCACTTCTGAACCTCCTCCCCATTCTATACCTCCCACTTCCGTTTAGACCAGCCATCAGAGGTGAGCAAACTGAGGTCCACATGCCAACCTCAGTCTACCCCATACCACCAATGCTTGCATTACCTTCCTTTTCCATTGCCGCTTCCATTGCTGAGGTGAAAACAGAAGCAGGAGTGTGGCAATGAACCTGATGGCCACTTTGCCATAATCCCTTGGATCTCTGGATGTCTGCCTTTAATGATGCACTTTAGTGATGATGGCAGAGCAACTGACAGGGACACTAATATGCTTCCGTTTTAGCTTTCATCTCCATGGGGTCAGGAGGAGAAAGAGTAGGGGAGCCATCAGTAAGGAATAGTGGGTTTTCTCAGATAACTAGAGTCATCTCTATTTATTTTTACAGTGAAACAACCATTTCGTGGCAATTCATTAAACTGCAGGTAATGATTCTATTACTACAAAAGTGAATACATGTGGCACAGGTAATTTGAGGAAACTTACTGTTTCTGTAGAGTTGATGCTATGGTTGGGGGGACCCCCACTCCTCAATCAAACGACAGACTACACTAGCCTTCTAGTGCAGTTATGGCTCAGATGTGGCCTCCGGGCCAAAATGTTTACCCATTTCTGGGCTACATGCTGCAGCCTATTCCATAGCCCAGTCTGTGTGCACCCTGAGGAAACTCTCTCCAACCCCCCCCCCCCCCCAGGAACTATGTATGGCCCATGGAGCTCAAGCCAAAGCTCAGAAATTGAATCCAACTCTCCTGCCTGGCAGTGCACTATCACTCAGCCATGATGGCAAGGTGCAGTCTTATTTATTTATTATTTTTTATTTTATTTAACCGTTTTTAATAGTTCACTTTTCTTAGAGTCAAAGAGGTTTACTGATAACTTTAACTTACAACGTTTACAAAGAACACACTGGGGATCATTCTGATCTGTGAATAGCAGAGATGTACATCTGGTTTGGACATGCAACCCCGGCTATTCACAGAGACTGTATTCCGAATCAATAGCTTCCTGCACGCATAGGGCCTTTGTGCAGGGAGCTCTGGATAGGGGCATGAGGGGGAAGCAACTGGGTTGAGTGAGGGTGGAGCGTGGGTGGGCCCAGGCACCTGGACGTACAGGGCCTATTCTGATCATGTTTCTCGACATCTGCCATTGGGAAGATGGACATGGGAAGTCCCACTGACGGTGGTGATTAGGCCAGGCAGCCCCACCAAAGTCACGGCACTGGGGCAGGTAAGACCCCCGCCGCCCGATCCTGGCCCTGGCTGCCCCCACCAAGGGTCGGGAGGTGGGAAAAGGAAGCCTGCAGCAAAGTCGGACCTTCTGCACTCCTACTGGACACCCTGATGCTATGGCAACTAGACGCCATGGCACCAGCATACCAGCAGGTGCATAGAGCAGGCTGGCTGGACAGGGCAATGGACGTCCCATGCTGCTGCTATCTACGTACCTGATTCCACAACCGTAGGAATGTCTAGCTCCCGCTGTCACAGGATCGGGTACATATTGGGCCCATTCAATTTTTGGACGTCCCAACGGCCCTGACGTGCCCTGATTAGAATTGGCCTCATTACATTCAAGTTTTAGGCATATATGTAACAGAGATGTAACTGGGCTGAGGGTGTGCTTTCAACACAGTGGAAGGGCAGCATTTCTTTATCACATGTACCAGCATTTGCATCATGTCTCACCTAGCACCTGATGTAAAATTGAACACAAAGCACAGGTGCCGCCATTTGTTAAATGAGCTTCCCTGCTTTTTAATGGCCTTCTATATTTTCCTTCCACATTCAAGGGTAAATTATTCATACAGTTAATCTTCTGCATCTGTCCCTTCTGTACTTTACTACGAACATTTTTTTTTCTGTGGGCGAACCATATTGTCTGCATAAATTACTATGATTCATAGATTTGTCATACCTCAACATTAGGAATTACAGCTTTCGTAGTCTCATACACTGTACTGATTTATTAAAATCAAGTTGTATTTACAGTACTTGCAAATAACACAGTTTAGAGAGTGCTTATTTACCACAATTAGCCACCTGGTCTGTCACTTGTCGTCACCCTGCTCTGCATTTTCTCTTCATTGTTTTGCAGATTGTGCCTGCTCCTCCTGAGAACATAAGAAATGCCCTACTGGGTCAGACCAAGGTTCATCAAGCCCAGTATCCTGATTCCAACACTGGCCAATCCAGGTCACAAGTACCTGGCAGGTTCCCAAAAAGGTACACAGATTCCACAATACTTGTCCTGGGGCAAGCAGTGGATTTCCCGTGTTCTCTTTAATAATGGTTTATTGTTCCTCCAGGAACTTGTACAAACCTTTTTCAATCCAGCTACACTAACAGCTTTTACTACACCCTCCGGTAATGAATTTACTCGTTGAGTGAAAACATATTTTCCCTTATTAGTCATAAATGGGCCGGCACTACCATACATGGCCTATTCACTTGTTAGGAGAATGGAAGATGAATTAATATGGACACAGGTAGCAGTAACCCATAGTTTTCATGTTTTAATACTCTCAGTTCCCCCATCCCTTTGCATGCTATAAAGTCCTCCAGTTATGTTTAAATTGTTAGCTGTAACTATTGCAAGTTCTCTGTAAAATTGAAGTTATAATGTAAACTGCCTTGATTACAAGATAAGGCGGTATAAAAAAACCTGTTAAATAAATAAATAGTCTAGAGAAGCGCTGTGTGAATAAGGCAACCCACTTCTAGAAGAATCTCTAAGGGAAGTCAATGATGTGCTTACCACACCTCTTTTGGGAGTAATTTTATAAGAGAGCACCTAAGTGAGAAATCCAAAAAGGTGCTTATTTGAATCCCATTTTGAAAAGGCAACCTATGAACTTTTCTAAAGTAGGCTTCCATCGCCAGTCCCAATAGTGTAGAACTGCCTATGCACAAGTTTACACCTGCTCTGAAAAACGTGGAAAATGCAGGCTTGCCCTCTGCATGTGTAGCCTTCTATTTTATAAACGATGTGCGTACATTGCAACACCATCTTCATGTTGCTCTGCCCAGACTACGCCAGCAGGCATACCTATGTGCAGATTGCATAAAGGTAGGTGTACTCTTTACATGCCCCCTACTTTCTCTCATACGTGGCTGTGCAATTTTAGAAACTCTGTCTTCTGTGACTAAAGCAGGCTTCGCACGCTGGAAATGCTTCACAGAACTAGCCCCTTTGTGTCTTTGGGGACACATGATCACAGTTGTTTGCTCTGTGGTTGGTTAGATCTTTTCAGAGGGTTATGCAAAAACAATATTAAACATTGCTGCCATTTGCCCATCTTATAAAATCACAGGGTGTAGGCTGGACTTTTGCAAGGGGTAATCAGTCAGGCAACAGTTGCGCTCTGGAGACCAAATGGCCTCAGAATATGAGTGATGGTTGATGCTTAATCAATGGAAATGGCAAGAACTATATTAAAAAAAGGGACTGCAAACTGGAGGTGATTTATATTGGAACATTTTTCATCTTGATTTTCATATAGGCACTGGGACATATGACATGACACATTTGTTTCAGTCAGCTTGACTGCTCTGAATGGCTTGTGGGTATTTCCTGATTGGCTTCTGCAGTTTTAGCTAAGATTGCCCTGAATTCTGCTGAATCATGTAAGACGAATGCAAACCTTCCAGTGTCTCAGCATTTCCATTTCATATAAGATTGCATCTGCAGACCATGTCAAGGAAACATTTTAATCAGCAAGTGAGTGCAAGATAGGATAACTCAATTCTTTCAAGGAGAAGAAAGTCGCAGTTGATTTTCTAAGTGCATCGACACCTCTCCTCTACAACATCAGCAGAACAACTTTGAATATGTATGTATGCAAAAAACCTTTAATAAAATATATTGATTGAATTAGCAATGTTACAGCACTGCATACACCTTGTAGCACTATATAAATGATAAATAGTGGTAGTAATGCACATGCAACAGTATATTTTGGTTCATCTTGAATATATATATATATATATATATATATATGATAATGACCAGTGAGTGTCATTCTGGTAAATGCACATGTGCATGTTGGAAGACATAAGTGTGCCTATGGTCTCATTCCACAGGTTGTGTCACAGGAATTGCTGGGGTGTGCCTTCAAAAAGCCTGTATCCTGTGGCATTGCCCAGGCTGTAGTGCTGTCCAAATGTTTTAAGTTCTTACTTTCAGCCACAGTAGTAGCAACTGTAGGGGCCATTGCTGAGATGAAGGTTGGTGTCAGATCAGAGCAGGATCCTAGAGAAGGGGACTTGCACTTCTTGTGGCATTGTTATTGGGCAGTGATGTTTGGACTATGCTGTATCCCACAGGATTATTTATTTATTATTTAACATTTTCTTCTATACCGCGCTATTAAAATCAGCGCGGTGTACATCGAACAAGAATACTGCAATGTATACAAATAACATTGAGTTTACAAATAACAGGGAATTGAACATGGGGGAGAAAACGGGGAAACTAAATACATATTAACTCAAACTATGTACAATGCTCTAATGTAACTGGGTGTTGCATTAGTTTTGTGAAGGTTGGTAGGGTTTGGGGGACTACCTATTATTTGTGGTGTTGACGTGCAGGGGCGACTGGTGTGTGGGGGAAGATTTGCAGGTTGTTAGTTGTGCTTCTATCGCTGGAGGTTTCTGAGTAGCATTTTGTGAACAGGTGGAGCTTTATGGCTTTTCTAAATAGGATGAGGCTTTTTATTCCACGGATGTCGTGGGGGAGTGCATTCCAGTTTGAAGGGGCAAATAATGAGAAGGCTCTGTTGGATGTAGCTTTTGTGCACTTAGTCATTAACTTAGGGACTGCTAATGTGTTCCGTGCAGTAGATCTTCTGTTTCTGTTTTCTGGGGTGCCATGAATTAGTTTGCTGATTGGTGTAGGGGGGTAGTTATTTAGGGCTTTGAAAGTGAGGACCAATGATTTGTATTGGAGCCTGGCATGTAGAGGTAGCCAATGCAATTCTTTCATGATGGGTGTTATGTGGTCGGATCTTGACGATCCGGAGAGGACTCTTGCGGCTGCATTCAAGGCTAAGCGGAGGGGGTTTAAAGTTGATTGTGGGAGGCCGTGCAGGATGATGTTTGCAAAATCGACATGTGGAAGGACTAGTGTCTGGAAGGTTGTCCGATAGTCTGTGAAGTCCAGTAGGTGTCGAAGGTGGCGTAGAGTTCTGATTTTATGGTATATTGCCTTTGTGATGTTTTTGATATGCGTTGTCATGTTCAGGTGCTGGTCCAGGGTGATGCCGAGGTAACGGATTGTGGATTTGGACTTCAACTCTACATTGTTGACACGTAGTGATGAAGGAGGTATGAATTTGAGGTTCTTTGTGACAAATAGGACATCTGTTTTACTGTGATTGATCCGTAAGTTTTGTGATAATAGCCAATTGGCTACTGCTTCGAAGCAGTTGATGATTGGGGAGAGCACTGGTTGGTCTATCAAGAACGGCATGTAAAGGAGGATGTCATCAGCGTATGCCAGGCACTTTACGTTGAAGGATCGAATCAAGTCACATATCGGCTGCATATAAATGTCGAACATCAGGGATGATAAGGACGATCCTTGGGGAACTCCCTGTGTTTGCAGAAATGGTTTGGAAGATGCTTGGCCAACCTTGACTTGTTGCCACCTATTAGATAAGTAGGATTCACACCATTTTAGCGCTGTGCTTTGGATCCCCTTTTCTTTTAGGCGTTGTATAAGTATGTCATGGCTCACCGAGTCGAAGGCGGCAGATATGTCCAGGAAGATGAGGACAAAGCCTTGTTGTATGTTGTTGATTCCTGTGATCAGATCGTTGAACAGGGTTGTGAGGACAGTGTCTACTCCGTGTGCTTCCCTGAATCCGTGTTGGACAGGATCCAACGGTGCTTGGGTGTCGATATGTTGCTGGATTTGTTGTTGAGCGGCTTTTTCGATGATCTTAGCAAGCTGTGGGATGCTTGATATTGGTCTGAAGGATTCTACTTTCGAAGGGTCTAGTTTGTTGTTTTTTAGTAGGGGCTTGATAGAGGTGCTTTTGAGACTCTGCGGGAATGATCCAGTGATAAAGGACTGGTTCAGTATGTTAGCCAGGATATTGCTTATGTCATGGCGAAGCTCTTTGATCCAGCTGGCTGGACAGGGGTCATTAGGTGCAGTACTGGGGTTAACAGAGGCAACAATGTTTTCAACCTCTTTAGTGGATACTGCGGTGAAGTTGCATAGAGGAGTTGTTTGAGATGTTTTAGATGGTGTGGAGGGGTTATTGGTGCCTATGTTTGTGTTGGTCTTGATCATCTTCGATTGTAAATAATCTGCATAGTCCTGAGGTTGAGGCATTGGAGGGTGGGCTGAGACAGGCTCTCCTGTTATGGACTTTACTATATTGAACAAGGCATGTGGTTTGTTGATGGAGCGTTTTAGTATATCAGTGTGATAGAGTTTCCTTTTTTGCGTTATCTTCGCACGGTGAGTTAGCAAGTATGAGTTATAGGCGGTGTGTGCTTCAGCGGATTGGGTTCGGTGCCATTGTCTCTCAAGTTGGCATAGGTGGTGTAGAGATGTTCGTAAGTCCATGGAGAACCAGGGTGCATGTTCTCGTCGTATTGTTGTCTTCATGGTGTGAGATGGACAGGATGCATCTCTGAGGTTTTCATCCCATTTAGATATGAGGTCATCCAGGCTGAGGGATGTGTTGGTCATAAGAGGTTGGAGGTTCTCTAGGACTTTGCTCTTGTTGAGAGGGCGGAAGCGGGTTGCTAGATTCTTGGGAGTATTTGTAGTTATATGACTGTTGCTGGGAATACTTATGGGTATGTGGAAGTTAAGGAGATGGTGGTCAGACCACGGGACTGGTGTTACGGATAGTGCAAGGTCCTGGGATGACGAGGCGTCAGAAAGAGGTGCGAATATGAGATCCAGCTTGCCCCCCTTAGTGTGGGTGGCAGAGTCGACACATTGATTGTATCCTAGATCCTGTAGGGCCTCAAGGAATGCTGTGGAGTGGCTACTTTGAAGGGATGGGAGGTTAAAGTCGCCGATTAACCAATTTGGAGAGTGCGGGGTGGAAGTGGTACATGCTAGTTCAATTATTGTAGATAGGTCATCTGGTGATGGAGTGGGTGCCCGGTAAATGAGGTTGATGGCACAAAGTTCATTTGATATGGTGAGAATGTCAAGGTGAGTTGAGCTGGAGGTGGTACGCAACTTGAATTGAAGGTCTGTTTTGGCAAGGATGAGTGTTCCGCCACCTTTCTGGGTGGACCTGTGGCATGTATATAGGGAAAATCCTGGGGGTAGCATCTGATTCAAGGATGGAGGCAAATGGGGCATGGAAGCAGCAAGACGAAGGAGAAGCAGGCTAGATGTGCAGCAGCAGTTCAGCTGCAGGCTCGGGGTTTGGTGAATGGTGCAGCTAGCAGAAACAGCAGCAGCTGCGAAAGCCACAGCGCCAGAGACAAGTGGGGCTGCCGTGGAGGCCACTGGCGGCAGCACAGGCGACTCTCACATGGAGAAAGAGGTAGGGGGTAGTAAAGATGGCACAAGAAAATAGGCAGGTAAAACTGGCCATAATAGTGATAATAGTGAGGGGGAGGGAAGAAGGGTGATAGAGAGGGGAAGGAAGGTAAGAGGGAGATGATGTAGGGAGAGAACATGGAAATGTGTAGTGGGGGTAACAGAAGGGGGATACTGCTTGGGGATGGAATAGCTGTAGGGAAGAATAGAATGGTAGAGGTACGGGGAGGGAGAGAAAGAGGAGAGAAGGATAAAGTAAGACGAGGTAATGAGAAAGGAGCATTATAAAAGAGATATTAATCTGGTTGCAAATCTTTTATAGGTTTCTGCTAGTATATAGATGCTTTTAGAATTTTCCTCTATTTAGTGATAGACTTAATATGATATTTTCTTGCAGATCTGTGGATAAATAACCTAGCCATGCAATTGTAATAAAACTGGAAAGAAGCAATATAGCTGAGCAATCTCCAGCATCTCCTAGTGCTGCCTTTTCTGACAAAATGTAATAATAGCTTCTATATGATAATCATGCACCCCCTTCTGAGTACTTGTATGGATAGTACAGAGGGAGAGAATATCATCATACAAGAATACAATTACACAATGCTGCCATGAACCTCGATAGGGAATAATGTTATAAATAAACAGGTAGACAATGGTGGGTCGGTCGATGTAGTGTATCTGGATTTTCAGAAAGCTTTGAACAAGGTCCCTCATGAGAGACTTTTGGCAAAGTTAAAAAGTCATGGGATAGAAGGCAATGTATTATTGTGGATCAGGAATTGATTAAAAGATAGAAGGCAGAAGGTAGGGCTAAATGGCCAATTTTTCCAATGGAGAAAGGTGGATAGTGGAGTACCCCAGGGATCTGTACTAGGCCCACTGCTCATATTCATAAATGAAATGGAAATGGGAATAATGAGTGAAGTGATCAAAATTGCAGATGACGCAAAGTTGTTAAAACCCAAGAGGATTGTGAAAAATCACACATAGACCTTAATAAACTGGAAGAGTGTACTTTCAAATGGCAGATGAAATTTAATGTTGACAAGTGCAAAGTTATGCACCTAAGAAAGAACAACCCAAACTATGATTACACAATGTAAGGTTCCACATTACGAACCACTACCCAGGAAAAAGATTTAGGCGTCATCGTGGATAACACATTGAAACCTTATGCTCAATGTGCAGCGGCAGCCAAGAAAGCAAATAGACTGCTAGGAATCATAAGGAAAGGAATGGAGAATAAAACAAAGGATATTATAAGGCCTCTGTATCATTGCATGGTGCAACTGCACATCGAATATTGTGTGCAATTCTGGTCGCCGTATCTTAAAAAAGATATTGCAGAATTAGAAAAGGCACAGAGAAGAACCACCAAAATGGTAAAGGAGATAGAAGGATACCCCTATAAAGAGAGGCTAAAAAGGTTAGGGCTCTTCAACCTGGACAAGAGATGGTTGAGGGGAGATATGATAGAGGTCTATAAATTAATGAATGGAGTGGAAGGGGTAAATGTAGATCAATTGTTTACACCATCAAAATGTAGAAAGACTACGGGACAGGCAATGAAGTGACAGTGTAACCTGTTTAAGACTAATAAAAGAAAATATTTTTTTACTTAATGCATAATCAAATATGTTACTGGAGGATGTAGTAAAAGCTGTTAGTGTAGCAGGGTTTAAAAAAGGTTTGGACAAGTTCCTGGAGGAAACCATAAACCATTATTAGAGGGGGCCCGGGAAATCCACTGCTTGTCCCTATGCAAGCATTGTGGAACCTGTGTCTTCTGAGGAAACCTCTAGGTACTTGTGACGTAGATTGGCCACTGGATACTAGGCTTGATGGATCTTGGTCTGACCCAGTATGGCATATCTTATGTTCTTAATGTGTATGAGTTCATTTAGCTGAAGAGGAGAGTCAAATGTCTTAGAGCCACCAACATGAGTCTGTCCGCTGCCTTCAGGGCAGCCTGTAAGTTTAAATCAGCAAATGTGTTTGCTTCGGCAGCACATGTACTAAAAAAAAAAAAAATCATCAAAATAACTTTACCTTGTTCTTATTGATTCTCTGGGTGCCTAGGCAAAGGCCCTGATCAATGCAGCAAAGGTCCTAGAAGATGGTGTTTGCGATTTCTGGCCATGCACCACAGAAATGTAGAAATCTAAAAAAGCACAAAGTCTTGAGAATATCAGTATTAGTTTTTATTCAGATTCAGATTTCATCTCCTGATAAGAAACCATCAGAAGTAGTGAGCTCTCTCAACTTACAGCAAAGACAAACATCATTTTTTTGTAAGTCCAGTATGGGAGCCGTCTGCACTGTACAAACCTGCTGTGAATTGTAAACCGAGCTGACTGGTTGGGAGAGAGTGTTTTTCCTTGGTTTTGGGGACAACGTCAGACCCTAGTTGGTGTAAGACTCAACCTTTACCAACCCCAACTGAGCCAATTGTACCTATTCTGGATAAAATTGTTCCTCCTAAGGAAATTTCTTTACAAGGCATATGGGAAGTTGTAACATGGATTGAACTTTCTCTTCAATCCTCTTTCCTTAAAGTGTCTGATTTTTCAAAAGAGGTGGTTGTGAAGCTTGTGGAACATCACACTAAATTAGGTTTGGTGGACCAACGTTTTCAACAACTTGAGTCTTTAGTGTCTGTCCCATGGGCTTCACTAGCTGCCCCTGATTATGGTTTCTCTTTGCTACAACATCAGATAGAAGTCCTGGAAAATGTATCATGCTGTAAGAATTTATGTTATTTTAGTTTCCCGTGCACACATTTCCTTTCTCCGTCAACTCTTTTTGTGAAATACTTGAAGGAGATATTGTGTTATCCTGACGCTGAAGCAGTATGGCTTTCTAAATTGTATTATGTTCCTTCTGGATCTCAGGCTTTGACTGAGAGTGGAGATGTGGCCGCGGCTGCTTTAGATACCATAGCTCCTGATAGTCTTGACATTTCAAGTTTTCTTGAGTCGTCTATAGACGAGATTCTGGGGCGTGCTACTTTAGAGGTATTGTTTATGACTGAAGCTGATAAAGATTCTATCTTGCATTTATATTTTACTAAGAGGCAGGAAAAGCTTTGTGGTCAGTTTCTTTAGGTGTTTCTGGATGTTTCTAGATTAACACAGAAGTGGAGAAAAGCATTTTTAGGGCTAAGACCTCGAGTCTTGGCCCTTGGTGCTTCCTTCACGCTATAATTATCAGGGTATTTGTTATGTTTTACTTGAATTGGCTCAATTCAAGTCTTTTTTGCAGGAGAAAGGGTGATTTTCTTTTGTCTTTTTTTTCTGATACCTTGACTTAGTATTTAGGATTTGCTATGCAATAGGGGCCAATTTTTCTTTTGTATTAGCGTTTCCACCCCCCTTTTCTTAAGGGGTATTTTCTTTGAGAAATGTTGTTGTACATCTTTAGTATGTATTATTGTGAAATAAAAATAAAAAGAAAAGAAAAAAGAAAAAGAAAAAGAAATCTTCATGCTATTGACCCATTGGCTCTCTCCTCCACTGTCTCATCACCTCTTTCCTCCACTATGTCATCTGATTCTGTTAATGAGGCAGTAGCTTCCTCTAACATTGCACTCTCCTCTGCTCTGGATGCTCTTGCCGCCCATGCTACGTCCTGTGAGTCAAACTGTACCTCAACCCTGAGTGTCTTCCACTACCTGCTATCTACAGTGTCTTGTGTAAGTATTCATCCCCTTGGTTTTTGACCTGTTTTGTTGCATTACATATAACCTGGAATGAAAACGGAGGTTCATTTGGATGTTAGATAATGGACCTAACAATATAGTCCAAATTGGTGAAGTGAAATGACAATAAAATACCTTGTATATATAAAAGAAAACAAGTAAAAACTGAAAAGCTGTGAGTGCATATGTATTCATCCCTTTTGCTATGAAACCCCTAAATAAGATTTGGTCCAACCAATTAACCTCAGAAGTCACATAATTAGTTGATTAGGGTCCATCTGTGTACAATCAGTGTGACATGATCTGTCACATGATGCCTTTATAAATATATCTGTTCTGAAAGGCCCCTAACTCTGCAACACTACTAAGCAAGCAGCATGAAGCCCAAGGAACACTCCAAACAGGTCAGAGACAAAGTTGTGGAGAAGTAGAGATCAGGGTTATAAAAAAATACTCCAAATTCTGAATATCCCACAGAGCATCATTAAATCCATTATAACAAAATAGAAAGAATATGGCACCACTATACACCTGACAAGAGAAGGCCGCCCACCAAAACTCACAGACCGGGCAAGGAGGGCATTAATCAGAGATGCTACAAAGGCACCAAGGATAACACCGAAGGAGCTGCAAAGATCCACAGCAGAGATGGGAGTATCTGTCCATAGGCCCACTTTAAGCCGTACACGCCACAGAATGGGACTTTATGGAAGAGTGGCTAGAAAAAAGCCATTGCTTAAAGAAAGAAATAAGAAAACATGTTTGGAGTTTGCACAACAGCATGTGGCAGACCCCCCAAACACATGGAAGAAGGTTCTCTGGTCAGATGAGATGAAAATTGAACTTTTTGGCCATCATGGGAAATGCCATGTGTGGCACAAATCCAACACTTCCCATCACCCCGAGAACACCATTCCCATAGTGAAACATGATGATTGCAGCATCATGCTTTGGGAATATTTTTCATTGGCAGGGACAGGAGAACTGGTCAGGATTGAAGGAACGATGGATGGCAGTAAATACGGGGCAATTCTTGAGGAAAACCTGTTTCAGTCTGTCAGAGAATTGAGACTGGGACGAAAGTTCACCTTCCAGCAGAACAATGACCCTAAACATACTGCTAAAGCTGGTTTAAAGGGAAATATGTAAATGTCTTGGAATGACCTAGTCAAAGCCCAGACCTCAATCCAACTGAGAATCTGTGGCATTACTTGAAGATTGCTGTACACCAACACAACCCATCTAACTTGAAGGAGTTGAAGCAGTTTTGCCTTGAGGAATGGGTGAAAATCCCAGTGGCTAGATGTGCTAAGCTAATAGAGACATACTCCAAGAGACTTGCAGTTGTAATTGCAGCAAAAGGTGGCTCTACAACGTATTGACTTTGGGGGGTGAATACATATGCACACTCCTGCTTTTCAGTGTTTTTTGTCTTAATTATTGTTTGTGTCACAATAAAGGATATTTTGCACATTCAAAGTCGTAGGCATGTTGTGTATATCACATGGTGCTACCCCCCAAAACTCCATTTCAATTCCAGGTTGTATTGCGACAAAACAGGACAAACACAGAGGGGATGACTACTTTTGCAATGCAATGCACGTTCCTGCGCCCACTCAGATGAGCGTGCTTGGCTCAAATCCCGTACCCTTTCTACACTTCAAATTTATGCTTGTCTCTTTCCAGTCAGCCATAGCACTCTCCAAACAAGACTATTATGTCCATCTGACTAACTCTCTTGCCTCTGACCCTCGCCATCTCTATACAACTCTCAACTCTCTCCTCAAGGTGCCTCCTCCCTCCCTTTCTGCCCAAACCCTGGCTGACTGCTTCCATACATAAGATCACACTCCAATTCCCCATGATGTCAGCTACTCCCCCTCCTGCTTCCCCTTTACTCCCAACTTCCCCCTACCTCTGCTAACCTTTCTTCCTTTTCTATGATCTCTGAGGAGGAAACCACTCACCTTCTTTCCTCATCCAAACTCACTACCTTCTCCTCTGATCCTTTTCCCACTCATTTTCTTAGCTCCATCTCCTCCACTGTCCCTTTAATCTCTCATATTCTCAGTCTGTCATGCTCCACTGCAACTTTCCTTGCAGCCTTCAAGCATGCTGTTTTCATGCCTCTCCTCAAGAAACCCTCACTAGCCCCTACTTGTCCTTCTCACTATCGACCCATTTCCCTCCTTCCTTTCATTTCAAAACTACTTGAATGTGCACTTCATCATTGTTGCATTGACCTTTTCTCCTCTCAAGCCCTTTTGGATCCTCTACAATCTGGCTTTCGACCTTCACATTCTACAGAAATGGCTCTTCTCAAAGTCTCCAGTGACCTGTTCCTGGCAAAACCCAAGGACCTTTACTCAATCCTCATCCTTCTTGACCTTATTGCTGCGGCCTGGTTAGCGGTGGGTGCTGCTTCTGGTCTGCCCCAGAATGACCCGACATGCCCGATGCTAACTGCTTAGTATTGGGGCATATATTGGTGGCACCTGAATATCCAGCTCAGCGGCATTTACATAGTTTGCAAGCCTGCAAACCATGTACATGGCTTTAAATACCCCCTGATGTATTTTGTGAATCATTGCAGCTGCAGAAATTTCTAGATGCTTAGACACCTCTGGTCCCAATAGCCTTATCCTCTTCTATATTACCATAGGTTTAAAGATCTTGCCTAAGTAGTAACAAGCTCTGAATGACCCCAATAGCATATAATTAAGCTGTGGAATCTGTTGCCAGAGGATGGGGTCAAAAGCAACTAACATAGCGGGTTCAGAAGAGGTTTGAACAAGTTCTAGGAGGAAAATTCTATTTAAAAAAATTATTAGCTGGGAAGACTTGAGAGAGCCATTGGTCATCCCTGGAAATGAACTATGAGAAATAGATCTACTTTTTGGGATCTGTTGGGTACTTGTGATCCAGACTAGCCACTATTGGAGAAAAGATGCTGGACTCAATGGACCTAGGTCTGACTCAACATGGGTCTCTTATATTCTTCTGTTCTTTTAGTATTGAGAATTGACATCACTAGAATGTCTTCTCGCGCACAGAAAATGACAAGGCTTAGGGGTATGTTTACTAAACCGCGCACACGTGCGCGGCGCACAGTAGCATACACTAATGATGCACTTAAGTGCTCTTAAGTGCCCCGTACGCGTGTGCGTCACATTAACGGGCCCGCGCACGTGTGCGGGGTGCTGATGTGCGATAGAGGCGGGGAAAGGCATACGGATGGCGGAGGAAGGCCCCCGAGGGGCGGAGGGACGGGGTCAATGGGTGGAGAGTGGGAGGGGAGAGGCTCCCCGCACAGGAGCGTGGCTGAATTTCAGCAAAAAAATACTGCGAGTGAAAACCTCGCGTTAGAGCCGATTTAAAGGGAAGAGAAACCATTTCCGTCAGCAATGTACAGCAAAACCGGGGAAACATGCAAAACGTGAGCAGTGTGATACATGTGCATATTTGTGGCAACACGGTGGTGCAGTACACGCAGACAGTGTGTGCAGGAACAGAAGGTCACAGGTTCAAAGCCCAGCTGGGGCTACTACCAATCCAGTCCACATATTTTTCCTACAACTAAACCGTGATAGTAAGGACAAACCTTTATTGCTGAGAACATACGCATGGTTCATACGCCTATATTTTACCACACCAGACACAGACTCCATAAACAGCCGCATTACCTAGAGCAGAGTCTCCCAAATGCAGTCCTGGAGGGCCCCACACCATTCAGGATCCATGCTGCCTCTAATAAAGATGCCTGTGCTTCATATCTATGCACCACCCCCATGGTATGCTGATGTAGCTCATGCATATCTATGAGGGACAGCATGAAAACCCGAACAGTGGTTGGAACACCAGGACTGGAGTTGGGACACTCTGCCGTAAAGCAGCAGCCAACAGGGCCAGACACACCCACACACACCCCCACAGGCCCCATTGGCCAATGCCTCATGGAGAGGCAGGACATTGGGCCCTGCCTGTATCTCCCAATACTAGCAGTTGCATACCTTAGCACTGCCACCCTACACCTGGGTATATGGTACACAGCTATCAAACGTTGCCCGTTTTCTAACCAGGGCTCCACACATCAAACAGTAAGTAAGGTTTTGAGGGTTTCTTTGTTTGGTTTGTTTTTATTACATTGCTAGCTCTCTGACTGGGAGCTCTTAAAAGGGTTTTGTGTATATTTTTAAAAGCAAGGTTACTTCATTTTTGCTGTTTTAGGGGAACTTTAATTGAGCACAGTAGGTTGCTGACTCCAGTGACCTCCTCAGCTTTAGAAGCTGCTAACACCTAATCAGGTGTTAGTGGGCCTGTTTCCTGAGGGCAGTTGAAGCCTGCATAAATAGGCTCCTGTGCCCTGCCCCTTTGAGGCTTTTCTAACCAGGGCTCCACACATCAAACAGTAAGTAAGGTTTTGAGGGTTTCTTTGGTTTGTTTTTATTACATTGCTAGCTCTCTGACTGGGAGCTCTTAAAAGGGTTTTGTGTATATTTTTAAAAGCAAGGTTACTTCATTTTTGCTGTTTTAGGGGAACTTTAATTGAGCACAGTAGGTTGCTGACTCCAGTGACCTCCTCAGCTTTAGAAGCTGCTAACACCTAATCAGGAGTTATTTGATAGGGTTGTCCAATGCATTTTTTTTAATGTACATATTTTGATGCCAGCAAAAACACCCTCAGCGTACTGTACCCATAAGGTGCCTCTGAGAGTGACTTATAGGGCGCCCTATAGGGCACCTTATGGTTCCCGTCCATATAAGGTGCACTATACAATATCCTGTGATGCAACCTATAGGGGACATTTTAGGGTGCTGTGGCGGACAGTGCAATTTCTAATGTGCCCTATGGAGTGCCTTATAGGGTGCCTTATACGGCACCTTCCATTACGGCACGTGAGGACGTGTTTGCTGGCAGCAATTAATAACATAAAATTAAAGTGCTGCAGGACAAAATATGTACAATGCACAGCTGATGCCACAGCCAGCCTTACGTATTAGGCACACTGGGGAGCAAACTCATGACCCCTGTATCAGCAGTCAGTGCCTTAGCCATTGTGCTCCACTGCTGCTCCTCCTTGCCTGTCAGCGCACCTACTTATGCTTTTCATTCCTTAAACTGCACAGTGCTGCCATAAAAAACAGTACACTGACCTTGCGGTACCTCATACGGCACCCTCTAAAGCGCCCTATAAGCAACATTCTAGGGTGCCTTGGCTGACAGTGCACTTTAAAATGTGTCTTATAGGGCACCTTATGTTCACACGCTTTGGGAGTGCGTTTGCTAGTAGTGATAATTAAAATATGAATAAAATGCCTCCTAAAGCAATCTTCCCCTTAATATGTTCTGCCTCAGCCAGCTTTGTTCATTGGTCACTTTGGGGGATTGAACCCCTGATCCCTGCACCATTGGTCAGTGTCTTAACCATTGTGCTGTGGCTCTGTTCCTGTGGTTGTGCATCAGCGCGCCACCTTATGCTGCCCAGTATTAAAAAGCCTCCTAAACATTAGTGCACTGCCTTATGCAGGCCATCATTTAAATGCCTCAGCCAGCTGTTTCCATTGGACACTGTGGGGGATTGAACCCCTGATCCCTGCACCATTGGTAAGTGCCTTAACCATTGTGCTGTGGCTCTGTTTTTTTCCTGTACATCAGCGCGCTGCTTATACTGCCCAGTATTATAATGCCTCCATAAACATCAGGGCACCTCCTTCTGCCGCCCAGTATTTCTGTGCCTCATAAATTAATGTCTCAGCCAGCTGTCTTCATTGGGTACTGTGGGGGTTTGAACCCCTGATCCCTGCACCATTGGTAAGTGCCTTAACCATTGTGCTGTGGCTCTGCTCTTTTTCTTGCACTTCAGCGCGCCACTTATGCCTCCCGCGCAGCTATCTCATGCGCTAAGGTGCGGGGCGCACATGGGCGCCGCGCACCTTAGCGCATATGTAAATTCCGGCTTTTCTTTTTCAGGACGGAACGCCCACTCCTTATATGGCACCCGCACACTACCGGGGCACGCACTTTACCGGGGTTTTAGTAAACATACCCCATAGTCTGATGAGGCTTATAATGCAATATGGAGTAGACCTGGATCCAAATGCCTCATTATATGATCAATTACTATCTTATGTACTACTATTTTCCCCTCCCCCCACCTCCATGATCTGTTTTAGTATTTTCAATCCAATGGAAGTTGGAAAGGATTATACAAGAGGTTGAGAATGTCTGTCTGCCTGTTTGTCTATCTAAAGGCAAAATAACTTTTTGAAAATAGAATGGAATGGGATTAAATTAGGCATGTGAGAAAAAAATAGTAACAAGACACATTGTGTATGAAAATAGCCAAATCAAACTGGGGGTTCCAGAGAAATAAGCTTTCCAAAATATAGTCCAATGCATTTCTATAGGAAGAGGATTTACAGCTTCTATAGTATAGGAACTTTCAGTAGAACACAGCAGACAGGCAATTCTTATTTTCATATTGGATCTCTCTGTTCTCTACTGTCCCATCCAAACTGTCCTCACCTCCAAAATTAGCCCACTCCTTGCAATTTCTCTACTATTCTACAAGAGCCCTCATTCCTCAAAATTGCCTCCAGCAATTGAATCAACAGCCTGCAAACTATACCCACTCCCAAAAATGCCCCAGCAAACTGCCCCACGACACTGCAAAATACACACAGCCAAAAAAATCTCCTTCACACAAATATCCCCCCCCCCCCCAAAAGAAAATACACTTGCAACTGCTCCAATATCATGTAAGAACATAAGATATGCCATAATGGGTCAGACCAAGGGTCCATCAAACCCAGTATCCTGTTTCCAATAGCGGTCAATCTAGGTCACAAGTACCTGTCAGGGTCCCAAAAAGTTACATAGGTTCTGTACTGCTTATCCCAGGGTAAGCAGTAGATTTCCCTAGTCCTCTTTAATAATGGTTTATGGACTTTTCCTCCAGGAACTTGTCCAAACCTTTTTTAAGCCCAGCTACACTGGTAACCAATTCCAGAGTTTGATTACGTGTTGGGTGAAAAAATATTTTGTCCAATTAATCTTAAATGTGCTACATTGTAGCTTCATTGCATCTTCCCTGTTCTTTCTACTTTTTGATGGAGTAAACAACTGATCTACCTTTACCCATTCCACTTCTTTCATTATTTTATAGACCTC
Organism: Ichthyophis bannanicus; assembly: GCA_033557465.1. Taxonomy (NCBI): domain Eukaryota; kingdom Metazoa; phylum Chordata; class Amphibia; order Gymnophiona; family Ichthyophiidae; genus Ichthyophis; species Ichthyophis bannanicus. The sequence goes on along the minus strand of CM066033.1, from coordinate 1,055,480,316 downwards.
TATCATATCTCCCCTTGGCCATCTTTTTTTACCAAGCTGAAGAGCCCTAATCTTCTAAGCTTTTTCTCAAAGGAGTATCCTTCCATCCCTTTTACCATTTTGGTGGCTTTTCTCTGTACCTTTTCTAATTCTGCTATATCCTTTTTAAAATACGGTGACCAGAATAGCACACAATATTCAAGATGTAGTTTCACAATGGAGCAATACAGAGGCATTATACTATCCTAGGTTTTATTCTCCATTCCTTTCCTTATGATTCCTAGCATTCTTTTTTGCTATCTTGGTGGCCACCGCACACTGGGCTGAGGATTTCAACATATTATCCACGTTGATGCCTAGATCTTTTTCCTGGGTGATGATCCCTAATGTGGAACTTTGCATTGAGTAACTGTAGTTTGGGTTGTTTTGCCATAACGAGGTCATTCCGAGTCATGAATAGCGGGAATGGATGTCCAGCTAGGACACCCATCCCCTCTATATGGCTCCCTCTGTGTCCCTGGCTAACCTCCCCATACGAACAAGGTGTTTGTACAGGGAGGCTAGATGGGGGTGGGAAGGGGGCAGGAAGGGGTGGAGTTAGGGTGGGCAGTGGGCGGTCCACGGCCCCAGATGTACAGGGCCGATTTTGATGTCGGCCCTATACATCCAGGGTCGTCAGACTTAAAGGGGAACTTATTCTACCTCAGGTGGAATATGTTCCCCTGGATGGTGGGGATGGCAGGCTCGGGCAGCAGAAGGAGTCAGAGGGGGTGCAGGTGATTCCCAGCAGCCTGACCCTGACCTTGGGAGGCCAGATCAAGGGTCGGGCTGCGAGGAATGGGAGAACAGGTCAGCTGTCGGGGATCACGGCTCCTCATTGGAGCCGCGGTGCCATGGCGTCACAGCTCCATTCAGGAGCTTTGACTGAGTTAGCTGGCTAGAGGCCGTGTGTGCAGGCCGACTGGAATCGGGTTCTGGCCTGCACATACAGACGTAGTCGCGATTCTGATCCCGCAGGGCTAGACGTGCTCCGCGGGATCAGAATCGCATCTGCCCCCGCGGGATCAGAATCGCATCCGATTCCAATCGGGCACACAGGGGCCTGGATGTCCTGAACGGAATGAGGCCCTAAGTGCATAACTTTGCACTTGTACACATTAAATTTCATCTGCCATTTGGATGCCAAATCTCCCAGTTTCTCAAGTTCCTCTTTCAGTTTTTCACAATCCTTAACAACTCTGAATAATTTCATATCATCTGCAAATTTGATCACCTCACTCCCGTTTCAAGGTCATTTATGAATATATTAAAATGCAGTGGGCCTAGCACAGATCCCTGGGGTACAGCACTATTCACCTTTCTCCATTTTGAATATTAACCTTTTACCCTACTCTCTGTTTTCTATTTTTAACCTGTTCCTAATCCACCATAGGTAGAGCAAGAGCAAGGCGAAGCAGAGACACCTCTATGAATCCAAAGCAGCTAATCCAAAATAGTACATTGCCTCCTGTTCCTTGACTTTTTAATTTCTCCAAGAGTCTCTGAGGAACCTTGTCAAAGTCTTTCTGAAAATGCAGATACACTATGGCCCAATTCTATAAGGCAGATAGCGGAGCTGCACATCCTGCCTTTGCCATATGCTACCTTCCATCCCTGCTGCATGCACAGAGCCACTGTGCTTGCTGCAAGAGATAGGGGCAGCATGGGGGCGGAATGTGGGAGGAGCATGGGTGGGACTCGCACCAGGATGTACAGGGCTAATTCCGCTCATGGCCCCGTATGTCCTGGGGGCACCGGGGAGACAGCCAGACTATTCCACCTCAGAGGTGAAATAAACGCTTTCCGCCGCCCTGGATCAGTTGACCAGTCCCTCCATAGGTGCTCTAAGGTGGCAGGTAGGTCCCCAGCACCAGATCAGGGCACTGGCTATCCCAGTCAGGCATGGGCAGCAAGGAATCAGGGTCCCAGGGGGCAGCAGATGTGCGATGTTGTATGGTGATGCTGGGGCAGCCACCTCATCTCCCTGTGCCTGATCTTGCATCCACGGGAGTGTCTTGCTCCCATGGTGCAGAATCGGGGCTGTCCAGATGGCTGGAACGTGCCCATAGAGGATCAGGCTCTATATCAATTTGCTCACCTTTATCAATCTGTTTATTTACACCTTCAAAAAAATATAGCAGATTTGTGAGGCAAGATTTTCCTTGGCTAAATCCATGTTAGCTTTCTCCCATTAAACCATGACTATCTCAATGTTCAGTAATTTTGTTCTTTATAATGTTTTCTACCGTTTTGCCCAGTACTGACATCAGGCTTACTGGTCTTCAGCTTTCTGGATCTACCTGCCTTGCTCCAAAAACAACCCCCTGCAACTGCACACCATTCCACAAACTGCTGCTACCCTAAAGAAATACCCACTCAAGCAACTGTCCCATCCCCAAAAAGTGCTCCCCCACAGTTGCCTCACCACCTGCAAACTGCACTCATCTCCAAAAATATTCTCCTGCAAACTGCTTCACCCACATAAATGCTACCCCTGCAACTGCCCCATCATATTGGAAACTTTCCCCACTCCACAAACGCATAGACAGACACATGCACACATTAATGCACACACATACAGTTTATTACTGGACTTACAATAATGGACAGTCCAGAGACAAAAGTGGATCCCGTAGGTGCCTTTATGATTTCACAAAAGCAACACCTATGACTAAATCCAAAACCAGAGTATTTTCACCAGAACCAGATTTGGAAAGGAGCAATAAAAGAAGCCGCCATCAGGTTGAGGAACAACGAGACAACTCTGGTTCCCTATTTTCCTTAGGTTTACCTCCCAATCAGTATCAAAATCACGCTCAGGATTTTCAGATGGATGCCCTCTGGAAAGGAGGTGGTCGCAACACCTTTCAATATCCACAGAAATCTCCCATAAGTTACTAGTTCAGACCCAAAGAGTACCAACAGTCGAACCACCCACAACGAGGGAGGGGGAGAGGAAGGTGACAGATGTACAAGAGAAGGTCAGAATCAGACATGTAGGAGGGATTTTTAATTTGTCAAGCCATCATCTTACTGAACTTGAGATACAGGTTTTGGAAAAAGGGCTTTCATATGTTCCTGCCACAAAACATAACAAATTTGCCACTCATGTGGAATTATATACGTTTTTTTGCAAACTAAAAATTATAGATTTTTTTGACAAGACAAAAGATACCGGGGGAGATCTCTCTGTAATCAAAATACCATCTACATGGACATCACCCAATAATTCTAATGCCATGCTTAATGCATATGAAAGGGTAGTTATGACCAATGTTGAACAATTAATATGATAAAAGATATCATACATTTCACAATCTAACTTCACAACAATCTGCATTACAAGGCTTAAAAGACAATCAATCTATAGTCATAAAACCAGCAGATAAGGGAGGGGCGCTAGTTTTACGAGACAGAATGTCATACATCACTGAGGTGTTATGTCAAATTAACGACACGGAGTTTGACACCAAGATTTATGACGATCCAACACCATTTTTAAAGAAAAATGTTGAAACTCTCCTATACATAGGACAAGAGGCAGGTTATTTGACACCTAAGAAAATTGATTTCCTGACTGTAACTCATCCTATTGACCTTTTGTTACCAAAGTCGCTTCATATGTACGAGACTTGGCCCATGTTGTTGTTAAGTGCCGTCGAGTCATGGCGACCCACTGGATAGCTATCCTAAATTGTGTTCAGTCTTCAGTCAGGTGGCTCATTGTTGACAGACTGGTACCCGTAGCTGCTGTTATTGTATTGATCCTTCCTCTTTTGCGTTGACCTTCTTTCTTACCAAGCATGATGTCTTTCTCTAATGATCTCTCTCTTCGCATGATGTGTCCAAAGTATGAAAGTCGAAGTCTTGTCATCTGAGCTTCTAAAGAAAGCTTAGGTTTGATCTCCTCTAGTACCGACTGGTTTGTTCTTCGGGCAGTCCATGGTATACACAGTATTCGCCGCCAGCACCATAATTCAAAGGCATCAGTTTTCTTCCTGTCTGTCTTTTTCACTGTCCAGCTTTCACATCCATATGATGTTATTGAAAATACCATGGCTTGAACAAGTCGAATCTTTGTATGGAGAGAGACATCTCTGCTCTTGAGAATCTTATCTAGGTCTTTCATAGCCATTCTGCCAAGAGCAATGTGTCGTTTGATTTCTTGACTGCTTGTTGCTTCTTTATTGATAGTTGATCCAAGTAGGTTAAAGTTGTTCACGATTTCAATTTCTTCTCCTTCAACGATGAACCTGTTGATTATGCCAGTTGTCATGATCTTTGTCTTCTTTACAATAAGGTGCAGGCCCATTTTGAGACTATGTTCTTTGATTGTGAGAAGCAAATGTTTCAGATCATCTTCACTTTCAGCCAGTAATGTGGTATCATCAGCATAGCGAAGGTTGTTGATGAGTCTTCCACCAATCTTCACACCTCTGTTGTCTTCATACAATCCTTCTTCTCTGATGATTTGTTCTGCATATAAATTAAACAGGTAGGGGGAACGTATGCAGCCTTGTCTTACACCTTTGCTTATCTTAAACCATTCTGTTTCTCCTTGTTCCGTTCGAACTGTTGCTTCTTGATCAATGTACAGATTGCACAAGAGAACAATCAGGTGTTCTGGTATACCCATGCTTCTTAATGTGGCCCAGAGTTTCTCATGGTTTACACAGTCAAAAGCCTTGCTATAGTCGATAAAGCACAAATAGATATCCTTTTGGTATTCTTTAGTCTTTTCAAGGATCCATCTCACATCCGCAATGATGTCTCTCGTTCCTCGCCCTTTCCTGAACCCTGCTTGCACTTCAGGTAGTTCTTGTTCCAGGTATGGTTGTAGTCTCTTTTGAATAATCTTCAGTAGAATCTTGCTGGCATGTGGGATCAGAGCGATTTTTCGATAATTTCCACAGTCAGTTGGATCACCTTTCTTTAGTATTGGTATAAACAGAGATCTTTTCCAGTCAGTTGGCCATGATGTTGTCTTCCATATTTCTTGGCAGAGCCTTGTAAGTATGGTAACAGCTGCATCAGATTGCTGCAATACTTCTATAGGAATGCTATCAATGCCTGGTGCTTTGATCTTTGATAAGGCTTTCAATGCTGCTTCAACTTCTTCTTTCATCACCAATGGTTCCCGATCATAAGGTACAGGTTGAAACGGCTGTTGGTCCACTTGATCTTTATCATATAAAAACTCAGTATATTCCTTCCACCTTTTCTTGATCTTCTCAGCATCATTCAACATAGAACCTTGAGCATCTTGTAACATTCCAATTCGAGGCTGGAACGTTTTCTTTAACTCTCGTAGCTTTAGGAAAGCCGATCTTGTTCTTCCTCTAATAGTTTCTGCTTCTATTTCCTTGCAAGTGTCATTGTAGTACTTTTCCTTGCCCTGTCTTGCTGCACATTGGAAATCTCTGTTGAGTTCTGCAATTGTCTTTCTTTCTCCTCTGGCTTTAGCTTCTCTGCATTTCTGGGCAATTTTCAGAGTTTCTTCCGTCATCCATTTTGGCCGCTTTTGCTTTTTCACCTTTTGTAGAGACTTCTCGCTTTCTTCCAACACAACTTTCTTGATGTCATTCCATAACTCTTCCGGAGCTCTGCCATTTGTATCTAAAGCAGCAAATCGATTTTGCAGGCAGTTTTTAAATTCCAGTGGTATATTCTCAAGGTCATATTTTGCTGCATTCATGAGTGGTTTGCTCTTTTTCAACTTTAGCTTGAGTTTGCATACTAGTAGTTGATGATCCGTACCACAGTCAGCTCCAGGTTTTGTCTTTGTTGATGTTATAGAACTTTTCCATCATTGACTTCCACAGATATAGTCAATTTGATTTTTATACAATCCATTGGGTGAAGTCCATGTGTACAGTCGCCGCTTGTGTTGCTGGAAGAAGGTGTTTGAGATGAATAGATCATTGGTCTTGCAGAATTCTATCAGTCTTTCTCCAGCTTCATTTCTGTTGCCAAGTCCATATTTTCCAACTACTTTGCCTTCTTTTTTGTTGCCAACTTTTGCGTTCCAGTCACCCATGACTATCAGGATATCATGTTTGCATGTTCTGTCAATTTCAGCTTGTGCTTGTTCATAGAACTCTTCAATTTCATTCTCTTCTGCAGCTGTTGTTGGGGCATATACTTGAATTATAGTTGTGTTAATAGGCAATCCTAGTAGATGAATAGAGATTAAGCGTTCGCTGACTGCATTGTATTTCATTACAGTTCTTGCAAGTTTCTTCTTTATTATAAATACAACGCCATTTCTTCTTTGTCTTTCATTTCCAGCATAGTAGACCATGTGATCATCTGATGCAAAGTGCCCGATGCCAGTCTATTTCAGTTCGCTGACACCCAACAGATCAAGTTGTACACGTTCCATTTCATTCTTGACCACCTCCAACTTCCCTTGGTTCATGCTTCGTATTTTCCATGTTCCAATGCGTAAGACATCTTTACAGCTTCTGACTCTCATTTCATGCGCAGCCCATATCATTAATATATTACAGGACTTTACAGGATATCATGATCAACTCCTTCTGGTTACTCTTGATATTAACTCCCTTTATGCAAATATTCCCCAAAAGGCAGCTTTTATAAGTTTTATCAAACATTCTTATTCAAAGAACCAGACCTGTGCGTACGCCTACCTTTTTTCTCACTCAGATGGCTTCACCCACTATGACAGAGAATTATTTTTGTTCTAAAGGCATTTTTTATAAGCAAATAAAAGGAGTCGCTATGGGTTCATCTATGTCTTCAGACATAGCCAATCTTTATATTGCTGATTTTGAAAAAAAATATCTTACACATCATCCTTTTAAAGATCAGATAAAATTATGGAAACGGTATATAGAAGATGTTCTTATGATTTGGGATGGCACAGAGACTCAGTTACAAGAATTTTTTATATGGCTCAATTCACTTGATGAAAATTTACAGTTTGAGGGCTCATATAGCCTCGACCGTATTGCTTATTTAGACATTGTGATTAAAAAAGACGCCACTGGATTTGTCACAGATCTATACTGTAAAGTCACTGATAGGAACTCTTTACTTAGATACGATAGTTTCCACAATACTTCTCTCAAATACAATTTGCCGGTGAGTCAATTCTTAAGAATTAAAAAACTATGTACTTCAGAGGAAGATTTTGAATGTAATGCCGTGGATATGCACAAAAGATTTAAGGATCGTGGATATCCCCAAGACTGCATAAAAAAAGCCTACCTGCGAGCTTGCTCCACGGATCGGGTTTCCTTTCTTAAAAGTTCAGACAAGTTACCATAAGACAGGGTTGTGTGTTCCCTTACTTTTTCTAGCCTTTCAAAAGATATAGTTCATATTCTTAAACAAGAATGGCACCTCTTGACCACCTTACCAATGTTTGCCACTATGCAATTAACTATTGCCTGCAAACGTAACCACAATTTGGCTAATATCCTTGTATCATCGGCATTGACAAAACCAAGACCCATTTCCAAGATTAAAGGTAATTTTAAATGTGGAGGGTGCTCCATGTGTAATAATACTCTGGTAACTAAGGATTTTTTGAACATCCCATTACTCATAAGAAGGTCTATATACAACAGAATTCAAACTGTAGAACTGAAAATGTTATCTATTTAATCCTTTGTCTATGAAATTTGATATATATAGGCAAAACCAAGAGAGAGGTTCGTACACACATTATAGAACACAGAAGCTGTCTACAGAGATGCATATCTGACAAACCTCTTGTGGCACACTGGATAGATAAGGGCCACAACATCACAGACTTGAAGTTTTTTTGTACTGAAAGTTGTGGTACCTCACTGGAGTGGAGGTTATGTGAATAAAATTCTATTGAAATTGAAGCAACGCTATATTTATGAATTGAACACTTTGGAGCCCAGTGGTTTGAACCAAGAAGTAAATTTAACAGTTTTTTTTAAGATGACTCTTATTATTATTATTTTTATTTTTTTATTTTATTTTTATGCCTTTTATCTGCATCCTTTTTAGGTTTCCCATTTTTCTATTTTTATCTTCTTTGCTTTTAATTTCTAATTTCTAATTTTTATTATTTATTATTCAATTTAAAATATTTTTACATACGTATTTATTTATTATATTTAATATTTTGCCTTTTTACTTCTGTTATTAATGCTTATTTATTATTCATTATTCATTATTTATTATTTATCATTTTTAAAGTACCACCCCTCGCCGTTATGTTTCCATCTGCCCCCCCTTTTTCCACCTCCTTCCCCTTCTCCCCTCCCTCTTCCCCTCCCCCTTCTTTCCCCTTCCCTCTTCCCCCTTGACCTCTCCTCCCCCTCTCCTCCTTTCCCCCTCCCCCTTTCCCCTTCCTTCCTCTCCTCTCTCTTCACCACCCTCCCACACCCCCCATAGTCTTACACTGGGCCTGCAACTTAACGTAAAGAAGACAAAGATCCTGACAACTGGCAAAACTAGTGCGTTCATCACTGATGAAGAAGAAATTGAAAGAGTGGATAACTGTAACCTGATTAGATCAATAATCAATAAAGAAATAACAAGCAGTCAAGAAATCCGATGACACATTGCTCTTGGCAGAATGGCTGTGAATGGCAAGATTCTCAAGAGCAGAGATGTCTCTCTCCATACAAAGATTTGACTTGTCCAAGCCATGATATTTTCAATAACGTCATGTGGATGAGAAAGTTGGACGGTGAAAAAGATAGACTGGAAGAAAATGAATGCCTTTGAGTTATTGTGCTGGTTAAGAACATTGTGGATACCATAGACTACCCAAAGAACAAACCAGTTAGTAGTAGAGGTGATTAAACCTAAGCTTTCTTTAGAAGCTCAAATGGCAAGACTTTGTCTTTCATACTTTGGACACATTATGCGAAGAGAGAGTTCATTAGAGAAAGACATTATGCTTGAAAGGTTGAAGGTCAATGCAAAAGAGGAAGGCCAGCAATGATATGGATCGATACAATAATAGCAGCAATGGATGCCACTCTATCAACAATTAGCTGCCTGACTGAAGACCGACACACTTTAGGACAACTATTCAGGGGGTCACATAAGTCATAGAAACATAGAAAAAGACCACATGGCCTATCTAGCCTGCCCTTCCATATCAGTTATAATAATCCCTTTTTTCCTTTAGAAATCTTCTGTGTTTGTCCCATGATTTCATGAATTCAGATACTGTCCTCGTCTCAACTACCTCCACTGGGAGACTACTCCATGCATCTAATACTCTTTCCATAAAGAAATATTTCCTCATATTACTCCTGAGCGTATCCCCTTTCACCCTCATCCTATGTCTGTTCATAGCAGAGCTTGCTTTCAATCGAAAGAGGCTCTCCTCTTGTGCATCTATGCCACAGAGATATTTAAATGTCTGTCTTTTCTCCTCTATCGTGCCTTTCCTCTAAGGTAAACATATTAAGATTTTCAAGATTGTCCCCACTAACCATTTTAGTAGCCACCATCTGCACTGACTCCATCCTGTTTATATTCTGTTGAAGGTGTGGTCTCCAGAATTGCACATAATACTCCAAAGGAAGTCACACCAGAGACTACATAAGAAAATAAGAAATTCCATACTGGGCAAGGTCCATGAAGTCCAGTATCCTGTTTCCAATAGTGGCCAAACCAGGACACAGGTACATGGCAGGTTCCCAAAAAGGCACACAGGTTCCACAAGGCTCATCCTGGGGTAAGCAGTGGATTTCCTGGGTCCTCTTTAATAATGGTTAATGGACCTTTCCTCCAGGAATTTGTCCAAACCATTTTTAACTTAGCTACATGAAAAGCTTTAACTATATCCTCTGGTAACGAATTCCAGAGTTTGATTATGCATTAAGTAAAAATATATTTTCTCTTATTAGTCTTAAACAGGTTACATAGTAACTTCATTTGATGTCCTCTAGCCTTTCTACTTTCTGATGGCGTAAACAACCGATCCATGTTTACCCGTTCCACTTCATTCATTAATTTCTAGACTTGTATTATAATCCCTCTCAGCTGTCTCTTTTCCAAGTTGAAGAGCCACAAGCCTTTAAGCCTCTCTTCACAGGGGCATCCTTCCATCCCTTTTACCATTTTTGTCGCTCTTCTCTGTTGTTGTTGTTGTGACGTTGAGTCGGAGTCGACTTATGGTGACCCTCTGGATAGCTATCCTAAATTGTGTTTGGTCTTCAGTCAGGCGGCTCATTGTTGACAGACTAGTACCCATAGCTGCTGTTATTGTATTGATCCATCTCATTGCTGGCCTTCCTCTTTTGGGTTGACCTTCTATCTTGCCAAGCATGATGTCTTTCTTTAATGATCTCTCTCTTCGCATGATGTGTCCAAAGTATGAAAGTCAAAGTCTTGTCATCTGAGCTTTTAAAGAAAGTTTAAGTTTGATCTCCTCTAGTACCGACTGGTTTGTTCTTCGGGCAGTCCATGGTATACACAGTATTCGCTGCCAGCACCATAATTCAAAGGCATCAATTTTCTTCCTGTCTATCTTTTTCACTGTCCAGCTTTCACATCCATATGATGTTATTGAAATTACTATGGCTTGAACAAGTCGAATCTTTGTATGGAGAGAGACATCTCTGCTCTTGAGAATCTTATCTAGGTCTTTCATAGCCATTCTGTCAAGAGCAATGCTTCGTCTGATTTCTTGACTGCTTGTTGCTTCTTTATTGATAGTTGATCCAAGTATGTTTATGTTTATGTTTATTATTTGATAAAAACCGCCTTTCTACAAAACCAAGGCGGTGTACAATTTAAAATTCAATAAAAGAAGGTTAAAAACCAGTGGAAAAGAAATGTACAATATATTATAGGACAGAATGAAAGGGAAAGCAGACAGACGGGACATGAGAAGAAGAAGAAGAAGAAGACCTAAGAACAGACAAAAGGTGGGGGAAAAGTAGAAGTCACACAAAAGGAGAGGGAACATCAAAAGCTAAAGAGAATAGGTGAGTTTTCAAGTCTCGTTTGAAAGCAGAGTGTTGGGGTTCTAAACGGAGGGAAGAGGGAAGGGCATTCCAAAGGGTGGGTCCAGCAAAGAAGAAAGCGGTAGAACGTGTAGACTGAAGGTGAGCTTGGGAAGGGGAGGGGAGGGTAAGGCGATTAAGATGGAATGAGCGGGGAGTGTGTCTAGGGGAGTGGAAAAAGAGGAGGTCCGTGAGATACTGTGGAGTGCTGTCGTGAAAGGCTTTGTGAACCAGGGTGAGTAATTTAAACATAGCACGGAAAGATACCGGTAACCAGTGGAGGTGGAATAAAATGGGGGTTATATGATCGCGAAGGGAGGAGTGAGTGACAAGGCGTGTGGCAGTGTTCTGAATGCGTTGAAGACGGGATAGACGATTCTTAGGCAGACCGATAAAAAGAGAATTAGCAAAATCTACACGGGATATGACTAAAGAGAGTACTAGAGTAGAAAGAGCAGAAGGGGAAAGAAAAGGGCGAACAGAGCGAATCTGACGAAGAAAGAAAAAAGAGGTTTTAGTAACCTGAGAGATATGGGAGTGAAAAGATAAGTCGGAATCAAAGTGCACCCCCAGGTACTGAAAAGTGGAAACCAAGGGTACAGGAGTGCCAGAAAAAGAGGGAGCTAGTGATGGAGGAGGATTACCATGCGAGAACCAGATAGCCACAGTCTTAGTGAGATTCAAGTGAAGACAGTTAAGGGTCAGCCAGTCTGCCACAGCTGCAAGGCAGGCGTTAAGAGGTGAGAGGTCTGGACAAGAAGGAGAAGTATGATAGAGGAGGAGAATATCGTCAGCATAGAAAAATGTAGAGATACCGAATTGTTGGATCAGGGAGGCAAGAGGGGCCAAGAAAAGGTTAAAGAGAAGAGGAGCGAGAATTGAGCCCTGGGGAACTCCACAGGGAAGAGAGTGAGAATCTGAGGGAGAAGTGGAAGGCAGAGAGGAAATGACTGCACAGGAGCGAGAAGAGAGAAAAGAGTGGAACCAGTGATGGACTGTACTACAGAGACCCGCATCCCGCAGACGTAGTAGGTTAAAGTTGTTCATAATTTCTATTTCTTCTCCTTCAACGATGAACCTGTTGATTATGCCAGTTGTCATGATCTTTGTCTTCTTAACATTAAGGTGCAGGCCCATTTTGAGACTATGTTCTTTGACTTTGAAAAGCAAATGTTTCAGATCATTTTCACTTTCAGCCAGTAATGTGGTATCATCAGCATAGCGAAGGTTGTTGATGAGTCTTCTACCAATCTTCACACCTCTGTTGTCTTCATACAATCCTGCTTCTCTGATGATTTGTTCTGCATATAAATTAAACAGGTAGGGGGAAAGTATGCAGCCTTGTCTTACTCCTTTGCTTATTTTAAACCATTCTGTTTCTCCTTGTTCCATTCGAACTGTTGCTTCTTGATCAATGTACAGATTGTTCAAGAGTACGATCAGGTGTTCTGGTATACCCATGCTTCTTAATGTGGCCCAGAGTTTCTCATGGTTTACACAGTCAAAAGCTTTGCTATAGTCGATAAAGCACAAATAGATATCCTTTTGGTATTCTTTAGTCTTCAAGGATCCATCTCACATCCTTCCATCCCCTTTACCATTTATGTCGCTCTTCTCTGTACCTTTTCTAATTCAGCTATATCCTTTTTAAGATATGGCAACCAGAAATTCACACAATATTCAAGGTGCGATCACACCATGGAACGATACAGAGGCATTATAATATCCTTTGTTTTATTCTCTATTCCTTTCCTTATGATTCCTAGCATTCAATTTGCTTTCTTGGCCTCAGCTGAACACTGGGCGGAGGGTTTCAATGTAATATCCATGATGATACCTAAATCATTTTCCTGGGTGGTGGTTTCTAAGTTGGTACCTTGCATCGTGTAACCATAGTTTGGGTTGTTCTTTCCCAGGTGCATAACTTTGCACTGTCCACCTTAAATTGCATCTGCCATTTGGATGTCCAGTCTTCCAATTTATCAAGTTTCTCTTGTAATTCTTCACAATCCTATTGTGCTTTAACAACTTTGAATAATTTTGTGTCATCTGCAAATTTGATCACCTAACTCGTTATTCTTATTTCCAGGTCATTTATGAATATTTTAAAAAGCAGCAGGCCCAGCACAAATCCCTGGTGTACTATTCATCTTTCTCCATTGAGAAAATTGGCCATTAACCCTACTTTCTGCATATCTTTTAACCAGTTCCTGATCTACAATACTACACTGCCTCCTATTCCATGACTTTTTAATTTCACCAAGAGTCTCTCATGAAACGCTTTCAAAGGCTTTCTGAAAATTCATATAGACTATACCAAATGGCTCACATTTGTCTACCTGTTTATTCACTCCATCAAAAAAAAATAAGAGATTAGTAAGACATTGGCTAAATCCTTTTTGGCTTTCTACCATTAAACAATGACTATCTACATGGTCAGTAATTTTATTCTTTATAATGGATTCTACCATTTTATCCAGTACTGACGTCGGGCTCACTGGTCTATAGTTTCCCAGATCACCCCGGAACCCTTTTTAAAAAATTGGTGTTACATTGGACATTCCCCAATCTTCCAGTACTATAGATAATTTTAATGATAGTTCACAGATTACTAATAATAGGTCTGCAATTTCATTTTTCAGTTCTTTCAGCACTGTTGGATGTATACCATCCAGTCCAGGTGATTTGCTATTCTTCAATTTAACAAATAGTTGTAATACATCTTCCCGGTTTATTGATATTTTTTTTCAATTCTTCTGATACATCACCTTTATATACCATTTCAGGCATGGGTAATTTCCCTACATCTTTTTGAGTAAAGACTGAAGCAAAGAATTCATTCAGTCTCTGCGTTGTGTCCTCCTCACTTAGTGCCCCTTTTACCACTCTATCATCTAATGGTCCAACTGACTCTCTCATGGTTTTTTTGCTATCAATGTACTTGAAAAAGCTTTTATTATGCTTTTTTGTTTCCATGGCAAGTTTTGTTTTAAATTCTCTCTTTCCCTGCCTTAATAATGCCATTCATTTAACTTGCCAATATTTATGTTGTTTCCCATGTTAGTCATTTGTCTCCTTTTTTCCACTGCCTGAAAGATGCTTTTTTTGGCACAAGCAGCCTCTCTGACCTCAACTTTAAACAATGCTGGCAGTTTTTTGGCCTTCCTTCCACTTTTCTTAAAGTGTGGAATACATATAGTCTGTGCTTCCAAGATAATACTTTTAAACAATGTCCATGCTTGATGTAAATTTTTTTTTTTTTAATGCTTTATTTACGTTTTATAACAACAAAGGAAAGGAAGACATACAGCTTAAAAGACAAATACATACATAAAATGTGATACATACACCAAAGTAAACCCCTACCACCCCCCTCCCCCCTGCTTCTTCTCTAGAAACTAATCATTCCCGAAAACGGGCGTGTACTGACATTATTATGGTACAAAACCGAACGGTGATCTGAAACATGATGAGTATACATTAAGCAGACATGTCTGAGCAATGAGCAGAGTGTACATAATCATTGAGCATCTGCCATTTAGACAGGCGAAAGTGAGTTTGGATATGGGGAATAGCTCTCCGAGATATCTGCTCATATTTACTATATAAGCAGACGAGGTTCCACCATTCATTGGCAGTAATTCGAGAGCTATCCTTCCAATTCCTCGTGATTAAACATATGGCTATACCCAGCATGAAATCAAGGAGAAAGCGACCCCTCTTAGGAAGAGAGGGGACCTCCGCCACTGAGCGGAGTCCCACAATCTTCCAAGAAAGAGGCTCATGGAGGTGTAAGATAGATTGAATACGACTCCAGACCCGCCCCCAATAAACCTGCAGTTGAGGACATTCATAAAGAACATGAGCGAGGGTTCCCACAGCAGTATGGCAAGACCAACACTGGTCCCTAGCAGTTGTGTTCCATTTAGCTATTCTTTCTGGAGTATAAAAGCATCTGTGTGCAAAAAAGAAGAGAGTTTGGGTTACAGAGGCAGATCTGGAAACCCGCACCACTTTGCTCCAGAAAATCGCTCCATTGCGCAGGGGTTAAAGTGGTTTGCAGTTCGCGTTCCCAGGCTTGTTGAGCTCTACAGGTAGCAGTATCGGTACCCTGACATAATAATTTATAGAAGTTAGAGGCTACCCCATGCGTACTACTAAAAGAGTGAATTAGTTCTAATAGCCCGTCCTCAGTAGGGGCAGAGGGCGGCAGGATTTGAGCACTTTTGAGACAGTGTTGGAGCTGCATCAATTGAAAGTAATGTTTCGCTGGCAACGCAAATTCCTTTTGTAAATCAGAAAAGGTCTTCCAACGAGCTGCAGAGAAGAGTTGTTGGGGTGTCCAGATCCCCCTAGAGTACCAGGGTTTCCATGCGATCGTTTTATTTAGGACTTGAATTCTGGGGTTATTCCACAGCGGGAGTCTGTCTGGAGGACAAACAGTGGGACCCAGTGACCGAATGAGAGTGTTAAAGGCCGCAAGAGTATCGACATTCATTGGGGGATGGCGTGTGTCTACTTGATGGGACATGCCGGGGAGATGGGTCAACGGAATTGGGCTAGTTAGCTCCTCTTCAATGTCAAGCCAAACTGGTCTGTTGTCTGTTGATGCAGCTAGCCATCGGGCACCTTGTTTAAGTAGGAAGGCTTGATGATATCTAAGAAAATCAGGAAAGCGGGTACCCCCTAGTTCCTTCACAGACTGTAGTTTTTGTTTAGCTACTCTTGGTGGTTTTCCCTGCCAGAGATAACGGACGAGAAGGCCCTCTATGTCTTTGTAGGTATGTAGCGGGAGGAAACAGGGCAGCATTTCTAAAATATAGTTCACTTTGGGGACTATCATCATTTTGACGGTTTCTAGGCGGCCCCACCATGTAAGGGATAAGGGAGACCACCGATTTGTGAGCTCACGGACTTTGGAGACTACCTCCTTGGCATTAAAACTAATAGTGTCTTCTAAAGGAGAACAGTAGTGGACGCCAAGATATTTCACCATGCGGGATTGCCAAAGGAAAGGAAAGGCCTGCATGTCAGCCTCATGTACCCAGCGGTTCAGTGGGAATGCTACGGATTTGGTCCAGTTTATTTTATAGCCCGATAATTGCGAGTATCCGTCAATCAGGTCCAAGACAGCCGGGACCGAATCAAGGGATACAAAGAGCATAAGGTCATCTGCATATGCAGAGAGTTTAATCTCTCTGTGACTGAAGGGGACACCTCGAATACGTGCGGACTGTCTAATAAGGAGGGCGAGGGGTTCAAGAGCTAGATCAAAGAGCATTGGTGATAGGGGGCAACCTTGACGCGTGCCTCTTTGAAGATTAAAAGGCCGAGACTTAATGGCATTTACACAAATACTGGCAACGGGTTGAGAATACATGACTTGGAGGTATCGGAGGAAGCCCTCCCCAAAGCCATACCATCGGAGAACTGCAAATAAGAAGGGCCATTCCAAACGATCAAAGGCTTTTTCAGCATCTAGAGAAAGACCCACCCATGGGTGGTCTAAAGTGGCAGCACTGAATAGCACATGGCACAAGGTCCGAGCATTGTCAGCGGTGGAGCGGCCGGGTATAAAACCACATTGGTCGGGATGGACTAAGGTGGCCATCCTGTCAGATAGCCGGGTGGCCAAGATCGTTGCGAAGATCTTATAATCGGCATTAAGTAGGGAGATTGGACGGTAGTTGGCGGTTAGCAGCGGGTCTCTGCCTTCTTTCTCAAAAACTACCACATTAGCTGCAGAAAAGGATCCCAAAGAGGATGTATCTACCGCAAGGGCAGTAAAGTAAAGTTTTAAGTAGGGAACTAAATCTGCACTGAACGTTCTGTAGAATTCTGTCGGGAGACCATCAGGCCCAGCGGCTCGACCCGAGGCTGTTCGTTTTAGGGCAGAATGGATCTCTGAAGTAGAGAAGGGTTCATCCAGCGCATCCCTATCAGCTTCAGAAAGGGTCGGCCGCTGAATACCAGAAAACAAGCGCTCGAAGGTCTCAGATGAGAACTCACATTCAGATTGATATAGACGGGTATAGAAATCCCGAAAAAGTTCTACGATATCGGAGTCTGTGGTCAGTATGTCCCCTCCCTGTGGGGTGCGAAGGGCCGCTACGCGTTTGGCTTCTTTTTGACCTTTCAAGGCGTTGGCTAAAAGTCGACCGGCTCGGTTGCTTTCACGGTAATATGTCCCTTGCTGAAGTGCAATACTCTGAGAAGCTGCAGTTGAGAGGATTGCATTATATTGAAAACGGAGACGCTGTAAGCGAACTAAGACGCATGGGTCATTACGTGAAGTTAGAACTCGTTCGCCTGCTTTGATTTGTTGGTCTAGTATAAGGAGCTGCTGTTTACGCTGTTTCCGCAGGCGAATTTGATAACTAGTGATCGTTGCCCGAATGGCCGCTTTAAAACCCTCCCACCAAGCCCAATTTGCAGTGTCCTGGGGTAGATTAAAGTGAAAGTAGTCCTGTATGGCTGCACGAATTTCTAACTGGAACTCTGGTTGAGTTAATAGAGCTCTATCAAAGAACCAGGCCCCCGAATTCCCCTGGGGCGCAGTGGTGTGTAATTGAAAAGAAATAGCAGCGTGATCTGAGATATGTTGGGAGTGAATCTTTGCAGTGTCTACCTGTGGAACTAACAGTTTTGATATGAGAAAGAAATCTATGCGAGACTGGGATTTATGAGGGGAAGAGAAGAAGGTAAAGTCAAGCTCATTGGGGTGTAGTAACCTCCATAGATCGACTAAAGCAAGATCTTTGATCATAGAGGTAAGCGTCGTGTGACTCTTGGGGGGACCACTCGTCCTAGGCGGCTGTTTGTCAATCAGGGGATCAAGAACTAAATTGAAATCCCCCCCGATTATCAATGAAGTATTAGCAGAGGCCTGCGCAACCTGAGCAATGGTAGCAAAAAAGGCAGGGTCATCAACATTAGGAGCATAAAGGCATATACATGTGACTTCCAGGTTACCTATCTTGAGGTGAGCCCTGGACCATCTGCCAGCTGTATCTGAGCTAGTCGCAATGATAGTAGCATGCAGAGATTTCCTAACCAGTATGGCAACCCCACATTTCTTAGAAACGGCTGGGGAATAGGCGGCCACCATGTAAGGTTTAACATTGAGTTTAAGAGTTTCCTTCGAATTTAAATGCGTTTCTTGGAGGAAAATCAGGTCCGCAGCTTCATGACTTAGATAGCTCAGGATTTTCTTCCGTTTTATCGGATTATTGATGCCTTTTACGTTCAATGATAAAATCTTACATGGTGCCATCAATCAGTAAGAGACATTTTAGGTAAGGGCGCTTGAAAACATACAGCAGAAGCAGAATCTGTACAGCAATGACATAATCACCAAGTATACTGGCCAATACACCCCATATTGAAAAGCTTGTATCAAAGTAACTTAGAGAAGAAGCAAAACCCCCAATGAATATGGCGACCATATGTCTGCGGGAGGAGGCCCAAGAGAGGAGGATAAAGACATGAAAAAAAAAAAAAGAAAGAAACACCAGAGTCCATAATTAACACTGTCTCTGATATTCATCGAAGCTACTCTGGGTGGATGGAGTCGGGTCACAAATATCATCAAAATAAGGCAACAAACCGCCCTCGCCAGACTCTTTGCTGAACCGTGGCAAATCCAAAATGGCGGGTACAGCGGATATGAGAACGCTGGTAGGAACACTCTGGAAATCAGCGCATCAAGTCGGCTTCTTTAGCATCCAAAAACTCCGCTAGTAGATCAGGGTCCTCAAATGTTCTTGTCTGATTGTGTAGCGTGACTCGGAGCTTGGCCGGGTACATCAGGCCATAGCGTGCTTGTAATTGTTGAAGCCTCGGCCGGAATTCCAGAAAGCGCTTTCGGCGATCAACCGTGGGTTTAGCCAAGTCAGGATAGAAGGAAATCTTATGGCTCTCAAACTCCATATGGCCCTTTGCCCGGGAGGCGCTGAGAATTTGCTCCACTTGTTGATATCTCAAAAGTCGAAAGATGATAGGCCGCGGGGTCTTCCTGTTGAGCGTTATGTTGGTGGGTACACGATGAGCGCGATCGATCTCCAATTCTTTGGTAAAGGTGATTTGGAGCAGAGAAGGGAGGATTTTATATAGAAACTCCTTCATGTCTCCCGATTCCGCTCCCTCCGGTATGCCCACTAGTCGTAGGTTGTTGCGGCGCGCTCTATTATTGCCATCTTCCACTTCTTTCTGCAAGGCCCGCACCTGACGTTCTACTTTGTCGAGTTTGGACAACCGGACCGCGTGGGAGTCTAATATACTCTCCATTTTGTCCTGACGCGAGGAGAGCCCCTCTAGCCTGCCTTGCAATACACCAAGGTCTTCCCGCAGCGCTCGGAGTGCTTCCCCGTTTGACTGCACGAGGTCTTTAACCCCTCTGATCTCTGCGAGGATCTCCTGCTGCATTTCGGGGCCCTCGCATAGAGCCAGCCCCTTCTGCGGGGACGGGGGTTCAGTTTTGGAGCGTTTGCCGTGAGTAGCCGCTGGAGATCCAAATTCCAAGCGCGTAGGTTTGGTCCCTGCCATCTCACCAATGTGACCCGGTAAGATCAGAGCAGAAATTCAAAAATATCCGGTGTTAATTCAGGATTCTGAGTAGGCCTCTCGGGAGCCTCAGCGTTATGCGACCATCCCGCTGGACATCAGGCTCCGCCCCCTCGCTTGATGTAAATTTTTAACCTTTGCAGCTGCTCCTATTAGTTTTTTCCTCATTTTATTAGTTTTTGAAAGTTAAAAGGTAGTACTGTGGATTTCCGTGCCATCCTTCTTTCATTTATTTAATCAAATGCAATCACGCTATGATCATTATTGCGAAGTGGCCCCAAAACCCTTCTCTTGCACCAGATCCTGTGTTCCACTAAGGACTAGGTCCAAACTAGCTTCTCTTCTTGCCAGCTCATGAACCAGCGACTTCAAGGAGGAGTCATTTATTTCATCTAGAAACTTTATCTCTCTAGAATGTCCTGCTGTGACATTGTTCCCGTCAAAACCAGGGTAACTGAAATCACCCATTATTACTGTGTTGTTCCTTTTGTTAGCTTCCTTGATTTCTTTCAGCATTTCATCATCCATCTGTTCATTCTGGCCAGGCTGTCAGTCATATACCCCCTCTGCCATTGCCTTCCCCTTTTTACATGGAATTTCTATCCACAGAGATTCTACAATGTATTTTGTATCCTATAAAAATTTAATCGTATATGACTCAATGCCCTTTCTAACATAGAGCTCAACCCCTCCACCGATTTGATCTATCCTATCACAGTGTCTCATTGGTTGCCCTCCTTCCACAATGTCTCTGCAATGCTATATACTCTAACTCTTCCATCATATTTTTTAGACTACTAGCATTTGCATACAGGCATTTTAGAGGTTGTATTTTATTTATATTAATCTGGTTATCAGTTAATAGGGTTACTTTGGAATCTTTCAGCTCTGTATTTAAGGTCATCTGGGTTACTTTTATCATTATTAGAACCTCTCTGTTGGGATGTCCTAACTTATTTCGTTTGCTAGTTCAAGGATACATGCTTCTGAACCATGCGCTCTTGGGCGACAAGTCCACTTTCCCCTATTTTCTAGTTTAAAAGTTGTTCTATCTCCTTTTTAAATATTAATGTCAGCAGCCTAGTTCCATCCCAGTTAAGGTGGCGCCCATCCTTTCTGAAAAGCCCCTCTCTTTCACAGAATGTTGTCCAATTCCTAACAAATCCAAAATCCTCTTCTTTGTACCATGGTCTCATTCATGCAGTAAGACTCTGGAAATCTGCCTGCCTTTTGGGTCCTGCACATGGATCGGGAAGCATTTCAGAGAATGCTACCCTGGAAGTTTTGGATTTCAACTTCCTACCTAAAATTCTAAATTGTCCTCCAGAAGCTCCCTCCCATACGTTCCTAAGTCATTGATGCTCATATGTACCAAGACAGAAGAGTTCTTCCCAACACTATTTAAAACTTTGTCTAGGTGGTGCGTTAGGTCTGCTATCTTCACACCAGGCAGGCATGTTACTAGGCGATCATCACATCCACCAGACACCCAGATATCTACATGCCTAATGACTGAATTGCCAACTATAACAGCTATCCTAACCCTTCCCTTGTAAGCAGATAGCCTTGGAGAAATCTCCTCAGTGCAAAAGGGTTTTACATCTCTTGGCAGACAGTTCCTAGCTGCAGGATCACTTCCTGCCATACCAAGGTGTGACCTCTCTTTTCCATGGCAACTGAGAGACTGGAGGTGGGATTTCAGTACTACGTCCCTGTAGGTCTCTGTCTTTCTTATGTCCTCCAAGACTGCTACTCTAGCATCCAGAGATCAGACTCGTTTCCTGAGGGCAAAGAGCTCTTTGCACCAGGTTCACACGTAAAACCCTCACCAACTGGGAGAAAATTGTACATGTGACACTCAGTGGAAAAGATCAGATAGCCCACATCTTGCTGTTGGACTGCCATCCACATCTTATTTAGCTGCATTTATATCCTGCTTTTTGCTGGGTCAAAGCAGTTGGAGGATACGTTTAACATGAGGGGATATGAGACACATACACTAATACTTACAGGGAACATGGGCAATGGAGGGTTAAGTGGCTTGCCCAAGACCACAAGGAGCACCTATGGGACTAGAAACCCCAGTCCTTCTGGCCCAAGGTTGCTGTCCTCTAGTGGGATTTGAACTACTGACCTTCTGGCCTGTGATTCCTTGCCCCAACCACTAGGCCATTCCTCCCTTACTTTTAAGGTTTTGTTTAGCTTTTAAAATGTTTTACTTAAAGTTGCTAGGGATACTTGTACTGATATAAAT
The DNA here is from genome assembly GCA_033557465.1 of Ichthyophis bannanicus. Lineage (NCBI taxonomy): Eukaryota > Metazoa > Chordata > Amphibia > Gymnophiona > Ichthyophiidae > Ichthyophis > Ichthyophis bannanicus. Next base: position 1,055,458,515 of record CM066033.1, on the reverse strand, counting down.
ATATCAATTAAGTTTAAGAGGCTTTCTTCACCTCAAGATTAATTAAATTCAGGACCTTAATTGATTTATTCCTGGTGAGAGAACCAGCTGAAACTGCAAGTGAATTTGACCACCTCTCCCCGTTTACATAGAAACATAGAAATATGATGACAGAAAAAGACCACATGGCCTATCTAGTCTGTCCTTCCATATCAACAACTACAACAGTCCCCTTTTTTCCTTTAGAGATCCTCTGTGTTTTCCCATGCTTTTTTGAATTCAGTTACTGTCCTCATCTCTACCACCTCCACTGGGAGACTATTCCACGGATCCACCACTCTTTTCGTAAAGGAATTATTTCTGCATATCACTCTTGAATCTATCCCCCTTCACCCTCATCCCATATCTCCTCGTAGCAGAACTTGCTTTCAATTGAAAGAGGCTCTCCCCCTGAACATTTATGCCATGGAGGTATTTAAACATCTCAATCATATCGCCTCTATCCCGCCTTTCCTCTAAGGTGTACATATTAAGATACTTAATTCTGTCCTCGTATGCTTTATAATGAAGACCACTACCATTTTAGTAGCCACCTTCTGCACCGACTCCATCCTGCTCACCTCCTTTTGAAGGTGCGGTCTCCAGAATTGCACACTATACACCAAATGAGGATGCACCAAAGACTTATACAGAGGCACTATCACCTCCTTTTTTCTGCTATCCATTCCTCTCCGTATGCACCCAAGCATCCTTCTAGCTTTTGCTGTTGCCTTTTCTACCTGTTTAGCTACTTTAATATCATCAGACACAACCACGTCTAGGTCCCGCTCTTCTTTAGTGGACAAAAGTACTTAGTAACATAATAACATAGTAAATGACGGCAGATAAAGACCAGTATGGTCCATCTAGTCTGCCCAGTACGATGGCAAGAGTAGTTGCACCTGCTGCTCTGTGGAGGACACCCCTCCCCATGTCTTTGTTTAGGGGTGAACCCACCACTCCATGTAGGACACCCCTATTTGTTGAGAAATTAGATGATTCAGTTTATTTTGATTTTATCCTGTTACTGTAAAGGGATTCACTATGTCTGCCCCATGCCATTTTGAATAACCGAGGTATCCGGATGCCCGACCCGGGCCTCAGCCCCCCTTCCACACCCCCCCCCCACCTCAACCCGCAGAACCTCCACACCCCCGACAAAGCACACAGACTTCAGATATTGGTGCAAACTATGCTTAGTCGCAGCTTTAACTATTAACGGTAAAACACCGGCCCAACATGGGCCAACTCAATAATCAGAACAATACAGAATACCACCCCCCCCCCACCCGTCCTCCGGATGGTGTCCCCCCACCAGCCATAGTAGCAAAGTGGCAGCACCATCCAACCCCCCCCCCCCCCCGCATACCCCTTGGCGCCCGCCTCGCCGTATTAGCAAAGGCTGGCTGAAGGGGTTGCCTATATCCGGGTTGAGACCCCAGCCGGGACGTCTCCCCCCAACCTGAAGAGCCGAGCCGCTCAACTGGGAAGCGGCATAAAGCTGACATGAGCCACCGGGTCGACGAGCACCAGCTCGCCACCCCGCTCACCTTCCCTGAACACGCCCCCCCACCCCCCGCTGCAACAGACACACGCCCCCCCCCAACCCTGCTAAAGGAAGGGAGGGAGGGCGGGAACCTTCTCGCAGGCCCGAGCAAGGAGGAAGAGGGAGATCGCCAGTGGGCGATCCCTCCTTGCTCGCACAGGCCACGCCCCATGACCGCCTATGCGGACCAATCCGCAGACGCCACGGGGAGGACGTGAGGGGCCCGCAAGCACGCAAGCCTGCCCGTGCCCCCTCCCGGCCCACAGCCGAGCAGAGGGCTGCCACGTGGTCGGGCCCCAGGAACCCGGTTACCCGGCCAGCCGCGGGACCGGGGCCCATCGGCTCAGCCATCATAACCGAGGTATCCGGATGCCCGACCCGGGCCGCAGCCCCCCTTACACCCCCCCACCTCAACCCGCAGAACCTCCCCACCCCCGACAAAGCACACAGACTTCAGGTATTGGTGCAAACTATGCTTGGTCGCAGCTTTAATTATTAACGGTAAAACACCGGCCCAACATGGGCCAACTCAATAATCAGAACAATACAGAATACCACACCCCCCTCCACCCGTCCTCCGGATGGTGTCCCCCCACCAGCCATAGTAGCAAAGTGGGAGCACCATCCAACCCCCCCCTCCCCCGCATACCCCTTGGCGCCCGCCTCGCCGTATTAGCAAAGGCTGGCTGAAGGGGTTGCCTATATCCGGGTTGAGACCCCAGCCGGGACGTCTCCCCCCAACCTGAAGAGCCGAGCCGCTCAACTGGGAAGCGGCATAAAGCTGACATGAGCCACCGGGTCGACGAGCACCAGCTCGCCACCCCGCCACCGGCGCTAGGTAGCTCACTATCCTAGCGCCGCCCCCGCCACCGAAAGCTGCGACCAGCACCAATACTCCAAGGCCTCCTGCCAGTCATTCAGAAGTAAATCCTGCCCCACCGGGGCAAGGTGGACCCCATCAAGCCGATACAGGCCAGCACAAGCGACATCCGCCCAAGGGTGGCGAACCTGGAACCCACCCGTCTGCTCTACCCAGCGCCCAATCTGACGGTTGATCTTGCACAGACCCCTTGACCAGCGCCGCTGGGTCCGGCAAGCCGGGCGGGGTATAATGTCCGACCAGAGGATGGCCACTCCAGGGAGGACCACGCGCAACTGGGCAATGTCACTCTGAATCGTCATGATGAGGTGCCAGCAGGGCCAACAGGCGACGTCATTGCCCCCCAGGTGAAGCAGCAGCCCGACCGGCCGCCGCCGCCGTCCCATCTCCGTACGAACACAGTCCAGGAGCTGTCCCCAATGCATGCCGCGGCAACCCAGCCAGCACAGACGCACTCCCTTCACAGCGAGGCCAAGGTGGGTACCCAACGGCCGAACCGCCGCTCGACGCTCAGCCCAGTAGACAAAGGAGTGTCCGATGACCCACCATTCACCAGCCGACACGCCATCTGAAAGCAGAAAAGAGCGGACTACCACCAGCCCGCCACTCTGCAAAAGGAAGACAAAAGGTTAGTACCCCCCGACCCCCCCCCTACCCCCACAGCACGACTCCAGCGAGCCGCCCGCCAAGCACATCAACACCATGGCACTCAGTCAGGGGCCGATGGGCGAACGTGCCCCGCATAGGCCCCCGAACGCCATCGGCCGATGTGCTGAATCACCCGTGAGTCCAGACCAGCAGCCGCCGCACTAGTAGCCGCTCCTATCCGGAACGAGTGCGAAGCATAACTACGCTCGGGGTAACCCAAAGTGCGCAGAACAAGGCGTAACACAGCCGTGAACTGAAACTGGGTCACCGGCCGGCCATCCGCATGGACGAAGAACTGGCCACCAGCCCCCGGACGCTGGCTCACGTACGCACGCAAAGCACGAACGGGACAAGACAAGAGGGGGGAAATGGCACACAGCAGGAGCCAGCCCCCTAGTCCGGACTGATCCGTCTTGGACCGCGACAGGAAGATCCGGACACGCGCTGGATCGACCTGGACATGCCCCACGTCAAGCCCCCCAAAAGCCCCCCGCCTCGCCGACCGAGGAACCAGCTCAGACACCCGAATGGCGCCGAAAAAGGCCGTCGTAAACAGCGCCTGGAACAACACTGCTTCGAAGCTCGAAGACGCCACCCGTGGCAACAGCGCACAGATCCGCAACAAAAGCTCGTGGGATACCGGCAACTGCCAATCCCGCGACCGCGGCATCCCGCGGGCCCAACCGGCGAGCAGCCGCCCGACTAAAAAGGAGACACGGGGGTTCCCCCAACCCGCAGCCTTGCAAAAGAAAGAGAAGCCCGCCAACGCACCAGTGACCGCCGACCGAGCCCACCCCTCCTTCCTCGCCCATAACACGAAGCGGCCAACTAAACCATCCGAAACCGCCCCCCCGGACCAACCGTACGTTCTCAGAAACTCACTCACCTGAGAGTAGCCCCGTCGATAAGACACCCAGGTACTGCGCGCCACCGATGCCGCAAGCAGCGCCATTAGGTCAGGGTCCCAATCTTCCAGAGATGCTCCGGAACCCGAGAAGGCAACTCGTCCGCCCCCGGAGCCAAACGCCGAAACTGCACCCACTGAAAACGGGATAATGCGTCAGCAATGGCATTCTGAGAGCCCGGCACATGCCGAGCCCGGGCGATGACATTTAGGCGCAAGCAGGCTAGCACAAAGACCCTCATCAAAGACGCCACCCTGGGGCATCGAGGAGCATGTCGATTAATGACCTCGACGACCGCAGCATTATCACACCAGAAGACCACCCGCCGATCCCGCAAACGATCCGGCCATACCCAGAGGGCCACAACGATGGGGAAGAGCTCCAGGAAAGTATTATTCCGGACCAAACCGGAGCTCACCCAGGCCGCAGACCAAGGCTCAGCACACCAGGAACCATGACAAAAGGCCCCAAAACCAGAACCGCCCGCCGCGTCGGTGAACAACTGAAGGTCAAGATTAGAGAGCTCCGGCAACTGAAGGACGGAGCACCCGTCAAAGCCAGCCAGAAAAGCGTCCCATACCCGCAGATCCTCCCGCATCCCCGCGGAGACCCGGATCCGATGGTGAGGCAGCCGCAGCCCAGCCATGGCCAAGGATAAACGCCTCGTGAAGGGGCGCCCCATGGGAAGGACTCGGCAAGCAAAGTTGAGGTGACCAACCAGCGACTGGAGGACGCGGAGGGAGGCCTTCGCGGCAGAGCCGACGGAGGCCACCAACTCCCGAAGATGGCGAACCTTCGGCGGCGGCAAACGAACCACCATGGCAGCCGTGTCAATCTCAATGCCAAGGAAGGTGAGGTAAGTGCCCGGGCCGACCGTTTTATCACCGGCGATGGGAACGCCGAAGGCGGCAGCTACGCGTTGAAAGGTGCTCAAGAGGGTGGAACAGGTGGGGGCCCGCTCAGGCCCGACAAACAGAAAATCATCGAAGTAGTGGACAATACCCGAGGCTCCCGACTGCCGTTCAACCACCCAATGCAAGAAGGTACTGAAAGCCTCGAAATACGCACAAGAAATAGCACAGCCCATGGGCATGCACATGTCGATGTAGTGCCGCACCTCGAAGCAAAACCCGAGCAAAGGGAAGGCCAAGTGATGCACCGGCAACAGGCGGAAAGCCGATTCAATGTCCACCTTGGCCAGGAGGGCGCCGTGCCCGCACTGCCGAACCAGTGCGACGGCAGCATCGAAAGAGGAGTAGTGCACCGTGCAGAGCTCGCGGGGTATAAGGTCATTCACCGAAGCGCCCGGCGGGCAAGAGAGGTTGTGTATCAACCGAAACTTGCCCGGCTCCTTTTTGGGAACCACCCCCAACGGTGAGACTGTGAACGGGGAAAAGGGGGGTTCCAGGAACGGACCCGCGATACGGCCAAGCGCGCACTCTTCCGAGAGCTTCTGCCACACGAATTCCCGGTGCAGCCGGACGGAGGCGGCATTGCGGGCTCCCCCGCGCCCAGACGCACCCAGAACGGGGATGCGGAAACCCCGGGAAAACCCCCCAAGAAGCAAACCGGCCGCCCCGCCCCGACGGGATCGCCCGTATAAGAGCAGCCACGGATGCATAGCCTCAACCTGTACCGGGGTCCGGGCCGAGACCACCGCAGCCTCACTTACCCCCCGCGGGCCCTTTGCGTGTGCACTTAGCAGCCGGGTGCGCACCCCCACACAAGGAGCAAGCGTGCTTGAACTTGCAGTCAGGAAAGGGGCAGGACGCCTTATTGAAGCGCCAGCAAACGTCCCCCCCGACGGCGCGCCCCCTCTGCTGCAGCAAAACGGGGGCGGGGGCACGAAAGGAGCGCCCACCAGCCCCCAACGGGGATGGCCCAGCCTTGGCGACCGCCGAGCCAGACCCCCCAACCCGACCCCTTACGGACATCTGGGTCAGCCACAGATTGATGTCATTCGTTCCCCACTGCAACTGACAGTTCTCTTCCATCTGGTCACGAAACTCCTCATCGTAATTCAACCAGGCCCACCCCTCGTGGGCCTGGGACGCCGCCAATATATTATCAGCATGGGCCAGCAAGGCCCCGTACTGCTCCGGGAAGTAGTGCCCCCAAACACTCGCCAAACGCAGGAAAGCGTGGGTCCAGTTGAGGGTGTTGCGAGAAACCTTACGCACCCTGCCCGCTTTCTCGTCTTCCTTGCGCTTCCACCGGCTCTCCCCGGAGCGCTTCCGACCATCGAGCAAACGGAAGATGTCGATATATTTGCGGCGCTTAATCCGCCGGCGCAACTTCCGCGGCACGGACTCCCACAGTTCGGAACAACATATAACGGGGGCGCCACCAGACGCCCCACCATCCGCCGCTCCCGGAACTGAGCCGCGCGAAGAGGCCGAAGAAGATGACGAGGAGGAAGAGGAAGAGGACGCTCGCCGGCAGCGGCGCGCCCGCTTGCGCTTCCCTTTGGCTTTGCCCACCCCGGCGGAGCCCGAAGCGGAGTCCCCCCCCACTACCTCGGCCCCTCCAGTATACTCACCAGGCGTCCCAGAAGAGGCAGCAAGAGTACCCTCGGAGGACCCACCGGGCGCCGGAGGACCCAGCTCAGCCGTGGAGACCTCAGGACCCGCACCGGCCAGCCTGTCCGCAGAAGCCATGGAGATGGACGGTGTTGAAGTCATCGGGACCTGCGGAGGAAAGGGAGAAAAACAAGCAGCAGAGACCCCAGGGGTACCGGGAGCCACCGGCGGGCCGACCCCCCACACACGAGCCGAAGGCCCCAACCCACCAGCCTCCCAGGTCGCCGCTCCCGCAGCTGCACCATGCCCGTCGCCAAACCAGCCCCCCCCAACCCCCACCCCACGGCCCCACACCCCCCCACGGGACCGCTCCATAAGCCCAGGAGGCCGCAGGGGCGAAGAAGCCGTGAGGTGGAAGAGGGAACCAAGGGATTGGGGGTAGGACCCCTCTCCCCAGAGGGAGAGGAGGCGAGCGGAGGGTAGCCAGCGCCCACCTCCCAGGGGCAGTTGGGAACCGGGGCCCCCGATGACCCAGGCCCGCCAACGCCCAGACTATCTGTACCTTCGGGCCCTACTAGCGCGGCCGGCGAGGGAACCCCACCGGATGCCCCCCCAGGAGGGACCAACTCATCCTGGGAGGCACACTCGAGCACGCTGACGGGCGCAGGGCCCTCGCCCGCTCTGCCGCGGCCCCGAGCCACGCCCACCCGGCTGCGCCCCCGCCCTTGCCGGACCCCGGAGAGGGCCCTGGCCGTCGAGGGCGGAGAACGCGGGGCCCGACCACGGCCCGTGGGCCGCGCCACACCGCGCCCCCTAGCAGCGCCACGCGCCCCTTGGGCCGCCCCTCGCGACCCCTTGGCCGCCCCCCGCGATGGGACCCTCCGGGCCATGAGCAAGGGGTACACCAAACAAGAAGTAGCCCACCCCCACGGGGCACGTAGCCAAAGAGCAGCTCAGGACCCACTGACTGCAGCAGCCGCAGCAGCCTCGTGTTGTTGTTTTTTTGTTTTTGTTTTTTAAGCGGCACCCGGCGCCCCCAGAAAGCAGCAGGGACAAAGGGTGACCCAGCAAAAGGGGACCCAGCACCCCGCTAGAGGAGCCGGCCGCCGAGGAACACAGGGAAAGCCCCCCCCCACCCACGTGCTAAGCGGCAAGCACACACAAGGTGCGCCGCGAGAAAAATTAAAAGGGGAAGACGACCGGGCAGCCTCGTGGGGCGAACCCAGCCAAACCAGCGCTCGGGGGCAGAGGGGAAAGACCAAAACCCGCCCCAGAAGAACAAGGCCCCAAAGCCAAGGCCCAACTCACCAGCTCTCCTCCGCGGCGCAACCTTCTCGCAGGCCCGAGCAAGGAGGAAGAGGGAGATCGCCAGCGGGCGATCCCTCCTTGCTCGCACAGGCCACGCCCCATGACCGCCTAGGCGGACCAATCCGCAGACGCCACGGGGAGGACGTGAGGGGCCCGCAGGCACGCAAGCCTGCCTGTGCCCCCCCCCCGGCCCACAGCCGAGCAGAGGGCTGCCACGTGGTCGGGCCCCGGGAACCCGGTTACCCGGCCAGCCGCGGGACCGGGGCCCGTCGGCTCAGCCATCATTCCGTCACCGTGTTTGCTCCCACCACTTCCATCGGGAGGGCATTCCAAGCATCCACCACCCTTTCAGTGAAAAAGTATTTCCTGACATTGCCTTTCAATTTACCACCTTGCAGCTTCATGTTATGCCCTCTAGTTTTACAGCTTCCCCGTCTTTGGAAGAGGTTTGTTTGTTCATTATTTCCCATGAAGTATTTAAAGTTCTGAATCACATCTCCCCTGTCCCTCCTCTCCTCCAAAGTGTACATGTTTAGGTCTTCAAGTCTCTTCTCATAAGGCTTCTGATGTGGGCTCCAAATCATTTTGGTCACCTTCCTCTGAACAGTTTCCAGTCTTTTTACATCCTTTGCAAGATATGGTCTCCAAAACGGAACACAGTATTCCAAGTGATGCCTCATCAGTGACTTGTACAATGGAATAAGTACCTCTTCCTTTCTGCTGGTAATTCCTCTTTGTATGCAGCCCAACATCCTCCTGTCTTTTGCCACCGCCTTGTCGCATTGTTTTGCCACCTTGAGATCTTCAGAAATAATCACACCAAGGTCTTTCTCCTGATCCATGCACACCAACCTCTCACCACCTATTGCGTACATTTCCCTTGTATTTCTGCTACCCAAGTGCACGACTCTGCACTTCTTTGCATTTAATCTTAATTGCCAAGCATTAGACCATTCTTCCAGCTTTTGTTGATCGTTCCTCATGTTAACCACTCCCTCGGGCGAGTCCACTCTGTTGCAAATTTTTGTGTCAACTGCAAAAAGACAGACTTTTCCATTCAGTCCTTCAGCAATATCACTCACAAATACATTGAACAGTGCTGGGCTCAGGATTGACCCCTGGGGCACCCCGCTAATCACCTTCCCTTCATCCAAGTGAGCTCCATTTACCATCAACTTCTGTCGTCTGTCAGTCAACCAATTTCTGATCCAATTTACCATCTTGGGATCCATCCCCATGCTACTGAGTTTATTGATAAGCCTCCTATGAGGAACAGTATCAAAGGTTTTGCTGAAATCCAGGTAGATGACATCTATCACATGCCCCTGATCTAGTTCCCTGGTCACCCAGTCAAAGAACTCAATCAGATTTGTTTGGCAAGATTGTCCTTTGGTAAAACCATGTTGCCTCGGATCTTGCAACCTGTTGGTTTTCAGAAAGTCCTACAGGGCTCAGGGAGGAGGTGGTCTGGCTTCCCCCACCATCCAACAACTGGGGCTAGCCGTATGCCATACCTACACCTACTTTATGTCTCCATTCAGCAGGCCAAGCCTCCCCAGCGGAGAACCACACACATCCCCGCAACCTGAAGTGTGCCCTCATAAATGCATGCTCGGTCCATAAAAAATGGCCATCCGTGGCCGACCTGCTATCCGCTCATGACCTGGACATCCTACTACTCACCGAGACATGACTGTCCACCTCAGACACCTTCCTCCTTCACCAGCTTGTCCCCCCCAACTTCTCCATCCACACCTGCCACAGGGATGATCGTAGAGATAGAGGAGCACTCATCCTGACCAAGATGGAGCTACAATTCCAGTTGATCTCTGCCAGCAGCACTACGCAGCTCGACCTCCTCACCATAGCCAATAAACACAGCACCATCAACATAGTCTACAGAGCGCCCTCCCCTTCCTCGGAGGATTTATCAACAATAACACAGGTCTGCAACTAAAAAGCTGTTTGATTATTTTCATCTAATTTCCATGTATTTTGGTGTGCTGAAAACAAATAAAATATTGAAAAAACTCCTAGATGTCATGATTTGCCACAACATGCAAAATTGTCTTCAAATTTATCAATTTTTTTTCAAATTACTATTAATTAATTCACAAAAGTGCATTTAAGATATAAAATGCCCAAAAAAACTTAAAGGGGTTGTCCGAGTATGTAAAAAAAAAATATAGCACTGCAAATCTGATGGTCAGCAATATATACATAAGCTAAGCAAGTTTTAAGTCCGTGCTTCTAATGGTAGAAGGGGTTAATCTTTCCTGAAGAATCCAGTGGGAGGGAGACACAGGGCAGATAGCAGCAGCTCCGGTCAGTGCAGGGGGGCGTGGCCAGCACTGTGACATCTCGTGTACAGACACAGAGCTGCTCTCTTCTGCATGCCACACTTGTGCACGAATCATCATCAGTTTCTTGGTTCTAGGCTGTTCACACTTTTTCATCGCAATTCGTGTTAGCTCGTCATTCTTCAACCGTTATGTTATGACTCCGCGAAAGTGTATTAATTCGCCAGACAGTTTCTGTTTCATCTGTGGTGACTATACAGTGTTGAAGCAACAGCAGAATATTACAGACTTTGTGAATAAAGTATACTTTGCATACATTGGACTAAAAATTGGAGATCAAGATAAAGTCTGGGTGCCTCATAAAGTGTGCAAATGGTGTGTTGAGGACCTCCGAAAGTGGTTCAAGGGTAAGAAAAAATCTTTCCGTTATGGGATTCCTATGGTATGGCGAGAGCAAAAGAACCATAGTGACGACTGTTACTTTTGTTCATGTGATGTGAAAGGGTTTAATTCCAAATGGAAGCATTCCATTTCATACCCCAATCTTCACTCGGCAATTCATCCCATCCCCCATGGCACAGATATACCAGTACCCAAGCCCCCTGCTACCGATGAAGGTGAAGTCATACCTGAACCAGATGACGAATCAAGTTCTGACTTTGAAGATGATACAAGACCAAAATTGTTTTCTCAGGAGGAGATGAATGATTTGGTAAGAGACTTGAATCTTCCCAAAGATGCCGCTGAGTTACTCGGATCAAGGCTGAAAAGCAAGAATTTATTGTTGCCTGGAGTGTCATCTTCATGGCTCAGACATCGTGAAAAGGAGTTCGTTCCTTACTTCGCCCAGGAAAACAAGTTGGTTTATTGCATCGATATCGAAGGTCTGATGGGTCAATTTAAAATCCAATATGATTCAGAGCAATGGCATCTTTTTATAGATTCTTCAAAAAGAAGTCTCAAAGCAGTTTTACTCCACAATGGTTTTTACGCTTCCATACCTGTAGGTCATTCCGTACACTTGAAGGAAACCTACGAGAACTTGGAATTGGTTCTTCGTAAACTTAAATATGAAGACCATGGTTGGCAAGTGTGTGGGGACTTGAAGATCTTGTGCATGCTGCTCGGGCAACAAGCTGGGTATACCAAATATCTTTGTTTTCTGTGTCTATGGGACAGTCGAGACCGACAAAATCACTGGACCAAGAAGAGTTGGCAGCCGAGGGTGCTAACAGTCGGTGAAAAAAATGTCCTCCGAGAAACTTTGGTACTTTCCCATGAAGTTCTTCTACCACCTCTCCACATAAAATTGGGATTGATGAAGCAATTCATAAAATCACTTCCAAGAGATGGAGAATGCTTCAAATACTTGGTCACCAAGTTTCCAGGCCTGTCGGAGGCAAAATTGAAGGAAGGTGTGTTCGTCGGACCAGACATTAGAAGGCTTATAGTTGATCAAGAGTTTGTCAATACCATAACGGATCCTCAAAAAGAAGGGTGGATTGCATTTAAAGAAGTCGTACAGAAATGTTTAGGCAATAACAAAGATCCTCACTACAAAAAGATCGTTGGACGAATGCTGGAAGCATTTCAAGCTTTAGGTTGCCTGATGAATTTTTAAAGTGCATTTCCTCCAGTCCCACCTTGACTACTTTCCTGAAAATTTTGGAGCTGTGAGTGAGGAACAAGGTGAACGATTCCACCAAGACATTACAGAGATGGAAAGGAGGTACCAGGGAAAATGGAGCATTACAATGATGGCAGACTACTGTTAGATGCTTCAGAGAGACATTCCAGATGCTACTCACAAGCGTAAATGCACCAAGAAGAGCCTCACAAGGAAGAAGAATCGAGTTTAGTGTGTGTAGGTGAGCTCAAAAAAGGATTTTCATGAAAATATTGTAATAAAACTTTAATTTTATGTCTATTTCCATTTATTTTGAGGTATTGCCTTATTTAACATAGTTACCTAAATTGTCAGGAAACATAATGTCCTATGACAAACTGGAAGTCATTTTCGGATTCAGCGCACCAAAAAACATAAAAATTACGTGGAATAACCAAAACAGCTCTCGAAAAATTTTTTTTTGCAGACCTGTGTAATCGACCTCGCTTACAATCCCAAGAACCCTCGCACGCCAAACTGGGTGCTGGACGATTTCAGTCTCCCTGCTCTCCAAGACACCCATGCCAAGGCCTTCCTCCAGGCACTTAAAGAGCTAGGATACACACAGATAATCAGCGCCCCTACTCACAAAAAGGGAAACATGCTGGACCTGATCTTTGCCCCATGGTCAGTCTTAGACCCTAAGCATGACCTTGCTCTATCCATCACCCCAGTCCCATGGTCTGACCACAGCCTGATAAGATTCCAGATGCCAACCCACCCCGACCACATTAGCTCCCAGACCTTAGCCAAGGCTCCTACAGTACCCTCAAGATGTTTCCAGCCATTCAACAAGGAGGAAATTCTGAACAGAGCCCAGCCTCTCCGTAACCCACCAGCGCACAGTCTCGATGAAATGATCTCCACATGGAACACTAGCCTGGATGCCATCGTTCATCTACCACCCACTAATAAGCCATCAGGAAAAAGGCAGAACACTCCATGGTATTCCCCTGAGCTACGGATATTACTTCTCCACCTTAGAAAGCTTGAGAGACATTGGCATCGTTCACCCTCAACTGAGAACCATGAATCATACATTGCTCATCTAAGAAGGCACCGTGAAGCAGTTACAGCGAGAATGAAGCAATTCCATGCAGAGAAACTGCAACGCTCCCTAAACAAGCTGCACAACCTTTTCAACCTAATCAAGACCCTAAGAAAAGAGCCCTCCCCTACCCAACCAAGACTGCCAGACTTACAGGAATTCACTGACTACCTGCAGGCCAAAATGAGACAGACCAGCGGGACCACAAACATCTCCCCCTCGCATGGGACACACCACCCAATCCCACCACCTACCCTCTTGCCTCCAGCCATGAAGGACACCTGTGACATCCTCACCACTTTCGTGGCCCCAACCAAGAAAGGCATTCAAGACATCATCACAGCCATAAACACCACCACAGCTCCAAACGACCCTTGTCCGGCATTTTGGATAAAATCGCTGCGTGTTGGCCTTAGCCCATTCCTGACCAGACTCATAGAACTATCATTTTTGACTGGAACCTTCCCCTGAAGCCTGAAGGAAACAGCTATCAGACCTCTTCTAAAAAACAACAAGCTGGACCCAGCAAAGGTAGACTCCTACGGGTCAATCTCAAGTATCCCTCTTCTGGCAAAGATTATTGAGAAGGTCGTCCAATGCTAACTACACCACCACACCGAGACAAGCGCTCCCCTTGACCCATGTCAGCATGGTTTCAGGGAGTCACATGGCATCGAGACCCTGTTGACCATTCTATTCAGCTCCTTAACCATCGGATTGGACAACATCAAGCAAGGGTTTGCCCTGATCTTCATGGACATTGCTGCAGCCTTCAACTCTGTCAGCCACGAAATACTCCTAACGTGTCTTAAGGAGAAGGGCATCCACGGTACAGCGCTAACCTGCTGCGAGTCATATTTATCAGACAGATGGCAGCACAATCGAACCGGCTGCTCTACCTCCAAACCGTTCCCACAAGAGAAAGGTGTGCCACAGGGATCATCAATTTCAGCCCTACTTTTCAATGTATACATGCAGCCCATTTGTGCTCTCATCCACTCCTTCAATATCAACTTCCTGATCTATGTCGACGACATCCTGCTTTACATGCCTATCTCAACAGAGCATCCAGATCTCTCACCACTAACAGCCTGCTTCGATGCCGTCACTGATTGGCTACATACACAGAGGCTTAGAATAAATTTCAACAAGACGGAGTTCCTCTTTATCACCAGGAACCCAGCATTCACCCCGCCCACCTCACTGAAAGTATGAGATGCTCAGCTCCTCAGCAAGCCCACAGTACGCTATCTAGGGGTCACACTAGACCAACAGCTCAACATGAAAGCCCAGATCAGTAACATGGTCAAAGCGGTCTGCCACAAAATAAGGACACTCCGTCACCTACGACAGCTGCTCGAGCCAGATGACTTCAGGACAATCTATCAAGCTCTAGTAATCCCACATTTTGATTATGCTAATGCAATACTACATGGACTCCCAAACAACACGCTAAATCCACTGCAGCTTGCAATGAATGCAGCCACTAGAATCTTGCATGGAGCCGCCAGGAGGGAACACATAACCCCAATCTTGAAGCACCTGCACTGGCTGCTGGTACACTGCAGACTTTCCTTTAAATTGCTATTGATGACCTTCAAAGCCATCAACAAGTGCACCTCTACCTCCCTCACGGACCTCATCCAGTCCACCCCCTCAACAGAGCTAGGAGATCAGCTGCCGCTAATATGCTGATACTCCCGAAGGCGATTACAAAATGTTCACAGTCAACAAGAAACAGAGCCTTCGCGCTATATGCACCCACATGCTGGAACGCCCTTCCACCTGCCATTCGGGCCATCGCCGACCTCGCCCAGTTTAGGAAGGCGCTGAAGCACCATCTTTTCCTTAAACACTATACTGATTCAGATGACATCTCACAACCAGTTACACCCAGGAACCAGGCCATCATCCCCAGCACAGCCACCCTGCACGATTGCAGCCCCACTCTCTAGATCATGACACACTCTGCAGGTGGAATGTGTACATACTCTGACCGGTCAATCTGTATATAGTTAAACAAATCTGTAGATAGTTGTGAGCTGACCACGTCACCTTTGACAGCCAGCTTGCCTGTACATAGTTACCCTGTTAGCCCCGTTTAGAAACCCCTGTTCATTGTAAGTCCAGTGTAGGTCCTGCCTGCACTGCACGAGTTGTTAACTGTAAACCACACTGATTCTAAAGAGTGCGGAATAAAAAAGACATTAAATAAATAAAAGAAATAAATAAAGCTCACTATTTGCTCTTTCAGGAGCGCCTCCGTTACTTTTCCTGCCACTGAGGTAAGGCTCACAGGCCTGTAGTTTGACAATTCTTCCCTGTCACCGCTTTTGTGTAGAGGTACGACATCAGCCATTCTCCAATCCTGAGGAACCTCTCCTGTTTCTAAGGATCTGTTGAAAACATCCTTTAACGGCCCTGCAAGAACTTCTCTGAGCTCTTTCAGTATCCTTCCAATACAAGCAAGAATCAAGTACAAAGCTATCCTACTCATCCACAAAACTATCCACCAAACAAGAAACACCTCACTCCACTCCCTGCTGTCTCGCCCATCCCACAACAGACTAACCAGACATTCCTCCAATAACTCTATCGTTGTCCCCCACAAAAGAACCAAATCCACACAACGGACCTGCAACAGAGCCTTCGAACTTTACGCTCCATCCCTCTGGAACTCTCTACCAAACCATATCAGGACCAACACTGACATCACATCATTTAGGAAACAACTGAAGACAATCCTATTCCGTGAACATCTCTGAACAGAAATACCACCCCATCCACATGACCTAATGCTTAGATTCAGCAGAAGCATACATGTCCATGTCTACCCTAATCGTTAATTGTTGCCCCTGGTGATGGCCCCACCCTTAAAATTGCCCCCCCTATGTTATATGTTTCACCGCTTTGACCCGGTGAAAAGCGGGATATAAATGCAGTTAAATAAATAAATAAATAAATAAATCCTGGGATGTATCCCATCCGGTCCCATGGCCTTGTCCACTTTCAGTTTTGCAAGTTGTTCTAACACTTCATCTTCTGTGAATGGTGTGGTATCTACTTCACTCCCATTTTTATATTTGGGAGTCACAGGTGGTCCATCTCCAGGACTTTCTTTAGTAAAAACAGAGCAGAAGTATTCGTTTAGCAATTTTGCTTTTTCAATGTTACTTTCCACGAGTCCGTTCCCAGCACTTCTGAGTCCTGCAATTCCACCTCTGATCTTCTTTCTTTCCCGAATATACCTGAAGAAAGTTTTGTCGCCACACTTAACATCTTTAGCCATCTTTTCCTCTGCCTTTGATTTTGCTATCCTTATTTCTCTCTTTGTCTCTTTGAGTTTGATCCTGTATTCATTTCTGTATTCCTCTGTTTGTAAGCTTTTGAATTTTGTGAAAGCTGTGTTTTTTGCCATTATTTGAGCAGCCACTTCTTTGGAAAACCAAATAGGTTTTCTTCTCCTCTTGTTTTTGTTTACTTTTCTTACATAGTTATCTGTTGCCCCTTTTATTGCCACCTTTAGTTTAGCCCATTGTAATTCCACTTCCCTTATCTCCTTCCACCCTGTCAGCTCCTCCTTTAGGTACTCAGCCATTTTATTGAAGTCGGTGTTTTTGAAGTTTAGGACTTTGAGCTTGCTATGCTTGGCCTTTACCATGGCTTTTATCTCAAACCACACCGTGTGATGATCGCTGCTGCTCACAGGGGCACTCAAGCAGACATTTGACACGCTATCACTGTTGGTGAGCACTAAATCCAGCGTTGAGCTTTCCCTGGTTGGTTCCATCACCATTTGTCTAAGTAATGCATCTTGGAAAGCATCCACAATTTTTTTGCTTCTTTCCAGATTTGCAGAAGGAGTAATCCAATCCACATCAGGTAGTTTAAAGTCACCCAATATGATCGTTTCCCCGTTTGTAGCTATCTTGGCAATATCTATAATCAATTCGTTATCTATCTCTTCAGTTTGTGTCGGAGGTCTGTAGACTACAGCAGTATGGATGACAATGCCATCTCCTCTTTCCAACACAATCCAGAGCGCTTCTTCTTTTCCCCATGCCCCCTGCATTTCAGTAGCTTTAATATTGCTTTTGACATAAAAGGCTACTCCTCCTCCTCTTCCATTTTCGCTGTCTCTTCTGAATAGATTATAGCCAGCTACGGCTATATCCCAATCATGAGATTCATTAAGCCATGTTTCTGTAATGGCCACAATGTCCAAATCCATTTCCACCATTAGGGCTTCCAGGACCGGAACTTTGTTGGCTAAGCTTCGAGCATTTGTGCTCATGGCTTTCCAGCATTTAACTGGCTTGTGTGTGTTTTGCATTGATTTTGTTCTGCCCACATCTTCCCACTTGTTTTTGATGTGTGGTTTTAAAGTGTGTCTGTTTCTGATTTTAATCTGCTTTTGCAGGGGGTGACGTCCAGAGCTTGACCTTCCATATCTGTTACCCCCTTTTTCTAGTTTAAATGCATATCCACATACTGCTTGAATTTTTCACTTAGGATTATTTTCCCTGTGACAGAGAGATGTAGTCCATCAGCACAGTATAGTCTCTTGTTGTTCCATTTGTTACCCCAGTCGCCAATAAATCTGAATCCTTCTTGTTTGCACCAGTTCTGGAGCCATGTATTAAAGCTGTTAATGTGATATAGCCTTTTTGCCCCTTACCAAGAACAGGTAGAACCTCTGAGAATGCAACAGTGTTAACAATGGGCTTGAGTTTCTCTCCCAGAGATTGGAAGTCCTTTTGGACTGTAAAGGCACTGTTTCTAGCCAGGTCATTTGTGCCCAAGGGGATAACAACATCAAGTTTGGAGTGTTCACTTTCTGTGCTAAGTACTTCAACAACTTGGTTTGTATTCCTGCTGGCTGAAGAGCCTGGGAGGTACTTGATTATCTTCTCTCTTTTGAACTGTGTTTCCAAGTTGGTACTACTGATGATAGAATCACCAAGTAGTAGTAGTTTGCTGTTTGGTGAAGCTTTCTTCATATTTGGTCCTTTAGCAGGAGATTGGGCATTTTCTGTCTCATTTAAGGGCCCTTCAGTTTCTTTGGATTGGGCATCCTCATTCACCAAGGCAGAGAAGGCATTATGCAGGGATATCTCCTGATTGATAGGATGTCTCTGTGTCACAGGTCGCAATCTACCAGAACCCACTGTGATCCATTTGTTCCTGGGGTGTTTGATTCTTTGTGGGAGCGGTGGTGGACTTTGTTCAGTTTATATCATAGAAGAGGTGTGCTTCATTGCAGTCAGTTCCTCCCTCAGTTCCTCACCCTCATTAGCCAAGGCAGAGAAGGCATTATGCAGGGATATCTCTTGATGCATAGGATATCTGTGCATTACAGGTCGCAATCTACCAGAACCCACTGTGATGCATTTATCCCTAGGGTGTTTGATTCTTTGTGGGAGC
Source organism: Ichthyophis bannanicus (assembly GCA_033557465.1). Taxonomy (NCBI): domain Eukaryota; kingdom Metazoa; phylum Chordata; class Amphibia; order Gymnophiona; family Ichthyophiidae; genus Ichthyophis; species Ichthyophis bannanicus. The sequence goes on along the minus strand of CM066033.1, from coordinate 1,055,440,253 downwards.
GGTGGTGGGCATTGTTCAGTTTGTATCCTAGAAGAGGTGCGCTTCATTGCAGCCAGTTCCTCCCTCAGTAGGGTCACCTCTTTATGCATGGCAGCTAGGTCTTCCCTTAGTAGAGTCAGTTCTTTATGCATGGCAGCTGACCTGAGGCACAGAGGACAAGCTCTTAGGTTCCAAATGATTCGTCTTGGAATGAATGTACTGCAGTTATTGCACTGAATACATGACATGCTGAATAAACAGTCATAGAAGGAGAAGAGGAAGAAGAAGAAGAAAGGAAGAAGAAGATGTGGGCTTTAACCCAACTTTAAAGGATAAATGGCAACGTATGTGATCACTATATAGGCAATGCAGCCCCTGAGGTGGGTGGGGTGAGGGGTAGGGTGGGCAGGAACCTAAGTGTCTCTGGCCAGTAGGCTATTCCTGAACTGGGGGAACCCACGGATATCTGCTCCAAGGTTACCCAGGAAAGCAGTCAGTCGGTCAGAATATCCCCAAGCTTAATGTATAACCACAGTTAAACTTTATATTAGCAATTTCTCTAAAACAGACAGTTAAACTCTATATTGGTTGCTAGAAACCAGCAGAGATAAGAAAGAAAATTATAGTCTTAGCTTTTGGCTTTGTGAGGGCTCCACAGCTCATGCAGACTGCCTCAGAATGGTATGTGTGGCCAGGTGTAAGATGTTCTAAAATTAGCCCCTCCCTGAGAGCAAACTTTCACCCCCTCCCTGAGAGCAAGCATTCTCCAACAGAGCAACAGAATTAAACCTTTGTTATCTGGATACTCAGGACCCAGTAGGCTGAATATCACCGAGCTTAATGTATAGCCACAGTTAAACTTTATATTAGCAATATCCCAAAATCCAACAGTTAAACTTTATATTAGCAATATCCACAAAACAGACAGTTAAACTCTATATTGGTAGCTAGAAACCAACAGAGATAAGAAAGAAAATTATAGTCTTAGCTTTTGGCTTTGTGAGGGCTCCACAGCTCATGGGTACTTCACCCCCCTATACTATATTGCTCCCTTGGATTGCTGCAGCCTAAATGCATGACTTTACATTTTTTAACATTAAATCCCAGCTGTCAAATTCTAGACCATTCTTCAGGCTTAGCTAGATCCCGCCTCATTTTATCTACACCTTCCTAGGTGTCTACTCTATTGCAGATTTTGGTATCATCCGCAAAGAGTCAAACTTTACCTGACATCCCTTCCACTATATCACTAACAAAGATTTTAAAAAGAATTGGACCAAGGACAGATCCCTGGGGCACACCTCTGGTAACATACTTCTCCTCAGAGTGAGCTCCATTTACCTGTACTCTTTGTCGCCTCCCAACCAACCAATTTCTAACCCATAGGTTTAATAGGTTTAAGAGTCTATAAAGCTAAGATTATGCCTGGGGTGGGTGGGAGTCAGGGTGGATGGGAGGGAATTATCATCTAGTGAAGGCTGGCTTGCTACACAGGACCTAGACCTGTGCTTCTAAGGTAATCTGTTAACAATTTCCTAGGTGATTCACACAGCCCTTGGTTTAACAGAGGGCGCCTTTCAAATTGCTCCTTTGACCTTTCACTAGGATTTAACACCTATTTAAACCAAATTCCAGGATCCCTTGCCTCCTAACTGAAAGTCCTCTTTGTAAAGGTCTCTGGGTTACAGGATCCGAGGCAACATAGTTTTACCGAGGGAGAATCTTGCCAGACAAATCTGATTGAGTTCTTTGACTGGGTGACCAGAGAACTGGATCAAGGACACGCGATGGATGTCATCTACCTGGATTTCAGCAAAGCCTTATTAGTCCCTCATAAGAGACTAATTTCTCAACAAATAGGGGTGTCCTACATCAAAATAAACTGAACCATCTAATTTCTCAACAAACAAGGGTGTCCTACATGGAGCAATGGGGGGAGGAGCGGTGGGTTCACCCCTAAACAAAGAAACAAAGATATGGGGAGGGGTGCACCTGCTCCTGGTGGGTGCACCACTAAGCAAAGACATGGGTAGGGGTGCACCTACTCCCTAAAAGACATGGGAAGGGGTGCACCTACTCCTGCCATATTGCTGGGCAGACTAGATGGACCACACTGGTCTTTATCTGCCGTCATTTACTATGTTACTATGTTACTATGTAGAAAGAATTGATTTCTTTCAACTCAAAGAATATTTACCCTATTCTTCCTTCTGCGCTAAGCTATACTCTGATTTGGTTAAAATTAAAAGCTCTCGTCTGATACTAGGTCCTGACTGAGTTTTAAATTTAAATTAAAGCTGCTCAGTTTTAGATTTAACTAAAGGATCTCTGCTGGATTTTTAAATTTAAACTAACAATTCTCTGCTGGGTTTTAAATTTAAACTATCACCTCCTTTTTTCTGCTGGCCATTCCTCTCCCTATGTATCCAAGCTTTCGCTGTCAACTTTTCTACCTTTTAGCCACTTTAAGATCATCAGAAAGAATCACGCCCAGTTCCCACTCTTCTTTCATGGATAGAATTACTTTGCCCCTACACTGTACCACTCTCTTGGATTTTTGCAGCCCAAATGCATGACACTGCATTTTTTAGCATTAAATTTCAGCTGCCAAATTCTTGACCATTCTTCAGGCTTAGCTAGATCCTTCCTCATGTTATCTACTCCTTCCTGGGAGTCTACTCTATCGCAGATTTTGGTATCATCTGCAAGGAGACAAACCTTACCCAACAGCCCTTCTGCAATATCACTAAGAAAGATGTTAAAAAGAATCGGACCAAGGACAGATCCTTGTGTCATACAACTGATAACATCCTTCTTCTCAGAGTGAGCTCCATTTAACTGTAGCATTTGTCGCCTCCCATGCAGCCAATTTCTAACTCAATCAGTAACTTTACTAAAGAAAATCCTGGAGAAGGACCACCTGTGACTCTCAAATATAAAAATGGGAATGAAGTAGATACCACACCATTCACATAAGATGATGTGTTAGAACAACTTGCAAAACTGAAAGTGGACAAGGCCATGGGACTGGATGGGATACTTCCCAGGGTACTGAAAGAGCTCAGAGAGGTTCTTGCAGGGCCGTTAAATGATTTTTCAAGAGATCCTTGCAAACAGGAGAAGTTCCTCAGGACTGGAAAATGGCTGATGTGGTACCTCTTCACAAAAGTGGTGACAGGGAAGAAGTGACAAATTACGGGCCTGTGAGACTTACCTCGGTGGCGGAAAAAGTAATGGAGGCGCTTCTGAAAGAGCGAATAGTGGACTTTCTCAAAACCAACAGGTTGCATGATCGGAGGCAAAATGGTTTTACCGAACGAAAATCTTGCCAAACGAATCTGATTGAGTTCTTTGACTGGGTGACCAGAGAACTAGATCAAGGGCATGCGATGGATGTCATCTACCTGGATTTCAGCAAAGCCTTTGATACTGTTCCTCATAGGAGGCTTATCAATAAACTCAGTAGTTCAGGGATGGGTCCCAAGGTGGTGAACTGGATCAGAAATTGGTTGACTAACAGACGACAGAATGTGATCGTAAATGGAGCTCACTCAGATGAAAGGAAGGTGATTAGCGGAGTGCCCCAGGGTTCGGTCCTGGGCCCGGCACTTTTCAATGTATTTGTGAGTGATATTGCTGAAGGACTGAATGGAAAAGTCTGTCTTTTTGCAGATGACACGAAAATTTGCAACAGAGTGGACTCCCCCGAGGGAGTGCTGAACATGAGGAGGGATCTGAAAAAGCTGGAGGAATGGTCTGATGCTTGGCAATTGAGATTTAATGTGAAGAAGTGCAGTGTCATGCACTTGGATAGAAGAAATCCAAAGGAAATGTACACGATAGGGGGAAAGAGGTTGGTGTGCATGGAGCAGGAGAAAGACCTCAGTGTGATTATTTTTGTAGATCTCAAAGTGGCAAAACAGTGCGACAAGGCGGTGGCAAAAGCCAGGAGGAAGTTGGGCTGCATTCGAAGAGGAATTACCAGCAGAAAGGAAGGGGTACTAGTGCCACTGTATAAGTTCTCTGGTGAGGCCTCACTTGGAATACTGTGTTCAGTTTTGGAGATCGTATCTTGCAAAAAATGTAAAAAGAATGGAAGCTGTTCAGAGGAAGGCAACCAAAATGATTTGGAGCCTGCATCAGAAGCCTTATGAGGAGAGACTTGAAGACCTAAATATGTACACTTTGGAGGAGAGGAGGGACAGGGGAGATATGATTCAGACCTTTAAATACTTAAAGAGAAATAATTAACAAACAAAGCTCTTCCAAAGACGGGGAAGCTGTAAAACTAGAGGGCATAACATGAAACTGCAAGGGGGTAAATTGAAAGGCAATGTCAGGAAATACTTTTTCACTGAAAGGTTGGTGGATGCTTGGAATGCCCACCCGATGGAAGTAGTGGGGGCAAATACAGTGACAGAATTCAAAATGGCATTGGACAGACACAGTGAATCCCTTTATAGCAATAGGATAAACTAAAAATAAACTTAATATCTAATTTCTCAACAAATAGGGGTGTCCTACATGGAGCGGTGGGTTCACCACTAAACAAAGACATGGGGAGGGGTGGCCTGCACAGAGCGGCAGGTGCACCTACTCTTGCTATCTTACTGGGATGATTAAATGGACCATACTAGTCTTTATCTGCCGTCATTTACTATTTTACTATGTTGCTATGTTACTATGGTCCATCCTTAGGGTGCTCAGTTTGTTTCTAAATCGCCTGTGCAGAATGGCGTCAAAGGCTTTACTGAAATCTAAGTATACCACATCTAGGTCTTTTCCTTGGTCCAACTCCCTGGTCACCCAGTCAAAGAAATCAATCATATTTGTCTGACAAAGCCTGCGTCTGGTAACCCATGCTGCGATCCATTGGACTCTAGAAACCTCACTATTCTGTGTTTTAGCAGCATTTCCAATAATTTGCTCACCACAGAGGCCAGACAAACCGGCCTGTAGGTTTCAACCTCCTCCTTACTTCCGTTTTTGTGTAAAGGGACCGCATGTGCCTTTCTTCAGTCCTCTGGGAGCATTCCTGACTCTAAAGAAGCATTGACAAGGTCAGACAGTGGAGCTGCTGGAACGTCCCAGAGTTCCTTCAATATTCTCGGATGTATCCCATCCGGTTCCATCGCTTTGTCTACTTTTAATTTACCTAGTTTCTCACAAACACAGTCTTCTGAAAATCATTTAAGATCCCCGTCGCTTCTGTTCCTATTTGTGGGTGTTTTCTGAGGACCTGCTCCAGGCCCTTCATCTGTGAACACATAACAGAAACATTTAAGCAATTCTGCTTTATCCTCATCAGCTTCTACATATTCTTCCCCTTCACATTTGAGTCTGACAATACCACTTTTGTCCTTCCTCCTCTTACTAACATATCTGAAAAATGTCTCCCTATTTTATTGCATTGGCTATTTCTTCTTCTTTTTGTATCTTTGCTTTCCTGACTACTTTAAGTTTTTCCAAATATCGGTGCTCGTCTTCGTCTCTCTGTGGTCTCTTGTATTTTATGAAGACCACCCTCTTTTTTTTCACTTTTCAGCTACTTCTTTTGAGAACCACAGTGTTCTCCTTTTCCTTTTACATTTGTTTACCTTTCTAACAAAAAGGTTTGTTGCCCTTAAAATATCCCCTTTTAGTTTTGCCCATTGCTTTTTGACATCCCACATCTGTTCCCATCTTGTTAACAACTCCTTGAGGTACTGTGCCATGTTGGCAAAGTTAGTCTTCTTAAAGTCTACGACCCTTGCTTTTGAATAGATTTTATCAGTCCTAGTCCTAATACTTAACCACATCATCAGGTGATCACTGGATGTGAGATGATCTCCCACTATGACATCAAAAACACACTCCCCATTGGTAAGCACCAAGTCCAATTTGGCCCCTTTACGTGTGGGTTATTTTGCCAGTTGACAGAATAGTTCTTTGCTGTAGAGAATCTAGGATCTCCTTACTTCTAGATGACACCACAGCAGGGATGTGCTAATCAGCATGCAGCATATTGAAATCACCTATTAGTAGAACTTCTCCTTTCATGGCAATACTGTATATGCCTTCTATTAAATCCCTATTCACGTCTTCTCCCTGTGAGGGAGATCTGTATATCACAGCAATGCAAATGGATTTCCCTTTCCTTCTTTCTATTTTAACCCACATTGTCTCCTTGCTCCTTTTAAGCCCTGTAATTCTATACCTTTAATATTATATTTTACATATTGTGGTAAGGAGAGTGCAGCTCAGCATGGAAATAAAAGAGAAAGAAGAACTTTTTCTTCTTTTCGGGGGATGGGTGCACTAGAACACATACACCACAGCAAAATCCCTGAGAGAAACCAAGAGGGTAGAGCTAGGTTTAAGCCACTCCCAGACTCCATGACAACCCCAGGTAAGAGTAGGAGGTACAAGTGGGTGGAGTCAGGAAGGGAGGTGCCCTGCTCAACGTTTAAGTCTGAGAAAACAAACAAAGTTGAGAGAAGCAGTCAAGGGAGAGGCAGCCAAGAGAAAAGCAGCCAAGCAAGAAGCAGCCAAGAGAGAATCAGCCACAAAGAGAGCAGCAGCAGAGACAAGAGCAGCCAGCACTGCAGCCAAGGAAGCTACAGAGAAGGTTCCAGGCAGAGGACCAAACAGACTGGCAAGAGGGAGAGAGAGAAAAGGTTGGCTTTGAGAAGGCCAAGGCAAGAGTGCTTAGACTCCTCTGATGAAGGGTCTGTCTGCAGGCAGCAGAAGCCCCAGGAAGGGAAGTGGAGGTCTTACCCTGATTCCCTGTCTAGCTCAGAGGCAGAGAGAGTCACAAGCCACAGAAGCCTCAGCCAGGAAGGTGCTGCAACAAGACTCCAAGGTAGGAGAAAGAAAGCAGTAAAGCCAAAACCCTGTGTTTCTTGCTCTGACTCTGAATAGAGGTTTAGGCCTGAGAAAAACCGGATTAGGAAGAAGGGGTTTTCAGGAGAAACTGAACAGGAGAAGCCTGTTGAAGTCCTACCTAGAGGAGAAGGGGCCATTCAGTGGAATAGGCTGTTTAACCTGTTAAAGAACATTAAGCATAAAGTGCCCGAGCGTTTTCAAACTTTGCCAAGATACAGCTCAGCAGAAAGCATGGAGGTAGAAGGTAAAGAAAGTGACCTGACCTCAGCTTGTTCTGAGATGGACTGTGATATGTGCATTGTGGCTAAGTAATGAAAGCCTGAGAGCAGTGAGAAGTTAGGAATTGTAAATACATGTGCTTTATGATTACGGAATTGAGAAGCATCATAAAGGGAAAAGAAAAGAAAGCCTGTGTAAAGTAATTCTACTACAACACTGGTTGTAAGCTTTGCTTTAATGGGAGAAGATTATCCTTTATTTTCTTTGACTTGAGTGTACAACTGCTTGAAAGATTTGTTATCCGCTTGCCACGGAAGCTAATAAAATTCCTGTGTGCTTTGAAGCAACCACTTGGTTCATTTATCTCTATACACAACTACAATCCTTGGTAAAGAGAAATTCAAGATGGCATCCCGTCCCTATTAGGCGACCGCCTGGTAGGGGCGCGACCGCCACAATATAGTGCCATTCCTCCTCCCTTTCTTCCTACTCTATCCTTCCTGAATAAAGTATAGCCCTGTATAATTACATCCCAGTTATGGTTGTCCATGAACCATGTCTCCGTAACTACCACTAAATCCAAGTTAGTCTATTCCATTAAAGCCTCAATATTTGGGATCTTATTTCCCATGCTACGGGTATTTATATACACCGCTTTCCAGATGTTGCCCCTTTTACCAATTTCTACAGAGGTATTTAATGTTACACATACCCGGTGGCTTTCATTTCCCTAGGAGCTTTCTTCACCCATCCCCAATAAATCTAGTTTAAAGCCCTCTTCAGTAGGTTAACCAGTCTGCCATGGAAAACACTTTGACCCTTCTTGAACAGATGGATGCCATCTCTGCTCAGCAGCCCTTGGAAAATCATCCCATGGTCCATGAAACCAAAATGCTCTCAATGATACCATCCACACAGCCATGCATTCATCTCCAGGATGCGAGCTTCTCTGCCTTGGCCTTTACCCTCAACATCGAGGATTGAAGGGAACACCACCTGCACACCTATCTGCTTCACCTTCTGTCCCAGAGCCATGAAGTCACTTTTGAAACACTCAGAGGGATACCTGGCAGTATCATTTGTGCCAAGATGCATAAGCAACATCAGATAATAATCAGTGGCTTGAAGAGTCTCGGCAAACTCTCCGTAATATCTCGGAGTTTTGAACCTGGCAGTCAGCACACCTCTCTAGACATCAAGTCTGATCGGCAGATGGACACTTCAGAACCCCTCAGAAAAGAGTCACCAAACACCACTACCCTTTGCTTCCTTGTGGCCATTGATTCTACAAGTTTGGGGTGCTTGAGCTCTGGCTATTCCCTTTCCTGGGATGCTTTCACCTCCTACACTTCCAGGGCTGCATACTGGTTCTTCAATTCAAGGGCAGGAGGAGTTGGATTATTGATTCTGCAGGCTTTGGTGACTCATGTCCAACTCTCTTCATTCTGTCGCATCCTGTCTTCATCTCTGTTGGAGTTCTTGCATGTTTCAAGAAGCATCTCATCAATGTACTCCTTGCTGTCTCGAATGCTTCTCAGCCTCACCACCTTGCAGGTATCCTGCACATGGAAGCAGTCCTTCAACTGGCTCTCTGTCTGGAAAAAGGCATAAATTGTAACAGGGCAACAGCTTTGGCAATATGATTTTTCCCAGTCATCATTCAGTTGGTGGAGCTTTGTTACCTGTTGAAGTAAATGAGAGAGACCTACCAAAATCCCTAAATTTTCCTCAGCTGTCCTTTAAGAGAAAAAGCAGTTAACCTCTTTTATGTGTGTTCTAAGAGTGCTATTCTATGTCCCTGTGTGTAGCCACACTTCCTTGCAAGACAATTCTTACTTTAAATTAGTAAATTGTGATATTATGGAGATCATTCCAAAATGCAGGTTACAGGGCTGCACATCCCGATGGAGCAGGCCAGCCCGGCAGCATGTACAGGGCCGATTCAGATTATGGCCCTGTACGTGCAGCCGGGCCCATGGGGACGTGCTGCTTAAACCACCACAGAGGTGGTATAAGCAGCACGCTTGAGGCAATCAGGGCTGGGGATCCCCCCTGGGGCCAGGGCTGGGTGCGGGGGAGGGGGGATCCCCACACCCTATCCAGGCCCTGGCTGGCAAGCCGTGAGTCAGGCAATGGGAAAGTGTGTATGTGTGTGGGAGGGGGGGGGGGAATGCCGGGCCATCGATGGTCACACCAGGCTGTCCTTGGGCCCAATTCTCGCTACCGTGGGAAGGTTTTGTTCCCACTGTCCAGAATCAGGTCCAAATGGGCCCATTTTGCCTGGGGCCTTCCAGACGGCCCAGACGTGCCCCTACAGGAATCGGACTCCATGTATCTGAGGAATATAGATTAATGTGTCCCCTTTGTAACATTATCCTATCAAAGCACCTTGAAGAATGGCAAATTGTTTGTCAATAATTGGGGAGTTGCCCTGTATAGCAAGAATTCTTACATAGGGTGGCTGGGAGCAGAGGTGGGTTGGGAGGGATCTAACACCTGATGAGGTCACAAGAACATAAGAACATAAGAAATGCTATACTGGATCAGACTAAGGTCTAGCAAGCTCGTATCCTGTTTCTAACAGTGGCCAATCCAAGTCACAGGTAAGTGGCAGGTTCTCAAAAAGGCACACAGGTTTCACAACGCTCATCCTGGGGTAAGCAGTGGATTTCTCGGGTCCTCTTTAATAATGGTTTATGGACCTTTCCTCCAGGAACTTGTCCAACCTTTTTTAAACCCAGCTACACTAACAGCTTTTACTACATCCTCTGGTAACGAATTCCAGTTTGATTACACGATGAGTAAAAAAATATTTACTCTTATTAGTCTTGATTGGGTTACATTGTAGCTTCATTGCGTACCCTTTCTACTTTTTGATGACATAAACAACCGGCCTACGACTACCCGTTCCACTCCATTCATTAATTTACAGACCTCTATCATATTTCCCCTCAGCCATCTCTGTCCCAAGTTGAAAAGCCCTAACCTTTTAAGGCTTTCCTCTTAGGGCTATCCTTCCATCCCCTTTACCATTTTGGTTGCTCTTCTCTATATCTTTTCTAATTCTGCTATATCCTTTTTAAGATATGGCAACCACGAATTCATGCCCGAATACATCTGTTGTAAATAAGTTATGCTCCCTAGCATCTCCTGCATGTCACCCCTTCCCATGTTTCTAAAAGAGTTCTTTGTAATTTTCAGTTAAAGTTGTAATGTAAACCACTTTGATTCCAAGAAAGGCGGTATAGAAAACTTGTTAAATAAATATTCAAGGTTCAGTCGCACCATGGAACAATACCGAGGCATTATAATATTGTTGGTTTTATACTCTATGCCTTTTCTTATGATTCCTAGCATTCTATTTACTTTCTTGGCTGCTGCTGCATAGTGGGCGGAGGGTTTCAACATATTATCCACGATGATATTGAAATCTTTTTCTTGGGCGTGTTACTGTGTGCTGCTTGGCCAATACACTAGGAAAGGTTATATCACCTGAGCCCCACTGCATGATGCGATCACGAGCATGTACCCGTTGGGGTGTGCCCAAAGGGGCACATCTAAAAGGACAGGCCCTGTCCTTTTGGTGCTCCTTTGGTGCACGTTGGTACAAGGAGGTGGTGTTCAGTCCCTGTAATGGGGAAACAAAAAAAGAGAGTTGCATCTTTGGCAAGTATGAAGGCTGCTAAAGTAGTTGGACCCATCTTTGTCTTCGTTTGGTGAGGATGCATCACTTGTGAGTACTTCATCATGCTCCCCCTCTGGCGCATCTAGGGTTTTTTTTAACCCCGCTCAATCAAGGAGGCTCTGTGCCTTGGGTGGCCTCTTCACCTATCAGGAAGGGAGGCAATTCCCCTGGACTGGTTCCCCTTCCAGACACTTTCCTAACTTTGGAACCTGTTGCTAAAAAACGTTTGTTCTTTTCCCATTGCTATTGACTTTCAAGTGGCAAGGGAGAGATTGCTACCACCAGCTGATGTTTCCCTTAAAGATATATGGGAAATTGTTTCCCGCACCAAGATTTTTCTTCAGACCTCCTTGAAAAAAAGTGGCCTAAGGAAGTAGTTGCTAAGCTGTCAGACCACGAGATTTTTTTAAAGGATTTGGATACTAGGTGTTCTAAAGTGGATTCTCAGTTCTCTGTGGTCCAGGCGGAGTTAGTTTCCTCGGTGCGGGATTCTCTTCTTCATCATCAAAATGAAATTCTCTTTGTTCTAAGAATTTACATTTGTTAATCACAAATCCTTTTTTATAAGTACCTTAAGGAAGTTTTGGTGTTTCCTGAAGTGGAGTCACTTAGGTTGTCTAAGATATATTATCTTCCTAAAGAGAAGATGGTGAGAGGGGACTTAGGGGTTGAACAGGATTATGATCAGTTATCTGTGCCTATGCTAGACATATCTGCTTTTTTAGAATCTTCGCAAGAAGATATTGTTTCAAAGGCCACCTTTGTTGTATCCCTTATGTCTGAGATTGATAAAGATAAAATTATGAGACTGTATTTTCCTAAGAAGTCTGAAACGTTCTGTGGTCAGGTTTTTCAAATATTTCCTGATGACTCAGAAGCATCGGAAATTTTTCCTAGAATTTAAATCTCATGTCCAGGCTCTTGGTGCCTCATTTTATTAAAAGTTTCCATGCAAATGCCTTATTGTTTATCAGAGGAAGAGAGGTCTGTGTTTTATGATCCTGTACAGTTGGAAGATCTTCTGCAAGGGAAAGCTTAAAAAACTATTTACCTTTATGAAGATTATTTGTTGCCTTCTGATTTAGTTTAAGGGGGTTTATAAAAGTAATTAAAGAGATATTTTTGTTTGTTATTTCTGGAATATTCTCCTTGATGTGGACTTGCACCTACTCTTACTGCCTTGCTGGGCAGACTAGATTGACCATACTGGTCTTTATCTGCTGTCATATACTATATTATTATGTTACTATGTATATATGATAGTATACATGTATACTATTATATTGTCTTTTTCTTGTCATTTAATGATTCTTAAAACAAAAAAAATCATCTTCCATTTGAACATCCAGTCTTCCAATTTATCAAGGTTCTCTTGCAATTTTTCATAATCCTCTTGTGTTTTAACAACTTGAATAATTTTGTGTCATCTGCAAATTTGATCATTTCTCTCATTCTCATTTTCAGGTCATTTATGAATATGTTAAAAAGGAGTGGGCCCAGCACAGAACCCTGGGCCACTATTCATCTTTCGTCATTGAGAAAATTGGCCATTTACCCCTACTCTCTGCTTTCTGACTTTTAACTAGTTCCTGATCCACAGTACTACACTGCCTCCAATCCCATGACTTTTTAATTTGGTCAAGAGTATCTCATGAGGGATCTTGTTAAAGATTTCTGAAAATCCAGGTACACTATATCAACCGGCTCACCTTGGTCTACCAGTTTATTCACACCTTCAAAAAAATATAACAGATTAGTAAGACAAGACTTTGCTCAGCTAAATCCATGCGGACTTTCTCCCATTAAACCATGACTATCTACATGCTAAGTAATTTTATTCTTTACAATGGTTTCTACCATTTTGCCCGGTCAATGAATTTTTGCTTTGAATGGAAAGCAGGAAAAAAGAAACAATGAACTCTAACAATAGAGCTTTACCTAACACCACAAGAAATTCCCCTTTTGCAATGTTGTTGTTAAGTGCCGTTGAGTCGGTGTCGACCTATGGCGACCCTCTGGGTAGTTGTCCTAAACTGTGTTTGGTTTTCAGTTAGGCATCTCATTGTTGACAGAATGGCACCCATAGCTGTTATTGTATCGATACATCTCACTGCTGGCCTTCCTCTTTTGTGTTGACCTTCTACCTTGCCAAGCATGATGTCTTTCTCTAATGATATCTGTCTTCGCATGATGTCTCCAAAGTATGAAAGTCAAAATCTTGTCATCTGAGCTTCTAAAGAAAATGTAGGTTTGATCTTCTCTAGTACTGACTGATTTGTTCTTCAGACAGTCCATGGTATACACAGTATTCGTCTCCAGCACCATAATTCAAAGGCATCAATTTTCTTCCTGTCTATCTTTTTCACTGTCCAACTTTTGCATCCTTATGACATTATTGAAAAGACCATGGCTTGAACAAGTCAAATCTTTATATGGATAGAGACATCTCTGCTCTTGAGAACATTTTCTAGGTCCTTCATAGCCACTCTGCCAAGAGCAATGTGTCGTCGGATTTCTTGACTGCTTGTTGTTTCTTTATTGATAGTTGATCCAAGTAGGTTAAAGTTGTCCACTATTTCAATTTCTTCTCCATCAATGATGAACTTATTGATTTTGCCAGTTGTCAGGATCTTTGTATTTTTTACGGTAAGGTGCAGGTCCATTTTAAGACTATGTTCCTTGATCTGGAGAAGCAAATGTTTCAGATCATCTTCACTTTCAGCCAGTAATATGGTATCATCAGCATAGCGAAGATTCTTGATGAGTCTTCCACCAATCTTCAGACCTCAGTTGTCTTCATACAGTTCTGCTTCTCTGAAGATTTGTTCTGCATATAAATTAAACAGGAATGGGGGAGGTATGCAGCCTTATCATATACCTTTGCTGATTTTAAACTATTCTGTTTCTCCTTGTTCTGTTTGAACTGTTACTTCTTGATAAATGTAAAGGTTGTGCAAGAGAATGATCAGGTGGTCTGGTATACCCATGCTTCTTAATGTGACCTAGAATTTCTCATGGTTTACACAGTCAAAAGCCTTGCTGTAGTCAATAAAACACATATAGATATCCTTTTGGTATTCTTTAGTCTTTTCAAGGATCCATCTCACATCCGTGATGATGTCTCTCATTCCTCACACTTTCCTGAACCCTGCTTGCACTTCAGGCAGTTTTGTTCCAGGTATGGTTGTAGTCTCTGCTGAATAATATTGAGTAGAATCTTGCTGGCATGAAGGATCAGAGCGATTGTGCTATAATTTCTACTGTCAGTTGGATCACCTTTGCAATACAGCACCAGAAAAAGAATTAGCTATTAAAAATGAAGACCCAAACCTCTTTAAGTGGTCTCAGGCAGAGAGCTTGTATTTAAAAGCCACACAGTATTACCTTGTTTGCAATGGCAGTTAACAACAACAACATAGATATACCAGCTCACCAACAAAATAGATACACACATACCCATACAGAAAGCAGACACAAGACACACACATGCAGGCAACATAGATAGAGACACACAGGTGTGCACATATGCACACATATACACAGACACACTTATTCAGAAGGGTTGGAAAGAATACCATGAGCCATGCTTTGAATGCTTCTTCCACTTATTTAAATCTTCCCAAACAGCCATGTACAGGCCATTGGTGAGGCCTCATTTGGAATACTGCGTTCAGTTTTAGAGGCTATATTTCAATGAGGATATAAAAAGGCTGCTGGCAGTCCAGAGGAAAGCAACCAAAATGGAGCAGGGTCAATACAAAAAGACATATGAGAAGAGACTTGATAAATTAAAAATGTATACATTAGACAAGACAAGCAACAGGGAGATGTGATATAAATGTTTAAGTATTCAAAAGGTATCAATGATCAAACAAACGTTTCCAGGGGAAGATAAGCTGTAGAACTAGAGGACTCGGTGTGAAGCTATAAGGATGTAGGCTCTTAAGCAACATCAGAAAATATTTTTTTACAGAAAGGATGGTGGCTGCTTGGCATGCCCTTCTGGAGTAGGTGGTGGAGACAAAAATGGTAATGGCATTCAAAAAGGAGTAGGATATGCACAGAGGATCTCTAAACGGGAAAGGATGGAAACCAAGCCTAAAGTGCCTCTGCTCATAACAGCAGTGGAACAACTTTTTGCACCTTGAAAAGGACATGGGAAGGAGATAACCCACACAGAGTAACAACAATAACCTTAAATGAAGCCATGTGGGAAACCTGCCACTACCTTAGTGGTTAGACTAAACAGGCCACTTTGGTCTTTATCTGCCACCATTCACTATTGCCAGCATTCTGTACAATGAACAGCGAGGACATCCAACCCATGCTCAGCTCTGGAACGCTGTTCCTGTCCCAACACTCCCCATACATACAGAGTGGTTGTATGGGGAGTGCTGGACGGGAGCAGGAGGGCGTGGGACGGAAGTAGAGCGGGGGCAGAGCCATGCACTGGGACATACAGAGTCCAGTCAGGTTGGACCTCTGTATGTCCCTCGGTGCAGAGATGAATGCTCAGCTTATTCAACCCCGAAGGTGGAATAATGGCCAGGTGCCATGATGATCATGGCCTGAAGCCTCCTCTTCCACCATGTGATGCCGCGGAGGTGCCCCTGCCACCCTATCCCAACCAAGGCTCCCCCCACTGAGGGTCTGACAGTGAGAGAATAGGTTTATTCTGCATCCGGGCATTGGGTGTCTCCAGCAGGACGTGCTGGTGTCATGGCGATGGGACAACGCTGGTGCGTTGTGCGGGCTGGGAGGGCAGAGTTATGGAAGGCTCCCAGATGTGAATTGGGTGCATGCTAGGCCGTCTCAGGGCCCAATTTCACATCTGCGGAAATGTACAGCTCCCGTGGTTGCAGAATCAGGTACAAGTTGGGCCTGTCCATGTTTTGGACGCCTCAATGGCCTGGCTGTGCACTTTTTGGAATGTGCCTCCATGTTACTATGCACCAGAGAAAAATTAAGACCACAGTCCCTGGTTTCATATAGTAGGTTTTTCAATATTCTGTGGAAAGAGTTTGAAAATTCTGCAGCAAAAATTAAAAACCTCTGGGCATATTTTCATAAATTTGCATATTAATCATAGTTTAAAGAAAGATTTGGCATACACAGTTGCTATATTTGGTCTTTTTCTTGGTGAATAGGGATTTCAGTGATCTGTGCTAGGAAGGATCAAGGGGGACTGAGAATATGGGAAAGAGAAAAGATCTGGGGGATGGAGAGAGCAAGAAGAAAAGGGATCTGGAGGCTGGGGATTGGGAGAGGGGATCTTAGAGAAGAGAAACTGAGTAGGAATCTCAATTAAGAGATGTAGCAGGAGGGGGAGAATAGGGAGAATTAGGAAGTAGGGGAAAGAGAGAGAAGAGGGAACATGTGAGGGGAGGATAAAGAGGGGATTTAGTATGAGGGAAGAGGATTGAGGATCAGGAGAGAGAAGTTATAGTTATAGTTTATTGTGCTTGATACACCTTTCTAGAGAATCAAAGTAGTTTACAATCAATAATAAAAATACACATATTCAAGAAAGGAACTCCATCATTAATAGGAAAGCTGAGTGAGAACAGAATGGAAGAAGGAGGGTTGCACAGCTCATCATCCTCACGATCCCGGCCCAGTCCCAAAGGCCTGCTCGAATAGAAGAGTTTTTAACAGAAATTTAAACTTTTTAAAATTGAGCTCTAAATAGACATGGGGGGAGGGAGGGCAAGCAATTCCAAAATGAGGGGGTGATAAAGAAGAAGACAGAATTCCTAGTGCTTTCATATCTTGCGTTGGATGGGGGAGGGATAGATGGACAGTCTATTCATACCCCTCCTTCCATCAGTGATTCCTTTTCCCATTCACTCTCCTCATGCCTCCGGCCACCCTCTCTTCACTTACTCACTCACTGTCTCTTTGCTTCCTGTTCCCCCATCACTCATTCTCCCCTTGCATCTTTCACTGCCATCACGGCAGGAGGAGGCACCAACCTGACTACTTCCAAGCATGGTAGTGGAGCTCAAGTCTCACTGCTTCCAGACTGATGTCACTATGGTTCAAAGCAGACTCACCCGTCTGGAAGCAGTGTGGTTGGATGTGACTTGAAATTACTTAGACGCAACTGGGATTGCACGGAATGGGAAGATACAGCAACCACTGGTACTGGTGCTGTGGCTTATGGTCTACTGCAGTGATCCCATTGGAAAATGAGAAAAAACACTGACAGGGCTGGATTTTTCTGTCATTTCTACAGCAGTGGATTTACAGAAGACTGGAGACCGTGTTCTATGGGACAACTGTAGGGGTAGTGTGCTTGAGCCTGCGAGAGAAGGAAGATAGTTGTTACCACAGCATCAACTTCATGCAACAATAGAGTGGTGCTGAGGGATAGTTTCAGCAGACATTCTTCTAGCTCTCGGAGCTAGCAAGAGCTACTTGTGCTACTGAGGAATATTCTCTAAGGCAGGGGTCACCAACCTGCGGCCCGCGAGGTCCCTTCGTGCGGCCCGCGAGGCTCTACCCCGGTGCGGCCCGCCAAGGATGCTGCTACAAGTACCGGCAAACTCACCGACTCCTTCTTCTGCAGCCGCGGCTCCCTGCCTCTTAGGGAACCGCGGCTGTGCTTGTAAAATCATCGCGGAGCCCTTCCTGTCTTGACGGGCTCCGTGCAGCATTGTCCCGCCTCCAAAGGAAGTGGTAAACAACTTCCTTTAGAGGCGGGACAATGCTGCACGGAGCCCGTCAAGACAGGAAGGGCTCCGCGATGATTTTACAAGCACAGCCGCGGTTCCCTAAGAGGCAGGGAGCCGCGGCTGCAGAAGAAGGGAGGGAGCTGACATGGAATAATTTTCAAAGCAGAAGTACAGGTATGAGCATTGTTTTTTTTCGCGGGGGCGGGGGCGGGGAGAAGGGGGGTGCGGCCCGCGAGTCTACCGGTAGTCGGCTGTGCGGCCCGCGGCCCTCTGGAGGTTGGTGACCCCTGCTCTAAGGCGAGGGATTCAATAGTCAATGAAAAATGAGTAAAAAAGTACTACACATAAAAATACATTTATATATAAATAATTGGGAGGGCCCCGATAAAAGAGGTTCCATTTCCACTGAGCTGTGAAAAAATTGAGTATTAAACATTCAAAGTCACATGGAAACCTAGAAACCTAGAAACATGACAGCAGATAAAGACCATCAGCCCTGTCCAGTCTGCCCTTCCATACTAACTACTCCAGATCCTTTTTTACCTTTAGAGATCTTCTCCATTTGTCCCAAGCTTTCTTAAATTCAGATACAGTCCTTGTCTCTCCTACCTCTACTGGGAGACTATTCCATGCATATATTTCCTTAAAGAAATACTTCTGGAGTTTTCTTTTCCTGGTTGGAGTAAAATCTGAAACAGAGGCAGTGTTGTTGCTGTAGCTCTAAAGCAATTCCTGCAGGTAGCTACTGGCAAAATCTGGATTCATTGAAATCAGGCCAATGGAACTTGCAGGAAGCCAGCAGTGACAGAGTTAACCCCCGGGTGTATTGGACCTATGGAATGTCCCTCATTCAGGGCTGCTAGAGTGAAAAGGAGAGAGAGCTGAGACAGTTTGCAGGGGGTGTTGGTAGCTGAACCTCAGCAGCCACAGGCCATGGGACTAAAGCAAGTAGCAAATAATTGTAAATTAATTGGTACAAGGAAGAAAATGCTAAGAGGGGTGGTTTCGGTAGAATGGAATGAAATTCCTAAGATCCTTTGTCTCCGGCAAAATTGTAATTTATTTTGGATAAAACTGAAAGCATGGCTTTTATTTATGAATGATTATGTTGCTGATCTTAGTTAACTGGACTGAACAAAGCAGTGTCAGGAATGGAATGTATTAGAAAGGCGTACATTTTAAAATTTGTATTCAGTTTAATGCTTTTGTTGTAACCTGACTTGAATCTGTATAAGATAAAAGCAGGATATAAATGTCATTTTAAATTAAATTACATTTCCAAAGGAAAAGGAGAGTTGGATCTCCACAAGAGTTTAAATAGTAAGAAAGGTATTTGCCTACACAATAGACAAAGGCTTCTCTGGGGACAGATCCAGTTACTGAAGAGCTTCAGCCTATCTGAGAGTAAGGACAGATACAGAGGGGCACCCAAAGGGAAAAATAACTAGTAGACACTGGTGGTAAACAGCAGAGAGTTTACTTAGTGATTTGACATCTGGAAACCAGAGCCCTACTGGGGACCAGCTAGCCTAAGAAGAAACTCAAACTAAGCAGGGCTCTGAAAGGGTTTTTTCATCAAACAGCACATAGAGTCAACATGGCTTGAAATTTTCCTATTCCCAGCTAAAGCTTTATTTTCCCTTAGAGCACTCATGGAACTGCATAGTGGAGAGCTGAACTCCAGTCTTCTAACAATGGCCACCCAGGAGATTGTGTGCACACACCTTGTATGGTGTTGTTTCTGAACAGTTTCAGCCATCTTGGCTACCATCTCCTGTACTTTTTTTTCTTCCAGTTATTGGACCCAGAATTGCAACTGCAGTTATATCCTATCTCTTTCTGCCTAGAGTTTCATTTTGTTTCAGGCTGCACTGAATGCTTTATATTAACCGGACTGAATAATTTCCCACCGATATATATACCTCCTAAATTGTATACAGTTATGTTCCCCTTTTACTGTTGCATGGTTGTAAATAGTTATTATGATGCTGTTTAGTGAATTACCACATATGTTCTATGTAACCGCCTTGACCCGGCAACAGGAGGTATATAAATACAGCTAAATAAATAAATTAATGCCTGCCTAATGTTTAACCTGATATTTTAGTTTCCTATCGATACTACTACATCCTACCTTATACAGTACAGTTAACAAGCAGATGATAGCAAAGTTGATAGTTGTTCAACACTGTTTTCTGGTGAATTCTATGGGTTCAGGGAGCATATCACAAAGCTTGGGAGTGACTGTCTCCTTTGATACAGGCCATTCACACTTCAGCTGGCAGAAATCCCCAAACTCCGGTTCCAGGTCCTGAAAGTGTAAGGGCCTGTCTCTTGCTGTACACAAGCAGCTATAGGGTGGATAGGGCAATCTCTAGTTACATCTATCTATAAATAAAGGAATAGAAAAAGATTAAAGGGGCAATGAAATAAAAATGCTATACATAAACATATAAGACATCTAATAACATAATGATTGGAGTACTTGCTTAAACGTAGGGTGGCCAGGTTTCAAATCCCAGTATGGGCCTTTCTGATCTAAGACTGGTCGCTTAATCCTAAGAGGATGTAGTAGAAATGGTTAATGTAGCTGACTTTAAAAAAAAGGTTTAGATAAGTTCCTAAGGGAAAGGTCCATAAACCATTGTTAAAGAAGATCCAGGAAATCCACTGCTTACCCCAGGACAAGCATTGTAGAACCTGTATGTCTTTTTGGGAACCTGCCAGGTATTTATTTATTTATTTATTTATTTAACTTATTTGACTTGGTAGGGAGTTCCAGAGGGATGGTGCATATAGTTCGAAGGCTTTGTTGTAGGTCCACTGATTGTATTTAGTTCGTTCATGGGGGATGGTGAGGGTGTTGCTGGTGGTTTGTGACCTGGATTGGCTACTGTTGGAAACAGGATACTGGGCTTGATGTACCTTGGTCTGACCCAGTATGGCATATCTTATGTTTTTACATATATGTAACCCCCCTTTCTATGTGGTCCAGGCAGACAAGGAAATCATGCAAACAGGAAGAGGAGCGAAGGGAAACCCGCAGTCAGTACAGTCTAGCCTAGGAAGGGAGGAAACCACAGCCACACCAGTTGTATCTTCACACAACCAATCAGTTTATTAAAGGGTGGAAGACAAGGAAAGAACACCAAATCCAAGAGCTATTAGCCAGAGTTTCTCAGAGCTCTTGGTCTGTTAGATATCAAATTCAGATTGGGGAAAGGAAATTAAAGTTTAGGCCCTTGACAACCTCACATTCACTCTTCTCAAAAAACAGAATCCAAGCCAGAAGTTTGTGTTCTGAAAAACAGCTTCAACTAGACTACAGTTTCATCCATTAAAGTTCTGGCGTGATTTACCCTAAGGTCTTCTCTTCAGTTGCACCCTTTCTTTCTTGAAATGTTCACCAGATCAGCTTAGATAATTATATAGGGTCCTTTCTTCCTTTATCTCATCTCAAAGCACTTTATATTAGGGTTGCTTGACCTTTTATTTTATTTATTTATTTATTTTATTTATGCTTTTCTTCTATACCGCTTTTTCCCAAGATCAAAGGCGGTTTACAATTAACAAATAATGAACATGGTTTTACATGGAACATCATATTTTTCAAACTATGTACAATTAACTTTTCATGAACAATAACATGGAACATATAGTTATAGAAATGCTGTAACTATTTACATTAGTCAATTATTTACATTCGTCAATTATTAATCATAGTTTTTAAGAGTTGCTTTTCCTAAGTGTGTTGAGGTTTGTGGCTTTTTGATCTGTGGTTAGGGAGGATTTTTATGGAGGTGTGGTGGTGAGGGGGATGGGGGGGGGTTCATTAAAATTTATAAAGTGTTCCTTAAACAGATATGTTTTTAGTTCTTTCCGGAATGTCTGGAGATCCTTCATTTTGCGGAGGCTTAGTGGGAGTTTATTCCATAGGGTGGGGGCTGCATATGAGAATGCTCTTGAGCTTGTGGTGGTTTTTGTTTTTCGGATGGATTTTTTTATGTCTAGTGAGTGGGTTGCGTTTTGTCTGCGGGTTCTATGTTCTTTTTGAGCATGTAGCAGAGTGGCTAGATGTGAGGGTGATATGCCGTTGATAAGTTTAAATGTGGTTAAGAGTATTTTGTATAGTATTCTACTATTTATGGGAAGCCAGTGTAGTTCGGCGAGGATGGGAGTTTTGTGGTCAGTGAGGTGGGCTTTTGCTGTTACTCGAGCACAGATGTTTTGAGCTCGTTGGAGTAAGTTGGTATTTGTGAGAGGGAGGCCGATAAGTAGACTATTACAATAGTCGAAGTGCGGAGTGATGAGTGTGCTGATAACAGATCTGAAGTCACGTGTGTCAAGTATTGGTCGTAGGTGTTGAATGGTCTTAAGTTTATAGAATATGGTTTTCACTGTTTGTTTTATGTGAGGGAGCATACTAAGTGCGTGATCTATTATGATGCCTAGGTATTTTACTTCTTTTTTGATTGGGATTATTGTGTCGTTAATTGTTATTGTTTCAGGGAGAGTAGTATCTGGTTTTCTTGTTACAAACATTGCTTCGGTTTTTTTTAGGTTGATGCTGAGGTTATTATTTTCTAGCCAGGTATTTGCTTCACTGATGCAGTCTAGTAAGTTCTGGTAGGTGGGATTATTTGTGTTTATTGGTTGGGTGAGCATGATATCATCTGCGTATATGTAGTGGTTGACTTTATGTTTTTTAAATATATTTGTGATGGGTTGAAGATACAAGTTGAAAAGGAGGGCCGATAGGGCCGAGCCCTGTGGAATACCTTGTCCTTGTATGAATGGCTCAGAGGTGTCTTGGCCTAATTTAACGCGTATCGAACGGTTTGTGATGTATGATATAAACCATTGTAGAATTGTTCCTCCTATTCCTAGGCTTAGGAGTCTGTTAATGAGTATGTTGTGGTGGACATTGTCAAAGGCACCAGCTATATCAATGAATATGAGGATGTAACCTTGGTTGCATGTGTCAGTGCCTTTTATGAGGTCATCCATGAGTGTTATTAGTAAAGTTTCGACTCTGTGTGATGGGCGGAAGCCGAATTGGTGTGAGTCAAGTGGTGCATGTGTGTCGATAAAGTCTTGTAGTTGGAGCTGTATGATTTTTTCTACTACTTTGGCAATAAACGGTATGCTGGCTATGGGTCTGTATGAGTTTGGGTCTGTAGGATTGAGTTTATTATTTTTTATTATTGGGCGTAAGGATGTAAGTTTTAGGGCATCTGGCATGATGCCCTGGGATAGTGATTGGTTTACTATATTTTGTATATGGATAGCTAATTCAGTTTTGGTGTTTTTTATCCATGATACTGGACATGGATCTAGGGGGGAGGTAGTGGTGTTGATCATTGATATTATATTGAGGAGGTGTTTTTGATCAACGTTTTGAAAGGTTATCCATTTATTGGTTGGTTTTAAGTCTGTGGGTATAGTTATGATTGTGCTAGATGATTTGTTTTTTAATTTGTTAGCAAAATGAGTTGCAAGAGTTTGTGCGCTTATCGTTGATTGTTCAGGTTCTGGAGTTTGGGTTTTTGTTAGTGTTTTTATAATTGCGAATAATTCTCTCGGTCGATTGAGTGCCATATTTATGACTTTTGTGTGGTATTCTTTTTTCGATCTGTTAATAGTGTCTTTGTATTTGTTGAGAAGACTCAGGTATTGCGCTTTATTATCGCTTGTTTTAGATTTCCTCCACCGTTTTTCTTGTTTTCTTAGTTGCTTTTTTATATTAGAAAGGTCTCTATTGAACCATTTTTCTGACTTTCTTTTTGTGAATTGTTTTTGGGGATCTTGGGTGGGAGTTGCTGCTTCTTTTATTGTTGAGTTCCATTGGTCTATTATGGTGTTGACTTCCGTTGTGTTATTTATAAGGTTAGGTAATACGGTGTCTAGGAAGGTGTCTTTATTGAAGTGTGTAAAGCGGGATTTATAAGGTGTTGGAGTTGTTTCAGTGTTGGTGTGTGATAGTGAGAGTAAATTGAAGGTTATTAGGTGGTGATCTGACCATGGTACTTCTGTAATAAGAGGTGAGGATTGTAGTTGGTGTTTATTGAATGGAGTGGGAATGAATACAAGGTCTAGGGCGTTACCTTTTGTATGTGTAGATGTCTGTATGATTTGATTGTAACCCATTTCTCTCATGGAATCCATAAAGTTGATTGTGTGTTGTGGGTTGAGTGATGGAAGGTTCAGATCACCTAATATAATAAGTGGTTTTCTCTGTGTAGCTGTACATGCAAGTTCTAGGATGGGGGTGAGATTTTTGTGGTCAGCTGAGGGGGGCCTGTAGATGAGGGACAGTGCAAGAGTTTTGTTTTCTATATTTATGATGTCCATACCGTCTATGTTATTCACATTTTTTAGTGAGTATTTAAGCTCTTTTTTGGTGATGATAAGGGCTACGCCTCCCCTTTTTGCTTCTCGGTGGCAGTTGAAAAGGTCATAATGATGTGTGTTAAGTTGGTTTAGGAGGATTGTGTCCGTGGGTGAGAGCCAAGTCTCTGTGATGAGAAGGATATCAGGTTTTTCATCAGTGATTATGTCATTAATTATTGGTATTTTATTTCGTATGGATCTTGCATTTATGAGGATGAATTTTTTGATGGTGTTTGTTTCAGGAAATCCATTTGTAAGCTTGTTTTGTTCGAGATTTATTTGTATTAGTCTTGAGTGTCTGGGAGTGTTGGGACGGTGTGTCTGGTTGAGTGTGTGTGAGTATGGTTGTGGTGTGTTTTTGTATGAGTTGTGAATGATGGGGATGGTGTTATATGCTGTAGGATTTGGTTTGTGAGCGTATATGTTTTGAATTAAGTGAATGGTTAGTATGGTGATAAGAAGGTAGGATTGGTATTTTGTGAGATCCATGTTTCTTTGGAATGTGTTGTGTTAAATGATAATAGTAAAGGATCATACAATGACTATGGATGAAATTACTGTCAGCAGAGAGATAGATGTAAGGCTACTAACAACAGTAATTATAGTGCAATAGTTGCTAGATAATGAAAACAGTTGCTAATGATGTGGAGATTGCTAGATACTGGCTACAGTAATAAGTTGGGAGGTAACTAGAACAGTAGTATTTGGGAGACTGGTATTAGGCATAGTAATAGAACGTGCTATAGCTGCTGATAATAACAACTAAATATGTATTGCAGCAGTGGGGCAATTCAAGGGCAATTCAAAGATGCCTATAACATCAGTTCTGATTGCATTAGATTTCACTTTGTAACAATAGACACAATTGAAATTATAGTATGTCTAGCTATTAGGTTGCACAGAGTCTGTTGAAAATAGAACTTGCATAGGGAATACAGCAGATAATTATTACCAACAACCGTGTGATTGAGGAGATTGATTGTTCTGATCTAGGATAAACACAGTAATGTATTCTCTATAATGGCTTAATAGTAATGGAGTGTATTACAGTGATTATTCTTATATGCAGTCACAATTGAGAGATACAAGCAATAATATAGCATTAATGCACGTAATAGTATGCTATGCTATGCTGTGTACTATGCTATGCTTGTGCGTTGGATTAATGTGGAGGAAATTAGTAGGTTTAAAGTATACAACTCAGATGTTGAGGAAAGTCTGTTCGTGGCAGTTATACTTGCTGTTGAGTTATACTTGCTGTTGAGTAGTTGCAGTGAAGTGACGGTGGGTTATGCGAGCTCGACCCTAAGGGAGCTCGATTTTACCCTTCGATGGTTGTTGGTGTCGATGTGGATTTTTCTTTTCTCTTTTTTTTCTTCACATGGATGTTAGTCGGTGTAGATCCCCGTTTGGCGTTGGGGCAGTTCATACATCAGTGTTGACAAGTTAGTTGCTGCCCTTTTTTTGCGGGAGCTTCAGGTGGAGCCACAGCCTAAGGGCCACGCCAAAGGGCCCTCTGGCGAGGCCCTCAGGCGCGGGTCCGACAGGCGCGGGCGCCTGATCAGCGCTCGGTTAAAAGGAGCCCCGGCTGACCCGATTGGTCAGCACGTGTTCTGGAGGAGGGCTGCTTCCCCGGCTGGCTCAATCCTCGGACTGAGGAGAGCAGATGGCCGCCCGGCACTGCAAGGGCACAGAGAGGGATGCGCTCGATCAGCGCTCGGTTAAAAGGAGCCCCGGCTGACCCGATTGGTCAGCACGTGTTCTGGAGGAGGGCTGCTTCCCCGGCTGGCTCAATCCTCGGACTGAGGAGAGCAGATGGCCGCCCGGCACTGCAAGGGCACAGAGAGGGATGCGCTCGATCAGCGCTCGGTTAAAAGGAGCCCCGGCTGACCCGATTGGTCAGCACGTGTTCTGGAGGAGGGCTGCTTCCCCGGCTGGCTCAATCCTCGGACTGAGGAGAGCAGATGGCTGCCCGGCACTGCAAGGGCACAGAGAGGGATGCACTCGATCAGCGCTCGGTTAAAAGGAGCCCCGGCTGACCCGATTGGTCAGCACGTGTTCTGGAGGAGGGCTGCTTCCCCGGCTGGCTCAATCCTCGGACTGAGGAGAGCAGATGGCCGCCCGGCACTGCAAGAGCACAGAGAGGGATGCGCTCGATCAGCGCTCGGTTAAAAGGAGCCCCGGCTGACCCGATTGGTCAGCACGTGTTCTGGAGGAGGGCTGCTTCCCCGGCTGGCTCAATCCTCGGACTGAGGAGAGCAGATGGCCGCCCGGCACTGCAAGGGCACAGACCTTTTATTCCCCAGTACAAAAAAAAAGACCTACTTCCCTCACTTAGGTACTGTACGTTGATGGTTTCATCTGTACTTTGAGTTCTGGCAGGTTTCTGCAGGAACTTCGATCTTCAGGTTGAGCACCCTTCTGCACTGGTGCAGGGACTCCAAGCCTCTTTGGTACTGGTCTAATCAGATGGTGCAAATCTCCCTCTTATGTGGGCTGAGGACCTCGGTTGGGTGCCAAAGGCACTTGCCCCTAAGGGCAAATACCCACAAGGTGTTTAGTGCAATGGCTTGAAGGTCAAAGACAGGAAACTATCTCTGGCTGAGGTTTTTATAACTTTAAGGGCTGTTCCTTCTCAAAGGAGTCTCCTCCCAGTCTATTCCTGGCTGGCATGGGAAACCTCTCTTGATTTCGAAGATGCCATACACTTCCAAGACTCACTGTTCAATACTAGTAGAGCCACTGGATGGTGTTACTGACTGCAGTGCACAAATCCATAGGAATCTCTACATTTATATAATAAAAAAAGTGCAAAAATAATTTTCAAAAGTGGAATACAAAGAGCTGCAAGTAGGCCAGTTGCTGGAGGAAAATGTTAGGCGTGTGCTGGATTAATGACGGCTCTACTCTGGTCATTTATGGGCCTTGTGGTACCAAATTCAATGGGCAGCATCAGGGACTGCAAATAGCATAGTGGTTTAGGCAGGGCCCTTGCAACCTTTAGGCGCTCTAGCACCCATTCCCGCCACTGTTGCCCCTCTCTGGGACATGCAGTGGTGGCAATACATTTAAAAAGGCACTGCGGCACAGGAATTACCTTCTGTTCCTGTGCCGTGGTGCCATTCGCTCTTTTGCCTTTTCTGATTCCACTTCCTTCTTGTTAAAAGAAGTGGAATCAGAGAGGGGTGGAAGCGTGAACGGCACTGCTGCATCAGAACAGAAGGTAACTCTGGTGCCACAGTGCCTTTTTTAATCTTTTGCCGCCACTCCGCATCCCAGAGAGGGGTGGCAGTGACAGCAGTGGCAACGGGGGTGGAGCAGGGGTGGCACTGGGAATGAGGTTTGCCTAGGGCGCCTGGCATCCTTGCACCAGCCCTGGGTTTAGGATGTAAGTTTCAAACTAGGATTGGCCAAAAATTATCCCTCTTGAAACTAGATAACTTGCATCTTTGAATACATACCTCTCAGAATCAGTACAGCAGCAGCAAATAGATCAGGCAAGACTGTACCTTTGGCAGCAGCAATGCTTCTGATGGGTCTGAATGGCAAGTTGTTTATGTTCATTACCCTGCTCTTACCCTGATGACTGAACTTTATGCTGGTTATGCTGATTGGCTGTTGGAGAGCCAATCGACATGTAGTAGTGCTCTTGGTTGAGACAGGAGCACAACATTGAATGAAACCTGCCTGAACTTTGCAACTTCTTTGAACATAATAATATAAGATATGCCATACCACGTCAGACCACTCCATTCATTAATTTATAGACCTCTATCATATTTCCCTTCAGCTGTCTCTTGTCCAAGTTGAGGAGCTCTAACCTTTTAAGCAGAGCTACCAAGTTAACCAATTACAGGAGGGAGACTTTAAGGCCAGTCCTGGCTTTGATTTTATATTCCCAAAAAGTGTGGTATTTGTACTCCCTGATTATACCCATTGAGTTCAATGCTGCAGGTTTCATAAATACCAGAGTTCAGTGGAGTAAGTTATAATGAGGGGCCCCCAAGCAAATTTTGCTGAGGGCCCCCCCCCAATTGTCACGGCAGTGGTGGTGGTGGCATGGCCTGATTCCCCTATGTGGCGGCAGTGGCGGCAAACTTACCTCGTTGTGTTTGCCATGGAATAGTCTCCCAGTGGAGGTGGTAGAGTTGAGGACAGTAACTGAATTCAAAAAAGCATGGGACAAACATAGAGGATCTCTAAAGGAAAAAAGGGGACTGCTGTAGTTGTTGATATGGAAGAATCGACTAGATAGGCCATGTGGTCTTTTTCTGTCGTCATATTTCTATGTTTGTATGTTGCTCCACTCTAAGTTCGCCATCAGCCTGGTGCCTATTCCTCGTTAGGCTGAAGTCTCATGATGTGGCTGTAATCATGAGACTTCAGTCCTGCAAGGAACAGCCGCTTGTCGCACGGGAACTTACAAGAGTGGAGTAGTGCGGCAAACATGATAAAGTACATTTTCCTGCTGCTGCCACCCCCGTTGTTTGAGTTCCCTTTCTGCTTGGGCCCCTCTGTATTGCGGGGGCTGCTTGGGCAGAATTTACAACACTGCCAGAGTTGCCAAGTTACCCAATTCCAGGAGTGAGATTTTTCCTTAGTTCTGGTTTTAAATTTGCATTGTAATACAGTGTATGGTATTTGTAGTCCCTGATTTTACCCATTGAAATTGGTGCTACAGGCCCTATAATGTATCAGAATGAGATTGCCTATCAGAAATCCAGGACTAGCTTAAAATCTCATTCCTAGAACTGAATAACTTGGCAACTCTGGAATCTGCAGGTTACTCTCTTGCCTTTCACTGCGATCTCTTCCTTACTGATTTGAGTTGATTCCTTGGATTCTTTTTCACTTTATGTTTTACCTTTGAAGCAAATGGCCTTTCCCCTGGTTTTTAAAAAGCCCTCCTTGGTCAGCTCTTCAATTGTTTATGCGATATTTAGGGTTGCTTTTATCTAAGGACAAAAGAGGCAGCTGCTCTATGCTCTCTATGACAGGGTACCGTTAAAAGCAGAATAGAAACAATGTCTTCTGCTTCCTAATCCATCCCTTCCGTTGGCCACCCAAAAGTGGTTAAAGCACCCCCGATTATATTTATACTTTGCATATTTCCAGTGGCTAATTAAGAGACTGGTAGAGGATGAATGGGGCAATTTCTCAAGGCGCAAGCCTACAAGGAGTCCATAGAGGCTGAAATTAAGAGTAAGGGTAACAGAAGTAGGGAATCCATGGCTGGGGCCCAAAGTGTCCTTAATCTGTCCCTGTACCTAAGTGATGCCTACCTGGATTTTGATAAGGAGCAGTACTAAATCACCTGATATCGTGTAAATTCATAATGATGGACGTGAAAATGCAAGACATGCTCATTACACTAATATGAAGTGGAGGAACAGGCTAATAGTTAGAGCAATGAAATCACATTCAAATCCCACTTCTGCTGCTTGAGGACTTGGGTAAGTTACTTAACTCTTCATTGTCTCTGGTACACACTTAGGCTGAAGCCTTCTGGAGACAGGAAAATACCTACTGTACCTGAACGTAACCCACCTTGAACTTCTGAGAAAAGGCACAAGCTAAATCTAGTTCCCTTTCCCTCTATATATCCTTCAGAAAGTTCTATACAACAGAATGGGAAATATTTTTTCATTATCAATTGAATTTTATAAAAGGTTTATTTTTTGCTAGTATTGCTGCAGATAAGCCAGTGCCAAAGCATAAAAATCTTTTGTCATGCAATGATAAAAACTGAAATCCTTGCTTAAGAATTCTGAAACATTTTTGCCATAGACGCACAGTAGGAGTAATAGGCATGTTGCAGAAAGATAAATGGAAAAAAGTGCTTCCGTTGTAAAGGGTAATATTTCAGCACAGCACATAGATTATTAGAATTACACCTCCTGCTAATGTTAGCAGACGCTGCACATGGAATACTGAGTGCATTACTGGAAATGTAACTTTGCCCTTAATATGAGGTGAAAGTGAGAAAAGGAACAGCCTGAACGAAAGTATGAACTTGCTGGTTAGTATTTAAACACCTTGGTCAATGTTTTATTTTAATGCCAGAATGGGGCCGATATGCAGCAGTGGTGGTCAGTATTTTCAAAGTGTCTGGCCACTGCAGCTTTAAGTAAAAGCAGATTGTCAATACCAGAACTTGTCTTGGTGCAGTGTCCAGTTTTACTGGACAGAGAGCTGGCTGTCAGATTAATGGTAATTTTTTTTTTTTTTACTGCCATTGAGTCAATGCTGACTTCTGGCAGCCTCTGGGTTTTCTTGGCAAGACATGATCAGAAGTACATTGCCAGGCCTTTTTTCCAAAGCAAAACAATGCAATGTGTGCCTTTGAGTCAATGCTGACTCCTGGTGCCCCAGATGCTCCTGGGTTTTCTTGGCAGTGTGACTGGAAGTAGATTGCCAGGCCTTTCTTCCAAGGCAATGGAAGGTAAAGTGACTTGTCCAAAGCCACAAGGAGTGCTAGTGGGAAATGGAACACTGGTCTCTTGGTAACCAGGCCACTGCTCTAACCACTAGGTTACTCCCCCAGCTGCTAACCAGATAAAGTTAGGACAGACATTGAGTTGTCCTAACTATCCGGTTTAACTATCTGGTTAGCAGCTAAATATTGCTGCTAACCGGATAGCTGCCAGGACTCTCCCCGATCTGCCCCATTTTTAATCATTTGTCTTTTTTGCGATCATTGGGGATATTCATCAGGACTATCTAGAATGTGCTGCTGAATATTGGGATCACCATGGTTTGGCCAGTTAGAAGGCCCTGCTAACTAGTTAAACCCTTTTGAATATGCCCCCAATATGTATATTCGGTGCCATTCTATTTTTTAAAATGTTTAGTTTGCTGCTTCAATGTCCTCAGTGGATTACACTGAAAAGACATAATAAAGCAACAAGTAGTTATGTTGTTGTTGTTAAGTGCTGTTGAGTCGGTGTCGACTCATGGCGACCCTCTGGATAGTTGTCCTAAATTGTGTTTGGTCTTCAGTCAGGTGGTTCATTGTTGACAGACTGGCACCCATAGCTGCTGTTATTGTATTGATCCATCTCATTGCTGGCCTTCCTCTTTTGCGTTCACCTTCTACCTTGCCAAGCATGATGTCTTTCTTTAATGATCTCTCTCTTCGCATGTTATGTCCAAAGTATGAAAGTCGAAGTCTTGTCATCTGTGCTTCTCAAGAAAGCTTAGATTTGATCTTCTCTAACACTGACTGGTTTGTTCTTTGGGCAGTCCATGATATACATAGGGGTATGTTTACTAAACTGCGGTAATGTCACTGGGCAGGTAGGGGACATTCAGTCGAAAAGGGAGCAATGGGTGTCATAGCTGTTTGGCATAAAAAAAGAACAAAAGGGAATCAAACCCATGACCCTTAGCTTGGGAAGTATTAGTACTAACCAGTAGGCTACACCTCCACAGCTCTTTGGTCTGCTATATGCTGGATACAGCAGGATGATGTGTTGGGACAGCAGCTTAGACGGGCTTCCCCATGGCTGATGTGCAGTCCTATATTAATTTGAGACCTATTATTCCTCTCAGATTCTGTTTCTGTTTTGTGCTCCAGTATTTTCTACCATATGCATGTTGATGTTAGGATGGAGTGATCATTTCTTATCTCAGGATATAGAAAGACTGCAGGTAACCGCATGACATGTCTGCTGTGGTTACCAGGATAGGGTTAACCCACCAGTACCCATGATGCAATGCACATGCAGATTAGCAGTCTATAGCAGGTCACCAGATAGGGTATGCCTTTTGGCTGTAACTATACCGTAGGGCGGAGAGAAGGCGGAGAGAGAGGGTCAATGGGCGGGGAGTGGGCAGGGAGAGGCCCCTGATACATAATGCTGTCATATTAACGCTGGAACAGTAACGCGAGTGAAAACCTGTCAGTAAATGCACATTTGTAGGAGAGAGAAACCATTTAGTGTCAGCAATGTATATCACGGGCAGAGAGCCCAAAAACAATGATAGTAGTGCTACATGTACAGTAACAGCATAGTGCCCAAGTATGAAAGGGCACTATGGTGATGCTACAAAGGGGGCTGCAGGTGGAGTACAGGGCAGACCAGAAAGCCACCTAGGTAGCACAGAGGGACACAGAAAATGGAAAACAGCAAGACAGCGGCTGACCAAGGTCAAACTTGCCCAGTAGTCTGTGATTCACAGTGTTCCACCCAGGGGAGATATACCCTGCAGGTACCCCAAACGTCACACAGGAAACACAATGCCTGTAATGGGGCAAGCAGTGCACATCTCAGAATCACTCTAATAGGGGTCCACGTACACCTCAGGATACATCCCAAACTGTCCGAAAACCCAGCTATACGAACACCCATCACACTAGCCCCTGGGGAGGACAGTGCAGGGAGCAGACACGTGCTGCCTGACACATGTATACACCTAGCAGTCCAAAGTAACCACCTTGATTGCAGGAGAAGGCGGTATATAAATCCTTTTAAATAAATAAAATAAATAAAGTGGATACACTGTACCCGCATTGCATACCCTAGCCTGTCCACAGTCTGCTGGCAGAACACAATCTATCTACCAGGCCTACCCTAGCCAATAGTTGCTAGATCACTGACCTGCCACCCCCAACCATCTCCCCCCCCCCATGTGGAAGGGCCATAATAGTGGCAGGTGGTGATGGGAGGACATGTGGATGTCCATGTATGCCCCCCACTGCAGATCCCCCCCACCCTAGGCATCCTCCTACCTGCACAGTGGATGGCCTGAGACTGCGCATCACCAGCACCAACAGCATATGGGCACATCAGCATGGTGGGGGAGGGAGCGTTGGTGGTGGAGGGGGCCATGACACCTGCCCACAGCGGACCAAAGATGTGCCCTGTACCAGTGCATGGTGTGCAGTGCAGCAAAGGTCTGTCGGATGAACAGTAAAGGTAGCCCCAGGGACTACTATGCTTCTGTGGTAACAATGTGGTGCAGTACACACAGACAATGTGTCTTGGAACAAAAGGTCGCAGGTTCAGGTCCCAGCTGTGGCTCATGCAAACCATGTCCTTATATTTTACCCTATGTTGCAGATACAACATCATCATGTGCACTCCCCAAAGCATCGGCCAACAGGAGCACAAACACCCACACCCACAGGCTCCACTATCCAAAGCACCATGGATTGTCAGGTTGTTGGGCCCGGCATGGAGCAGCAAAGCAGCACTACTAGCACCTGCATACCTTAGCAATGCCTGCACTGTGCCCAGGACCAGTGTGACAGACAGGGCTGCCAACCACCCCCATCTTTGCACAATGCCAACATAGGAGTGGGAGTGTGCGTATGTCTATCCATTGTTTTGTGGCTGCCTACTCCTCACTGGGCCCACAATGCTTACACTGATTCCAGCATTAGCCTGTCAATGTGCATAATGAGGAGCAAGGTATTGTGGGTATGGCGTGGACAGGGCGGACTGGGCATCTGCACATGGTGTGGGGCAATGGCTGGGAGATTGTAGTGCCCGACCACCACCTGCATGGACAGGGTGGCCACAGCATGTCATGCTGGGAGGTCACTCTCACTCTGACTGAGCAGTGACCATGGCATGTCTAGGTTCCCACATAGTGCTATACAGTGCTTCTCTCAAGTGACATCTGTGTGGTCTCTGCTCTGGGGCTGAGATATCTGCTTGGTGTCTGTGGGTACATCTCATGTCTCGGTGCACAGAGTTCCCCTGGGAAGATGCCCTGTGGACTGTCTGTGTTTTGCATGTGTATGTCTGGAATGCCTTGTAGAGTGCAGACTGAGTATGCCCTCTGCTGGTGGATGTCAGTTTGTGATGTGGGGCAGCTGAGCCCTTCCAGACCAGTGCCCTTGTGATAAGTACAGATCTACATTAACAGCCCTGGTTGCTGGTCCCACAGCCCATCATCATGTGCCTCCCTTGCAAAGATACGGCATGTGAGTCTGTAGGAGGCCAAGTGAGAGCAGTCTGGTACGTGGTGTTACATAATCTGCATGTGGATCCAGACTCCCCCTTTGCCCCTGTAACAAGCAACCATGGCAACCATACTGGATAGGCACCATTCTGGGTGCATCATGGTCTACAAGGACCAGATAGGACCCAGGAATATCCTAGGTATGTCTGCAAGGAATACCTGACACACAGCAATGCCTATTCCATTAAACCCAGTACTGCGGACCTGGTGCTGGGCACACCACCTCACCCTCAGGATGGGCGCAGAACCCACACAATGGCATGGTCTATAGCTACTCTGTTGCCAGTAACACACGGTCAGTATCCCCTACCACGGTGCAGTGCTGTAGAGGTGCATTCTCCATCTGGTGAACTGCTGTAGATTGCTAATCTGCATGTGTATTGCATCATGGATACTGGTGGGTTAACCCTATCCTGGTAACCATAGCAGACATGCCGTGCGGTGACCTGCAGTCCTTCTATATCCGGAGATAAGAAATGATCACTGCATCCTAACATCAACATGCATATGGTAGAAAATACTGGAGCACAAAACAGAAACAGAATCTGAGAGGAAGAATAGGTCTCATATTAATATAGGACTGCACATCAGCCATGGGAAAGCCCCTCTAAGCTGCTGTCCCCACCCATCATCCTTCTGTATCCAGCCATTGCAGCTCAAAGAGCTGTGGAGGTGTAGCCTACTGGTTAGTACTGATACTGCCCAAGCCAAGGGTCATGGGTTTGATTACCTTTTGTTCCTTTTTTTTGTTTTTTTGTTCTTTTTTTATGATAAAACAGAACAGAAGCTAAGGACCAGGGCCAAACATAAAGGAGTGGTTTAAAAAAACTCTTTACTAGCAGACCCAACTCAACAGTTTCGGCCGGAGACCTTCTTCAGGGGTCTAAAAACAGACAGACACAAACATCAATATTAGTATATACAGAGGTAAAATAAACAATAGTAATAGAGCAATAAAACATCCTCAATTTGTACCATAAAAATTAAAATACATTACCATAAAGGGACAAAATGACAACGTGAAAATGGTGGACCGAACCACTCTTCCCAATCTACAGAAGAATAGGTAAAAACATACAAGTATCATTGAATATAAAACTGTATAAACATACTGAAGGATAATCTGTGCAGCAAGACTAAAGATAGATAGAAATGCAATTCATAAAAGAAACGGTATACAAACAGCAACAAGTGCTAAACTAGAATGGGACATTTAAAACAAAGACAAAGAACAATAAAATGCATATGACAGATTAAGTACACATCAAAAGATGTAGATGACCTAACCCAGGGGTAATTAATATAAAACATAACAAAAAACATTATATTAAAGTGACTTTCTCGTGGGCAACGAAGAGAAGAAAAGAAAGAAACAACAAAGTACCTAAAAGTTACCAATATGATAAACCAAAGCCATTAAAAAGATACAATTCATAATTACATCGAGCTAGAAAACACCAACCAGTACTAATTTAAAAACTAAGGCGTTTAAAAACAAAGGGGCTAAAAGGTACATATAAGAAAAAAGTGAAATACATATTAGAAATACAACTAAAATGTGCATTGGGAATATGGAAGATAATAATTGTAAAAACATGACAGAAGTCATTATATCAAGACGACCAAAGAAGTGAGACAACAGGGCAGATGGAAGTCAGCTTAGATCAAAGCATTGCAATATAAACAGGCCTTATTATATTGCGCATGCAGGGACAAATAATCCCCTGTGGAATCAAACCCACATCCTCTGGTTCCATAGGCAGTGAAGTAACCAGTAGGCTACAGCTACAAACAAGCCTCTGGCTGGCCACAGAAGGACTGCAGGTCACCACACAAACTGTCTGCTGTTGTTACCAGGATAGAGTTAAGCCACTCGTACCCATGATGCACTGCACATGCAAAGCAGCAGTCTACAGATGATCACAAGATGGGGTATGCACCCCACAGCACCTAGGCCTGGTAGGGGGAACTGACCGTGCGCGTTACTGGCACAGAGTAGCTACAGACCGTCACATTGTGCGGGTACTGTGCTCACCCTGAGGGTGAGGTGGGGCACCCAGCACCAGGTCCACAGCACCTGCTCTCCCTGAGATAGACTGTGCTGCAGGTTCCCATTATTGCCAGTGTGTGATAGGTCAATGTAATAAATCCCTGCAAAGAATCCCCACCATGTGAATTACAAATATTTTTTGTCGGACCACAATGAGGGAGGTTTAGATAGTCTTCAAAACCACACCTGCTAATTGGGATCCATTTTAATCGAACAAATGTGTGATAGGTAGCTCTTTCAGACACACTTACGATACACCTGTGCCCATATGTATGTCCTAGTCACGTCTAGCCCTTGTGGACTATGATGCACCAGAATAGTGCATATTCGTTGTGGGTGCCATGGCCACATGATTCAAGGGTGGTGGTGTTTGCACCCATAGGCAGATTATGTAGTACCACCGAACTTGCTCCCTGGGGATCAGGGTGTGGGATAGGATCTTCCCCCCAACAGATCCACATTCTACAGCCCTGCCATGGTAGCAGTAGAGGAGACCAGCAACCCCAGTCCTGCTGGGAAACCGATGCACTACACAGCAGTCAGTGCAGATCTGTAGCATTCCATAAGGCAATAGCAGACAGAAGGCCTGGAAATGCTCAGCTGCCCCCCACCACTGTCTGACATTCTCCAGCAGCAAGCCTCCAGCTACTGCACCCTGCAAGGTGTACTAGCCATACACATTCTAACTGCAGACAGTCTGCTAGCTAGTCCACAGTTCATGTACCTGGAGAAGATGTGTGCACCCAAAACTGGGATGTGAGCACATCCACCAAGCAGAAATCAGTGATTGAGCCCCCAAAAGAAGAACCCATATATATCACTTGAGAGAAACACTATGTCGCACTATAGGGGAACCTAGCCATGCCATAGTCACTGCTCAGTCAGGGTGAGAGTGACCTCCCAGCAGGACATGCTGTAGCCACCCTGTCTATGCAGGTGGTGGTCAGGCACTACAATTTATTTATTTATTTATTTATTTTATTTAACAAAGACTTATATACCGCTGCTTCCACAGTTCAGCTGCGGTTCACAGATAACAACAGTCAACAAAGCATAGTTTGTTTTACATATAACATCAGATAAATATAAGCAATATAAAGTAAACAGAGTAATGTTAAACTGAATGGCACAGAACAGTGCAACTTATATACATTATTTACATACAATGTCCCAACCAGTGCCCTATGCCCTGTGCAGATGCATCCTGCCCAGGCCACCCTGTCTGGGCTATACCCACAGTACCTTGCTTCTCATTATGCACATTGGCAGGCCAATACTGGCAACAGTGCTAGCAGTGTGGGCTGAGGAGGGTGTTTGCAGCCACCACACACTGGATAGACAGACACACACTCCCCACACCTATGCTAGCATTGTGCAACTATAGAGGTGTTTGGCAGCCCTGGCCACCGCACCAGTCATGGGCACAGTGCAGGCATGGCTATGGTACGCAATACTGTAGGAGTCACTCCCCAGGGTGGTAAACACTGTCAGACACAAGACCTGTAGCACACTCCACAGACATCAGAAAGGTTGCTATGATGCAGCTCAATCAGCAAATTGTGCTTAACTTAGGAATTGCTATCTGCCAGTAATCATAGCAACCTTTTGATAGATGTGTACCATATTCCCAGGTTTAGGGTGGCATTGCTAAGGTATGCAAGTGCTAGTATTGGGAGATGCACACAGGGTCCAAACTCCTGCCTCTCCAGTTGGCTTTGGATGATGGAGCCTGTAGGTGCAGGTGAGTCTGCCCCTGTTGGCCGCTGCTCTAGGGTAGAGGTTCCCACCTCCGGTCCTGGTGGGCCAAACCCTGTTCAGGTTTTTCATGCTGTCCCTAATGAATATGCATGAGATACATCTGCATACCATGGGGGCGGTGCATAGAAATGCAGCACAGCCATAGTTATTGGAGACAGCATGGGACCTAAATGGTGTCTGGCCCTCCAGGACTGCTTTTGGGAGACTCTGCTCTAGGTAATGCACATGTTTATGGTATCTGTGCTTTGTAAGGTAAAATGTAGGCATTTGGGGCATGTTTACATTATCTGCACTAAAGGTTCTGTCTGTATTACCGCATTTTAGTAGTGGGTAAAATATGGGGACTGGGTTGGCAGGAACCACAGCTGGGAGTTGAACCTGTGATCTTCTGCTCTTGAACACACTGGCTGTTTGCCCTGAACCACCTTGTTGCCACAGAGACAGTGCATTCTCTGGAGATACCATGACTGTTTGTCAGACAGAGACTGTCTGTTGCGGTGCACGGCACCCACCTAAACAGGGCTGGGCCATGGTCTGCTGTGGGCAGCAGCCACTGCCCCCTCCACCACCAGTTCCTCTCTGTCACCATGCTGACATGCCTTTCTGCTGGTGGTGCACAGTCTCGGGCCATCCAGTGTGCGGGTAGGCGGCTGCCTATGATGCGGGTTCTGGGGTAGAGGTGCCTGCATAGATGTCCACGATTCCCCCCAGCACCGCCTGCAAATGTTCTGTACCCTTGGGGGTACCTGCTGGGTACTATCCCCTGTGACACTGTGGGAAACACACTCGTGCCCGTGTTGGGCCCTCATCAGTTGCTGTCTGGCTCCTCTACTGTTTCAGCATTCGTATGGGCCACCTAGGCATCACCCTAGTCCGCACTGTGGCCCAGCTGCACCACAGTATGTGCCGCCTGCAGCCCTCTGTGTCCCCTTTTCCAGCATCTGTCCAGTTGCCCATTCCGACATGCCCACCCTGCTGTTGTGGGACATGTGCATGCCATAGGAAACCTGTCCAGTAACAAGGGAAAGCCCTGATCAGCGTTATTTCACTGTGGGATCATTCACCTTGTATGGGGACAGAGCATAGCCCCTTCCAAAATTGATATCTTATTTTTGGAGCTTTCTCGGTAGTGTTTTTTTATGTTTCCCATTGATATCACTATTGTTCAGCTAGGTTATGTTTTTTTCCAGTTTGTTCAGGTCATTTTCAATGTTTATCTGCCCTTTTGTTCTGTGCTCATGTATCACACTTATCACCTTTTGTAGGTTTCCCTGGCTTTGCTGTACACTGCTGACGGAAATGGTTTCTCTTCCCTTTAAATCTACTCTAACGCCAGGGTTTCACTGGCGTTAGTTTTCAGCCCTGAAATCCACAGCGTTAGTGTGCAGGGAGCCTCTTCCCTCCCACTCTCCACCCATTGACCCCTTCTCTCCGCCCCTGGGGAGCCTTCCTCCGCCCTCAGGGAGCCTTTACTCCGCCTTCAGCGCTCGTTTGCGCCGCTGAGCGCGTTAGCGTGCGATAAGGTACCTTATCGCACGGTAAAGCACCATTATCACACGATAAGGTGCCTTATCACACGCTAACGTGTCAGAGCGCACATTAAGACGGTTTAGTAAACATACCCCTATGTGTTTTTCTGGCACCTCTTGCTTTACTTATCCAGCAGCATGGTATCTCAGCGTATTATTACGCAGTTGATATTATTCTTTTTCACACTAGCTCTCTCACTCTGGATATTGGCCCCCTTAATGTCTGTCTCTCTGCTATTTCTTCCTGGTTTTCAGAGAACTTCCTACATGTTAACTTGTCCAAAACCTCAGCTATTTGGTTCACTGCTGGTGCTCCTACTCCTACTCTTGTTCCATCTCTTTCTGCTGGTCCTATTCCTCTTGTTACATCTCTGCGTTATCTGGGTGTCACATTGGATTCAGCTTTAACCTTCAAAGATCACATTTCTTCTGTTGTTCAACGCTCTTTCTGTACACTGAGGCAACTTCCTGCAGTCCGGTCTTTTCTCTCACCCCCTTCTCTAACTACACTGCTTCTTTCCCTTGTCGTTTCTCGTTTGGACTACTGTAACGCATCTTTGACTCGTCTTCCTCTCACTCAGCTCCGTCGACTCCAGTTAGTTCACCATACTGCTGCCCGTCTTCTGACTCACACTTCCCGATCTGCTCATGTCACCCCCCCTTCTTATTCGCTTACACTGGTTACCTATTCCGTTTCGCATTCAATACAAGATCCTGATTTATGTACACAGATCTCTGCACACTGGTGTCCCACTCTATCTCTCTGATTTAGTTCACTTCCATTGCCCCTCCAGAGCTCTTAGATCAATTCACGCTAATCACCTATTTCTTCCTCCTCCCTCACAGGCTCATCTTAAATCCACACGTTCTTCTGCCTTTTTCTTTCTTGGTCCCCGTCTCTGGAACTCGTTGCCATCAGCTCTACGTCTGGAACTCTCATTTCACACCTTCAAAGCCAAACTTAAGACTCGCCTCTTTTGCACAGCTTTTGATCTCCCCCCCCTCCTCCTTCCGCTGACCTTTGACGGTGTTCCATTCCTCTACCACTGTCTATCCTATCGCATTGTCTACTACTGCTATCCTTTTCTGTAAACAAATGGCGTTCCTTTCTTGTTTTCCTTCTTCTCCAGTAGTATCCTTTTTTGTTTTATTGTAAACCGCCGTATACCATTTGGTTCAGGCGGTATAATAAGTTTTAAATAAAGATAAAGATAAAGATGTGCTGACTGCGACTCTTGTAATTAGCGTGGGTGCAATTACCCCAACATCAATAGGTAAAATTAACTGCATCTGCCATAATAGCGCCCCGCATTTACTCCTGGGAAAATCCTATACATGTCCCGATAGTTAACTTGGTGGCTTTGTACATAATGCACCTCGATTTTGCACTACTGGTGTATTAGGTGCAAAAACACAGCACACTTTTGTACTCTAAATGATACTGAATTCATTGTCTCTGACTGTGATAAAGCTTGAGCATTGCTAGGTAAAGAGCTTTAAAAACGGGTATGATAATATTCCAGCTATGATAACCTGCTCTCTGCTAGGTGGATTACTAGCACTAATTGCAGAAAAGCTGCCTCTTTATGCTTGAGAAGGCATCATTTATATTGTAGCTCCAAACCCCTTTCAGCCCCTTTG
This sequence comes from Ichthyophis bannanicus, assembly GCA_033557465.1. Classification (NCBI taxonomy): domain Eukaryota; kingdom Metazoa; phylum Chordata; class Amphibia; order Gymnophiona; family Ichthyophiidae; genus Ichthyophis; species Ichthyophis bannanicus. Next base: position 1,055,399,495 of record CM066033.1, on the reverse strand, counting down.
GATCACTGAAAATGACAATGACAAATTGCACGCAGGGTTATGTTTGTATTTCCAGTGCCTGATCACTAACAAAATATCAAGAGAGTAAGCATTCTTGAGCCATTTTCAGCCATCCGGCCCTATCTCGACCACAATTTCAGAGCACAATCTGTGGGGGAGATTCAGATTACAGCTTATGATAGTGGGAGGATAGTGACAGCTGACAGGGATACAGCCAGGTAGGAAAGCCAAGGACGACATAATGCAAAATAAAGTGAAAGTAAAAAAAAAAGAATTAGAATGAAGGAAAGTGTAACCAGAAAAGAAGTTAAAGATAAATTAGAAAACGAGAGGGATCATGAAAGCTTTGGGAACTAGTGTTTTATTTCAGGTAGCAACTGAGGACGTTTTTTTGGTTCATACATGGGTTGCTTTAGTTTCCACTGTTCGGTTAAAAGAGGCTGAAATTAGACTTCAGCAAAGGTGACAATCACACTGGAAGCTCTCCCATAAAAAGAATGTTTTAAAACCAACCAAAATGGGAAGGAAAAATTCTTTGACCTATATGTAGTGCCATGACCTGCCCCAGAAAATAATTTTTTTTCTTGCTCATCAAAGAACTGTTGAGAGAAGACTAGGGGGTATGTTTACTAACCTGTCTTAACGTGCGCCCGGTGATAGTGTGCAGGCTGCCATAAAAGGAGTGGGCGTGTCGGTCTTAACGTAGCAAAATGGGATTATCGCGCGATAATGTGCGCTGCGCACATTATCGGGCGAGACGCCGCTAAGCACATTAACACGCGGTAAGCTTAAGTAGGCGCACAGATATACAAACACTGAAACAGAGGTGTAGCACAATGGTTAATACCCTGACTGATGGTATGGGATCATGAGTTCAATCCTCCAGTGTGCCTCATCCATAAGGCTGGCTGAGCCAGTAGCTTTTACGTGTAAGTATTGATTTTTGAGGCATTTTATTTGTAGTTTAATTAGTGCTGCCAGCAAACACACCCTCACGTGCTGTAACCTAAGGTGCCGCATAAGGCACCCTATGAGGCACTCCAGAGGGCACATTATAAAGTGCACTGTCTGCCAAGGCACCCTATAATGTCCCCATAGGGCACCGTATAAGGCCCTATGGGGACATTCCTCCTCGATTCTCACCACCACCAAAAAGTTGTCTAATAGACAATTTTTTGGTGGTGGTGAGAAGTGAGGAGGACTGTGACAAATTCTATCTAACCTTTTTGATGTCTTGGACATCTGCACCTTGTCCACTCACAATCTTAAATGACAGAGGTGTAAGGCAGGGGTCTCCAGATCCAGCCCTGGAGGGCCACAAACCAGTCAGGTTGGCAGGATATCTCTAATGCATATATATCTCATGCATATTCATTAGAGATATCCCGAAAACCTGACTGGTCTGCGGCCCTCCAGGACCAGGTTTGCCCACCCCTGGTCTATCCAGTGTGTGGTGGCTACCAACACCCTCCACAGCCCACACTGCTAGCACCGTTGCCAGTATTGGCCTGCCAATGTGCATAATGAGGAGCAAGGTACCGTGGGAATAGCCTGGATAGGGTGGCCGGACCCGGATGCATCTGCACACGGCATAGGGCAATGGCCGGACATTGTAGTGCCTGGTACCACCTGCACGGACAGGGTGGCCATAGCATGTCCTGCTGGGAGGTCACTCTCACCCTGACTGAGCAGTTACCATGGCATGGCTAGGTTCCCCCATAGTGCTATATTGTATTTTTTGTATGTGATATTTATGGGTTTCCTTTTGGGGCCCAATCACTGACTTATCTGCTTGGTGTGTATGCTGATATCCCCGTTCTGGGTGCATGCATCTTCTCCAGGACCATGCACTATGGCAGGGGTGGGGAACCCTGGTCCTGGAGAGCCGCAGACCAGTCAGGTTTTCGGGATATCCCTAATGAATATGCATGAGATATATATGCATTAGAGATATCCTGCCAACCTGACTGGTTTGTGGCCCTCCAGGTCTGGATTTGGAGACCCCTGCCTTACACCTCTGTCATTTAAGATTGTGAGTGGGCAAGGAGCAGATGTCCAAGACTTCAAAAAGGTTAGATAGAATGTGTCACATTCATCCTCACTTCTCACCACCCCCAAAATATTGTCTATTAGACAACTTTTTGGTGGTGGTGAGAATCGAGGAGGAATGTGACAAATTCTATATACCCTTTCGATGTCTAGGACATCTGCACCTTGCCCACTCACAATCTTAAATGACAGAGATGTAAGGCAGGGGTCTCAAAATCCAGCCCTGGAGGGCCACAAACCAGTCAGGTTGGCAGGATATCTCTAATGCATATATATCTCATGCATATTCATTAGGGATATCCCGAAAACCTGACTGGTCTGCGGCTCTCCAGGACCAGGGTTCCCCACCCCTGCACTATGGACTAGCTGGTGGACTGTCTGCAGCTAGTATGTGTCTTGCTGGAACACCGTGCAGGGTGCAGTGGCTGGAGGCTTGCTGCTGGATAATGTCAGATAATGGTGGGGGGCAGCTGAGCATTTCCAGACCTGCCGTCTGTCTGCTATTGCGTTATGGATGTGTACTGCTCTGCATTGCCTGCCCTGTAGGGTGTTTGATCCTTAGCAGGACTGGGGTGATGGTCCCCTCTACTGCCACCATTGCAGGGGGGTAGAAAGTGGATCTGTGGGTGGGAGATCCTGAGCCCCAGAGGGTGCGTTGGGTGGTGGTATGTAATCTCCCTGGTAACCACAGCAGAATGTGGGTGTGGTGCCGTGCAGTCCTCCTGTAGCCAGCTAGGTGTTTGTTAGCAGCTCTAGCCCACTGGTTACTTCACTGCCCATGGAGCCAGAGGCCATGGGTTCACAACCCACAGTGGGGTTCATCAATAGGGCTGTCTTAGGCATTGTCTATTTTTATTGTATGTTAGTGCTGCCAACAGAACCACCCTCAAGGTACTGTCACCTTAGGGTGGCTCATAAGGCGCCTTATATGTCGCCCTATAGGGTGCCTTATACGGCGCCCTAGAAAGCGTCTTATAAGGTGCCTTATATGCTGTCCTATAGGGGACATTATAGGGTGCCTTGGTAGACAGCGCACTTTATAATGTGCCCTATGGAGTGCCTTCTAGGGTGCCTTATGTGGCACCTTAGGTTACGCCACTGTGAGGGTGTGTTTGCTGGCAGCACTATTACTGTACAACTAAACTTCCTCACAGCCCAATACTTAACCCTTTCCAGGCCAAGCCCAAAGCTTTCGGGATCCAAACTTCTGCCTAAATATTCCTATCAAATGGTATATAATACATGACCATGGCAGAGGGAACGTCACTATTGGGACATATTGAATAAGACGGGTACAATTTTCCTGACATATGCAAACATTAACCCGGCTGCAGACTAAAATGTTATAGTAGGCTTTCAAAGGGTTACACATGACACCTCAGCCAGCCTTATTCATTAGGCACACTGGGGAATCGAACCCATGACCCTTGTACCATCGGTTTGTGTGGTAACCATTGTGCTACAGCTCTGTTTCTGTGTTTGGGTGTCTGCGCGCCTTCTAACGCTTAACGTGCAGTAACGCGCCCTGTAACGATCGTTGCTGCGTGGTGCGTTATAACGCGCGTTATCACTAACGATGTACCGCCCATGTCCTTTTTTGGCATTTCTTCCACTAACGTGGCTCCTAACGCGAATCACACTAACGCAGTTTAGTAAACATACCCATTAATATTTGTTAGTAAAAGACCCCCTTCATGAGAATAATGTAAGTGCCATTATACTTCTCGTCTTGCATATCGTCATTTCCATTTTGCTTTTTTATTTAGTTTAATTTAATTTACATAGAAATGCAGAAACATGATGGCAGAAAAAGACTGTATAGCCTATCTAGTCTGCCATTCCATATCAACTACTATAGTCCCTTTTTTTCTTTTAGAGATATTCTGTGTTTGTCACATGCTTTCTTGAATTTGAATACTGTCCTCTCTACTACTTCCACTGGGAGACTATTCCATGAATCTACCACTCTTTCTGTAAATAAATATTTCCACATATTACTCCTTAGTTTATCCCCTTTCACCATCATCCTATGTCCCGTCTTAGCAGAGCTTTCTTTCAATTGAAAGAGACTCTCCTCCTCTGCATTTGTGCCATGGAGGTATTTAGATGTCTTTATCATATCTCCTCTCTCCTGCATTTCTTCCAAAGTATACATCTTGAGATATTTAAGTCTGCCCCCACATGCCTTATGATGAAGCCCACTGACCATTTTGGTAGCTACCCTCTTCACTGTCTCCATCCTGTTTATATCCTTTTGAAGGTGGGGTCTTCAGAATTCCGCACAATACTCCAAATGAGGTCTCACCAAAGACCTACAGACTACAGAGGCACTATCACCTCCTTTTTACTGCTGGCCATTCCTCTCCCTGGGCACCTAAGCTTCTTCTGTCCTTTGCTGTCACCTATTCTACCTGCTTAGCCACTTTAAGGTCATCAGAAACAATTACTCCCAGGTCTTGCTCTTCTTTTGTGGATTGAAGTCCTTCACTCCCTATAATGCATCGCTCCCTTTGGATTTTTGCAGCCCAAATGCATGACATTCTTCAAGCTTAGCTCCTCATCTTATCTACTTCTTCCTGGTGCCTGCTTTATTGCAGATTTTGGTATGATCCACAAAGAGGACAGCCCTGCTGCAATATCACTAGCAAAAATGTTACAAAGAATTGGACCAAGGACAGATCCCTGTGGCACACCACTGGTACCCTCCTTCTTCTCAGAATGAGCTCCATTTACCTGTACCCTTGTCGCCTCCTACTCATCCAGTTTCTCACCCAGTCAGTCACTTTAAGGTCCATCCTTAGGTTGCTCAATTTATTTATAAGTCAACTGTGTGGAACGGTGTCAAAGTACACCACATCTAGGGTCCAACTCTCTAGTCACCCAGTCCAAAAAATTAATCAGATTTGTCTGACAAGACATGCCTCTAGTAAACCCATGCTGCCTCAGATCCTGCAATCCATTGGACTCCAGAAACCTCACTATCCTCTGTTTTAGCAGCCTTTCCATTAATTTACTCACCACAGAGGTCAGACTAATCGGCCTGTAGATCTCAACCTCATCCTTACTTCCACTTTTGCGTAAAGGGACCACGTTGAAAACTTCAGCCATAGTGTGTGCAACCACTAGACTTCACTATTCGCTATTTACTCTATTCAGTATATGTACATTCAAATGCAAACACTGCTCTCATTCAGTGTATACACATTTCAAAAATGCAAACTCTGCTGTCCATTCCAAATTGCCCAATGACACTATACAGCCACTGCCGCTGCAGCTTGAGCTCTACCTGATTGGGGCAGAGCTCGCTGCACGTCAGCCACAGCCAGTTCCAGCCAGCCTGCCATTCAATGCCCGCCCGCCCAATCAGGGTGGCCTTCAGGGAACTTAAAAGGAGCACCATCGGGCGCTAGGCCACAGCCACCGCCGCTGCAGCTTGAGCTCTACCCGATCGGGGCAGAGCTTGCTGCACGCCAGCCACAGCCAGTTCCAGCCAGCCTGCCATCCGACACCCACCCGCCCAATCGGGGCCGCCTTCGGGGAACTTAAAAGGAGCACCATCGGGCGCTAGGCCACAGCCACCGCCGCTGCAGCTTGAGCTCTACCCGATCGGGGCAGAGCTTGCTGCACGCCAGCCACAGCCAGTTCCAGCCAGCCTGCCATCCGACACCCACCCGCCCAATCGGGGCCGCCTTCGGGGAACTTAAAAGGAGCGCCATCGGGTGCTAGGCCACAGCCACCGCCGCTGCAGCTTGAGCTCTACCTGATCGGGGCAGAGCTCGCTGCATGCCAGCCGCAACCAGTTCCAGCCGGCCTGCCATCCGATGCCTGCCTGCCCAATCGGGACTTCCTTTGGGGAACTTAAAAGGAGCCCCATTGGGCACCAGTCAGCACCTGGTGGGTCCGCGTCTGAGGACCTCGCCAGAGGACCCTTTGGTGTAGCCCTTAGGCGGAGGCCCTTACCTCGAGGCCATCACTCTCCAGTGAGCCCAGAAGACCAGACAGCAAGCTGGACAACAATGACCAACACAAGATCACAGCCAAAGTGAGTAGAAACCACTACCTCATACAGGGCTATCCACAAACAGCAAAATCTGTCCCCTGGACGAGGAAGCACTTGTAAAGTGCCAGTTTATGTAACCCACCAATGTAACTATTAGAACAGCAGTCAGAGAGGAACCGATGCTTTCAGACATCGATCTCCCACCAGAATCTGCCCTAGAACTATTTGCTAGGATTGACGACTTGAATCTGCTTGTAGAACTCCGAGATAAAATATTATCCTTGAATCTGCCTGCAGAATTACTAGATTTACTAGTTAAAAGTGTTAGCCTTAAATCTGTCTGGGAATTGTTGCTAGAAGTACTACTCATGCTATGCCTGAATCTGCCTTAGAATTACTGCCAGGAGTGCTCCGCATGTTATTCTTCAATCTGCCTTAGAATCACTACTAGAAGTGCTACTCATGTTATTCTTGAACCTGCCATAGAATTACTGCTAGAAGTGCTACATGCGTAAACCTTTCAAGTGGAGGTGTTAACACTAGAGCGGACAGCTGCATGTATACACCCTACCTGTCACACAGAGTGGCCGCTAGATAGCTCCGCCTATCCTGCCACCTGAACCATACCCACTCCGCATCACACAGCTGCTGCATAGATTCTAATCACCTGGCGCCCCAAAGTAGCTCACTTAGAATGGCACCCTCCCCCATAGCTTTAGCCAGCTGTTACCTCCTCGTCAGTCTACTCCACAGCACCCTCACCGCCACCGGCAACCCCATACCAATTCTACGGAGTCCCGGGAAGAGATGGTTGGGTATCTCCCGCCAACCAGAAGCAGAACCCAAACACACCCTGCGCCCATACCTACTCTACATCTCACTCCAGCACACCAAAAAATCTCAGCTAGAGAAGTGCCCTCAACCCAGCTACCTGAATTGCACCCTCATAAACGCTAGCTCAGTCCATAAGAAATGGCCAGTCATCTCTGACCTGATAACCTACCACAAGCTAGACATCCTATTGGTCACTGAGACATGGCTGACTGACTCCAATACGGGCATCCTTAACCAACTCACCCCACCCAACTTCTCAATCCACACCTGCCACAGAGCCAACCGCAGGGGTGGAGGAGCCCTCGCCCTCACAAAAACCGAGCTCCAATTCCAGCAGACCGCTCATCAACACACACCTGGACTCTATCACTTTATCCAGCAAGCACAACTCCATCAACCTAATCTATAGATCCCCATTGCCCTCTCCAGATGACCTCCCAATGATAATCGACCTTGCCTGCAATACCAAGAACCCACACACACCAAACTGGATCATGGGAGATTTCAACCTGCCTGCCCTCGAGGAAGCGCACTCCAGTGCCTTCCTCAACATGCCTTCCTTAATGTGCTCAACAAGCTGGGCTACGATCAAGTAATCAATGAGCCCACTCACACAAAAGGAAACAAGCTGGACCTGATCTTCGCCCCACAGTCAGCCACATGCCGGAACCATACGCTTGCCCTTTCCATCACATCGGTCCCATGGTCTGACCATAGCCTACTAAGATTCCAAATGCCCACGCAGCAGGTTCATACAAGCAACCACTCCACAACTGATGCCTGCTCAAAATCAAAATTCCGGCCCTTCGACAAGGAAGAGATACTCAGCAAAACCCTACCTCTCTTCGACCTCACAGAGTCTAGCCTCAAGGAAATGCTCTCCGCCTAGAACAATAGTCTCAGCTCCATTGCCAACCGACCAACTGTGGACGCATCACCAAGAAGAAGGAAGACCGCCCCGTGGTACTCTCCTGAGTTACGAACATCACTCCACCACCTAAGGAATCTTGAAAGAAGATGGTGACGCTCACGCTTCACTGATAATCTGGGCACTTACACCTCCCACCTGAGGAAACACCGTGAGGCAGTCTCGGAGAGAATGAAACGATAGCACGCAGAAATTCTGCAGCGCTCCCTGAACAAACCTCAGTACTTATTTAATCTGGTGAGGACCCTCACAAAGGAACCTTCCCCCACCCAACTAAGCATGCCAGAGCCACAAAAATTTGCGGACTACCTACAGTCAAAAACAATCCAGAATGACAAAACTGCACCACCCACCCCTGTGTATGGACCACGCCACCCAATGCCACTATCCACCTTCTCAACACCATCAGAGAAAAACATCGAAGACACTATCACTGCGATTAACACCACTACAGCGCCAAATGATCCCTGCCCAGTGTTCTGGATAAAAACACTGCGCAAGGAATTTAGCCCTTTCCTGGCCAAACTCATTGATCTCTCCTTCTCAACGGGCTCATTCCCATGAAGCCTGAAGAAAAACATCCATTAGACCACTCCTAAAAAACTGCAAACTGGACCCTCAGAAGGTGGATTCTTGCAGGCCAATCTCAAGCATCCCACTAATGGCCAAAATGATTGAAAAGCTCATCCAACAACAAATCCAACACCATATTGAGACCACTGCAGCCTTAGATCCATGCCAACACAGGTTCAGGGAATCACACGGAGTTGAGATACTCCTGATCACTCTCTTCAACAGACTAATCACCAGATTGGACAACAGCAGACGAGGATATGCCCTAATCTTCCTGGACATTGCCACAGCATTCGACTCCATCGACCATGATCTGCTCGTAGGAAGCCTTGCAGAGAAAGGGATCCAGGACACGGCCTTAAGCTGGTGCAAATCATACCTGTCGGACAGATGGCAGCATGTACGGACCGGCCCCACGACCTCCAAACCATTCCAGCAAAAACAGGGGGTTCCACAGGGCTCCTCCCTCTCGGCGCTATTTTCAACATATATAAACAGCCCATCTGTGCACTCACCCACTCCTTCAGCATCTCATGCCTCATATACGCTGACAACATGTTACTCTACATGCCATTCTCAACCGACCAGCTGGATTTCTCACCACTAACTACCTGCTTCGATGCTATCACCGACTGGCTCTACACTCAGAACCTCAGAATAAATTTCAAGAAAACTGAGGTGCTATTCATCACCAGGAACCAAGCTTTCACTCCTCCAGCAGCACTAAAAGTAAGATGCGCCGAGCTCCAAAGCAAGCCCACGATCCGCTACAGTTGGATATGAAAGCCCACATAAACAACACTGTCAAGGCAGTATACCACAAAATACAGACAATCTGGCACCTATGACCTCTACTGGAACCAGACGACTTCAGGGCAATCTACCAAGCATTGGTAATCCCCCACTTTGACTATGCCAATGCCATCCTACAGGGACTACCAAAAAATACGCTGAACCCACTGCAGCTGGCAATGAACGCAGCCACCAGAATATTACATGGAGCCGCCAGGAGGGACCACATAACCCCAGTCCTGAAGCACCTCCACTGGCTGCCGGTCCACTGCAGACTCACCTTCAAAATCCTACTGCTGACCTTTAAAGCCATCAACAGTCTCACCTCGTCCTCCATCACAGACCTCATTCTCCGCACTCCCCCAAACAGAGCCAGAAGGTCAGTCACAGTCAACACCCTAAGTATCCCTAGCAAGATCACAAAGTGTTCTCAAGCAACAAGAAACAGAGCCTTCGTGTACTATGCACCCACATGTTGGAATGCCCTCCCGCCTGGCCTCCGGGTCATTATGGACCTTACCCAGTTCAGGAAGGCGCTGAAACACCACCTTTTCCTCCAGCATTATTCTCATAACAAGGACACACAACAGCCACCCACCCGCAACCACCAAAGCAGCCGCCCTAAAACACCTACAACACACAGCCTCAGCCCTGCACAGTAGCACTACCAGACACCCTGGCATGCACATGTATGTAGTCACCTAATCTTGTAAATAGTAGCTAGGCGGTCCGGTCGCTACCTCACTGCTGCTGACCCGACTGCTTAGCCTGTATTATAGTTACCCCAGTTAGCCCAAGATGCAAAACCCTGATTTTTGTAAGTTCAGTACGGGAGCTGCCTGTAACCGTACAAACCTGCTGTTAACTGTATACCTAGCTGATTTTAAAAAGCACGGTATAGAAAAAGACTTTAAATAAGTAAATAAATACTATTGCTTACTAGCACAAATCAATAGCAAAAGCTGATTATACTGTTTTTTTAATCAAGTTATTTTCTGAAAACACTGTAATTAGTGTTGCACCATTGTGCAACATCAGGGCAGGTGTTACCATTAGGTGAACTAGGCAGTCGTCTAGAGTGCAGACCATATGGGGACGCTTGCTGCTGTCCATTGTCACCGCTAGTACCCCTCTCAGGGGCTGACAGCAGTGGAAATTGCCTCTGAAATGACAGCATAGAACTTACACTCTGTCCTCGCGGCTGCATTGGAGTTTTGTTCTTCCCTATCTGCCGCTTCCACCCTGAAGTTGTTTTTTATAAACTAGAAGTCTGTGACAAAGGGGGAGCTGAAATGGCAGATTGAGCAGAATGAAACCACAATGCAGCCCCAGAGACAGAGAGTAAGTACTGTGTTGCAGTTTCAGGGGCAGTTGTTGCTGCTGTTGGTCCCGGAGAGGGTTGTCAGTGGCGGCAATGAGCATGGGGAGGCAACAGAGGGTGGCAAGAAGGAGGGCCCACCTAAGGTGCCTCCAGTCCTTGAACCGGCTCTGTTCAATAACCACATAGCAGCACAGCTGACTCCATGCAACTCCATTCACCACCTCTCAACCCAGTATTTAACGTGTGTTGCAGTGGCAAATTGTGTGTTTCAGTAAAATAATGCATGCTATTTCCCTTTAACATACATTACTCCTGTAACCAACTGTAGAATCTCTAGCATAGAAATTCCATGTAAAAAGGGGAAGGCAATGGCAGTGGGAGTGTACCACCTAGTCAGAATGAACAGATGTATGATGAAATGCTGAAAGAAATCAAGGAAGCTAACAAAAGTTACAACACAGTAATAAGGGTGAGTTCAATTACCCCGGTATTGACTGGGTCAATATCAGAGGAGGGCATGCTAGGGAGATAAAGGGGCATGTTTACTAAACCTTCTTAATGTACGCTCTGTGATGTTAGCGCGCGCTAAGGTACCTTAGCGCGCGATAATGGTGCTTTAGCAGGCGCTCAGGTACCTTAGTGCGCGTTAACGCGCACAGTGGTGCAAATGAGCGCTGAAGGCGGGGAAAGGCTCCCGGAGGGCGGAAGAAGGCTCCCCAGGGGCGGAGAGAAGGGGTCAATGGGTGGAGAGTGGGAGGGGAGAGGCTCCCCGCACACTAACGATGTGAAATCTGAGGCTCAAAACTAACGCCAGTGAAACCCTGGCATTAGAGATGATTTAAAGGGAAGAGAAACCATTTCTGTCAGCAATGTACAGCAAAACCAGGGAAACCTATCAAAAGTGATAAGTGTGATACATGTGCACAGAACAAAAGTGCAAATAAACATTGAAAATGACCCCAACAAAATATAAAAGAAACATAACCAAGCTGGGCAATAGTGATATTAATGGGAAATATCAAAAAGCAATCCTACAAAAGCTCCAAAAAAAAGATATGAATTTTGGAAGGGTCTACGATCTGTCCCCATACAAGGTGAATGATCCCACAGTGCAATTGCGCTCATCAGGGTTTCCCTCTCCATTGGACAGGTTTCCTATGGCGTGCACATGTTCCACAACAGCAGGGCGGGCATGTCGGAATGGGCAACTGGACAGATGCTGGGAAAGGGGACACAGAGGGCTGCAGACGGCACATGCTGTACTGCAACTGGGCCACAGTGCGAACTAGGGTGATGCCTAGGTGGCCCATAGGAATGCTGAAACAGTAGAGCAGCCAGACAGCAACTGATGAGGGCCAAACACGGGCACGAGTGTGTTTCCCACAGTGTCACAGGGGATAGTACCCAGCAGGTACCCCCAAGGGTACAGAACATTTGCAGGCGGTGCTGGGGGGAAGCGTGGACACCTATGCAGGCACCCCTACCCCAGAACCCACACCATAGGCAGCCGCCTACCCGCACACTTGATGGCCTGAGACTGCGCTCCACCAGCAGAAGGGCATGTCAGCAGGGTGGTAGAGGGGCACTGGTGGTGGAAGGGGCAGTGGCAGCTGCCCAGAGCAGACCGTGGCCTAGCCCTGTGTAGGTGGGTGCCATGCACTGCAACAGACAGGCCCCGTCTGATGAACAGTCATGGTATCCCCAGGGAATGTACTGTCTCTGTGGCAACACAGTGGTGCAGTGCACACAGCCAGTGTGTTCAGGAGCAGAAGGTACCAGGTTCAAGACCCAACTGTGATTCCTGCCAACCCAGCCTCCATTTTTTACCCACTACTAAAACATGCTAATACAGACAGAACCTTTTTTGCAGATGACGTAAACATGCCCAAAACACCTACATTTTACCCTACAGAGCACAGACACCATAAACAGGCGCATTACCTAGAGCAGAGTCACCCAAATGCAGTCCTGGAGGGCGAAACACCATTCAGGTTCCATGCTGCCTCTAATAAAGATGCCTGTGCTGCATATTTATGCACCGCCCCCATGGTATGCAGATGTATCTCATGCATATTCATGAGGGACAGCATGAAAACCCGAACAGTGTTTGGCACACCAGGACTGGAGTTGGGAACCTCTGCCGTAAAGCAGCAGCCAACAGGGGCAGACACACCCACACCCACACCCACAGGCTCCATTAGCCAATGCCTCCTGGTGAGGCAGGACATTGGGCCCTGCGTGCATCTCCCAATACTAGCACTTGCATACCTTAGCAATGCCACACTAAACCTGGGAATACGGTACACAGCTATCAAAAGGTTGCTATGATTACTGGCAGATAGCAATTCCTAAGTTAAGCACAATTTGCTGATTGAGCTGCACCATAGCAACCTTTCTGATGTCTGTGGAGTGTGCTTCAGGTCTGGTCTCTGACAGTGTTTACCACCCTGGGGAGTGACCCCAACAGTATTGCGTACCATAACCATGCCTGCACTGTGCCCAGGACTGGTGTGGTGGCCAGGGCTGCCAAACACCTCTATAGTAGCACAATGCTGGCATAGGTGTGGGAGTGTGTGTCTGTCTATCCAGTGTGTGGTGGCTGCAAACACCCTCCACAGCCCACACTGCCAGCACTGTTGCCAGTATTGGCCTGCCAATGTGCATAATGAGGAGCAAGGTACCATGGGTATAGCCCGGACAGGGTGGCCTGGCAAGGATGCATCTGCACAGGGCATAGGGCAATGGCTGGGACATTGTAGTGCCCGGCCACAGCATGTCCTGCTGGGAGATCACTCTCACCCTGACTGTGCAGTGACCACGGCATGGCTAGGTTCCCCCATAGTGCTGTATAGTATTTTTTTCATGTGATATTTATGTGTTCTCTTTTGGGGCCCCAGTCACTGACTTATCTGCTTTGGTGTGTATGCTGACATCCCAGTTCTGGGTGCACGCATCTCCACCAGGAACATGCACTATGGACTAGCTAGCAGACTGTCTGCAGCTGGTATGTGTTTTGCTGGAGCACCTTGCAGGGTGCAGCGGTTGAAGGCTTGCTGCAGGAGAATATCAGATAGTGGTGGGGTGCAACTTAGCATATCCAGGCCTAATGTCTGTCTGCTATTGCTTTATGGATGTGTACAGAGCTGCATTGACTGCCCTGTAGGGTGTCTGTTCCCCAGCAGGACTGGGGTTGATGGTCCCCTCTACTGCCACCATTGCAGGGAGGTAGAATGTGGATCTGTTGGTGGGAGACCCTGTTTACCACCCTCAGCCCCAGAGGGTGGGGTGGTGGTACAGAATCCTCCTATGGGTCCATAAGGGCTAAACTTGACTGAGAAATACAGATGTATCCAAGGTGTGCCTGCAGAAACCACCTATCTCACACACTAGCACTGCTGGGGACCTGCAGCATAGCCCTTTTCTGCCATGGAGAGTGCTGTGGACCTGGTGCTGGGTGTCCCACCTCACCCTCAAGGTTAGTACAGTACCTGCACAATGTGATGGTGTGTAGCTACTCTGTGCCAGTAACACAAACGGTCAGTTCCCCCTACCAGGCCGAGGTGCTGTGGGAGTGCATAACTCATCTTGTGATCATCTGTAGACTGCTGATCTGCATGTGCAGTGCATCATGGGTATGGGTGGGTTAACTCTATCCTGGTGACCACAGCAGACTGTTTGTGTGGTGACGTGCAGTCCTTCTGCAGCCAGCCAGTGGTTCGTTAGCAGCTATGGAGCTGTAGCCCACTGGTTTCTTCACTGCCTGTGGAGCCAGAGGTCATGGATTCAAACCCACAGTGGGGTTATTTGATAGGGCTGTCCAAAGCATTGTCTATTTTTAATGTACATTAGTGCTGCCAGCAAACACACCCTCAGAGTACTGTAACCATAAGGTGCCTCAGAAGGCGCCTTATAGGGCGCCCTATAAAGCACCTTCTGAGGCACCTTATGGTTACAGTCCGTATAAGGTGCCTTATAGGGTGCCCTATAGGGGACATTATAGGGTGCCGTGGCGGACAGTGCACTTTATAATGTGCCCTATGGAGTGTCTCATAGGGTGCCTTATGCGGCACCTTAGGTTATGGCACGTGAGGGTGTGTTTGCTGGCAGCAATAATTAACATACAAATAAAATGCCTCAGGAAACTATACTTACATGTCAAAGCTGATGCCTCAGCCAGCCTTATGCATTACTAATATATAACCATCATATAATTAAACCCATAATCTAATCTCAATTTTGTTTGTCGGAGTCTACCGGGGGAGGGCTAGAACAGTATACCTAACCCCCTCCAGACGGTAGACTACTTTTATTTTATATTTCACACCCCAGTGTATTAAATAACCACTTATCTTTAAAAGCAACTCTTCTTATTTTCCTCCAAGTTGCTAATCGCAAAATTGCACGACGTGCACGTTTCGGGTAAGAACCCTGTTTCAAGTGCTCCAGTCAATTCAGATGTGCAACAGAAAAACGCCGTCCCTGCGGCCATGGGCATTCATCAATCAATGGCATAATCGAACCAGAAACTTTGAACAGGGGAAAACCAATCAGAAGCGGGAATGACCTCACTGTCAGAGGTATCCACACCGCCATTGGTCAAAACCTTGGATAAGACTGGAACCTCCAATAATGACGTCATAAAATGGTGATCCAATCAATTTCTCGATTTAAACCATAAGGATGAATGGAATGTAATTCGAAGATCCAACGTTGTTCTAAGCGCTGCAATTTTAATTCACGATCTCCTCCCCGTGGATCTAAGGGAACATGATCAATGACCGTCCATGTCAACTCTTCAAAACCATGGAGCAAAACTTCACAATGTTCCACCAATGGAGCCGTCAGAACCTTGTTTCTAATCCTTGAAGCATGTTCTGCGAGGCGTTTACGCATAGAGCGAGTGGTGCGTCCCACATACAGAAGCCCACAAGGGCATCGCAACACATACACCACAAAAGGAGTAAGACACGTAGTTTTCCATCGACGTATGTAATCACAGTGGGTGGCAGGATGTTGCCAGACCGGACCGGAAACAGTCATTTCACAGTAATTACAGGTATTACAGGGATAATGGCCACCATCGTGACCAGATGGAATAGGTCTATCGAGAGACAAAGTTGTCTTTACCAATTGGTTGTTTAAATTTGCACCCCGCAAAAAAGCCAGCCATAAAGGTTGTTTGAAGCAGTCATGTAAGGTCAACATCTGCCAATGGGACCGTAAAATATTAGCAATATCGGAACTACGTTCCGTATAGGGCAGCACTCCAACTATCGGATCCTTTACCGATGATCTTACTGAGGAATATTGAGGATCCAGCAACCATTCTCGATGAGTATATCTTGCTCGATGACAAGCTTGGGAAACAATCTTCAATGGGTACCCTCGATCTAACAACTGTTGTGTCAATTCAAAAGCATGCCCTTGTGGGCTTCTGTATGTGGGACGCACCACTCGCTCTATGCGTAAACGCCTCGCAGAACATGCTTCAAGGATTAGAAACAAGGTTCTGACGGCTCCATTGGTGGAACATTGTGAAATTTTGCTCCATGGTTTTGAAGAGTTGACATGGACGGTCATTGATCATGTTCCCTTAGATCCACGGGGAGGAGATCGTGAATTAAAATTGCAGCGCTTAGAACAACGTTGGATCTTCGAATTACATTCCATTCATCCTTATGGTTTAAATCGAGAAATTGATTGGATCACCATTTTATGACATCATTATTGGAGGTTCCAGTCTTATCCAAGGTTTTGACCAATGGCGGTGTGGATACCTCTGACAGTGAGGTCATTCCCGCTTCTGATTGGTTTTCCCCTGTTTAAAGTTTCTGGTTCGATTATGCCATTGATTGATGAATGCCCATGGCCGCAGGGACGGCGTTTTTCTGTTGCACATCTGAATTGACTGGAGCACTTGAAACAGGGTTCTTACCCGAAACGTGCACGTCGTGCAATTTTGCGATTAGCAACTTGGAGGAAAATAAGAAGAGTTGCTTTTACTTTTAAAGATAAGTGGTTATTTAATACACTGGGGTGTGAAATATAAAATAAAAGTAGTCTACCGTCTGGAGGGGGTTAGGTATACTGTTCTAGCCCTCCCCCGGTAGGCTCCGACAAACAAAATTGAGATTAGATTATGGGTTTAATTATATGATGGTTATATATTAGGAATTTGAGATTTTCCATCATTGGTGGGGTCCTTTTTGTTTAGCCTTATGCATTAGGCACACTGGGGGATCAAATTCATGACCCCTGTATCATCAGTCAGTGTATTAACCATTGTGCTACACTTCTGTCTTTCTGCTTGGATGTCTGTGCACCTACTTAAGATTACCGCGCGTTAACGCGCTTAGCAGCGCTTTGCCCGATAATGTGTGCAGCAGCGCGCGTTATTGCACGCTAATCCCGTTTTGCTACTTTTTGACTGGAACGCCCACTCCTTATATGGCAGCCTGCACACTAACGCAGGGCGTACATTAAGAAGGTTTAGTAAACACACCCCAAAGTTTCCTAGATGAAAATAAATGACTGTTTCTTGGAGCAGCTGGTTCATGAACCGACAAGAGGGGAAGCTATCTTAGACCTAGTCCTTAGTGGAAAACAGGATCTGGTGTAAGAGATAACAGTGTTGGGATTACTTGGCAATAGTGATCTTAGCATGATTGTATTTGATTTAATAAATGGAGGGAGGATGGCAAGGAAATCCACAGTACAAATGTTTAACTTTCAAAAGGGAGACTATCATACAATGAGGCAAATAGTTAAAAAACTAAAAGGAGTAGTAGCAAAACTTAAAGGTTTACATCAAGCATGGGCATTTTTTAAAAAAACTATCTTGGAAGCCCAGATCACATGTAATCCATGCTTTAAGAAAGGTACCAAGTAAGGCCAAAAAACTGCCAGCATGGTTTAAAGGGGAAGTCAGAGAGATGTTGTAGCTAAAAAAGCATCTTTCAGGAAATCGAACAGGGTGCCAAATGACAAAAACAGGAAACAACATAAGCACTGGCATCAATAAGACAGGAAAAGAGAGAATTTGAATAAAAGCTTACCATGGACACAAAAATGTGCAATAAAAACATTTTCAAATACATCTGTAGCAAAAAACCTGTGAGAGAGTCAGTTGGACCACAAGATGATAGAGGGGTAAAATGGGCACTAAGGGGAGACAAGGCCATAGCAGAGATACCCAATGAATTCTTTGCTTTGGTCCTTACTGAAGAAGATGTAGAGAAGTTACTCATGCCTGAAATGGCATTTAAAAGTGATGTATCAGAAGAATTGAAACAAATTTTGATAAACCGGAAAGATGTATTGCAACTATTTGATACATTAAAGAGTAACAAGTCATCTGGACCGGATGGTATACACATCCGAGGGTGCTGAAAACCTACTATTAGTAACCTGTGAACTATCATTAAAATCATCTGTAGTACCTGAAGACTGGAGAATGGCCATTGTAACGCCAATTTTTAAAAAGGTTTCCAGGACTGATCTAGGAAACTACAGACCAGTGAGCCTGACATCTGTACTGGGCAAAATAGTAGAAACTATTATAAAGAATAAAATTACTGAACATGTTTAATGGGAGAAAGCCAACATTAATTTAGCCAAAGAAGATCTTGTCTTACTAATCTGTTATATTTTTTTGAAGATGTGAATAAACAGGTAGATAAAGGTGAGTCGGTTGATGTGGAGCCTGATTCTGAAAGGCTCCAGATAGGATGTGCACACAGATGCCCAATTCTACAACTCCGCGTAGACACGCACACGGGATTGTAGAATTGGTGAAGCATGTCTAACTGGCGCCCTACTGGCCCATCTTGCGCCACGTGTACTGTAGGCCATGCACACATTGCCTGTGTAGCCCCAGACACCCCCTGCACCTGTAAACCCGAGAACGTCCCCACCCCATGTCCTGCAGACGACGTGCAACCAGTTTCAGGAAGAAGGCCCCCCCCCCCACAACATAACACATGCATCAACATGGCTACCAGGCAGCCCAACTTCTGTGAGGCAGAGACGAGGCTGCTGGTGACCATGGTCATCGAGCAGGAGGAGATTCTTCCCCTCCACTGGACAGAGAAGGCCAGCCCACACAGCAGCTCACAGGGGCTGGGAACATATTAGGACCACCCTTGTCCAGTAAGTACATCACAACACAGACAGACAAACCTGGAAGCAGAGAGAAGTGAGCTGGCTTGAGCAGCACCCAAGTTGGCACAGAGACAGGCATGCACCAAGGTGGAGAGGAAGGGCAGGGGAAGTCAGGAACTGCCCCAGGCAGAAAACAGGCAGGATGCACGTTGACAGCACAGAACAGCACAGACAGAGCAGCCTGACAGCAGGGTCCCAGAAAACAAGGGAGAATAGAATGCATGCCGGCCCACAGTGAAAGCACAGGGGACAAACAGACAGATGGAAGGGGCACGCATAGCAGAGAGCAGTCCTGGAATTTAAGCCACATCCCAGGTCACACAGATGCTCCTGAGGAGGCAAAATAAAAGGGGCCTATACATGCCTTGAAGTGAACCCAGGACCTCAAGCACTGTGGCTAGAATGCTAGGAATCATAAGGAAAGGAATAGACAATAAAATCAAGGATATTGTAATGCCTCTGTATCATTCCATGGTACAGCCGCATCTTGAATATTGTGTGCAGTTCTGGTCACCATATCATAAAAAAGAATAGCAGAATTAGAAAAGGTACAGAGAAGAGCCACCAAAATGGTAAAGGCGATGGAAGGATACACCTATGAGGAGAGGCTAAAAAGGTTAGGGCTCTTCAACCTGGAAAAGAGATAGCTGAGGGGAGATACGATAGAGGTCTATAAATTAATGAATGGAGTAGAATGGGTAAAAGTAGATAGATTGTTTATGCCATCAAAATATTGAAAGACTAGGGGACATGCAATTAAGCTACAGTGTAACCTGTTTAAGACTAATAAGAGAAAATATTTTTTCATTCAATGTGTAATCACTTTGGAATTCGTTACCAGAGGATGTAGTAAAAGCTGTTAGTGTAGCCAGGTTTAAAAAAGGTTTGGAAAAGTTCCTGGAGGGAAGATCCATAAACCATTATTAAAGGGGACCCGGGAAATCCACTGCTTGCCCTAATACAAGCATTGTGGAACCTGTGTCTTTTGGGGAAACTGCTAGTTACTTGTGACCTAGATTGGTCTCAGTTGAAAACAAGATAATGGGCTTGACGGACCTTGGTCTGACCCAGTATGGTATATCTTATGTTCTTAAAATAAAGCAGTCTAGGTGGGGGGAGGGTGGGGGTGAGTGAATCCAGGACCCCAAGCACTGTAGTCTAGGACCAGAACCAGCAGGCTAAAGCTGTCAATGCTCCCAGACCCTCGGAGGTGAGGGAACATGTCCCTGTGCATGTACATCAAATTCAATGACCAGCAGCAGCTCCCCTCTCCTCCCCAGTATGGCATGGAGACGCACCACTAAGAGCAGATGGGGACAGGACACATGATGGGCATGTGCAGAGCACCAGAAGCACCATCCCAATGAGTAGGCAGGGCTGTGCTCTGGCACGGGTGAATGATATGGTGTGTCTCTACTCCACAGACGTTTCCGCATCCTGTGTGACACAGAGGCCTACCACACAGGGGGCCATCAGTGTGTTCAAGACACAGACACCACATATCTTACACCTGCAAATCTGTCTGTCCACCATAACACAATGTGGATAGTGCATTGGTGGGGTCCCTCCTACTAGCCTCTACTGTGTGGGTCCACATATGGCAGCCACATTCGGCTGCTGTACATCTGGTTCACTGCAGTCACACCTTGGACATCTCTCCAGCTATATCACATATCCATGTCACAGCTCTGGTATGCATCGTTCTCTCAGAACATGGCTGGGATTTGAGACACCGGGCGTCTGTCCACCACTGGCAGTTGTCATCTGCATATTTCAGGCCTGCCCTTGGGGGATAATGTACTTGGTAACATGATTACTGTGGCACAATTCACAATTGTGGGGCACAGCTCAATCTCTTTGCATCCTCTTTGTGCATTTATTAGTTACATACGTCATGTATGCTTAGTAGCACACATTTTCTCAGACATGTTTGGGGGGTTGTTTCAGAGGTATGCCCACGTCACAGCAGCAGCCGTGACATGTGTGGACTGCCATTCACATGGGCATGCCCTGTCAGGCAGTGTACCATGTTAACATTCCCTAGAGGGGGGTGTGGGCAGTCTGAGCTGGGGTCTTGGCCAGGCCCACGGTGTGGACATGGGTTCCTCTGGTCACATATCATGCTACAGTTGCATTACATGAATGTCCGGCCCAAGGACATGTCTATAGCAGACACGGGCTCTGTTTGCACCCAACTCCGCATCCACTGGTAAGCATGTGCATGAAGACATGTTAAGTGAGGCTTGGCAGGTGCTCTTCAGCCCCCCTGGGCCTTAGACACAGGGAATGGTTTGGGACGTCCCCATGCATACCATATTCTAGGACATTAGACATTTCTGATCCTACCCGTCCCTACACTGTACCCGCTGACGCCATGCCCCTCGGGCAAAATGTGCATCTCCTAGGCTGGCCATCACAGCCAGCAGTGTGTTGATGCACAGTGGACATTACTAACACTGTGTTATTGCAGCTGCAGCAGCAGCAGCAGCCTGCCTATGTCTCAGTCCCCCTCATGCTCCATAGGACACTGGCTAGGACCAGTGCACACCTGCATGGGGTTCCAAATTGTAAATATCAACATGTATGTCGGGATATAGCTATGATCACATGGTATATCACATTCCAGGGCAGTCTTGGTGATTTCTACCCTGGTCATCTGTAGAGACCCACCTTCAGTGGCTTCGGGTGGACACTCATCCTCATTACTACCTGCTCAACAATACACTGTGCATCATGGGCATGCATTAGTGCTGTTTGCAATGTTGGATGCCCCTATTATGGGGGACTCTTATCTTTGCTGCCCTTATCTTTGGACATTTGGCTGTGGTGGGCCCTCTCGGTCTTTGTCTGCCTCATCACACTGCCACCTGGTAACACTGTACACATCCATACAGTCCAGATTCTGACCAGGCTTTCATGCCCCACCTGCCCTGCTGTTGACTAAACCAGCTCCCCCCCCCCCCCATGGACTCCTCAGACCACACAAACCCACTCTCTCACTTTCTGTGACAGCAACATAATTCCACGGTGGGCTGCCTGGTACCTGTACCTATCAGCTATGACATAATATATGCACATGGGGTACCAGGGCTACATATCTGCTCTTCCATTCTCACCCCAAAAGGAATCCTTTCCCTGTTTGCATTCATACTCTCCCTGACTCTGCAGTCCCATTGTTATGTGCCTACTTTTGTTGGCATCCCGTGGGTTTCTCCTTTGGCACATACAGCACATAGGTGCATGGCATGATTGGACACTGGTATTCTTCTTTGTATCGCTGCACTTCTGCTAAGTTATGTTTCTTTGCCCTACAATGGTCCCTCAGTTCTGCTCCCTGTACCTTCTGCATACATCTTGTATTTGTCCTGTCTGCAGTGGCGCCACTTCAAACCTGACCTGTCACATCCATTCACCTATGTGGGAAGCATTGCAGGGCAGAGCTGAATTTTTTCTAAGTCCGAGCCTTATACCTGGGTTTAGCAGGTCTAACATTGACGTGTCTGGATTACACCTCATCCGTACATGGCCTTTTCAGGAATACGCTTTCTATGTCTCTGTGGCTGGCCATGCCTCTATTCAGCCCATGTCCTTAACTCCCCATGCTGACATTCTGGACATGCATGTCAGCGATGTTCTGGAATACGGTGAGGGACGTTTTCGCACGTTACAAGGCCCCCGCCGCATGTGTACATCCCTTATTCATATTCTAGAATGACCCCCATACTGTATATGGATTTTTAGAAAGCCTTTGACAAGTTCCCTCATGAAAGACTCCTGGCGAAATGAAAAAGTCGTGGGAATGGAGGCAGTGTAGTATTGTGGATCAGGAAATGGTTGAAAGATAGAAAGCAGAGAACAGGGCTAAATGGCCAATTTTCTCAATTGAGAAAGGTAAATAGTGGAGTACCCCAGAGATCTGTGCTGGGCCCGCTGATTTTTAACATCTTCATAAATGACCTGGAAATGGAAATAATGAGTGAGGTGATCAAATTTGCAGATGACAGAAAATTATTCAAAGTTGTTAATACACAAGAGGATTGTGAAAAATTGCAAGAGGACCTTGATAAATTGGAAGACTGGATGTTCAAATAACAGTTGAAATTTAGGGGTATGTTTACTAAACTGTGGTAAACGTGAATAATGCGCTTTGTACGATGTTAACGATCGTTAGCGCGCTATAGCGCATTAACGATCGTAATCGCGCTATAGCACGCGCTATCACGCGCTAACGAGCGTAATGCTCCGTGGCGCGGTAAAACACCACAGAAGGTGGAGAGAGGGCGGAGAGAAGGGGTCAATGGGCGGAGAGTGGGCGGGGAGAGGCTCCCTTCACACCAACGCGCTGAATTTAGGAGCTGAATTCCAACGCGAATGAAAACCTACCGGTAAAAGCACTTTAAAGGGGAGAGAAACCATTTACGTGTCAGCAATGTACAGCCTAGGCAGGGAAACCAAAAAAAGGTGATACGTGTGATACATGTGCACAGAACAAAAGGGCACAGAAACACCGAAAATGACCCCAACAAACCAGAAAAAAACAACAACCAAGCTGGCCAATAGTGGTAGCAATGAGAAACATCAACCCCCCCCCCCCCCGAGTAAGCTCCATAGAACAGATATAATTCGTGGAAGGGTCCATACTCCGTCCCCATACAAGGTGCATGGGCCCAGAGTGAAATAGCGCTGCTCAGGGATTTCCCCACCATCGGACAGGGTTCCTATGGCATGCACATGTCCCACAACATCAGGGCAGGCATGTCGGAATGGGCAACTGGGCAGATGCTGGAAAAGGGGATACAGAGGGCTGCAGGCGGCACACGCTGTGGTGCAGCTGGGCCACAGTGGGGACTAGGGTGATGCCTAGCTGGCCCATAGGAATGCTGAAACAGTAGATCAGCCAGACAGCAACTGCTGAGGGCCCAACATGGGCAAGAGTGTGCTTCCCACAGTGTCACAGGGAATAGTACCCAGCAGGTACCCCCAATGGCACGGAACATTGGCAAGTGGTGCTGGGGGAAAGCGTGGACAGCTATGCAGGCACCCCTACCCCAGAACCCGCACCATAGGCAGCCGCCTACCTGCACACTGGATGGCCTGGGACTGCGCACCACCAGCTCCGCCAGTAGAAGGGCATGTCAGCATGGTGGCTGAGGGATACTGGTGGTGGAGGGGGCAGTGGCAGCTGCCCACAGCAGACCGTGGCCTAGCCCTGTGTAGGTGGGTGCCGTGCACTGCAGCAGACAGGCCCTGTCTGACCAACAGTCATGGTAGCACCAGGGAATGCACCACCTCTGTGAGAACATGGTGGTGCAGTGCACAGAACCAGTGTATTCAGAAGCAGAAGGTCACAGGTTCACGTCCCAGCTGTGGTTTCCGCCAACCCAGTCCTCATATTTTACCCACTACTATAACGTGCTAATACAGACAGAACCGTTCTTGCAAATGACGTAAACATGCCCAAAACACCCACATTTTACCCTACAGAGCACAGACACCATAAACATGCACATTACCTAGAGCAGAGCCTCCCAAATGCAGTCCTGGAGGGCCAAACACCATTCCGGTTCCATGCTGCCTCTGATGAAGATGCCTGTGCTGCATTTCTATGTGCCACCCTCATGGTATGCAGATGTATCTCATGCATATTCATGAGGGACAGCATGAAAACCCGAACAGTGTTTGGCACTGCAGGAATGGAGTTGGGAACCTCTGCTGTAAAGCAGCAGCCAACAGGGGCAGACACACCCGCACCCACAGGCCCCATTATCCACAGCCTCCTGGAGAGGCAGGACTTTGGGCTCTGCGTGCATCTCCCAATACTAGCACATGCGTACCGTAGTAATGCCACCCTAAACCTGGGAATATGGTACACATCTATCAAAAGGTTGCTATGATTACTGGTAGATAGCAATTCCTAGGTTACGTACAATTTCCTGAGTGAGCTGCATCATTGCAACCTTTCTGATGTCTGTGGAGTGTGCTACAGGTCCTGTGTCTGACAGTGTTTACCAACCTGGGGAGTGACTCCTACAGTATTGCGTACCATAGCCATGCCTGCACTGTGCCCAGGACTGGTGTGGTGGCCTGGGCTGCCCAACACCTCTATAGTTGCACAATGCTGGCATAGGTGTGGGGAGTGTGTGTCTGTCTATCCAGTGTGTGGTGGCTTCCAACACCCTCCACAGCCCACACTGCTAGCACTGTTCCCAGTATTGGCCTGCCAATGTGCATAATGAGGAGCAAGGTACTGTGGGAATAGCCTGGATAGGGTGGCCTGGCCTTGCCGCATCTGTGCAGGGCATAGGGCAATAGCTCAGACATTGTAGTGCCTGGTACCACCTGCACGGACAGAGTGACCACAGCATGTCCTGCTGGGAGGTCACTCTCACCCTGACTGAGCAGTGACCACGGCATGGCTAGGTTCCCCCATAGTGCTATATATGGGTTTCCTTTTGGGGCCCAATCACTGACTTCTCTGCTTGGTGTGTAAGCTGACATCCCCGTTCCGGGTACATGCATCTTCTCCAGGACCATGCACTATGGAATAGCTTGCAGACTGTCTGCAGCTAGTATGCTGTCTTGCTGGAACACCTTGCAGGGTGCAGCGTCTGGAGGCTTGCTGCTGGAGAATGTCAGATAATGGTGGGGGGCAGCTGAGCATTTCCAGGCCTACCATCTGTCTGCTATTGCATTATGGATGTGTGCCGCTCTGTCTGTTCCCCAGCAGGACTGCTGTTGCAGGGAGGTAGACTGTGGATCTATTGGTGGGTGATCCTGTTTTCCCCTGAGCCCCAGAGGGTGGGTTGTGTGGTGGTACATAATCTGCCTATGGGTCCATACACCACCCCCCTTCACCTACAGCAGGTAACGATGGCACCAGCACAGGATATGCACTGGTCTGGGTGTAACAGTGCCCATAGGGACTAGACATGACTGGGACATACAGCAGGATACAGGTGTGTCTAACGGACTTACCTATCACACACTGATGGAGACCTTCAGCATGGTGTATTTCAGCCATGAAAGGTGCTGTGGACCTGGTGCTGGGTGCCCCACCTCAACCTCAGGGTGGGCACTGTACCCGCACAATGTGACTGTCTGTGGCTACTCTGTGGCAGTGCCACACACGGTCTGTTCCCCCTACAAGGCTGAGTTGCTGTGGGGGTGCATACCCGATCTTGTGCCCATCTCTCGACTGCTGATTTGCATGTGCAGTGCATCATGGGTACGGGTGGGTTACCCCTGTCCTGGTAACCACAGCAGAATGTGGGTGTGGTGCCGTGCAGTCCTCCTGTAGCCAGCCAGTTGTTTGTTAGCAGCTCTAGGCCACTGGTTACTTCACTGCCTGTGGAGCCAGAGAACATGGGTTCAGAACCCACAGTGGGGTTCATCAATAGGGCTGTCTTAGGCATTGTCTATTTTTATTGTACATTAGTTCTGCCAGCAGGACCACCCTCATGGTACTGTCCCCTTAGGGTGGCTCATAGGGCGCCCTATAGGGCGCTTTATACGGTGCCCTATAAAACGCCTTATAAGGTGCCTTATATGGTGTCCTATAGGGGACATTATAGGGTGCCTTGGCAGACAGCGCACTTTATAATGTGCCCTATGGAGTGCCCTCTAGGGTGCCTTACGTGGCACCTTAGGTTACGCCACTGTGAGGGTGTGTTTGCTGGCAGCACTATTCAGGTACAACTAAACTTCCTCACAGCCCACTACTTAACCCTTTCCAGGCCAAGCCCAGTACTTTCGGGATCTCATCTTCTGCCTATATATTCCTATCAAATGGTATATGATACATGACCATGCCAGAGGGAACGTCACTATTGGAACATATTGGGTACAACGGGTACAATTTTCCTGACATGTGCAAACATTAACCCGGCTGCAGAATGTGGATTAAAATATTATAGTAGGCCTTCAAAGGGTTATACATGATGCCTCAGCCAGCCTTATTCATTAGACACACTGGGGAATTGAACCCATGACTCTTGTGCCATCATTCTGTGTAGTAACCATTGTGCTACAGCTCTGTTTCTGTATTTGGGTGTCTGCGTGCTGTCTTAAGCTTGCGCGCAGTAGCATGCGCGCTGTAGCGATCGTTGCTGCGCAGCATGCAATACCGCGTGCAACTGTGCATTATCGGTTACGATGTACCGCCCATGTCCTTTTTTGGCTTTCCTTCCACTAACGCGGCTCCTAACGTGAATTGCACTAACGCAGTTTAGTAAACATACCCCTTAATGTGAAGTGCAAAGTTATGCATCTAGGAAATAACAACCTAAACTACTTTTAAATGATGTAAGTTTCCACATTAGGAACCACCACCCAGGAAAAGGATTTAGGCCAGGAAAGCAAATAGAATGCTAGGAATCAATAGGAAAGGAATGGACAATAAAACCAAGGATATTATAATACAATCTGTATCATTCCATGGTACAGCCACACCTTGAATATTGTGTACAGTTCTGGTCACCATATCATAAAAAGGAATAGCAGAATTAGAAAAGGTACAGAGAAGAGCCACCAAAATGTTAAAGGCGATAGAAGGATACCCCTATGAGTAAAGGTTTAAACAGTTTGGGCTCTTCAACTTGGAAAAGAGACAGCTGAAGGGAGATATGATGGAGGTCCATAAATTAATGAATGGAGTAGAATGGGTAAATGTAGATGGGTTGTTTACTCTATTAAAAATTAGAAAGACTAGGGGACATGCAATGAAGTACAATGTAATCCGTTTAAGGCTAATAAGAGAAATATTTTTTCACTTAACGTGTAATCAAACTCTGGAATTCGTTAGCGGAGGATGTAGTAAAAACTACTGGTGTAGCTAGGCTTAAAAAAGGTTTGGACAAATTTCTGGAGGAAAGGTCTATAAACCATTATTAAAGAGGACCCGGGAAATCCACTGCTTACCCTGCAACAAGCATTGTGGAACCTGTGTACCTTTTTGGGAACCTGACAGGCACTTGTGATCTGAATTGGTCACTTCTGGAAACAGCATACTGGGCTTGATGGACCTTGGTCTGACGCCGTATCGCATTTCTTATGTTCTTATGTACCTTTTTAATGATTGTAAATATAACTTAGAAAGGACTGGGGATAAAGGCATTCAAATGGTACTCAGGTACCATGAGTAGAAAAGATTGGACTGGGCAAAGTTATCTCTACTTTGATTAGTGTAGCTGGCCCACATTTTTTGGAAAGTCCCACAACTGTCATTAAGTAT
Organism: Ichthyophis bannanicus; assembly: GCA_033557465.1. Classification (NCBI taxonomy): domain Eukaryota; kingdom Metazoa; phylum Chordata; class Amphibia; order Gymnophiona; family Ichthyophiidae; genus Ichthyophis; species Ichthyophis bannanicus. The sequence continues at coordinate 1,055,371,609 of CM066033.1, read as the reverse complement.
AGTTCGGACATTTTATATTCAGGAAAAGGTTGAAGAGAAATCTCTTTTGTGAAGCTTATATTCATCAGTAAGTGGGCAGAGTATTTTCAGTTGTGAAAATGTCAAATGGCATATTTCTAGGTAGAGCGCAGCTACATTGCTTGAGCTACTTTTCAGTGCAAGGGGTTAATGCTAATGTGAGTTTGCAGTCAACCTTTATTGTCTATGCTTATCATAAGCTATCTAGAAGTAGGAGTAGCCTAGTGGTTAGAGCAACTACCTAATATCTAAAAGCTCAAGGGTCTGGTTCCCATTGGCACGCCTTGTGCAAGTCACTTTATTCTCCATTGCCTTGGAAGAAAAGGGCTGGCAGTCTACTTCTGGTGACACGTTGTCAGGAAAGCCCAGAGGCAGCTGGATCACCAGGAGTCAGCACTGACTTGCAGGCACTAAAAAAAAAAGAAAGAAATGTAATTCACCACAGTCTATATGCACTAAACAACATCTCTCTGTTAAGAATCCCAAAAATCACTTCAGTCTGTTCCCAGAAATACTCACATTTGCTAGTTCATGTTGTACTAGATCAAAGGCAGTAAGTAGATAGATCAATTTGGATAACAACTCTCTGCCTGCTATGTCTAATAGATCACCCAGCTCCTCCAGTAACACTGTAATCACTGATTTTGTATTATGCTGTGATCTAAATCCAAAGTGAGATAATTCTAGGAGCTCAAAATTATCCAGATACCCTCTCAGTTGTTCTGCCACAATTGCCTCTAACGTTTTAGCTAGAAATGATTGGGCCAATATTCAAGTGCTGCATTTGGTGTTTCTTTTAAGCACCAGCTGCAGTAGTTATAAAAAATCCAGATCTTTAGCTGTGGGACCCAGGGAGTAGCCAGTGCTGAGTATTGGAATTATGCAGTGAACAGGGGCATTATGTAGACAGCAGTGCTATTCAGCGCTGTTATCTGGATAGGTTAGGACAGCCTTTTGGCTATGCTAAATAATTCAGATAATAACGCTGAATATCTCCATTATGCAGGTAATTTCCTGCTCCACTCTTGTCCCTGCAAGATATTCAGCGGTCCTATTCAGATAGTGCTGCAGAATATTGATGTATAGCCCTGGCCAGTAGCACTTCTTATAGGAGATGCTGCTTCTGAATATTTTTATCCTGATACATTTGGAATTGATCTGTACTTAGTGCAGTTCATGGGACCACTCTTTTATTAGCGGGTGCAGGTTCATGGTTTCTCGATATGACATATTTCCTGAAAGTTATAGTCTACCTACTCTTGCTGACACCACAACTCAGAAACAACCCCATGGCTATCTCTGTAGTGTTGTTCTCAGAACTTCCAAGCTGAGTACTGGGGCAGGGGAGGTCACAGACATGTGGCACTTCTGGGGATTTTTCATAGATATGGCCATGTCATGGGTATGCCTGTTCTTTTGCCTTTATTAGCTACAGTTTCTCAGAGGTTACAGTAAAAGTGCCAGAGCTTCCCTAGAATAACGTTGATATGGTTCAAGTCTTTGGCTTTTAAGCTAAGGAGCTAATTAATTTTCAGATAGTAGTAGCATAATTAATGATTGGCATGCTTATTGAAGCAAGGATATCACTATGGATGTTAGTGGTTGCTATGGAGCTAAAAAAAAGATTAGGTTTTAAATTGAAAGCCTTCCATCCTTCATTTGTCACTGCAGTGATTGAACGTTCTGAACCGATTTACCATTATGTTTGTGCCACCTGTTGTCCTAATGGTTGCTAAAAGAGCACCTACTTCAGTTATTTTGGCATTTAAAAACCTGCACTTGTAGACATGTTGATGAGGTAAATGAAAAAAGGATAGTGCAAGCCCTTCATTTGCTGAAAACAAATGCCTCATTCCTAATAAATTAATAGAAGATAAACATCTCTTTCAGGAACTGGAGTACATTCTGTTTAAATGGTTATGGATCCTTATTAAAAATATACATTAGACTACCCCTCTTCCCCCTGAAGACTTTGGAAACAAACAGAAATATTCTGCCTAAAATAAGCATTCTAATAGGACACCAAGACCTAAGGAGACAGCTTGGAGATACCTCCCTACAGCCGTCTATTTTTTACAGCTGAACTCTTGTGCTGAGGTTGCCCTGCTCAAGATGTAGCAAAGTACCTTACGGGCAAAGATAGTCTGATGAACTGATGAACTATCCACAAGTAGCCAATCCTAGGCAACACTCAAAGGAAGCGATAGACATCACCATTCCCTCACAGGACATTTTCTTCTTTTTCAATTATGAATGTGACGATAACCAGCTTAGTTCGGTAAAATCTTTCTCTAAAAAATGAGGGAATTGTATTTTCTATTTCTGTTGTTGAGGTTTGCTTGGTCCTCAAGACAGACAAAAGAGACTTGGTAGATTAGATTCAGGCTCCTTCCTCTGTGTCATTGTAAAATGAACCACTCAAGGGGCCTCTGTGCTAAGCTTTCTTAGAGACACAAAGGAGGTAATCTTATAAATCATTCTAGTGCATATATGGCAATTACACGTGTAAAATGGCTTTTAGTCTTGAAGGACTACCAAAAGGGACTGCTACTGCTGGAAAGAAATCTGCACTTGTATTTACTTCTGGGAAATTCTCTAAATCTTGGGGAAGAGGGAATTCTTTGGTCTGAAGCTGATTAATTTGTGTAATTTAGAATCCAGTGTATTTGTTAACTCAGTCATGGCCTAGTATCAGTAGATAGCTTTTAGTTGAAATTTAAAACTCAGCAGACAACTTTTAATTTAAGTTGAAAACTCAGGAGAGAGCTTTCAGTATAAGTTGAAATCTCAGCAGAGAGCTTTTAGTTTAAATTTAAAACCCAGCAGAGAGTTTTTAGTTTAAATTTAAAACTCAGCTGAAAGCTTTTAGTTTAAATTTAAAACTCAGTCAGGGCCTAGTATCAGCAGAGAGCTTTTAATTTAAATCAAATCAAATCATAGAATAGCTTAGCATAGAAGGAAGAACAGGGTAAATATTCTTTGAGTAAAAAGAAATAAGTTGTTTCTAGAGACCTTTACAAAGAGGCCTTCCAGTTAGGAGGAAATAGATTAGTGAATTTGTTTTAAATAGGTGCTAATGCAAAGTGACAGATCAAACGGGCAATTTGAAAGGCCCACTCTATCAAACCAAGGGCTGTGTGAATCACCCAGGAAATTGTTAACGGATTACCTTAACAGCACAGGTCTGGGATCTGTACAGCAAACCAGCCTTTACTAAGTGTTAATTCTCTGCTATTCACCCAGCCTCTCACCCATCCCAGGTATATTCTTAGCTTTATAGGCTCTTAGATGTTTTAAAGGGGGAGAGATGGTCAAATTCGCTTTGAGGTTCAGCTAGTTGTCCTCACTAGGAATAGATTAATTAAGGCCCTGAAATTAGTTAATTTTGAGGCAAACAAGTCCCTTAAACTTATTTGGTATAGTTGTATCAGCATAAATATCCCTAGTAACTTTAAACAACTCAAATAGCTAAATAAAACCTTAAAACTAAGATGCAGACAGCAGTCCAGGAGTCAGTAGAGGTTCCAATAATAACCATGATAAAAAGAAACATTCTGTAAACCAAATAAAAAATGCATTAAAATCTTTAAAACCAGTAAAATGTGAATGTATCTTAAAATATATAATTATTTGTGTTAAATATAAAAAGAGATAAAAACAATATGACATTAAAAACAGGATTAGAAAACAATGTATCTATCGGAGGGAACCTAGATGGGTCTAGGAAGGGTGGGGGAAGGGAGAGGATAGGGGGGTAAGTACAAATTGCAATACATTTAAGAAGGCTCACACGCCTAGTTCCTCCTCACCTCTCTCTAGTGTCCCTCCAGTGCCAACTGCCAGGTACATTAGAAAGTACTATAAACTCTGCCCATTCAGAACCCATAGCAAACCTGCATAACAGCACCACTAGGACTCACAAAGCACCAAATACTACCTATCAAAAGGCAACACAGCAAATATTAAACCAATGCATCTCAGAGAATGCCAATATATCGCCTACTGGTGACAGTCTCACATAGAAACTACATGAACAGAATACTGCAGCTCAGTTACACATACAAAACATAAAACATCACCAAACATAGAACAAGGGATCACAATTTAGAAATATGAAGACAATAATTAAACTGGTAACCCCAAAAGCCAAACTTGGAATGTACAACAACACTGGAGAAATAAAACTATAAATTAATTTCCTCTTGTACTAAACAAAACACAAAGATGTTAGTGATGCACCTTTCCCAGAGCTGACATACTCCAGTTAATAAATTCAAAATAAAAAAGTATTTTTCTACCTTTTGTTGTTTGGGCATTTTATTGTTCAGTTGCAATTGCTCCAGTCACTTTCTTCTGGTTTCTTCATGTCTTCTGCTAATTCTCCATTGTCAGCTGTCCATTTGTCCTTCTCTCTTCTAGTTTTCTCTATCCTCTCTACATCTGCGCTAACATACCGATCTATTCCCTTTTGATCTTTCCTCTATTTCTTTCTTTATTCCTCTTTCATCCACTCAAATTTGAGCCTTCCATCCTCAATCCCCACTTACTCTCCCAATACCCAGCCAATCATAGATTTTTCTTCCCTCCCACACACAATATCATTTCTCCTCTCTATCCTCACTCCCCCAGCTTCTTTTTTTCTCTTGTCAGCCCTTCCCCTTCTAGTCTCCCCTAACATCAGCTCCCTTTTAGTTCCAACCCCTCCCAGCATCCACTCCCTTCCAGTCCTATTCTCCCATACCCCAACATCAACCCATTTGCAGTCCTTGCCTCCAGTCTTCTTACAGGGCCAGAATATCTCTTCTCCCCTCCCCCATCAGCCCATTTCTAGTCCTAGCCCCAGTTTTTTTCCAGGCCAGCAGGTCTCTTCTCTCCCCACCATCAGCCCATATCCAGTCCTAACCCCCATAAGCTCATTACCAAATCTAACCCCCCCCCCCCGATCAACCCATTTCCAGTCCTAGCCCTTCTATCAGCCCATTTACAGTCCTAACCCCGCTGATCAGCCCTAGCCCCACAATAAGCCCATTTCCATTCCCAGCCCCTCCCAGCCCCTCCGATCAGCCCATTTCCAGTCCTAAGCCCCCCAACCCATTCCCCGGAAGAGTCCCGCGCCTGCCTGACCAGCTTCAGAGGGAGCCAGGGAGGCCTGAATCCTGGCACCCTGGCTCATCTCGGCAGAGCCGCAAGAAAGAACGGTGTTTTCCTTCTTTCCCATGACTCTGTTAAAGTTGAGCTTGCCAGCGTGCTGAGTGTCAGGAGGTTAAATAAGGCATTTCTTTTCTTGCGCGACACAGGAAATGCCTCTGTTTAACCTCCCAGCACCCAGCATGTCGGTGGGCTCAACTTTAAAAGAGCTGCATGAAAGAAGGAAAATGCCTTTCTTTTCTTCTATGGCTCTGCAGAAGTGAGCCAGGACGCCGGACTCCGGGCCTCCCCGGCTCCCTTTGAAGCCAGTCAGGCAGGCAGGGGGGCATGTGCAGGCAACATTCCTGCACAATGGATGGGCCGGCCCTCAGGAGATCATCACCTTAGTGTGACAGGAAGTGTCTATTAGGAGATATAAAACACTCTTGCACTGAAGATGTTTCTCCAGGGCCATGTGCCCATGAGGGAAGGATTAGGATGGCCATTATAGATGGCGATTCAATCATTAGATAGCTGGGCGGCTGGTTGATGTGAGGATTGCCTGGTAACATGCCTGCCAATAGCAGACATCATGCGCCACCTAGACAATGTTTTAGATAGCACTGGGGAGAAGTCTGATGTCTTGGTACATGTTGGTACTGATGACATAGGAAAGTATGGAAGGAAGATTCTGGAGGCCAAATTTAGGCTTTGAAGTAGGAAATTGAAATCCAGAACTGCCAGGGTAGCATTCTCTAAAATGCTTCTCATTCAACACACAGGACCTAAAAAGCAGGCAGAGCTCCGGAGTCTCAATGTGTGGAAGAGACAATGGTGCAAAGAAGAAAGTTTTGGATTTGTTAGGAACTGGGCAACATTCTGGGTTAAGAAGGGGCTTTTCTGAAAGTATGGGCTCCACCTTAACTGAGATGGAACCAGGCTACTGGCATTAATCTTTAACAAGGAGATAAAACAGCTTTTAAACTAGATAAGAGGGGAAAGCCGACAGTCGCCAAAGACCGCATGGTTCGGAAGGATGTATTCTTGAAGGATACTAGCAAAAGAAATGTTAGAACATCCCAACAGAGAGGTTCCAATAAAGAGAAAAGTAACCCAGATACCCTTAAGTACAGAGTTGAAAGATTCCAATTATCCCTATCAACTGGTAACCAGATTAAGATGAATAAAATACAACCTCTAAAATGCTAGAAGTCTAAAAAATAAGTTGGGAGAGCTAGAATATATAGTAAAAAATGAAAGGTTAGATATAATTGGCATCTCAGAGACCTGGTGGAAGGAGGACTAGCAATGGGACACTGTGATACATGGGTACAACCCATATTGCAATGATAGAGCAGATCAAATTGGTGGAGGGGTTTCTCTCTGTTAGAGAGGGCATTGAGTCACATAGGATTAAAGTTTTTCAGGAAACAAAATACACTATAGAATCTCTATGGATAGAAATCCCATGTAAAAAGGAGAAGGCGATGGCAATGGGGGTGTACTACTGACTGCCTGACTAGAATGAACAGATGGATGATGAAATGCTGAAAGAAATCAGGGAAGCTAACAAAAGTTACAACCCAGTAATAATGAGTGATTTGAATTACCCTGGTAACAGCTGCATCAATGTCACAGCAGGACATGCTAGGGAGATAAAGTTTCTAGATGAAATAAATGACTGCTTCTTGGAGCAGCTGATTTATGACCTGACAAGAAGGAAAGCTATTTTGGACCTAGTCCTTAGTGGAACACAGAATCTGGTGTAAGAATTGTTAAGTATTGGGGCCACTTGGCAATAGTGATTTTGGCAAGGAAATCCATAGTACTACCTTTAAATTTCAAAAGGGAGACTATGATAAAATGAGGAAAACAGTTCAGAAAAAAACTAAAAAGAGCAGCTGCAAAGGTTAAAGATTTACATCAAGCACGGGTATTGTTTAAAAGTACTGTCTTGGAAGCCCAGAACAGATATATTCCACGCTTTAAGAAAAGTGGAAGGAAGTCCAAAAAACTGCCAGGATGGTTTAAAGGTGAGGTCAGAGCAGCTGTTGTTGCCAAAAAAGCATCTTTCAGGAAATGGTAAAAGGAGTCATATGACGAAAACTGGAAACAACATAGGCATTGGCAACTTAGATGCAAGGCATAGATAAGGCAGACAAAGAGAGAATTTGAAAAAAATCTTTCCATGGAAGCAGAAATGCATAATAAAAACTTTTTAAAGTACATTTGTAACAAAAATCTGTGAGTCAGTTGGACCATTGGATGATGGAGGGGTAAAAATGGCGCTAAGTGAGAACAAGGCCATAGCAGAGAGACTGAATGAATTCTTTGCTTCGGTCTTTACTGAAGAAGATGAAGGGATGTTACCTGTGCCTGAAATGGTATATAAAAGTGATGCTCTGGGGGAGGACAGAGTGTTTTATCATCTGGGCTGTTTGTCTGCTGTCTGATCCTCTGTGCATGGGAAGATGCATCGGCAGAGGTGTGCCTGTACAGGCAGTGTGAGAGCATCCCTTTACACCCATGACATCAGTTTGCCGAGGCCCTGAGGGACTATTTCATCTGGCCTAGAGTGCAGCTACAGTGGAGGCATTTTGCCTACTGTTTGAACCCCTGTGTGTGGGGAGAAGTGCTGGCGGAGGTGTGCCTGTATAGGCAGTGTGAGAGCAACTCTTTACGCCTGTGATGTCAGTCTGCCCAAACCCTGAGGGACTATTTCATCTGGCCCAGAGGCCTTCTGGGCTGTAGCCTGAAGGGGCATGCCCAAAGGCCCTAGTCACATCCCTTTGGCGCCTCTTCAGCGTACCGGCGGCACTGTTGGGAGGGAGATGGCCTTGGTGGTTGAGGTGGAACATCTGTTCACTTACAGGTACTTTGTTTTTGGGGTACCTTTGCTTATTTCAATGAGATCAGATGGGGAAGCGAAAGGCAAAAGTGGTCTCTAGGGTGAATCCTCCGGTCCAAGTTTCAACGAAGATCGTTGGCCCTTTGGACAAACCTTTTTTCCAAAACATGGGGCTGACCCTCTCTCGGCCGAAGGAGTATCACTCAGTCCAGTAAAGCAGACCACCCCCCCCCCCCCCACCGATCCCAAACCTGCTTCTTTCTTCTACTATAATATCAGAGGTTCTCCTGGTTTGCAGGCTCACTCCTCTTTTAAAACAAGTCCTGTGCCAAAACCTGTTTTAATGCAGGAGGAGGTCCGATTATCGCTGAACCTTTGCAGTATATTACCTTAAAAGATACATGGACTGCCATCTCTAGAATTGACTCCAAGTTGACTGGAACTGTAGCTTCTCTTTGTGCATTTACTCAGGAGTCCTCTTTAACACTAGAAGCCCCAAAGTGTGTCAATTGACGCAAATGCATCTTCGAAGTTGTATACCAGCGCACTGCTAGAACCATGTCAGTCATGTTCCATGACTTTGTTAGCAAGGTCAAGATGTTCAAATATGTGCATCGAAAATTAATTACAGATGCACCACCTAGCGGGAAAATGAATTTATACCTAGAAGCCCCAAAGTACATCAATTGACACACTCAATTGCCTTGGATGCGTCAATTGACATACTTTGGGGCTTCTAGGTATAAATTCATGTTCCCACTAGGTGGCGCATCTCAATCACTGTTTACAGTTTTACTCCGACATTACAAACAATAACACACGATGATGTCATGTAATGAGGTGACATAATACACGTATTTAACAAATAAGTAACTTCACATTAATTCACATCTGCATTTCATGCTAAACTCAGTTGTCGTGATAATGCGTCAATTGATGCACTTTGGGGTTTCTAGGTAAAATTTATTTTGAGGCTTCTAGTGTTAAAGTCACAGGAAGTAGATACTAGGCTATCTGGAGTTGATGGTGTATTGGTTAAAACTGAAGGTCAGATGCAGGTCTTACAACAGACCAGTATCTCTGCTATTAAGGATTCTTTGTTTATTCATAACACATTAGAGAATATGGAGAATTTATCTAGGGCTAACAACCTGTGATTTTTAAATTTTCCTTTAACACATCTTTTGTCTGCAGAGATTCTTTTGGGGGTATGTTTACTAAGGCGCGGTAATGTTACCAGCGTTAAGTGCAGCAGTAATGTTACAAACGCCATATAAGGAAGTGGGCAGTGCGATGTTAAGGTAACCTGGGCCATTTATCGTGCGATAAAGGACGCCTGGCCATCTAACGCACGTTAACGGGACAGTGCACGGCAAGGGGACAAACAGGGCATGTTAAGGCTGACAAGGTGCCCTAACCTAAGGCGCCTTATAAGGTGCCTTATCCTAGGGTGCCCTATAAGATGCTCTAACCTAAGGCAACTTATAAGGTGCCTTAACCTAAGGTGCCTTATAAAGTGCCTTATCCTATAAGGTGCCTTAACCCAATGTGCCTTATAAGATGCCTTATCCTAGGGTGCTCCATAAGGTGCCTTAACCTAAGGTGCCTTATACTAGGGTGCCCTATAAGGCAATACCAATCCCCCAAGCAAACTGCTCACTTGGACAGTATAAAGAAATGGGCAATATGTAACAGCTAATATGTGATGGATAGGCTGCATGGAGTGCACACTGTAGTGCACAGTGAAGAGAAGGAAGGGTGTGCGGAGAAGTGATGAAGCCTCAGCCATTGTATGGTAAGGTTAGCAGAACACAAGAAAATGAAAGGAACGGAACATGTGGGTATTGAACCCACAACCTATGGTGGCCCAATGCACTTCTGTAAGCACTCACCCAAACAACCACAACAAGTGCAAAGCAAATATGTTCCACCAAAGGGAATGTATGTACGGAAACCCGTAGCTCCCTGTGAGGTGGCGTAGGACTGACACACATACAGCTGCCACCGTTCAGGGATGTGAGCTCAAGTGGCTCAGTATACCATCAGTATACCATTAAATACGTTGGTCAGTGTGGTGATGCAGCAACAGAGACAAATGTGTATCCAACATGTCCCACACACAGTCACTGGCCTGTCCACAGGTGATGAGCAGGACAGATCATGTCCAGGAGCTGCATGGTGTGTTCTGCTCAGTAAGCCCCCCCCCCATGCACCTGCATGCTCTGAATGCCTCAGTCGCATATGCATGCATGTAGACAGTAGGTAGTGCATGATGAGGACCCAACACACATCAGTTATGAAATGTCCACAAGAACATACCTGCCCGTCAATACAGGACACACAAAACTGAAAAAGCATACACAGCAAAATGTCTGCATGTGTACAGACATATTTATGTAACTAGTTATTTAACAGTTTTTTATACTGTGTTATCATATCAATTAGTTTTACATTGTAACTTAAACCTGGCAATGTATATCAAGAGGGACATGGATAACCTGGATCCTATCTGAGCAATGGAGAGTTATGTGACTAGCCCAAAACCACATAAAGTGCTAGTGGGAATTGAACACTGGTCTCCTGACTCCCAAGCCAGTGCTCAAACCATTAGGCCACTCCTCCACTCCATGAAATTAACATCTCTGCCATTGATGATGTGTAGACAATGAGGCAGGCACATCTTTAATCCGCCTCGCCGCCACTGTCAGCACCAGTGCCAAAGAACACCAATGCCATCTATGTCCCTGATACACCTCCCAGGTGGGGATGTACTGGTACCAGCCTGACCATGCATGTGGCCAAGTAGTGAACCCCCCCCCCCACCAAAAAAAGCCACAATGATCAAAATGAGCTGACATGCAACTGGCCAGGCACATGTGAGTGAAGAATTTCGCTGAGTTAAAATGTAATACCTATGTGGATATCAGTGAAACCATCTGTGGGCAGGAATGCAGCAGCACAACGTTGGAGACACCTCACACATCCTGTCTGATAAAACACCCACACTGGGCAATGATCACAAAGTTGTTCTAGGGTTATTGTGCTGTGAGTGATCCAGACAGCATCGAAGTATGTTGTCTGCATCATCACTGAAATAGCAAGAGAACACATGGCGCATGGTTGACATTCCAACATACCTGGCCGGAATGTCTTCACATGTATAGCTGTCAGTGTCAAACACCTGTACACGAGTCATTGTAAAATGGACAGGAAAAAGTAATGTTTACATGAGTCCCATGTCCACCAACTGTACCATGGCCATGTGAGTGCTCTGATAGGTGGGTCAGCCATGAAATATGTGTCAGGCCACACAACTGACAGGGAGCACAGTCTAGACAGGTATATCAAGCTGAACCCACAACCACAAGGTGATAAGGTAGGAAAGGAAGATACAGAGATGTAATGCCATGCTGCCATTCAGAGATGTGGATTTGCAGTGTACAGGCAAATGCACAAACATGACAATGATGTCATGTCCCAATGCCCTAGCACAACCCCTCAGCTGTGTAGACCATATGTGTGTGTATCAGTGGGTCATACAGGAGTGTAGATGGCCTGAAAAACAGTATGTGATGTGCCGAGAAAGAGCAGAAGTCAGGTACCCATGCAAATACACAGCTTTAATGCACAAATGGGTTCAAAAACAGTGACACAATGCAAAATGAGGAAATGGACACAGGTACGAGAGGCATATGTTGCCAAAAAACATACAAAGCAGAACCTCACAGTGAGCTAGCACTATGCAGAAGCCCTGCTGTAATGTGTGCTGTGGATACAGGAGCATCACACCTAAGTCAATGTACATGGAATGCACAAATGCAGGTAGAAAATGGATACACCTACTATCACACTGCAAAGGTTCCCATGCAATGTGAGTGGTACAATGTCATGCGATAAATATGACTGTGCAGATATGCAATGGTTTGTTTGTAAATCAATACAGAGCATCACATCTGTACAGTAACCAAACACAATAAAAAGTATGTGAAGGTCGAAAGAAAGGTCAACAATGGTGCACTAACCCACACAAAATCCACATCGGCACATGCACTGGTGTACCAACATACTCAGTCACATGCACATGCACTGTGTACATTGAACCATGACACAGTGCTGCCCCAGATGCACAGTAACACCCCTGGTGAGGGTCAAACAGCAATCCAAGATGTTGGCGTGCATCACATTGGTATGTTGGCAAAGAGCATGTCATGTCCAAGTGTAAGGTAGCCGGACAAATAAAAGAGGACCTACACAATGTTCCTCTTGTGCCACACACATGGCTGTATGCACCTGTTGATTTAAATATATGAGGATATCCAGAGATGCAAGTCACACACATGGGCCACACACACGAACACAATGTCAGATGGATTTACAACATACGGCGAGTATGCGAGTCCCTGCTGCACATGTACGGACCAGTACACAGTGTCCACAGTGCAAATGGTGTTTTCAACCGTACATGTCTTGTTAAGACTGTTCTTGAAACCCTGTGCATGCATAGTCACATGTGACATCTCAATGTGCCAGAGTATGCCAAAGGTGACATGTGTCTCCTGCGATGAGCACGACACCGAGCCAGAGCATGACAGCAACGGTGTGTTGGTCATCCTTGTTATGCACAAAGTACCCGTCCAACAATAATGTCCATCATAGGCATGTGTCCCACTTGCATAGGTCCATCACCATATGGCACCATCTCCCAGGGATCATTGCATGGTGTTGCTGTGTCCTCCAACAAATGGGTGATGGTGACTGCAGATGCAGTGTAGTAGATGTGCTGTGTGTGTTGCCTGTGCCCTGTGGTGAAAGGAAGAGAAACACCGTTATGGTATGCTTCATACAACATTAGGTCACATTGCAGGGAGTGAAACATCAATATGTACATAATGAAATGTCAGATATGCAAACGTTACACGATCACAACACAGAGCACATTGCATGTCGAGGACATTAGGAAATGGCACTGCAGACCAAGTTGTCATCTCGACATGGACATGTCTATGCCCATGTCCCACAGGCATCTCAGAAGTCCATATCATGTCCATCAGTGTTGGTGCACATAGACCCCACAAGGAAGCACGGCTAAACAAACAGCTAAACACAAACATGTAAAGGTTGATGTTAGTCACAAATGATCCAAGGTGCAAAACACCATCTGTGTGCAGCAAGTGTCTGATAGGGACTGTCTGAGGCAGTCGCGGCTTCACAGATACAGCCGCCAGCGTGAAGGAAAAGGCTCTTCACGCTGGCGGCTGTACAGAGGGAGCCGGGGTCTCGCGCGAGCTTACCCTGCTCCCTCTGAAGCCCTCCGGTGTGTGGGCCGGCCCTGGGTGGGGGTTTTCTCAGTGATGGACTCTTGTTTGTGGGCCCTTGCCAGCTGTGGGCCCTACGCCATGGCGTACCTGGCGTATAGGTAAATCCGGCCCTGGTTACAGTAACATATACCTGAGAAGTCTAGTTAAGATGCCAGAAATGACAAAACACCGGTGATATACATGAAGCATACATGTGTGTCGTAACATGTCAACACAAATCTAACAGTGTGAAATGGTGAGAGGTGAATGGGCTACCAACCCACAGTACTGCAGAAAAAATTGAGGAAGCAAATCTAACCCCCCCCCCCCCCACGTTATCACACACACACAGATTGCACACACACACAGAACTAGGGACACACCACAAAGGCAGACAGATGTACATGTGCATAAACGGTTAGTCCAACCAGGGGGATGGCAGAGGTGCGGGTTGATTGGAGGTGGGTGTGGGGGGGGGAGGGGAGGTGATGGAGGGTTCTGAGATGTGACCGGAGTGCACAACTAGCAACCTGGAACTGGATAGGATCCGTGGGTACTGTGGTGTGTGGGTGTGATGGTCCTGATGCACCAGGGTGAGGGGATTGCAGTGGATGTGAACGTCTATAGGGAGCCAGTGGTGGTGAGTGAATAAGGGTCTGACATGATCTAGATGCGTAGAGTGGGAAATGATGCGTGCAGCTGTGATCTGAATGCATTGTAATCTGTGTAGCTGTGACTGTGGAAGACCTATCTGGCCAGAGTTACAGATATCAACATGTGACATGACAAGGGACAGCATAGGAGTGGTAAGAGTTTGTGGCGTCAGAAAGGGTCGATTAACGTGGATCTGGGGGTGGTCCACAAACGTATGTCTTGGTAGTGTGAGAGATATGGGCCTGCAAGTAGTGATCAGAGTCGGGGACAACAACGAGATCCCAGGAGCAGGGGATTGGGGGATGGGTGATGCAGGGATAGAATGAGCCACCAGTGGGGAGGGGCTGACATGAGTGCACTAGATAGCAAGCATCATAGTCAGGTTTAGGTGAGAACAATTAGTGGTGAGCCAACCTGCCACAGTGGTGAGACAGGAACTGTGAGGGGAGAGATCAGGGTGAGGAGAAGAGGTGTAGTGCAGAGGGACCAGGTTATCGGCATTGTCATAGGCAGAGATGTTATATTGTTGGACCAAAGGAGCATGAGGCGCCAGGAATACAATCATAAGGACAGGTGCTGGTATGGATCCTTGGGACATGCCACAAAGCAGTGGAGAGAGTCTGAGGAGATCGTCGGTACTGACAGGGACAGAACAGTGCAAGGCTGGGAGGGAAGATAAGGGTGGAACCAATGATATACGATTACACAGAGTCTGGCACGCGTAAGCGGCAATGGGGAAGCGGGTGATCAACCAAGTCATAGGCTGCAGATGGGTCTGGCTATCAGAACCGTATAGCGCCACGCGCATGATGTATGGACCATCCGTTACACATTGTGCACATAGAGCTGTCATCCACCGAGGTCTGACATTCACCAGCAGAAGGCACAGTCAGACTGTACCTGCTGCACCCCACCAGGTGTTCCAGCCATGCAGGTACTAACCGCATACACCCAACAGGTGCCTCAGTGATTGGGGCCCAGAAACAGGATCACACCAGTATCACTTGAGACAAATACTATATTGCACTATGTGGGAACTTAGCCAGGCCATGGTCACTGCTTGGTCAGAGTGAGTGTGTCCTCCCAGCATGACATGCTGTGGCCACCCTATCCATGCAGGTGTTGATAGGGCCCTACGATGCCCCAGCCATTGCCCTACCCCCGAGGCAGGCGTCTCATGCCCAATCCGCCCTGTCCTGCCCATACCCATAATACCTTGCTCCTCAGTATGCACATTTGGAGGCTCATGCTGGCAAGAGTGTATGTATTGTGGGCACAGTGAAGGGTAGGAAGCCACAAAACAATGGATAGACATACACATACACACATACACACACACACACACTCCTATTGCAACATTGTGCAAAGATAGGGGTGGTTGGCAGCCCTGCCTGCCACACTGGTCCCAATCACTGTGCAGGCATTGATAAGGCATGCAGGAGCTAGCATTAATGCTCTGGTGATAACTGCTGCTCCATACCAGTGCCACCAGCTTGCCTCTCCATGAGGCTTTGGTTAGTGGAACCTGTGTGTGGGTGTTTGTACTCCTGTTGGCCAAGGCTTTGGGGATTGCATATGTTGCTGTTTTATGTGCAATGTAGGGTAAAATTTGGGGACATGTGCTGCAGGATCTGCAGCTGGGACCTGAACCTGTAACCCTCTGCTCCAGGACAGACTGGCTATGTGTACTGCACCACACTGTTGGCACAGTAACAGAGCAGTCCCTGGGGTTACCTTTGCTGTTCATCAGACAGACCTTGTTTGTTGCATTGCATGCCACACATTGGAACAGGTCATGGCCTTGGTCCGCTGCAGGCGGGTACCAATACCCTCTCCGCAACCAACCACCCCTGCCATGCTGACATGCCCATATACTGTCAGTGCTGATAGTGTGCAGTCCCAGGCCATCCAATGTGCAGGTAGGCGGGTGCCTAGGGTTCAGGGTCTGGGGTGCAAAGGCATACATGGACATCCACACATCCCCCCCATCTCCGCCTGCCACTGTTCTGTCACTTCCGCATGGGGGTGGGATGGGTGAGGGAGGGGGGTGTCAGGTTGGTGATCTAGCAACTGTTGGCTAGGGTGGACCTGCTAGATAGATTGTGTTCTGCCAGCAGACTGTGGACAGGCTGGGGCATGCAGTGCGGGTACAGTGTATCCAATTTGGACTACTGGGTGTATACATGTTTCAGACAATGCATGGTCACACCCTGCACTGACCTCCAGGGGCTGTTTTGCGGGGGGGGGGGGGGGGGGGTGGGCATTTAGCTGGGTTTACAAGCAGTTTGGGACGTACCCTGGGGACAGTACGTATACCCTTGTTTGAGTGGTCCCCGGATGTGCACTGCTTGTCCCATTACAGCCATTGTGTTTTCTGTGTGACATTTGGGGTACCTTCAGGATACATGTACCCTGGATGGGACACTATGGAAAACAGACTACTGGGCATGTTTGACCTTGGTCAGCAGGGCCGGCCCGTCCATTGAGCAAGAATGTTTTTTGCACAGGGCCCCGCGTTTCAGGGGGCCCCGTGCAAGAACATTTTTTTTTTTTAAATTTTAATTTTGAAAAAAGCAGAAACGCTGGCTGCTACCGCTGCCGCTGCCGCAGCGGCAGCAGCAGAATGGACTGTCCTGTGGGGCCCCCTCTGCCTGGCTGAATCCTTCCCTCCCTCCCTCCATGACGGCTGAGCCCCTCCGTGCCGGCTTTGAGAGTCGCGAAGGGAGTGTGTCTCCCTCGCGTCTCTGTTAAGCCTGCAAGGGCAGATGGGAAATTTCCCATCAGCCCCTGCGGGCTTAACAGAGACGCGAGGGAGACACTCTCCCTTCCCGACTTTCAAAGCTGGCACGGAGGGGCTCAGCCGTCATGGAGGGAGGGAGGGATTCAGCCGGGCAGAGGGGGCCCCGCGGGACAGTCCATTCTGCTGCTGCCGCGGCGGCAGCGGCAGTGGTAGCAGACAGCGGTTTTTTTTTTTAGTTTAATTTTACTTGAGCCGATGGGGTGGGGGGGGGTGTTAGGACTGGTAATGGGCTATGGGGGGGCTAGGACTGGAAATGGGCTGGGGGGGTTAAGAATGGAGGTGGGCTGATGGGGTTAGGACTGGTAATGGGCTGTGGGCTGTGGGGGGGGGGTTAGTACTGGTAATGGGCTATGGGGGGCTAGGACTGGAAATGGGCTGGGGGGGTTAAGAGTGGAGGAGGGCTGATGGGGTAAGGACTGGTAATGGGCTGTGGGCTGTGGGGGGGGGGTTAGAACTGGTAATGGGCTATGGGGGGGTTAAGACTGGTAATGGGCTGTGGGCTGATGGGGGCTTTATGGTAATGGGCTATGGGGAGGCTAGAACTGTAAATGGTCTGGGGGCTTAAGACTGGAGGTGGGCTGATGGGGTTAGGACTGGTAATGGGCTGTGGGCTGTTGGGGGTTTAGAACTGGTAATGGGCTATGGGGGGAGTTAGGACTGGTAATGGGCTATGGGGGGGTTAGGACTGATAATGGGCTATGGGGGGGCTAGGACAGGAAATGGGCTGATGGGGAGGGGTTAGGACTTGAGGTGGGCTGATGGGGTTAGGACTGGTAATAGGCTGTGGGCTGATGGGGAGGGGGGTTAGGACTGGCAATGGGCTATGGGGGGCTGACTGGAAATGGGTTGATGGGGTTAGGACTGGAAGTGGGCTGATGGGGGTTAGGACTGGTAATGGGTTATAAGGGGGGCTTAAACTGAAAATGGTGTGATAGGGGGTTAGGACTGGAAGTGGGTTGATGGGGGGGCTAGGACTGGTATTGGGTTGGGGGGTTGCTAGGACTGGAAATGGGCTGATGGGTGGCTAGGACTGGAAATGGGCTGATGCAGGGACTAGAAGGGAATGGATGCTGGGTGAGGCTGGAACTAGAAGGGAGCTGATGTTGGGAGACGATTAGAATGGGATGGGGCTGGAAGAGTAAAATGGAGAAGGGAAAAATAATTTGTGTGGGAGGGATAAAAAATCTACAATTGGCCGGGTATTGGGAGAGTAAGTGGGGATTGAGGATGGAGGGGTAAAATTTGAGTGGATGAAATAGGAATGAGGAAAGAGCAAAAGGAGAAAGATTAGTATGTTAAAGCAGATGTAGAGAGAGAATGGAAAAAAACTAGAAGAGAGAAGAAAGGACAAATGGACAGCAGACGATGGAGAGTTAGCAGAAGACACGAAGAAACCAGAAGAAAGTGGCTGGAGCCATTGCAGCTGAAAAAAAATGCACAAAAAGGTAGAAAAATATCTCTTTATTTTGAATTTATTAATTGGAATATGTCAGCTCTGGTAAATGTGCATCATTAACGTCTGTGCTTTGTTTAGTACAAGAGCAAATTAATGTATAGTTTTATTTCTACAGTGTTGTACATTCCAAGTTTGGCTTTTGGGATTCCCAGTTTAATTATTGTCTTCCTGTTTCTAAATTGTGATTACTGGTTTGGTGATGGTCTATGTTCTGCATGTGTAACTGAGCTGAGGTGTTCTTTTTATATAATTCCTATTTGACATTGCCACTTGTTCTCTTTCCCCAGTAGGTCATGTATTCTTGTTCTCTGAAATGTATTGGTTTAATATTTGCAGTGTTGCCTTTTGATTGGTAGAGTATGGTGCTTTGTGAGTCCTGGTAGTGCTGTTAGGATACGGCGGGTTTGCTATGGGTTCTAAATGGGCAGTGTTTGTAGTAGTTCCTAATGTGTCTGGCAGTTGGCACTGGATTATAGTAATGTAGAAATCTTTTAGTCTTTCTTTATCCATACACTCATTAAGAGGCACGTTTACTAAAAATTAGTATATGGTAACATTATGCAAATATTTATGCAAATGAGGCCCCTTATGCAAATGAGCCCCCACACCGAGTCTCCGCACATGGCCCCGCACCCCCCTTGGGCCGCCCCTGTTGGTCAGCTGCTGTCTTGCAGTTTTCCAGTTTCTGTGTTCCTATGTGCCACCTAGGTGACTGCCTGGTGTGCCCTGTGCCCTACCTGTCCCCACTGAATGTCCCACCTACAGCCCCCTTTGCCCCATTTGCACCATCACCATAGTGCCCTTTCATACTTGGGTACTATGATGTTGCTGCAAATGGAGCACTACTATCACTTTTCTTGGGCTCCCTGTCTGTGCTGTACATTGCTGACACTGAAATGGTCTTTCTCTCCTGCAAATGTGCATTTACCGATAG
The DNA here is from genome assembly GCA_033557465.1 of Ichthyophis bannanicus. Lineage (NCBI taxonomy): Eukaryota > Metazoa > Chordata > Amphibia > Gymnophiona > Ichthyophiidae > Ichthyophis > Ichthyophis bannanicus. The sequence continues at coordinate 1,055,352,475 of CM066033.1, read as the reverse complement.
GTTTTCACTGGCGGTAATGTCCCGGCATTAATGTTCCAGCATTAGTGTAGCAGGGACCTCTCCATGCCCACTTCCCGCCCATTGACCCCTTCTCTCTGCCTTCTCTCCACCCTCTGGGACAGTTACTGCTGCTGGGAACGTTACCGTGCGCTAACATTACATCAGTCAACATTACCGCACAGTAACGTTACCAATGCTACATTACCATGCCTTAGTAAACATACCCCTTGGTAAAGTACTTTAAAGAGGTGCTTGCTATTACAGATGTTATTCCTGTTCAAAAATGTTTCTATCTTTCGTCCAGACAGCAGGTAGAGGATAAATTAGAGGGTGGTGTGGATGTTTTGTTTCTGAATGTCTGCCAAAATTTGACTGATTTTTTGGAAGATTCCTTAAATATTATAAATAAGCGAGCTACATTATTAGTTTCTTTTATTTCTATTGCTGATAAAAACAGGGTCTTAAAGATGTTTTTTAAGAATAAAGATGCTGCCTTCTGCGGGAAAAAACTGAATGTATTTCCAGATGTTACCAGAACTACTCAACTTCGCAGAAGACAGTTTCTGTCCCTGAAACCTAAGGTTTTTAGTATTGTTGCAATTTTTTTCTACGATTCCCTTGCAAATGTGTGATTTCATGGCATGGGAATACAAATTCTTTTTTCGATTCATCTCCATTAGAGACATTTTTGTTAGATAAGTTACCTATGGTTGGGTCTATATGAATAAGTAAGCCTGGGTTTTTTTTTTTGGGGGGGGGGTGTTTCTCCCTATTGACTACCCATTATTTCCTTATTATAATGTGTCTAAGATAATAACCTTTTCCTTACATGATGTGGGTTGCTTGCTGAAAGTGCAGTACTATTTTGGTATTATGTTTGGTCTATTTCTTTTCTGAGGTGGATTGTTATCAGCACATTTCTTGTGAATTTATTTTGTATTTGTTATTGAAAATTAATTAAATAAAAAAAAAAGGGATGTACCAGAAGAATTGAAAAAAATATCAATAAACCTGGAATTGAAAAAAATATCAATAAACCTGGAAGATGTATTACAACTATTTGATAAACTGAAGAGTAGCAAATCACCTGGACCAGATGGTATACATCTGAGGGTGTTGAAAGAACTGAAATATGGGATTGCAAACCTTCTATTAGTAATCTGTGAACTACAGTATTATTAAAATCATCAGTAGTTCCGGAAGATTGGAGAATGGCAAATGTAACGCCTATTTTTAAAAAGGATTCCAGGAGTGATCCAGGAAACTACAGACTGTTGAGCTTGACATCAGTACCTGGCAAAATAGTAGAAACCATTATAAAGAATAAAGTTATTTAACATGCAGAAAGTCATGGTTTAATGGGAGAAAGCCAACATGGATTTAGCCAAGGAAAATCTCACCTTACTAATCTGTTATTTTTTTTGAAGGTGTGAATAAACAAGTAGAGAAAGGTGAGCTGGTTGATGTGGAGCCTGAGTCACTAAGGGGCATATCCGGCCCATCCAAACTGCTCCAAGCAGGACGGGCCTGTTTGGACCTGATTCTGAACTGCGTAAACAAAACATACCTGTGGCAGTCAGAATCGGGCCCAAGGACGGCCCGGAATACCCCTTCTATTGCCGTGGGGACGTCCTCCCCATGGCAGCACATGTGCGGTGCACCCCAGGACCCCGATTCCCTGATCAGGAGGTGGGGACCCGCATGCACCGTGATCTGACTCTGGGAGGGATTGGCGACAGGGACAGGGGCGGCCTGTTCTTATTTCACCTCAGAGGTGGGACAAGCAGGCTGTCTCCCCCCCCTCCCGGTGGCCCCCAGACATACAGGACCATCAATAGAATCAGCCCTGTATGTCCAGGAGTCGAGCCCGCCCACACCCCTCCCATGCCACGCCCCCATCATGCCCATGTCCTGTGCTGCATGCACAGCGGCTCTCTGCATGCAGTGGAGAGGCAGGCAGAATACCAGCAAGGGGAATAGTGGGGCTGCATATTCCACAGGGACGTGCAGCTCCACTATTCTCCTTACAGAATCGGGGCCGTAGCGTAGCGTATCTGGATTTTCAGAAAGCCTTTGACAAGGTCCCTCATGAGAGACTCTTGGCGAAATGAAAAAGCCATGGGATTGGAGGCAATGTAGTATTGTGGATCAGGAGCTGGTTAAAAGATAGAAAGCAGAGAGCAGGGCTAAATGGCCAAATTTCTCTGTGGATAAATGTGAATAGTAGAGTACCCCAGGGATCTGTGCTGGGTCCACTGCTTTTTAACATATTCATAAATGACCTGGAAATGGGAATCACACAAAATTATTCAAAGTTGTTAAAACACAAGAGGATTGTGAAAAATTACATGAGGAGCTTGATAAATTGGAAGACTGGCAGATGAAATTTAACGTGGACAAATGCAAAGTTATGCACCTAGGAAAGAACAACTCAAACTATGGTTACACAATGCAAGGTACCACCTTAGAAACCACCATCCAGGAAAAATATTTAGGTGACATCATGGAAAATACGTTGAAACCCTTCACACAGTGTACATCGGCAGCCAAGAAAGCAAATCAAATGCTAAGAATCATTAAGGAAAAGAATGGAGAATAAAACCAAGGATATTATAATGCTTCTGTATTGTTCCATGGAGCAATTGAACCTTGAATATTGTGTAGAATTCTGGTTGCCTTATCTTAAAAAGGTTGTAGCAGAATTAGAAAAGGTAAAAAGAAGAGCAACAAAAATGGTAAATGGGATGGAAGGATACCCCTATGAGGAGAAGCTTAAATGGTTAGGGCTCTTCAATTTGGAAAATAGATGGCTGAGGGGGGATATGATAGAGGTCTATAAATTAGTGAATGGAATGGAACGGGTAGAGGTAGATTGGTTGTTTACGTCATCAAAAATTAGAAAGACTAGAGGATACACAACGAAGCTACAATGTAACTAATTTAAGACTAATAAGAGAAATTTTTTTTATTCAACACAAAATCAAATTCTGGAATTTGTTACCAGAGAATGTATAGTAAAAGCTGTTAGTGTAGACTGGTTCAAAAAAGGTTTGGACAAGTTCCTGGAGGAAAGGTCCATAAACCATTATTAAAAAGGACCCATGAAATCCACTGCTTACCCCAGGATGAGCATTGTGGAACCTGTGTGTTTTTTTTGGGAACCTGCCAGGTCCTGTGATCTGAATTGGCCTCTGTTGGAAACAGGATAGTGGGCTTGATGAACCTTGGTCTGACCCAGCATGGCATTTCATATGTTTATAAAATTACCTCAGATATAAAAGTACTTATGGTACACATGTACTTTTACTGTAGGTGTTGCTGGGGGTGCAGTCAGGGTACACTGTGTGTGGATTCAAAAATTATGTGCATTGATTATAAAACATGCTGATCTATGTACATACTCATGTACTCTACATGTTAATAATTATCCTGACTTAAATCCACAACCTCAATGTAGTCGTGATTTGTGCTAGTATTTTATAAAGATGGCTAAACATGTTTCTATATAAAATTGTCACAAAATATGCACCTTCTTGCCCTCTAAACCTAGGTGCCCTGTTATAAAATTACTCTCAAAATGGTACTTTTATAATAGGTTTCTCTTGTGGGTACCTGTTTTTATCCTATTTTATAAAAAAACCCAATGGGTCTTTATAACTGGCACAAATCCAGAAGAAATAGTGGCTACATAAAGTAAAGAATAAAAACACTCAACGGCTAAAGAAGGGCACATTACACATAACAAAAAAAAAGAAAAGGCTATCTTTAAGTGGGCTTCTCCCCAGAGGCGGGGTGGGGGGGAGGGAAGAGAAACAATGGAAGCTAGGCTTACTTATAGCACTAGAGTTCCAAATATTTAGTAGTTAATGGGAATATACATATTTTATAAAATATGTGCATAAATCACAACTCCACCTGTGCTCCACCCAAATGTCTCCCCCAAACGCACTCTAAAGTGATTACAAGTGCGTACCTAATTGTACTGTGTGTACTTTTACACATCAATGAATTTTATGAGAAGTCTTTTATGCATGTATACTGTGATGGGGCTCGTATGACAGAGCCCTTTTTAACCCTATTTAGGCAGCTGCCTAGGGTTATTGAAGTTTTGCTCTGCTCTTTGTATTAAAACAGAGTCTTTTGGTCAAGTGGTAAAGTAAATAATTAGGGTTTTATTCCCCTTCCCGAACAGACATTCTCAGGAATGCAACACAAAACACAGCATTGAACAAAAATGGCAACAGAAAATATCTTCTTTTCTTTTGTTATTGTCACAAAGTTATTCTCCTCAAAAGTTAACACAAAGAAGTGAGGTCATCCGAAAAACATATGGCACAGTCCATTGGAATGGGGTCTGAAGTATGGCTATTATTTTCCCATATCATCCCTTCAGCTTCACTCCTCAAACTATCTGAGTCACATTCTTCACATGTGCTGAATTCTGGCACAGCCTCTTGTGATACACCAATATCCCTTCCTGCCAAGGGTTCTTTAAGCCCAGGGTTATATCTGCCTGGTATGAGAAAGGCTCCTTGCTGGTTTTCCTCACCAAATGAAAGCTTTGGATATCTTTCAGCTATAACGTTGTACTCAGGACCACGCCCTTTAAAACATGCAGAGCTTTTAAACCTTTCTTTAAAAGAACAAGGCTCCCATCTTTTTACCTTGGTTCTAGCTTTAGCTCCTGGGTTGTAGAGGACTCTCTCCCTGGCTTTCCAGTCAGGCTCAGAGCTAACAAACTCCTGGTCACCTTCCCAGCTGTTTCTTGCTTTGCAGCCACGCTTGAAGTTCCCTTCAGCCGGTAAACTTCCTCTGGGCTGACCTGTGCTCATTTGTTGCTCATACCGTCCTCCTGAGCTGCTGGCCCCTCCTGGTTTCTCACCAGGTCTGCTTCCTTGAGCATTGCCTTTCCCAGCACTGCTTGCTCCAACCCTTTTCTCTCGAGCTCTGCTTCTGCATTCACTTCCTGGTTCTTCCTTCTTACCAGCACTACTCCTCCTTCTCCCTTCACTTCCTCTTCCTGGTTCTAACCAGGAACTTATATGCTTCCCTGCCCTGCACGTTACGTGGGAGTTAGGACACAGGTGCTCCTGATGAGCTTTTCTGTTTCTTCCTGCGTCAGAACTGTTACAGGGAAAACTACCTTTAATGGCTTTTGGCTTTTCTTGCGCTGACAGCCCTTGCTGCTCAGCTGTTTCTCCATGCACTGAGTTTCTCTCTACAGCCAAATCTGAGGTAAGTTCCTCATTTTCAGTAACTTCCATAGGCTCTATATTACCCACTGCATCACAATACTGACATGCAAAATCTTTTATAAAATTATTACCTAGATGGGTTTTTTAGGCAGGGATTAACCTTGAGGTAGATTTGCACAATTGATATTGCCATTATAAAGCTAATATTAAGCTAACACACTAAAGGTTTTAACACACGTTAATGAAGCTAATGCCCAATAAGTGCCCCCAACCCTTTTGGGGTATGCTTACTAAACCATATTAGGCTTTTGCAGCTATTGGCTGCTGATAGCTGCCAATAGTCCGCATTAGCTGCAAAAGTCTCATGGTAGGTGCAGAGGGTTTTCCCAGTATCTCTTCTGCAGATACCATGGAGGGAATGCTGAGATTGTGAGGCACAAGCTTAGCAGATGCAGCTATCTCTACCCACAGAGGTGTTGATAGCTGTGTGCGCGAAGCCTGCAGAAAGAGAAGCTACCATGCGATGTGAACGTTCGCAGTAACTGCTTGAATTTGGAACGCCCACTCTCCACCCACATCCCACCCATTTGAGCAGCTACCACACACAATACAAACATCATAGAAAATCTCTATGATGTCTACATTTTTCCATAATTGTCCGTTTTGGTGGTGTGATGATCCCACGTTAGCGCTGCAAAGACAGCTAATCCCCTTTAGCAAATATGCTCCTTTATTTCTCGGAGCACAATGGCACTTAACACATGTTTACCTTTAGTGAAAGGGCCCCATAGTGCAGAACAAAATATGTCAATGTACTATATGACATAACTTATTTAGTACATTTGTCCATGCAGTGGATCATCCCATCGTATATTATTTAATTAGCTTTCCATACTTGTGCCCAAGGCGACATACAACGAACAGCATCTCGACGCAGCACAAAAGCAATATAAAATTTACAGGCAAGTAGTAACAGAGAAATAAAAATATAGGAATTACAGAGAATAACAGATACTGGTCAGACTAGATGAGCCATGCTGATCTTTATTGTTGTCATATATTGTGTTGCTACATTAAGGGGTATGTTTACTAAGCTGCGGCAGTGGCTGCTATGTGGTATCGGAGCCTCAGCCCTATTGAGTTCAATGGGGCCACGGCTCCGATACCACACAGCAACCACTACCGCTGTTTAGTAAACATACCCTAAATGTTACTTCAGCTATCGAGCGCATAATCTAATTTGCTGTAATCGAAAATGTGGTACATTAGCATCAATGATTTGAGCACAACCTAATATGAAAAGAAAAATATTGTTGCAATTACTACTATGGCTTGTACTGCATAATGGAGCTATATAGAACATTCATTCGAAATTCATCAGTGTGCTTGAGACCTTTCGGAAAGGCAAGTGATGTTTCCGCATGAAAAGTTACCATCTGTGAACAATCTTTTAACCCTGTGGTTACTGGCCACAACATTTCAGTGAAACCATTATATATAAAAGATATATCAAGGCTCAACAAATCCCAAGCACCCAGGTCACCATGGTAACTCAAAATTGCTCACTGGCACCTGGAATTTTCTTGTCTTGAATATATATGTTTTTTAACACTCTCCACTACTAACCAATCAATTTTTAAAAAGTCCAGCTCGCTGTGAGATGCCACTTGGTCACCTTTTTGCCCAATAGTGTTCAAGATAGCTGTCTGGCCTGGTGCATGGAAGCAGAGAGTGGAGCTGTGATGTCACTGAATGGCTGCCTGGCCAATCCTAGTTTCACGGAGACCGGAAGCAAGTATGACTGCAGCATTTCTCTTCTTTGATAATGAAGGTCAGATTTTTTTATACAATGCTCTCCTGTTTGTCTCTCCCACTTAGCATCAGTGAAAGGGGGTTTGCAGCACTCTCTCCTTGTTTCGTTCTCTGGTGGGCTCCTCTGCATGTGGGCTAGAGTTCCTGGCTGCCCAGGATTACTGTCGAGTGATTGCCTAAGCCAGGATGAGAGGGAGTGTTCAGTGGGTTTCTCTGTGCCATCTGTAGTTCTCTTAAGCGTGCCTTTCATGATAGTTCTTGAGACTATTTGAGAGCTCAAAATTAGATATACTTATTGGCATGACAATTTTACATGTGTTTTCAAAATAGTACATTTAGCAGTTAATGTAAAAAAGAAAAAAGACAATTTACAAAATAATAGCCACAATAACAAGGACGATTCCCAGTTTAGGTTCTTGCCTGTATCCTTCCTGATTAGGTTACAGATGATTCCACAAGGTTAACCTGTTACATTTTATGAACTCCAGAAGGAAACTCTCTTTGGCACGATGCAGGTATTACACCCATCATTAGAGTAAATTTGAGAGATTAAGGGGTATGTTTACTAAAGGGCATTAAGTGAGCGATGTGCCATTAACACCTGCTATCAGCCCACTTGCCCCTTAACACTGCGAAAAAGCTGCATTAAGGAGAGTTAAAGACTCCTGCAGCATTAAGGGAACAGTAGGCGGGGAGTGGGCGTTAATGGGGTGGAGAGTGGGAGTTAACAGAGGGTACTCCCTTAATGCCTGTTGCGTTAGCACCCTTTAATGCTGGGAACCCTAAGGCCAAGTGATACCTCGCAGAAAGGGTGTATTTTGAGGGGAGAGAGAGCCTATTTAGATGTCTGTAATGTGATACATAGACAGGTAAGCCCAAGTTAGTGATAGTAGTGCTCTATTAGCATCAATAGCATAGTGCCCAAGTATGAAAGGGCACTGTGTTGATGGTGCAAATGGGGCAAAGGGGGTGGCACATGGGTCATGCAGTGGGGATTGCTGGTGTACAAGGCAGACCAGGCAGCTGCCCAGGTTTCACATCTATGATGTCCGCCATGATGCCATAGTAACAGTGGCGGCACACAAACATGCTGCTGCTGCAAAAAGGTGATGCGCAACACGGGGTGGTCCAAGGGTGCCTGGCACCCTAGGCAGAGACCCCGGCTGCTCCCTTCTGCTGCCACTGATGCTGGTTCCAGAAGAGGCTGGTAGCGCCAGCAGTTGTTGCTCTACAGGGGGCTGCAAAAAGCAGCCGCCCAGAGAAAAACCACTTTTGCGGCTGTCTGCTTTCCTCCGAGATGTATCTGCAGCTAGTGAGGATGGCAGCAGTTGCTTGGGGGGCCAGCATGTGTGCCTATACCCCCCATCCAGAACTAGTGCCCTAGGCACATGCTTAAGCCACATGATGGATGGGTCGGGACTGCATCCCACCCCCACTGACAGCATGTTGCCATGTCAGCATGGTATGAGGGCATTGGCGGCAGGTGCAGCATCTGCTGCCAGCAGCATACAGAGCCATGGCAATATACAGACCGAAGGACATGCCCCCCTCCAGCACCTGCAAAACACACCTTGTCAGATAGGTATGGTATAGGACTTGCAGAGATCACCGCAGACATAGAAAGACCCCCTACTCATGCTCACGTTCATCCTGTCAATGACCACAGCTCCACATAGAGACTGCGGAATCCATAAGGTAGCTCTGTGGGACAATACACAAAGCCAGTGTGGATATGAATGAAGGTTCACAGATTCAAAACCTGACTGTGGATCACGTCTCTGTGGGTGCAACAGGGCAAGTACAGCACCAGCATGTGCAACCCCCAATGTATTGGCCACCAAGGGTCCAAACACCCATCAGCCACACAGACATATTCCACTGTCCACAGCTGGATGGAAAGGCAGACTGATAGCACTGGCACACTAAGTAGGCATTAACAACCAGCATGAATGTCAGACTGTGCTACTAGCACCTGCACAATGAGCACACGTTAGCAATTCCTGAGCTAATATGTAGACCAAAGTGGCAGGCAGGAATATTGAGCTTCTAACAGATAAGTAACGGATTGCTCATTGTATGAAGTTTGGTGATGCTATTTAGCTAAAAAAATGTTTTATTCCTTGTAGCATATCGCTCATGGATATCGTGGCTGGGCATGCCTGTACTCGGAGGCTTTGAACATAGCCGTTGAATTTAAAGGGCACTGAATATTACCATCTGTTACTACCTGTTTTTCATTAAAGTAGTGGACACTTCCTGCAGGAGCATATGGAATGTGTTTATTTGTGTTTATTTGTGGTGGAATATGTTGATTATGTTGTGGTTGTTTAATTGTGTTTGAGTGAATCTCTGTATAAGTTGTTGGTAGAGTAAGGTGCTTTTTAAGATTTGTAGTTTATGTATTTCTTATAATAAGACTAATAAATTATTGAAGCTAAGGACCTATGATGTAAGTGTCCACCATTTCCCTATGGTGATATGTTTCGCCAAATGGAGGGTGAATAAGTCCTGAGGTCCGGTGATAGCTTGTTGTGAGCAGGCATAAGATAAAATAGGTGTATTTAGTTGAGAAGGTTGATTTGAGTAGTGGTGGAGTTACTAAGGGGCTATTTTTTGGTCTTAAGGCAGGAATGCCAACCATCCCCACTTTTGCACAGTGTGGCGATGTATATGTGTATATGTCTCTCCAGAGTTCTGTGGCCTTCTGCACTGCTGTGCCCCACATTGCCTAGGCTATTCCCAGCGTTAGTCTGCAAATGTGCATGATGAGGAGCAGAGGATTGTGGGTATGCCTGAAACAGAGCGGTTTGCCTAGGATGTGTCTGCATTGGAGATTGTGTCAATGGCTGAGACTTCGTATTGCCCATCTGCCACATGCATGGCCTGGGTGATCACAGCAGTTCATGCTGCGAGGACACTCACTCTGACCAAACTCGGACCATGACACAGCTATGTATCCACATAGTGCTATATAATATTTAGCTCTAGAGATGTGGGTGCTCTCCTTGTCCTGGGAGCCCAAATGCTGGGTGACTATACTGTTTGTCCTAAGCCAGGGTGTACATGTTTGCTCTGTGCACATGCATTGTATACTGACTGGGCTCAGGTGGTATGTGCATGGCGGAAACAGTCCTGTGGTGGGCAACAGGTGCAGTCTGGCTGTGCTTGCTGTGGTGGATTGGTATTTCCAGGTGGTTAGGACAGCAGCTATTCCTTACCTGCTCAGTGTAGTCATGACAGGACCAACAGGATAGTAGCAACAGTCCCATACAGGCCTAGAAGCCCCAACTGCATTTGGCATCCCTGGTATCAGCTGCTGCAACACTGGGCACTGACATGCACTGTTCTAGGAGGGTCCCCATCCAACAGGGCCTAGATGTGACAAACACCTATAACATGCTGCAGTTGTGCAGGAAACAAGATGACAAACATAACACACCGCAGACAATACCTGCCACACACTGGCAGTAAGAACATAAGATATGCCCTAATGGGAAAGACCAAGGTCCATCAAGCCCAGTATCCTGTTTCCAACAGTGGCCAATCTAGATCACAAAAGAAACAGGTTCCACAATGTTTGTATTGGGGTAAGAAGTGGATATCCCGTATCCCCTTTAATAATGGTTTATGGACCTTTCCTCCAGGAACTTGTCCAAGCCTTTTTAAACCCAACTACACTTACAGCTTTTACTAAATCCTGTGGAAATGAATTCCAGAGTTTGATTACATGTTAAGTGAAAAAATATTTTCTCTTATTAGTCTTAAATAGGTTACTCTGTAGCATCATTGCATGTCCCCTAGTCTTTCTAGTGTAAACAATCGATCTATGTTTACCCGTTACACTCCATTCATTAATTTATAGACATCTATCATATCTCCCCTCAGCTGTCTCTTTTCCAGGTTGAAGAGCCCTAAGCTTTTTAGCCTCTCTTCATAGGGGTATCCATCCATCCTCTTTACCATTTTAGTGGCTCTTCTCTGTACCCTTTCTAATAATTCTATATCCTTTTTAAGATACGGTGACCAGAATTGCACACAATATTCAAGGTGCGGTCGCACCATGGAATGATACAGAGGCATTATAATATCCTTTGTTTTATTCTCCATTCCTTTCCTTATGATACCTAGCAACCTAGTATTCTATTTGCTCTCTTGGCTGCCACTGCACACTGGATGGAGGGTTTCGACATGTTATCCACGATGATGCCAAAATCTTTTTCTTGGGTGGTGGTTCCTAATGTTGAATCTTGCATTATTTAACTATAGTCTGGGTTGTTCTTTACTAGGTGCATAACTTTGCACTTGTCGACATTAAATTTAATCTGCCATTTGGATGCATAGTCTTTCAATTTATCAAGATCCTCTTGCAATTTTTCACAATCCTCATGGATTTTAACAACTTTGAATAATTTTGTGTCATCTGCAAATTTGATTACCTGACTCATTATTCCCATTTCCAGGTCATTTATGAATATGTTAAAAAGCAGCGGACCCAGCACAGATCCCTGGGGTACTCCACTATTCACTTTTCTCCATTGAGAAAATTGACCATTTAGCCCTATCTTTTAACCAATTCCTGATCCACAATAGTACATTGCCTCCTATCCCATGACTTTTTAATTTCACCAAAAGTCTCTGATGAGGGACCTTGTCAAAGGCTTTCTGAAAATCCAGATACACTATATCAACTAACTCACGTCTACCTGTTCTTTCACACCTTCAAAAAAACATAACACATTAGAAAGACAAGACCTTCCTTGGCTAAAGCCATGTTGGCTGTCTCCCATTAAGCCATGACTATCTATATGTTCAGTAACTTTGTTCTTTATAATGGTTTCTACCATTTTTTCTGGTACTGGCATCAGGCTCACCGGTCTATAGTTTCCTGGATTATTCCTGGAACCCTTTTTAAAAATTGGCATTACATTGGCCATCCTCCAACTTTCAGGTATTACAGATGATTTTAATGATAGTTCACAGATTACTTATAGTAGGTCTGCAATCTCATATTTCAGTTCTTTCAATACTCTTGGATGTATATCATCCGGTCCAGGTGATTTGCTACTCTTCAGTTTATCAAATAGTTGTAATACATTTTCCTGGTGTATCAATATTTCTTTCAATTCTTCTGCAGCATCACCTTTAAATACCATTCAGTCATGGGTAACATCCCTACATTTTCCTCATTAAAGACCGAAGCAAAGAATTCATTCAGTCTTTCCGCTATGGCCTTGTCCCCTCTACTGTATAATGGTCCAACAGACTTTCTCACAGATTTTTTTTGCTATGAATGTACTTGAAAAAGTCTTTATTATGCATGTTTGCTTCCACAGCCAGCCTGAAAATACCATCTCTAATAGTGCAAGCTCTGTGGACCAGGAGCTGGTACCTATCCTCACCCTCAAAGTGACTGCTGAAATTGCTCAGTAGCACAGTTTGTAGCTGTTTTGTGTTTGTAGCACACACTGTCAGTGTGGCTTAATGAGCTGATGGATGGATCAGTGCATTCTCCATTTGGTGATCAGCTGCAGACTGCTGTCCCACATTTGCAGTGCCTCATGGGTACTGGAGGGGCTAACCTATACCAACACACACAGCAGACATTTTAGGCAGTGACCTGCAGTCTCTTTGAACCCAGACATTGCTGTTCAGCAAGGTATGGATGTGTAGCCTACTGGTTAGTGCAATGCCTCCATAAGCAGGCAACAAGGGTTCAATTTGCACTTGCTCATTTTGGACCTGTGTGCCACTTGGGTCATTTCCCTGCCTGTAACAGTCCAGGCTCTGCTGTAACTTGCAGACACAAATCCTTATACTTTGTTGTTTGTTCTGGCCACACTTTGGGTCAGTAAACATGCTATTACCCATCATGCCCTTCTGAGATCATGCTTTTATTGGCTCTGCTGCAGCCCATTGCAAAGGGGTCAGACATATTCACCCTGCAGAGGTCAGGCACTTCTTGGAGTTGTGGTATAATGGTTATGGCAATGGCTGGGGGACCAAGATGCCAGGGTTTGAGGCTCACTAGCACTCCTTATGTGACACTTCAGAATGTGTTACTGTAACATTTTATGTCTGCTACAACCTTCGTGGACTGACAACACCTCCTTGTGACCTTGAGCAGGTCACTTAACCCACTTGTGGCTCAGCTGACTGCAGGTCATCATTTCAGTTTGTTCAATGTAAACCACTCTGATGCAGAATAGCGCGGTATATAAGAGAATGTAAATAAATAAAATAAATAAATAAATAAATAAATCTGACATTACAAATTTGTCAGTAAGATATACCCTGACATGACTGCACTGATTCAGTGGTATACTAATAGACAGTTACATGCATACAGCTGTAATCTACATGTGAGACATGAGCCATTTACGACATCATGACTGTGATTGTACATCTTTGGCTCCATCACATCTCTGCAGTACATGCGGACACATCATACCCCTCTGATAGACACCTGCAGGTATTACCTCATGTCCGTATGTGCCCCATTTGCCCAGTTTGGATGACACCTGTGCAGGTGTTATCTACACATTTGTCTGAGGTGTTGTATGGTGGCTGTGTGGCTGGGACAGGTGTGAGACCCACATGTCTCATATCAGGCCTTCCACGTGGCACTGCCACACATTTTCCCACACAATATAAATATGTTGGGGATGGCACCTAAGGCATATCGGTGCTGCCAGCCCATACTACCCTCTCCTCCGCTGTCATCCTTTCTTCAGTCCATCCATTTGCTTCTGTCGGCTATGTGCAGTTATGTTCTCTTATGCAAGCTGCTACACCATGGCCTACACAGATACTCTTTCCTGCATTTTGGCTCTTCGTGCACACCTCTCCTGCGCCTAATCTGCACTTCACCACTCCTGCTCCGACCTCCTTTCACTGCACACATCCTGACACTTCTGACTCTGCTGGGGGACACGTCTTCCCCATCCTATGCCACACACTGACATTGCACCATTTTACATTGGCACCCACCTGTGCATTGGTACAGCTGCCTCCCACATGCTCATCCAAATTACTGACTGTCACATAGTGTGCCCACGGATCTGGCAGATCCATCGTCTCCCACCTGTCCTTCCATCCATCACCTTTACTTTGACTTTCCTTGCTGCTCCCTTATCCAGCATTAGGGTGACAGCCATTTTCAGACGCTCGATGTCCTGTTAATGCACGTTAAATGACCCATTGCTCCCTTAATCTAGCATGCCACTAATCCGCCCAGCGCCCTTTATGCATGTAAAGCCCCTTATCGCTACCATTAATACCTGCTACGTTAATGCCCTTTAGTAAACATACTCCTAAGATCATACTCCACATACCCTGAATAGAAGTGAGGTTCATGACTGTCATGATATCCAACAATATCAGTACATAAATGTAACCTTTACACTGGGAATGTATTCATGAATAAGTATTACATCATAGATAGGTCATCCGTGCAGTATTGTGACATTACTATTTTAATATGCCTCAGTATTCAGAGGCACGTAATGGGCCCCTTTTTACTAAGGCTTAGCACGTGCTATCTGCCACACATCCTGAAGAATATAATGGGCCATGGCTGAAGAAAAGCTGAGAGCAGTTGAAGCCTACGTGGGCCGGTGAACATTACTTGGCTGGCAAATTTGGTGACTTAAAACTTGTGATAGATGATGGTTGATGACAGGGTTGTGAGGATGAGAGAGAGACTGGACAGGGAGGGCAGTTGCTGGCTGTGCATTTCTGCCAGTGGCCTGCAGTGGCCCATTCAGACCCAGATTTACAAAGCTTTCTTTTTTTCCCTTAGACACGGAATATGAACACAGCCTTAGTAAATTAGCAGGCTCTAAAGGAGCTGCAGCAGACCTCAGAAGGCATCTCTTCCCCCTCTGCTCTTCAATTTATGTAGAGACAACTTTGATGGGGGAGGCAGAAGAGAAGGTGAAAGGTCTTGGTTACTGGCTCCTAAATCCAAAGAAAATTTGTCAATGCCTGATATACAGTAAATAAATCTGCCCCTATGCTGGGAGGAAATCCAGATATTATAGAAGGAGGTGGAGAGCCCCATTCAGGTGGAATAATGGCCGAATTAAGTATTTAGGGATGAAAATTTCAGCACATATAAAAGAGTTGTTTCAATTAAATTACATTGTTATTGTTAAGTGCCATCGAGTCGATGTCAACTCATGGTGACCCTCTGTTGTCCTAAATTGAAGACCAAACTGTGTTTGGTCTTCAGTCAGGTGACTCATTGTTTATAGATTGGAATCTAGCTATTGTTATTGTATCGATCCATCTCATTGCTGGTCTTCTTCTTTTGCATTGATCTTCAACCTTGTCAAGCATGACGTCTTTCTCTAATGATCTCTCTCTTCACATGATGTGTGAAAGTCAAAGTCTTGTCATCTGAGCTTCTAAGAAAGCTTAGGTTTGATGTCCTCTAGTACTGACTGGCTTATTCTTCAGGCAGCAGCACCATAATTCAAAGGCATCAATTTTTTTCCTGTCTATCTTTTCACTGTCCAACGTTCGCATCCGTATGACAATATTGAATATACCATGGCTTGAATAAGTTGAATCTTTGTATGGAGAGAGACATCATTTCTACTCTTGAGAATCTTGTCTAGATCCTTCATAGCCATTCTACCAAGAGAGGAGAAGTATGGGTGGAGAACGGTTATTTAGACCCCAAATTAACTTTCAAAGCCCAAATGCCTTACCACATGATATCAGAATAGAATCATTGTTTCCGAAATTCAAAACTGCATTGAAAATGTTTTATTTCAAGCAAGCCTTTGCGTACTCTTGAAGGGGGTAGAGCAGGGTTTTGGTCTTGAAGGACTAGAAAAAGGGACTGTTACCTCTGGAGAGAGATCTGCAACTGTGAGTATATATTTCTGGTAATTTTCTAAAAGGAATTCTTTGTATCAAAGCTAATTAATCTGTGAACCCACTATTTTTTGTTAAATCAGTCAGGGCCTAGTAGCAGCAGTTTACGTTTAAATTTAAAACACAGAGGAGAACTTTCTGGTTACATTGCATACCCAGCAGAGAGCTTGTAGTTTAAATTTAATAGTCACTCAGGGCCTAGCATCAGAAAAGTACTTTTAGTTTTAAAACACAGAGGAGAACTTTCTGGTTACATTTCATACCCAGCAGAGAGCTTGTAGTTTAAATTTAATAGTCACTCAGGGCCTAGTAACAGCAAAATACTTTTAGTTTAAATTTAAAACACAGAAGAGAGCTTTCTGGTTACATTTGGAACCCAGCAGAGAGCTTGTAGTCTAAATTGAATAGTCACTCAGGGCCTAGCATCAGCAAAGTACTTTTAGCTTAAATTTAAAACACAGAAGAGAGCTTTCTGGTTAAATTTAGAACCCAGCAGAGAGCTTGTAGTTTAAATTTCATAAGAAGTTAGAGCCTAGCAGCAGCTAAGAGCTATAATTTAAATCAAATCAGAATATAGCTTACCTCAGCAGCACAAGACAGGGTACTGTGTAGCAGCCCTCTTTTAATAAGGCGACAAGGTGATAGCAGAGAGACTGAATGAATTCTTTGCTTCAGTCTTTACTGAGGAAGATGTAGGGATGTTACCCATGACTGAAGTAGTATTTAAAGGTGCGGAAGAATTGAAGGAAATATCGATACATCGGGAAGATGTATTACAACTATTAGATAAACTGAAGAGTAGCAAATCATCTGGGCCGGATGGTATACATCCAAGGGTGTTGAAAGAACTGAAATATGAGATTGCAGACCTGCTATTAGTAATCTGTGAACTATCATTAAAATCATCTCTAATACCTGAAGACTGGAGGATCACCAATGTAACACCAATTTTTAAAAAGGGTTCCAGGGGTGATCCGGGAAACTACAGACTGGTGAGCCTGACATCAGTACCGGGAAAAATGGTAGAAACCATCATAAAGAATAAAATTACTCAACATGTAGATAGTCATGACCTAATGGGAGACAGCCAACATGGCTTTAGACAAGGAAGATCTTGTCTTACTAATCTGTTATGTTTTTTTGAAGGAGTGAATAATCAGGTGGACAAAGGTGAGTCGGTTGATATTGTGTATCTGGACTTTCAGAAAGCCTTTGACAAGGTCCCTCATCAGAGACTTTTGGCAAAACTAAAGAGTCATGGGATAGGAGGCAGTGTACTATTGTGGATCAGGAACTGGTTAAAAGATAGAAAGCAGAGGGTAGGGCTAAATGGCCAATTTTCCCAATGGAGAAAGGTGAATAGTGGTGTACCCCAGGGATCTGTGCTGGGTCCACTGCTTTTTGACATATTCATAAATGACCTGGAAAGTGGAATAACGAGTGAGGTTATCAAATTTGCAGATGACACAAAACTATTTAAAGTTGTTAAAATCCAAGAGGATTATGGAAAATTGCAAGAGGATCTTAATAAATTGGAAGACTGGGCATCAAAATGGCAGATGAAATTTAATGTGGACAAGTGCAAGGTTATGCACCTAGGGAAGAACAACCCAAACTATGGTTACACGATGCAGGGTTCCACATTAGGAACCACCACCCAGGAAAAAGATTTAGGCGTCATTGTGGATACCATGTTAAAACCCTCGGCCCAGTGTGCAGCAGCGGCCAAGAGAGCAAATAGAATGCTAGGTATGATAAGGAAAGGAATGGAAAATAAAACAAAATATATTATATTGCCTCTATATCGTTCAATGGTGAGACCGCACCTTGAATATTGTGTGCAATTCTGGTCGCCGTATCTTAAAAAGGATATAGCGATTTTAGAAAAGGTTCAGAGAAGAGCCACCAAAATGGTAAAGGGGATGGAAGGATACTCCTATGAAGAAAGGCTAAAAAGGTTAGGGCTCTTTAACCTGGAAAAGAGACGGCTGAGGGGACATATGACCTAGATTGGCCACTTTTGGAAACAGAATACTGGGCTTGATGGACCTTGGTCTGACCCAGTATGGCATATCTTATGTTCTTATGTTCTTATGGTCTTATGGTAGGGGACTGTAACTGGCAACAGAGTACAAATTCTATGGGGGCTCTCTCCCTAATCAAAATTGTAACTTTATTTCTTGTATTTATTTTCTTATCTTTTTTTTGTTTTATTGATGGACTGTAAACTGTTTTGATGTCACTGACGAAGGGCGGTATAGCAAATACAAATAAACATAATATTTGGAGTTGGATGTAATGAGCAAATGCTATCTGCATGATTGACTTCCAAGACGCCTATATTTATTTGCAATGGTACTGATTAATTTTACCTTTTTCCTTCTTTAAGGGAGTATCTAAATTGATGTAGGAGCTGATATGGGGAGGGGAAGGAGCTTGTATGGGGTAAAAGGTGTTATGATGCCCTAAAGAGGAGTGGGGTTACCAAATGTTTCCTTTTATTAAGGTGCCCGTATGTGGCAGGATTTTAAAAAGAACTTCCAGCTCTCAGCGCTCTCTCTGTGATTTTTTTTTTCAGCTTAGAGGCCTTAGTTTGAGAAGGACAAATCGAGAGAGGTTTTCCAGGACACCACGATTAGTAGACTATACAGGGAGGAAGGTCAAAAGGGAGTTCAAAGAGGCTGGGCAGAAAAAACTTGGGGAAAGGCTGGGAGAGGAGCAATGTGCCTTTGAGTCAGTCCTGACTCCTGGCAACCCAGAAGCTCCTGGGTTTACTTGGTAGTGTCACTAGTTGTAGATTGCCAGGCCTTTCTTCCAAGGCAATAGAGGGTTAAGTGACTTGCCCAAGGCCACAAGGAGTGCTAGTGGGAATTGATCCCTTTGTTGCTTGGTTATTAAGCCAGTGTTCTAACCACTAGGCTACTTCCAAGAGGAGACATTGGCCAAAATTCTGAACAGGGTATGAAGATGTTCTCACTCAGCACAAATTGTTAAAGAACAGTACAAAATGATGATCTCTGCAAAACTGGAAACGATGACGTTGTCATTATTTCCTGGTTCCATTCAATTGTGCACTCTCTTTGCAAGAGTATATCCCATTGAGCAATAGTGCATGATCTTTCATGAGAGTGTTACACAATAGCATGCACTATTCACAAATGCATGAATAATGCGTGTATTTGCATAATAATGTGCACTTTCACGAAATAGCGTGCAGTATTGCTCAATAGTGAACACTAATGAAAGTACACACTATTGCTCAATAGTGTGCAGGCTTGCAAAAGAGTGTACACCATTGAGGAAAGACAATACAAGATAACCCCCCCCCCCCCCAAATTGAAAACAAAATGAAACAAAAGTTTTTGGTCTGCATATCCTAATAAATAGGGAGCATTCAGATAGAGGATGGCGGCGATTTGGGGCAATCGGTTCCCTCTCTCACTTACTGGCGACCTGTGCAAAGATAGCAGTCTTTTGGGAGGAGGTTGGTAGGGAAACTGACAACTTCACAGAACTGAAAATCCCACTGGAGCTAAAAATGCAATTGTTTATATGTCTCCTGGGCTTGGGCGGGACCCCATGTGGGGCTGACGGAGTGCAGAAAGCCCACAATGGGCAAGTGGTGGGTGGAAGAGCATCTTGTAATGGAAATGGAATAGATGTCTGCTAAGATGAAAGGGACACTTGAGAAAGTGGAGAAAATATGGATGTCAGTGTTAAGTCTCCAAAAAATGCATCTCTGTACATCCTGTATGAGCTGTTTATTAAGTTTTTGAATAAAGATAAAGATAGAGAGGGTATTATCTATCAATCTTGCTTTCTCTGGAGGAAGTCATCTCCCCTTTTCTGTTCCTTTCTCTCTTGTTTCTCCGCTGAAAATTATTGCTGTGTGTGGACAAAGTGCAGTTAGGAGGGAGGGAGGTATTCCTTTGGTTAGGTTTCTGAATGGGGTGTGACTGGGGTGGTAAAAGGGAAGGGAAGGATAGGTTTGCTACTGGTTTGGGAGAGGGGGTGGCAGTATAATATCTGAAATATCTGACGTATTGGATGAGGTTTTAAGATGTTCCTGCTGCCTTGATTGTTAAACAATTTTTGCAAATCTATTACAAATAAAGTTATTTAAAAAATGTATGTTTAGTGCATGGGTTATGGTTTATTTAATTTGATATACTGCCCAGGGCTGGCGCTACCATGAGGCAAACTAGGCGGTTGCCTAGAGTGCCAATAGTGCAAGAGTGGTTACCACTGCTGCCCACCCTCTCCAGGACCAGCAGTGGCAGCAATGGCTCTAAACAGCACAACAGGCTTACCTAAACCTTTGGTGCTTCTGTGCTATTCCTACCGCTGCCGCCTCCTCCGTTGCAGACTTCCGGCTGGTCCCAGAGAGGGGTGTCAGTGGCAGCAACTGGAAGCGGGGATGAGAGCAGAAGTTCACCTAGGGCGCCTCATAGCCTTGCACCACCCTTATACAAGCTTCCTTCAGGGCGGTGTTCAATAAAAACATTACAAAGGAGGAAAGCAACTTCATGTTTAGTGCATAAAGCTATCGGTTCTGGAGTGCTATTATATTTGGCCCATAAACTACAGGAAAGCTTTTCGACTTGAGATTTTCATTCTTCAGATCAGCTGTTGTTACAATTACCTGAACTGAGTGCAGTTAGATTGACTCCTATCAAGGCCTGTGCTTTCTGCTATATACCGCAGGCCCATGTTTGTGAACTGAGAAGTGACAGACTTATAACTTGCTTGCACATGCATGTTCAGTCTTGAGAGGGATAAAATTGTGCTGCTTAACTTGCTAAATGGTCAATTTCTATCTGTGTAAGAAAGGACCAGCACTGGGTAGGGGCCAAGGCAGAGCTGCCGCTTATACATTTAGCAGAAATATTCAGCGGCTAAATGGATAAGTGAAGTGTTTTACATTAGGCTGATGAAATAATAGACTTAGCTTTAAATTGATAGTTGCTGACACAGTAAATATATGTCTGAGATATATTTAGTGGTGCTAGTTAAATGGATAGTGCCACTCAATATGCACATAAAAGTAAATGCTGGGGCTGAAGATCCAAATTCAGCTCCCCCTTTCAGCAGGGCCAGTTAGTTCCTAATGTACCATAGAGCCAGTGCGCTGAGGCCTGGGGGGAGAGAACATAGTTACTGCTCCTTTGGAATCCCCTTTCATTAAACAAGCAATGCAAAAGAGGTAGCCATTGGGCTACTTAGGGCCTCTGAACTATGGAAGAGGCAATAAAGGGAAGACCATTTGTTTTGAAAATTGGTGAAGTTGACTGCCTTGTATATTTTTCCAGACATTGAATGTGACAATTAAAATTTCAGCACAACAGCTTAAGACAAGCTCAACATCAGGAGTGTTTCATTACTGGAAGGGATGACCAGGAATTAATACTTTTCATGTCTCTTCCTTACATCTAGTGCAAATAAGTGCATTTCCTCGGTAATGTCTTAGGTCTGCAGTATATCAGGCTCCCAAATTTGAAAGCAGTCTGAATACTTTTTATTAATTTTTTTCTGGTTTTCTCTGTTTTACAGGGCATATTAATAAACTTGGCAACAAATTTATTGTGTACTCCCACTGCATATAGGAGCCTTTTCCTTAACTTGGGCCCATCGGCCCTCTCAGTATTTTCATGTCTTTGTTCTCATTTTCAAGCATTTGCACATCCAGTTGTTCCTACATTTTCTTCATTTGGGGTTCAGACATAATTTATTATCTGCATTTATCTGCATAATTTATCATCTGCATTTCTCTCTCTCTCTCTCTCTGTCTCTAGACAGGGTGGGCCAAAAAAAGTGAGAACATCTCATAAATTAAAAGCTTAAATAGTTTACTTATTTACCTTTTTTAGCTATATAACGTCTTTATTTCGACAATTTCAGGTCGCCATCTTTTTTTTTAAATTTGTCAATCGTTTACATCTGTCTTTTTGAATTTTTAAATAACTTATATACTACGAGATGTTCTCACTTTTTTGGGGCCACCCTGTATATATATATATATTAGGCAAATCTTATAACCTGAGAGTTCATAAAACCTTTCAGTACCAGTACCTGTAATAATACCAGCAGCAAATCCCTTAGGTCCCACACATACAACAGAATATCATCTGCATATAATGCAATTTTCTGTTTTAACTCCCCCCCCATAACTACTTCTTTATAACCCTCCCTATAAATCCAATTCGCAAAATCTTCAATCACCACCGCAAAGAGTAGTGTGGTGACGAAACTGCTCCAGAGCCCTTGGAAATAGAGAAAACACAAACATTTAGCTCCAAGCAGAAGGGAAGTGCAGGGAGCCGTGACTTTAAAACTTCAGCTAGAGAGAAAAAAAACATGCCCAAAGCTGATGTCTGCAGGCCACGCCCAAGCTCCATAGCAACTAAGGGAGGTAACGAGAGACAGCTGCGGGAGGAGTGGAAAGTTGTAGGGCAGCCCCACTCATTTAAGCCCCAGAGAACAGGAACAGGAACAGGAATGGTAGAGAGACCAGAAGCAAACACAGCAAGGATTCTTTCAGAGAGCGCTGCAGGGAGACCAGCAGAGAAACAGAAACTGAGGAGATCCCGAGAGATACAGAAAGAAGGGATTCTTTCAGAGAGACCGGGAGAGAGAGGTGCTCCAGGGACAGCCTAAGGAAAGATTCCCCTCATAGCCAGCACCACAGTCCTGAACAAAGCCAGTGCTGTAGAGAGACTACAGCTGGCCCAGGAAACAGGAGGTTTTATCCTAAGGAGACTGCTGTCTATATCGCAGGTACGGGGACTTTCCAGGAAGAGCTGGGTCAAAGAGTTTTACCTCAGGGAAGGCTGGTAAGAAGAGCTGTTAATAGAAGGGAGGTGAACCCTTTAGAAGTTTTAAACAGTTTGCTGCAAGATAAGGATCTCCAGTGCCCTGCTAACACCCCTGAGTCAAGAGGGAGGTCTCGTTGGGAAAGGGTTGTTAAGTTATTGGAAGAAATCAAGCTCACGCTGTCCCAAGCTGTTGCCAGTCAGGAGACTGCAGAGCCTGACTCTGAATGCATGCAAGTAGATAATTATGATCAGGGCCGGATTTACCTTGAGTGAGGCCCTATGCCAACAAAAATTGTGGGCCCCCAGCAGGGGCGGCCCAAGGGGGGTGTGGGCCTCATTTGCATAAGGGGCCTCATTTGCATAAATATTTGCATAATGTTACCATATACTAACTTTTAGTAAACGTGCCTCTTAATGAGTGTATGGATAAAGAAAGACTAAAAGATTTCTACATTACTATAATCCAGTGCCAACTGCCAGACACATTAGGAACTACTACAAACACTGCCCATTTAGAACCCATAGCAAACCCGCCGTATCCTAACAGCACTACCAGGACTCACAAAGCACCATACTCTACCAATCAAAAGGCAACACTGCAAATATTAAACCAATACATTTCAGAGAACAACAATACATGACCTACTGGGGAAAGAGAACAAGTGGCAATGTCAAATAGGAATTTTATAAACAGAACACCTCAGCTCAGTTACACATGCAGAACATAGACCATCACCAAACAATTAATCACATTTTAGAAACAGGAAGACAATAATTAAACTGGGAATCCCAAAAGCCAAACTTGGAATGTACAACACTGTAGAAATAAAACTATACATTAATTTGCTCTTGTACTAAACAAAGCGCAGACGTTAATGATGCACATTTACCAGAGCTGACATATTCCAATTAATAAATTCAAAATAAAGATATTTTTCTACCTTTTGTGCATTTTTTTCAGCTGCAATTGCTCCAGCCACTTTCTTCTGGTTTCTTCATGTCTTCTGCTAACTCTCCATCGTCTGCTGTCCATTTGTCCTTTCTTCTCTCTTCTAGTTTTTTTTCCATTCTCTCTCTACATCTGCTTTAACATACTAATCTTTCTCCTTTTGCTCTTTCCTCATTCCTATTTCATCCACTCAAATTTTACCCCTCCATCCTCAATCCCCACTTACTCTCCCAATACCCGGCCAATTGTAGATTTTTTTATCCCTCCCACACAAAATATTTTTCCCTTCTCCATTTTACTCTTCCAGCCCCATCCCATTCTAATCCTCCCCCAACATCAGCTCCCTTCTAGTTCCAGCCTCACCCAGCATCCATTCCCTTCTAGTCCCTGCATCAGCCCATTTCCAGTCCTAGCCACCCATCAGCCCATTTCCAGTCCTAGCAACCCCCCAACCCAATACCAGTCCTAACCCCCCATCACCCCATTTTCAGTTTAAGCCCCCCCTATAACCCATTACCAGTCCTAACCCCCCATCAGCCCACTTCCAGTCCTAACCCCATCAACCCATTTCCAGTCAGCCCCCCATAGCCCATTGCCAGTCCTAACCCCCCCCATCAGCCCATCAGCCCACAGCCCATTACCAGTCCTAACCCCATCAGCCCACCTCCAGTCTTAACCCCCCCCAGCCCATTTCCAGTCCTAACCCCCCCATAGCCCATTACCAGACAGCCCCCATCAGCCCACAGCCCATTACCAGTCTTAACCCCCCCCAAAGCCCATTACTCTGAATCACCCATTGACCCTGAATTCCCCACTTAGTAAATTCAACGCTCAACTGACCATTACGTCTCAACGGTGCCCTAACTTATAGATGTAAATAGTTTACACTACAATCAAAGTTTATTTACCTGAGTTGTAAAATTACCCTGTTGTCCAAGTTGTTAACCCTGTTTAATGTAACTCAGACATTTTTGTGTACTGAAATGTTTTGTTTGATGTAAACCGCGCTGATGTCAAATAGTGCGGTATATAAGAAATGTAAATAAATAAATAAATAAATAAATTACCAGTTCTAAACCCCCCAAACAGCCCATTATCAGTCCTAACCCCATCAGCCCACCTCCAGTCTTAACCCCCCAGCCCATTTCCAGTCCTAGCCCCCCCATAGCCCATTACCAGACAGCCCCCATCAGCCCACAGCCCATTACCAGTCTAAACCCCCCAAAACCCATTACCAGTTCTAAACCCCCCCCAACAGCCCATTACCAGCCCTAACCCCCTCAGCCCACCTCCAGTCTTAACCCCCCCAGCCCATTTCCAGTCCTAGCCCCCCCCCATAGCCCATTACCAGACAGCCCCCATCAGCCCACAGCCCATTACCAGTCTTAACCCCCCCAACGCCCATTACCAGTTCTAACCCCCCCCCCCAACAGCCCACAGCCCATTACCAGTCCTAACCTCATCAGCCCACCTCCAGCCTTAATCCCCTCAAACCATTTCCAGTCCCAGTCCCAGCCCATTTCCAGTCCCAGTCCCAACCCATTTCCAGCCCCAGTCCCAGCCCCCCCAATTACCAGTCCTACCCCCTCCCCCTCCCCCGGCCTAAAGTAAAATTTAATTTAAAAAAAAAAACCTGCTGGCTGCCGCCGCGGGGGCCCCCTCTGCTGCCGCGGCAGCATGGACTGACCCGCGGGGGCCCCCTCTGTAAGCTCGGTCCCTCCCTCCGTGCCTCCGTGTCTCCCTCCGTGCAGGCTGTGAGAGACGCGAAGGCAGACTGTCTCCTTCGCGTCTCTGTTAAGCCCGCAGGGGCTGATGGGAAATTTCCCATCAGCCCCTGCGGGCTTAACAGAGACGGGAAGGCAGAAGGAGACAGTCTGCCTTCGCGTCTCTAACAGCCTGCACGGAGGGAGACACGGAGGCACGGAGGGAGGGACCGAGCTTACAGAGGGGGCCCCCGCGGGTCAGTCCATGCTGCCGCGGCAGCAGGGGGGGCCCCGCGGCGGCGGCCAGCGGGTTTTTTTTATTTTATTAAAAAAAAAAAGCCTAACTAGTTCAATTTTTGTGGGCCCTTTGCAGCTGTGGGCCCTACGCCATGGCGTACATGGCGTATAGCTAAATCCGGCCCTGATTATGATACTGAAAATGATTTCTCAGAATGTGAAATGGATTGCTCTCTATCTATGAGGGTAGAATGAAAGGCTATAGGTTTTAAGCCTGAAGAAAACCCAGGAGTTATTGTACCTGAATGTCTGCAGTTGAGAAGGCTAAGAATGTTTGAAAATGAAGTTGCTGCTGTTTTAAAAGTGCATGAGACATTCAAAGGCTGGTTTTGAATGTGTTTGGAGCAACTATCTAACCCCGGGCTCTCAAACACGCGGCCCGCGAGAGAATTTTGTGCAGCCCGCTCACCTGATGATTGTATTTTGAAACGCCGCGCCGGCAATCTTGTCTTCTAGACTGAGAGTCTACAAAGTCCTCTTCTCACGAGTCTGCCCTCAACCAATAGGAGACAGGAAGGAGGAGGGAGGAGGGGCAGAAGCAGTCTGAGCAGACAACCCAACGCCATGAAGCACCACGTGCCCTCATCCATTTCCTGCCCTGCTGCAGTTAGTCAGCCTGTGCTTGTTCCAGTGTGCACAGCTCTCCGCAGACAGGTAAGGAGAAAGCAGTCTGCCTTGCCCCCGGAATTCCCCGATGTTAGCCAGCCCTGCCTCCCTCAGTCCCTCTGTGCTTCGGCTTTCAGAGCCGCGAAGGGAGAGCTTCTCCCTCGCGACTCTGTTAAGCTCGCCGGGGCAGATGGGAAATTTCCCATAAGCCCCAGCGGGCTTAACAGAGTCGCGAGGGAGGAACTCTCCCTTCGCGGTTCTAAGCAGAAGCGGAGAGGGACTGAGGCAGGGAGGGAGGGAGGGAAGCAGGGAGGGAGGGAGGGCTGGCTCTGCCGGGCAGGGGGGGCCCCGCGGGACATTCGATTTTGCCGCGGTGGCAGCCAGCTTTTTTTTTTAAGTTTTAATTTTCCGTGGGCAGATGGGGGGGGGGGTTAGGGCTGTTAATGTGCTCTGGGCTGATGGGGGGGGGGGTTAGGGCTGGTAATGTGCTGTGGGAGGATGGGGGGTTAGGGCTGGTAATGGGCTGGGGGGGTTGCTAGGACTGGAAATGGGCTGAGTGGAAGGGGGGCTTGAACTGCAAATGGCTGATGGGGAGGGGGGCTTGGAATGGAAATGGGCTGTGAGGGGAGGGAGCTATCACTGGAAATGGGCTGAGTGGGGGGGAGCTAGGGTTGGAAATTGGCTGATGGGGGGGCTAGGACTGGAAATGGACTGATGCAGGGACTAGAAAGGAGCGGATGCTGGGTGGGGCTGGAACTAGAAGGGAGCTGATGTTGGGGGAGGATTAGAATGGGATGGAGCTGGGAAAGTGAAATGGAGAGGGGAAAAATATTTTGTGGGGAGGGAAGACAAATCTACAATTGGCCAGGTATTGGGAGAGTACGTGGGGATTGAGGATGGAGGGGTAATATTTGAGTGGATAAAATAGGAATGAGGAAAGAGCAAAAGGAGAAAGATTAGTATGTTAAAGCAGATGTGGAGAGAGAATGGAAAAAAAAAACTAGAAGAGAGAAGAAAGGACAAATGGACAGCAGACGATGGAGAGTTAGCAGAAGACACAAAGAAACCATAAGAAAGTGGCTGGAACAATTGCAACTGAAAAAAAATGCACAAAAGGTAGAAAAATATCTCTTTATTTTGAATTTATTAACTGGAATATGTCAGCTCTGGGAAATGTGCATCATTAACGTCTGCGCTTTGTTAGTACAAGAGGAAATTAATTTATAGTTTTATTTCTACAGTGTTGTTGTACATTCCAAGTTTGGCTTTTGGGATTCCCAATTTAATTATTGTCTTCCTGTTTCTAAATTGTGATTCCTTGTTTGATGGTGTATGTTCTGCATGTGTAACTGAGCTGAGGTATTCTGTTTATGTAATTCCTATTTGACATTGCTGCTTGTTCTCTTTTCCCAGTAGGTCATGTATTGTTATTCTCTGAAATGTATTGATTTAATATTTGCAGTGTTGCCTTTTGATAGGTAGGGTCTGGTGCTTTGTGAGTCCTGGTAGTGCTGTTATGATATGGCGGGTTTGCTATGGGTTCTAAATGTAAACCAGAAATACATGATTCCCCAACACTATATCACCAATAATACCTCTTAAAAAATATTTTACCCATGGACTCCCAAGTCAACTATAACCCCAGACTCTAATACCAATTTTTTTGTCGGATTATTCACCATGAGAAGAAACTTTTCTCCTCCTGAAGTGAACCCTCCTTTTTACTCAAAATGAAAACGGCTGTTCCTCAGCCAAGCCGACAAAATCAGCACTTGCTGGTGTCAGCAAAAACTCTCTATCTAAAACTTCTCAAAGAGTCAATTTGATCTCCAACGGCCCTCAGGCTAAAATAACAGTGTTACAGCTTCAAAAGTCTTCTTTTCCCAAGCAGAAACAATTTAGAAGACTTAGCTGATATGGAGCAGATACCACTTCACTCCATCCGTCACAGTCCCCGAAATTTCCGCTCTTATCTTTAAAAATTCGGAGACACTTGTGATAATCCAACAGATAATCTGCTCCACTCCAAACTGCACTGAGAAGTGATATGGGCTGGTAAGAGGAACATAACTCTGTAGGCCTCTGCACTTTAGGTATGACTGTAATTAGAGCTTCCGAAAAAGAACCAGCGGTTCCCCCTCTGCTCACCCTCTCAAAGATCCTTTTTAAAATAGGGATCACCAAATCTCCTAACACTTTATAAAATAAATCCCAAGCCCATACAGCCCACATGCCTTTTCTGTCTTCAGTTGTCCTATAGCTCACCTAATTTCTTTCCCCGTGACTTTTCCTAAATTTGGTAACCCTACCCTAACTCAAAACTCTTCCATTGCTTTCTCCTCCACAGGTCCCTGAGAAGTATATAAAGTCCCATAGAAAGCATGGAAGACCTTTGCAATGCCATCAGGTGCTTCAAGTCATCCTTCCTCTGCTGTCCACCCCTTAACCCACCCTTTAATCCCAGCCCCTCTTATCTGGCTCACTAACATTTCCTCATGTTTATCTCCTTTTTCAAAGTAATCTTGCCTTGTTTTTTTCATAACAAAATCAATCTTATTTTGTTATCTGCACCTCATAATGCCCTCTCAGCA
The DNA here is from genome assembly GCA_033557465.1 of Ichthyophis bannanicus. Lineage (NCBI taxonomy): Eukaryota > Metazoa > Chordata > Amphibia > Gymnophiona > Ichthyophiidae > Ichthyophis > Ichthyophis bannanicus. The sequence continues at coordinate 1,055,323,630 of CM066033.1, read as the reverse complement.
GGCATAGCTCTTTCCAGGTATCCATCCTCACCTCTTTTTTTTGTGTTCATTCTCTTTAGCATGAATTGCTACCACCAAGTCTGCCAATTGATGCTCTCTCTCCTTCTTCTTATGTGCCCCTGCTCCCTGTTAAGTATCCCCTTAACACAGCCTTCCTTGTATCCCATAAAGTGCCCACTGTAACCTCCCCTGTATGATTTAAATGTAAATATTCCTTCCACCTACTTCTTATTAACTCTATCATCCCCGAGGCCTTTAACAGGCGCCCACCTAAGCGTCAGAAACACCGGAGCATGATCAGATATAGTCATCACTCCAATGCTGCAGTCAAGCACTCTCCGTTTATCCTTCACACCTATGAGTATCAGTTCTCGAATAAGACTGATGTGGTATAGAAAAAAAAGAAAAGTCTATCTAGTTGGTGCCTATCCTGCCAAATATCATACGAGCCCAGCTCTTTTGTGTCTTGCTTAACCATCTTTAGTAGGCCTTTATTTCTTAAATGTTGTGAAGCCTTCACCTTCTGATCATACTGCTGGTCCATAATGAAATTAAAATCTCCCCCTACTAATAACATCCCCTTCCCTTCTCATGCTAATACCTCAAAAACCTTGCTAAGAGCTATTTTCCTTGTTGGTTAGAGACATAAACATTCAGTTAACATATAATACAAAGTGAAAACACAAAATATGGAGCTTGTAGTCTAGACAGGACCAAAGACAGGGGTCAAGATCTAAAAGCAATGGTGAAGAGATGGGTTTTTAGCCTGGACTTGAATAGGGCCAAGGAGTGTGCCTGGCGTATAGACTCAGGTAGCTTGTTCCAGGCAAAGGGTGCAGCAAGGTGAAAAGAGCGAAGTCTGGAGATAGCAGTAGAGGAGAAGGGCACAGATAGAAGCAGTCTGTCAAAAGAGTGAAGTACCCGAGAGGGGTGTAAGGAGAGATAAGGGATGAAAGATACTGAGGAGCTGCAGAGTGAATACATTTATAGGTCAGGAGGAGAAGCTTGAATTGGATGCGGAAATGAATAGGGAGCCAGTGGAGTGACTGAGGAGAGGGGTAATATGGGAATGGCGAGGCTGGCGGAGGATTAGTCGAGCAGCAGAATGTTGAATAGACTGAAGGGGGAAGAGATGGTTTGTGGGGAGACCAGCAAGGAGCAGATTGCAGTAGTCAAGACGAGAGATGATTAAAGAGTGGACAAACATCTTAGTAGTGTGTTCGAAGAGGAAGGGGCGAATTTTGCTAATGATATAGAGAAAGAAACGTCAGGTCTTGGCTACAAGTTGGATATGAGTGGAGAAGGAGAGAGAGGAGTCAAAGATAACCCCAAGATTGCAGGCCGAGGAAACAGGGAGGATAACAGCATTATTGACAGAGACAGAGAGGGGAGGAAGAGGAGAGGGTTTTGGGGGAGATTTTGGGGGGAAAGATAAGGAGCTCAGTCTTGGACATATTCAGTTTAAGGCATTGGTGAGACATCCAGGTAGCAATGTCAGAAAGGCAGGCGGAGATCTTGGTCTGGATGGCTGGAGAGATTAGAGGCATAGAGAGGTAGATTTGGGAGTCATCAGCATAGAGGTGGTACTGAAAGCCATGGGAAGAGATAAGCATGCCAAGGGACTGGGTATAGAGGGAGAAAAGGAGAGGTCCCAGGACGGAGCCTTGGGGTACACCGACTGGGAGCGGGGTGGCAGAGGAGAAGGAACCACCAGAGCACACACTGAAGGATCGATGGGAGAGGTAGGAGGAAAACCAGGATAATACAGAGCCACTGAAATGAAGTGAGGACAAGGAGTCAAGGAGAAAGTTGTGATCAACAGTGTAAAAAGCAGCAGAGAGGTCAAGAAGGATGAGGACAGAGTAGAGACCGTTGGATTTTGCTAGGAACAAATCACTGGAGACCTTGGTGAGAGCGGTTTTGGTAGAGTGTAGTAGACGAAAGCTGGACTGTAAAGGTTCTAGGAGGGCATGAGAGAAGAGGAAGTCAAGGCAGCGGCAGTGGACCGCCCATCCAAGTAGTTTAGAGATGAAGGGAAGGAGAGAGATGGATCGATAATTGGAGGGACAGGTGAGATTGAGTGAGGGTTTCTTGAGGAGGGGTGTAACCACGGCATGCTTAAATTCTGCAGGGAAGGTTGCGGTGGAGAGCGAAAGGTTGAGAATGTGAGAGATGGAAGGGACAACGGTGGAGGATATAGGGCTTAGGAGATGGGTGGGGATAGTATCAGAGGAGCAGGTTGTGAGTTTGGAGGAGGAGAGAAGGAGGGCGGTTTCCTCGTCAGAGATCACAGGGAAGGAAGAGAGGGTAGCAGAGTTAGAGAGGGTGAGTTGGGATTGGGGAGGGGTAGTAGGGGTAGGAGGGAATTGGAGGGTGATCTTATGGATTTTGTCATGGAAGTAGTCAGCCAGGGTTTGGGCGGGAAGTGAGGAAGGGATTGGAGGTGGAGGGACCTTGAGGGGAGAGTTGAGAGTATTAAAGAGACGGCAAGGATCGGAGGAAAGAGAGTTGGTCAGATGGACGTAGTAATCTTGCTTGGCGAGAGCTATAGCAGATTGGAAGGAGACAAGCATGAATTTGAAGTGAAGAAGGTCAGCACGGGAGCAGGATTTGAGCCAGACATGCTCAGCAGAATGGGCACAGGAACGTAGATAATGGGTAGTGGAAGTGAGCCAGGGCTGGGGTATCGAACGCCTCACAGGGCGTGGGGTGATCGGAGCAAGGGTATCCAGGGCCGAGGAGGGTGCAGCATTATAGGAGGTTACTGCGTTGTTAGCGGATGTAGAAGACAAAGTGGAAGAGAGAGGTGACGAGATGGCGGAGGAGAGAGCTAGAGGATCGATAGCATGAAGGTTTTTAAATAGGTTGGCGGAGACAGGACAAGGCTGGGGCGGAGGATGGTGACTGTTAAGATGTAAAAGGTGATGGTCAGATAAGGGAAGAACTGGGTTGCAGAAGTTTGAGGGTAAGCAGTTAGAGAAGAATATCAGGTCAAGGCAGTGGCCAAGCTGGTGAGTGGGGGCAGTGGAGCAGAGTTGGAGGTTGAACGAGGAGGTAAGGGAGAGGAGCTTTAAGGAATGAGGATCAGAGGGAATATCGACATGAATGTTAAAGTACGGGTCAAGAAAGACCGATAGCCATGAGTCAAAGTCGGTGAGAAAGGTAGAAACAGAATTGTTAGGAGGGCGATAAATAACAGTGACCCGGAGAGGAAGTGGAGTGAAGAGACGGATGGAGTGGACTATATCTATCCTTTGCATCCTTGTCTTCCCCCTCTTGGGCCCTCACTAATAATGAAAAAATATCAGTGACCTCCCTCTTCCATATCTCCTTCTTCATTTGTTTTGAAACTGCCTTTGCCAATGAGGTGATGCTGCAGCGGACAACCTCGTCAAGGCTCGTAACAAAGGCTTCTGCCAGTGGTGCCACCCCGGTATCTCTGCATTTCCCATTAATGCAGAGCACTTGCTGCACCATGAAGGTGGCTCTGACAACTTGTTCACCACTTTTCTCTTTCTGGCTACTGAAGCATTCAACATCTTAGCCAGAACTTTCCTCTTTCCCACTGCCACCATCGTCTGTGGTGCGTTATTCCTTCTAGGCATGTCTAGAGACGTTAAAATGCTAGTCGAGATGAAAGGAACAGAAGCCATTGTTATGCAGACACTGATATAAGCCCAGACAGCAACCTGTCATCCATCCCTGGTGGTGCGACTTTGCACCATACACACGCCCACCTGAATCTTGCCCTGCCTTGACATACACTCCCCCAGACACTTCTGACCTATACTAAGACCCCCTTCTCAGGTGCTGACTTCCTTCCATCATTAGAAAGAAGATATATACTGTATGTATGCATAGATATCTATATATTGTGGTACTGCAGACCCTCTGCAGACAGAAGAAAATGCTTTTAACTTAGAAAAAAGAGGCAGACACCAGCTGCAGCATCGCGAGGAGCCATATAGGGGGAGCAAGAGGGACCTCTGGAGGACTGAGGAGCCACACCCCAGAGCCAATGATGCAATACCGGCCTGCACCCAATCCAAAAAGGGAAGAATTCCTTTTAAAAGCCCAGACACAGGAGACACAAAGGACACAGGAAGGAAGCTAACTCTGGAAGGAGAAAGGAGAGCTTTCCTGGAAGGAGAGAAGGACCAGGGAATAGGAGTCCTGACAGAAGGAACCGGCTCAGCAGACTCAACAGAACCAGGTGAAGGAATCTGCTTCAAATATCCCAAAAAGGGAGAGGGTACGCTTTCCAAGTGGGAAAGATACAGAGAAGAAGCTAACCCTGGGAGGAGAAGGACTGTGCCAGAGACCAGCAACCTTGGAAAGACACAACGAGGAGTAACCAAGAAGGAGGTGAAAGAGTTACTTTGAAAGGTAACATTCCTGGCCCAGAGAGAAAGAAGCTGTGGTGCAAGTGTGGCTTAACCCCAGCAGAAGGCCGGCCGGAGAACTGGAGGCCTACCTTGGTGTCAGAGAAGCCAAACCACAGCAGGAACAAGCATCAACCCTCACTTGGCCGTGATAAACCCAAAAGGAAAGGTAATCACTATTTTACTGATTGTGATTTTATGAATGCTGTGACGCAGGAGGAGCAGGGCCTAGAGGAATGCTGTCCTTCTAGAACTATTTGTGCTACAAAATACAAACCTGTGCCAAACAAGAAACTCTCTAGTATAAGAGCAGTAGGCAAGAGAAACTGTCCTCACTCTAGAGGTGTACAAAACCAAGGCTTACCTTTGGATGCAGCGCATTGGGACATCGTACAAACATTGTATAAAAAGCCTGAATGCGAGCCACTAGATATTCCTGACTGTGAACCAATGCAGGTGGAATTCCCGGATGACCTTTCGGACCCCGAGATGGATTGCAGCTATTGCCTGGCAGAAAGCTTTGAGCCCTTAGCCGAGGAGTAGAGCTGTGGTCTGGGGGAAGGTTTGAATCTGTGTTTCTTATAGTACTGCTGTGAGGTTAACAGGTCTAACTCAGTTCATGTTTCTTTTTCTTTCAACCTGAAGCAAGGACATTTTTGTGTTGATGTAAATTCTGAGCTATTGAACCTATTTGCAATACGGGAAATAAAAGCCTTTATTCTCCCTACCCTCGGACTGTTATATTCTTTGGAGCTTTGGTTACCCAGAAGGCTACCAGGACTATAAAAACCTGGGCCCTGTCTTTGAGCTAAACTCCACCATAAAATATTTTTGTGTCCACCCTCCCTGCTGTGACATCCCAGTGCCACCAGGGGGGCGTTGTGACAATATCTATATAAACATAGACCTCCATGTAATATACTTAGCCTTTCCCATACATATATAAAACACAACTACTTGTCTCTACCAAGAGATACCCATAATTTTGCAGGCTCACACTTCTTCTCACTTTTGTTTTTTTTTTAAACTTCCATCAGCAAATGACCAAGTCAGCATCTTTTGCCATTCCTAAGATGGTCCTGACTGCCAACCAACAAATGGCCGCCCATGCATAGGCCTAAGTTGATTGCATGGCCGACCGACCCCAAGATGGGCATCGGATGGCTGCCAGGTCCCCTGGGCTCCCACCATTTCACCTGATTGCCTGGATCCTCATCACATTGAAAACCCGTGCATGCAGGGCAGCCTCCCCTGCATCTGCATGGCCTGCATATAGGTTTTGCACCCGCGATGCTTCCAAATGTTTCAGTGTTTCTACCATGATTTGTTTTTTCTCTTTTTTTTGTCACTGCCACTCAAGAAAGCCGCACAACTGGCACTTATGACCTGACTGCCGACTTGGTTGACAGTATGCATGATGCCATTTCCCCCTCCCTGACTCACCATTCCTGAATGCAGCTGTAAAACTCTGCTGAGCCAGCCTGGGATGGTACCTGCCCTTCTCACCCAGGGCCAAAGAACACATGAAAATTCACAGGTGGCCCCTTCATCCCAGCTGCAGGAGTGTGACCCATATGCTGGGTGGACGAAGGCTCAGGGGTGCGCTCACAAAGGTTGGATAAGCACATGAAGTTTGTAGAGCACCGGTAAGCTGAAATAAGCTTCATGCCCCAGGTAAGCCTAAAGCAGAGCGGAAAATGGCTGAGCATGGGTCCGGCTCCTCTTTAAAGGGTTGCAGAGCAGAGATGGCATCCATCTGTCCAAGAAAGGTCAACACATCTTTGGTAGTAGACTGGCTAATCTACTGAAGAGGGCTTTAAACTAGATTCGTTGGGGATGGGTGAAGAAAGCCCCCAGGTAAGTGAAAGCCCCCAGGTAAGTGATACATTAAATACCTTTATGGAAATGGGTAACAGGGGTAACATATGGAAAGCAGTGTGTATTAATGCCCGTAGCATGGGAAATAAGATCTCTGAAGTTGAAGCTTTGGTGGGAGTGGCTGACTTAGATTTAGTGGCAGTTACAGAAACATGGTTCACAGAAAACCATGACTGGAATGTAACTATACCTGGCTATACTTTATTCAGAAAGGACAGGGTAGGAAGAAGGGGAGGAGGAGTAGCACTATATGAAAAACTACTATTAAAGCTTTGGAATTACAGAGCTTAAAAGGGAGAGAGGAGGCATTGTGGGTTAAACTAGAAAGAGGGAAAGAGAAATCTATTTGCATTGGTGTGATATACAGACCTCCCTCACAAGAGGAAGAGGTGGACAGAGAGTTAATTGAAGACATACGCAGCATTGCTAGGAAAGGGGAAGTGCTACTGCTAGGAGATTTCAATATGCCAGATGTTGATTGGCACATTCCTGCTGCAGTATCATCTAGGAGTAAGGAGATCCTGGATTCTCTACAGGGAGAACTATTCAGGCAATTGGTAACAGACCCCACACGTGAAGGGGCCATACTGGACTTGGTGCTTACCAATGGTGAAAGTGTTTCTGATGTTGTAGTGGGAGATCATTTTGCAGTCAGTGATCACCAGATGGTGTGGTTCAGTATTAGGACTAGGGCTGTTAGAATCCATTCCAAGGTGAAGATCTTAGACTTTAGGAAGACTAACTTTGCGAAGATGGGCCAATACCTCTGGGAGTCATTAGTGGGATGGGAACAGCTGGGGGATGTAGAACAACAGTGGACAAAACTGAAAGGGGATATTTTAAAGGCAACCAACCTTTTTGTTAAAATGGTAAATAAAGGCAAAAGGAACAGGAGACCGCTATGGTTTTCGAAGGAAGTAGCTGAAAAAGTGAAGAAAAAGAGGGAGGCCTTCATGAAATACAAGAGATCACAGAGAGAGGAAGACAGGCATCTGTATTTGGAAAAACTTAGAGAAGCTAGCAAAGTAGTCAAGAAGGCAAAGATTCAAAAGGAGGAGGAAATAGCCAATGCAATAAAATGGGGGGATAAGACATTTTTCAGATATATTAGTGAGAAGAGGAAGGGCAAAAGTGGTATTGTCAGACTCAAGGGTACAGGGGGGGAATATGTAGAAGCTGATAAGGATAAAGCGGAATTGCTTAACAAATATTTTTGTTCTGTGTTCACAGATGAAGAACCAGGAGCAGAACCTCAGAAAACACCCACAAATAAGAACAGAAGCGAGGGACATCTTGAACAATTTTCAGAAGACTGTGTTCGTGAGAAACTAGCTCAACTTAAAGTAGACAAAGCGATGGGACCGGATGGGATACACCCTAGAATACTGAGGGAACTTGGGGACGTTCTAGCAACTCCACTGACTGACCTTTTCAATGCCTCGTTGGAGTCGGGAGTGGTGCCAAAGGACTGGAGAGAGGCTCATGTGGTGCCTTTACACAAAAGCGGAAGTAAGGATGTGGCTGAAAACTACAGGCCGGTTAGTTTAACTTCAGTGGTGAGTAAATTAATGGAAACGCTGTTGAAAGAGAAAATAGTGAGGTTTCTGGAGTCCAGCGGATTACAGGATCCGAGGCAGCATGGATTCACCAGAGGCAGGTCTTGTCAGACAAATCTGATTGATTTCTTTGACTGGGTGACCAGGGAGTTGGACCGAGGGAGAGCTCTAGATGTGGTGTATTTAGATTTCAGTAAAGCCTTTGACACTGTTCCTCACAGGCGGCTTATAAACAAACTGAGCACCCTAGGGATGGACCCTAAAGTTACTGCTTGGGTTAGAAATTGGTTGGGTGGGAGGCGACAAAGAGTACAAGTAAATGGAGCTCACTCTGAGGAGAAGGATGTTACCAGTGGTGTGCCCCAGGGATCTGTCCTTGGTCCGATTCTTTTTAACATCTTTGTTAGTGATATAGCGGAAGGGCTGTCGGGTAAGGTTTGCCTCTTTGCGGATGATACCAAAGTCTGCAATAAAGTAGACACCCAGGAAGGTGTAGATAACATGAGGAGGGATCTGGCTAAGCTTGAAGAATGGTCTAGAATTTGGCAGCTGGGATTTAATGTTAAAAAATGTAAGGTCATGCATTTGGGCTGCAGCAATCCAAGGGAGCAATACAGTATAGGAGGTGAAGTACTTTTGTCTACTAAAGAAGAGCGGGACCTAGGCGTAGTTGTGTCCGATGATCTTAAAGTAGCTAAACAGGTAGAAAAGGCGACGGCAAAAGCTAGAAGGATGCTTGGGTGCATACGGAGAGGAATGGCTAGCAGAAAAAAGGAGGTGATAATGCCTCTGTATAAGTCTTTGGTGCGACCTCATTTGGAGTATGGTGTGCAATTCTGGAGACCGCACCTTCAAAAGGATTTGAACAGGATGGAGTCGGTGCAGAGGGTTGCTACTAAGATGATTAGTGGTCTTCATTATAAAGCATATGAGGACAGACTTAAGGATCTTAATATGTACACCTTAGAGGAAAGGCGGGATAGAGGTGATATGATTGAGATGGTTAAATACCTCCGTGGCATAAATGTTCAGGGAGAGAGCCTCTTTCAATTGAAAGCAAGTTCTGCGACGAGGGGACATGGGATGAGGGTGAAGGGAGATAGATTCAGGAGTGATATGCGGAAATATTTCTTTACGGAAAGAGTAGTGGATCCGTGGAATAGTCTCCCAGTGGAGGTGGTAGAGATGAGGACAGTAACTGAATTCAAAAAAGCATGGGACCAACACAGAGGATCTCTAAAGGTAAAAAGTGGACTGTTGTAGTTGTTATGGAAGGACAGACTAGATGGGCCTTGTGGTCTTTTTCTGTCATCATGTTTCTATGTTTCTATGTTTCTAAATAGCAACTTCCAACCCAGCCTCTTGCCTCTGGCCCCTCCTTCCCCTGTTAAACCTTCCCGGGTCATCCTCCACCATCCGTTTGTGCCCAATGGCCGTTAGTCAGCTGTCGGGGTTCTAAAGTTTAAAAATTAAAATTGGAGAATTAGAATGCATGGCACTAAATGAAACTGTTGACATAATAGGCATCTTGGAGACCTGACAAATGTTCTTATGTTCTTATGATAACCAATGGGACAGGATAAAAAGTGTATTGATCGAGTTGATCAAATTGGTGGAGGATTGGCACGATGGAGGTAATTTTACAGGGAGTTGTGAAAAATGACATGTGTTGATGTGCTTAATCACTATTTTCAATGACTTTCATGTGTGGATGAGTCTTCACATGTATACTTTAGGCGGGCGCTATTATATAAGTGCATGCATTAGGTTGATGGTGCTTACTTTGGATGTGTGGGTGTACAGGAGCCAAGCATAAGTTTACAAATGTAAGTAATAAAATACAGTTGTGATCAACATTATTGGCACCCTTGTAGTTCAACCCCTTAATCTCCAATATTTCCTAAATTAAAAAGTGGCCAGTGAAATGGCTTTGGACTATATATGCACACATATTTGACATATAAAAGAATCAAATAAAACAAGACTAGTTAAAAAGGAAATAGTAGGAAATAGTATAAAATGTGACAGTGCCAGGACATGATCCTTATCAATAAAGGTTAGACCATACTAGATGCTGAGATCAAATATTTGGGAGTCACTCTGGATAAGACCCTCAGCCTCACCAAACATATAAAACAATCTGTAAAAACAATATATTTCAAATTAAGGACAATCCAACAACTTAGACCATTGCTAGATAACACTGATTTCAGAACCATAGTACAAACACTTATTACACCACATTTAGACTACTGTAACGGTATTCTTCAAGGGACCTCTAAGAAAAATATTCACACACTTCAATTAGCCCAAAATGTCACCGCAAGGATTATCTATAAAGCAAAACTTTCAGATCATATATCTCCGATTCTCTACGCCCTCCATTGGTTACCAGTCTCATGCAGAATCATCTACAAGTCCTTAATCAGTACATTCAAGATCTTTAATAATATAGCTCCTTCCTTCTTATCTACGCTCATCAACATCCCACATGAAAATAGATCAAGACGAAGAATAAACCTTCACATGCTACAAGTCCCTGATTCTATTCGAAAGACAAGTAAGAAGACAAGCAACACAGCCTTCTCATACTTTGCCCCTACGTTATGGAACAACCTCCCGGCTGAAATCAGAGCAATCAAGGACCTTCAATTATTTAAAAAAAATCTAAAAACTCATCTATTTACTCTACACTACAATAACCTTCACATTGAAGATAATCCTAACACAGAGACAACCACTGATCAGCAGTCACTCACTGACCCTACCTAGACAGGGAATAAAATCTTTCACACACATTCACATTGCTCACCTAGTAAAGCTTACTCTTTGAAAGCAATTACTTGTCGCTAATGTGAATAACTGTAATTTAATGTAAATATATCCCATTACTGTTGATATACTGTTGGTAGCCTGTTATCTCATTGTATTTTTTGAGTTGCATTTAATAGTTGAATGTTCATTGTTCTAAATTTGTTCTATGTAAAATAATAGTACTCTATTATTAAAGTTTATGTTACCTGTAAACCGCTACTGATCGCTGGAAGTGGCGGTATAGAAAAGATGTATAAATAAATAAATAAATAAATAAGTGGTAAAGTATTTATAAAGATTTTCCAATATTTTTTGTTGGAATGTTTGTCATGAATGGATGAAATCCCTTCTAGAAACAAACTTTCCTTTTTATTCTCAAAATAGGTGAGCACAATCATCAAAATTATGTGTAAACACCACAAAAGCATAGCACATTAGTAAAACTAAAAACTTAGCTTGTAAAGTGGCAACTGCTAAGTTCTACGATTGTCAATCACAACGTACTTCGCCGGTTGTAGGAGCCAATCTAAAGAAAAGCACAGGAAATCCCAAAAGTTGAAAGTGGACACAGTACTATGTTTTGAGCTCACACAATTGACAAGAGCTCTGCCTCAAGCGCAGTATTTAGAGACGGGTTCCTGACAGAATGCCAAAGGTAGTAATTCTAGTGCTAGAGCAGCCAAAAGAAGGGCTCAATTTATGTCAATAATCTGACGGCAATGATCATTAAAGCAAATAACCAATTTGCATTTAAAGGAGTGCCCCCTCCCCCAGTCCAATTCAAGATTCAGACTTTGAGAGTGTACAGAGCATAATCTAAAAATCCATGACTTCTCCAAAAGCTGTAAACGAGATCCTCGGGAGTCTGGTGGGACAAAATAAAAAACATGCCACTTTATATCATCAAATCAATGGCATTCCTTTAGACAATGAGGTACAATTGGTGCAGATAAGGTTTTAGTGTTTAACCTCGATCAATGTTCTCGGAACCGAGATTTAATAGATCTGATTGTTCTACCCACATACTTAAGAAAACAAAATCAAATTAAAAGATAGACAACATGAGTTGTCAAACAGGTGGTTGCCAATGTATTGTCAGTCCATCTGTCAGCACTCAAAGTGGTAATTTATTTAACATTTCTTATATACCACCTTTCATGATATCAAGGTGGTTTACATTGAACAAACTGAAATTACATTGAACAGGGCATTATAACTTGGAGATAACCCTCCATAGCCCATGTTCCCTGTAAAAATAGTTAAGTGGCTTGCCCAAGACCACAAGGAGCACTGCAGGACTAGAAACCCCAGTCCTTCTGACCCAAGGTTGCTGTCCTCTAGTGGGATTTGAACCCCCAACTTTCCAGCCTGAAGTACCTTGCCCCAACCACTAGGCCACTCCTCAACTCCAGAATGCAGTAATACAGAAATCATTCTGAGTACAATGAAAGTGACCTGAATTCTGATGATCCTGACAGTAAACAATCAGACTCAGTTGTTGAATGAACGACATAGTCCCTTATATTACGGCTGCGGCTGTAAGCAATGATCAAATCTTACTGAAAGCATTCATATAGTGCCAAAATATGGCAGTGTTTTTTAAGCAGGGAGGTCACCTGAGAAGAATTAATGGAAGCATCCCAACAATATGATTATTCGTGCAATTTGAACAAATTGTTGCAGGAGTATGAGCTTCAAGCAACAGCCACTCACGGTGGAAATACTTGGCTCATTTGTAGGCACATTGAATGATGTCAAAGGGATATTCTCTGTCCAGGAGACATTGAAATAAATCACCACCATGTTTCTTAAATTCTGAAAGTGTGGTACAAATCTGTCGTGGGCGGAGGAATTGACCAAATGATAGGTCATGTCTCAAGGGGCCTGGATGATAGCTATGATATCTCAATAGATTATTGTGCTGGACAGAGTTATGGTAAAGAGTGGTACAAAATTTATCTTCTCCTTTGTAAATCAACAAATCCAAAAATTCAATGTGTGAATTATGTTGGTTTGCTGTGAATTTAACATTAGATTTAATAGTGTTGACACATTAATCCTGTCCAGGTCATGTTTTGCTTTTTTTCACAGAAATGTTGACCACATCTGTAAGTATGCCTTATAAAATTAGACAGTATATCTGGATTTTCAGAAAGCCTTTGACAAGGTCCCTTGAGGAAATTAAAAATTCATGGGATAGGAGACAGTATACTATTGTGGATTAGGAACTGGTTAAATATTAGAAAACAGAGAGTAGGGCTAAATGGCCAATATTCTCAATGAAGAAAGGTAAATAGTGGAGTACCCCAGGGATCTGTGCTAGGTCCGCTGCTTTTTTTTAAATATCTTTATTTAGAGTTTTAATATAAACCAACAAAAAACAACACACAGAAAAAAAAACTATCACAGCATAGCCACACCCCAACAACAAAACTCTCCATCTCCCACCTTCCCCCCCAAGGTCCCCCACAAAATACAAAAGAAGAAATCAGCAATACTCGCTCAATCTAATACAAGATCATCAAAGCAGCGACTTAACTGTACACATACTGAGCCACCTCCACAAATTCAGTCAAAGCCTTCCACCTGCTTTGGTCAACAGGTTTCCGGTGTAATCCCTTCCTGGGCAGCCGCTCGAACTTACTATATAGGCATACCTGGTTCCACCATTCCCGCCAATTAACCTCATAAGTACACTTCCAATTGCAGACTATTAAGTGTAGAGCTATTCCCACCATAAAATCCAACAGGAAATAGCACTCTTTTTGTAGGGAAGGAATCTCTGCCGCAGAGCGAAACCCCAGGATTGCCCAGGTGAGAGGAGCCCTGAACCCCAAAACTGTTTGTATGCGCTCCCAGACCTGGGACCAAAACCCTCTCACCCCGGGGCACTCCAAAACAATATGCTCCAGGGTACTGATGGCAGTTAGACAGGACCAGAATTTGTCACTAGCAGCTGCATCCCACTTGACCACTTTAACGGGGGTAACATAAGCTCTCTGGGCAAAGAAAAACAACGTCTGAGTAATGGAAGCAGATTTGGATACCCCAACCTGCTTCTTCCAAAACCTTTCCCATCCTTGCTCAGGGAGGGTAACACCAGTATCATGCTCCCACACCTTTTGTAAGCCTTGTACCTGCAAGAGTGAACTCCGACTCATAAATTTATAATAACAGGATGCAACACCCTTTGTTTGTGTGAGTTTATGAATCAAGGGGATAAGCCCGGCCTCCTCATCTAACACCCTGATGTTCACAACTGAGCTCTCAACACAATGTCTAAGCTGCATCCATTGAAAGAAAACAACTCCCGGGAGGTTAAATTCCCATTTAATACTTTCAAAGTCTTTCCATGCCCCATCCTTTACCAGTTGCCCAAGTGACCAAATACCCTTGGAGAACCATTGCCGCCAAGCAAACACTTTCCGCTGAATCTTAAATAAGGGGTTAAACCACAATGGGAGCAAGCCAGAAAATTTATCCCCCAAACCCGGAACATGCATCAATGCTAAAAAAGCCTTTTGTGTGTCTATTATCATCACAGGTACCTTCTCATTTGGTAAAAGAGCGCCCGGAAGAAACTCTAAAGGCACAGGAGCTACCAGGCTTTCCTCCAAAGCCAGCCACACCGGACTCCGATCTGTTACCTGCTCTATCCACCTAGAGCCCTGCTTTAACAAAAAAGCTCTATGATAGGCCAGGAAATCCGGGAATTTCACCCCGCCCTGTTCCTTACCAGATTTCAGCTTCTTGGTGGCTATTCTAGGAGGCTTATTTTTCCAGAGAAAACGACTCAATAGCCTCTCCATTTCCTTGTATATAGCTTCAGGCATATAGCACGGGAGCATTTCCAAAACATAATTGATCTTTGGCGCTATGGCCATTTTAATAGTCTCCAAACGCCCCCACCAGGACAACATCAAGGGAGACCATCTGGTAGTCAGAGCTCGAATTTTAGCCAAAACGGCCTCAGCATTGAACTTGATCGCATCTTCGAGGGGGTAACAATAATGTACCCCCAGGTATTTAACCATTCCTGACTCCCATACAAAGGGATATTGTGCCAAGTCCTCTTTGTGTACGTATAAATTTAACGGGAAAGCAACTGATTTTGACCAATTAATTTTATATCCAGACCACCGAGAGTACTGCCAAATCTGCTCCAAAATGCTAGACACTGAATCTGGAGTAGTAAACAGTAGCAAATCATCCGCATATGCCGAGAGTTTAATTTCTTTGCCAGCAATGAGCACCCCTTGGATCCTCTGGTTCTGCCGCAATAAAAGAGCGAGGGGCTCCAACGCAATATTAAACAATATCGGGGACAAAGGGCAACTTTGACGGGTGCCACGATGAAGCTCAAAAGTACTGGACTGGATCCCATTTGCACAGACTCTCGCAGTTGGCCGCGCATACATTACCCGAAGAAGGCTAAGAAACCCTTCCCCAACACCAAACCATCTAAGAGCCTCGAACATAAATGACCATTCCAAGCGGTCAAAAGCTTTCTCAGCGTCCAAAGACAGTCCACAAGGGGACTGTCTTTGGTCTCAGCACCAGACAGCACATGGCACAATAGCCTGGCGTTATCAGCGGTAGACCGCCCTTCAACAAAACCACATTGGTCAGGATGTATCAACAAAGGGGCCACTTTGGCCAAGCGTCGGGCTAAAACAGACGCATAGATCTTGTAATCTGCATTTAAAAGTGATATGGGATGGTAATTACCGACACCTTGAGGGTCACGCCCCTCCTTTTCCAAGACAATGATATTCGCAAGAGCAAACGCACCCACTTGAGGGAGTGCTTGCTCTAGGGACTGAAAATACATCAGCAAGTATGGACTGATCTCCTTAGAGAAGACCTTAAAAAACTCTACAGGGAGGCCATCTGGGCCACACGCCTTACCCATAGCTAATGATCGGATGGCCTGACAAATTTCTTCCAAGGAGATTGGCGCGTCCAACTTTCTGGAAACATCCTCACTGAGCTCAGGCCTCTGTATCCCTGCCAACAAGTTTCCAAACTCCGCCTGAAAGCACTTCGCTTCAGAAGCATATAACTGTCCAAAGAACGATTGGAACACTTCTACAATGTCCTCGTCCTTCACCACTAAATCCGGACCTTGCGTGGTACGCAGTGCCGCAATACGGCCTGCATCCCGCCGCGCCCGCAATGCATTCGCCAACAGTCTACTGGATTTGTTGCCTTCCCAATAATATGCACCCCCCTGTAGTCCAATATTCCATGACGCTTCCTCAGAAAGAAGCGCATTATATTGGAACCTTAGCCTCTGAAGTCGTAGTAAGATACATGGGTCCGAGCGCTTTACCAGCACACGTTCCCCAGCCTTTATCTGTGCTTCCAAAGCGACCACTTTTGCCTTACGCTGTCTTGCCTGGCTTATACTATAGCTAGTGATTGTCGACCTTATAGAGGCCTTAAAACCTTCCCACCAAGCCCAGCTTGCTGTGGCCTGCGGGAGGTTGAGTTGAAAATAGTCAGCTATAGCCGACTGTATTGCCAATCGAAACTCCTGCACCTCTAACAAGGATCTATCAAAAGACCATCTCCCATGAGAGTGTCCAACCTTACCATCTTGCAGCGACAAAGATATAGCCGCATGATCCGAGATATGAACCGCATGTATTTCTGATGTTACTATATTGGCACATAACACTTTAGAGACCAAGAAAAAATCTATGCGCGACTGCACTCGATGAGGGTAAGAGAAAAAGGTAAAGTCTTGCTCAGTCGGGTGTTGCAGACGCCAAATATCCACTAACCCAGCCTCCTGCATCAGAGAAGACAAAACGGCTTGAGCTTTAGGAGGTGTGCCTGTTTTGGGCGGCTTCTTATCTATTAAAGGGTCCAAAACAACATTGAAATCTCCCCCTACAATCACAGGGACTGAGAGAACATTGCAAACCTCCTCAGCTACAGTACTAAAGAATTCGGGGCTATCCAAGTTGGGACCATATACATTTAGAATAGCCAGTTCCAACTCTCCTATCTGCAAGAGTACTTTAGCCCACCTCCCATCCATATCTGATCTGGCTTGTAAGACCTTAGGGAGCAGGGACTTCCGTATCAAAATGGCAACCCCATTACGTTTATGTACCCCTGCGGAGTAAGCCACTAATGTGAAGGGCATAATATTAAGTTTCAAAGATTCCTTCATATTCAAATGTGTTTCCTGAATAAGTAGGATATCAGCTTTCTCTTGCTTCCCATACAGCATTATTTTCTCCTTTTAATAGGATTATTAATGCCCTTCACATTTAGGGATAATACTTTAAAGACCATATCTACATATCATCCTACAATCTTGCAGGTACAAGGCTTCATCCTTAAGCGACATTTGTCTCACAATTAGCTCAGGAAGTGCACTTTCCTCTTGGTTACAAAGATAAATCAAAGTATTTGCGCTGCTATTCATACTGCTGATCAATACTGTTGGTACACAAATATTCTTCTCAATTACCTCAGGGAACCTCGGAGGGAAAACTAACTTGCCACACCCCAAGGGTGACCCCACAACAAGCAAGACAGATACAGAGGGGCCAATCTGCACAGGGAAAAGTGATAACGCCCCATATCTAACCCCCTTAAACCCAGCAGAACATCTCAGTATAACCCCCCTCCCTTACCCCTACTCCTCCCACATACATCCCAAACCCTTCCCTATTCCCACACTTTCATTCCCGTACTCCACAATTCACACCATACTCCCGCAATTTAACAGAGAGGAGTGGTGTAACCACACAAGCAGCATATATGTTAAACAATATAATACTGCACGCTATCCATATCTCCAGCATCCAACATGAGACACTTCTCCAAGGTACCAAAGACTGTGTCCTTTCAAAATAGTTCAGCGCATTTGGGCTGCTTCTTTCTCTTCCAAATACTCGCCCAAAGCCTCGGGGTCATCAAAAGTCCTTGTTTGATTGTGTAATGTGACCCTCATTCTGGCAGGGTACATTAGCCCAAATCTCGCCTGCAACTGCTGCAATCGAGGCCGCATCATCAAAAACCTCTTACGTCTCTCCACGGTGCTCTTGGCAAAGTCTGGAAAGAATGACAGTCTGTGACCTTCAAAGTCCACTGGAAAGCGAGTACGGGCCGCATCCATAATCTGAACCACTTGTTGGAATCTAAGAACCTTCAAAATAATTGGTCTCGGCCTTTTAGCATTAGGCTGGGCCTGCGAGGGCACCCTATGCGCTCGCTCAATCTCGAACGGGAGCTCAAACGCTATCTTCAACACTGAAGGTATCAATTTGCTCAGAAACGCAAAGATATCCCTTCCCTCAGCTCCTTCAGGGACACCCAGTATGCGCACGTTGTTCCGCCGAGCTCTGTTGTTGCCGTCCTCGAGATCCCTCTGTAACGCCCTTATTTGCTTGCCCTGCTTGTCGACCACTCGCAGCCGCTCCTCGTGCACAGCCAGCTTACTTTCCATCGCATCTTGCTGCAGGGTAAGTGCCTCCATACTGGAACGCAGTGCACACACATCTTCTTGCACTGTTGTTAATGCCTCACCGTTTGCCTTAACCATATCCTTTATTGCCCGCACCTCCGCTAACATTTCTTGCATGGGCTCTGGGTCACGCCCCGCCGCCATTTTCTGCGGAGAAGGGGGCTCCGTTTTGGATCGCTTCGCACTATTGTTCTGCGAGGGGGGAAAATCCAGCCTTGTCGGCTTGGGTCCAGACATCTTTCGCAGCAGCGATTCCTATTAATTATCAGTATATCAACTTCAAAGTAAGTGCATTTATCCAGGATTCTCGCCAGGCCCCTCCGGAGCACCAGCTCTACACGTCCATCTTGCTCGAATCTAGGCTCCGCCCCCCATCTTGCTCGAATCTAGGCTCCGCCCCAGGTCCGCTGCTTTTTAACATATTCATAAATTACCTAGAAATAGGAATAACAAGTGAGGTGATCAAATTTTCAGATGACGCAAAATTATTCAAAGTTGTTAAAACACAAGAGGATTGTGAAAAACTGCAAGAAGACCTTTATAAATTGGAAGAGTGGGCATCCAAATGGGAGATGGAATTTAATGTTGACAAGTGAAAAGTTATGTTTTTAGGAAAGAACAACCCAAACTGTGGTTACATGATGCAAAGTTCCACATTAGGAACAACTACATAGGAAAAGGATTTGGACAATATCATGGGTAATAAACTGAAGCCCTCTGTCCAGAGTGCAGAAGTGCCTGAGAAAGCAATTAGAATGCTAGGAATCATAAGAAAAGGAATAGCAAAGAAAACACAGGATATTATAATGTCTCTGCATCATTTCATGGTATGACTGCACTTTGAATATTGTGTGTAATCCTGGTCACTATATCTTAAAAAAGGATATAGCAGAACAAGAAAGGTAGAGAGAAGAGCCACCAAAATGGTAATAGGGATGGAGCAATACCCCTATGAGGAAAGCTTACAAAGTTGTTGTTAAGTGCTGTCAAGTCAGTTTGACTCATGGTGACCCTCTGGATAGTTGTCCTAAACTGTTCTGTCTTTAGTCAGGTGGCTCATTGTTGAGAGAGTGGCATCCATAGCTATTGTTATTGTATTGATCCATCTTATTGCTGGCCTTCCTCTTTTGCGTTGACCTTCTTCCTTGCCAAGTATGATGTCTTTTCTCTAATGATCTCTCTCGTCTCATGATATGTCCAAAGTATGAAAGTTGAAGTCTTGTCATCTGAGCTTCTGAAGAAAGCTTAGGTTTGATCTCCTCTAGTACTGACTTGTTTGTTCTTTGGGCAGTCCATGATATACACAGTATTTGCTGCCAGCACCATAATTCAAAGGCATCAATTTTCTTCCTATCTTTTTCACTGTCCAACTTTCACATCCATATGACATTATTGAAAATACTATGACTTGAATGAGTTGAATTTTTGTATGGAGAAAGACACCTCTGCTCTTGAGAATCTTGTCTAGGTCCTTCATAGCCATTCTGCCAAGAACAATGCATCATCAGATTTCTTGACTACTTGTTGTTTCTTTATTGATAGTTGATCCAAATAGGTTAAAGTTTTCTACTATTTCAATTTCTTCTCCATCAATGATGAACTTATTGATTTTGCCAGTTGTCAGGATATTTTAAAACTATGTTACTTGATCTTGAGAAGCAAATATTTCAGATTGTCTTCACTTTCAACCAGTAATGTGATATCATTAGCATAGCGAAGGCTGTTAAAGAGTCTTCCACCAATATTCACACTTTGGTTGTCTTTATACAGTCCTGCTTCTTTGATGATTTGTTCTGCATATAAATTAAACAAGTGGGGGAAATTATGCAGCCTTGTCATACACCTTTGCTGATTTTAAACTATTCTGTTTCTCCTTGTTCCGTTCAAACTGTTGCTTCTTAATCAATGTAAAGGTTGTGCAAGAGAACGATCAGGTGTTTTGGTGTATCCATGATTCTTAATGTGGCCCAGAGTTTCTCATGGTTTACACAGTCAAAAACCTTGCTGTAGTCAATAAAACACATATAAATATCCTTTTGGAATTCTTTTTAAGGATCCATCTCACATCCGCAATTTCTTGCCCTTTCCTGAACCGTGCTTGCACGTCAGGCAGTTCTTGTTCCAGGTATGGTTGTAGTTTCTGCTGAATAATCTTGAGTAGAATCTTGCTGGCATGTGAGATCAGAGAGATTGTTTGATAATTTCTGCAGTCAGTTGGATCACCTTTCTTTAGTATTGGTATAAACACAGATCTTTTCCAGTCAGTTGGCCATGATGTTGTCTTCCAAATTTCCTGGCAGAGCCTTATAAGTATATTATCAGCTGCATCTGATTGCTGTAATACTTCAATGGGAATGCCATCGATGCCAGGTGCTTTATTCTTTGATACGGCTTTCAATGATGCTTTGACTTCTTCTTTCATCACCAATGATTCTGATCATAAGGGACAGGTTGAAACGGCTGGTGGTCCACTTGATCTTTATCGTATAATGATTTTGTATATATTTTCTACCTTTTCGCGATCTTCTCAGCATTCAACATGGATCCTTGGGTATCTTGTAACATTTCTAGAGCTCTTCTACTTGGCAAAAAAAGAGCTGAAGGGAGATATGATAGAGGTCTATTACATTAGTTCAAGTGGAAAGTGTAAATGTAGATCGGTTGTTTACTTCTTCAAAAAGTAGAAAGACTAGGGACACACAATGAAGCTACAATATAGCCCATTTAAAACTAGTAAGAGAAATTATTTTTTCACTCAACACTTAATCAAACTCTAGAATTCGTTCCCGGTGTTTTGGACAAGCTCCTGAAATAAAAGTCCATAAATCATTATTAAAGAAGACCAGGAAAATCCACTGCTTACCCCTAGTATAAGCAGCATGGAAACTGTGCATCTTTTTGGGAACCTGACAGGTACTTGTGACTTGGATTGGCTACTGTTGGAAACAGGATATCGGGCTTGATGCAGCCTTGGTCTGACCCACTATAACATCTCGTATGTTCTTATCTCAAGATCTTATGTGTTAAAGGTAGAATGCAGTCAAACAGGACAAAGGTCCTATGCGAAACAGAATGCAACATCGAATCTTTAAAGATAGGAATTCAGTATAGGAAAGGGGCTAATAACCATTTATTTAACAGTTGTTTTTATTGCTTTATCATTTCAGTCAAAGCAGTTTACATTGTAATTTAAACTTGGTAATGCACATTAAACACGGGCATTGATAACTTGGATGTTTCTAAGGCAATGGAGGGTTAAATGACTTATCCAAGGGCACCAGGATTGCTAGTGGGAATTGAGCCCTGTTTTTTGGCGTGTTAAGCCAGTATTCTAACCATTAGGCTACTCTTCCTGAGCTGATTAATGTAATATATCTGGATTTTCAGAAGAAATTTGATAAAATCCCTCACAAGAGGTTTCTGAGGAAATTAAAAAAGTGATAGAAGGCAACGTCTGTTTAAAAGATAGAAAACAGGGAATAAGGCAACATGGTCATTTTTCTCAATGGAGAAAGCCTGATAGTGGAGCACTGTAGGGATCTGTACTGGGACTGTTTTTTTTTTTAACTTACTTATAAATGATCTGGAAGAGGAAAAAATAAATGTAATCACATTTGCAGAATGCACAGAATTGTTCAAAACTATTAGATTATGAGCTGATTGTAAGGAATTTATCATGCTTGCTTAGTAGGGAATAAAGTGCATAATATATATAATGTTATATTAGAGAGATAATTGGATTTTTTAAATTTATTATAGAAAAACTGGTTGCTTTAAAAGAGAGTGTTCCAAATATTTTGATTTGTCCTTACATTTACAGATGCTTACAAGTGACTAGGAAGGGTAGACGAGGTGGAGGCATATCCCTGGCTTATTGGGATACTTTTCAGGAGGTGTGGTCAACTATTTTCAGAAGGCTGTGTTCGTGAGAAACTAGCTAAACTTAAAGTAGACAATGCGATGGGACCGGGTGGGATACACCCTACTGAGGGAACTTGGGGACATTCTATCAGCTCCACTGACTGACTTTTTCAGTGCCTCGTTGGAGTTGGGAATGGTGCCAAAGGACTGGAGAGAGGCACACAAAAGCGGAAGTAAGGATGAGGTTGAAAACTACAAGCCGGTTCGTTTAACTTTGGTGGTGAGTAAATTATTGGAAACGCTGCTGAAAGAGAAAATAGAAAGGTTTCTGGAGTCCAACGGATTACAGGATCTGAGGCAGCATGGATTCACCAGAGGCAGGTCTTGTCAGACAAATCTGATTAATTTCTTTGACTGGGTGACCAGGGAGATGGACCAAGGGAGAGCCCTAGATGTGGTATATTTATATTTCAGTAAAGCCTTTGACACTGTTCCTCACAGGCGACTTATAAACAAACTGAGCATCCTAGGGATGGACCCTAAAGTTACTGCTTGGGTTAGAACAGTGGTTCTCAACCTGTGGATCGTGACCCCACAGGGTCACCACAGGATTTAGCAGGGGTCGCCTCCCTCCACCAAGTTAAAAAATAAAAAAGCACACAAGTTGCTGCCACTGCCGAGTCCACTTCTTGGCAGCGGCAAACTCACCGCCTCCAATCTAATGCAGTCGCGGCTCCCTGCCTCTTAGGGAACCGCGGCTGTGCCTGTGAAGCCTTTGCGGAGCCTTCCCATCTCTCGACGGGCTCCGTGCAGCATTGTCCCGCCTCCAAAGGAAGTGGTAAGAGACAGGGAACTGCGGCTGCAGAAGAACAGGATAGTAGCAGGCAGACATAGGGAGAGGGGAGGAGGGGGCAGGGAACCTACAACGGGGCTGACATGGGGGAGGGAGGGAGGGAGGGGGCTGACATGGAGGGAGGGAGGGAAGGGGCTGACATGAAGGGATGGATGGAGGGAGGAAGGGAGTGAGGGAGGAAGGAAGGGGACTGACATGGACAGAGGGAGGGCTGAGATGGAGGGAGGGAGGGGCTGAGATGGATAGAGGGGGGCTGACAGGGAGGGAGGGGGCTGACATGGATGGATGGATGGATGGATGGAGGGAGGGGGGCTGACATGGACAGGGGGGCTGACATGGAGGGAGGGAGGGAGGTAGGGGGGCTGACAGGGACAAAGGGGAGAGACAGGGGGACATACTGGACAGACAGGGGATACATGCTGGACAGAGGGGAGAGACAGTGCGGCTCAGGATTATAATGGACTGATGGGGGGCTAGCACTGGTAATGGGTTGATTAGGGAAGGCTAGGACTGGGAATGGACTGATCAAGGGGAGGAGCTAGCATTGGAAATGAGCTGATTGGGGAGGTTAGGACTGGAAATGGGCTGATTAGAGGAGGCTAGGACTGGTAATGGGCTGATGGGGGAGGTAGGACTGGTAATGGGCTGATTAGGGGAGCCTAGCACTGGTAATGGGGTTGAGGTGGGGACTAGCACTGGAAATGAGCTGATTAGGGGAGGCTATGACTGGTAATGGGCTGGGGTAGGACTGGTAATGGACTGATGGGAGGCTAGCATTGGAAATGAGCTGATCGGGGGGGGGGGGCTATGACTGGAAATGGTCTGATTAGTGGAGGCTAGGAATGTTAATGAGCTGATGGGGGGGGGGGTAGGACTGTTATTGGGCTGATTAGGGGAGGCTAGCACTGGTAATGGGGTTGAGGGGGGACTAGCACTGGAAGTGAGCTGATTGGGGGGCTTTGACTGGGAATGGGCTGATGGTGGGGAGGGGAGGATAGAACTGCTGGCCCTTGAAGAAACCTGGGGGCTAAGGCTACAAATGGGCTGATACGAGAGGATGGGAGAATGGAACTGGAAAGGAGTGGATCTGAGAGGGGCTGCTATGGTATTTGTACTAGAAGGGACTGGTCAGTGTGGAAGGAGGGGGACTGGAAGGGAATGGACACCAGTGGCAGTCATGGGAATGCATTGGAAGGTACTGGGAGTGAGGACTGGAAAGGGGCTGATACTGGGGAGGGTTACTGGGACTGGAAATAGGCTGATGGAAAGAAGTGAAGAAAACGAAAGAAGAGATAAGAAATGGCAGATGGACCATAGACCACAGAAAGAGAGCTAAGAGAAGACAGGAAAGCAGAAGCCTCAGATTGGAACCAGCATGATCAGAGAATAAATTGGTCAGACAACGAAGGTAGAAAAAATAATTTTATTTCATATTAGTGATTTGACTACAAAATCATAATAATTTTGAAATCAAATATTGCTACTTGTTATTGTGATTAATTATTGTGGTTTAAATAAGTAAATTTTATAAAGGTCTATAATATATTAATAACACAGGTCTGCGACTAAAAAGCTGTTTGATTATTTTCATCTAATTTCCATGTATTTTGGTGTGCTGAAAACAAATAAAATATTGAAAAAACTCCTAGAGGCCATGATTTGCCACAACATGCAAAATTGTCTTCAAATTTATCAATTTTTTAAATTTTTGGTATTTTTTTTTTGTATTATGGGTTTTTAACCAAATTTAAAGTCCAAATTACTATTAATTAATTCACATAAGTGCATTTAAGATATAAAATGCCAAAAAAACCTTAAAGGGATTGTCCGAGCTATGTAAAAAAAAATATAGCACTGTAAATCTGATGGTCAGCAATATATACATAAGCAAAGCAAGTTTTAAGTCTGTGCTTCTAATGGTAGAAGGGGTTAATCTTTCCTGAAGAATCCAGTGGGAGGGAGACACAGGGCAGATAGCAGCAGCTCCGGTCAGTGCAGGGGGGCGTGGCCAGTACTGTGACGTCTCGTGTACAGACACAGAGCTGCTTTCTCCTGCATGCCACACTTGTGCATGAATCATCATCAGGTTCTTGGTTCTAGGCTGTTCACACTTTTTCATCGCAATTCGTGTTAGCTCGTCATTCTTCAACCGTTATGTTATGGCTCCGCAAAAGTGTGTTAATTCGCCAGACAGTTTCTGTTTCATCTGTGGTGAATATACAGTGTGCAACAGCAGAATATTACAAACTTTGTAAAAAAGTATACTTTGCATACTTTGGACTAAAAATTGGAGATCAAGATAAAGTTTGGGTGCCTCATAAAGTGTGCAAACAGTGTGTTGAGGACCTCCGAAGCTGGTTCAAGGGTAAGAAAAAATCTTTCCGTTATGGGATTCCTATGGTATGGTGAGAGCAAAAGAACCATAGTGACGACTGTTACTTTTGTTCATGCGATGTGAAAGGGTTTAATTCCAAATGGAAGCATTCCATTTCATACCCCAATCTTCACTCAGCAATTCGTCCCATCCCCCATGGCACAGATATACCAGTACCCAAGCCCCCTTCTACTTTGGAAGAGATACCTAGCTCCGATGAAGGTGAAGTCATACCTGAACTAGATGACGAATCAAGTTCTAACTTTGAAGATGATACAAGACCAAAATTGTTTTCTCAGGAGGAGATGAATGATTAGGTAAGAGACTTGAATCTTCCCAAAGATGCCGCTGAGTTACTCGGATCAAGGCTGAAAAGCAGGAATTTATTGTTGCCAGGAGTGTCATCTTCATGGTTCAGACATCATGAAAAGGAGTTCAGTCCTTACTTCGCCCAGGAAGACAAGTTGGTTTATTGCATCAATGTCGAAGGTCTGATGGGTCAATTTAAAATCCAATATGATTCAGAGCAATGGCGTCTTTTTATAGATTCTTCAAAAAGAAATCTCAAAGCAGTTTTACTCCACAACGGTTTTTACGCATCCATACCTGCAGGTCATTCCATACACTTGAAGGAAACCTACGAGAACTTGGAATTGGTTCTTCGTAAACTTAAATATGAAGACCGTGGTTGGCAAGTGTGTGGGGACTTGAAGGTCTTGTGCATGCTGCTCGAGCAACAAGCTGGGTATACCAAATACCCTTGTTTTCTGTGTCTGTGGAACAGCTGAGACCGACAAAATCACTGGACCAAGAAGAGTTGGCAGCCGAGGGTGCTAACAGTCGGTGAAAAAAATGTCCTCCGAGAAACTTTGGTACCTTCCCATAAAGTTCTTCTACCACCTCTCCACATAAAATTGGGATTGATGAAGCAATTCATAAAATCACTTCCAAGAGGTGGAGAATGCTTCAAATACTTGGTCACCAAGTTTCCAGGCCTGTCAGAGGCAAAATTGAAGGAAGGTGTGTTCGTCGGACCAGACATTAGAAGGCTTATAGTTGATCAAGAGTTTGTCAATACCACGACGGATCTTCAAAAAGAAGGGTGGATTGCATTTAAAGAAGTCGTACAGAAATTTTTAGGCAATAACAAAGATCCTCACTACAAAAAGATTGTCGGACGAATGCTGAAAGCATTTCAAGCTTTAGGTTGCCTGATGAGTTTGAAAGTGCATTTCCTCCAGTCCCACCTTGACTACTTTCCTGAAAATTTGGGAGCTGTGAGTGAGGAACAAGGTGGACGATTCCACCAAGACATTAAAGAGATGGAAAGGAGATACCATGGAAAATGGAGCATTACAATGATGGCAGACTACTGTTGGATGCTTCAGAGAGACATTCCAGATGCTACTCACAAGCGTAAATGCACCAAGAGGAGCCTCACAAGGAAGAAGAATCGAGTTTAGTGTGTGTAGGTGAGCTCATTTCAGTTCAAAAAAGGATTTTCATGAAAATATTGTAATAGACTTATAAAATTAAAGTTTTATTTCCATTTATTTTGAGGTATTGCCTTATTTAACATAGTTACCTAAATTGTCAGGAAACGTGATGTCCTATGACAAAATGGAGGTCATTTTCGGATTCAGCGCACCACAAAACATAAAGATTACGTGGAATAACCAAAACAGCTCTCGAAAAAATAACACAGGTACACTAAAAAAAATTTTTTTTAAACTGCCTCTAATGTTTCGATTGATTTTTACGTTTTTTGGTGCGCTGAATCCAAATCTGGTAACCAATTTGCTCCATCACGCACAGATTTTTTGCTACATTGGGTTAGCAGTTTGAGGTGAACGTTTCAGATTGAGTGCGATCGAGATAAAAGTTTCTTGGATGAATTCTTTATACTAATTGTTTAGTAGTTATTCAAATAAGAATAAAGAAAATTGTAACAAGGCAGCACATAAGAATAGAGTAATGTCAACAAAACACACTGTGATGGTAGCAAAATTGTCTGCACTTAAAACAGCCACATACATGTGCACAAACATTGAGCATATAAGAGCGAGATTAGACACAAAGCAAAGCAAAGAAATGTGCAAAAAATGTTGTACAGGTATGTATGTAAGAATAGAAAACGCAAAACGCACCATTGCAATACATGAAGACAAACACCCGATGGTGTGAAAATAAAATTCTAATAAATGAGATCCGACACTGTGGTAATAACTAGCAAATTTTTATTTCAAAGTTTAGTAAAAACATGATATTTGTCAACACAGTTTAGATTTTAAAGTCATTCTTGGGTCAATCAATCTCCTGGTGGGCCCGTTTCTTCTTCCCCCGAATGCTTCTCTTGGTGCGCTGCTTGGCGTATTTTTCATCTGGGGTTTCCCGCAGCAGCAACCAGCAGAAATCAGCCATCATAGTGGTGTTCCATCTTCCTTGGTACCTTCTCTCTGCGTCCTTGATGTCCTGGTGAAACCTTTCACCTTGTTCTTCACTGTACGCCCCCAAGTTTTCGGGAAAGTAGTTCACATGGGAGTGCAAGAAATGGACTTTCAGGCTATGTTACAGCCTTGTTCTTTGAAGGCATTGAGCATCCTGGCAACAATATCCTTATAGTTCTCATCCCGCCTGTTCCCCAAGAATTTGAGAACAACATCCTTGAAGGAATCCCAGGCTTCTTTTTCCTTCTCAGACATCGTTTCAGCGAATGCTCCATCTGAAATGAGTTTCCTTATATCAGGGCCAACAAACACTCCTTCCTTTAGCTTTGCTTCAAAAAGTCGGGGGAACTTTGAGCAAAGGTACCGAAAGCACTCACCATCTTTTGGAAGGGACTTGATGAATTGCTTAATGAGACCCAACTTAATGTGGAGAGGTGGTAATAGAATTTTATCACGAGGTACCAAGCTCTCATGAAGAACATTTTTCTCACCGGGTCTCAAATACTCCTGAATTGGCCAGTCTTTTTTTCCCCAGTGTAGGTCGCGGGCCCGGCTATCCCACAAGCAAAGGAAGCAGGGATATTTGGTGAAACCGGATTGCTGCCCTAATAGCATGGATAGAATTTTAAAGTCTCCACAAATCATCCACTTATGCTCATCATAACGAATCTTCTGAAGAATCAGGGCCAAATTCTCGTATTTTTCTTGGAGAATAACAGAGTGAGCAATAGGAACTGAAGCGAATGCGTTGCCATTATGAAGAAGAACACCTTTTATGCTGTCTTTTGACGAATCAATGAACAGCCGCCATTCAGCAGGATCATACTTGAGTTTAAACTTTTCCATCACTCCGTATATATCGTTGCAAAATACCAAATCTTCCTCTTTGCTGAAATACTTCAAAAATTGTGTCTCGCGGTTGCGGTGCGGTACCAATAAAAAGTTGTTCCTGGTGACAATAGATTTTTCTGTTTAAGCCGAGAACCTAGCAGTTGGGCAGCATCTTTTGGGAGTCCTAAATCCCGGACTAAATCATTCAATTCAGCTTGAGAGAAAAGTTCAGGTTTCGGATCTGGTTCAGTTTCAAACTCGGAAGTACTGGACTCATCGGGAAAAGCCATCTGATGAGTCTCATCATGATCAGAACCGTCCACAAAAATATGATCCAAAGATTTTGGTGGTTCAGGCACAGGTACTTCGTTGCTATGAGGCATAGGCCTAATTGCTGAGGGAAGGTTGGGGTAACTTATTACGTTCTTATTTTTTAAGTTGTATCCCTTCACAATGCAAGAGCAAAAATAGCAGTCACTGCTGTGGTCTCTTTGTTCACGCCACATCATAGGTATTCCGAAACGAAATGCTTGTTTTTTACCTTTCATCCATAAGCGTAGATCTTCCTCACATGTCTTGCACACTTTGTGAGGAGCCCACGGTTTGTCTTGATCGCCTAACTTCAAACCGAAATAGGCGAAATATACTTTTTTAATAAATGCAGAAATGTTCCTCTGCCGCTTTTTCACGGTATATTCCCCACAAATAAAGCAAAAACTGTCCGGAGAGTTGACGCAACCTCTGGCTCTGTGAGCCATCACAAATACACAGCACTGCAAACTACAACTGTAGTGAACCACTTCGGAATAAAGCTGGATTACGACTGAGCAAACAAAAGGTAATAATGAACTTGCAAGAAACTGAAATTTGACAGGAACGTTCATGTCGCAACCACCGTGTTTGAGCGAGCGAACGAGGCGAGGTGAACAGGAAAGAACATGCGCCAGCGCGAGTACTGGATTTAGCCCCCCACCTCCCAATTGTCCTGTTAATGTATAAAATGAATACAAAGCACTCTAAAATATCATGAGGGAGTGTTTCTAGTTAGTTAACCATTACAACCTCTATTTTGGGCCAAGAAAATAAACTGCAGTCGGCTAAAAAGAAATTATGTGAACATTCCTTATATGGGTAAGAAATCTAATTTTGCAAGAAAACGTGACGTGATGGAACATTTTGGCTATTTTTCCTGGATTCAGCACCCCAAAATCTATAGGAATCAGTTGCAAAACTGGAGGCAGTTTTTTGGTAGTGTACCTGTGTAATTTAACAAATGATTACAGCGACGATGTGTTAACGGTAAAGGAAGAGAGTTGCATTTGATTTTAACATTGTGGGTCATCACAAGTTTACCAGTGGTATAGGGGTCGCGGTACAAAAAAGGTTGAGAACCACTAGGTTAGAACTTGGTTGAGTGGTAGGCGACAAAGAGTACAGGTAAATGGAGCTCACTCTGAGGAGAAGGAAGTTACCAGTGGTGTGCCCCAGGGATCTGTCTTTGGTCCGATTCTTTTCAACATCATTGATAGTGATATAACGGAAGGGCTGTCGGGTAAGGTTTGCCTCTTTAAGGATGATACCAAAATCTGCAATAGAGTAGAAACACAGGAAGGTGTAGATAACATGAGGAGGGATCTAGCTAAGCTTCAAGAATGGTCTAGAATTTGGCAGCTGGGATTTAATGTTAAAAAATGCAAGGTCATGCATTTGGGCTGCAGGAATCCAAGGGAGCAATGTAGTATATGGGGTGAAGTACTTTGGTCCACTAAAGAAGAGCGGGACCTAGGCGTGGTTGTGTCTGATGATCTTAAAGTAGCTAAACAGGTTGAAAAGGCAACAGCAAAAGCTAGAAGGATGCTTGGGTGCATATGGAGAGGAATGGCCAGCAGAAGAAAGGAAGTGATAGTCTTTGATGTGACCTTATTTGGAGTATTGTTTGCAATTCTGGAGACCGCACCTTCAAAAGGATATAAACAGCATGGAGTCGGTACAGAGGGTGACTACTAAAATGGTTATTGGTCTTCATTATAAAGCATAAGAGGACAGACTTAAGGATCTTAATATGTACACCTTAGAGGAAAGGCGGGATAGAGGTGATATAATTGAGACGTTTAAATACCTCCATGGCATAAATGCACATGGGGAGAGCCTCTTTTGATTGAAAGCAAGCTCTGCTATGAGGGGTCATGGGATGAGGGTGAAAGGGGATAAATTCAGGAGTGATATGAGTAAATATTTCTTTACGGAAAGAGTGGTGGATCTGTGGAATAGTCTCCCAGTGGAGGTGGTAGAAATGTGGACAGTATCTGAATTCAAAGAAGCATGGGACAAACACAGAGGATCTCTAAAGGAAAAAAGAGGTCTGTTGTAGTGGTTGATATGGAAGGACAGACTAGATAGGCCATGTGGTCTTTTTCTGTCGTCATGTTTCTATGTTTAATACAGATAAATGGAACTCACTCTGTGCAGAAGTGCTGTGGTGTGCTGCAGGGATCTGTCTTTGGTCTGATTCTTTTTAACATTTTTGTAAGTGATATTGCTTAAAGGCTGTCATGGAAGGTTTGCCTCTTTGTGGATGATAACAAAATCCGCAAAAGTAAACACCCAGGAAGGAGTAGATAACATGATGAGGGATATAACTAAGCTTGAAGAATGGTCAAGAATTTGGCAGCTGAGATTTAAAACTAAGTAATGCAGTATCATGCATTTGAGTTGCAAAAATCCAAGGGAGTGGTACATTATAGGGGGGTAAAGTACTTTCTGTCCACAGAAGAACAGAACTTGGGCATGATTGTTTTTGGTGATCTTAAAAGTTCTAATCAGGTAGAAAAGGCAGCATTGAAAGCCAGAAGGATCCTTGGGTGCATAGGGAGAGGAGTGGCCAGCAGGAAGAAGGAGGTGATAATGTCTCTGTATAAGTCTTTGGTGAGACCTCATTTGAAGTATTGTGTGCAATTCTGGAGACCACACCTTGAAAAAGATATAAACAGAATGGAGTTGGTGCAGAGGGTGGCTACCGAAATGGTCAGTGGACTTCATCATAAGACATATGGGGGCAGACTTAAAGATCTCAATACGTATTCTTGGAAGGAAGATGGGAGAGAGAAGAAATGATAGAGATTTCATAAACGCACAGGAGGAGAGCCTCTTTCAATTTAAAGGGAGGAGTAGCCTAGTGGTTGAGGCAAGGTACTTCAGGCCGGAAGGTCAGGGGTTCAAATCCCACTAGAGGACAGCAACCTTGGGCCTGAAGGACTGGGGTTTCTAGTCCCACAGATGCTTCTTGTGGTCTTGGGCAAGCCACTTAACCCTCCATAGTCCATGTTCCCTGTAAGTATTAGTGTATGTGTCTCATATCCCTGCATGTTAAATATATCCCCCAATTGTGTTGTGACCGCTTTGATTGAAGGATAAGGCGGTATACAAAAACTGTCTAAATAAAATAAAAATAAAGAAAGCTCTGCAATGAAGGGGCATAGGATGAAAGTGAAAGGGGATAGACTCAGGAGTAATCTGCAGGAAAGAATGGTAGATGCATGGATTAGTGTCCCAGTGGTGGTAGTAGAGACAAGGGCTGTATCTGAATTCATGAAAGCATGGGACCAACACAAAAGATTTCTAAGGAATACAAAGGAGCATAAAGCTTAGTAGTCGGTATGGAAGGGCATTCTGGATAGGTCATATGGTCTTTATCTGCCATCATGTTTATGTGTTTCTACTTTTCTATTAAGGCTTATTGGGAAAAGTAGAGGATAAATCAGCAGTGAAGGGCCAGAGAGAAACTGCACTGAGAGTGACATAGAAAAAAATAATCATTAGTCAATGTGTATATTCGGCACTGCTGACTATACATATAGCAGTGCTACATATACATTTTAATTTAAAGACCACAGCTGGTCTTTAAATTACAGCACTAACCACAGTCATTGAATATTGCCCTCTATATTTTTAAATATACTACTGGAAAGATTTATTTATTTATAACATTTCTATTCCGCTACATTATACAGTGCCTTTTTTGTGGGCTTTTGTCCCAGTCTGGGCTATTTTTCGGTGGTACACAGGAGAAGGGACTTGCAAAAATGCCAGCGAGTGCCGAAAAGAAACAAATGGAGGCTGATGACGGCTGCACCTGAAGAGCTGCTGTAGAAGGGATTTACCGGAGAGCCTTGATGCAGGTAAGTTTAACGAAACTCAGCTGAGTCGGGTCTTTTAATAAATATTTTCACTTGAACTTTTTCAATTGCGGCCATCGCCAACCTCCATTTGTTTCTTTTCAATGTTTTTTGGCGGTGCCTTCTTTTGTAGCATGTACTTTTTTGGTAGGTCTTTTTTTCCTAGCCTGTGTGTTTTTTGCAATGGCCTTTTTTTTTTTTTGCTGCATGGAACATGTTTATTTTGGTCACTTCCCGGCGTTGTGCCTCATGAAGGTCTCCAACCCAATGCCATGACAGTCTGCTTTCCCCCCTCTGAGATGGGGATGACAAAATCATTTTGGGGGATGAGACTTCTGTTTTGTAATCACCAAAGCTTACTGTAAAAAGTTTTAAAAGGAGGCCATTGCAATCATTTCTACTTCAAGCCAGAGTACTCATATGCATCATATTGGTTTTCTGCTTATTTTATTTAGAAGTCACGTGCATCATGAGGGAGAAGGGAGAATTCTGCACTGAACACTACCTATTAAGTAGTTGTTGCAAGGCAAAGCACAGCATGTTACAATCTGTAGAGTTCCTTCCATGAATAAGTGCTTTATATGTTTTGCTTTTTCAGCCTTCTATCTGCCACAGTAAATCCAATGAGAGAAATACAGAGGACCAATAAATATTTTCAGTAAAAGACAGCTATGAGAATAGAATGTATTTCTCTTCAGGTCTGAAAGCATTTTTATGAATAAAGGACAAGTACATTATGCCATGGTATTATTCGTTAATGACAAGCGGGTGACCGAGCACAGTAAACACAAGAGCAGGCTTTGGCAGGATCATGCTGAAACCTATAATCAATCATTATCAAGCACCACTGTCGCACCTTGCCCACCCACACTGTGCACTTATAACTGAGATGAAGGTTTAACTATTTATTAGGAAACAAATATAAGTGCCTTACAATGTTTCAATGGGTAGATTAGTATTATTGAAATTCAACATCTTTTTTTATTAACTTTTATCTGGATCTTCATTAATTTTTGATGCTAAAATCTTTTAAGTGTTTCATTTGAAAAACATCTGATATAAAATGTGTAAGCCTTAGGGTCCCCGAATTCTTTGTTCTAGTTTTGTTAAGGAATATGTGGGATTCATCTATATTTGGTTATGATCCTGATGTATTTCTGCTTGGTCATCTAGCATTTTCCAGCTTTCTCATGGAGGCATTCCTAACCAGTCGGATTTTCAAGATTACCACACTGAACATGAGTGAGATGCATTTTCATTCACTGGATTTCAATATATGCAAATCTATCTCATACATATTCATTGTGGTATTCCTGAAAATCTGACGAGAACAAGTATAGGAAACGCTACTCTGGAACATGGGAATTAAAAACAGCAACAGCAAGAGGATAATTTTATAAAGTCCTGCGCAATTAACATATATTTTTCTACACAGATGTCACACATATTTTACAAAGTTCAGTAAGCATGCATTTTACTTTATAAAATAGGCATGTAAGTGTTCAAAACACACATAAAATCTAGGCACGATCGCTTATATTGGCCCTATGACTGGAGCAAATGCCCATGTCTAAATATTTCAAGAAGGCACGTAAATTAAAATATTTTATAATTTATGCATATACTCGTGTGCTCCACACACTCTGCTCATACTCATGCCCACAGTGAAAGTACGCACCATCGGGCTTTCTCACATACCTATAGAAGAGTGGCTGGCTAACATACATGTGTAAATGCCATTAATGCACACAAACCCCTAAAAGACAAAAATTTGTGTGTGTATATTGCACATAACCTTACGCAACTCCTTATAAAATTATCCCCAAAAGGCTGTTTTATTAGCTCATAATACAGTAGGGGCCAGGGTATCAAATGAGTAAAGGTTTTGTAGACAATAGGACATGAGAACAAAAGAAGAGCCATGCTGAGTTAGGCCAAGGGCCATCAAGCCCACATCCTGTCTCCAACAATGGCCAGTCCAAGTCACAAGTACCCAGCAGATCCCAAAAAGTGGATCTATTTCTCATAGCTCAAATATAGGGATGGTCAAAAGCTCTCCCAAGTATACATGGCTAATTATTTTTTATGGAGTTTTCCTTCAGGAACTTGTTCAAACCTCTTTTGAATCCCAGTATATTAGTTTCCTTGACCACATCTTAATTATCCACTGCATGAAAAATCTTTCTACAATTTGCTTTCAATCTACTGGTCATTAGTTTAATGGAGTTGTTGTTGTTAAGTGCCGTTATATTGATACCAATTCATGGTGACTTTATGGATAGTTGTCCTAAACTGTGTCCAGTCTTCAGTCAAGTGGCAAGTTGTTGACAGAGTGGTATCCATAGATGCTGTTATTATATTGATCCATTGCATTGCTGGCCTTCTCTTTTGCGCTGACCTTCAACCTTGCCAAGAATGATATCTTTCTCTAATGATCTTTCTCTTCACATGTGTCCAAAATATGAAAGTCAATTTTCATTTCAGCTTCTAAAGAAAGCTTAGGTTTTATCTCCTGTAGTACTGACTGGTTTGTTTTTCGGGCAGTCTATGGCATACACGGTATTCACCGCCAGCACCATAATTCAAAGGCATCAGTTTTCTTCCTGTCTATCTTTTTCACTTTCCAACTTTAACATCCATATGACGTTATAGAAAATACCATAGCCTGAAGAAGCAAAATCTTTGTATGTAGAGATATGTCTCTGCCTTTGAGAATCTTGTCTAGGTCCTTCATAGCCATTCTGCTAAGAGTAATGCATTGTCGGATTTATTCCCTGCTTTTGTTTCTTTATTGATTACTGATCCAAGAAGATTAAAGTTGTTTTTATTTCTTCTCCATCAAGGATGAAATGATTGATTTTGCCAGTGGTGAGGATCATTGTCTTCTTCATGTTAAGGTGCAGGCATATTTCAAAACTAGGTTCCTTGGTCTTGATAAGCAGATGTTTCAGATCATCTTCACTTTTAGCCAGTAACGCAGTATTGTCAGCATAGCGGAGGTTGTTAATGAGTCTTCCACCAATCTTCACACCTTGGTTATCTTCATACAGTCTTATTTCTCTGGTAATTTGTTTTGCATATAAATTAAATAGGTATGGAGGAAGTATGCAGCTTTGTTGTACAACTTTGCCAATTTAAAATCATTCTGTTTTAACTTGTTCTGTTCAAGCTGTTTCTTCTTGGTCAATGTAAAGATTGCACAGGAGGTGTTCTTGTACATATATCTCTGCTTCTTAATGTGGCCCAGGGTTTTTGATGATTTATACAGTCTTTACCATAGTCAATAAAACACATATAGATATCCTTATGATATTCCTTTGTGTTTTCAAGAATCCATCTCACATTCATGATTATGTCTGTTGTTCCTCTCCCTTTCCTGAGTCCTGATTTAATTTCTCATTCCAGATATGATTGTAGCCTCCATCGAATGATCTTGAGTAGAATCTTGCTGGTGTGTGGGATCAGAACAATTGTGCAATAATTTTCACAGCCAGTTGGAACATCTTTCTACAGTATTGGTATGAACACAGATCTTTTCCAGTCAGTTGTCTACCAAACGTCCTTTCAGAACCTTGTAAGTACTGTAACAGCTGCATTTGATTGCTGTAATATTTCAATGGGAATGCCATCAATGTCCGGTGCTTTGCTCTTTGATAATGCTTTCAATGCTGTTTTGACCTCTTCTTTCATCACCAATCATTTCTGAATGCTATTTAAATTGTAATTCAAGGTTTAATTATGTGAAGGATATCGTTATAAATGTCTTCATTCAAAAATAAATTAAAATGAGACAGGAAAGGTGAGCTAGTGCCTAGATATGCAGCAGTGCATTGCTATCTTGTCATCATCATTCACCTAACTTCAAAAGATAAGGAACAAGTATATAAAAAGGAACATTGCAGTTCTCATAATATGTCAAATGATTAAAAGTGGCAGTTTAGAAAGGGTGTCCAAGTGCAATCTGGAATGTCTATGGAAAAATGTGCAGAAAAACGCTGTGGATGTCTATGTTTTGGCCTGATTTTAAAAACATAGATGCCCCTGATGAAGATGCCCACGCCAGCATCTTTATCTTTATTGAAGGACTTAATATACTGTGCCTTCACTCAGGTAGCAGGGCGGTTTACAGAGTAACAGTGACTGCAAAGTATGGAAAAAAAAAAGAAAAAAACTTCCTAGTCAGATAGGAAAGGCTAGGGCAAACATACAACAGGAAATAGGGGTGGGGAGGGGGAGAGAGAATAAGAGGCAGGGGACCAAAGGGCTATGTAGGGGAGAGAGGCCAGAGGGCCATGTGTGAGAGGATGGAAGGTCAAAAGCCAACTTAAAAAAGTGTATTTTGGGAGACGCTTGCCTGCCTGCTTGTTTCCTGGATCCGGTTGCTGGTAGAGGAGGAGCCTGTGATCCCGCCCACTCTCGCCGCTATTTCAACGCTGGCCCAGCTACCCCTCCGGTGAGACGCTTGCTTGCCTGCTTGTTTCCTGGATTCGGTTGCTGGTAGAGGAGGAGCCTGTGATCCCGCCCACTCTCGCCGCTATTTCAACGCTGGCCCAGCTACCCCTCCGGTGAGACGCTTGCCTGCCTGCTTGTTTCCTGGATCCAGTTGCTGGTAGAGGAGGAGCCTGTGATCCCGCCCACTCTCGCCGCTATTTCAACGCTGGCCCAGCTACCCCTCCGGTGAGACGCTTGCCTGCCTGCTTGTTTCCTGGATCCGGTTGCTGGTAGAGGAGGAGCCTGTGATCCCGCCCACTCTTGCCGCTATTTCAACGCTGGCCTACCGCGGTTACGCGACCCGCGGTTGCGTACCCGTGGGTGCGTGCCCGAAGGGGCGTGACCAAAGGGGCAGGCTACGCCCCTTTTGGAGCCCCTTCAGAGCTTTGAGGAGCTTCTCACCCGGTCTCATGGGTCGATGGAGAAAAAAGACCTTCCCTGCTACCCCTGCTAAAGTTGGTAAACTTGTGGGGCCAATGGATCGTCACCTTCTGGGTCCTGAAGTTACAACCTTGGATAAAGATCAGTCGGGGACATCCGTGAGTACTGTGTCTGATTTGTCCTCTAGTACGCTGGGGGTTGCCCACCCCGAGGAGGAAGTAAAATTGGAGGTTTGTCTGGTCCGGGAGAACGCTCCCGGGTCAGATTCCCTTGATAAAGCTGATCAGGAACTTTCAGTTATGCCGATGTCTAGAGAACAGAGAGTTAAATTGCCTTCCCCTGTTATTTTTTCTTCTGCTTCTCCGCAGGTGGTTGCACCTGCGGATGTTTCCTTAAAAGATATCTGGGAACTTCTAGTGCATATGGAAGGTTCCGTTCGTACTTCTTTTTCCCAGGTTGAATCCTTCTCAGGGGAGGTGGTGCAGAAGCTCTCTGAGCATGATGAATTATTGTTAAAGAATAAGAAATCCTTAACTAAAATGGAAGGTCGTTTTGATGTGTTAGAGGCATCTGCCTCTTCTTTTATTAGAGATAGTGCTTCCATTCACCATCAATTGGATGCTCTTGAAAATACTAATCGTTCTAGGAATTTACGTTTTCTTAATTTTCCTCGTACACATTATCTTTCTCCCTTGATTATGTTGCATAAGTATTTCAAAGAGAACTTGTTAATTGATGATGTAGATGTTATAAAATTTGCCTCAATTTATTATGTTCCGTTGAACCTTAATAACAAAACTTCTTCTCCTGGGGTTGATCAGGAAGGAGGTCCCCAAGGTGCAGAGTCCTTAGATCTTTCCCAGTTTTTAGAATCATCTTTGGATGTGATCCCGCAGCGTGCCACCTTAATAGTTTCCTTTCTTTCTATGCAGGATAAAAATTTGATTTTGAGTTTGTATTTTAAAAAGAAAGGTCAGAACTTTTGTGGTGAGCCCATACAAATATTCCCGGATGTGAGTCGGATTACTCAAGTCCGGAGGAAAGCTTTCTTGGCTTTAAAGGAGCGGACCCTGGCCATTGGGGCTACCTTCTTTCTGAAATACCCGTGTAAATGCATTTTGGTGTTAGATGGTGTTAAATATGTTTATCTGGATGTTGGACAACTTGAGGCTTTTCTGATCGCTAAAGAATCTAGTACGAGTTGATTATTTTCTTGCTTTTTCTTCATGTATATTGGGCTATTTTTGTTTGGATCTTTGTGCTTAAATTTGTTTTGGTATAGGCGAGTGTCTTCTTGACGTGGACTTATTTTGTATTCTTGCTTTATTTATAATAAAGTTGTTTTAAAAAAAAAAAAGTGTATTTTGAGCATGGATTAAAATTTTTGAAAGAAGAGTTCAAGGCGTAAGTCTGAGGGTAGAGCGTTCCAAAGGGCAGGGCCGAGAAAGAAAAAAGCAGAATTTCGGGTGGATTCCACATGGGCTTGTGTAGCAGAGGGGAGGTGCGGACGGTTGACATATGAATAGTGCATAAGACATGATGTAAAGCATGAGGTACTGGTGGGTGCCGGTGTGAGGGCCTTGTGAACTAGAGTGAGTATTTTGTACTGAATTTGGAACTTGAGAGGAAGCCAGTGAAGGTGGATAAGCAATGAGATGATGTGATCAGTGTATGATGTATTGGGAAATCATCCAGGTGGCAGTATTCTAGAGAAGCTGTAGGTGGTGAAGCTGATATTGGGGGAGAGTCTGGCAAGTGCAATGTTACAGTAGTCAATTTGGGACATGACGCGAGAGAGGAAAAGTGTGGCCAGAGATAAGGACAAGAATGGACGAATCACGTGAATTTGTCTGAGGGAGTAGAATGAGTGGCAAATGATCAAGGATAAGTGTTCCCAGAAAGAAAGTGAGGAGTCGAGAGTGAGAGTCAACCAGTGGAATGGGAGAGCCCAGAAAAGAGAGGGTCAGTGAGTGACAGGAACCACCGAAGGTGAACCAAATAGCTGTGGTTTTTCCTTGGTTAAGGTGCAGAAAGTTAGAAGACATCCAGTTGGTGATCTATGAGAGGTATCCACATAGACATTCACTACAAATGTTTGAGGTGGGGATGTCCATTGGCATGGCAAAAAGAAAAAGAGTCCTTACTCCCTATCAGTGTTCATTGTCAACATGGAAAATTTAGGGATATGGTTGTACCCCCTTCTTCTCACTCTCCAGATGTTTGGCTGGCAAAACAAGTATTTTTCCAATGCCTATTCATGCCTGGAACACATATAACCTTGGATGCAGCTTGGGATGTGCAGAGCATTTCTGAAATCAAGTGAGGATGTCTAAATTCTGGGACAATCCTGGTCACACCTATACCTCCCCCCTTCTACTTGGATATCCTTGTGCTGGTGAAGACTTTGGGGCATGTTTACTAAACATTCCTAACATGCGGGGCCGCGGTAGTGTGCGTGTGCCATATAAGGAGTGGGCGGTTCAGGCAGAAAGAAGAAAAAAACCCGACCGTACGTGTGCGCGTCGCGCTAATTTGCGGGGCCCACATTAGCGCGTGGGAAGGCTAAGCGGGGCGCTGCTGAGCACATATCAGAACAGAGCTGTAGCACAACGGTGAACACACTAACCAATGGTGCAGGGGCTACAGGTTCAATCCCCCATTGTGTGCAACAAAAAGGCCAGCTGAGGCAACACCTTGAATGTGTAAAAGTGGTTCAGGAGGCAAAGTACTTTTGGACGGCATAAGGCGGCACACTGTTCGTTTTGTACGGCATAAGGCGGCGCACTGTACTATCTGGGCGGCACAAGGCGGCGCACTGTTCTTTTTGGGCGGCACAAGGCGGCGCACTGTTCATTTTGGGTGGCACAAGGCGGCGCACTAATTGTGGGCAGCAGGAGGTGGCGCGCTGATGGGCATAAGGCGGCGCGCTGATGCCAAAGCAAAGGAACACAGCCACAGCACAATGGTTAAGACACTGACCAATGGTGCAGGGACCAGGGGTTTGATCCCTCACAATGCCCAGTGAAAAAGGCTAGCTGAGGCAGTATGTTATATGTTGTGGAGTGCTGTAGGAGGCTTTCTAATTTTATTTTGTGATAACTACTAGCAAACGCACTCTCACAGCATATTAATATAAGGCGGCCCATAAGGCACATGTTACAGTGCACCGTCCGCCAAGGCACCCTAGAATGTCCCCTATAGGGCAGCATGTATGTTGCGACACAGGATAATGTATAGTGCACCCTATATGGCTGGCAACCGTAACGTGCCCTATAGGGCGCCCCATAAATCACCCTCAGAGGCACCTTATGGGTACAGTACGCTGAGGGTGGTATTGCTGGCAGCAACATATGTACAGTAAATTAAAATAAATCTGTGGACACCCCTATCACATAACCCCACTGTGGGTTTGAACCCATGACATCTGGCTGCACAGGCAGGGACATAACCATTGGGCTACAGCTCTATAGCTGTAAGCAGCCCCTGGCTGGCTGCAGATAGCCTGTACGTCACCTCACTGACAGTCTGCTGTTGTGAACCACCCGTACCCATGATGCACTGCACATGCAAATCAGCTGTCCACGATAGAACACAGGATGGGAAATACACCCCTAAAGCTCCCCGGCCTGGTAGGGGGAAGTGTCCGTGTGCACCCACACAGCACCTCGGCCTGGTAGGGTGTCCTGAGTGGGTGGACAAACGGCAAAGAGTAGCTAAACACCATCACATTGTGCGGTTACTGTGCTCACCCTGAGTGTGAGATGTTGCGCCCAGGACCAGGTCCACAACACCAGGCGTGGCCATGTTGGAGCTCCAAAGCAGCAATAACCTGTGGAATAGGTAGGTGCTGCATAAACATTTTGGAGATCTCTGTCTGGCTCAGCTAGTGGGGACCCCCACCCCATGGACCCCCAGGTGGATAAAACAGGGCTTCCCCTCAACAGATTCCCCACCCCTGATGGCAGTAGAGTGTACAATCAACCCCAGTCCTGCTAGGGAACAGACACCCTACAGGGCAGTCCAAGCAGCTCCACACACATCCATAACACAATATCAGACAGACATTAGGCCTGGATATTCAAAGATGCACCCCACCACTATCTGATATTCACCTGCAGCAAGCCATCAGCCACTGTACCCTGCAAGGCACTCCATCACAACACATATCAGCTGTGAACAGTCTGCTGGCTGGTCCTGATGGACATGCATGCACCCACAACTGGGGTGGCAGCACACACAGACATATAAGTCCATGAAGAGGCCCCCACAGGACACCCATACATATCACATGGGAGAATCACAATATAGTACTATGGGGGTGCCTAGCCATGCTGCCGTCACTGCACACTCAGGGTGAGAGTGATCCCCCAGCAGCACATACAGAGGTCACCCTGTCTGTGTAGGTGGTGGCCAGGCACTACCATGCCCCTGCCAGTGCCCTATGCCCTGTGCAGCTGCATCCTGGTCAGTCCACTCTGTCTGAGATATACCCATGGTCCCTTGCTACTCATTATGCACATTGGCAGGCCAATACTGGCAACAGTGTTGGCAGTGTGGGCTGTGGAAGGGGCATGCAGCCAACACCCACTGTATAGACAGACACACAATTCCACACCTATGCCATCATGGTGCTACTATTGATGAGGTAATTAGCCTTGCCCACCAAACCGGTGCTGGGCACGGCAAGGCATGGATATGCTACGCAGTACTGCTGGGGGTCACTCCCCAGGGTGGTAAACACCGTCAGAGGCAAGGGCTGGAGCACGCACCGCAAACACCAAACAGATTGTTCGGATGGGGTCAACTAGCAGTATGTGTGTAACGTATGGATATCTATCTGCCAGTACTCCTAGCAAGCGTCTCAGAGCTGTGTACCGTATACCTCAGGTGTAGGGTTCCATTGCTAGGGTATGCAGGTGCTAGTATTGGGAGATGCACGCAGGGTCCAATGTTCTGCCTCTCCAGGAGACATTGGCCAATGGGGCCTGTGGGTGTGGGTGTGTTTGCCCCTGTTGGCTGCTGCTTTATGGCAGAGATTCCCAACTCCAGTCCAGGTGTGCATCACACTGATCGGGTTTACCTGCTGTTCCTCATGAATATGCATGAGCTACATCTACATGCCATGGGGGTGGTGCATAGATATACAGCACAGGCATTTGCATGAGTGGCAGCATGGACCCTGACTGGTGTGTGGCCCACCAGGACTGCATTTGGGAGATTCTGCTCTAGGTACTGCCCCTGTACATGGTGTCTGTGCTCAGTGGGGTAAAAGATAGACGTAGTACCATTGCATATGGCCTCGCCACGAAAGGTTTGTCCTTACTATCACTGTGTAGCTGTGGGAAAAATATGTGGGAAGGATTGGCGGTAGCCCCAGCTGGGCTTTGAATCTGTGACCTTCTGTTCTTGTATGCACTGTCTGTGTGCACTGCACCACCTTGTAGCCACAGATTGGCTGGATTCCCTGGAACGTCCATGCCTGTGGATCCGGCAGGGCCTGTCTGTTGCAGTGGACTGTGCCAGCCTGCACATGGCTAGGCCTCTGTCTTCTGTGGCTAGCAGCCACTGCCCCCTGCACCACATGTACTCGTCCGCCAACATGCTGGCATGAGCTTCTCTCAGAAAAAGCAGATGACCTGATTGCAATGTGGCAGTACGGGACTGCATTTGGGGGACTTGGCTGTAGGTATGCCCATTGTTGTGGTGTGTGTGCGGTGTTGGGTAACATAAGGGTGTTTCCCCCATGCTTATGTTCCCTGCAATACAGGGGTGTCTGCTCTATCTTTGTTTAGTGGTGGGTAAAATATATGGATGGGGCTGGCAAGTGCCCCAGCTGGGATTTGAACCTCTGGCCTTCTAGTCCTAGAGGTCATGGCTATGTCCTCTGCACCACACTATGGCCACAGAGACAGTGCAGCCCCTGGAGGTAGTAAACCTGGCAGGATGGCGTCACAAACCCTGCTGTATGCATTTTTACTGTGGGCTCCTTCACCCTGTGTGGTGAGAAACGTGCAAATAAAACCCGGGAATGACCACGGAACAAAGGGGGAAAACATATACCCAAGCTGGGCAACAGTGATATTAATGGGCAACCCTAGATAACACTCCCAGGACAGCTCCAGAAAAAGGGAAATGTTTTTTGGACGAGTCTCCGCTCCGTACACCTTTCCATAAATCATTTCCTTTTTTTTGGAGCTTTCCTGGGTGTGTTATCTAGTTTTGCCCATCACTATAACTGTTCCCCAACTGAATTACTATTTTTCATATTTTTGTGGTGGTCATTTTCTATTTATAATTGCACTTTTGTGCTGTGCACATGTATCACACTGCTCACGTTTTGCAGGTTTCCCCGGTTTTGCTGTACATTGCTGACGGAAATGGTTTCTCTTCCCTTTAAATGCATTCTAACGCGAGTGATTCACTCGCGCTATTTTTTTTTGGAAATTCAGCCCCGATAATGTGCGGGGCGCCTCTCCCCTCCCATTAACCCCTTCTCTCCGCCCCTCCGGGGCCTTCCTCCGCCCTCCGTTAACCTTTCCACGCCTCTATCGGACATTTGCGGGCACGTAC
The DNA here is from genome assembly GCA_033557465.1 of Ichthyophis bannanicus. NCBI lineage: Eukaryota > Metazoa > Chordata > Amphibia > Gymnophiona > Ichthyophiidae > Ichthyophis > Ichthyophis bannanicus. The sequence continues at coordinate 1,055,279,534 of CM066033.1, read as the reverse complement.
TTGTGCGGCACCCGTTACTGTGACGCACAAGTGTGCGGGGCTTCATCGCACGTTTGCGGGGCGTTTAAGCGCTCTTAAGTACCGCTTTTAGTGCGCTATTTTGCGGCGCGCTAATTAGCGGTTTTTAGTAAACATGCCCCTTTGTATTCACTTTCTAAAATGGTTCCAGGGACATTTCCATGCTTTGGACCTCTGTATGCCCATTTTCAGATTTCCAAAGCATGAATAGGGCTTCTAAAATAACCCGCATAGTTCTTCATAGAAACATAGAAATATGATGACAGAAAAAGACCACATGGCCTATCTAGTCTGTCCTTCCATAACAACAACTACAACAGTCCCCTTTTTACCTTAAGAGATCCTCTGTGTTTGTCCCATGCTTTTTTGAATTCAGTTACTGTCCTCATCTCTACAACCTCCACTGGAAGACTATTCCACGGATCCACTACTCTTTCCGTAAAGAAATATTTCCGCATATCACTCCTGAATCTATCTCCCTTCACCCTCATCCCATGTCCCCTCGTAGCAGAACTTGCTTTCAATTGAAAGAGGCTCTCTCCCTGAACATTTATGCCACAGAGGTATTTAAACATCTCAATCATATCACCTCTATCCCGCCTTTCCTCTAAGGTGTACATATTAAGATCCTTCAGTCTGTCCTCATATGCTTTATAATGAAAACCACTAATCATTTTAGTAGCCACCCTCTGCACCGACTCCATCCTGTTCACATCCTTTTGAAGGTGTGGTCTCCAGAATTGCACACTATACACCAAATGAGGTCACACCAAAGACTTATACAGAGGCATTATCACCTCAAAAAGGTTAGATAGAATTTGTCACATGCCTCTTTGCTTCTCACCACCACCAAAATAATGTCTATTAGAGAACGTTTTGGTGGTGGTGAGAATTGAGGAGGCATGTGACACATTCTATCTACCCTTTTGATGTCTAGGACATCTGCACCTTGCCCACTCACAATCTTAAATGACAGAGGTGTAAGGCAGGGGTCTCCAAATCCAGCCCTAGAGGGCCACAAACCAGTCAAGTTGGCAGGATATCTCTAATGCATATATATCTCATGCATATTCATTAGGGCTATCCTGAACACCCGACTGGCCTAGGGGTTCAAGGAGGACTGGTTAAGATGATGATACTGCAGCAGGAATGTGCCAATCAACATCTGGCATATTGAAATCTCCTATCAGTATCACTTCCCCTTTCCTAGCAATGCTGCGCATGTCTTCAATTAACTCTCTGTCCACCTCTTCCTCTTGTGAGGGAGGTCTGTATATCACACCAATGTAAATAGACTTCTCTTTCCCTCTTTCTAGTTTAACCCACAATGCCTCCCCTCTCCCTTTTAAGCTCTGTAATTCCAAAGCTTTAATAGTAGTTTTTACATATAGTGCCACTCCTCTTCCCCTTCTTCCTACCCTGTCCTTTCTGAATAAAGTATAGCCAGGTATAATTACATCCCAATCATGGTTTTCTGTGAACCATCTTTCTGTAACTGCCACTAAATCCAAGTCAGCCACTCCCACCAAAGCTTCAACATCAGGGATCTTATTTCCTATGCTACGGGCATTTATACACACTGATTTCCATATGTTACCCCTGTTACCCATTTCCATAAAGTTATTTAATGTATCACCTACCTGGGGGCTTTCACTTACCTGGGGGCTTTCTTCACCCATCTCCAACAAATCTAGTTTAAAGCCCTCTTCAGTAGATTAGCCAGTCTACTACCGAAGACGCGTTGGCCTTTCTTGGACAAATGGATGCCATCTCTGCTCTGCAGCCCTTGGAACAGCATCCCATGGTCTAGGAAACCAAAACACTCTCGATGACACCATCCACGCAGCCATGCATTCATCTCCAGGATGCGAGCCTCTCTGCCTTGGCCTTTACCCTCAACAGGGAGGATTGAAGAGAACACCACCTGTGCTCCTAACTGCTTCACCCTCTGTCCCAGAGCCATGAAGTCACTTTTGATACATTCCGAGGTATACCTGGCAGTATCATTTGTTCCAACATGGATTAGCAACATTGGGTAATAGTCCGTGGGCTTGATGAGTCTCGGCAAACTCTCCGTAACATCTTGGATTTTGGCACCAGGCAGACAGCATACCTCTCTGGAGATCAAGTCTGGTCGGCAGATGGACGCCTCAGTACCCCTCAGAAGAGAGTCTCCAACCACCACTACCCTTTGTTTCCTTGTGGTCATTGATTCTGCAACTTTGGGGTACTTGAGCTCTGGTTCTTCCCTTTCCAGGGATACTTTCACCTCCTCCACTTCCAGGGCTGCATAATGGTTCTTCAAATAAAGGGCTGGAGAAGTTGGATTGGTGATTTTGCAGGCCCTGGTATCTTGTGTCCAACTATCGACATTCTGTTGGCACCCATCTTCTCCTCTGCTGGAGAGCTTGGTTGCTGCAAGAAGCATCTCATCAATGTACTTCTCACTGTCTTGAATGCTCCTCAGCCTCGCCACCTCCTCTCTGAGTTCCTCCACTTGTTTCCTCAGAGCTTGATCTGGAGAGCTTCTGTAGGAAAGCCTGAACAGGGCAGGGCACTGGAGCCTTTTATGCAGGCCCTTAGCTGCTCTCAAGAAATCAGGCCCACTAACTCCTGATTAGGTGTTAGCAGTTCCCAAAGCTGAGGAGGTTACTGGAGTTCAACCACCTACTGTGCTCAAAGAAAGTCCCACTAAAGCACCAAAAAAAGTAACCTTGCTTTAAAAATGTACAAAAAACCCTTTTAAGAGCTCCCAGTCAGAGAGCTAACAACTTAATATAATAAAACAAACCCTTAAATCCTTAATGTTGGTTGATCTGGAGAGCTTCTGTAGGAAAGCCTGAACAGGGCAGGGCACTGGAGCCTTTTATGCAGGCCCTTAGCTGCTCTCAGGTAATCAGGCCCACTAACTCCTGATTAGGTGTTAGCAGTTCCCAAAGCTGAAGAGGTTACTGGAGTTCAACCACCTACTGTGCTCAAGGAAGGTCCCACTAAAGCACCAAAAAGAAAGTAACCATGCTTTAAAAATGTACAAAAAACCCTTTTAAGAGCTTCAAATCTTTCAATTCAGTGAATCAAATATCATCCTTCACAGTTCATAAATTTTCCTCACTGGAGTATCCATCCATTGTTGTTGTTATGTGTTGTCAAGTCGATGCCAACATATGGCAATCCTGTGAATAGTTGTCTTAAAAAGTGTGATTTACAGTCAGGTAGCTAATTGTTGTCAGAGTGGCATCCATAGCGGTTGTTATTGTATCGATCCAATGTATTGCCGGTCTTCCTCTTTTGCATCGACCTTCAACCTTGCCAAGCATGATGTGTTTCTCTAATGATCTTTCTCTTTGCATGTGTCCAAAGCACTTGAACCTCCAGGGAAAGCTTAGGTGTGATCTCCTCCAGTACCAATTGATTTGTTCTTTGGGCAGTCCATTGTTTACGCTGTTTTCTTCACCAGTACCATAATTCAAAAGCATTGAATTTCTTTCTGCCTTGCTACTTCATTGTACAACTTTTGCATCCATATAATATTATTGAAAATACATTGGCTTGGACAAGTCGAAACTTGGCATACAGAAATATATCTCCACGCTTGAAAATCTTGTATAGGTCCCTCACAGCTGTTCTGCCAAAAGTATCATCAGATTTCTTGACTGCTTGTCATTTCATTATTGATTCTGGATCCAAGCAGGTTAAAGTTGTTTACTATTTCTATTTCTTTGCCATCAAGGATGAAATGATTGATTTTGTCTGTTGTCAGGATCTTTGTCTTCAGTTTTGGTGTATCCATGCTTCTTAATGTGGTCCATCAAAAACCTTTCTGTAATCAATGATACACATGTAGATATCCTTTTAGTATTATTTTGCCTTTTCAAGGATCTGTCTCACATCTGCAATCAGGTCTCTTGTTACTCACCCTTTCCTAAACCCTCTTTGCATTTTGGGCAATTCTTCATTCCAGGTATAGCTGTAGTGTCCACTAAATGATCTTGAGTAGAATCTTGTTGGTATGTGATTGCATGATAATTTCCACAGTCCGTTGGATCACCTTTCTTTAGTACTGGTATGAACACAAGTCTTTTCCAGTCAGTTAGCCATGATGTTGTCTTCCAAATTTCCTGGCAGAGTCTTGTATGGATTGTAACAGCTGCATCTGATTTTTGTAATGCTTCAATGGAAATGCCATCAATGCCTGGTACTTTGTTCTTTGATAATGCTTTTAGGGGTATATTTACTAAACCACACTGTTAGTGTGGTAAGCAAGCTGTGCTAAAAGGTAGCATGGGGACCTGTGCTAAAAATCCCATGCTAACTGGGTAGTGCCCAATTGGATGGGGACTGAGTAGACTAGGGGTGGAAGATGAGACATTGATGGTGCATCGCGGTAAGTCTGGACATTTTGGCCGCATACTAACCACAAATGTTGCCATTAATGCGGGTGTCCTTAATGCCACCTCAATGGGTGGCCTTAAGTGTACCTGCGTGCTGGTTAGCAATGCACCAATTTCAGGGGGATGGATACTCATGCTTCCTAAAGTTTACATGGGCCTGTGTTCTAGATTCACAGTCCAATTATGTGCTACCAGTGCACATTTTAGTAAACATGCCTCTTAGTGCTATTTCAGCTTTTTTTATCACCAGTAGTTCCTGGTCATAAGGTACAGGTTGAAACAGGTGTTGATCCTTTCTCAATATACTATAAACATTGTGCACCACTTATCTAAATATTCCCTCCTTGGCTGGTAGAAAGTCCATCTGTTCTTAACAGATTTTATAGCTGTTCTTTCCTTTATTAACTATTGCTACTAATCTTGCTCAATGTTTTACCTAGAAAACGCAATTCACAATAATTCATTCAATGAAAAAAGTCTGAAGAATCTAACAGAACAATTATTATTTATTCTTAACTAACTAAATTTCCCTTTATTCCCAACCAAAAGCTTTATTAATCGTGAACACAATATTCTACTGCATTTATAGGAAATTTAGGCAGTATGGCTGATGAGCTCACGTTAATTCTCTTATTTAAATTATTTTTGATTGGAGACATTCGTAAAGACATACTTCATATAAGTAATCTTTGAATTGCAATTTAAGTAGTATTAAAATGAAATAATATTGTGTTTATGTTTAATATCCAATAAACTTTAATTGTAAATACCACCAGCACCAACCATTGTAAGTAAGGTAAACTTGGGAAAGTCACCACATATCCCCAAGATTGAGCAGCAAGGTATAAAACCACTTTTGGATCCTGCCAGGTATTTGTGACCTGTATTGGCCATTTTTGGATACAGGATGCTGGGCTCAGTGGACCTTTGGTCTGACCCAGCATAGTCCACCTATGTTTTAACTTTTCCATTTTCTCATCTCTTTATATTTGTTTCTCCCCTTCCTCCATTTTTTATCCCCCGCCCCATGTTCATCTTTCCTTATATCACTGCTATGTTCTTCATCTCCCCCTTCTCCCTCCTACCCCCATTTCTGTGCTTGGATTGAGTTCCTGAAAAACGTAGCTACAATAATTCGCACATTAACTCCTTAGCACACATTAGTAAAAGGGCCCCACTCTTTGAAGATACCATAGTCTGAACCATACCCTCCTGAGTGACTAGCAACTTTCTGTTATGATCAAATTTAAAGCTACTCTATCTCCTTTTTAAATCTTAGTACCAGCAGCCATTCTGAACAAGGTGGGGCCTATCCAGTTGGAATAATATCCCCTTTACCCAAAATGTTCACTGGTTCCTAACAAAGCTAAAGAACTCTTCTCTACATTCACACATTGGAGCAGTGGTATTTACTCCCAATACTCAAGGGCTGTCAATGGGGCAGGTTTTCAGGATACCTTTTAGATTTATTTATTTATTTATTTACTTAACTGTATTTCTATACCGCCTTATCATACAATCAAGGCGGTGTAAAAAACAAAACAGACAAAATTATTGAGAGAGATAGATATACAGTGAAATAGTTAATTGATTTGTAAGAAAAAAATATAATCATTAAAACACAGCACATTAATCATTACAGCATCATGTGTGCTAAACTACAAGGTTATATACAAGGATATATGCAATAAAAATATCATATGACAATGTAAGATACTTAATGAGTTTTGAAGGGGTGAGTAGGTAGGTCAGACGATTAAGTGATAGAACCATAATGTTCGATGAAAAGCAATGTTTTTAGCTGCTTACGGAAGTCTTTAAGGTCCGTTGATGATCTCAAGTCGTCTGGGAGTGAATTCCAGATTATTGGGGCAGCCATGGAAAGAGCTCTCTCTGTTGTATCCTTTCGTGATGTTCTGAAATTACTAGAAGAGTTTACTCTATGGGAAGTTCCCTTTCTTCTTGGTCGGGTACTGGGGTCAGGAAGAATGAGGGAGTACAGACAGTTAGCTGAAATGACAGAGGTGTAAGGCAGGGATCTCCAGATCCAGCCCTGGAGGGCCACAAACCAGTCAGGTTGGCAGGATATCTCTAATGCATATATATCTCATGCATATTCATTAGAGATATCCCGAAAACCTGACTGGTCTGCGGCCCTCCAGGACCAGGTTTGCCCACCCCTGGTATAGACAGACACACAATTCCACACCTATGCCATCATGGTGCTACTATTGAGGAGGTAATTAGCCTTGCCCACCAAACCGGTGCTGGGCACGGCAAGGCATGGATATGCTACGCAGTACTGCTGGGGATCACTCCCCAGGGTGGTAAACACCGTCAGAGGCAAGGGCTGGAGCACGCACCGCAAACACCGAACAGATTGTTCGGATGGGGTCAACTAGTAGTATGTGCGTAACGTATGGATATCTATCTGCCAGTACTCCTAGCAAGCGTCTCAGAGCTGTGTACCGTATACCTCAGGTGTAGGGTGACATTGCTAAGGTATGCAGGTGCTAGTATTGGGAGATGCACGCAGGGTCTAATGTTCTGCCTCTCCAGAAGACATTGGCCAATGGGGCCTGTGGGTGTGTGTGGGTGTGTCTGGCCCTGTTGGCTGCTGCTTTACGGCAGAGATTCCCAACTCCAGTCCAGGTTTCCATCACACTGTTCGGGTTTTCCTGCTGTTCCTCATGAATATGCATGAGCTACATCTACATGCCATGGGGGTGGTGCATAGATATACAGCACAGGCATTTGTATGAGTGGCAGCATGGAACCTGACTGGTGTGTGGCCCACTAGGACTGCATTTGGGAGATTTTGCTCTAGGTACTGCCCCTGTACATGGTGTCTGTGCTCAGTGGGGCAAAAGATAGACGTAGTACCATTGCATATGTCCTCGCCACGAAAGGTTTGTCCTTACTATCACTGTGTAGTTGTGGGAAAAATATGTGGGCAGGATTGGTGGTAGCCCCAGCTGGGCTTTGAACCTGTGACCTTCTGTTCTTGCATGCATTGTCTGTGTGCACTGCACCACCGTGTAGCCACAGATTGGCTGGATTCCCTGGAATGTCCATGCCTGTGGATCCGGCAGGGCCTGTCTGTTGCAGTGGACTGTGCCAGCCTGCACATGGCTAGGCCTCTGTCTTCTGTGGCTAGCAGCCACTGCCCCCTGCACCACATGTACTCGTCCGCCAACATGCTGGCATGAGCTTCTCTCAGAAAAAGAAGATGACCTGATTGCATTTGGGGGACTTGGCTGCATTTGGGGGACTTGGCTGTAGGTAATGCCCATTGTTGTGGTGTGTGTGCGGTGTTGGGTAAAATATGGGTGTTTCCCCCATGCTTATGTTCCCTGCAATACAGGGGTGTCTGCGCTATCTTTGTTTAGTGGTGGGTAAAACATAGGGACTGGGCTGGCAAGTGCCCCAGCTGGGATTTGAACCTCTGGCCCTCTAGTCCTAGAGGTAATGGCTCTGTCCGCTGCACCACACTATGGCCACAGAGACAGTGCAGCCCCTGGAGGTAGTAAACCTGGCAGGATGGAATCACAAACCCTGCTGTACGCATTTTTACTGTGGGCACATGCACCCTGTCTGGTGACAAACGTGCACATAAACCACGGAAATGACCACGGCAAATGGGGGACACAATATCACCACGCTGGGCAACAGTGATATTAATGGGCAACCATAGAAGACACTCCCAGAAAAGCTCCAACAAAAAGGAAATGTTTTTGGAAGAGTCTCCACCCCGTACACCTTTCCAAAAAACATTTCTTTTTTCTGGAGCTTTCCTGGGTGTGTTTGTTGGTTTTGCCCATTACTATAACTGTTCCCCAGCTGACTTCCTATTTTTACAATTTTTGTTGTGGTCCTTTTCTATTTTTCTTTCCACTTTTGGGCTGTGCACATGTATCACACTGCTCACGTTTTGCAGGTTTCCCCCGTTTTGCTGTACATTGCTGACGGAAATGGTTTCTCTTCCCTTTAAATGCATTCTACCGCGAGTGATTCACTCGCGCTATTTTTTTTTGGAAATTCAGCACCGATAATGTGCGGGGCGCCTCTCCCCTCCCCTTCCCCGCCCATTAACCCCTTCTCTCCGCCCCTCCGGGGCCTTCCTCCGCCCTCCGTTAGCCTTTCCACGCCTCTATCGGACATTTGCGTGCCCGTACTTGTGCGGCACCCGTTACTGTGCCGCGCAAGTGTGCGGGGCTTCATCGCACGTTTGCGGGGCATTTAAGAGCACTTAAGTGCTGCTTTTAGTGCGCTATTTTGCGGCACGCAAATTAGCGCTTTTTAGTAAACATGCCTCTAAATATCATTCCTAAACCCTCAGGAGACACCAATTTATAGGGTGGGTTTTGGTTTTGTTTTTTTTTTTTACAATTTTTTCAATTACACAAACACTATCCTTATAATTATAGTAGAGGAGGAAAGACCTCAGTGAAGCTACTTCTCCCTCTATGCAGCAGAAACAATTATCTGCCTGAAGGGGATGCACCATACTGCACCATCATAGGCCTAAAAAACTCCTCAATGTTTAATTTGATCAGTAGTACCCAATTTTACATAGCAAATTAATGTCCTACTATTTTATTCTCTAATCATGTTGATCTCACTCTCTGGTTCTGCTTAACTCTGACTTCTCTTCACTCACTTTCTAGGGTCTTCAGTCTACCTGTTACTTCTTTCCTCTCTTGACTTCTTTCTTCTATCTTTGACATAGATCTTTTTTATTCCAAGCTTCTTCCATTTATTTCTCTATCAACTCAGATTTCACCCCTCCTTCTTAACTTCCAGTCTCCAATCGCCCTCTTTTTATTGCATCTGCCTACTCCTTTTTTTCATGCAGGGGAGTGCATCTATCGCTATACCCTTGACCAGACAACAGCATTTCTATCAGGAGGGATGAACATGGAGCGCTGAAGAATGAAGGGGCCACCCACTTAGCCAGTCTGATAGCCAAATCAACCCTAGCTATCATAGAGTGACAGATTGCTCTCACATCTACCATCCTCCATTACTGCACTTGTTGACTATCAGTCTTCTGCCACAAGTATTACCCTTTCATTACAGGCGCTCCCATCCTTATTGCTGCTTTTCTCTTCCTCAGCTGTTCTGGGTTGTCACCGCCAGTGCTGCAGCCCCACTCCCACTTCTTTTGGGGCCTTCACCATAGTGCATGCTCTTATTCTTAAATCCCTCAACATGCGACCTGAGAAGCCTATTAATCCTTCTCCCTAACTAGGGGATCTTCCTCTGCATCTGAACATTGATACTCAGCACTATCTGGTTAAACCAGTGCCATGTTCCTAGAATACCTCTTTTCTTACTGGATAAATTTAATCTGGCCAAAGAATGGGGCAGATAAAATTTAGTCAATCAGTGGGGGGTCAGAGATTCAAAAAAACAGGTAAAAAAGCAAAATGATGGCACTGTTGTGCTGATCCTTATATAAAACCACGCACAAGCATGCATGGATCCTAACATGGTCCCAGCATGAGCAAGGAAACAGACTCAGAAGAAGATATCTTTGAAAATGAAGACACAGCCATGATGATCAGTATGTAGCGTTTATTCGAAAATGCTTGGCAGTGTAACAAATACAGGAAGGGAGAGCAAAGAAAAAAACAGCCAGGAAAAAGGCTTCACATTGTTTTCAGGAGTCTTGGGACGGCTGCTTCAATAAATCATCATTTTGCTTCCAGGAATATGTTGGTGATCGAGTTATCAGTTTGGATATCTTATGAGAAGCCGTGATGATGGATGAATAGCAATCGGATTCTGCTGAAAAAGCTTTAGGGCAGAAAGGAAGCATCGTATCAGTGGAGATGAGGGAAAGAGTATCAAAATTTGCCTGCATAGACGTTCGGGCAGGGAGGAATGCAAGCTTGAATGATTCCTAAAAAAAAATCACAGGATAGGTTCCTGTTCTGGGAGAGTTTGTTTTACTGAGTTGGAATTTAAACCCCCAAAAAAATGTGCAGATCACAATTGCCTTTTAATTAACAGCACAATTATGTGCATGAACGCATAGGTATAATTAGCACATCATGGCTATACATGCCCAGATATATTTGGCATTGCAATGATTCCTAAAGCGGCAATACTAACAACAAATGTTTAGTTTGCAGCTAAATGCAGAACTATTAAGATCCTGTTTTCATGGCTGGATTTAAGATTTTGGTGCCCATAGGCAAGACCAGACAATGGGGAGTGTCAGAGAGCTCAAGAAAATGAGACCCTGAAGAGAAGCAGATGAAGGCCATAGTGCCCCAGTGGTGCTCCTTTGAAAAAAACACATGGACATGGTCCTAAAGTTAACAGGAGAAGATTCCTTTTCGATCGAACATAGCGACATAGATCAAAAAGGAGCTTGCTCCTGCTAACGTTAGGGCCATGTACATGCGCTTTTTCAAAGGAGCACCAATGGGCCACTCTGCTTCTCTTCAGACTCTTCATCTTTTGGGATGCCTGACACTCCCTGCTGTCTGGTCTCGCCTATAGGCAACGGAATCTGGAAATTTTATGCCCTGGGCAGGTGCCTATGGCTAAATCCGGTCTTGCCTCCTTATTATTCTGAATTGTGTTAAAGGAAAGGAGATGGGATTGTAAGTTTAGATCATGCATTTTTCAATAGTAGCTCAAAGTGAGTTACATTCAGATATAGTAGATATATTCCTGTTGCCAGAAAGTTACAGTTCATAGATGTGGTGTATTTAGATTTCAGTAAAGCCTTTGACACCGTTCCTCACAGGCGACTTATAAACAAACTGGACCATAAAGTTACTGCTTGGGTTAGAAATTGGTTGAATGGGAGGTGACAAAGGAGTAAATGGAGCTCACTCTGCCGAGAAGGAGGTTACCAGTGGTGTGCCAAGGGATCTGTCCTTGGTCCGATTCTTTTTAACATCTTTGTTAGTGATATAGCGGAAGGGCTGTTGGGTAAGATTTGCCTCTTTGCGGATACCAAAATCTGCAATAGAGTAGATACCCAGGAAGGTGTAGATAACATGAGGAGGGATCTAGCTAAGCTTGAAGAATGGTCTATAATTTGGCAGCTGAGATTTAATGTTAAAAAATGCAAGGTCATGCATTTGGGCTGCAGCAATCCAAGGGAGCGATATAGTATAGGGGTGAAGTACTTTTGTCCACTAAAGAAGTGCGAGACATAGGCGTGGTTATGTCTGATGATCTTAAAGTAGCTAAACAGCTAGAAAAGGTGACAGCAAAAGCTTGAAGGATGCTTGGGTGCATAGGGAGAGGAATAGCCAGCAGAAGAATGGAGGTGATAGTGCCTCTGTATAAGTCTTTGGTGCGACCTCATTTGGAGTATAGTGTGCAATTCTGGAGACTGCACCTTCAAAAAGGATATAAACAGGATGGAGTCAGTACAGAGGGTTGCTACTAAAATGGTTAGTGGTCTTCATTATAAAGCATATGAGGACAGACTTAAGGATCTTAATATGTACACTTTAGAGGAAAGGCGGGATAGAGGTGATATGATTGAGACATTTAAATACATCCATGGCATAAATGCACAGGAGGAGAACCTCTTTAGATTGAAAGTAAGCTCTGCTACAAGGGGATGAGGGTGAAAGGGGATAGATTCAGGAGTGATAATGCGGAAATATTTCTTGACGGAAAGAGTGGTGGATCTGAAGAATAGTCTCCCAGTGGAGGTGGTAGAAATGATGACAGTATATGAATTCAAAAGATGCATGGGACAAACACAGGATCTCTAAAGGAAAAAAGGGGATTGTTGTAGTTGTTGATATGGAAGGACAGACTAGATAGGCCATGTGATCTTTTTCTGTCATCATGTTTGTATCTTTCTATATTTGTACCTGATGCCATGCGAGTTTAAGTGACTCGCCTAAAATTGCAAACAGCAACAGTTGGTTCTAACTCCTAGCTTCCCTAGTTCTCAGGCCGATGCTCTAACCGTTAGGTTACTCCTGCATTCCAGTCTTATAAGGACATTAGATTTTAAAGGTTTAGTAAGGTCTGCCTACTTAGCCATGTCCACAACTTTAGAGTAAGTTAAGGATATATTTATTGATGTACTCTAACTATTAGCATGAAGTTTGCCCCGTGATAAGCATGCCACACCAACAGCATGGGGCCCTGTGCTAAAAATACCCTACTAACTTGGTCACATGTGAGTGTGTGGGGACTGGACAGAATAGGGTTAGAACATGGACCTTGATGATGCATCTCGATTAGCATAGGCATTTTGAGCACGCGCTAACTGCAAATGTTGATCTTAGCACAGATGCACTTAACACCACCTTAATGGGTGGCATTAAGTGCCACCTCATGCTGGTTTTCTGTGGTGTCATGTTATCCAGTGCTAATGGCAGGGGATGGACACACATGTTCCCTAAAGTTAGCATGGGCCTTCGCATTTGTTTATTGGCTCAAAAACGCACAACTGGCATGCTCCTTAGCAAATATGCCCCTAAGTTGGGGTGTTGCTGCTGCAGTGATTCTCAGAAGCCCATGCAGATAATTTTATAACAGGGCATTGTCAAAGAAGGCAGCATAGGCATTTATGTGTTGTTAAAAAATAGGCACTAGAACCAGTCCCTGTGGTATAAAAATCCCCTGCACAACTTTCCATTTATTTAAATGTCTTGTGTGTACTTTTTGAGGAGTAATTTTATAGGTGGATGCCTACATGGAAAGTAAAAAAAGATGTCTGCTTTGAGTTTATATTATAAAAGTACATAGGCTACCAGAACCAACTACAGTGCTGCACAAATGTCCACACTCAAATTTACACCTGTCTTGAAAAAGGTGTAAACGTTTGCATGCGCTTCACACGTGTATCCAGCTGTGTTATAAAATGTATACATACATCGTAACTCTGCTACTACTCTGCTCAAATATTGCCCCTGGGAAGACCTATGCCTGGTCTGCACAAAAGTGCATGCTTTTTTTGTCACATGTACTTTTTACACATATATACCTGTGTACGATTTTACAAGAGCCCCTTTTAGCTTGTAAAACAGACTTTGCTTTCAGAAGATATATGATAAAACTACCCCCATATTGTATGGGAATGGTATGAAAAGTTAAAGACTGCACTCGGAGAAGGAGATTTCAAAAATGCCTAAATGTCTAAGGGGTATGTTTACTAAACTGCGGTAACGTTCCCCGCGTTAGGTTCCCTGGATTCCCATATAAGGGAATGGGCGGTGCATCATTATGGCAAACTGTGTCAGTTAACGCGTGTTACAAGGCGCCTTAGGCTAATGCGCGTTATAAGGCACGTTACAAGGCACCTTATCAGGCACAATACAAGGCATGTCATAAGGCACATTATAAGGCACCTTAGTAGGCACAGTACAAGGCACTTGTAACATGCCTTGTACTGTGCCTAGTAAAGTGCCCTGTAACGTGCCTTATGACGTGCCCTGTACTGTGCCTAATAAGGTGCCTTATAACGTCGTATACGGAGTGATGGCAACTGTGGGGAGGGTATTATGGGCTGGCAGCAAAGATATGCAAAGATATAACTGCCACAGGCATGCAAAACATCAGACATGGATAGGAAGGAACAACAAGGAATCGAACCCCATGACCACTGCCTAGAACAGAGCTACTCAACTCCAGTTCTGGATGTCCACAACCCTGCAGGTTTTCAGGATATCCCTAATGAATCTGCATGAGATATATATGCATTAGAAATATCCTGCCAACCTGACTGGATTGTGGCCCTCCAGGGCTGGATTTGGAGAACCCTGTCTTACACCTCTGTCAGTTAAGATTGTGAGTGGGCAAGGTACAGATGTCATAGACATCAAAAGGGTAGATTGAATGTGTCACATTCCTCCTCGATTCTCACCACCACCATAAAGTTGTCTAATACAGGAGGAGTGGCCTAGTGGTTGGGGCAAGATATTTCAGGCCGAAAGGTCAGGGAGTTAAAATCCCACTAGAGGACAGCAACCTTGGGCCAGAAGGACTGGAGTTTTTAGTCCCACAGGTGCTCCTTGTGGTCTTGGGCAAGCCACTTAACCCTCCATAGCCCATGTTCCCTGTAAACTAGTTATCTCCAAGTTATAATGCCCTGTTCAATGTAATTTCAGTTTGTTCAATGTAAACCACACTGATGCAGAATAGCACAGTATATAAGAGAATGTAAATAAATAAATATCTCACTGCAGATTCATTAGGTATATCCCGAAAACCTGCAGGGGGTGTGGACCTCCAGGACTGGATGTGAGTAGCTCTGGTCTAGAATGTCAGTGTACTAACTAGTAGGCTATACCTCTATGGCTTGTTGCACAGCACTGGCTGGGTATAGACGGACTGCAGGTCACCGCACAAACCGCCTGCTCTGTGTGCCAGGGTAGGGTAACCCCACCAGCATCCATGATGCTTTGCACATACAGAACAGCAGCCTACAGTTGACTACCAAATGGGGTCTGCACCTCACCGGTACTGCAACATGGTAAGAAGGACTGACAGTGTGTGATACTGGCACAGAGTAGCTACAGACCATGCCATTGTGCAGGTTCCATGTTCACCCTGAGGGATAGGATGGGCACCCAGCACTAGGTCCACAGTAAATGTTGTGCTAGAGATAGGTCCTGCTGCACATCCCCATCACTACCAGTGCGTGACAGGTGCTCCCACCAGTGCAATGGAAAGTACTTCTGTTACCATCTGGGTTCTGCAGTCACATGTGGCCCTGTGGGACTGGACACCACTCAGATTAGGTTAGATAGAATTTGTCACATGCCTCTTTGCTTCTCACCACCACCAAAATATTGTCTATTAGACAACTTTTTGGTGGTGGTGAGAATTGAGGAGGCATGTGACACATTCTATCTACCATTTTGATGTCTAGGACATCTGCATCTTGCCCACTCACAATCTTAAATGACAGAGGTGTAAGGCAGGGGTCTCCAAATCCAGCCCTTGAGGGCCACAAACCAGTCAGTTTGGCAGGATATCTCTAATGCATATATATCTCATGCATATTCATTAGGGCTATCCTGAACACCCGACTGGTCTAGGGGTTCAAGGAGGACTGGTTCAGAACCACTGGTCTAAGTGGTATGCACTATATACCCCAAGGGGCCCACAGTCACCCCTATTGTGGATGAGGGTGTGGTGGGACAGGTGCCTGTACCCTGCAGAATGGCTGTAATACCAGCCACCACAGTCTTGCTAGCCAATGACAGCCCTCCAGGGCTGATGGGCCAGAGCCATACATGTGACTATGGCAGACCAGCAGTGATGCTTGGGGTGGGTAGGGGAAGGCTCCACACCACAGTCTGTCATCACAATCAGACAGCACCTGCAGCATCCTACAGGGTGGTCCCATCCATGCACAGACTAATTGTAGACAGCCCACTAACCAGTCCATAGTGCACGCTCATGAAGGAACCCTGTGCAACCAGAAATAGGATACACAGCACAAACACCAAGCAAGTATCTTCATGACTGGCTCCAGAACCAGGAACACACAGGTACCACAAGAGACAAATAATGCGTGGCACTAAGTGGGAACATGGACATGCCATGGTCACTGCTCGGTCAGAGTGAGAGCGACCTACCAACGTGTCATGCTTTGGCCACCCTGCCCATGCAGGTGGTGGTCGAGCACTACAGTGTCACAGCCATTGCCCTCCACCCTGTGCAGATGCATCCTGGCCAATCCGCCCTGTCTGGGCCATACCCACAATACCTTGCTCCTCATTATGCACATTTGCAGGCTAACACTGGAAGCAGGGTGAGCAATGTGGGCTCAGTGAGGTGTTGGCAGACACAAAACAATGGAGAGACATATGCACACTCCCACACCTATCTCAGCAATGTGCAGAGATAGAGGTGGTTGACAACCCTGCCCACCACACTGGTCCTGAGCACAGTGCCGACATTGCTAAACTGTGCAGGGGGTAGTAGTAGTGCTCTGGTGATAACTGCAGCTCCGTGCTGGGGCCAACAGCCTGACACTCCATGAGGCTGTGGATAGTGGAGCCCATGTGAGTGGGTGTTTGTACCCCTGTGCACTGCTGCATTGGGGTTTGCACATGTTGTTGTTGTGGCTGCATTGTGGGATAAAACTATGGGGTGATGCTCTGCAGGATCCACAGATGGGACTTGAACCTTTTGCTCTTGGACATACTGGCTGAGTGTATTGCACCATACTGTTGCCACAGCAGCATAGTGGTCCCTGGGGCAACCCTTACATTCCCGAGTCAGACCTCTTCTGTTGCACTGCACACCATATATTGGTAAAGGGCATGGGCTAGGTCCACTGCAGGTGGATGCCACTACTCCCTCCAGCATAAACACTCCCCCGCCATGCCACCATGACCATATGCTGTCGGTGCCGGTGGTGTGCAGTCCTAGGCCATCCAGGGGGCAGGTAGGCGGCTGCCTAAGGTGTGGGTTCTGGGGTAGGGGTGCCTACATAGCTGTCCACGCTTCCCCCGACACTGCCTGTCAATGTTATGTGCCCCTTGGGGTTCCTGCTGGGTAATGTCCCATGGATGGGACACTGTGGGACAGACTCATGGGCATGTTTGACCCTGGTCTGTTGCTGCCTTGCTGGTGTCCATTTTCTGCATTCCTATGTGCCACCTAGGCAACCGCCTAGTCCACCCCGTGCCCCAGTTGCCCCCACTGCATGTCCCGCCTGCAGTCCCCTATGCCCCATTTGCACCATCATCGTAGTGGCCTTTCGTACATTGCCACTATGCTGTTGCTGCAGATGGAACACTACTATCACCTTTGTCAGGCTCCCTGCCTATGCCCTACATTGCTGACACTAAAATGGTTTCTCTCTCCTGCAAATGTGCATCTAACGGCAGGTTTTCATTCGCAGTGGGATTCAGCCCTTCAGTTCAGCGCGTTAGTGTGCAGGGAGCCTCTCCACGCCCATTCCCCGCCCATTGACCCCAGCTCTCCGCCCTCTCTCCTCCCTCTGCTGTGTCTACCGCGCCACGGAACGCTTCCACGTTGGTTGTAAAGTTACCACGCGTTAACCTTATGTTACCGCGCATTAACGTTACGTTACCGCGCGTTAACGTTACATAACATGCATTAACATTACCTACCACTCGCTAATGTTACCTACCGCGCGGTCTGTAATGTTACCACAGTTTAGTAAACATACCCCTAAGAAATAAAGAGCCAGGTTAAAGTTAAGCATGGCAAAAAGAATGAAAAAAATTGCAACAAGATTTTCTTGTAGTGTTTGAAATAGCGCTATTGCATGAAGACAATTTTGTTTTATATTTCAAATCCCACTAGAGGACAGCAATCTTTGGCCGGAAGGACTGGGGTTTCTAGTCACACAGGTGCTCCTTGTGGTCTTGGGCAAGCCACGTAACCCTCCATTGCCCATGTTCCCCTGTAAAATAGTTATCTCCAAGTTATAATGCCCTGCTTAATGTAATTTCAGTTTGTTCAAATGTAAACCGCCTTGATATCATGAAAGGCGGTATATAAGACATGTTAAATAAATAAATACAATTTCCTTGAGGTTCCAGAAGAGAAAAAAATACTAAAAACCATGGATAAAATAATATAGTGGTTGCATTAGTCTACCTGAATGAAAAAAAATAAATGGAAAAATTGGACGACTTAGGGGTATGTTTACTAAAGTGCGTTAATCGTGCATAACGCGTGTAAAGTACATTTAACAATCGTTCGCACGGCTGAACGTGTGTTGTGACGTGCGAGCGACCGTTAAACGTACCCTACGCGCGTTAACTGCAGTTAACGATCGTAAACCTCCGCGGCGCGTTAAAACAACGCAGAAGGTGGAGAGTGGGCGGAGAGAAGGGGTCAATGTGCGGAGAGTGGGCGGGGAGAGGCTCCCCCCATACTAACGCGATGAATTGCAGAGCAAAATCCCAACGCGAAGGAAAACCTGCCGTTAAAGGCACATGAAAGGGAAGAGAAACCATTTCCGTCAGCAATGTACAGCAAAACCGGGGAAACCTACAAAACGTGAGCAGTGTGATATATGTGCACTGAACAAAATAGCAAATAGGCATGGAAAAAGACCACAACCAAATCCGGAAAAACTACAAGCAAGCTTGCCAACAGTGATATTAATGGGCAACAACTAAAAGAAATGCCAGGAAAGCCCCAAAAAAAGAAATGAGTCGTGGCCACGGAGCGTAGACCCCTCCAAAGATCATCTCCGAAACCTAATCCTGAGCGCTCCTGGGAGTGTGTTCCAGGGTACCCCATTAATATCACTATTGGCCAGCCTGGTTATGTTCCCATCCTCTCATTCGGAGGTCATAGTTGGGGTTTATGTGCACCTATGTCACCAGACAAGGTGAATGAGGCCAAAGTAAAAATGTGCAGAGCAGAGATCAGACTCGTTCGGCCAGGTGTCCCATCAGCAGGGACCTCACTGTCACTGTGGTGACAGTGTGGTGCAGTGGACACAGCCAATACCTGTAGGACCAGAGGGTCACAGGTTAAAATCCCAGCTGGGGCCGCTGCCAACCCAGTCGCCATATTTTACCCACCACGAAGCAGAAATAGTAAAGACACCCCTTTATTGCAGAGAACAGAGGCATCGTGCAAACACCAATATGTTACCAAACACCGCACACACCCCATAACAATGGCCATTACCAACAGCTGATTCCCCCAAATGCAGTCCTGGAGTGGCACACCTAAATCAGGTTATATCCATTTCCCAAGATAAGGACATGTCAGTATGTTGGCGGAAGGGTACAGGTGATGGAGAGGGCAGTGGCTGCTAGTCCCAGCAGACAGTGGCTGAGCCATGTGCAGGCTGCCACATCCACAGCAGCAGACAGGACCTGTTGGATGTACAGTCATGGACTACCCAGGGAACACAGCATACCTGTGGCAACACGGTGGTGCAGTGCACACAGACAGTGTGTGCAAGAACAGAAGGTCACAGGTTCAAAGCCCAGTTATGTCAATGTCCATTCTAGTGAACATTTTTGCCCCCCAACTGTACCGTGACTGTAATGACAAACCTGTAGTGCTGCGAACATACACAAGGTTACTACGCCTATATATTACTACACCGAACACAGACACCAGAAACAGCCGCAGTACCTAGAGCAGAGCCCCCCAAATGCAGCCCTGGAGTGCCACACACCATTCAGGTTCTATGATGCCTCCAATGAAGATGTCTGTGCTGCATAGCTATGCACCACCCCCATGGTATGCAGATGTAGGCCATGCATATGTAGGTGGGACAGCAGGAAAACCCGAACAGTGTTTGACACACCAGGACCTGATCTGGGAACCTCTGCAGTAAAGCAACAGTCAACAGGGCCAGACACACCCACCCACCCACCCATCCACAGGCGCCAGTGGCAAATGCCCCCTCGAGAGCCAGGACATTGGGCCCTGTGTGCATCCCCCAATACTAGCACAGGCATACCCTAGCAATGGCACCCTACACCTGGGTATATGGTATGCACCTATTAGACAGTTCGCATGATTACCAGTAGATATCAAGTCCTACGTCAAGCACAGTTTGCTCATCGAGCCCCATCAGAACAATCAGTCTGATGTCTGCGGGGTGTGCTACAGGTCAGGTCACTGACAGTGTTTACCACCCTGGGGAGCGATGGCAAACAGTAGTGCGGATCATATCCATGCCTGGGCTGTGTCCAGGACTGGTGTGGGGGGCAGGGCTGCTGAACCCCCTCCACAGTAGCAGAATGCTGGCATAGGTGTTGGAGTGTGTGTCTGTCTCTACAGTGTGTGGGGGCTGCAAACACATTACATAGGCCACATGCGCAGCACTGTTGCCAGTATTGGCCAGCAACTGTGCATAATGAGGAGCAAGGTACCATGGGTAGAGCCCAGACATGGTGGCATGGGCAGGCTGTATCTGCACAGCACATAGGGCACCGACTGCGGCATAGTAGTGCCCAGCCACCACCTACACAGACAGGGTGACCGCTGTATGTCCTGCAGGGAGCTCAGTCTCACCCTGACTGTGCAGTGACCACAGCATGGCTAGGCATTCCCATTGTGCTATATTGTAGTTCTGTCAGGTGATATGTATGTGTCTCCCTATGGGGGCCAGTCAGTGACTTATCTGCTGGTTGTGTATGCTGCCATCCCAGTCCAGTTTTGGGTGCATGCAGTTCCAACAGGAACATGCATCATGGACCTACTAGCAGACTGTATGCAGCTGGTATATGTCCAGATGGAGAGCCTGGTGCTGGACAATATCATATAGTGGTGGGGTTCAGCCTAGCCTATACAGCCCTAATGTGTGCATGCTACTGTGCTATGGATATGTAGAGGAGTGTCTGACCCCCAGCAGAACTGGGGGTGATGCCCCTTCCACTGCCATCAGTGCAGGAATGGTGGAGGGAGACTGTGTTTACCACCAGAAGCCCCCTAGTGACCACACCTGACTGATCCAGACAGATATAACCAAGGTGTTTGTGCAGAAACTACCTATCCCACACAGCAACACTGCTGTGGATGTTGCTGTGGACCTGCTGCTTTATGCATCACCTCACCCTCACGGTGAGCACAGTACCCGCAAAATGTGATGGTGTGTAGGTACACTGTTCCAGTAAAACACACGCTCAGACACCCCTACCATGCCTAGCTGCTGTAGGGGTGCACATGTTCAGTTACACCACCAGGCCAAGGTGCTGTGGGTTTGCTTTCCCCATGGTGTGTATCTGTGAAAAGCTGATTTGCATATCAAGTGCATCATGGGTGTGACTTGGCCAAACAAACCCTGAGAACCACTGTGGATGGACTGTGTGGTGAATTGATGTCCCTCTGTAGTCAGTCAGTCACAGAGAAGGAGATACAGATACAGACATAACTGCAACCCACTGTCAAATGCACCGACTGTGGAGCCAGAGGCTGTGGGTACGACCCCACTGTGCTGATACGTAGCAGGGCTGTCAGATGCAATCACTCTCCGAGCAGTGGTGTCTGAAATAAACCATGACCTGAGGTGCCATAGAGAACCAAAGCCAATGGTCTATGCCCAAAGCCCAGAGAGGATATAGTCCAAACGTCAAAGAAAACACATGGAAATGAGCAATGCCATGCTATGCAGTCCCAGAAGTAAACCTCACAACACCCCCACATGTCCCCCAAAGTGAACACTACAGCTAATTAAACTGCGACTCCCTCTGTGGCCCTGTCAACACACATTCCCCTCAATACATCCAAAGAAAAGGTACAGCACATATGTCTGATACAGCTCTATGTCATGGGCACCTCTAGGCAAAGGAAGGTGAATGTATGCAAATGTGAGATGTGTGCAGCAGAAGGGGCTAGGAACCATAAAGCAGACCCTGTAATGAGCAGAGTCCAAACAACTTTACCTAGGAGATGTAGCAGCAGTACTAAACCCTGGGAGCTGCATATGGAGAGCCCCCGCAGGTAAGAATACACATACCCACGCACGCTCTTACGCCCGTAGCAACGCACGCTCTTACGCCCGTAGCAACGCACGTGGCTACGCCCGTAGCAACGCACGTGGCTACGCCCGTAGCAACGCACGTGGCAAGGCATATCTCATTCCACAGACATGGCTTAAATGTCCAGGAAGCCAGCCTTTAACCAGCGTGAGCTCTACCTGCTCACAGAGCTATTCTGCCTCAGGCAGAGGCGCCTATTCCCTGGGTCCTCGAGGAGGCAGAATCTGGGAAGGGTGAGAAGAGCCTGGGAGCGCCTCACCATTCGCTACAACCGCAGCGCAGACAACCCACGTGAGGTAAGTCCATGGGAACAGGCACCCCAACCCAGGATGTGCAGAGGAACACCATGCAACCAAGTCAGCAATCACATATGCACAAATAGGGACTGCAAGGTGTCTCCACATCCAGCTGTGAGTGAGGCCTGTCCCCCCCCCCCCAATATACTCCCCCAGGCCCCACCTCAGGGGCCCTACCCCGTCCTGGTGCTCTGGTATCTGCCCCTGTCTGTGATCAGAGGACCTAGCTATAGCCCCGGGATGCTGCAGGCCCCAAATGAGGGCTCTTCCCAGTCCCCGTGCTATGGTATCTGTCCCTGTCTGTGATTAAATGACATGACTATAGCCCAAGGATGATGCAGGCCCCACATGAGGGCTCCTCCCAGTCCCTGTGCTATGGTATCTGTCCCTGTCTGTGCATACAGGGATGAGCTATAGCCCAAGGATGATGCAGGCCCCAAATGAGGGCTCTTCCCAGTCCCTGTGCTATGGTATCTGTCCCTGTCTGTGCATACAGGGATGAGCTATAGCCCAAGGATGCTGCAGGCCCCAAATGAGGGCTCTTCCCAGTCCCCGTGCTATGGTATCTGTCCCTGTCTGTGATTAAATGACATGCCTATAGCCCAAGGATGATGCAGGCCCCAAATGAGGGCTCCACCCAGTCCCTGTGCTATGGTATCTGTCCCTGTCTGTGCATACAGGGATGAGCTATAGCCCAAGGATGATGCAGGCCCCAAATGAGGGCTCCTCCCAGTCCCTGTGCTATGGTATCTGTCCCTGTCTGTGCATACAGGGATGAGCTATAGCCCAAGGATGATGCAGGCCCCAAATGAGGGCTCCTCCCAGTCCCTGTGCTATGGTATCTGTCCCTGTCTGTGCATACAGAGATGAGCTATAGCCCAAGGATGATGCAAGCCCCAAATGAGGGCTCTTCCCAGTCCCCGTGCTATGGTATCTGTCCCTGTCTGTGATTAAATGACATGACTATAGCCCAAGGATGATGCAGGCCCCAAATGAGGGCTCCTCCCAGTCCCTGTGCTATGGTATCTGTCCCTGTTGGTGAGTAGAGGAAACAGACCACAGCCCCAGGATGCAGTAGGCCTTACCCCAGAGCCCCACCCCTCATCCTGGTGCTGTGTGGAATGCCCCAGTCTGTGATCATAGGGCCTAGCTATGTTGCACACTGAAAAATATATATGTGTTTTGGAAGAGGTCACGAAAGGATGTCTGTCCCCTAATGTCAATATGTGTTGTTACTCCAATAGGTCGAGGATCTCCGTAAGAAGGCGCGGGAGCTGAGGGCGAGATACCCCCGGTTCGTCGAACGTGTACAGAGGGAGCGGATGGCCCAACAGGACGGTGCGTGAGGTGACATGGCCCTGTGTGGCACTGGCTGTCCTGAACACAGGATGTATGTGAATACTGTGGCTGCTGTGTGACTATGCGATGACACTTGTTCCCCTTTCCCACAGCGGATGCACGTGCTGCAGAGGAGCCTGGGGTGCAGGATGCGGGCCACGAGGAGCCGGAGGAAGACAATGGGCAGGAGGTGGTGGCTGGCCCAGTGGCCATGGAGGAGGAGCACGGCACCCCGCAATATGAGGGAGATGCAGCTGACGACGCAGAGGGGGAGGAGGACGCAGAGGGGGGGGGGCCGGGAGAGGAGGGAATGGAGCAGCTTCGGGTGGCTAGGGCGGGGGAGGCGGTGGGGGAGGGGGAGAGGGCAGAGGTGGTGGGAGGGCAGGGGGCGGAGGGGCGGGTACAGGTGGGTTGGGAGGGGAGGGACCCTGCTGTGGGGGGACAGGGGCAGGAGGGGGATGATCCGGGCAACGCGGAGCTGGAGGGGGATGGGGCGGGTGTGGGGAGGGTTGTTCCGTGTGGGCCATGTGCCCATCTGCATGGGCTGTCACAGGGCTATGGGGGTGCCAGCCACCTGCACCATGGTGAGTCCGATGCGTCCCCCCTGGACGTGGACATGGCACACATAGCCGCTGACAGGCGCACTGTGGATGCAGCCACACAGACACGGGGAGACCTGTGTCTGTGTGGCTGCATGTGCAGACTGCGCGTGGCAGCGGCTGTGCGTGCGCATGCACACGCCCAGAGACAGCATGCCCTCATCATGGGGCAGGTCCTGGCGACCCTGACCATGGTGGCTGACCGGCTGCGCTTGCTGGAGGAGCGCGTAGCTGGGGGTGCGCCGGATCAGCCACCATGTGACAGGGGTCCCCGGGGTGTGTAGCGCGTGGATATGCAAAGCACACCCGCCCTGTGACAGCCCATGCAAAGGCCTACCCCACACAGGGAGAGCAGCAGGGCTGCATGAAAGGGATGTTGCCATGATGGCCAATGTCACATCCACCACACACTGTTCAATTTTAAATAAAGTTTTTCATTATTAGCATTACACTGTGCTGTCCAGATGTCCTTCTTTGCTGTGGGTCAGTGGTCTGTGAGCGACACATGAGGGCACACACATGTGTGTCAGTGTACGATACAAAGGGTGTGTGCAGGGTACTGTACACGTGTCATGCATCTAGCAATACTACGGACATGACATGTAGTGCCACACATGTCCCAGAGCACACACATGTAACAGTGCCCAGGGACCAGCAGTGGTGGAACATGCAAGGCTATGTGCAGCATCTGTGATGGGGGGCGCAGTCCAGGGTGGAGGATGGCATGGACACAGCAGGTGGGCTAATGGACACTGAGCGTAGATGTGCACAAGGCTATGGGTGGACAGAGTGGACATGGCCACAAGGTGACATGGGCTGGGCCACATGTTGGGTCCATTACTCGTGTATGTCATGGTGTCGGGGGGGGGGCATTTTGCAAGTGATGCACATGGGGGCTCCACTGCATAAAGGGTGACTCGTGCCATTCGTCTATATATGATACATAGCATGGCACAGAACACAGGACAGCAGCACGGACATTGACCCTTGCAACCACATGGACTGTCCCTCCACACATGTGCCTGTGGGGCATCCCAGGAGGGTCTGGATAGTATGCTATGTGCAAGATGTTAGTGGCACGGGAGGGGACGGACATGTAGTTGGTATGTGAGGAAGGCTAACCGTGTGCTGTTCTGAGCGCTACACTGATGGCTGACCAGAGGCCACAGGGACAGGTATCAGACACAGTAGGATGCGTAACAGAGAGGACTGGCAGTCTGCCTGCCATGCCAAAGGTGCCTTTGGGACTGTCTATGGTCATTGGAGCACGGCGCGTAGACTCAGTAGTGCCTGTCCATGACTGAGGGTATACTGTACCTTTGCTAAAGCTGTGCCCGCAGTCTGGGTAAGTTTATGTGCTGTGCCCTGATCCCTTTGGTGTTTCCCGAGACCTGGATATGTGGAGTCCTATCCTGTTAACATAGGGGATAGCAAGGCATGGTGAGTGGGGCATAGACACCCCATCAATGTACTGTTGCCCTCAGCAACCCATGTCCTCCTACGAGGACCCATTTGATGTCAGACTTATCCATTGTGTGGAAGCAAACTAGGCACATGCCATAACCTTGCTCCACCCACCCACCCACCAGGATATCTGTCCCCCCCCCCCCGTGGGCCCATGTAACGGCCATGCACCATCATGGGTGCACTGTATGTCAACCACCACCACCACTCATCCCGATTCAGAGCCAATGCAACCAGCCCAGATTTGGTGACGGCCCCATCAGGTCATTTCCACCACGCCACTAATAGGCCATTGCCAGAACGTTCCCCCCAACAATCATCCCACTGCACATTTCCAGTCCTGCACCCCCCATCACCCACAGCCCACATGATGCCATGCCCTGTCCCCCTCCATGGCCCATGAGCGCTTGCTGCAAACCCCCAGCCCCCTAGCTCACGGGGAACGGATGAGGCGAACAGATGTTGGCTGCAGCTGCTGGGCAGTGTGTGCCTGCTGGCGTGCGCCCAAGAGCAGGTGGGGCATCCCATGCTGCCCACAGCAGTGTCGGTGGCTACACCATATGTCAAAATAGTTTGCAGCGCCCATGCCCCAGGGTCATGCATGGGTGGGCTGTGCGTGATACAGGCCCCCACAAGAAACATAGGAGACATGACATGTTCTACAGCCGCATGTTCATGCTTTAATTTTCCCCTTCCCCTGCCCCTGCCACGCCTTGCCCGGCCCCTCCCACCCTGCAATGCCGGTGGCTCTGTTGCCGGCACTGCTGCCATTGCTGCTGCTCGCAGTGTTGTTGGTGGAGGTGGCGATGGCGGTGGTGGTGGTGGCGGCACCCCCATTTGTGCAGCTATGGCTTGCATGGTCACAGCCATGCTCTCCGCAGCTGTGGCTACCCTCAGGACCCCCATCAGGACCCTGTACATCATGTTGTAGTGCCTCCATAGGGCACGTCTTTGCCTCCGCTGCTCCCTCAGACACGCACGCAGTAAATGCCGTATACCTGTGAAGATAGCAGGTAGTGCATTGTCGTCATGGAAAGACAGGACTATCAATGCAGACGCATTGAGAGCAGACAACATTTTGGGACTCACCCTCTGCATCCCTGTGTGCCGCTGCGGTGTGTGCCTGCATTTGTTCTATCACCTCGGCCACTGCTGATGGCGCTGCATCCCTGTTTCGTGGTCCTCCCTCTGCCGGCACGTCCCCGTGGTCGTCACTCTTGTCTGTCCCCCCTCCACACGCAGGCGGGGTGATAGTGCCACTGTCATCAACGGGTGTGTTTGGGGGAGCTCCTGCATCCACTTGCAACGGCTCCGGCACTGGATCCATGGGGGCGGCTGTCCAGGGCTGGCTGTCCCCATGCGCATCGGCGGCTGCAGCTATGGCAGCTATGTCACCTGTGGGACAGAGTATCATATAGGTCGGATACAGCATGACTGCCTGTCTGTATGCATCCCACTCCCATAAGAGCACATGTGTGTGGGTGAGCCACATGGGTCCTGGTGGGGGCCCTTTCCCCCTCCCCCATTCCCCAATGCCTAGAGGGGCTGTTGAGAGGGGCCGT
Organism: Ichthyophis bannanicus; assembly: GCA_033557465.1. Classification (NCBI taxonomy): domain Eukaryota; kingdom Metazoa; phylum Chordata; class Amphibia; order Gymnophiona; family Ichthyophiidae; genus Ichthyophis; species Ichthyophis bannanicus. The sequence continues at coordinate 1,055,252,437 of CM066033.1, read as the reverse complement.
TGCCCTGCAACTTCCAGTGACCTCTTCCCCCGTGCATGCTACCACACACCCCATGCAGCCCCCTTACCGCTATCAGCACTGCAAACACAGTCCGTGTTCAACACAGGTACATTGTGCTGCCCTGTCGGCCATGTTGACACATTCGCGGGCGTGCTACCTCCACCAGCCCTGCACCCTCTCCACTGCAAAACATTTACAGCCTCTGCTGGTACTGTGGGGCCTCTTGCTTTGGCACCGCACCCATACACTGTGCTATGGCACTCCCTGCCACACCATGAGCATGCCTCACCCAATGGGTCATGGCTCAGAGGCTGGTTACATGGTTGTGCTGCCCCCAGGGTCCTCAGTTTGCACAATCATGGCACCAGCACCACAGTCCACCCTGGGCCACCCCCACACATGTGCGCTTGCACGCTCTCACTGGTACAGCTCACTCACACACTTACCAGCACCTGGGTGCGCAGTGTCCAGCTCAGGTGGAAGGCCATGTATATATGTAGGGCCGAGTCGCTCTGCCAATCGCCTTTCCAGTTCACTAAGGTTTGCGACCTGTGCTGGGCCGCCTCCAGTGCTTTGGGACCCTCTCCTCTCTCTTGTCAGCTCCTTTCTGATATTGCGTTTGATGTCGCAATACCTCTTGCGTAGGCTCTCTATATCTCTGTGTGGGCCATCTGCGGTTGACACTTGGGCCTGTACCTCGGCCCATGCCTTGGCACGTGTGGCACCAGATGTGGTTGTGCTCTTCTGACCGAAGAGAATTTTCATATCGGTCCAGGATGGCTGACAGGAGGAGGTCATTCTCCTCCTGGCTGAACCTGATGGCTCTCTTGCGATCTTCCTCTGGGAGGGTGGCCCTGCGCCGCTTCCGACCCTGTGCACATGGGGTCTCCTGCATGCCTGATGGGCCTGGCCTCTCCCCATCAGTGCAGTGGGTGTCCATTGCTGGAACCTGCTGTGCTGCTGTAGTCTCCGACGTCTGGCTGGTATGTTCCATTATGAATGTACGCTGAGGAGCGGGCCATTTTGTCCTCCACAGCTTTATATAGGTCTCGTGTAGGTGTGTCTATGAGCGCGTTGCGTGCACGCGTTGCGTGCGCGCGTTCCATGCGCGCGTTCTGTACGCTCTCTCCTCCTGCGCACGCATTGACGTGCGTTACGTGTATGCGTGGTATGCGTCTCTGTGAGATCTTGGCGTCTTCCATATTAGGAAGCGTGTATGCCTCGCGGGACCTTTAAAGTATGCTGCGTCACATGGGGACACGGAGTTTGTTATCGGAATGGCTTTTGTCTGGGGCAATGTGGAGGTACGCGCGGTCCTCCACGCGCTACCCTGAGGGCTTTCGGACCTTGCTGACTACAGGGTGTTGGCTGTGCTGGATGCTTCTGATTGACCAGGTGTGTGTTGTTTGTGTGATTTCTGCTCCCGCCCTGTACCCTATTTCACAGTCACCTGTCCCACATCCTGTGTCTATCATGGCTCAGACTGTGAATGCAGGTGGTGCAGTCATTGCATTGCTGGAGCTAGCTGAGCTGCACTTTCCAGCAGAGGGAGATGTTGGTCCTGGGGCTGAGGCCCTGGGCATGGGTCCTGACCCGATGCAACACAGGCCTGCAGCTGTGGAGGGTCCACATGCGGGTGTGGTGGAACAACGGCGCCGTAGGCGTCCTGAGGGGCGGCCATGCCTGCAACGCCTCTACAGGCCCAGGGCCCTGCTACAGAACATCAGGGAGGACTAGGTGATCTCCCTCTACTGGCTGGACACAGGGGCTATTAGGGAGCTCTATGAGGATCTACGGCCTGACCTCGAGCCCCTGACTGCCCGGTCACATGCTATACCGGGAATGGCCAAGCTCCTTGCTGCCCTACATTTCTTTGCCTCTGGCTGTTTCCAAACCTCAGTGGCCGCAGTGGGTGGAATGAGCCGGCCAACGTTCTCTCGCTGCCTCCACCAGGTACTGCGGGCCATGGTCAGCCGGGTTGGGAATTACATTGCCATTCCCAACAGTAGGCAACATTGGGTGGCCCTGGGACATGCATTCCAGCAGATTGCAGGGATACCACATGTGATGGGTGCAATAGATTGCACACATGTTGCCCTCATCCCGCCACACGACAGGGAGGTTGTGTACCGCAACCGCAAACACTTCCATTCCCTCAATGTGCAGGTTGTCTGTGATGCAGGTATGCGTATCATGAATGTGGTCCTGCATTTCCCAGGGTCAGCCCATGACTCCTATATCCTGCAGAACTCAGCACTCTTGGAATGTTTGAGGCCGGTCAATATGAGGACTGTGTCCTGCTGGGTAGGTATTTCCCACATCCTGTGTTGAGTGACCATATGTGTTTCATGTGGGCACCATTGTCAACTGTTTCCTCTGCATGCATGACATGGTGCTGTTGTGTCCTTGTGCTGACTATTCTGGTGCTGTGACCCCAGCGCGGCCTTGTCACCTGGGCTGTGCTCACATACCTCTGCGCATCAACACCCATCCCCTTGCCTACCATGTGCCTATTCTTGCTCATCTGTGTCACCACGCACCCATGTGGTGTCGTCTCTGCCCTGCCCTAGATCTTTACATTGCTATCAGCCTTTTCCATGGTCAGTCGGAACATGCATGGTGCAAAGGTTTCACATATGTCGGCCTGTGTCTTGTGTCCATCTCATGCCCAATGTGCCATGGGACTGTGCATGTGGCAGCCAGGGGGGGGGGGTTTGGGTTACATGGTGAACAGGACCATAGACAAGCTGTACAGTGTGTATGTGACCTACTGATCCACCTTGTCGTGGGTGGCACGTGTCAGGGTGTATGTGCGAACCTGCTATCACACATGTCTGCTGCATGACTGTTTGCTTTTGCCTGTCTGCGCTGCCACCCCCACCTTGCCAACCCGGGTTGTGGTACACTGACATATCACCTGTGTGCCATATCACATCATGACCCAGCTACCTGCACACCTGACCATCTTTGTAACGGCACGTGTGATCCTGTTCTCCCAGATGCGGTCTCTAGTGCACCACAATTGTGTGCAATGCTGTGCCGTCATATGTGTGTGACCATGTTTCCCTGCTGTCCATTTGTGCATTGCTACATCAGGGTTTCCATAGGTTCTTCTTCTCACATGTGCCTTACTTCCATTTCTGTTTGCAGGTGATGCAGGATATGGGTGTCGCGCCTGGCTGCTGACCCCTGTGCATGTCCCTCGGACAGGTGCAGAGATGCGGTACAATGAGGCCCATGCCTCCAGCCGCTCTGTCATTGAGCGCACCTTTGGCGTTCTCAAAAGTCGCTTCAGGTGTCTGGATAGGACTGGCGGGGCCTTACAGTACGGGCCCTTGACTGTGGCAAAGATCATACTAGCCTGTTGCATCCTACACAACATTGCTCTCAGGCACAATGTTCCAGTCGATATTAATGAGGATCTTGGGGTGGATCCTGTGTGCCCTCCTGCACCTGGCCATGTTGACACACGTGCTGGGATGGTGGCCAGGCAATGTCTGATCGGGGAGCTCTTCTCCTGTAAGTTCAACTTCTGCTGGTGACCTTTATCTGGGTTAACCATGTGTGGACAGGTGTGTCAATTGTGCAGCAGTACCGTGTCGTGTGCCAACATGTCTGATGTGCTTTTGCCTCCCCAGGGTGAGCTCCTGCTTTCCGGGACCCCGGAACATTACTGATCATACTGCCCGATGCTTTGCTACATGTGATGTTTCTGTGTGAACAACTGCAACAGGCAGATGACTCGGGTGAGTTGCAATAGCGTTTTGCATTGCAGTCGCCATGGTGTGACCCATATATGTTGCTTACTCTCCGCTGCTCCTATGGTGCTGCACTACTCTCGGGCCCACTTCCTCATCACCCTTAGGTTCCGTTTGTCACACATGTGGCGGGGCATGTGACAGGCCTGCTGTTTACTGGTACCGCTGCTGCCGTTTGGTCCAGCCACCATCACTCAACTGTTCTGTCAGGCACATGCTCCTCTTACGTTCGCTTCTCCCTGACCACAGCCCATCCACATGGCTCTCCATTGCCCTGTCCCCTTCAGGCCCTTTCTTGTTGCTCCCCTGATATATTGCATTTGGTTTGCACTGCATGATATTTATGGGGTCGTGTATGGACCGCTTCATATGTACCTCCCATCCCACCTGTGGACTGTGATATAGTCTGTGTACCCCTGGTCAGAATGTGAGTTGCATCCTGTTTAGTCTTTGGGGTGCCCTCACCTGGCACACAGCTGTGGTTATGTATGGTTACATGCTGTGGTCCTGTCTACATCCATTTGTGTATGCCTTCTGGAGTTACGGTAGTTATTATTTTCCAGCTACGCTTTCCATCCTAGTGTTCATGGCTTTTCACTCTCTCTGTCCCCATGTCATTATGTCTTTCCGTCACTGGTACCTGTGGTCACGGTAACAGTCACCTATTGCTTTTAGCTCCCCGGCCGCACTTATCATCGTCATCACCGTTGGGTATCTTCCTTTGGTACATCAATCTGCATCAGTGTGATGTGACATGTCCAGTATGTTGCTGTGCACTGACACCCCGTATCCTGCACTGCTACCCTTGTCTGTATTTCATCTCTGTGTTTTTGGCGGGCTTGTGACTGCTCTGCGTGGCGGGGCCACTCCTCTGGCCACCTCCCCCTACACACGATCACACATCTTCTCCACAGCTGCCACACACTTTTGTTCTAGTATACTGGGTGGGCAACACACTTTGTTATGTTGCTTTAGGCAGCAACATGTTTGTCTGTGCTGCTTCATAACACATGGGATATCCACAGGGATGTGGGTCCAGTAACGCACTACTGTCCCTCGGTCAGTCACCTATCCATTTGTCTTTACCGTGGGTTCGGTGTGGTGTTCGTACTATATCTGTCTCTGTTGCACGCAGGTTCTGCAGTCCCTGCAGACACCACTTGGAGTCCCTACGGCACACTGACCGTGTCCCACGTACCCCTTTTGGGGCACCGTGCCACATGGTTCTGTGAGCCAGGGTTCCATCTGACGTCTCCTATCCGTGTGTACCTCATATCTCACTTAGCATTGGGCCACCCTTCTCGGGAGCATACTGGTCATCTTTCTCATACTTCCTCTTGGGCACACTGTTGGGCTACTGTCTTTTCCTGTTATATTGCAGTGCGCACACATTCATTTGACCATTCCTGGGACGGCACTGTTGGGGGTGACTACCCCCTCATATGTTCCTCTCGAATCTGCTGATGTACATGTGCAGTGCACCATGCATGTTTTCGCTTACACCCATATCCTTACCCCCCAGCGGGCACTTTGGATGGTGGCATGACACGCTTTCTTTGCACAGTCTGGGGGTTGTGGGTTGTGGTGGTACAGCCACCTGCATATTCTTTATGCACATATTCATAGTATTTTCGTGTTTCCTTTAGATCTCGCCAGTGGCTTTCGCTTCATGGAACAGGTCTGTGATGTTAATGGGCCTTCTATAATTGGTAATGATCTTGGCCTCGGTCTGGATTGTGCTTGCCATATGCCCTTGCTTGCTGAGACCTTGTTTTGTTTCATTGACGGCCTTTCTTTGTATGTGCATGCCGCAATTGCTGGGGGTCTGATGTGGTGATTTGTAGCGTTGAACAGTTCTGCTCCATGAGCTGGCCACCTCATTTTTGGGACTGTGTACTTTTCACGGACAATTTGCCCGTCTAGCTATTTCATTACCTGTGGGGGCCACAATGTCATAGATTCCAGACCACATATGGAGGAGTTGGTGACCCTTTGCAGGGCATCTTGTAGTTTCACATTACATTGGTGATGACAGCAGCACCACCCTCACAGTGCAGACTCCTCAGGGTGCCTAATCGGAACACCTATGGCATGACCTGTGGGGCTCTCTGTAACACGCCCTGTCGGGTGCACGGGCAGACAGTGCACATTTAACTTTACCCAATGGTGTGACTTGTAGGGTGCCCTATACAGCGCCCTCGGGGTATAGAAACATAGAAACATGATGACAGAAAAAGACCACAAGGCCCATCTAGTCTGTCCTTCCATAACAACAACTACAACAGTCCACTTTTTACCTTTAGAGATCCTCTGTGTTGGTCCCATGCTTTTTTGAATTCAGTTACTGTCCTCATCTCTATAGCCGTGTGAGTGTGTGCTTGCCACCTGAGCCTGTTAGACGTACAGGACAGGCTGCTTCTGCCATCACTATATTGGTGTGTGGGTGCTGTCGCTGATGCCTCCACAGATCCACCTGCCTGTCAGGTACACATTCACATGATACAGGGCCCAGAGTTGGGCAGACATATGCATAGCATGGTAGGGTTCCCTACAGGGGTACGGGGGCATGGCAATTAGGTTCTTACCTGCCTTGTTTCCGGATCTGTTTGAGGTTTGCTTTCCTTCATTACATGATATGAGGATATTTTTGACTATGTACATATCTCAACCACGGGTCTGGATACACATTCACACTGTTTTCTTCTTGTGAGGGCTGAGGCTCTCTGGATTATACGGGCCCTACATAGGGGGGGGGGGCACTTTCTCCCACCTCTCCGGTTGTTTCTCGCCGACAAAAACTGGGGGATATGTATGGCTTCAAAAGTGTACTGACTGGTCATCCACATCACTGACTGTGGATTGCAGAGCGTACTGTTGCAGGCAGCGTTTGTCCTTAGGACCACGGGGGGTTTGAACACACAGACCTTGCACCATCTACCGGTGTCTTACCCATTGTGCTACAGATCTGGCTACCTTAGGGGACACCTTCTATAGATTCTTATGGGGCGCCCTGTTGGGCTACAGTCTGTTGCTACTGTGTGACAGTGACACACACTCATTTCGCCCTCCCGTCACAGGTGGCTGTGTAGGTACATAGCCCTTGCTGTGTTCATCTCTGTGCTGCTGCTCTTCCTGTGCATTGCACCATGGGTATGTTTGCTTTGGGGCAGATCCTAGCCATCACAGTGGGCCATTTGGGTGGTACCCTGCTGCCCTTCAGGTGACAGCCAGGGGGTTGTTCACAACTATGGGGCTGCTGCCCGGTGGTTCCGTCCCAGGCTGTGGGGCCAGTGGTCATGGGCTCATAGCACAGTGGGCTTTTTTTTTCGGCCTGACTGCAGCAATGTATATTTTTTAGGCGCATTGCTGCTGCCAGCAAAACCCCATCAGCATTATGCCACCTTACAGTGCCTCATGGGGCGCCCCATGCGGCACCTTATCTGGCACCCTTTACATTGCCTGCTATGGTGTTCTATAGGTGACATTTTGGTGGGCCTCTGTGGACAGTGCACTTTCTACTGTGGCCTGTGTGGTGCATTATGGGATGCCATCTGTGGCACCTTTGGTTGCACCACTGTGATGGTGTGTTTGCTGGCAACACTACTGGTGGTAAAATATGATACCTTGCCTCCTCATTCCCTACGTTAGGTACTGGGTGATGGCTGGGAGAGCCTTCTGCATTGTGCATATTGGGGAACCCAGGGGATTCGAACCCATGCTGCTTGTCACAGCGGTCAGTGAGCTAACCATTGTGCTACAGCTCTGTTCCTGTGCTTTGTATCTGTACGCTTTTTTGGGTTTAACGCGTGGGGACGCGCCACCGCGCCCTGTTACGCTCGTAAGTTTTTGGAACGCACGTTGCGCGTAACGATGTACCGCCCATGTCCTTATTTGGGGGTTTCCGTCTCTACCGCGGCTCCTAACGCGAATCGCACTAACGCACTTTAGTAAACATACCCCTTAGAGTTTATTCCAGAAGATTATACTAACAAGTATAGATCTACTTCCAGTTGTAGCAGTCCCTTTTGGTAGTCCTTCAAGACTGAGCTTCACAGAGCTCTGGCTGATATATTTATACTTGTGCTTCTCAGGTAAAAGGCTTATCAATTTCCTGGGTGATTCACACAGCCCTTGGTTTGATAGAAGGGGCCTTTTAAATTGCCCCTTTGATCTGCCACTTGATTTTAACACCTATTTAAGGCAACTTTTCAGATATTTTGCCTCCTAATTGGAAGGGCTCTTTGTAGAGGTCACTAGAAACAATTTTATTTTTCTTTCTACTCAGAGATTATTCTGTTTGTATGCTAAGCTATATTCTGATTTGATTTAAGCAAAAAAGCTCTCTAGAAACAAATTTATTTCATTAACTATTTACTCTATTTTACTTTCTAGGTTAAGATAAACTATGATTTGATTTAAATGAAAAGCTCTCTAGAAACAAATTTATTTCAAAATCTATTTACTCTTATTTTATGTTCTATGCTAAGTTATACTCTGTTTTGACTTGAATACAAAGCTCACTGGTGGTACTAAGACCTAACTGACTTAGCAAAAACACTGAATTCTAAAATACACAGCTTTATCAGCTTTAACTCCAAGAAGTCCCTTTTACCCCAAGATTTAGGGGTATGTTTACTAATTGGCAATAGCGGCTTCCATGCAATATCGGAGCCACGGCTCCATTGAATTCAATGGAGCCACGGCTCCGATATCACACGGAAGCCGCTACTGCCGTTTAGTAAACATGCCCCTTAGAGTTTATTCCAGAAGATTATACTCACAAGTATAGATCTACTTCCAGTTATAGCAGTCCCTTTTGGTAGTCCTTAAAATTAATAGATAAAAAACTCTTGTATAGTAAAAGAACTATAGTTAAAAGAATCATAGCTAAAAACTGAAAAACAATAAAGAATAAAAGATAAGAAAATAAAAATAAAACAGAAAACAGAAAACAACACCAGGGCTAGTACATGAAGGGAATTATAAAAATACGGAGTAACCAACATCCACATTAAGTCCATGGGGTGTCATGGGGGTATGTTTACTAAGCAGTCTTAACGTGCGCCCGGCGATAGTGTGCTGGCTGCCATAAAAGGAGTGGGCGTTTCGGTCTTAACGTAGCAAAACGGGATTATTGCGCGCTAACGTGCGCTGCGCACATTATTGGCAAAACGCCGCTAAGCACGTTAATGCGCGGTAATCTTAAGTAGGTGCGCAGACATCTAAATACAGAAATAGAGCTGTAGCACAATGGTTAATATACTGACTGATGGTACAGGGGTCATAAGTTTGATCCCCCAGTGTGCCTAATGCATATGGCTGGCTGAGGCATTAGCTGTTATGTGTAAGTATTGTTTGTTGAGGCATGTTATTTATATTTCCATTAGTGCTGCCAGTAAACACACCCTCACGTGCTGTAACCTAAGGTGCCGCATAAGGCACTCTATAGGGCACATTATAAAGTGCATTGTCCGCCAGGGCACCCTATAATGCGCTTTATAGGACGCTTATAAGGCACCTTATAAGGCGTTGTATAGGGCACCTTTTAAGGCACCTCATAAGGCGCTTTATAGGACACCGTATCAGGCACCTTAGAAGGCGCTTCATAGGGCACCCTATGAAGCACCTTATGGCGACAGGACTCTGAGGGTGTTTTTGCTGGCAGCACTAATGTACATTAAAAATAGACAATGCCTCAGACAGCCCTATCAAATAACCCCACTGTGGGTCTGAACGCATGACCTCTGGCTCCACAGGCAGTGACGTAACCAGTAAGCTACAGCTCTATAGCTGCTAACAAGCCCCTGGCTGGCTGCAGAAGGACTGCACATCACCCCACAAACAATCTGCTGTGGTTACCAGAATAGGGCCAACCCACAATGCAGAAATGTGTACCAGTGCAGGATGTGGGATAGCAGCATGCACAGCAGGGTAGGATGGCATACAGCGGGCCGACACACATAGATGGACAGAAGGATGGTTTACAACGGTGATAAGGGTACAATGTGCTAACAACACAGATCTTCACAGATATGGCTGTCACAGGAATCAAAAGTAGCTGTGCAGCACAGGCAAACAAATCCAAGAGAACAGAGAGAAATCAAACCTATGACCATCAGCACAAGTGTCATTGCACAAACCGGTAGGCCACACTACCAATGTGAACTCATTAGCAAAGGCTGCATACATGAATACTGCAGGGCACCACTGCATAGGCAAACCTCCAACAGTAACCATGAGCAAATGCACATGCAGATATGGTGTGTACAGATCAGATCACAGTCTGTAATTGGGACAACACCCAAAGATATCTATATGCACACACACAATCAAATGCAATGTAGTGGAGATAGCATGCAAAAGAGGAAAGAAACTAAAGCCCAAGGGCGGGAGGGGATGCTCTGTGGAGCATTGGAAAATATGGAACACAACAAGACAGAATCAAACCTGCAAACAGGCGTGCCACAGACCAGCTGAACTGCAGCAATGCCAATCCCCCAGGTGGACCACCATGTAAACCCCATAACGTAAGAGACATATGTAACAGCCAATATGTTAGGAATAGGCAGAACAGAGGGCACACCTTGGGAGACAGTGAAGAGATGGAAGTGTGTGTGCATAGGTGATGAAGCTGCAGGTCCCAAATGGTCATGTTATCACAGCAGAATAAGTTGACAAAAGAAACCCATGTGGGGATCAAACCTGCAACCTATGGTGTCATAACACAAATCCATAACCACTATCCCAAACAACCACTATGACCATAGTTGCAAAATAGTACCCCAAAGGGAAGGTGTATATGGGAACCTGCAACATCCAGTGATGTGGGAAACGCCTGGAAGATAGACAGCTGGCACAGTACAAGGATGTGAGCACAGGTGGGCCATGGATATGACCAGGAAAAGCATCAAATACAAGTGTCAGTGTGAGGAAGCAGCAGCTGAGACAAATGTATGTCAAACACATATCTTTATTTCAGTTATTCATGACAAATAGTATAGATACCGCCATCATAATACCCAGTTGAGTAGATCCCAGGTGAAAGACCAAAGAAACATTTAGCAGGGCAGCAACCCACATCCTACGTAAAGGTCACTGGCATGTCTACAAATGAGGGGCAGGAGAGATAATGTGCGTCAGGTGCATGGTGGGCAGTATGCATTTGGCCCACACACACCACGTGCTGCTGCACACCTCATATGTGTAACTAACATATGAGTGCATGTAGACAGTAGGCGGTGCATGATGAGGACCCAACACACAGAAATCATTATCTGTACCTAAAAACATATCTATCTGGCAACATAGGAGACACACAAATGAAAACAGCATATGTTGTTAAAATGTTGACAGTTTATAAACACATGTGGAAGTATATGTTACAGCTGCCACATAATGCCTCATGTAGGAATCAAAGCTGCAACAATGTACCTATAAACTATGGTCAAATGCACAATGAGGAAATGGCAACAGGTAGCAGAGGCACGTGAACCCAGAAACCAATACAAAGAAGCAACCTGCAGAAACTTGCAGAGATAACACTATGCAGAAGGTCCCCTGCACTGGTTGGTGTGGCTACAGTGTCTGTACACATGTGTCACGGCACATGGAATGCACAATTGCAGGAAGACAATGGACACTCACACTGCAACAGTCCAAATATAATGTAGCACTGTGAATGTCCGTACCCCAGGGGGGAAATAGGAGTGTGCACAGATGCAATGTAAGGTTCTCATATACATGTTTAGCGTCACGTCTGTACAGTAAGCAAACCCAAAATACAGTATATACGCTCATAGAGATGGAAAGTGACGTCAAACATTGTACAGTAAACCACACAGAAGCCATATTGCCACATGCTGCGTTTCCACAACAAGGTCAGTCATATGCACGTGCACCCTGTATGTCTCAACATGATATAGTGCTGCCACACATGCACAGAAACACCCTTGGTGAGTGACAACATCAATCTAAGCTGTTGGGGAGCAGCAAAGCATTTCCGTGGCAAAAACTGTACCATGTCAAAGTGGAGAGTAGGTGGATATGGACAACAGGACCTCTCCATTGCTCCCCCTATGCCACACGCATGGCTGTATGCTTGTGGTGAACCAAACAGATGAGCATTTCCTGTGGTCCATGTCACACACATGGCCAAAACACAACATATGAGGAATGTACAACATACAGCAACAATGTAAGTCCTTGTTGCGCACGTGGGGACCAGTACACAGTGTCCAAAGTGCAAAGCGTGTCTGCAATCCAACAACTCAGGTCAAAACTGTCCTTGAATCCCTGGGCATGCATGGTCAAGTGTCACTTCCCAATATGCCAGAGTATTGGAAAGGTCATGTGTGTCTCCTGCGATGAACACGACACCCAGCAAGAGCATGGCACCAACAGTATGTAGGACAGGTCTGTCAGGGTCAAAGTCACACTCCAAAAGTAATACTGTCCATCCTAGGCATGTGTCCCACTCGCAGAGGTCAAACATCCTATGGCACCATTTCCCAGGGATAGTTCCATGGTGGTGTGTCCCCCAACAGGTGGTGATGGTGACGCCGGATGCACTGTAGGAGACGTGGCTGGTTTGACCACTGCCCTGTGTCAGAAGAGGATAAATAATGTATTGGTATGCTGCTTGCAACATCAGCACAAATTGCAGAGAGTGAAACATGACAATGCGCATAATAAAACGTCACACAGGCAAACATTACATGATCACAACACAGAACACACTGCATGTTGGTCACATTTTGGATATGGAACTGCAGACGCGGCTGTCACATGGATATGTTAATGTCCATGTCCATGGTCATGTTACAAAGGCGTTTCACAGCTACACCCCATGTGCATCAGTGTTTGTGAACACAGAGCCAACATGAAATATATATGAAACAAACCGTAAATCATCAACATGTAAAGGCTGATGTCATTCCCCAAAACAAAAGGTCAAACCTACCATGTGCATCTAACAAGTGTATGTCCTGGATCCCCTGAGTCACCCAAGGCCACAACGCATCATAGTGAAGGGAGATGATGCCATCAAACTGTGTAGAAGCACCATGTCACTCTGTCAAGCCTCTGTTGATGCATGTTCACATTATGGCGATATCTGTAATACAAAAATGCTGTTTACCAGTTGTATGTCACAACACAGGACACAGTGCTGCTCACCACACCCAAAACATGTCAACAATGTTCACAGGGTAAACATCAGTAAGGTGGAGATAGGACAGTCACCACCGCCCCCCCAGGTGTACAGACCCCTCACACCACATGATAATGTAAAATGCCTGCACACTGTACAATCATACAGCCAACCCAAAAAAACACACCCACACAGTATGCTAAGGTGAGCGTGTCAGCAGTAGCATACGGCTGGTATCTGCATGATTGGAGAGTGGTGCACCTAAAGGCCATGTGAAATACAATGATACACTGGTGTTGACTGATGGTACAGTGTCGGGGAAGGGTGTACGTGTAGCCCACCACCAAAACACCTAGGACCCCCACACACATACAGCTTTGTTGGACGTGTCACAGAGAAAGTGGTGCAGATGACAAACTGGACAGGAACACATGGGGATATGTGCGCCAGCAACAAGATAGAGGTTATGGTGTTGCAGGGAAAAGAGGTGACCCACAACATATGTACAATATGACACATCACTGAGGACATGTGTTTCCCCTGACTGTCGTCACAGACAATGTAGCAGTAGGAACATCTACCCCAGACCTCTACATGTTGGATGACCTACAGTCACCTGCCAATGCATCACAGCATCAGGAGCTCCAACAGGTATGTCCTGTGGTTTGGGAAACACAAGGGAAACATACATATGTCATGTTCCAGCTGTGCAACACACACTGCACCTTCTGGGCCACAGCTCCCAGATCCCCCAAGATCCGTTACAGACTGAGTGTTCACCATCACACTGTACAGATTTCTGCAAAACTACAAGGGTCTGTACTGTGCCTGTCCCCTCCCATACCTCTGTGTTGCTGTACAAAATGATGAGCAGAAGTGTTTGATCACTACTGTGTCCCTGCATCACTCCAATGCTGCAGTAATATCCTGTGTCCCCCATACCTCACCCAATGTCCCGCACTGTGTGCCCTGGTGTCTCAATGCCGTCAGCTACCCTGCTGTCAATTCCTGTAACACACAGAACTATGCAGGGGCACCTCCCCATCCTGTGACAATAGACATGTCCGTGGTGTGTATATCTCATACCTTTACTGACATTAACAGCTGTGTGATGATGCGTTGCAAATATATGTCTGTTGCAACGGCAGAGGTATGTCTGCCAAACAACACCCCAATGTGTGTTTGTGACCGTAACATGATGGCTGTATGTCACCCTACTGTGTGACACACATAATGGCAAAGCATGGATAGCCTACATGTCCACCTAACCCCCCCATCAGAGCCTCCATATGTGTGTGGACATAACTCTCCCTCTCTAGGGTCCGCAATGTAGCTGTTGTCTTGGTCCACACTCTCCTCCTCTGTACACCTGACCAGCTTGTATGTGAGTGTTGTGGTATATGACTAGATGTGATCAGACAGATTTGCCATGTGCCCCCTGAAAATACCACTAAGACCCAATTCCACCCCCATATTTAGCCCTCAGCATGCCTACTGTAACCCACACCTTTTCTGATCTGGCCTGAATAATCTCTGTTAGTGTGTAAATATGCAACACTGCACTGCATGGCTATTCAACAACTGAGCACGATTCCACGTGCAACAAGGACCCAGTAAGAAACGTGGAATGCAACAAAAAGACGTGATATAAAATACTTTAATTTCTTTATTCCAGTCCAGCCACCGGCCTGACACTGGCCGTGTTTCGCAAAAACCTTCCTCAGGGGCAAATGATGGCTAAAATACATAAAAAATATATGTAAAAACAAAAGATTTTTTTAAAAAAAATGTGTATAAAGATTAAGAGAATCACATTAATACAATTGAATAAAATACATTCCCAAATGATAAAATCATGCAATCAATATTATGACTGAGCCATAGATAATACATATGAACAAATAAATATATAAAAAACAAATAAATAACTAAAATATTAAACTTACTACAATTTAATATAAAATGTTCTGAACTAGTAGGTTTTATCGGCAAATCTGTGACTGAGCCATAAAGCATACATATAAACAAATAAATATGTGAAATATTAAAATACTAGGGGTGCCACAAATTCAAATTCATTATTAAATACATAAACAATAAAAATAATAATAATAATATTAATAATAATAATAATGAAAATTGTATAATAGTGATACAAGAAAGTAAAATTAAAAACGAAAAATCAACGCTTCAAAGGATGTGACCATTCATAAGAACAAAACGACATACAGGTATGTTTCGTTTTGTTCTTATGAATGGTCACATGGCCTGCTCTCCCACTGTCAATGCCTTACCACATGCCTCCCACCTTGCTGCACTCAAAGTATCAAAACTAACAATGTGTGGCTGCACATTAGCCCCTATCGAATGCAGCCACAAACCAGGTATGTCAGCCTACCCCCTCCCACAAGCCATAACCCCCCCCCCCCACATAACGCACGTCCTCCTGCTGTAGTGCCCTGCCCACATCTAATGTGTATCAGGCATGAGTTGATATAAAGCTGGTATGGCTAGCCAGTCTCAGTTACATGTCGGTGCAGTGCTGCATTTTACTGATATCATAATACAAATGGTAACTAGTATTAGCAGTACACACATATCCCTACAAATGTAGGTGCAAACATATGCAGTACTTACATGAGAAGAGCTCCGCAATCAGCTGCCGCCTGACTGCTGTGCCCTCACGTGTGTCACCACAGGCACGCGCAGGGGGGCACGTAGGGTCATCCTCCAGGCCCTCATTAATATCAACAGGGATATGGTGCCTGAGAGCAATGTTGTGCAGGATGCAACAGGCTATAATGATCTCTGCCACAGTCTGTGGTTTGTATTGTAATGCCCCGCCTGTCCTATTCAGACACCTGAAGTGACTCTTCAATACGCCAAAGGTGCGCTCTATGATGGAGCGGCTGGTGACATAGGCCTCATTGTACCTCCACTCTGCACATGTCCATTGTTGATGCACAGGGGTAAGCAACCAGGGGCGACACCCATATCCTGCATCACCTGCAAAATAAAAATGTGCAATGTTAAATCAGGAGCCCATGTCCACCCAAATGGACACAGGTATATACGTGCAAAACAAATGCATAACACATCGAGACATAAACATATTACAGCACATGATGGGACATCACAACTATGCACCGGGGTGTGAAGGACAGACACACACGACAAGGGTTAGGTGTACAGCTTGGAAACAACATAACCTGTAACCACGACACAAATGCTAGCATCCATTTAACTACCAGCACAAAGCTACATAGCAAGGTGGAGTTGGAGGTCCTCCCCCCCTGATATCACACACAGACAGATGACATACCCACACAACGAGAGGTACACCTCCAAGACAGACATTTGCACATATGGTTAGACACATGAACATCATGTGTACATCAGAAATGATAGGTACACACCCAGCAATAGGCAGTCCACATACTGTCCTGCCTCAAATTGAGTGAAAAGTGCCGAGTGATGCAGGATATAGGAGTCATGGGTGGACCCTGCAAACCTGGGAACCGCATTCAGAATATGCATATTTGCATCACATACAACCTGAACATTCAGGGAATGATAGTGTTTGCGGTTGCAGAATACCACCTCCCTGTCTCTAGGCGGGACCAGGGCAACATGTGTGCAATCAATAGCTCCCATCATGTGTGGTATCCCGGCTAATGCCTCAAAGGCCTGGTTCAGGGTCCCCCACTGTTGCCTAGTGTGGGGAAGGGCTATGTAATTCCCCACCCGGCTGACCATGGTACACAGTACCTGGTGGAGACACCGTGAGAAGGTGGGGTGGCTCATGCCACCTACTGTGGCCACAGATGACTGGAAACAGCCAGAGGCGAAGAAATGTAGGGCACCAAGGAACTTGGCATGTGACCGACCAGTCAGGGGCTCGAGGTCAGGTCTTAGATCCTCGTAAAGCTCCCTAATAGCCCCGTGCTCAGGCGGTAGAGGGAGATGACCTGGTCCTCACACATGCCCTGGAGCTGGGCCCTGGGCCTGTAGAGGAGAGGCTGGCGAGCCTGCACCTCTGCGCGCCTCCTGCCCCATGCGGGTACAGCCCCTGCCTGGCCTTCCCCCACAGCTGCAGGTCTGTGTTGCAGCGGGTCTACACCCATGCCCTGTGCCGCAGCCCCATCAACACCATCTCCCCCATCTGGCAACCGCAGCCCCTCCTCACCTCCCTCTGCAACCACAGCAACCACGAAGGCTGCCATACACACAACCAGTACAACCTCTCAATGACACTCAGACACTGACACACACCTCACTAACCAAGACACACAGCACACACGCACACACAGCCAGACACACAATTCAAACCATACTCACAAACACAGCCACTACACACAAAAAACCTTCCTCTGACACTCCTCAACCTTTACTATCATGGCACCGACTTTCTCACTCTCTAGCACAAACCCCTCAATGTGTCCCAGGTGTGCAGGTGTATTTAAGGGGTATAGTTATGTTGCGCGTGTTGTGCATGCGCAGACATGCGAGCGTGCCAGGTGCGCACGTTGTGCACGTGCTGCAGGGAACAGAAGGTGCGTGCGCGTGACATTATTACACATGCGCTGTACATACGCATTAGACTTGCACGTGCGCCACGCCCCATGCGCACAGCACATGTGTCCTGCACACGCACCCTCAGCGTCTGCGTGGCGCATATGCAACATGCGCAGCTGACGCAGGCACGCAAATGCGCATGTGCAACGCGCGTTAACCAAGGAAACCTATGAATACACGTGAACACCTGGGTCACTTTGAGGGGTTTGTGTAGGAGAAAGAGAGAGAGGAGAGAGAGAGAAGGTGAGACAGTGTTTGGAGAAGGTGCAAGGTGTAGGTGGTAATGTTAGTGAGTATTGGTGGTGTATAGAGTGAGAGGCTGTTGGAGAGTGCAGAGGCAGGTGGGGAGGTGTGTGGCTAGGCAGAGGAGGAAGAGAGAAGGGGAGGCAAGCAGCAGGTGAGGGAGACAGGAGAGGTGAGGAGCAGACAGCAGGGAGAGGAGGGGGCGGCAAGTAGGTGAGAGGCGGAGTACAGGGGGTCAGGAGAAGCGATGGGTGAGAGGGAGGGAGAGGGAGGAGAGCATAGGGCAATGGTGCAACAGTACATGGCTGTGGTGGAGGAGGGGCCGCCACCTACTCAGCAGGGAGGGAGTGGTGGGCCTGGAGTGGTGGCAGCAGGCACATCAGGTGGGTCCCAGCCCACACAGGGCCCCCCCACTGCCAAGAGAAAGCGGGTACCATTGCCAGCTACTGAGAGGAGGAGGGCTATTCAGTTCAGCCCCCAGGAGAATCATATCCTGCTGTCCACTGTTCTTGAAAACTACGAGGTCCTCTATGGGCGGCTCAGCAGCACCACCACAGTGGCCACGCACACAGAGGTGTGGGGGGAGGTGCAGGACACTGTGACAGGAGCAGGGGGGCCACCCAGGGACTTTGAGAGCCTCAGAAAGCGCTTCAACGACATAAAACGTGCTGTTAGAGCACATATGGTTGCCGAAAGGCAACATGCCATGGGCACAGGTGGGGAGGCCCCTTCACACCAAGCCTCACACCCCTGGAGCAGGAGCTGGCCGCCCGGCTGGGGTCAATATACCTGCAGGGACTACCAGAGGCCCTGGACACCGCCCATCCCCGGGCAGGTATGTATGCAACGTACACCTTGGTACACACAACCCATCCCTGCAATGCCCTTTGTCTATGCGTCAGCCATCTGCTTGTGACGTCTCTTACCTGTTTCTGCATCTTAAGCATTTGTCTATGCCGGTGGCACATGGGTGTGCTATACACTAACACACCCCTCATAATTCACAGGTCTGTGTCCTCTTCTCACATGGGTTTCTAACAACAACTCTTTATATACCTGCTCTACACATGTCTCCTCACCCCTGCTACAAACCTCCACCCACACCTGTTATTGCTCTGTCCGTTAAGATTTGAAGGGCCGCTGAACAGGGAATGTTTTATTGTCATACTATCGTCACAGTGATGCGTGTGCTTGGCGGTGCCCTATAGTCGCCTAGTAGTAGTAGTTTGAGGTGTAGTAGTATCTAGGCAGCACACGTACAGGGCACCCCCAAACACACATTCAATGTGGGGTGGATGTACTACACACGTGTACATAGATGGACTGTGCAAAATTATCTGTGCTGTGTATGCTTTACCACAACCCAGGTGACTACACCCTCAGGGAGGCACCTCAGGAGGAGGATGTGGCTGGGCCTCAGAGCGGGGAGGAACCTGAGGCTGCGGTATCGAGGGACATGCCAAGTGAAGGGGACCAGACACCAGCAAGCTATGAGGTGCCAGAGGCACAGGACACTGGCACCGATGAATGTGTCACATTGGGGAACACTGCCAGCACTGCCCAGGCTGGAGCGGCTTCTGAAATGGAGGACAGCCACCTCCCCATGCAGGCGGCAGGGCTATCACGCGCAACACCCACATCCATGCCCACGATACTTGCGGAGCTGTGGGCCCACAGTGCCTCAGCACAGTGCGATGCCGAAGGTGGGTAACATCATACACACCAATACCCATGTGTGTGCTGCCAACATCCACAAGGGGAATGGATGGTGACAACATAGCGGATTGTTCAAAATGTTGGGGGATGGGTGGTATGTGCCAGGTGTCTCCCACCCTCCTGTTGGATGGTTTGTCATGTGTCAGCATGTTTGAGGGGCTCCGACACACACATACTGTGCACGGCCATATAGCCCAGGTGATCAGACAGCGTGATACACTGATAACAGGCCACCCATACACCCTGCCCGACACACACCCCTCCATGGGTACTTTTATGCAGCATAGTCTGTCAACATGTTTTGCACTGTGCACCAGCTTTGTATAGAGCAGGGAACTGCAGATATATGTATGTGCGTGCAATGACCCCTCATGTCATCTGACTTATCACAGACAACCAGTGTGCAGAGCAGGCAGTGACAGCTTAACCTGCCAGACTGGCATGTGTGCGATCTGTGATCTCCATGACCCGTCCTCATGACCCCTTCCAGCCATGGAAATGGCTCATGGAACACACAAGTCTAACCATGGCCATGCGTTGCTAGTTGTGGCATGCATGACTGTTCTGCAGACGGATCTGGTGGGATATGCCTGACATGTGCATGTGTGATGGTTGGCTACTAGAGAGGTATCTTACATATCACCTTGTGTCCCACCCACAGGCACTCGAGAGGCTCTGTTGCAGATACACCTGGATCTGGTGGCCAACACCCACGAGCTACAACAGCTGCATGCAACAACTGCAGGGGCGCTCCTCAGAATTGCGGCCACCCTGGAGGCCATGGCGGCTCGGACGCAGCAGCCAGCACCGGCACCGGAGGCTGCAGCACCTGAGCCCCCACAGAGGGGTGGGTTGGGTCATGGGCAGGGTGGGCAGCATGGGTGACCACGCAGGAGGTGAGGGGGAAGATTAAAACATCATGAATGTATACATCCTATGTGTTTGTTTCCAATGTGTGGCACTCTGGTTCCTTACGTAGCCTGCACCGCATGTTATCTCCCTGCACACATGAGCCATACCCATGCCCCTCAGTGGTGGGGTGTCTGTACTGTCCGTTCTCAGTGCACAGAGGTCATTGCATGCCCTGTGTGTTGTGTGCTGTGGCAGGTTCCAAGCGCCAGGGCCTCAGCGTCGGGGTATTCCCACCCTCCCCTGTTGCACAGAGCGAATGTCATGATGGTACATTTCTGGTGTTATGATTCCCCACCCCACATACCCCCCAACATTGGACACACATTTGCGACCATTTTCGCTGCCCGCATCACGGCCTACGTGGCTGCCCTCCCACATAGGCTCGCATGCGGCACAGGCAGACAAGGGTGGCTTGCGTAGGTTGGCTGCTCATCCATTGCACACACTTATAGTCTCCCACTGGTCATCCCTGTGACACGCATAGTCCCAGACCACCCTCAACAGGTATTCCCCTGAGCAGCTCCTGGGTTCAGCAGTACACCCTGCCCTCCGTGCAAACAAATTGCTGTTTGCTGCTTCCGCTATTGACACACAAGCATGGTACATCAAATATGGTTCCCAAACATTGCACACAGCATGCAAGTGACTAGATATTGTAGGACATGCTCATCATTGCCACATCTCAGGGTCAACCTTGGACTCACGTGCCTACGCACATGGCCAGCCCCCACAACTGTGTGTGGAGACGGACCATGTTGGATACCCAAGCCTACCTTGCATACACATACCTGTCAACACACATGTCCCATGCTTACGTCCATAGTCTGTCTGTAAGGGCAACCCATGACCTCTGTGATGTATTTCAAAAACTGTATTTACAAACTTTTTTGAACTCAACATGAGCATATTGACATTAGTACATTGTAACATATGTCGTGCCATACTGGGCAAAACAGGATCACTCCCACCCAGTGTTGTGAGTATGTCCACGTCATCAGGACCCAGCTGTCTTGTGGGGTCATGGAGGACAGGACAGCACACGGCACGTGTGTGGGCACCCCAGGGGCCATCAAACGCTCCTGGGACGCCCATCAGTGGATGGCTGTTGAGATGCAGCGTCCCTACCCACCACACGCTGCATCTCGACGGCCATCCACTGAATGGACCCTGCCAGCACCAGCATGGTGCGTTCAAGGGCCCCCAGGCATTGCACCACGCCATCCATTGTCACAGACAGGTCATGTACACACCTACCACCGCATACACACATGGTACCAGGTGTGTATGTGGTGGAGTGTGCATGGGCCCTGTCTGTGGCAATGGGTGGCACAGCCACAACCACACGGGCACAATTCCCACACACATGCGGGTACAGGCAGGGACCCACAGTGTCATGTGCTGTCCTGTGCTCCACCCATCCCTCCCCACCCTCAGAAACACCTACCTCCCCCTCCCCCACTGGCACCTCCCACCCACCCTCAGCACCCTCCACACTCCCCTCCTCCCCCTCCCTCCCCGACATGGCCCACATGCACTCACCCTCCCCTCCCACCACACCCTTCACCCCCTCCATTCCCCCATTGGCCCCGTCTGACTCAGGGGCCTCCGCTGCCTCCTCCCCTGGCACCTCCTCCACATCCTCCACCACCTCCATTGCCCCTCCTCCTCCTCCATCGCCACCGCCGCCGCTGCCGCTGCCACCGCCACCGCCACCACAGAATCCTCCTCCTCCTCCTCCTTGCCCATGGTTTGTCATTGGTGCGTGGGCCGTGTGACAGCATGTGTGGCTGTTGTTATGCCCTCAGCAGCGGGTTCCTCCTCTGTGGGGGATTACAGTCATTAGCACACTCGAATGTGCGGCACATGACACATATAAATAGTTTGGCCACGCACAGGCTGGTGGGCCACTGTGACATTGTCTACTGAGCTGCAGAGGTTGTGGCCCTCACCTCCCCGTTGGGACAATGCCCGCCTTCTCAGCCTGTCGAGCACCTCAGGGCATCTGAGCCGCATCTCCCTGCCCTTCTTGCGTATGTCCTCTACCTGGGGGGGAAAGCAATGGGAGGGTGCATTACTGACCATGTCTCCCTGGTGGGTGGTAACACATATCACACATCTCAGTACACAGCATCGCGCTGCTCCTGCTCCTCTGCTCACTGTGTCCTGTACTAACAGTTGCTAGTGCCACCATATGTGTGGCTGTGGGTAGGCCCATGTGTCCAGGGACACATATGTGTCCTGTGCATAACAACCTAGACACACCATACCCTGTCCCTATACTCTCATTGCATGACATGGCAGCAACATGTCACGTGTGACCTGGCCAAACTGGTGTTTGCGGGAGGACCTCGCCAACCCCCTGTGTGGTCAGGCAAACACATGTGTATTTGCCTGGCCTAACCATATCAGCCAACACACCTGTCATAGCACCATGATATGCAGACATGCATTGGTGATGTTCCCTAACATACAGTGGAAGGTGGGTGGCTGAGTGCGCCATTCCAGGCACCACTGACATGACACCTGCCATTACACTGTACCTCTATGGTCACAACTGGGTTTTCCTGTGATCAGGGCAGTTGTGGCTGACTACCACAGGGGCATGGCCCGCCACATCTTGCTGGCTTATGAACATCTGTGTGTCTATCTGGGCTTGTGACAGAGCTGTGCAACCACAACAGGTGCATGTACCCTCACACCAACATATATATACTGTCGTTCCTAGAGTGAGATACATCATATCTTCACAACTCCTACTCAACAGAACCACAAGATACTATTGCTCATTGTACCATATTTGCTATAGTTCACCATTCATGTATATATATCTCCCTTAATCATATGTTTTCAGTGAAACATTACTGCACAGCAGGTCTCTGTAGCCTGTGGCTAACATCACGCATACAACAGACTAAATGGTCGAACTGCACAAGCCCTTAGAACATCAATGACCTTCAGTGCAGATCCCACCAAGCCACCCAAACACAATCAATGCAACAGCACTTAACCTGCAGTAACATTATTTGCGGCTCTTATGATGGCTATCCTGCTTCCCATTCCATGACACATCAACGCAGAGCCAGAGGTGTTTCACATACATCCTTGCGTCATCAGGGGAAAAGCACCTGTCCAACAGGAGATATACCCAAAATGACATCCACCATTCCCTGGCTCTTTGCCATGCAAACGTTGGATAGGGGTGAGTACGGGGCATGAGTTGGGTGTCCTGGATTGTGCTGTTTGTCTGCACATATTGTGAGAGTCATGTGGGTTATATGTTTAGATGGACAGTTGCTTTACCCCTGGTGATGCAGGCATGCTTGAAAATATGCTCCTTTGTCCTGAGTTGAGGCATTGGGGAATGTGAGGCAGGACAGCCACCCTTTGGGCCACAAAGCATAGTCTGGCCACTTAGGTGCTGTCCCATTGATTGGGTTGGGATGTCTTGTCGGGATGTGCACGGAAGGTCATTGCTGTTATACGGCCATGTGCATTAAAACAGTTTAGTCTGTGGTATGCGTTTTGTAGGCCCATGGTTACTGAGACCTTCATAGCAGTATTGTGTCTCTGAAAACATATTATGAACATACATATATGTACTCAGATTGTCAAAGCCACTGAATATGGAGAAATTTGAAACATGACCTCTTGGGTTTGTGGAGTGGGCAGTGTGAGATCCTGTACCCTTACACCTGCATCTATAATGTTCCTAGGCAATCTGTTGTGGCCCCCCTGGGGAGTGACCAGATATGTGACCACAAACTGGGTACACAGCAATGACATATGGATGTGTTTCACACCTTCGTAATCAGGTCCCATGGCTCCTGTGGGTGGGCTGCTTTACAGCACATCCACAGCTGCATCTACCATACAATCAGGATACAGAACGGACATGTGTCATGCGGCCTGGGCCACAGGGGAATAGGGCATATGCGTGTCCAAACACAGCATCACCTACCACAATATCTGGATGCCATACCCACCTTTGCAATCTGGTATCATGCCCGCTGGGGGCTGGGTGTCTTAGCACACATCATCTGCAACATACACCATATCAGCAGGATGACTAACAGGACACTTTCAGCAAGTCTCCGGACTACTGGGGATAGGATACATTATATGATGTCAACAGCAGCATACACCATATCACCGGGGTGACTGGGAACCCACTTTGATGGTCTCTCAGGACTCCTGGGGATAGGGAAGATGTTTTAAACTGCATAGGCACACACAACCATGTTACCAGGGTGACTGGGAACCCACTTTGATGGGCTCTCAGGACTCGTGGGGATAGGGAAGATGTTTTAAACTGCATAGGCACACTCAACCATATCAACAGGGTGACTGGGAACCCACTTTGATGGGCTCTCAGGACTCCTGGGGATAGGGAGGATGTTTTAAACTGCATAGGCACACACAACCATATCACCAGGGTGACTGGGCACCCACTTTGATGGGCTCTCAGGACTCCTGGGGATAGGGAAGATGTTTTAAACTGCATAGGCACACTCAACCATGTCACCAGGGTGACTGAGAACCCACTTTGATGGGCTCTCAGGACTCCTGGGGATAGGGAAGATGTTTTAAACTGCATAGGCACACACAACCATATCACCAGGATGACTCGGAACCCACTTTGATGGTCTCTCAGGACTCCTGGGGATAGGGAAGATGTTTTAAACTGCATAGGCACACTCTACCATATCACCAGGGTGACTGGGAACCCACTTTGATGGGCTCTCAGGACTCCTGGGGGATAGGGAGGATGTTTTAAACTGCATAGGCACACACAACCATGTCACCAGGGTGACTGGGAACCCACTTTGATGGGCTCTCAGGACTCCTGGGGATAGGGAAGATGTTTTAAACTGCATAGGCACACTCAACCATATCAACAGGGTGACTGGGAACCCACTTTGATGGGCAGGACTCCTGGGGATAGGGAGGATGTTTTAAACTGCATAGGCACACACAACCATATCACCAGGGTGACTGGGCACCCACTTTGATGGGCTCTCAGGACTCCTGGGGATAGGGAAGATGTTTTAAACTGCATAGGCACACTCAACCATGTCACCAGGGTGACTGAGAACCCACTTTGATGGGCTCTCAGGACTCCTGGGGATAGGGAAGATGTTTTAAACTGCATAGGCACACACAACCATATCACCAGGATGACTCGGAACCCACTTTGATGGTCTCTCATGACTCCTGGGGATAGGGAAGATGTTTTAAACTGCATAGGCACACTCAACCATATCACCAGGGTGACTGGGAACCCACTTTGATGGGCTCTCAGGACTCCTGGGGGATAGGGAGGATGTTTTAAACTGCATAGGCACACACAACCATGTCACCAGGGTGACTGGGAATCCACTTTGATGGGCTCTCAGGACCCCTGGGGATAGGGAAGATGTTTTAAACTGCATAGGCACACACAACCATATCACCAGGGTGACTGGGCATCCACTTTGATGGACTCTCAGGACTCCTGGGGATAGGGAAGATGTTTTAAACTGCATAGGCACACTCAACCATGTCACCAGGGTGACTGAGAACCCACTTTGATGGGCTCTCAGGACTCCTGGGGATAGGGAAGATGTTTTAAACTGCATAGGCACACACAACCATATCACCAGGATTACTCGGAACCCACTTTGATGGGCTCTCAGGACTCCTGGGGATAGGGGGAATTGGAAAACAGCAACAGCGGCATTACCATACCACCAGGGGGGCTGGGGACCCACATTAATGGGCTCTCAGGGCAACTGGGGGTAGGGGGAATTAGAAAACAGCAACAGCGGCATAATCCATACCACCAGG
Source organism: Ichthyophis bannanicus (assembly GCA_033557465.1). Lineage (NCBI taxonomy): Eukaryota > Metazoa > Chordata > Amphibia > Gymnophiona > Ichthyophiidae > Ichthyophis > Ichthyophis bannanicus. Next base: position 1,055,226,262 of record CM066033.1, on the reverse strand, counting down.
AGGGCTGGGGACCCACTTTAATGGACTCTCAGGGCAACTGGGGGTAGGGCAGATGTTTTAGACTGCTGGGGCACACACACCCATATCACCAGGGGGACTGACAGACCATTTGGGGCACGTCTCACGACCCCTGGGGGTAGGGCAGATGTGTGACCCTGCAAATGCAGAACCCACCATACCAGCATGCTGATTAGAAAACCTCCTTAGGCAGATCTATGGGCTACCTGTGTTACGGTGTGTTTTAGCACATCAACAGCAGCAGCTGCCATGACACCAGGATGGCATCTGGAACTCTGTGAACAGGTCCTTAGCCCCCTGGGTAAAGGGCAAACCACTAAGATGTGATACATAGACAATATAGCACGTGGGTTTACCTGATACACATAACTGAGATAGACTACCTCCACAAAGCAGCATGCACAGCTACAATCGACACTGGATATGTATATGGATATACTGACCTATCACAAAACACTTACCTCACGTGGGTAGTCCGCCACACGATTGTAGCACCGTGTCACATGGTCCCAGGCCCTCCGGACTCTCACCAGGTCCTGCCGCCTGGAGGAACCAGGGAACAGCTTGTGCTGCCTTGTGGAAATAAACCCTGCCAGGTGGCGCAGCTCCTGGCTTTTGAACGCTGGCTTCCTTGACCTGGTGGCCATTTTCACCAATGCCCTGCTCATGAACGCATGCATGCACGCCGCAACGCGCATGCGCGCTGCACAGGCCTATGCGCGCATCATTGCGGCGCACTAGCAACGTGTTCTTGCCTATGCCACAACTGGTACACAGGATATGGTGTCGCCAACAATATACATACGGATCTATGCTGCAGACACACATAGCAGTGATGTGTCTGACATTAAAAAACATAATTTGATGTTTATGCATTTCTCTGGTTGTTGCCACACTTGGGTCTCGAATCCATCACCACTGGTTCCTAGGGCATTGTCTTAACTGGTGTGCTATGCCTTTTCACATAGCAATGACTGGCTAAACAGTTACTCCAAGGGGGTATGTTCACGAATCCGTCTCAATGTGAGCCCAGCAATAATGTGCAGGATGCCATAAGGTGGGGGGGGGGGGGCTGTTTCGGTCTAAATGTTGGAATCGCACAATAGGTTGCATGGCGCACAGTATCACATGATAGAGGGAGGTGTGACACGTTAATGTGCATTAATTGTAGGTAGTTGTGCTGACATACAAACATAGTAGCAGAGGTATAGCACATTGGTTGACAGACTGCCTGATGGTACAGGGGTCATGGGTTCAATCTCCCAGTGTGGCTATTGCATAAGACTGCCTGAGAAATTACCCTTGACGTTTCAGCAGTGATTTGTGAGGCAGTTTCTTTTTATTTTGATTTGTGCTGCCAGCAAACACACCCGCACAGTGTCGTAACCTAAGGTGCCGCATCAGGCGCCCTATAGAGCACTCCAGAGGACACATTATAAGGTGCACTGTCCACCAAGGCACCTTATAATGTTCCCTATAGGGCGCCTTCTAAGGCACCTTATAGGGCACCTAATAGAGCGCTTTCGAGGGCGCCTTATGAGCCACCTTCAGGCTACAGCACTGAGGGTGTTTTTGCTGGCAGCACTAATTTACATTAGAAAACAAAACACCTCAGACAGCCCTATCAAATAACCCCACTGTGGGATCACACCCATGACCTCTGACTCCACAGGCAGTGATGCAACCCGTGGCCTACAGCTGTATGGCTACAACCAAACCTCTGGCTGGCTACAGAGGGACTGCAGGTCACCACACAAACTGCTGTGGTTACCAGGATAGGGTTAACCCACCCGTACCCATGATGCACTGCACATGAATATCAGCAGTCTACAGATGATCACAGGATGGGGTATGCACCCCCACAGCACCTCGGCCAGGTAGGGGAAACTGACCGTGTGCACCCCCATAGCACCTCAGCCTGGTAAGGGGTACTGACCGTGTGTGTTACTGGTACAGAGTAGCTAAAGACCGTCACATTGTGCGGGTACTGTGCTCACCCTGAGGGTGAGGTGAGGCGCCCAGCACCAGGTCCAGAGCACCTCTCATGGCTGACATATGCCATGCTGCAGGTCCCCATCAGTGCTACTTTGTGTATCCTACAGACACACCTAGGATACATCTGTGTCCATCTGTATTTCTCAGTCATGTCTAGCCCTTATGGGCTATGATGCACTCAGAATAGTTCATATCCTGTGTTGGTGCCGTGGTTATATGATGTAGCTGGGGTGGGGGGTGTTTGGACCCATAGGCAGATCATGTACCACCACCCAACCCACCCTCTGTGGCTAAGGGTGGGAAACAGGATCTCCCACCAACAGATCCACATTCTACCTCCCTGCAATGGTGGCAGTAGAGGGGACCATCAACCCCGGTCGTGCTGGGGAACAGACAGCCCTACAGGGCAATCAATGCAGATCTGTACACATCCATAAAGCAATAACAGACAGACATTAGGCCTGGAAATGCTCGGCTGCTCCCCACCACTATCTGACATTTTCCAGCAACAGGCCTCCAGCCACTGCACCCTGCAAGGTGTTCCAGCAAGACACATACTAGCTGCAGATGTTCTGCTAGCTAGTCCATAGTGCATGTTCCTGGAGGAGATGCATGTACACAGAATGGGATGTCAACATACACACCAAGCAGATAAGTCAGTGATTGGACCCCAAAAGAAAACCCATACATATCACATGAGAAACATACTATATAGCACTATGGGGGAACCTAGCCATGCCACGGTCACTGCTCAGTCAGGGTGAGAGTGACCACCCAGCCAGACATGCTGTGGCCACCCTGTCTGTGCAGGTGGTGGCTGGGCACTACAATGTCCAAGCCATTGTCCTATGCCTTGTCCAGATGCATCCAGGCCAGGCCAGGCCACCCTATCCAGGCTATTCCCACAGTACCTTGCTCCTCATTATGCACACTGGCAGGCCAATATTTATTTTCTTTATTTATTTATTTACATTCTCTTATATACAATGCTATTCTGCATCAGTGCAGTTTACATTGAACAAACTGAAATTACATTGAACAGGGCATTATAACTTGGAGATAACTATTTTACAGGGAACATGGGCTATGGAGGGGTAAGTGGCTTGCCCAAGACCACAAGGAGCACCTGTGGGACTAGAAACCCCAGTCCTTCCGGCCCAAAGTTGCTGTTCTCTAGTGGGATTTGAACCCCTGACCTTCTAGCCTGAAGTACCTTGCCCCAAAAACTAGGCCACTCCTCCACTCCTGGCAACAGTGCTTCTCACCACCACCAAAATATTGTCTATTAGACAACTTTTTGGTGGTGGTGAGAATTGAGGAGTGCGGCGCTCCTGCCCGGCCTTGGAGCTAAAGACAGGAGCGGCGGTCTGATGCTTCGTGAGGAAGGAGAGTAACCTGTATCCCTGGAATGCTGGGTATTGTAGTTCCTGCTCCTCTCGCTCCGAAATAAAGAGTTGTAGTTATGGGGTTTCCAGTATTTTTATTATAGTAAAGGATATTGTTCCATCACATGGCAAATAAATGCAAACAAAATAGGTGCTTCAAATGCTAACAGGAAAACTTAGGATAAAGGCAACTTAAAGTATAATTGCTGCTTTTCACTTCTAAGCAAATTACTCACTTTGCCCCAAGAGGTCAGTTAGATTCACTGCAGCCTCTTTCAGCCACTGTTACCTTCACAGTGCTGGGGAAAATCAGGTGCACATAATTAGAGCTTTCTCAGCAAGGCAATACAACAGCTCCGTAGCATTCAATTCACATACGGTAAAAAGCAGTTTCCTTCAGCTTGGCATCTCTACACAGCAGACCGTGCAATCCATGCTCTCACAATCTGGTAAGTCTGTATTATCTTGTGTTAATTCTTCAAGCTGTATGGAATTACTGGCTTCTGGTAACACTGGCTGTCTTCTAGCTTGCAACTCTAAAAACTGCTTAAAACTCTGTAGGAGCAATTCAGCCTGCTGTTTGGGAGGTAGGGAATTGCTATCAGCTATACAACTTCCCTCTGGCTTAAGGCTGTTTATTTTCTCCTCTCTTAAATTAATTGTATCAGAGAAACTGCTAGTCTCTTTTGCTAATGTTTCACACACAGGAGAGTTAGCTTTACATTCAGCCTGGAAACTTGGTGGCCATTCACTTACTTGTTGCCATGCCGTTCTGACTTCAGATGGCTCCAACGTTCTCCAGCTGTTAGAATGTTTGTTGCTTTCTGGCTCAAACGGTACTTCACAGAATGATTGTTTTCTTTCTTGTGCCTGCCTTGAAGGCTTCCTTTCCCAGGGCTGTGCCTTCCAACGGTTGTCTAATTCAGGGCTAGGTCCTCTCTCCTTGGGACTTCTACTCACTGCCTCTGAATAAAACTTTGCAGGTTTCTTTCCAATGCCAGGTTCCCAAGTATCAGCATACTGTCTTCTGGACTTCCAATCATTCCTCCTCCTCTCCTTCTTTCTCTTCTCTATCTTAATCCCATTCTCATTCTGACTAGCGAAGCCATGCTCTGGTTTAAAACCACGTTCTCTCCTGGACACGCCCCTTCCAAGGGCAGGGTGTGCCCAATCAGGACTGCAGGACTCCTCCCCTGGGCTGGTCTCCATGCTCAGCTCTGTGGAATAGAGTCTCTCTTTCTTCCTTGGTTTCTCAAATAGGCATAAATCCTGCTGAACCTCAGGATTTTCATCCGTTTCCATAGGCTCAGGAGGGCGCTGTTCACCACAGGAGGCATGTGACACATTCTATCTACCCTTTTGATGTCTAGTACATCTGCACCTTGCCCACTCACAATCTTAAATGACAGAGGTGTAAGGCAGGGGTCTCTAAATCCAGCCCTAGAGGGCCACAAACCAGTCAGGTTGGCAGGATATCTCTAATGCATATATATCTCGTGCATATTCATTAGGGCTATCCTGAACAACCGACTGGCCTAGGGGTTCAAGGAGGACTGGTTAAGAACCACTGCTTTTGACAGATGTGTACCGTATTCCCAGGTTTAGGGTGGCATTGCTAAAGTATGCAAGTGCTAGTATTGGGGGATGCACGCAGGGCCCAACATCCTGTCTCTCCAGGAGGCATTGGATAATGGAGCCTGTGGGTGTGGGTGTGTCTCCCCCAGTTGGCCGCTGGTTTAGGGGAGAGGTTCCCAACTCCAGTCCTGGTGGGCCAATACTGTTTGGGTTTTCATGCTGTCCCTCATGAATATGCATGAGATACATCTGCATACCATGGGGGCAGCGCATAGACATGCAGCACAGGCATCTTTATTAGAGGCAGCATGGAACCTGAATGGTGTTTGGCCCTCCAGGACTGCATTTAGGAAACTCTGCTCTAGGTATTGCACATGTCTATGGTGTCTGTGCTCTGTAGGGTAAAATGTAGGTGTTTTGGGCATGTTTACATCATCTGCAATAAAGGTTCTGTCTGTATTAGCACATTTTAGTAGTGGGGAAAGTATGGGGACTGGGTTGACAGGAGCCACAGCTGGGACTTGAACCCTTGACCTTCTGAACACATTGGCTGTGTGCACTGCACCACCGTGTTGCTGCAGAGGCAGTGCATTCCCTGGTGAGACCATGACTGTTTGTCAGACAGGGCCTGTCTGTTGCAGTGCATGGCACCCACCTACACAGGGCTAGGCCACGGTTTGCTGTGGACAGCAGCCACTGCCCCCTCCACCACCAGTACCCCTCCACCACCATGCTGACATGTCCTTATATTGGCGACAGCATAACACCTGAATGATTTGTGGCCCTCCAGGACTGCATTTGGGGGACTCTTCTCTAGGTAATGTGCATGTTTATGGTGTCTGTGCTCTGTAGGGTAAAATATAGGCGTTTGACGCATGTTTATTTTCTCTGCACTAAAGGTTCATCTTTACTACCATGGTTTAGTAGTGGGTAAAATATGGGGACTGGGTTGGCAGGAGCCACAGCTGGGACTTGAACCAGTGACCTTCTGCTCCTGAACACACTGTCTGTGTGTACTGCACCACACTGTGGCCACAGAGACAGTGCATTCCCTGGAGATACCATGACTGTTTGTCAGACAGAGCCTGTCTATTGCAGTGCATGGCACCCACCTGAACAGGGCTAGGCCACGGTCTGCTGTGGGCAGCCGCCACTGCCCCCTCCACCTCCAGTATTCCTCCACCGCCATGCTCACATGCCCTTCTGCTGGTGGTGCTGGTGTTGCGCAGTCTCAGGCTATCCAGTGTGCCGGTAGGCGGCTGCCTATGGTGCAGGTTCTGGGGTAGGGGTGCCTGCATGGATGTCCATGCTTCCCCCCAGCTCCGCCTGCCAATGTTCTGTGCCCTTGGGGGTACCTGCTGGGTACTATCCCCTGTGCCACTGTGGGAAACACACTCATGCCCATGTTGGGCCCTCATCAGTTGCTGTCTGGCTGCTCTACTGTTTCAGCATTCCTATGGGCCACCTAGTCATCACCCTAGTCTACACTGTGGCCCAGCTGCACCACAGCATGTGCCGCCTGCAGCCCTCTGTTTCCCTTTTTCCAGCATCTGTCCAGTTGCCTGTTCCGACATGCCCACCCTGCTGTTGTGGAAGATGTGCACGCCATAGGAACCCTGGGCAATGGAGTCGGAAACCCTGCTCAGCGCAATTTCACTGTGGGCTCATTCACCTTGTATGGGGACGGACCATAGACCCTTCCAAACTTCATATCTTTTTTTTGGAGCTTTCTTGGGAGGTTTCTTTTATGTTTCCCAGTGATATCACTATTGCCCAGTTTGATTATGTTTTATTTACATTTTCTTCTGTTCATTTTCAATGTTTATTTGCCCTTTTGTTCCATGCACATGTATCACACTTCTCACTTTTTGTAGGTTTCCCTGGTTTTGCTGTACATTGCTGACGTAAATGGTTTCTTTTCCCTTCAAATCGGCTTTAATGCCAGGTTTTCACTGGCGTTAGTTTTGAGCCTCGGATTTCACAGCATTAGTGTGCGGGGAGCCTCTCCCCTCCCACTCTCTGCCCATTGACCCTCTCTCTCCGCCCCTGGGGAGCCTTCCTCCGCCCTTGGGGAACCTTCCTCCGCCCTCCGGAAGCCTTTCTCCGCCTTCAGCGCTCGTTTGCGCAGCTGCGCGCGTTATCATGCGCTAAGGTACCTTATCGCCCGGTAACGCGCCTTCATTGGGCAATAAGGTACATTATCGCGCGATAACGTGGCAGAGCGCACATTAAGACGGTTTAGTAAACATACCCCATGGTGTTCAGCTGAAAAATATACCTTTGTTCAAGTAGTAGAAAAACTCTATTGATGTCTCCACCTCTCCAACAAGGTTTGACTGCCTTTAGTACAAAAATCTTCAAATGTGAAAATTGATGGGCTTTCTCCATTCAATGGGACATAAGGGGTTTATCCAGTGCTTGTCTTCTGAGACAACGTCTGTGCTCCATTATATGTCTATGTACATTCCTTTTCATCTTTCCACTATACAGTAAATCACATGGACATGTGATAACATAAATTATGTTTTCGGTGGTGCAGTTGGAGAAATCAGATAGCAAAAATTTCTTTCTGGTTATCGTATATTCAAAATGACTTTTTACTGGTAGAACAGGTATGCATACAGAAGATCTTCTACATTGGAAATGGCTCTTCATATGAGGTTGTACTCATCATTCCAGCAAGGTTGACAGCAAAAAGTAATTGGACAAATTGTTATTTCTTTTGTGTGCAATAGTAACTTCTTGGCATTCAAAAACAGGAAGCGTTTGTATGATACGCCACTCTTCTCTAATGATATCTCTCGTGATAAATTAGAAAAAAACCCCAGAGGGCATACAACCCCCTTTCTTTCCCCTTATCCTCTCTCATCCATTCCCCCTCCCCCCCTTTTTTCCCTTCTTCTCCCTTCTTCTCCCTCCTTTTCCCTTTCTCCTTCCTCCCCTTCCTCCTCCCTCTTCTTTTCTTCCCTTTCATCCCCTCGCCTCCCTCTTTTCCCCTCTTTCCCCCTCTCTTCCCTTTCCTTTTCTTCCCTTCCCTCTCACCCTCCCCTCTCCTACTTTCCTTCCCTCCCCCTCCCCTTCCACCTTTTATCCCCTCCTCCCTCCATTCTCCCTCCCTTTCTCCCCTTTCCCTCTCCTTCCTTATCATCTCTTCCCTCCCCTACGTCCCTCTATCCTTTTTGCCCCTTCCTCCTCCCCTCTTCTCTCCCTCCCCTTTCCTTCCCTGCCTTGCCCCACCCTCCTCTTTCCCTCCCCTTTCCCCATCCCTTCCTTCCTGCCTCCCCCACCTTTTTTACCCACCCTTTCAGTATTATTATACTTTCTGGATTGTTATTATTTTTAGATTGATATTTTCCTTTTTTAATCCATCTGTCTCATTTAATCTCACAATGGTCATATATTATTTTATACTTTTATTCTTTTATCTCTTAGCACATTCACTTTTATTTTTCACTGGGTTTTTTATTTATTTAAATATTTAACAATATTTAACAATATTTATATACCAGCTTTCTACAAATCAAGGCAATTTACACATAACACTGTGCTATGTAACATAAAAATAATAACAACTGTGCACATTACAAGTAACAGCTTACAACAGGTGTTGTAGGGAGGGGTCGGGAGCAACTGCGGAGCTGGGTTCTCACTATGTACATAGGGGTATGTTTACTAAACTGCGTTAGTGTGATTCGCGTTAGGAGCCGCGTTAGTGGAAGAAATGCCAAAAAAGGACATGGACGGTACATCGTTAGTGATAACGCGCGCTATAACACGCCGCGCAGCAACGTTCGTTACAGGGTGCATTACTGCACGTTAAGCACAAGATGGCGCACAGACACCCACATACAGAAACAGAGCTGTAGCACAATGGTTACTACACAGACTGATGGTACAAGGGTCATGGGTTCGATTCCCCAGTGTGCCTAATGAATAAGGCTGGCTGAGGTGTCATGTGTAACCCTTTGAAAGCCAACTATAATATTTTAATCCACAGTCTGCAGCCGGGTTAAAGTTTGCATATGTCAGGAAAATTTTACCCGTCTTATGCAATATGGTCCAATAGTGACGTTCCCTCTGACATGGTCATGTATTGTATACCATTTGATAGGAATATTTAGGTGCTCCCTATAGGGCGAAGTGTAAGGCGCGTCCTATAGGGCGACTTGTAAGGCACGCCCTATAGGGCAACGTATAAGGCGCCCTATAGGGCGACATATAAGGCGCCCTATAGGGCGACGTATAAGGCGCCCTATAGGGTGACTTGTAAGGCACACCCTATAGGGCAACGTATAAGGCGCCTTATAGGGCGACTTGTAAGGCGCGCCTTATGAGCCACCCTAAGGTGACAGTACTCTGAGGGTGGTTCTGCTGGCAGCACTAATATACAATAAAAACAGACAATGCCTAAGACAGCCCTATTGATGAACCCCACTGTGGGTTGTGAACCTATGACCTCTGGCTCCATGGGCAGTGAAGTAACCAGTGGGCTAGAGCTGCTAATAAACACCTGGCTGGCTACAGGAGGACTGCACGGCACCACACCCACATTCTGCTGTGGTAACCAGGGAGATTACATACCACCACCCAACGCACCCTCTGGGGCTCAGGGTGGGGGACAGAATCTCCCGCCAACAGATCCACTTTCAACCCCCTGCAATGGTGGCAGTAGAGGGGACCATCACCCCAGTCCTACTAGGGATCAAACACCCTACAGGGCAGGCAATGCAGAGCAGTACACATCCATAACGCAATAGCAGACAGGCGGCAGGTCTGGAAATGCTCAGCTGCCCCCCACCATTATCTGACATTCTCCAGCAGCAAGCCTCCAGACGCTGCATGGTGTTCCAGCAAGACACATACTAGCTGCAGACAGTCCGCCAGCTAGTCCATAGTGCATGGTCCTGGAAGAGATGCATGCACCCAGAACGGGGATATCAGCATACACAACAAGCAGATAAGTCAGTGATTGGGCCCCAAAAGGAAACCCATTAATATCACATAAGAGAAATACTATATAGCACTATGGGGGAACCTAGTCATACCATGGTCACTGCTCAGTCAGGGTGAGAGTGACCTCCCAGCAGGACATGCTATGGCCACCCTGTCCGTGCAGGTGGTACCGGGCACTACAATGTCCGGCCATTGCCCTATGCCCTGTGCATATGCGGACAGGCCAGGCCACCCTATCCAGGCTATTCCCACCGTACCTTGCTCCTCATTATGCACATTGGCAGGCCAATACTGGAAACAGTGCTAGCAGTGTGGGCTGTGGAGGGTGTTGGCAGCCACCACACACTGGATAGATAGACACACACTCCCCACACCTATGCCAGCATTGTGCAACTATAGAGGTGTTGGGCAGCCCAGGCCACCACACCAGTCCTGGGCACAGTGCAGGCATGGCTATGGTACGCAATACTGTAGGAGTCACTCCCCAGATTGGTAAACACTGTCAGACACAAGACCTGTAGCACACTCCACAGACATCAGAAAGGTTGCTATGATGCAGCTCACTCAGAAAATTGTACTTAACCTAGGAATTGCTATCTGCCAGTACTCATAGCAACCTTTTGATAGCTGTGTACCATATTCCCAGGTTTAGGGTGGCATTACTAAGGTATGCAAGTGCTAGTATTGGGAGATGCACGCAGAGCCCAAAGTCCTGCCTCTCCAGGAGGTTTTGGATAATGGGGCCTGTGGGTGCAGGTGTGTCTGCCCCTGTTGGCTGCTGCTTTACGGCAGAGGTTCCCAACTCCAGTCCTGCGGTGCAAAACACTGTTCGGGTTTTCATGCTGTCCCTCATGAATATGCATGAGATACTTCTGCATACCGTGGGGGTGGCGCATAGAAATGCAGCACTGGCATCTTTATCAGAGGCAGCATGGAACCTGAATGGTGTTTGGCCCTCCAGGACTGCATTTGGGAGGCTCTGCTCTAGGTAATGTGCATGTTTATGGTGTCTGTGCTCTGTAGGGTAAAATGTAGGTGTTTTGGGCATGTTCACGTCATCTGCAAGAAAGGTTCTGTCTGTATTAGCACGTTATAGTAGTGGGTAAAATATAAGGAGTGGTTTGGCAGAAACCACAGCTGGGACTTGAACCTGTGACCTTCTGCTTCTGAATACACTGGTTTTGTGCACTGCACCACCAAGTTATCACAGAGATGGTGCATTCCCTGGTGATACCATGACTGTTGGTCAGACAGGGCCTGTCTGTTGCAGTGCATGGCACCTACCTACACAGGGCTAGGCCACAGTCTGCTCTGGGCAGCTGCCACTGCCCCCTCCACCACCAGTATCCATCAGCCACCATGCTGACATGCCCTTCTGCTGGTGGAGCTGGTGGTGCGCAGTCTCAGGCCATCCAGTGTGCAGGTAGGCGGCTGCCTATGGTGCGGGTTCTGGGGTAGGGGTGCCTGCATAGACGTCCACGCTCCCCCCCAGCCCCGCCTGCAAATGTTCCGTGCCCTTGGGGGTAGCTGTTGGATACTATCCCCTGTGACGCTTTGGGAAACCCACTCGTGCCCATGTTGGGCCTTCAGCAGTTGCTGTCTGGCTGCTCCGCTGTTTCAGCATTCGTATGGGCCACCTAGGCATCACCTTAGTCCACACTGCGGCCCAGCTCCACCACAGCATGTGCCGCCTGCGGCCCTCTGTATCCCCTTCTCTGGCATCTGTCCAGTTTCCATTCTGACATGCCCGCCCTGCTGTTGCGGGACATGTGCACACCATAGGAACCCTGTCTGATGGTGGAGAAAACCCTGAGCAGCGCTATTTCACTGTGGGCCCATTCACTTTGTATGGGGACGGAGTATAGACCCTTCCACGATTTATATCTGTTCTATGGTGCTTACTCGGGGGTGGAGGGGTTGATGTTTCTCATTGATACCACTATTGGCCAGCTTGGGTATTGTTTTTTTCCAGTTTGTTGGGGTCATTTTCAGTGTTTCTGTGCCCTTTTGTTCTGTGCACATGTATCACACTTATCACTTTTGTTTGGTTTCCCTGCCTGGGCTGTACATTGCTGACATTTAAATGGTTTCTCTCCCCTTTAATATTTATTTATTTATATTTCTTATATACCGCACTATTTGCAATCAGCGCGGTTCACATGGAACAGAAACATCCGACAACTTAAATATGCCTTTAACGGCAGGTTTTCATTCGCATTGGAATTCAGCTCTGAAAATCAGCGCGTTAGTGTGAAGGGGGCCTCTCCCTGCCCACTCTCCACCCATTGACCCCTTCTCTCCGCCCTCTCTCCACCTTCTGTGGTGTTTTAACGCGCCGTGGGGCATTACGATCGTTAGAGCGTCATAGGAAGAGGTGGGTTTTTAGTTTTTTTATGGAAATATCCGATGGTCTCAATTATTCTGAGTTGAGTGGACTTTCATTTCCAATAGTTGGGGCATAAAAGGAAAAAGTCCTGTGGCTCTTTATGACATTTTGCGAGGGTATGGCAAGCAGGTTGATGGTGTTGTGCCTTCTTGGCCTGTTTTATTGGAGTTCTGAGGCATTCACAGAGAGGTTGTTTATAATTTTGTATATATTAAAAATCACTTTATATCTGATCATTAATTTATTTATTTAACAGGTTTTATATACTACTTTATCATTTCAATCAAAGCAGTTAACATTGAAACTTAAACTTGGTAATGTACATTAAACAGGGACATTGATAACTTGGATTTTTCTAAAGCAATGAAGGGTAAGTGACTTGCCCAAGGCCACAAGGAGTGCTAATGGGAATTGAACCCTGGTCTCTGGACTCCCAAGTCAGTATTCTTAAGCATTAGGCTGCTCCTAGTAGCGGGTAGCTGACACAGCTGTTTAAGGATTGACTGGATGTTCCGTGGATGAGCCTTGCAGCAGTATTCTGGGAGACCATGGTAGATGAAGTTACAGTAATCTAACTTGGGTGTAATGGTGGTCTAGCATGTTGCTTGAAGTCAGAAAGATTTAATAGAGGACACAGGTTCGTTAGAATTCTAAGTCTGTAATATACTGACTTGGTTGTTTGTTTATTTGAGTCTGTTTGAGCCTGTAGGTTCATCTCTTGGTCAAGTATTACTCAGATATTTGACCTGAGTTTTAACTGATAGTTCTTTGTTGTCCAATTTTATTGTTGCTGGAGAGCTGAAAGTGGATTTTCTTGTAACGTGGAGGATTTCAGTCTTATTATAGTTGATATAGAGGCTATGGGGGGTCATTCTGGAACACAAATAAGGATGTCCACATGCGGCGGGGATGTGTAAGTGGTGAAAATGTCCCCTACCATACTCCAAAACATCGCTGACATGCACATTTATTTTATTTATTTATTTTATTTATTTACATTCTCTTTTATACCACGCTATTCGGCATCAGTGCAGTTTACATGCAACAAAATCATCAGAACAACAAGCCGTTCTGTGTTTACAGAGAACAGGTATGCGGAACTTGGATAACATAGGGGTAACTATATACATACAGGCGTCACGACATTACATGTTACACAGAGTTCAATGGTCATGGATAGCTTGCTGGGAATGTTGGTGTGGCTAGCTGGGAATGTTGGTGTAGCTACATTCATTGGGGGGGGGGCGTCTTGACATGTTGTTGTCTGGGTAGTGTTTGAGGAAGAGGTGATGTTTGAGTGCCTTTCTAAACTGGGGTAAGTCAGAGATTGCCCGGATACTAGGTGGTAATGCATTCCAGCATCTTGGAGCGCAGAATCTGAAGGCCCTGTTTGCTGTTGCCATGGTGCATTTTGTTAATGCCTTCGGAATTGTTAGTGTATTGCAGTAGATCTTCTGGATCTATTTGGTGAAATGGTGTGGATGAGCTCTGTTAGTGAGGAGGAGGAGAGCCCATTGACAGCCTTGAAGGTCAGCAATAAGGTCTTGAAAGCGAGCCTGCCTTGTATAGGGAGCCAGTGGAGCTGTTTCAGGATGGGCGTCACATGGTCACTCCTAGAGGCCCCATGAAGAACTCTCACTGCAGCATTCATCGCGAGCTGCAAGGGGTTCAGGCTGGATTGTGGGAGGCCTTGTAAGATAGCATTAGCATAGTCAAAGTGAGGTATAATCAATGCCTGATAGATTATCCGGAAGTCCTCTGGTTCTAGCAGGGAGCGTAAATGCCTGAGCGTCCGGATCTTACAGTAGATTGCTCTTACCGTGTTGCCTATGTGCATCTTCATGTCCAAGCGCTGGTCTAATGTGACGCCAAGGTATCGTATTGTGGATTTTGTTTGTAGCTCTGCTTCCTTAACCTTTAAGTGGGGTGGCGGGGTAAAATTTTGGTTCCTCGTAATAAAGAGCACCTCCGTCTTCTTGTGTTGAATTTGAAGGTTTTGAGACTGGAGCCAGTCGAATACTGCATTGAAACATTCTGTCAGTGGGGAGAGGTCCAATTGCTCTGTGGAAAATGACATCCAGGGCGGTAGCACGGGGAGCTAAAAACGTGGGCAGGAGAGGGCAGAACAGGGGCATGGTCAACTGCAGAGACATACATAAGAACATAAGATATGCCATACTGGGTCAGACCATGGTCCATCAAGCCCAGTATCCTGTTTCCAGCAGTAGCCAATCTAGGTCATACGTACCTAGCAGTTTCCCCAAAAGACAAAGGTCCCACAATGCTTGTACTGGGTCAAGCATTGATATCCTGGGTCCCTTCTTAATAATGGTTTATGGACCTTTCCTCCAGGAACTTGTCCAAACCTTTTTTAAACCCAGCTACACTAACAGCCTTTACTACATCCTCCAGTAACAAATTCCAGAGTTTGATTACACGTTGAGTGAAAAAATATTTTCTTTTATTAGTCTTACATAGTTCACCCTGTAGCTTCATTGCTTGTCCCCTAGTCTTTCTATATTCTGATAATGTAAACAACCGATCTACGTTTACCCGTTCCACTCTGTTCATTAATTTATAGACTTCTATCATATCTCCCTTCAGCCGTCTCTTTTCCAGGTTAAAGAGCCCTAACCTTTTTATCCTTTCTTCATAGGAGTATCCTTCCATCCCCTTTACTATTTTGGTGACTCTTCTCTGAACCTTTTCTAATAACGCTATATCCTTTTTAAGATATGGCGACCAGAATTGCACACAATATTCAAGGTGCGGTCTCACCATGGAACGATATAGAGGCATTATAATATCTTTTGTTTTATTTTCCATCCCGTTCCTTATGATACCTAGCATTCTATTTGCTCTCTTGGCGGCCGCTGCACACTGGGCCGATGGTTTTAACATGTTATCCACAATGATGCCTAAATCTTTTTCCTGGGTGGTGGTTCCTAATGTGGAACCTTGCATTGTGTAACCATAGTTTGGGTTGTTCTTCCCTAGGTGCATAACTTTGCACTTGTCCACATTAAATTTCATCTGCCATTTTGATGCCCAGTCTTCCAATTTATCAAGATGCTCTTGCAATTTTCCACAATCCTCTTGGGTTTTAACAAATTTAAATAGTTTTTTGTCATCTGCAAATTTGATAACATCACTCATTATTCCCCTTTCCAGGTCATTTATGAATATGTCAAAAAAGCAGCGGACCCAGCACAGATCCCTGGGGTAAAACATATTCCCAAAAGGGCTGTGTGCACATGAGTTGAAACCCAGAAAAGTCCACGTTATTCTTGCTGAAATGAGGTATAACCAAAAAATACAAGTCCCAATGTCAGAATGAAGAATGGATAATCATCCAAAGCAAAACCTTCATCCTACAACTAAACACAATTTGTGCTCCATATCTACTTCCACAGGGAGACAAAGGAGCTCAGAATCAATGAGCTTGTCAGATCCAGGTCTAAAACATTGGCCTTGGACCAAGCTCAAGTACATCAAGGAATCAAAAAAACGTCCTCACATCATGCTTTTATAGGAAACTCATTCAAAAATCATTAAATTATCAGTGTTCCATTCATTGCAACAATGTAATTCCACCAAAAACCAACAATGTAGACCTTATTCACACAACCTGCAGCATTCACGTGGTTTTTTTTCACAGCTTGCCAAAAATCTAGCATAATAGCAGTGGAAACTAATCAGCAAACATAACTTATCTTTCATTCTCCCCAATGCTACTCCAGATGCTTATACGGCATTTTGCTTTAGCTTCATCACGGGTGCAGAATGTATCCAAGGCTGTACCGATTGTGAAATGCTCCCTGTGCGACTTGCATATCGGGCACATGCTCCCCCCCCCCCCGCACCTCCATCTAGCCACTTTAAAGAGGCAGGAGAGAAGAGGCGTGTCCGATGTGCAAGTTGCTGGCATGCTAAGCAGGTCTAGTCCCTCCCAGAGGGATCAGACCTGCTTAGCGCTCTGCGGGAAGGCTTAAGGGGCACATTTCAGCTGTCTGCCATTGCCTGCCACCACTGAGAGAAGAAAAAGTGGCAGTGGCAGGCAAAGGCACACAGCCGAAATGCACCCCTTAAGCCTTTGCGCCCTGTGCGGCCGCACCACTCACACAGGTATGGTCCTGAATGTATCCACAAAACTTCATCTAAATAAACAAGTACGGTCACTGTTAATGTATAGCCTAATAGTGTGTCCTAAGAAAACTGCACCAAAAAACACCGCCTACTACTTAACCATTCTCAGGAAATTGATCAACCAAACAAACAAAGAAGAATTACCACCAGTCAGTCACCCACTTGCTGCAATTCATGCTTGTATCCAAATTGAACACTCAGCATGCCTTCCTTCATATATTAACCAACTGCAGCCATACAGCTAACACCTATAAGGCTAGGACTTAGAAATTATTCAGCTCTGCACTGCAATGTATCCCATATACTGTAGGAGAATGGTTGTGACAAGTACTGTAGGTTTTGAAGTGGCAGTCTGGACAAATACTGGAGTGGAGGAGTGGCCTAGTGGTTGGGGCAAGGTACTTCAGGCTGGAAGGTTAGGGGTTCAAATCCCACTAGAGGACAGCAACCTTGGGCAGGAAGGACTGGGGTTTCTAGTCCTACAGGTGCTCCTTGTGGTCTTGGGCAAGCCACTTAACCCTCCATAGCCCATGTTCCCTGTAAAATAGTTATCTCCAAGTTATAATGCCTTGTTCAATGTAAACTGCACTGATGCAGAATAGTGCGGTATATAAGAGAATATAAATAAATAAATACAATATGCAGTTATAAGTTACAGGGAGCAGAAGTGAAGGAATGTTGTAGGGTAAAGAAACATATCTAAACATCCTTGCAGAAATATTAAGAAGAGCAACAGTGTCTAATCAGGCCATGTACCTATGTGCTGTATCAGCAGTCCCATCTTTCTGTACATAGGATTTGTTGGGGTCCCGTAGATTGTCTCCTTTGGCACAAAGGAGACAATCTACGGGACCCCAACAAATCCTATGTACAGAAAGATGGGACTACTGATGCAGGGATAATATGGATGTGAGCAGGGAAAGATACCTCATAGGGTGAGAAAAAGAGATAAGATATGTAGCCCTGGTACCCCATGTGTGTATGTTATGTCATAGCTGATATGTACAGGTATAGGGCAGCCTTCTGGCAGAATCATATTGTTGTCGCATAAAGTGAGAATGTGTGTGTGTGTATGTGGTCTGAGGAGTGCACGGGGGGGGGGGGGGGGTGGAATCTGGTGTGGGCAGCAGCAATGTAGGGGAGATATGAAAGCCTGGCCAGTACCTGGACTGTATGGATGATCACAGCATCACCAGGTGCCAATGTGATGAGGCAGGCAAAGACAGAGAGGGCCCACCCTAGCCAAATGTCAAAACATATTCTACCCAGGGTACCCCATGTACAGCATGATAGAGATGGAACACATCCATGGTGTCTGCCACACATCCACGGTGTCTGCCACAAGGAGACACGACTGATGCAGTGCCAACGTTCCCCGGATTATTCCATGCGGCACAGATCTCTACCCAGGCCAGAGTCCATGTGAGCTGTGAGAGTGGTGACATAGCTGGGGCTTGGCCACCTGGTGTGATGGCACAGGGCCTTTCTCCCTTATGCCCACACAGCCCTGACTGGGGTACCAGTGCCACAAAGCTGGCTGTGGGAAGGCAGACAGGTTAGCCCTACAGATAGTGGATGTATACAGATTGACAAAGCCCAGTTGGGACGGTATAACTGATGTAAAGAATGCCAGTGCCCAGATAGGTGGGTCTCAGATGCCATAGCCAGAAGGCCCCACAACAGCAGCAACAACCACTACTGATCATTTCTCAAGCAAAACAAAGTGTATGCAGCACTGCACAGGCATAAGTAACAGACGATTCCTGCCCAGCGGGATGTACAATCTATTTGGGACAGACAGCAGAGCAGCAGTGAGCAGGATATGTCCAGGGAGAATGGATAGGAAAGATAAGGGAGCCTAGGCAGATCTGACTCCAAAGTGGCACCAATGCAGGGGGCACCAAGCTGGGATCTGAGAGGGGCCAGGGGAAAAAGAATGCCTTACAAACTCAGGAACTTTGTTCCAGGAATATGGAGCAGCAGGGTGAAAGCATGGTGTCTGGATATGGCTGTAGAAGAGAAGGGCACAGATAGAGGCAATCTGGCAGAAGAGCAGTGTTCACGGGAAGGGGTATAGGGAGAGATATGATGGGTATGGGAAATCAGAGTAGCAGAATGTGTGCACATATAGGCCAGAGACACGGAAAGGGCAGACATGTGTTGCTCAGCAATAATAGGCATTCTTTAGGGACCTGCATCCCTTGGGATGTATGGACCGGCTGAGGGTCCATCCCAAGCCATCTAAGGCATGTTTGTAGAGATGACCAGGGAGGGAATCACTGGGGCTGCCTCTGAATTTGACATACCGTGTGATGCAAGGTACGTCCCGACATACATGTTCACATTTACATTCTGGAACACCATGTGCACTGGAGCTAGCTAACCCTTCAGGGTAAGAGGGGGATTGATATATGGTCCAGGCTGCTGAAGCTATAATTTCACATTGGCAGTAATGTCTACTGTGCATCAACACACTGCTGTCTGTGACAGGCAGCCTAGGAGATGCATGTTCTATCTGAGGGATGTAGCATCAGTGGATACAGCATGGGGACAGGCAGAATTGGAAATGTCTAACATTCCAGAATACAGTGTGTGTGTATGGGGGGGGGAACATCCAAAACCATTCCCTGTATCCGAGACATGGGGGCAGCTGAATAGCACCCCACAAAAGATGTTTCCAGCCCCGTGGGCACATGCAGACCTGTGGATACAGAATCAGGTGCAAACAGTGCCGTGTCCAATATAGACACGTCAGCGGGCCGGACATGCATGTAATGAACTGACAAGAGGGGAAGCCATTTTGGACTTAGTCCTTAGTGAAACAATAGATCTGGTGCAAGAGATAAGGGTGTTGGGGCTACTTTGCAATAGTGATCACAGCATGATCTCATTGGATTTATTTAATGGAGGAGGGATGGTAAGGAAATCCACAGTATTATCTTTTTACTTTCGAAAGGGAGACTATAATAAAATGAGGAAAATAGTTAAGAAAAAACTAAAAGGAGCAGTTACAAAGGTTAAAGATTTACATCAAGCTTGGGTGATGTTTAAAAATACTATCTTGGAAGCCCAGACCAGCTGTATTCCATGCTTTAAGAAGTAGAAGAAAGTCCAAAAAACTGCCAGCATGGTTTATAGGTGAGATCAGAGAGGCTGTTGTTGCCAAAAAAGCATCTTTCAGGAAATGGAAAAAAGAGCCAAATGATGAAAACTGGAAACAGCACAAGCACTGGCAAGTTAAATGCAAGACATTGATAAGATAGTAAAAGATAGAATTTGAGAAGAAACTTGCTGTGGAAGCAAAAACACATAATAAAGACTTTTTCAAGTATATTCGTAGCAAAAACCTGTGAGAGATGATATAAGGGTAAAAGGGGCAGTAAGAGGGGACAAGGCTATAGCAGGGAGACTGAATGAATTCTTTGCTTCGGTCTTTACTGAAGAAGATGTAGGGATGTTACCAATGACCGAAGTGGTATTTAAAGGTGATACTGAGAAGAATTGAAAGAAATATAGATACACCAGGAAGATGTATTACAACTATTTGATAAACTGAAGAGTAGCAAATCATCTGGACTGGATGGTATACATCCAAGGGTGTTGAAAGAACTGAAATATGAGATTGCAGACCTGCTATTAGTAATCTGTGAACTATCATTAAAATCATCTGTAATACCTGAAGATTGGAGGATCGCCAATGTAACGCCAATTTTTAAAAAGGGTTCCAGGGGTCATCCGGAAAACTACAGACTGGTGAGACTGACGTCAGTACTGGGAAAAATGGTAGAAACCATCATAAAGAACAAAATTACTCAACATGTAGATAGTCATGGCTTAATGGGAGACAGCAAACATGGCTTTAGACCAGGAAGATTTTGTTTTACTAATCTGTTATGGTTTTTTGAAGGTGTGAATAAACAGGTAGATAAAGGTGAGTCAGTTGATATAGTGTATCTGGACTTTCAGAAAGCCTTTGACAAGGTCCCTCATCAGAGATGTTTGGCAAAACTAAAAAGTCATGGAATAGGAGGTGATATACTATTGTGGATCAGGAACTGGTTAAAAGATAGAAAGCAGAGGATAGAGCTAAATGGCAAATTTTCTTCATGGAAAAAGGTGAATAGTGGAGTACCCCAGGGATCTGTGCTGGGTCTGCTGCTTTTTGACATATTTATAAATGACCTGAAAAAGAGAATAACGAGTGAAGTTGTCATATTTGCAGATGACACAAAACTATTTAAAGTTGTTAAAACCCAAGAGGATTGTGGAAAATTGCAAGATGATCTTGATAAATTGGAAGACTGGGTATTCAAATGGCAGATGAAATTTAACGTCGATAGGTGCAAAGTTATGCACCTAGGAAAGAACAACCCAAACTATGGTTACACGGTGCAAGGTTCCACATTAGGAACCACCACCCAGGAAAAAGATTTAGGTGTCATCATGGATAACATGTTAAAACCCTCCGTCCAGTGTGCAGCGGCGGCCAAGAGAGCAAATAGAATGCTAGGTATCATAAGGAAAGGAATGGAAAATAAAACAAAGGATATTATATTGTCTCTGTTTCGTTCCATGGTGTGACCACACCTTGAATATTTTGTGCAATTCTGGTTGCTGTATCTTAAAAAGGATGTAGCGTTATTAGAAAAGGTTCAGAGAAGAGCCACCAAAATGGTAAAGGAGATGGAAGGATACTCCTATGAAGAGAGGCTAAAAAGGTTAGGGCTGTTCAACCTGGAAAAGAGACAGCTGAGGGGAGATATGAATGAATGGAGTGGAACGGGTAAATGTAGATTGATTGTTTACATCATCAGAATATAAAAAGACTAGGGGACATGCAATGAAGCTACAGGTTAACCTATTTAGGACTAATAAGAGAAAATATTTTTTCACTCAACGTGTAATCAAACTCTGTTAGTGTAACTGGGTTAATAAGAGGTTTGTACAAGTTCCTGGAGGAAAGGTCCATAAACCATTATTAAAAGGGACCCAGGATATCACTGCTTGACCCAATACAAGCATTGAGGAACCTGCGTCTTTTGGGGAAACTACTAGGTGCTTATGACCTAGATTGACCACAGTTGGAAACAGGATACTGGGCTTGATGGACCTTGGTCTTACCCAATATGGCATATCTTATGTTCTTAATGCAATTGCTTCATGATATATGACTAGGGGAATCCATGTCCACACCGTGAGCCTGCTCAAAACACCCCATATTACTGCCCACATCACCCCTCTGGGCAGTGTTAGAGTGGTACGCATCCTGACATCAAAAAGACGCCTAAGAGAGAATTTCGATGTGAATGGCGGTCCATACATGTAAATGCTGTTGTTATGATGTGGGAATACCTCTGAAACAATCCTCCAAATCTATTCGTGAAGATGTATGTTACAATCCATATATGAGAATGTAGCAAAGAAATGGACAAAGAGGATGCACAGAGATCAAGGTGTGCCCCCTAACCATGAAAGTCGCTACCATGATCATAGTATCAAGTAAATTATTCCCCAGGGGTAGGCCACTGAATATGTGTGCCAATGGCAGAGGCAGATATATGGGGGGTAGGTCATCCAGCAGCTACGGTAGAATCATCTGTCCCATAAATAAAGGGGTCCTAAAGTCTGTTGTTCCCCCAGATGAAATATGTTAATATCTAAAGCAAAAGTGTCCCCCAGATGTAAAGTCACCAAGGCCACTGTAGGAAAAGCATAAAATACGTGGAAGTCAACTGCCAGTGGTAGAAGGACGCCCATTGTTTAAAATGATAGCCATGGTTTTAAAGAACTACACATTCCAGATCTGTGATAAGGATAGCGGTACTGCTGGATAGAGGTCCAGGAAGTGACTGTAGTGAGCCAGATTTGGCAGAAGCTATCTCTACCTAGGCACTATCCAGATCGTGTCACGGTGGTCAGACAGATTAGCAAATGTAAGATATTTATTGTATGTGTCCGAAACACAACAATAGACCCCTGTGCATAACCCATGCTGGCCAGGGTAAATGAGAGCTATGGATGCAAAGAGCAAGCAGAGAGGCTGGCCTGATACAGCCTGACCAGACCAATCATGGTGGCCCATGAAAATGCCAATGGCCAGAAGTATGGGAATGGATGGCGGACAAGACACCACAACACCCACATACCTGTACACGAGATGTGATGCCTGCCAACCATGAGCAGAGTGTGATGCCGGCAATGTGGCAGTGTGTCATGCACATTTCCTGCCTGGGACATTTGGCACAGCAGTGTTCCATCATGGCCCGCTGGTATGGGCACTGCCTCAGGAATCGGGTTCGGGCCCAGCCAATATTTTTGCAACCTTGTGCCAGGGGTGCAGTGTCTGCCTTCCCATGTGCCGTGTCCCCCTAGACACCACGAGTGCTGTGACATGTGAGCTGTGGAGTCTTCCAATGATGCCCTGCATGGAGGCCCATATGTCTGGACATGTGCCTCCATGGCATGGCGCCCACAGCAGCTGTAGCTGGGACACATCACACAGTCCACTTGTCCCTTGTGCATCTGTTATGTGCCCATTGCCTGATGCCAGTGCCACACATCTGGCATTATGTTTCTGTGATGTCCATGTCACAGCAGTGTGCACTGTTACATGTGGTGCCCTGCCTCTGTGTTGGCAGGCCTCTCAGCCTGCTGCTCGGACTGGGCATCTGCATGGTCACTCACCCTGCTCCTCCTGCAGCTGCTGCCAGTTGTGTCTTATCAACTCTGGGCACGTGTGGTGGATTGTGTGGAAAAACACATGGTATGCCTATGTGTCACACAGGATCTGGAAATGCCTGTGAGGTACCTGCATACTTGGGGGGTGGGTGCTGCTGGCACTGTGCACATGCATGTCATGTGCCTTGTCTCCATTTGCTATCGGTGGTGCATCACCCTGCCATGCCATGCCGGGGGGGGGGCATCTTGTCATTGCATTTGGTGTACATGCACAGAGCTCAGTTCCCTCACTTCCTTGAGCCTGGACACACTCTCAACTCTTGCCTGGTGGTTCTGTGCCTGATCCACTTTGTTCAGGGTGCTGGGTTCACTTCCTGCCTATACCACTTCATTTTGCACCCATACCATTCACACTGTGCCTCCCCTCTGACTTGCTCTGCTCTTGCTTCCTAGGGCCTGGGAACACTCTCAGCTCTAGCCCAGTGGTACTGTGCCTTGCTCAGGGTGCTGGCCTAGGGGCCAGTACTACTTCATTTTGTACCCGCACCATTTGCACTGTGCCTCTCCTCTGACTTGTTCTGCACTCACTTCCTATGGCCTGAGAACACTCTCAGCTTTGACCTGGTAGTTCTATAGCTGGCTCAGGGTGCTGGGTTCGCTTCCCACCTGGGGGCCTGTACTACTTCATTTTGCATCCTTACCATTCACACTGTGCCTCCCCTCTGACTTGCTCTGCTCTCATTTCCTATGTCCTGGGAAGACTCTCAGCTCTGGCCTGGTGGTTCTGTGCTTCACTCAATGTGTTGGTTCACTTTCCGCCTGGGGGCATGTACAGAGTCCTTTTTTGGGCTCTTTAGGCAGCATCTGTGTGACCTGGGGCTGTGGTAGACATTCTGGAACTGCTCTCTGCTATGCGTGTCCTTTCCATCTGTCTCTGTATCCCCCTCTGCCTTCACTGTGGGCCTGCTTGCATCCAGTTCTCCCTTGTTTCCTGGGCCCCTGCTGTGGGACTGCCCTGTCCATGCTGTTCTGTGCTGTCACTGTACAGCCTGCATGCTTTCTGCCAGAGCCAGGTCCTGGCTTTCCCTGCTCTTCCTCTCCACCTTGGTGCATACCTGTCTCTGTGCCAGCTTGTGTGCTACTCCAGCCTGCCCACTTCTCTCTGCTTCCAGGTTTGTCTGTCTGTGTTGTATTGTACTTACTGGATGAGGGTTGTCCTGATGTGTTCCTAGTCCTTGCATGCTGCTGTGTGGACTGGCCGCCTCTGTCCAATGGGAGGGGAGTTTCTTCCTGCTCTGGGACCATGGTCACCAGCAGCCTCGCCTCCGCCTCACTGAAATTAGTCTGCCAGGTAGGTATGTTGATGTGTGCATTATGAAGGGGGGGGGGTTCTTCCTGGTTCTGGTAGCACGTGGTCTGCAGGACATGGTGTTGGGGATGTTTGTGGGGTTGCAGGTGCACGGAGTGGCTGGAACAACATGGGCAGTGAGCGCATGGCCTACAGATGTGCGTGGCTCAGGACGGTGTGATAGGCCGCCAGTACATCAGCATCATGTTAAATACACTTAAAGGGGTATCGCTAAGTACAAACAATACAGTTGCTACTTTCCAAGTTATGATGAAGATTTTCTCCAACCTTGACAAATGTACTTAATTTACAATGTTTCAGCGCAGTCAGTTTACTCATCAAATGTACATGTCTCATGCATTCTTCAATCTCCATTTTGGGAGGATCCACCTGAAAACAGGCCCAGGCAATAGCCAATATACAGGCCATACAACTCGCTCTAACCAATTCCGCCTCTTCCTGTGGGACCCCAATTACTGAGATATTCAGGAGAGCCACCTCCAGTTGTACAGACAGTTCACATCCCAAGATATTCCCTAACCACTTGAAGACTTTTTTCCACAATCTTTGCACCTTCACACAGGACCACCATATGTGAGAAAATGTGCCCCATTCCCCACATTGTCTCCAGCAAATAACCTCCTTTCCCCCATATAAATGGCCCACCTTCACTGGAGTGAGATACCTGCGATATAACATTTTAGAGTTTTGCTTCATCAATTTACTCATTAAGACCCCTTCATATAAGCCCCTATAAATTTTTGCCCATTATCCTTCATCCCTAAATCCTCCTCCAACTGATGCTGGCATCTATCTTTACCTCTACCGCCTACCTCCATCATTTGATACAGGAGTGAAATGGCCCCCTTACTCGATCCCTAGATAAAAGCTGCTCTTACATTGTTTCTAGGACTTGTTTCCCCTTTAATACCCAGGAGGATATATAGGCGTATGTTTACTAAACTGCAGTAATGTCACTCGCATTAGGCTACACGGTAAAGGTACAGATGCCCATATAAAGGCGTGGGCGTTGCATCGTTAGAGCAAGCTGTATCAGCTAACGTACGTTACAAGGCGCCTTAGACTAATGCACGTTACAAGGTGCCTTGAACAATGAGGAATTGAACCCATGAACACTGCCGAGATTGGCATTGTATTAACCAGTAGGCTATACCTCCGTGGTGTATGTCACAGCAATGGCTGGGTATAGAAGGACTGCAGGTCACCGCACAAACTGTCTGCTCTGAGTGCCAGGATAGGGTAACCCCACCAGTACCCATGATGCAATGCACATGCTGAATAGCAGTCTTCAGCTGATCACCAAATGGGGTCTGCACCTCTCCGGTACCTCAGCTTGGAAAGATGAACTGACAGTGCGTGATACTGGTACAGAGTAGCTACAGACCATGCCATTGTGCAGGTTCTGTGTTCACCCTGAGGGATAGGATGGGTGCCCAGCACTAGGTCTGCAGTACATGTGGTGCTAGAGATAGGTCCTGCTGTACATCCCCATCACTACTAGTGTGTGACAGGTGTTCCTTGCAGTGCAGCTGAAGGTAATTTGGTGTCCTTCTGTTATTCTGCAGTCACATGTGGCCCTCTGGGGCCAGCCACCACCCAGGTTACTGTGTACCGTGTGTTAGGGTCTGGTTGATATGGGCACCTGTTTTCAGGGCAGAGGGGTTTCTAGACTTGCATGAGGTTTGTGTAGCAGTGCCTTTATAGTTCACAGTGGTATACACTACATACCCAAAAGGGCCCACATCACCCTTTTTGTAAGTAAGGAACAGGTGCCCCTGCCCAGGTAAAGCAACCTTGATCATGCTGGTATAAGACAGCCTTCCAGCGTTGGTAGGCCAGAGCCATACCTGTGACTGGGGCAGTGGCAGACCAGCAGAAATGCTGGGGATAGGTCTGGAAAACCACAACTGCCTTACACCACTGTCTGCCAGTCACCAGCAGACCGCACAGTCAAACTGCATCTTATAGGTGTTCCAACCATGCACAGTCTAACTGCAGATAATCCACCAGGCAGTCCATAAGAACATAAGATATGCCATACTGGGTCAGACCAAGGTCCATCAAGCCCAGTATTCTGTTTCCAACAGTGGCCAATCTAGGTCATACGTACCTAGCAGTTTCCCCAAGAGACACAGGTTCCACAATGCTTGTATTGGTTCAAGCATTGATATCCTGGGTCCCTTCTTAATAATGGTTTATGGACCTTTCCTCCAGGAACTTGTCCAAACCTTTTTTAAACCCAGCTACACTAACAGCCTTTACTACATCCTCCGGTAACAAATTCCAGAGTTTGATTACACGTTGAGTGAAAAAATATTTTCTTTTATTAGTCTTAAATAGTTTACCCTGTAGCTTCATTGCATGTCCCCTAATCTTTCTATATTCTGATAAGGTAAACAATCGATCTACGTTTACCCGTTCCATTCTGTTCATTAATTTATAGACTTCTATCATATCACCCCTCAGCCGTCTCTTTTCCAGGTTAAAGAGCCCTAACCTTTTTAGCCTTTCTTCATAGGAGTATCCTTCCATCCCCTTTACCATTTTGGTGGCTCTTCTCTGAACCTTTTCTAAAATCGCTATATCCTTTTTAAGATATAGCGACCAGAATTGCACACAATATTCAAGGTGCGGTCTCACCATGGAACGATATAGAGGCATTATAATATCTTTTGTTTTATTTTCCATTCCTTTCCTTATGATACCTAGCATTCTATTTGCTCTCTTGGCCGCCGCTGCACATTGGGCCGAGGGTTTTAACATGTTATCCACAATGACGCCTAAATTTTTGTCCTTGGTGGTGGTTCCTAATGTGGAACCTTGCATCGTGTAACCATAGTTTGGGTTGTTCTTCCCTAGGTGCATAGTACATTGTCCATAGTACATGCTCAAAGAGGAACAAGGTGCACCAAGCAGGCATCTCAGTGATTGGGACCCCAGCACTGGGAACACAAAAGTATCACTGGAGGCAGATAGTGTAAAGCGCTATGTGGGAACTTAGACCTGCCATGGTCACTGCTTGGTCAGAGTGAGTGCCCTCCCAGCATGCCATGCTGTAGCCACCTTGTCCATGCAAGCGGTGGTCGGGCACTACAGTGTCCCAGCCATTGCCCCACACCCTGTGAAGAGGCATCCTGGCCAATCTGCCCTTTCCAGGCCATACCCACAATACCTTGCTCCTCGTTATGCACACATTCCAGCTAACGCTAGTAACAGTGGGACATTTTGGGCCCAGTGAAGGGTGGGCAGCCACAGAACAATGGATAGACATACACACACACACACACACTCCTATTTCAGCATTGTGCAAAGATAAGGGTGGTTGGCAACCCTGCCCGCCACACTGGTCCTGATCACAGTGCCGACATTGCTAAACAGTGCAGGAGGTAGTAGTAGTGCTCTGGTGATAACTGCAGTTCAATGCTGGGGCCAACAGCCTGACTCTCCATACATCTTTGGATTGTGGAGCCTGTGTGAATGGGTGTTCTTACCCCTGTTTACCGCTGCTTTGGGCTTTGCACATGCTGCTGTTTGTATCTGCATTGTAGGGTAAAATATAGGGGCATGCTCTGCAGGAACCACAGCTGGGACTCGAACCTGTGACTTTCTGCTTCTGGACACATTGGCTGGTTGTTCTGCACCACACTGTTGCCACAGATGCATGGTAGTCCCTGGGGCTACCTGAACGTTTTCTCAGCCAGACCTTTTATGTTGCACTGCACACCACATACTGATACAGGGCATGGCCTAGGTCCACTGCAGGCAGGTGCCATGGCCCCCTCCAGCACGGGAACACCCCCCCCCCTGCCATGATAACATGACCATATGCTGTCGGTGCTGGTAGTGTGCAGTCCCAGGCCATCCACTGTGTGAGTAGGTGGTCGCCTAGTGAACGGGGTCTGGGGCAGGGGGCATACATGAGCATCCTCACATCCCCCCCATCACCGCCTACCAATAGTATGTCCCTTCCGCTTCGGGGAGGGTTGGCTGGGGGTATGTTAGGTCAGTGCCCTGGTAACTGTTAGCTCGGGTGGACCAGGTAGATGTAGGTGGATTGTTTGGCCTTTGTCATCTGCTGTCATGCTGATTTCCGGTTTCTATGTTCCTATGTGCCACCTAGGCACCTGCCTAGTCCACCCTGTGCCCCAGATGCCCCCACTACATGTCCCGCCTGCAGCCCCCTATGCCCCATTTGCACCATCGCCATAGTGGCCTTTCATACTTGGGCACTATGCTGTTGCTGAAAATTGAGCACTACTATCACTTTTCTTGGGCTCCCTGCCTATGCTGTACATTGCTGACACTTAAATGGTTTCTCTCTCCTGCAAATGTGCATCGAACGGCAGCTTTTAATTCGCGGTAGGATTCAGCCCTTCATTTCAGCGCGTTAGCGTAAAAGGAGACTCTCCCCGCCCACTCCCCGCCCATGGACCCTTTCTCTCCGCCCTTTCTCCACCCTCTGCGGTTTTTACCATGGCCGGGAACGCTAACGCTCGTTAGGTAACATTAACGTGCGTTAACGTTACATACCGCGCGTTAACGTTACCTAACGCGTGGTCTGTAACGTTACTGCAGTTTAGTAAACATACCCCATAGTGTCTCATTTGTAAGTAAAGGATGTATTTAGATGACACCAACCCAAATTCTTTCAACTCAGAAAACTCGAGTATTTGCCCATCTCCAAGCACTGTCTCTCATCCATCAAAGCCCTTTTGACTCCCAAGAGTGTAAGATGCCCCTCTCTGATCCTGGTTTGAAGTCCCAGTTCCCCATCAGTGGAGTAAACAGAGTATACTATGGGGTCCAACCATGTCTTCCGCCATTTCCACCACAACTTGAAGGTCAGCCCCACAAAGTGATTACAAGCCTTCCTTTTACCCCTATTCCCCCTCCCCCCCTGGTACCCACAATTGCCTACCTAACCCTCCCATCCCCTCTATCATTTCTTCTATGCCATCCATTCTTTCTCTCCCTTTAACCACCACTCCAGGGCTGCCTGCAGTTGTGCTGCCTCATAATAATTGGCAAAGTGTGGACAGCTAGACCCCATTTTCTTTTTTTCTTCACAGGAGGTGTCGTGGCACCCAGGGGAGCTGATTAGCCCATATAACTTGCATAACCTGTTTTTGAGCCATCTCCAAGAAACTCCCCTGTACAGGTATGGCCAGCGTCATAAACAGATAGATTAATTTAGGGAGCACCATCATTTTAATTGAGACATGCGCCCCAGCCAACTCAGTCTCCCCCTCTTCCATGTTTCAAGATCACTGGCAATTTGCCTTCATAAGGATGGAAAATTAGCCATAAATAGATCCCCCACCATGGGCGTGATATTAACCCCCAGGTAGCGAACACCATCTCCTGCCCATTTAAATGGTAACTTCCATCAGAAGCCATCCTGCCTAACCCCATTCAGAGAGATATTAAGTATTTTTGACTTAGTGGCATTCATTTTGAATCCCACCACTTGCCAACACTGTTTTGCCACCTTGAGAACCTCAGAAACAATTACTCCATGGTCCTTCTCCTGGTCCATGCACACCAACCTCTTACCCCCTATCACATACAATTTCCCTGGATTTCTGCATCCCAAGGGCATGACACTGCACTTCTTCACATTAAATCTTAAATGCCAAGCATTAGACCATTCTTCCAGTTTCCTCATGTTATTAGGGGAGTCGTTTGCAAACAAGGAGCCTTTATAATCCCTATCTCCAACCTGCACTCCATGAATACTGGATGCCTCTCTGACCAAAAGGCTCCATGGCCAGGACAAAGAGTAAGGGAGATAATGGGCACCCTTGGCACATTCCCCTCTGCAACTTGAATGCCTTGGAATATCTCCCATTTACTTTAATAAGCACCATGGGCTCCCTATAAAGAATATCTATGCATTTCAGGAAAGCCCCCCCCCCCCCAATCCCATGTATAAGGTCTGAACTATAAAAGGCCAATACACCCGATCAAATGCCTTTTCTGCATCAACCACAAGGTGGACCATTCCTTCCTCCCCCCGCCCCCCTTCCAAACCTCCGAATGTTGTTGGAGGCTTGCCTCCCAGGGACAAACCCAGATTAGTTTGGATGGACCAATTTAGGCATCACCCCCATGAGTCTATTTGCCAAAACTCTTGTGAATATCTTCAAATCCAATCCCAGAAATATATAGGACAGTATGAACCCCAAACACTAGGATCCTTGCCCTTCTTGGGCAGGATCATGACCCCTGTCACCTGCAGTGTTTCAGGCATTTTATCAGCCTCAACAAATGAATTATGCATGCAGGTCAAAGTTTCAGCTAACACCTCCCCCAAATGCCTTATAAAATTTGTTGGAAAATCCATCCAACCCCAGTGCTTTAGGTGTGAGCAGCTCTTTTATCACCCCTAGGACTTCCTGTGCACAGATGGGCTGAGATAGCAACTGATTCTCATATTCAGGCAATTGGGAAAGGTGCACTCCATCCAAGAACCAGACAACATGGTCCATTGGGGCTGCCACATCAGAGGTATATAACTCCTGATATAATTCCATGAATTGATCACCAATTCCTTTGACCCCCTCACCTTCTGCCTGACTTATCTGCATCATAGCAATATGGGGATCATTCTGAACCCCGCTATTTGCAGGGACCCAATTACGGCACCAGAGCTTCCAGCACATAACAAGGTCTTTCTGCGGGGAGCTCTGGATGGGGGCGGGAGGGGGCAGAGCATTTACCATTTAATACACAAATTCAGGGTACATTGCCTATCAAATCTCCTTAATATTCAGCTTTACATGATACTTCTTTCATTGTCCATTTTTAAACATTATTATCCTTTTTACAGAAGATTGTTATTCTTCCTTTATCATTGAGGTTATTCTTCCATTATCATTGAGGTTATTACCACCAATTTAATCAGGGAGTATAATATGCACTTTCTTTAAGAAGTATTTTTGGTGTTTCATTATAATATTAATATATTTTAATGATATCATAGTATGCATAGATATTTTATAGTTATTATGGCTTTTTAGTCATATGAATAACAGAGGATCATTTTAAAGGAGTAGCATACTAAGATGTACTTTAGTGAGCCAATTCATACGTTATTATACAGATTTTAACATATATTATATATTTCTGTATTTGTCACACCATTTTTGTGTTCTAACTGCCCTGCATTTGGTGTTTTTCAATATTTGTGTTTGTATTTATGATTGTTATGAAATTTGTGTGCCATATGTCATATTTTATTTTAGATGATTTTTTAAATACTTTATATGTGCATGTGTATTTTTAATATTTGAGATTTTAACTATTATTTGTTAACTTTTATCTTATATTTATTGCAAGCTGCATGCCCCCTGAGGAAGACGTTTGCCGAAACGCGTTGGGGTTATTTAATTAAAGTATCCATTGACCACCACACGCTTCTTGCCTCTTGTGTACATCTGACTGTTCCAGCAAGAGCGGTCTGCTCTTCTTTGTGTTTGACCACGACCACAGACGTACAAGGCCAAGTCGGGTCATGGTCCTGTACGTCCTAGTTTGGCAAGATAGACGTGGGACTTATTCCACCTCGGAGGTGAAATAAGTCACATACATGGTGAGGATCGGGGCACATGCTGAAGACACAGGGAGGAACGAGGTACATCCCTGCTGCCTGACCCTGGCCCTGGCAGCCCCTGTCGAGGGCTGGGTGACGGAGAAAGGAGTGCGGGGGGTGTTGGGCCATTTGGCACTCCTGTATGATGTCCTTGTGCTATGGTAATGGGATGCCATGGTGGGGCTGCATGCAGGAACAGAGGGAGTGTTAGTCAGGGAGAGCATTACATGTCCCAGACCTCAGAATTGGGGCCCGTCCAAGTGCTCTGATTCTGCTCCCATGGGAACCTCTAGCTCCCGTGGGTGCAGAATAGGGTGCAAAGCTGGCTCGTCCATATTTTGGATGTCCGGACAGGCTAGATATCCCACGATTGGAATTGGCCTCACGGTTCCTATTTTGGTGTTTCCTTAATTTGAGAGCAAGCAGACAACTTGCCTTATTTCCAAATTTAAAGGAATGTTGTAGCTGTTCCAAGTTATGTTTAATATACTCCAATTGTAAGTCCTATAAGGCCTGCTTAATCTTCGCCAATTACTTGACCCTTTTTTTGTCCAACCTCCTCCACTTGAGCAGTTTCTTAAGAACCCTAATTTCCCTACACAGCCTATCATTATCTAGCAAGTTCTGTTTCTTTTTATAAGCCCTCAACGCAATCAATTTTCCCCATAATTACGGCCTTAAGACCCTCCCATGTGGACATCTCTCTACATTTTATTTATTTATTTATTTGCAGTCTCTTTTATACCACGCTATTCGACATCAGTGCGGTTTACAATGAACATAAGAGTTGCACATCTCAATTTCGTGATTTGTGCTTACAGTGAAACAGGTATAATAACTTGGGTATACATTAAACAGGAAAATTAAACTTGGGTATGCATTAAGCAGGTATAACAGGTAAAATGGGGTATAAATAACCAGTCCCTTTACATCATTCAAATCCAGATATTCCCCTATATCCTTCTGTATCTGAGCCACCACCACTAGGTCCTCTAACAGTAAATCATTTAGTCGCCACCACCTCCCTTCCTTACCCACACTCATCCCGTGAAGTTCCCCCCAGACAGGGGCATGATCAGACCATGTCATTTCCCCTATTCCACTATTCTTTGCTCCCCCAGCCAATCTTTTGTCCACCTATAACATATTGATGTGAGAGAATGAATGATGCACCACAGAGTTAAAGGAGTAGTCCCTCTGTCCCCATTGTAAGGCCTGCCATAAATCGACTACTCCCAATTTGGCCTAAGGGCCTTTATTACATTCCTAGGTTTGCTAGTCCCAGAATCCTCCCCTCTTGACTTGTCCAAGCGGGGATCGAGCACCAAATTGAAGACCCTCCCCCCATTATGATTGATCCCTCCACAAACTTCACCGATTCCCTCAATAAATCTTTTAAAAAAATGGACTGCTCTGTGTTACAAAACGTGATAAGGTGGAAAAACACTTTATTTGAATTCTCAGACCTAGCAACCCGACACAGGCCGTGTTTCGGAGACCTTCGTCAGGGGTTGTCTAAATAGGTACTAGAAACATAAAAACAAACAATATTAAAAAATCAAATAATAGTGAAAGAACAAATAATCGAGGACATACATTTTACTCTATTCACACAAAAATAGAAATAAATATATACTAATTAAGGGATAATAAATAATTTATAATAAATAATTAAAAAGTGGATTTAGTTGTGGTCTATTTTAGTTTTACCATATATTTTTACTTTTTAACTATGTTTGGGTATCGCATTTGGAGTATTTGAGTTTTATAGTTTTATTATTTTAATTATTATTCACTTTTTAATTATTTATTATAAATTATGTATTATCCCTTAATTAGTATATATTTATTTCTATTTTTGTGTGAATAGAGTAAAATGTATGTCCTCGATTATTTGTTCTTTCACTATTATTTGATTTTTTAATATTGTTTGTTTTTATGTTTCTAGTACCTATTTAGATAACCCCTGACGAAGGTCTCCGAAACACGGCCTGTGTCGGGTTGCTAGGTCTGAGAATTCAAATAAAGTGTTTTTCCACCTTATCACGTTTTGGACTGTGTGCCTGTTTCACGTGATAATTTGCCCTGTGTTGGACTGCTCTGTGTTACATACATAGTGTATGATGGCAGATAAAGACCAGTATTGTCCATCTAGTCTGCCCAGCAATGCGGCAAGAGTAGGTGCACCTGCCGCTATATGCAGGTCACCCCTTTCCATGCCTTTGTTTAGGGGTGTACACACCGCTCTGTGTAGGTCACCCTTATTTGTTCAAATATAAGAGAAAGTTATGTTTATTTTGATTTGATCCTGTTGCTATAAAGGGATCCACTGTGTCTGTCCCATGCCATTTTGAATTATGTCACTGTATTTGCCCCCGCTCATCGGGAGAGCATTCCAAGCATCCACCTCCCTTTTAGTGAAAAAGTATTTCCTGTCATTGACTTCCAGTTTACCCCCTTGCAGCTTCATGTTATGCCCTCTAGTTTTACAGCTTCCCCATTTTTGGAAGAGGTTTGTTTGTTCATCGTTCCTCTTTAAGTATTTAAAGGTCTGAATCATATCTCCCCTGTCCCTCTTTTCCTCTAGAATGTACATATTTAGGTCTACAAGTCTCTTCTCATAAGTCTTCTGACGCAGGCTCCAAATCATTTTGGTCACCTTCCTTTGAACTGCTTCCAACCTTTTTATATCCCTTGTGAGATATGGGGGCATGTTTACTAAACTGCGGTAATGTCATTCCGCGGTAAAGGTAGAGATGCCCATATAAAGGAGTGGGCGGGGCAGCAGTAAAGCTGTGTGTCAGATAAGGCGCGTTAGAAGGCGCGTTATAAGGCACTGTAGAAGGCACGTGCCTACGTGCCTTATGTGACTTACGTGCCTTATAAAGCGCCTTATAATGCGCCGTATAAGGCGCATTATAAGGCGCCTTGTACTGTGCCTAATTAGGAGCCTTGTAACGTATTTTAAGGAGTGTTGATAGCTGTGGAGATGGTACTGTGGCTGGCAGCACAGATCTGCAAAGATATGACTGTCACAGGCAAGCAAAATATCTGCTCTGGACAGGAGGGAACAACAAGGAATTGAACCCATGATCTCTGCCTCCACAGTCATCAACATAACCAGTGGGCTACAGCTCTATAGTGTCTAACACACTGCTGGCTGGCTACAGAAAGACTGCAGGTGACCACACAAGCTGTTGTAGGCGGGTTCTTACCTACAAAAGCATCCTTAACATTTATCAAGATTGTCTGGGCACATGGGACCCGTGCACCAGAAGAAACAAAACAAAAGAAACTCAGATCACAGTTACTTGTCAACAAAAATTCTGTTTTTATTTAGTACAAGCAAACTCCATAAGCACAGGAAAAAAGTCTGTCTTAGAGATCTGAGGGCGAGCAACATTCTCCCTCCCATCGGGGAGAGAGAAGGCCGCTGCAGCGAGCTCTGTGGCTTGCTTTCTTATATATCCTTCTCCGCAGCAACTCTTGCACTGAGTCTTGTTCCGTGTGCACAAATAGTTGTAAAGCCATTTACAAAACTTAGAGCCTTCTGCAAAAAGTCAGAGTGCTGCTTGCAGACGTTTGCTAAAGCTCTCCAGATGGGACCCACTCCCTCATGATTATGTCTTAGGGTCTGCAGCTGTATTCCAAGGTCTTCATTATCTGTGCTGTGGAGCACATCTCTCCTGCATTCCTTGGGGCCCACTTATGGTCTTCTATTTCCTGGCACTGATTGCATTCATTCTTCAGGGCTAGAGAATTTTCTTTTAATTATTTTTCTGTTAATTATTTTCTGGCCTGGCCTGTATTTGCTTTCTGGGCCTAACATTCTGCTGGTGGTGCTGGTGGTGCGCAGTCGCAGGCCATCCAGTGTGCCGGTAGGCGGCTGCCTATGGTGCAGGTTCTGGGGTAGGGGTGCCCGCATGGATGTCCATGCTTCCCCCCAGCTCCGCCTGCCAATGTTCTGTGCCCTTGGGGGTACCTGCTGGGTACTATCCCCTGTGCCACTGTGGGAAACACACTCATGCCCATCAATACAAAAACCCATAATAAAAGAGGAACACTTGACCTTGTCATTCTCCCAGAAGTACTTTATAAACTCTTCAACTCGGCATCACTGGAGTGCACCCCAATCCCTTGGTCAGACCACCACCTAATCAAATTTAGCCTTACCTACACTGAAACAAATAATAAAAACAGATCTTTACTGGCTCCAATACCTAGATTTAAGAGATTCAATGAGGAAGAATTTCTCGATCTAACGATCCCCTATCACCATCACCCTCTGACCTAGACGAAGCTGTTGCAATCTGGCATAAAACAATCACTAAGGCAGCCGCTAATAAACAATCAATCAAAAGGAATATCTGCCCAAGAAACAGTGATGCCCCCTGGTTTAGCAACACTTTAAAATCAATGAAAAGAGAACTGAGGAAAATAGAATTAAAATGGCGCAGAACTAAATCAACAACATACTATGAGAAATATCATAACCACCTCAAAAAGTATAAAGAAGCTACAGATAGTGCTAAGAAAAACTTCTACTCAGTCATTCTAACTAAATCTATAAACAGACCAAGAGAACTATTTACCATTGTCCAAAACTTAACTAATAACACATATAACCCTAGCAATGACATCACAGATATAACTGCCCAGACTTTAGCTAATCACTATATAAATAAAACAAAACTTAATGCATTCTCACCAATACCACTTATCAATACCAGCCTTCATCAAACTGATGTCTGGGCTGATTTCCACCCTATTACCAATGACATACTCAAGAATATTATATCAAATCTAAATACTACAACCTCCCACCTAGATCCATGTCCTGTAATCTGGATAAAGAATACTCTTACAACTCTATCCCCCTTCATCCTCCCTATTATCAATCTATCACTACGCCAAGGGCATCTACCACCCACACTAAAACACGCACAAATCCGCCCCATACTCAAAAACGGCAACATCGACAAAACATCACCGAACTCATATAGACCCATTTCAAGTATACCTTTTATGGCTAAACTCATCGAAAAGGTTGTTCAAATTCAAACACAAGAATATATGGACACCTCCACCCCCCTCGATGATCAACAATACGGTTTTCGCCCCTGTCATGGAGTAGAAACGCTCTTGACAGTACTTATCGACACACTTGTAAGAGGAATCGATAACCCCAAACAAGCGTTCATCCTCTTCCTGGATATCAGTGCAGCCTTTGATAGTGTCCACCATACTATAATGCTTAATAGGCTCAATCAAATAGGAGTAAGTTCAACAGTACACAATTGGTTCACATCTTATCTGAGCAACAGAACACAAACAGTTCGAAACGGCACCCAAACCTCTAACACATACAATCAGGTACTCGGCCTCCCTCAAGGCTCCGCCCTTTCAGCCCTCCTCTTTAATATTTATATCCAACCAGTCTGTAACATCTTTAAAAAATTTAAAGTATTCTACCATATATACGCAGACGATATAATGATGTACATTCCATTCACAATCCCCATACTCCCACTTCAATTATTAACTGATTGTTTCAACGAACTAGCTATATGGCTAAAAGATCACAATCTCCATATCAACCACTCTAAAACTGACATACTAATCGTAACGAAAAACCAATCATTCATTCCCCCAACTCACATTACGCTTCAAAATCATGATATCAATATAAAAAATGAAGTGAAATACCTAGGCGTGATCCTTGACACACACCTCAGCATGAATACCCATACCAGAAACATAACAAATAAAGGTTCACCCTTTCGAGCATATAACACCTATATTAGCAAACTTACACTGGCTTCCAATACAATGCAGAATTAACTATAAAATGATAATAACTACATTCAAGGCACTAAATAATATGGCACCTGCCTCCTTAAACAAACTTATCTCTAAAGACTCAAATAAAATTGTTCAAAGGAGAGGCCACGCAAATAAATAAGGATATCAAAAGATTTCACAAAGGCCAAAAAGATAACTAACAAAAAAGCTTTCTCTCATGCAGCACCCATTCTCTGGAACTCCCTCCCTGAAGCAATAAGAACATTAATTGAACTTAAAGAGCTCCGTAAGAATTTAAAGACCCATCTGTTCAGCCTACACTATCGACCAATTATAAACTCTTTATACCAGCCAGAAAATGGATAACAGATGGCTAGATGGCCATAAGTTATATCGACCTTAGACCAACACGAATTCAATATTTCCACTAAGCTTGCCACATTGATCTTAGCCCAAATGAATAGCTCTTATCTACTGTTCAATCTAACAGTAACACTACTTACTCTACACACTCACAAATATCTTTCCTTCTTTTCTTTCATCATTCAGTCTCAGCTACCTTGTTTTAGTCGCTACTCCAACTTACGTTAAGGGAGTTGCCTATATGAACCATACCTTTGTATATAGTTTTATAATGTTGCCTAATATTACCCAACGTTAATATGTAATTAACAGACTATTGTAAATAGTTCACAGAAGTTTCATGTAAAAAACAGTATTGTTACACTGTTTCTTAACTTGTTCATTGTAAACCGCACCTGATCTTTGGAAGGTCGCGGTATATAAGCGATTGTTAAATAATAATAATAATAATGTAACAAACACAAATTCATGGAGGCAGTGAAAGGCCATATAGCCAGCAGGTCCATCCCCCAATGTCAGGCACCATGGTCCCATTGTCCCCCTTGGATGAGCAGCTATGTCTGTCCCATGCTGCCCTGCAGGTGTGACCCATCCATCTCACCACTACCCCCTCTGGGTGATGGTGCCATATAGCTACTACCCCTGTATAGCTGATGTGGAGGCCAAGGGCTCTATTCTGTTCAGTGAATAGTGGGTCTGGTTGAGCGAACCTGATGTCCAAACCTGCTATGCGCTTGGCCGGCAATGGGGAAGCAGAACTCCCTGCATGTAGAGCTGACCTGTGTGGGGAGCTCTGTTTGTGGCTGGGTGTATGTGAGCCGCAAGTGAGTCAAGGGTGCAATGGGGGTGCTGCAAAGACCACAGACATACAGGGTCAATTCCAAGGTCAGCACTGTACATCCGGATCTGCAACTTGCACAGGGGATGTATCCTACCATGGAGGTGGAATATGTCCCCCTGGATGGAGGACGATGGACGGCAGAGTCAGGATAGGCGGGCAAGGATGTGCAGGGGATTCCCCACTGCCTGACCCTGGGCCCTGTAGGCTTGATTGGGAAGGGGTCAGGCTGCAGAGAAAACAGGTGGCTGGGTACTGCCATAGAGCGCCACCCCTGCATGTAGCCATAGTGCCATGGCAACATGGCACCATGGTGCTGTGGCCCCATGCAGGAGCCAGGCTGGGCAAGCCAGTGAGTGGATTTCTGGGGTGCCTGTACCATGTCACATCCTGGATGTCCACCCCCCCATGCCACAACCCTGCCCCCACAGGAACACCTAGCACCCACTGGATCAGAGTGGGTGCATCACCAGTCCATCTAGATATGCGAGTGCCAGATGTGCCGGACATTCACTGTGGATAGTGGCCTTCACTTATATACTACACATGACCTGAACTGTTGCCTTCCCCCACAGGTGTGTGATGCTGTTGCGCCCAACCATGTGATACAGTGGGAGGAGACATCTGCATGACTCGCGACAGCCCTGCTCGTATGTGCAGAATGTGAACGCCGGAGGGCCAGACAACAACACTCATATCACAGTATTCCCAAGCTGCACTTCCAGTACCTGGGCATGAGCAATAAGTACTGTGTGACCCGCTATAGGTTTGATCGTGCTGCCATCCACAACCTGTGCCTGGAGCTGCAGGAAGACCTGGCACCACATGCACAAAGACAGGACACAGTTCCTGTCCATGTGAGGGTTCTCACAGCCCTAGCCTTCCAGGGAATAGGCTCCTTCCAGCCGTTGCTGGCAACAGCAACAGGCCTTAGCCAGGCAGCTGTGTCATGCTGCATCATTGGGGTCCTGGATGCCCTTGTGGCATGCTATGTGTAGTACATATCTTTCCCGCATGCCTTATACCAGCAGCAGTGGGTCATGCTGCAGTTCCACAAATCTGCAGGCTTCTCAGCTGTCCTGAATGCAAAGGGTGATGGAACCAACCAGGGAGAGCTCTGTGCTGGATTTAGTGCTCACCAATGGAGATAGCATGTCAAATATCCAAGTGGGTGCCCATGTGAGCAGCAGCGATCATCACACGGTGTGGTTTGAAATAAAAGCCAAAGCAGAATCCAATCACAGCAAGCTCAAAGTCCTAGATTTCAAAAATACTGATTTCATTAAAATGAGCAAGTACCTGAAGGAGGAGTTGGCAGGATGGGAGGGGATAAGGGAAGTGGAATTGTAATGGGCTAAACTAAAGGAGGCAACAAAAGGTGCAATGGATACATATGTAAGGAAAGTAAATAAAAACAAGAGCAAAAGGAAATCTATTTGGTTCTCCAAAGAAGTGGCTGCACAATTAAAAGCAAAAACCACAGCTTTCACAAAATTCAGAAGTTCACAAACAGAGGAACACAGAATAGAATACAGGATAAAACAAAAAAAGACAAAATGAGAAATAAGATAGCAAAATCAAAGGCAGAAGAAAAGATGGCTAAAAATGTGAAGTGTGGTGGCAAATCATTTTTCAGGTATATTCAGGAGAGGAGGGAAATCAGAGGTAGAATTGCAGGACTCAAAAGCGCTGGGAATGGATTCATGGAAAGTGACATTGAAAAAGCGAAAACGTTAAAAAAATACTTCTGCTTTGTTTTTACTAGAGAAAATCCTGTGATTGACAAATATACAAATGGGAATGGAGTAGATAACACACCATTCACAAAAGATGATGTGTTAGAACAGCTTGCAAAACTGAAAGTGGATAAGGCTATGGGACCAGATGGGTTACATCCCTGGATACTGAAAGAGTTCAGAGAGGTTCTTGCAGGGCCATTAAAGGATGTTTTTAATAGATCCTTGGAAACAGGAAAAGTTCCACAGGACTGGAGAAGGGCTGATGTGGTACCTCTTCACGAAAGTGGTAGTTGGGAAGAAGTGACAAACTTCAAGCCAGTAAGCCTTACTTTGGTGGCAGGAAAAGTAATGGTGTACACCTGGGTTCGATCCTGGGACCAGTACTGCTCAATATATTTGTGAGTGATATTGCTGAAGAACCAAATGGAAAAGTCTGTCTTTTTGTAGATGACATGAAAATTTGCAACAGAGTGGACTCCCCTGAGGGAGTGGATAACATGAGGAAAGATCTACAAAAGCTGGAAGAATGGTCTAATGCAGTGGTTCTCAACCTTTTTTGTACCATGACCCCTTTTACAATTGGTCAACTTGTGATGACCCCAATGATAAAATCAAATGCGTCTCTCTTCCTTTCCCGTTAACGCATTGCTGCTGTAATCATTTGTTGAATTATTAATATATTATAGGCCTTTGCAATATGTTTTTATTTATAAAATGTACTTATTTAAACCACAATAATTAATCACAATAACAAGTAACAATATTTGATTTTGAAATTATTATGATTTTGTAGTCAAATCTCTAATTTTAAATAAAATTATTTTTTCTACCTTTGTTGTCTGACCAATTTATTCTCTGATCATGCTGGTCCCGATCTGAGGCTTCTGCTTTCCTGTCTTTTCTTAGCTCTCTTTCTGTGGTCAATGGTCCATCTGCCATTTCTTATCTCTTCTTTCGTTTTCTTCACTTCTTTCCATCAGTTTATTTCCAGTCCCAGTAACCCTCCCCAGTATCAGCCCCTTTCCAGTCCTCACTCCCAGTACCTTCCAATGTCAACTTGCATTCCCGTGACTGCCACTGTCCATTCCCTTCAAGTCCCCCTCCTTCCCCACTGACCAGTCCCTTCTAGTACAAATACCATGGCAGCCCCTCTCAGATCCACTTCCTTCCAGTTCCATTCTCCCATACCCTTGTATCAGCCCATTTGTAGCCTTAGCCCCCAGTTTTCTTCTAGGGCCAGCAGCTCTATCCTCCCCTCCCCACCATCAGCCTATTCCCAGTCGAAGCCCCCCAATCAGCTCACTTCCTGTGCTAGTCCTCCTTCAACCCCATTACCAGTGCTAGCCTCCACTAATCAGCCCATTTCCAATCATAGCCCCCCGATCAGCTCATTTCCAACGTTAGCCTCCCATCAGTCCATTACCAATCCTACCCCACCCCAGCAGCCAATTACCAGTCCTAGCCTCCCCTAATCAGCTCATTTCCAATGCTAGTCCCCCCTCAACACCATTACCAGTGCTTGGCTCCCCTAATTGGCCCATTACCAGTCCTACCCCCCCCCCCCCACCCATCAACCCATTTCTAGTCCTAACCTCCCCGATAAGCTCATTTCCAATGCTAGCCCCCCATCAGTCCATTACCAGTCCTACCCCTCTATCAGCCCATTACCAGTCCCAACCCCCCCTTGATCAGTCCATTCCCAGTCCTAGGCCCCCCCGATCTGCCCATTACCAGTGCTAGCCCCCCATCAGTCCATTATAATCCTAACCCACACTGTCTCTCGCTTCTGTCCAGCATTTATCCTGTCTGTCCAGTATGTCCCCCTGTCTCTACCCTTTGTCCATGTCAGCCCCCTCCCTCCCCATGTCAGCCCCCCCTCTGTCCATGTCAGCCCCCATCCATCCCTCCATGTCAGCCCCCTCTGTCCATGCCAGCCCCCCTCCCTCCCTGTCAGCCCCCCTCCGTCCATGTCAGCCCCCATCCACCCCTCCATGTCAGCCCCCTCCCTCCCTCTCTCCATGTCAGCCCCATCCATCCCTCCATGTCAGCCGCCCTCCCTCCATCCATCCATGTCAGCCCCCCTCCCTCCCTCACTCCATGTCAGCCCTCCATCCAAGTCAGCCCTCCATCCATCCCTCCATGTCAGCCCCCTCCCTCCCCCATGTCAACTCCGTTGCAGGTTCCCTGCCCCCTCCTCCCCTCTCCCTATGTCTGCCTGCTCCTGCCCTGTTTTTCTGCAGCCTCGGCTCCCTGTCTCATAGGGAACCGCGGCTCTGCCTGTGAAGCCGTTGCGGAGCCTTTCTGTCTCTCGATGGGCTCAGTGCAGCATTGTCCCGCCTCCAAAGGAAGTTGTTTACCACTTCCTTTGGAGGCGAGACAATGCTTCACGGAGCCCATTGAGAGACATGAAGGCTCCGCAACATTTTCACAGAAGGACCTCGGAGTGAATGTTTCTGAGGATCTCAAGGTGGCAAAACTGTGACAAGGCAGTGGCAAAAGCCAGAAGAATGCTGGGTTGCATACAGTGAGAAATTACCAGCAGTTGCTCAGTCATGCTTCTCTCAACAGGTGCTGATGCCATTGCAGGATCCAACATTTCTCCCTTGCCAACCATGCCACCAGCCGCTTGTGCACTGCCCCAGTCACCTGCACAGGCTGCAACCTCTGTGGTGTCAGCAAAGGTGGGTGGATTTCATCCAGGCAGCCCTAGTGACATGGTATAGCAGCTCACGTTACCGCCTAACACTGTATGTATATAAAATGTTTTTAGCACCACTGTATATAGCCCACATTGTACATAGCTCAGACCAATCTAGCACACAATACAACACGCACCCAACTAAATTTTCACCCTCACTGCATGTATAACACACTCACACTACCAGATTGTTTGCTGTGATACCACCTTGATTATTATGATAAGGCGGTTTAGAAATACTGTTAAATAAATAAATAAAATAAAATGGTCACAGGGCCTGCTGATGCAGAGGAGGAGGGGTATACCACATCAGAGGATGGGGAGGGCCAGGCCCCACCATTGCCAGAGCCACCAGGGCAACAGAAAACAGCCACCGCAACACACATCTGTGCTGCTGGTACAGTGCGTCCAGCACCTACTCATACAGTGTGCCCAATGCCTGCTCACATGAAATGAGACACATGCATAGCAC
Organism: Ichthyophis bannanicus; assembly: GCA_033557465.1. Lineage (NCBI taxonomy): Eukaryota > Metazoa > Chordata > Amphibia > Gymnophiona > Ichthyophiidae > Ichthyophis > Ichthyophis bannanicus. The sequence continues at coordinate 1,055,182,254 of CM066033.1, read as the reverse complement.
ATGCACATGAAGATGGAGCTTCTTTGCCAGGGTGTCTCACTCCAGGAGCAGCATCTGACCCTCCAGGAAAGCAGCTGGCTGCAACATCCAAGCTTGATGCTTCCATAGGCCGGCTGTGAGTGAACATTGAGACTCTTGTCAGCCAGCTTGGCAGGTCTCAGGGTATAAATGATCCCATCTTCATCCCTGGGCTGCCATCTGCAGCCACCAGGTCTGTGTCACCACCTCTGCCATAGTCCACTGCTGCTGTGACACCTGCACATGCTTCTGTGCCTACTGCCATGCCTTGCAACAGCTTGGGACCCATCCCCAGATTTTTCAGTTTATTGATAAGCCTCCTATGAGGAACAGTATCAAAGGCTTTGCTGAAATCTAGGTTGATCACATCCATCACATGCCCTTGATCTAATTCTCTAGTCACCCAGATTTGTTTGGCATGATCATCCTTTGGTAAAATCATGTTGCTTTGGATCATGCAACCTATTGGTTTTGAGAAAGCCCACTATTCTCTCTTTCAGGAGCACCTCCATTACTTTTCCCACCATTGAGGTAAAGCTTATTGGTCTGTAGTTTGCCACTTCTTCCCTATTACCACTTTTGTGAAGAGGTACCTCAGAGGTGGAATAAGTCCCATCAAAGGCGGTGATCAAGCCAGGCAGTGCCCCCCTCAATGCATGCAGCCATGGCAGGTGAGGCCCCTCCGCCTGATGCCGGCCCTGGCTGACCCCGCTGAGGGTCAGGTGGCAGGGAACAGACAGGTTCATTGGCGTTAGCCATTCTGTGCTCTTGCTGGGCACCTGCACACTAGCAGGAGCATAGGGCAGGCTGGCCAGCCAGACATCTCCCGCTGCAGAATCAGAACCACGCCGGGCCATCTAAGTGCCCGATTCTGCAACCGTGGGAACATCTAGATCCTGCGATTGCAGAATCGGTTACAATTTGGGCCAATACATTTTTTGTATGTCCAGACATCCCGGACATGTCATGATTGGAATTGGCCTCCGCATGTAGCACACCAGAGAAATAGAGAACAACAAAGCATCTCCCCCTGCGCTCTGCAAAATACAAAGACAGCAGATGTAAATTCAGAAAAACTGTCATATTCCAATTGCTACATTAAAAATTAAAAAATTGTTATAACTTTTTTGTCTGGCAATTTTATTTTTCTAGTTATGTAGGTACCAGTCTCTGCTTTCTGCTTCCCTTTGTTTTTCTCTTAACTCTCTAGGGCAGGGGTCTCAAACTCCAGTTCTGGAGGGCCGCAAACCAGTCAGGTTTTCAGGGTATCCCTAATGAATATGCATGAGATATATTTGCATGCACTGCCCCCACTGTATGCAAATATATCTCATGCATATTCATTAGAGATACCCTGAAAACCTGACTGGTTTGCGGCCCTCCAGGACTGCAGTTTGAGACCCCTGCTCTAGGGTCACCAGACCATCTGCCACTTCTTTTTTCATCTTCTGTCTTCATCACGTCCACCTGTACATCTATTTCTGACATTCATCTTTTCCTTTCAGCTGTCTTTCATTCAATATTTTGCCTTTATCCTCTCAAATTTTACTTCTTCTCCTTACAACCCAGTCCTTAAAATCACCTTCTATTTACTGCATCTATCTACAGCTTTCCTTAACAGCATGCTCTCATTCTCCATCCTATTTCCCATTGTTTTGCTCTCTCCTCTCTCCCACCCTACAAGCAGCATCTTCTCTTTTTCTCCCCCCCCCTTCACCCAGCATCTCATTCCTTTCCTATCTTTTGTCCATCATCTTCGATCTCTCTATCCCCCACCCTCTGTCCAGGATCTTCTGTCTCCCTCACTCTTCATCCAGCATGTTCTCACTCTCTCTCTGGTTCCCTCCTCCTACTCTTCAACCTGCATGCAATGGGTGCTGCCTCTGCTTTACTCCAGTACGCCTACGACATGCCTCAATGCTAACTGCTAGGACTGGGCCATATAGCAGCGGCACTCGCGGATATCCAGCAGCACTAACCATGTTAGTGCCACTGAATATCCCGTTTAGCAGCATTTACATTTTTTGCAGGTCTGCAAACCATGTAAATGCCTTTGAATATCCCTCCTCAGCTTCTAGTTCATGAAATTCACTCCAGAAGTAAGAAAGTGAATGGGTACGGAGGTGGAGCCAGCAGGGACTAAGATGGCTGCTTAAACCTCATGCTCCATAGCCCGGGCCTGAATCCTGTCCCCCCAGCAGTTTGAAAAGAGTATTGAACCCCCTTATTGGACCGAGCCTTGGTGGATGCAATGGCGGGGAGCAAGCCCACAAGGTTGGATTACAATGTGGCGGCAGGCGCAGGAGCTAAAAGAGCTAAGGCCGATCCTCCCTCCCCGCATAAAATGGCGAATGCTGCAGAGGATACAGCAAGTATCAGAGAGGTGCTGGCTGAGATTCGAGCTGTAAAGGAAATGGTGGCAACAAATGGAGAAACGTTAAGTGGGGTTCAAGCGGACATTGCTGAGCTAAAGGAGATGAAGGAGCAAATAGACTCAATGGCAGAGAAACTAAGGGAAATAGAGTGCACGGTCGCAGTGCATGAGGAGCGCTTAAAGCAGGTTGGGGCCAATGCCAAAAGAATAATCAATTTGGAACGCAGCCTGGAAGATCTAAACAATAGAATGCGAAGGAACAATGTGCGAATTATTGGTATCCCGGAGGGAGCTGAGGGAACAAATATGAAAGCCTTCCTTGGTGTCACGATTCCAAAGCTCCTTAGAACAGAATTTGAAGCGCCATTGGAGATAGAGAGGGCACATTGAGTACCGACGCATCCTGGGCCCAACATCAAAAAGCCGTGACCAATAATCTTGTGCATGTTGAGGCACTCGCATGCAATTCAAATCCTGGTGGCGGCACGAGCGCTTTCAAATATCAAGTATAAAGGGCAGAGTATAGCGTTCTATCCGGATTTCCATAAAGCGACAGTTGAGCGAAGGAAACACTTGCTGTCCTTTAGACCATAGCTGCAGGCCTTGCAAGCGAGGTATGGCCTTTTGGCGCCAGCGAGACTAAGAGTGACTTTACACAACCAAACGAGGACGTTCAAGGACCCAGCAGCACTACGGGCCTTTCTGGAGGAGCAAGAGGCTTCGGTGATGCGATGAGGAACCTCGAGTGGGAACAAGATGGGAATAAACCTGGAGAATAGGACTGAGAGTTTAATTCATCATAACTTTAATGGGGAGGATGGCGGGCAGTATGTATGTATAGGGGTAGGCTGAAGTGGCCAGCATGAAAGGGAGGGGGAGGCTATAGGGGAGATCTTTATGAGCTCTGGGGTCTGTTCGTGGGGCTGGAGATAGCTGGGTTCATAGAAGGGGTATAACTTATGTAAGGGGGAAAGTATTTAAACACTTTGCATTAAACCTTGGGCGGGGTGGAGGGGGAGGGCTTGGGTAGATATTTGGTCGTGCTGATTCACCCATATTTTTTCCACTTGCGGAATCGTTTTCTGTCTCCTCATGGGTTCATAGGTGGGATCATTGCTGTCTTTATTTATTTCAGCTGGATAAAGTTAATGAGGTATTGCTGTCTTATGTCAAGTAGGCAGCATGTATGGCTATCATGTAGGGGTATATTGTCACTGCATCTTGTCCCATGGCAATGCTTAAATTGTTAACCCTGAACATGAAGGGCATAAACAACCTCATCAAAAGGAAAAAGATCTTGCTATACTGCAAGAAGGAACAAGCCAATTTGGTGTTGCTGCAAGAAACGTGTTTGTCGGATGTTGAAACTAAGAAATTGGGCCTGGGGAATTATTTAGTAGTAGCGCACTCAGAGGCAAGGCAAGGGAAAACTGGGGTGGGAATTCTGGTCAAAAAAGCTCTGGCTCCGAGAGTTGAACTGCAGCATGCGGACCTGGAGGGCAGATGGGCAGCAGTGCTTGTATAAGTACAGGGGAAAAATATGGCAATCATCAATATTTATGCCCCCAATGTCGATGATGTTTCATTTTTCCAGAGGCTGGCTTTGGAAATACAGGAGCTCTCCGACCACGAATTAATAGTGTGGGGAGACTTTAACTTGGTATTGGATCCATTGCTGGATTGTGCACCTTTCCGGCCGCACAGGTATCAACAGGCTTCCTCAGTACTTCTTGCTGTCATGAAGGAGGCAGGCCTGGTTGATATCTGGCGGTTGAAGTATCCTAAGGAGAGAGAGTATTCTGTTTTCTCTCTCCCCCATAAGTCTCATTCCTGTATTGATTTTTATTTGATATCCCAAATGTTAACAGCTGCGGTGGAGAAGGTGGACATACGTGCCACATACATCTCTGACCACGCGGCTGTATCTCTCACTCTCTCTACAGAGGAGGAGCAGCCGCCAGCCCCAGGATTTGTCTTTAGAAGAACATTGTTAGAGGATAAAGACTTCCGAGATTATATGAAACAGGGAATCCAAGAATATTTTGGGGTAAACCTTTCAAAAGACACAACGGGGTGGGCATGGTGGGAGGGGTTTAAATCCTTTAGTAGAGCCAAAATAACAAGCTATAGCATTAAGGTGGGCAGGGAAAAGAGAGCCAGGATGAATGCGTTGGATATGCAAATTAAGGCGGGGGAAAAACTGCTGGTTCGTAGGGTGGATGCAAGCATTTTGTTACGACTTCAACGGTTAAGATATCAATATAACCAAATACTTAGTGAGGAAGCCGTACAAATTCTGTCCCATCAGCGGACAGGATTTTATTTAGAAAGTAACAAAGCAGGTAGTTTGCTAGCAAATACTTTGAAGCCCCGAGCGAGGAAAGCCAACATTGAGGCTATCATCGGGGATAGCCAAGAGGCGATAGTAAGAAGTTCAGAAATAGCAGAGGAATTTCGAAGATTTTATGAGGCCTTGTATACTTCTGAGAGACAAGCAAGTAGTGAAGCCTTCTCGGCGCTGTTAGAACAGGTGGAACATCCCTCCCTATCAGGGCAGCAGAAGAACGACATAGATAGGGAAATATCGATCAAGGAGATAATAGACGTACTGAAAACTGCGCCTAAAGGGAAGGCAGCTGGCCCAGATGGAATACCTACTGAATTCTATCAAGCTTTTGTGATGGATATAGCTCCGTACATGCTGGAGTTCTTTGAGTGTCTGGAGGTCCAAATGCCAGCTACGGGCTCTTTTAATGAGGCGGCGATAGTGGTCTTAAGCAAACCTGGGAGAGATGCAGCGAAGGTAGGGAATTACAGGCCTATATCGCTGTTAAATGCTGATTACAAGGTTTTCTCGGCTATTTTGGCTCGCAGAATGGCAAAAGTTATACCAGAGCTGATTCATGTGGACCAATGTGGGTTCATTGCTGGGCGAACAACCTCCGACAATGTGCGGCTTTTACTAAATCTTTTCTCGGTGGTGGAATCAAGGGATGAGTCTGTTGTGGGCCTTTTGCTCGATGCAGAAAAGGCTTTTGACTGGTTGGAGTGGAGATTCTTGATGCTAGCGTTACAATGGTTTGGGTTTGGAGAGAAATTTATCCGGTACATACAGATTCTTTACTCCAGCCCTACGGCGCAAATTTTGGCCAATGGGGTACTATCAGCTCCGTTCTCTCTCCATCGGGGAACAAGACAGGGGTGCTCTCTCTCCCCATTATTATTTAACATTGCATTGGAGCCATTGCTCTTGTTGATCCGGCAGTCACAGGAAATCAAGGGGTTAGAGGGATTGGGGAAAGCCTGGGACCATGACCTGGAAGGTCATATTCCACAGGATACCTGGGAGGAAATTTTGGGGCACACAAATAGAGTATCAAAAGGCCCCTCTACAATGCAGACATTGTTTTTTCTAAGTCACAGAGCTTTTATAACACTGGCAAGGCTCAGCAAATGGGACAAAAAACAAGGGAATAAGTGTTCGTCTTGTGATCTTTCCCCAGGGAATTTAAAGCACATGCTGTGGGATTGCCCTCATGTTCAGGTGTTTTGGCGGGAAGTATGGGACAAGATGCAAAAAGTTTTAGATGTCCAGGGACGGTTGTCCTGGAAGACAATAATCTTACGATCCACGGACAATAATGTACTGTTACCCAAAGGGAAAGTTTCTTTGTTTAACTTTATGATGGCCATAGCTATCAAAATGATAGCGACTTGCTGGAAAGACATAACAAAACTGTGTGGAAATCAGTGGTGGAATTTAGTATGTTTGTATGCTGGTTATGAAAAAGAGCAGGAGAAAAGGAACAGGCTAAGGATGCAAATAAGGTTACGAAGAGGTCTAGGAGGGGGAAATGGCAGTACCAGCGTGGATGATTGAAAATGGAAATGCCTAGATGAGTTTGCTGCAAGGGCTAAAGTAAGATAAAGATGTGTACCAAAAAAGAGGACAGGAATGCAATGTGTATTAGTAATGTTTAATAGGAACCTTAGAGGAGACGGGAGGGGGGGAGGGAGGGGTAGGGAGAGGGGGTATATTAGGGGGAAGGAGGGGGGTGTGGGTAGAAGGAGTGGATGCTGTTGTACTGTATTTTTTGTTGTTGTTGTTGTAGTGTTGTGGTTGAAAATAAAAATATCAAATAAAAAAAAAAAAAGAAAAGAAAGTGAATGGGGACATTGGCTGTAGAGATGCCATGAAAAGTCTTTAGGATGTACTATAAGATATGCAGTTTCAAACTTAAAATTTTGTGTAAAGGGTTGGGCATATGAAGAGGATTTGAAAAGAATGGGAGAATGGAATGTGCTCTGGCATATGTAAGACTTGGCTTGTTATTAATTGAAGCACTTGACACAACTATAATGGATTACGGATTATAGTTGTGTCAAGTGCTTCAATTAATAACAAGCCAAGTCTTACATATGCCAGAGCACATTCCATTCTCCCATTCTTTTCAAATCCTCTTCAAATCCTATATATATACAGGGTGGCCCAAAAAAAGTGAGAACATCTCGCAAATTAAAAGCTTAAATAGTTTACATATTTACCTTTTTTAGCTATATAATGTCTTTATTTCAACAATTTCCAGTCACCATCTTTTTTTTAAAATTTGTCAATCGTTTACATCTGTCTTTTTGAATTTTTAAATAACTTATATGCGATGAGATGTTCTCACTTTTTTTGGGCCACCCTGTATACATATATATATATATATGTATATATTTTAAAAAAAAGTTTGTTTGGAAGAATTATAGTAAAGTAATGGAGGCGCTCCTGAAAGAGCGAATAGTGAACTTTCTCAAAATCAACAGGTTGCAAGATCCGAGGCAACATGGTTTTACTGAAGGACGGTCTTGCCAAACAAATCTGATTGAGCTCTTTGACTGGGTGACCAAGGAATTAGATCAGGGGCATGCGATGGATGTCATCTACCTGGATTTCAGCAAAGCCTTTGATACTGTTCCTCATAGGAGGCTTGTCAATAAACTCAGTAGCTTGGGGATGGGTCCCAAGATGGTAAACTGGATTAGAAATTGGTTGACTGATAGACGAAAGAAGGTGATGGTACATGGAGCTCACTCGGATGAAAGGAAGGTGATTAGCAGGATACCCCAGGGTTCGGTCCTGGGCCCGGCACTGTTCAATGTATTTGTGAGTGATATTGCTGAAGGACTGAATGGAAAAGTCTGTCTTTTTGCAGATGATACCAAAATTTGCAACAGAGTGGACTCCCCCAAGGGAGTGGATAACATAAGGAAAGATCTACAAAAGCTGGAATAATGGTTTAATGCTTGGCAATTACGATTTAATGCGAAAAAGTGCAGTGTCATGCACTTAGGTAGCAGTAATCCAAGGGAAATGTATACGATAGGGGGCGAGAGGTTGGTGTGCATGATTCAGGAGAAAGACCTTGGTGTGATTATCTCTGATGATCTCAAGGTGGCAAAACAGTGCAACAAGGAGGTGGCAAAAGTCAGGAGGATGTTGGGCTGCATACAAAGAGGGATTACCAGCAGAAAGGAACAGGTACTTATGCCACTGTACAGGTTGCTGGTGAGGCCTCACTTGGAATACTGTGTTCAGTTTTGGAGACCATATCTTGCAAAAGATGTAAAAAGACCGGAAACTGTTCAGAGGAAGGCGACCAAAATGATTTGGAGCCTGCGTAAAAAACCTTATGAGAAGAGACTTGAAGACCTAAATATGTACACTTTGGAGGAGAGGAGGGATAGGGGAGATATGATTCAGACCTTTAAATTCGTAAAGAGGAATGATGAACAAACAAACCTCTTCCAAAGATGGGGAAGCTTTAAAACTAGAGGGCATAACATGAAGCTGCAAGGTGGAAAATTGAAAGGCAATGTCAGGAAATATTTTTTCACTGAAAGGGTGGTGGATGCTTGGAATGCTCTCCCAATGGAAGTGATGGGGGCAAACACGGTGACAGAATTCAAAAAGGCATGGGACAAGCACAGCGGATCCCTTTACAGCAACAGGATAAAAACAAAATGAACTGAACCATCTAACTTCTCAACAAATAGGGGTGTTCTACATGGAGTGGTGGGTTCACCTCTGCAGCGTTTCCAGCTCTCTCAGGAGGGATCGAGCCTTCTCCATGCATCACACTGCCTCCAGCTGCTGCCTGCCCAATCGGGGCAGTTTCGGGCCATTCAAAAGAGGAGCGCTAACTGCCCAGAGCCCTCTGCAGCGTTTCCAGCTCTCCCAGGAGGGATCGAGCCTTCTCCACGCATCATACCGCCTCCAGCTGCTGCCTGCCCAATCGGGGCAGTTTCGGGCCATTCAAAAGAGGAGCGCTAACTGCCCAGAGCCCTCTGCAGCGTTTCCAGCTCTCCCAGGAGGGATCGAGCCTTCTCCACGCATCAGACCGCCTCCAGCTGCTGCCTGCCCAATCGGGGCAGTTTCGGGCCGTTCAAAAGAGGAGCGCTAACTGCCCAGAGCCCTCTGCAGCGTTTCCAGCTCTCCCAGGAGGGATCGAGCCTTCTCCACGCATCAGACCGCCTCCAGCTGCTGCCTGCCCAATCGGGGCAGTTTCGGGCCATTCAAAAGAGGAGCGCTAACTGCCCAGAGCCCTCTGCAGCGTTTCCAGCTCTCCCAGGAGGGATCAAGCCTTCTCCACGCATCAGACCGCCTCCAGCTGCTGCCTGCCCAATTGGGGCAGTTTCGGGCCATTCAAAAGAGGAGCGCTAACTGCCCAGAGCCCTCTGCAGCGTTTCCAGCTCTCCCAGGAGGGATCGAGCCTTCTCCACGCATCAGACCGCCTCCAGCTGCTGCCTGCCCAATCGGGGCAGTTTCGGGCCATTCAAAAGAGGAGCGCTAACTGCCCAGAGCCCTCTGCAGCGTTTCCAGCTCTCCCAGGAGGGATCGAGCCTTCTCCACGCATCAGACCGCCTCCAGCTGCTGCCTGCCCAATCGGGGCAGTTTTGGGACGTTCAAAAGAGGAGCGCTAACTGCCCAGAGCCCTCTGCAGCGTTTCCAGCTCTCCCAGGAGGGATCGAGCCTTCTCCACGCATCAGACCGCCTCCAGCTGCTGCCTGCCCAATCGGGGCAGTTTCGGGCCGTTCAAAAGAGGAGCGCTAACTGCCCAGAGCCCTCTGCAGCGTTTCCAACTCTCCCAGGAGGGATCGAGCCTTCTCCACGCATCAGACCGCCTCCAGCTGCTGCCTGCCCAATTGGGGCAGTTTCGGGCCGTTCAAAAGAGGAGCGCTAACTGCCCAGAGCCCTCTGCAGTGTTTCCAGCTCTCCCAGGAGGGATCGAGCCTTCTCCACGCATCAGACCGCCTCCAGCTGCTGCCTGCCAAATCGGGGCAGTTTCGGGCCGTTCAAAAGAGGAGCGCTAACTGCCCAGAGCCCTCTGCAGCGTTTCCAGCTCTCCCAGGAGGGATCGAGCCTTCTCCACGCATCAGACCGCCTCCAGCTGCTGCCTGCCTGCCCAATCGGGGCAGTTTCGGGCCGTTCAAAAGAGGAGCGCTAACTGCCCAGAGCCCTCTGCAGCGTTTCCAGCTCTCCCAGGAGGGATCGAGCCTTCTCCACGCATCAGACCGCCTCCAGCTGCTGCCTGCCCAATCGGGGCAGTTTCGGGCCATTCAAAAGAGGAGCGCTAACTGCCCAGAGCCCTCTGCAGCGTTTCCAGCTCTCCCAGGAGGGATCAAGCCTTCTCCATGCATCAGACCGCCTCCAGCTGCTGCCTGCCCAATTGGGGCAGTTTCGGGCCATTCAAAAGAGGAGCGCTAACTGCCCAGAGCCCTCTGCAGCGTTTCCAGCTCTCCCAGGAGGGATCGAGCCTTCTCCACGCATCAGACCGCCTCCAGCTGCTGCCTGCCCAATCGGGGCAGTTTCGGGCCATTCAAAAGAGGAGCGCTAACTGCCCAGAGCCCTCTGCAGCGTTTCCAGCTCTCCCAGGAGGGATCGAGCCTTCTCCACGCATCAGACCGCCTCCAGCTGCTGCCTGCCCAATCGGGGCAGTTTTGGGACGTTCAAAAGAGGAGCGCTAACTGCCCAGAGCCCTCTGCAGCGTTTCCAGCTCTCCCAGGAGGGATCGAGCCTTCTCCACGCATCAGACCGCCTCCAGCTGCTGCCTGCCCAATCGGGGCAGTTTCGGGCCGTTCAAAAGAGGAGCGCTAACTGCCCAGAGCCCTCTGCAGCGTTTCCAACTCTCCCAGGAGGGATCGAGCCTTCTCCACGCATCAGACCGCCTCCAGCTGCTGCCTGCCCAATCAGGGCAGTTTCGGGCCGTTCAAAAGAGGAACGCTAACTGCCCAGAGCCCTCTGCAGTGTTTCCAGCTCTCCCAGGAGGGATCGAGCCTTCTCCACGCATCAGACCGCCTCCAGCTGCTGCCTGCCCAATCGGGGCAGTTTCGGGCCGTTCAAAAGAGGAGCGCTAACTGCCCAGAGCCCTCTGCAGCGTTTCCAGCTCTCCCAGGAGGGATCGAGCCTTCTCCACGCATCAGACCGCCTCCAGCTGCTGCCTGCCCAATCGGGGCAGTTTCGGGCCGTTCAAAAGAAGAGCGCCAGGAGGCGTACACCCGCGCCGGAGGGCCTCGCCAGAGGGCCCTTTGGCGTGGCCCTTTAAGCGGGGCACGAAAAGCGGGAAAATAAGATATCCCGATCCAGCCAAACTCTGTGCACCACCAGCTATCTGACACAGAATCCGAGGAAGACCCCTCACACATCAGCTGTTGTTGCAAAAGCTCAGTAAGTAAGAATTCCTTACAGTTTCACGAGGCAATCATTGAGATACAGAGGTTTGCCCATCTTTCAACAAAGTAACCGATCTAACAGTAAAGAATCCCTGCAACAAAGTAACTAATTGAACACTGCAACAAAGTAACTAATTGAACACAGGGAATCTAGGAGACTGCTCTTTATGTTGACCATTCTCCTCAACCCAATTTCAGATGTTCTCTTGAATTATTAACTGCTCTAGGAAACCCCTAGCCTATGTCTTAAACTATGTATGTATTTTAATTACTTTAATGTCAGTAGCATACTGTTGTCAGTAGCATCCCTACTCACTACTGTAGCCAGTAGCTATCATTAAATCCAATACTGTTGTCAGTAGCACTCATTCAATTTTTAATATTGCCTCTAGCAGCCTTCCCTTAACCCTGCATAGCCTCATTTGTCAGTGACTTACTGCCTTTTCAAATTATCCAACCTTGTATACAACTGCATAACTCTACTAACAGTAGCTCACATCAAATTCTCCTACAAACTACCAACATACACCATAATGATACAAACAAACACCATGCTACTAAAAGTTTCTTACCTCTTCATATCTCTAACAATCCTAATCGACTTAACTCTAAGTCTCAACAGTAAAAACCATATGACAATCCCTATAATCCATACATCCAATCGAAACAATCTCCTTATTGGACACTATCACCCTCACAACCAATCAAAAATAAACTACCACAGACTCATTCAAATAAAACAGACTATCTCACAACACACAGTCCACTCAAACCCCCCTCAACAAGCAATGTCATTATCGTGCATCCTTATAAACGCACGATCTTTGAAAAATAAGCTCCCAATTATTAACGACTTGTTAACTGACTTAAAACCTGATATTCTATGTATTACAGAGACATGGCTCTCTGATACTGATACAGTCCTTCTAAACCAACTTGACAACTTAAATTACGATATTACCCACACACATAGATCTAACAAAAAAGGTGGTGGTGTACTGATTATGACAAAAATAAACCTAAAAGCCAAGAAAATTCTATCTAACACCTCCAATAACATTGACACTCTAATAATAGAAATCGGACAGCTGAGAATCTGCTTAATATACAGACCTCCTAACCAAAACGCAGACAGTCTTCACTCACTAATTGATCTCCTTAATTCATCAACAGAACAAAACCCTCTAATTATCCTAGGAGATTTCAACCTCCCATCACTAGCAAATACAGATAGTCTGTGATTTCAATTAGTCTGAGATAGTCTGTGATTTCAATTACCCCGGTATCGACTGGGACAGTGTCACAGCAGGACAAGCTAACGAGATAAAGTTTCTAGATGAAATAAATGACTGCTTCTTGGAGCAGCTGATTCATGAACCAACCAGAGGGGAAGCCATACTGGACCTAGTCCTTAGTGGAACGCCAGATCTGGTGCAAGAAATAAGGGTGTTGGGACCACTTGGCAATAGTGATCATAGTATGATCATGTTTGATTTAATCAGTGGAGGACAGATAGTAAAGGAATCCACAGTACTACCTTTTAACTTTCAAAAGGGAGACTATGGTAGAATGAGAAATATAGTTTGGAAAAAACTAAAAGGAGCGGTTCCAAAGGTTAAAGACTTACAGCAAGCTTGGGTGTTATTTAAAAATACTATCCTCGAAGCCCAGACCAGCTATATTCCACGCATTAAGAAAAGTGGAAGAAAGTCCAAAAAACTGCCAGCATGGTTTAAAGGTGAGGTCAGAGAGGCTGTTGCTGCCAAAAGAGCAACCTTCAGGAAATGGAAAAAAGAGCCAAATGATGAAAACTGGAAACAGCACAAGCACTGGCAAGTTAAATGCAAAGCATTGATAAGGCAGGCAAAGCGGGAATTTGAGAAGAAACTTGCTACGGAAGCAAAAACACGAAATAAAGACTTTTTCAAGTACATTCATAGCAAAAGGCCTGTGAGAGAGTCAATTGGACCGTTAGATGATAGAGGGGTAAAAGGGGCAGTAAGAGGAGACAAGGCTATAGCAGAGAGACTGAATGAATTCTTTGCTTCGGTCTTTACTGAGGAAGATGTAGGGATGTTACCCAAGACTGAAGTGGTATTTAAAGGTGATACTGCAGAGGAATTGAGAGAAATATCGCTACACCGGGAAGATATATTACAACTATTTGATAAACTGAATAGTAGCAAATCACCTGGACCGGATGGTATACATCCCAGAGTGTTGAAAGAACTGAAATATGAGATTGCAGACCTGCTATTGGTAATCTGTGAACTTTCATTAAAATCATCTGTAATACCTGAAGATTGGAGGGTCGCCAACGTAACACCAATTTTTAAAAAGGGTTCCAGGGGTGACCCGGGAAATTACAGACCGGTGAGCCTGACGTCAGTACCAGGGAAAATGGTAGAAACCATCATAAAGAACAAAATTACACAGCATGTAGATAGTCATGGCCTAATGGGAGACAGCCAACATGGCTTTAGACAAGGAAGATCTTGTCTTACTAATCTGATCTGTTTTTTTGAAGGTGTGCATAAACAGGTAGACAAAGGTGAGTCGGTAGATATAGTGTATCTGGACTTTCAGAAAGCTTTTGATAAGGTCCCCCATCAGAGACTTTTGGCAAAGCTAAAAAGTCATGGGATAGGAGGCAGTGTACTATTGTGGATCGGGAACTGGTTAAAAGATAGAAAGCAGAGGGTAGGGCTAAATGGCCAATATTCCCAATGGAAAAAGGTGAATAGTGGAGTACCCCAGGGATCTGTACTGGGTCCGCTACTTTTTGACATATTCATAAATGACCTGGAAAAGGGAATAACTAGTGAGGTTATCAAATTTGCAGATGACACAAAACTGTTTAAAGTTGTTAAAACCCAAGAGGATTGTGGAAAACTGCAGGAAGATCTGGATAAATTGGAAGACTGGGCATCCAAATGGCAGATGAAATTTAATGTGGACAAGTGCAAAGTTATGCACCTAGGAAAGAACAACCCACACTATAGTTACACGATGCAAGGCTCCACATTAGAAACCACCACCCAGGAAAAAGATTTAGGAGTCATCGTGGATAACATGTTAAAACCCTCCGCCCAGTGTGCAGCGGCAGCCATGAAAGCAAATAGAATGCTAGGTATCATAAGGAAAGGGATGGAGAATAAAACAAAGGATATTATAATGCCTCTGTATCGCTCCATGGTACGACCGCACCTTGAATATTGTGTGCAATTCTGGTCACCGTATCTTAAAAAGGACATAGAGTTATTAGAAAAAGTACAGAGAAGAGCCACCAAATTGGTGAAGGGGATGGAAGGCTACTCCTATGAAGAGAGGCTAAAAAGGTTAGGGCTCTTTAACCTGGAAAAGAGACGGCTGAGGGGAGATATGATAGAGGTCTATAAATTAATGAATGGAGTGGAACGGATAAACGTGGATCAATTGTTTACGCTATCAGAATATAGAAGGACTAGGGGACATGTAATGAAGCTACGGGGTAAACTATTTAAGACAAATAAGAGAAAATATTTCTTCACTCAACGTGTAATCAAACTCTGGAATCTGTTACCGGAGGATGTAGTAAGGGCTGTTAGTATAGCTGGGTTTAAAAAAGGTTTGGACAAGTTCCTGGAGGAAAGGTCCATAAACCACTATTAAAAAGGGACCCAGGATATCAATGCTTGACCTAGTACAAGCACTGCAGAACCTGTGTCTTTTGGGGAAACTGCTAGGTACGTATGACCTAGATTGGCCACTGTTGGAAACAGGATACTGGGCTTGATGGACCTCGGTCTGACCCAGTATGGCATTTCTTATGTTCTTATGTTCAGATTCCAACCTCTTCCTGGAAACCATAACTGACTTAGACTTCCACCAAATTATAAACATACCAACTCACACTAAAGGTGGAACACTTGACCTTGTCCTCCTTCCTCATTCACTATTTAAACTTTTCAACCCAGACTCCTTACAATGTACTGAAATACCCTGGTCTGATCATTATCTAATTAAAATAAACTTCACTTACAACATTATCGGTGATATAAAACACACAAGAAATGACCAAACTATAAAATTCAAGAAATTCATTGAAACTGAATTCCTAGACTCTACAATACCCCACCTTTCATCATCTCCAACAGACTTAGATGAAGCAGTCAAAAACTGGCATACCACCATCAATAATGCAGCCACAATTAACCAAAATAATAAAAAGCCAACCAATACTAAAATCAAAATCACCCCATGGTTCAACAGTACTTTAAAACATATGAAAAGAGATCTAAGAAAACTAGAAGCCAAATGGCGTAAAACCAAATCCACCATCTACAAAGAATTATATTATAACCACCTCAAATTATACAAGGAAACCTTAGACAACACAAAGAAAAACTACTATGCCAGCATCCTATCAAATTCTTATAATAGACGAAGAGAACTATTCTCCATTGTTAGTAACCTAACTAATAACTCACAAACTTCCAGCAAGGAAATCACTGACATCTCAGCACAAACATTAGCTAACTACTACCATAACAAAACAAAACTACAATTCACAACTCCAGACGTTTTCCACAAACCTCATCACCTGATAGACGTTTGGTCAGAATTTCACCCTATAACCAAAACATCATTAAAAAATATCATACTCAACCTAAACACCACTACTTCTTACCTAGATCCTTGCCCAGTAATCTGGATAAAAAACACTCTCCCAATCCTTCTTTCATTCATACTCCCCATTGTTAATCTCTCACTACTCCAAGGTTACCTCCCACCCACACTTAAACATGTACAAATAAGACCAATTCTCAAGAACAGCACCCTTGATAAAACCTCACCAAAATCATATAGACCCATCTCAAGTATACCATTCTTAGCAAAAGTAATAGAAAAAACAGTACAAATACAGACGCAGGAGCACCTAGACTCATCTTACCCACTCGACGAACAGCAATATGGTTTTCGCCCAAAGCATGGAGTGGAAACACTCCTCACAGTTCTAACAGATACGCTATTAAGAGGAATCGACAATCACAAACAAGCATTCATTCTATTATTTATTGATATTTCAGCTGCTTTTGATAGCGTCCACCATACCATAATGCTTAACAGTCTGAGTCAAATAGGAATAAATGACACAGTTCATAAATGGTTCTCCTCTTATCTAGATAATAGGACACAAAATGTACGAATAAGTAATCAAACCTCTGATTCATACAAACTGGAAACCGGTTTACCTCAAGGATCAGCGTTATCAGCACTCCTATTTAACATATACATAAAACCTGTTTGCAATATCTTTAAAAAATTTGGTGTACTCTATCATCTATATGCAGATGATATCATGATGTACATTCCGTTCACGATTCCCAACTTACCGATGCAAACTTTGTCAGATTCCTTCAATGAAGTCACATCCTGGCTAAATACCCACAATCTCCAAATAAATCACTCCAAAACTGAAGTGCTAATCGTCACCAAAAACCAATCCTATACTCCACCTACACACATAACACTTCAAAACCAAGAAATTAAAATAAAAAATGAAGTAAGATATCTAGGTGTTATTCTAGATAAACACCTTACATTAGACACCCACATTAGAAACACCACAAAGAAAATCTATTTCAAACTCAAAATCCTTAAACAACTAAGACCCCTTGTATACATACATGATTTCATCAGCATAATTCAAGCCATCATAACCCCCCACTTTGACTTTGCTAATCTAATTTTATTGGGAATAACAAAACAAAACATTAAAAGAATTCAACTTGCCCAGAATGCAGCAGCTCGGATAATAACGAAAGTACACGCACATCAACATATAACACCAATACTTGAATCCCTTCACTGGCTGCCTATACAAAGTAGGATAGCATACAAAACATTGATAACCACATTTAAAACTCTAAACGACATGGCCCCAGTCACCCTAAGTAACCTAATCAGCAAAGAGCACTCAAAATCTACTCAAAGAAAAGGACAAACAAATAAACTAAAAACTCCCAAAGACTTCATAAAAGCAAATAAACTCACAAACAATAGAGCTTTTTCTCATGCAGCGCCTACAATCTGGAATTCCCTCCCAGATGATCTAAGAATGCTAACCGAGATCATCGAATTTATTTATTTATTTATTTAACATTTCTACTATACCGCGCTATTAAAATCAGCGCGGTGTACATCGAACAAGAATACTGCAATGTATACAAACAACATTGAGTTTACACAGAACAGGGAATTGAACATGGGAGCGAAACCGGGGAAACTAAATACAGATTAACTACAACTATGTACAGAATTCCGCAAAAAAGTGAAAACCTATCTCTTTTCTAAACATTACAACAACTCGGATCATCCCTCAATAGACTTAGATAATGGCTAACCAGTTTTTATCTAACAAATCCCAAATGACCCACACATACAATTCTTCATAGCTGATACTGTACTTTGAATAACGCTTAAGCCCCACATAATGTGTATTTGTACATAATGTATATAGTTTACACTGTTCTATACTGTTCTGTATTAACACTAGTTGTTTATCTTATTGTTATTTGTTCATATGATGTTTTATGTAAAACAAACTCCGATTTGTTATCTGTTGTTTATTGTGAACCGCAACTGAACTATGGAAGATGCGGTATATAAATCATTGTTAAATAAATAAATAAATAAATAAACAAACAAAGACTTGGGGAGGGGTGGCCTGCACAGAACAAGAGGTGAACCTACTCTTACCATGGACCATGCTGGTCTTTATCTGCCATCATTTACTATGTTACTATGTAAGTTGAGTTAAAGTAAAACGTACTTCACTGGTGTTAGTACTAGCATGGTTAGCTGTGCACTATCAATTGTGGGATCCAACACAAATTAATTTTTCTATAATAAGAAGATAATCATTATGGGTTTGGGGTTTATATTTATACATATATATTTTATAAACACAACATAGATGCCTATGTGCCAATATAAAATAGGCTCACAGAACTGTCCCACAATAGTGCAGCAAAGGTTTTGCACAAATTTACACTAGGTTGGGTAGGTGTAAATGTGTGCATGTATGTGTGGATGCACATAATTTATAAAGATTGCATGTGCATCAGAATTCTGTCCCAGCTTCACCCAAACTACACCACAATGAATGCCGACAGACAGATTGTATAAAAGTAGGCATTATCTTTTGGTGCACCTACTTTTTGCTTCAGGCACAAAATTGTTATTGTTTTTTTCTTTAATTGATGGGGTATCTGCAGAGAACTTTGGCCATGTAATTTGTTAAAGGGACAAACATACATCCAGAAAACAGAAGTGATTTGGGGTCAATTAAGGGCAGGACAAAATCTTATACATTTAGCAGTAAAATTAAGCCACTGAATGTATAAGTTATACTTTCAAGAGACCAAATTAGACAGAAGAAGAAATGAGATAATATCATTATTTGACAGGAAAGAATCTCAGGCTAATTGCAAAAATGATGACATGGTAAGTGCCAAGGGTGTGTGCTAACTGTTAAGGGCGTTCCCAGCATGTCCACATACAGTTACTGCACAGACAAGTTCTTTACATCATGTTAGGTTTATTCGCAGTTAGCACAGATGCACTTATTGCCTCCTATTTGGAAAGTTTCATTTAGTTTACATTTTCATATACTGCTTCTCAGGCCTTTATATTGGTCCAGCAAAATCCAGAATGTGCAGTGTTTCTAACATTTGAAAAGGAGACCATGGTGAGTGAATCTTCCATGTCAATTCAATTTGGATGATTTTTTTTTCAATGATTGTGAGCAGAGGCAGTGGTTAATTTATATGAGTGCAGTAGATTTAGATACAATAGTAAACATCAGAAAAGGTATTGTGTTCCCTTGCAGTTTTACTGTTGATTTTTAGTTTTCTATTTCACTCCCATATTTATAAGGATTTTTACACACACGATGGCTGGTCTTAAATAATGTATACAGTGTTTATATCAGGAAGTCACTTCTTCATTTTCTCATATGTTCTGTAGTCTTAACTTTTTTGTCTCAGTCTGGCCTTTCAGAGTTGTGTGAATTAACTTTATTTTTAAAAAGAAGGTTTTCCCCCTTCTTTTCCTTTATTACCCCTCTCTCTCTCCTTTGGTCCCCCCCCCCTTTTCTTCCTTCTTCTCCACACATTTTTCCCATTCCCTTCTTTCCCTCTCCCCTCTTCCATTTCTTCCCTTCCCTTCCATCCTTTTCCTATTCATTTTCCCCCTCCCACCCTTTTTCTAAGAACGTAAGAATATAAGATATGCCATACTGGGTCAGACCAAGGTCCATCAAGCCAGGTATTCTGTTTCCAACAGTGGCCAATCTAGGTCATAAGTACCTAGCAGTTTCCCCAAAAGACACAAGTTCCACAATGCTTCTATTGGGTCAAGCAGTGATATCCTGGGTCCCTTTTAATTATGGTATATGGACCTTTCCTCCAGGAACTTGTCCAAACCTTTTATAAACCCGGCTACACTAACAGCTTTTACTACATCCTCCGGTAACAAATTCCAAAGTTTGATTACACGTTGAGTGAAAAAATATTTTCTCTTATTAGTCTTAAATAGATTACCCTGTAGCTTCATTGCATGTCCCCCAGTCTTTCTATATTCTGATGACGTAAACAATCAATGTATGTTTACCCATTCCACTGCATGCATGAATTTTTGTTTTCACATGAAACTCCATAATATGTTAGTCAATACCAAACTAATAACACCTCAAGTGATAATTTTGGTCAAAACAAATATTTTGACTGCTATTTTGCACAATATTTCAGCGTCCCCATTTCGGGGACGCTATGCATGAAAGAGCAGGTGAAGTGGTTGTTATATAAAACAACTGCAAATAAATTTCCAAAACGTATTATAAATGAAATGTAATTAGTATTATGTGGAAATGATCTTTATGTATCAAAATTGTGTAGCCAGCCACATCACATATGACAGTGGTGCGTGACATGTTCCGGGGGCAGGATATGGAGAAGGGGATGGCCCAGAGTAGGCCATGGATGTGGCAGACTCAAGTCAAGTGGGTGGCACAGATGTGTGGGTATGCCCAAGAAGGGATATGGAGGGACCCATGGCAGGTGGGTGGGCTGGAGGACGGGGCCACATGCTGCCACAGACACCTGTCCTATGCATGGGGCCACCTGTGCGGCAGTCTTACCACCCCATGGTGACAGAAACAGGCCTGGGACTGCATCCGCAGTGCCCAATGGCTGACATGCATGCCCTGTGTAGCTAGACGATGATGTGCTGGGAGTACCATGTGTATGCAACACACAATGCACATGTCCCGCCCCCCCCCCCCATGACAGCCACCATGTGTGCGGCATTGGCAGCATGCAGTGGGCAGGTGACACTGCACCCTTGGCATATCTCAGCAAAAACATTGGCGGAGTGGGCCTCAATCCCCCAGACCCAGAGGCAGTCCCCATACCAGCAGCCCACGATGGAACACTGCTGTGACCAATGTCCCAGGCAGGCAATGTGCATGATGCACAGAGGCATGGGCCAGACACACATGGTGTGGACATGCAGAGGCCCATGGCAGCTGCTGCACATACCGCAGCCCCTCCCCAGGTGCTGACATGTGCATTGAGTGGTATGGGCATATGGCTCAGGCAGTCATGCAAAGTAATGTACAGTATATGTCGGCCGCTATCCATTCATCATCATCCTCCAGCATTGAAATAACTTCATGTAATTTGTAATGCCTTGACATTCTAAAGTTGAAAAATGTGAAAAATCATAAACAGACAAAACAAAAACACCAAATAGCACAGTTTGTGGAATAATTGCATACTGCACATGCTCTGTTACACTTAATTGCTCATATTATCGCTCATTGTAAACGCCCTACCCATTCATGAGTAGCGTCCCCATAACGGGGATGGCAGAAATATGCATTGTACTCAGAACGGAATCACTGTAAATTCTACATACAAATATATTTGATAAAAAACAATATATTAAACAAATATCAAGCTTACTTGAGAGAATGACTGATTACGTTCTTGTCAAAAAAATGCTGCTTTTCAAGCGTACGATAAATTTAGCAAATTTTACTAAACTCTTACTTCAAGTTCTTTTATCGGTTCTGCAGGTGAACATATCACAGAACTTTTTGTAATGCATTCATTCTACATTTGTTCCTAATAAAATATTGCATGATTGAATTGTTTTATGCGCGGTTTAATATGACCTGAGGCATAAAATTTGAGCGCACCCATTTCGGGGACGCTATGCATAAATGGGTAGACCTCTATCATATCTCGCCTCGGCCGCCTATTTTCCAGGTTGACGAGCGCTAACCTTTTTAGCCTCTCTTCATAGGGGTATCCTTCCATCCCCTTTATCATTTTGGTGACTCTTCTCTGTACCTTTTCTAATAACGCTATATCTTTTTTAAGATATGGCTACCAGAATTGCACACAATATTCAAGGTGCGGTCGCACCATGGAACAATACAGAGGCATTATATTATCCTTTGTTTTATTTTTCATTCCTTTCCTCATGATACTTAGCATTCTATTTGCTCTCTTGGCTGCCGCTGTACACTGGGCCGAGGGTTTTAACATGTTATCCATGATGACACCTAAATGTTTTCCTGGGTGGTGGATCCTAATGTGGAACCTTGCATCATGTAACCATAGTTTGGATTGTTCTTTCCTAGGTATGTTCTTTCCTATGTTAGGGCATTGAGTCAGAAAGGATTAAAGTTTTGCAGGAAACAAAATTTGCTGTAGAATCTCTATGGATTGAAATTCCATGTAAAAAGGGGAAGGCGATGGCGGTGGGGGTGTACTATCGACCGCCTGGCCAGAATGAACAAATGGATGATGAAATGCTCAAAGAAATCAAGGAAGCTAACAAATGTTACAGCGCGGTAATAATAATGGGCGATTTCAATTACCCCGGTATCGACTGGGTCAGTGTCACGGCAGTACATGCTAGGGAGATAAAGTTCCTAGATGACATAAATGACTGCTTCTTGGAGCAGCTGGTCCATGAACCGACGAGAAGGGAAGCCATATTAGACCTAGTCCTTAGTGGAACACCAGATCTGGTGCAAGAGATAAGGGTGTTGGGGCCACTTGGCAATAGTGATCATAGCATGATTGCCTTTGATTTAATTAGTGGAGGAGGGATAGTAAGGAAATCCACAGTACTACCTTTTAACTTTCGAAAGGGAGACTATGATAAAATGCGGAAAATAGCTAAGAAAAAACTAAAACGAGCAGTTGCAAAGGTTAAAGACTTACATCAAACTTGGGTGTTGTTGAAAAATACTATCTTGGAAGCCCAGACCAGTTGTATGTCACGCTTTAAGAAAAGTGGAAGGAAGTCCAAAAAACTGCCAGCATGGTTTAAAGGTGAGGTCAGAGAGGCTGTTGTTGCCAAGAAAGCATCTTTCAGGAAATGGAAAAAAGAGCCAAACGATGAAATCTGGAAACAACACAAGCACTGGCAGGTCAAATGCAAGGCATTGATAAAGAAGACAAAGAGAGAATTTGAGAAGAAGCTTGCTGCGGAAGCAAAAAGGCGAAATAAAGATTTTTTCAAGTACATTCGTAGCAAAAAACCTGTGAGAGAGTCAGTTGGACCATTAGATGATAGAGGAGTTAAAGGGGCACAAAGAGGCGACAAGGCGATAGCGGAGAGACTGAATGAATTCTTTGCTTCGGTCTTTACTGAGGAAGATATAGGGATGTTACCCATGACTGAAGTGGTATTTAAAGGTGCGGAAGAATTGAAGGAAATATTGATACATCGGGAAGATGTATTACAACTATTAGATAAACTGAAGAGTAGCAAATCACCTGGGCCGGATGGTATACATCCAAGGGTGTTGAAAGAACTGAAATATGAGATTGCAGACCTGCTATTAGTAATCTGTGAACTATCATTAAAATCATCTCTAATACCTGAAGATTGGTGGATCGCCAATGTAACACCAATTTTTAAAAAGGGTTCGAGGGGTGATCCGGGAAACTACAGACCGGTGAGCCTCAAGTCAGTACCGGGAAAAATGGTAGAAACCATCATAAAGAATAAAATTACTCAGCATGCAGATAGTCATGGCCTAATGGGAGACAGCCAACATGGCTTTAGACAAGGAAGATCTTGTCTTACTAATCTGTTATGTTTTTTTGAAAGTGTGAATAAACAGGTGGACAAAGGTGAGTTGGTTGATATAGTGTATCTGGACTTTCAGAAAGCTTTTGACAACGTCCCTCATCAGAGACTTTTGGCAAAACTAAAGAGTCATGGGATAGGAGGCAGTGTACTACTGTGGATCAGGAACTGGTTAAAAGATAGAAAGCAGAGGGTTGGGCTAAATGACCAATTTTCCCAATGGAGAAAGGTGAATAGTGGTGTACCCCAGGGATCTGTGCTGAGTCCGATGCTTTTTGACATATTCATAAATGACCTGGAAAGTGGAATAACGAGTGAGGTTATCAAATTTGCAGATGACACAAAACTATTTAAAGTTGTTAAAACCCAAGAGGATTGTGGAAAATTGCAAGAGGATCTTGATAAATTGGAAGACTGGGCATCAAAATGGCAGATGAAATTTAATGTGGACAAGTGCAAAGTTATGCACCTAGGGAAGAACAACCCAAACTATGGTTACATGATGCAAGGTTCCACATTAGGAACCACCATCAAGGAAAAAGATTTAGGCGTCATTGTGGATAACATGTTAAAACCCTCGGCCCAGTGTACAGCGGCAGCCAAGAGAGCAAATAGAATTCTAGGTATCATAAGGAAAGGAATGGAAAATAAAACAAAAGATATTATAATGCCTCTATACCGTTCCATGGTGAGACCGCACCTTGAGTATTGTGTGCAATTCTGGTCGCCGTATCTTAAAAAGGATATAGCATTATTAGAAAAGGTTCAGAGAAGAGCCACCAAAATGGTAAAGGGGATGGAAGGATACTCCTATGAAGAAAGACTAAAAAGGTTAGGGCTCTTTAACCTGGAAAAGAGACGGCTGAGGGGAGATATGATAGAAGTCTATAAAGTAATGAACGGAGTGGTACAGGTAAACGTAGATCGACTGTTTACGTTATCAGAATATAAGAAGACTAGGGGACATGCAATGAAGCTACAGGGTAAACGATTTAATAAAAGAAAATATTTTTTTCACTCAACGTGTAATCAAACTCTGGAATTTGTTACCGGAGGATGTAGTAAAGGCTGTTAGTTTAGCTGGGTTTAAAAAAGGTTTGGACAAGTTCCTGGAGGAAAGGTCCATAAACCATTATTAAGAAGGGACCCAGGATATTAATGCTTGACCTAGTACAAGCATTGCAGAACCTGTGTCTTTTGGGGAAACTGCTAGGTACGTATGACCTAGATTGGCGTATGGCATATCTTATGTTCTTAGGTACATAACTTTGTACTTGTCCACATTAAATTTCATCTGCCATTTGGATGCCCAGTCTTCCAATTTATCAAGATCCTCTTGCAATTTTCCACAATCCTCATGGGTTTTAACAATTTTAGTTTTGCGTCATCTGCAAATTTGATAACCTCACTCATTATTCCCTTTTCCAGGTCATTTCAGCTTTTAATCCTTAATATGGGAATACAGTATCTGCTCAAATACTTCTTTCTGTGTGTTTATGTGAGTTTTCATAAAGAAGTTAATTTATCACAGATCTTCCTAGATGTTCTTTTGAGCAATTGTGTGCTTTTCTGTTAGCCAAAACTTATTTTCAGATTGATTTGGTAATCTACCTTTCCTCTTTTTTTTTCACTTTTCATATCACAAATGAAATATGTAAGATGGAAGCATTTCTCTGTCAAGCGATTTGTTTGTGTATATTTAGGTTCATTTGCTCTTTTGGCAATTGCTGTCCTATATGGTTGTTTAATCTTCTTAAAACAATCATGTCAATCAGGTTGGTCATATTTTGTATCTTTATATTATTGTTTCTTTTATTTTGCTATATATGTATATGTCCTACCGGCCCGATATTTAAAGGCATTTACATAGTTTGCAGATCTGCAAACTGTGTGAATGCCACTAAGCAGGATATTCAGCGGCACTAACACGGTTAGCAACAGGACATTCTGGGGGTGTTCCTTGGGCGGCACTGGGAATAACCAGTCAGAGGCAATATTCAGCCACTGCCTGATTATCCCTCGGAAGTGAAAGTTAGGCATATTAAAGGCTGTCCTAACTTTCGTCACCGAAGCTAACTGGCAGTGGCTGAATATTGCCACTATTTGGTTAGCTTTCTGCTTTGGAGGCTGACCCAGATGTTCAATGCTAGTGGCCGGATATGGCCCCAGCATTGAATATCTGGATTTAGCATTCAGTGGTAATGGCTAGCCACTGTAATTGCGCTATCCACTGCTGCTGAATATCAGGCCCTACATTTTTAAATACAGTGGGCCCAATATTCAGCACCTGCAGCTAGCACTGCTAACGTATCTGGCTTGCAGGGCTTAATATTAAACTTGGATATTCAATGTCAGGATCATAGCCAGCCCCAGCATTGAATAACTGGGTTAGCTGCTTTGGCCGATTGGTAAATGGGCAGCGGCAATATTGTGCCGCTGCACAGTTAGCGATATGCAGTGAAAATTAGGCCAGAATTACCTGTGCCTGGATTTTGCCACATATCGCTAACCGGGCATATCACTAACCGCTGCCACTGCCTGGGTACCCATTGGTGCCACCTTTGCTCTGCTCCCGAATGCCCTCGACATTCCCCGATAATAGTGATTAGCATTGGGGCATGTAGAGCCAACTGCCATGGATATTCAGGAGCACTAACCATGTTAGTGCCGCTGAATGTCCTGTTCACCACAATTAATGCAGTTAGCAGTTCTGCTAACTATGTTAATTGCTTGTTATATCAGGGCCAGTTTGTCTATATGTGTGGTAAGATTTCTTATATGTATTATATGGTTTTCTATTTTATCATTTGATATGCCGCTTCATTTATCTGTTTTAGCAATGTTTGTATTTTTATAGACTCTTAATGCAAACATTTCTTCAAATCTCAGGCGAGTCAGGTCCCAAAATAAAGTTTATTTGAAGGACATTTGAATGTTTCAGGCTGTGGTTGATCACTGTTTTAGTTTTGCTTGGTTTCCTACATCATGTGTTTATGGAGTTCCTCTTCTCCATTTTCTGTGCTGGTTCCCAGCAAAATTGTTTACATTAGCTAATAGTTACTTCAAGTTAATTGTTACAACAGGTAGAAATTGAATGTTAGAAAGAAAGACGAAGAAGAAAGGAGGAAGAAAGATGTGGGGAGAGGGAACAGGAAGGAACAAAAGAGGACAGTGTCACTGGCTCTCCTGCCTAATGACCTTAATTCACAGTTGGCTGCCTAGGAATGCTTCAATAAAAAGGTGCACAACTGATTGCTCTATAAAGTACCATGTGCTAACTACAATGAACAGTCCAAGAACATTCCCCGCACATAACCTGCCCATTTCCCACCCAATAATATGCTATGGGAGTTATTCCGCCCTGTGAATAGCCAGGATGAACGTCCGGTTTGGATGTTCATTCCATGTTTTTCACAGGGACTGTATTCACCACATAGAGCTCCCTGCACGTACATCGGCTATGTGCAGGGTGCTCTGGATGGGTGCAGGAGGTGGCAAGCCAGAGGAGGAGCGTGGGTGGGGCGGAGGCGAGACCCTGACCCTGGACATACAGGGCCGATTCCAGTCATCGCACTGTACGTGCAGGGGCTGAAGGTTAGATGGGGAACTTATTCTACCTCTGAGGTGGAATATGTCCCCCTGACATTGCAGATCAGCCATGGAGGACACCCCCAAAACAGGTGAGTGGCAGCATGGGTTTCCCCGCTGCCCAATCCTGGCCTTGGCAGATCCCTTCGGGGCTCAAGAAGCAGGGAAAAGCTTTCCTTGAACTTGTGCAGCGGATAGGGTTTCCTGCATGGCATCCCAGTGCCATGACAAGGACGAGCCCTGATCAGAATTGCTCCCTATTCATCTAGCATATGAATTAGTATGCATTGTCATGTCATAGCAGTAACGGTTACCATGTTTATGTGCTAACAATACATGCCAATTCACATGCTAACTGCTTAGTGCATTTTAGTAAACATACTTCTAAGTCTAGTTGCAGTTAATTATCTGATGATACAACTGCCTCTTAAAGTACCTGAATAACTTAATATTTCTTGCTACCCAGCGAAAGTTGGAAAGGATTATACAAGTCTGTCTGTCTGGGGATGAAACTTGGCATGGGAGAAAAATGGATGAAAAGACACCTCAGGTTCTAAAATGGGCCAGATCAGACCAAGGATTTCAGAGAAATAAGCCCCCCCCCCCCAAAAAAAAATGGCCCTATGCATTTCTATGGCAAAAGGAGTTCAGCTTCTGTAGAATAGAAACTTATATACTGTATAGTGAAACACAGCACTTAAAGAATTGTTACTTTCAGACTACCCTTCTCCTGTTCTCAAGTCTCCCCAAACCCCAAACTGCCCCAATCCTGAAAGATACCTTCCTGCAATTGTCTCACCCCCCAAAATGCCACCATTCTAAATAATACTCATTGTAATTCCACCACTATCCTATAAACAGTCCCTACCCTCAGAAACTGCCTCACCACCCTGCAAACTGGCCTCATCTCCAATATGTACCCCTCTGCAATCATTCTTGCCTCCAAACATTACACCTGAAACTGCCGTAACACCACACAAATTGACACCACTCCCAAAATCTCCCCCACAACTACCCCACCACCCTGCAATACCTCCCACCCACCCAAAAACAGCCCCAACAACTGACCCACCACTCAATAAACTGCCTCTCCCGAAAAACTACCTTCCTGCATCTGCTCCAGCACCCCAGAAAATGCCTCACCCTTAAAAACTAACCCCCTGCGACTGCCCCACCTCTCAAAAAATGCAGCCACAACTGCCTCACTACCCACAAACTGCTTCCAACCCCAAAAACTACTCTATGCGCAACTGTCCCACTACACAAAATTCTCACCCTCAAAAACTGCACCTGTAATTCCCCATCCACCCTAATAACTGCCCATATTATCAACAAATATTCCTCCACACACAAGCACATGCATGCCACACACACACACATAAACAGATGCACACACACAAACAAATTAAAAATAATTCTCTGTGGTGTGCTGTTTTTCAAATTAATTATAGATAGATAGATGGATAGAAAGATATAGACATATATGAGTTTTTGTTATTTTTATTTCTACTGTAAAATCTACTAACTGAATTGTACAGCTTTCTTATTGCTATGATTACTGGTATCTAAATCGGTTGCCATGGATAGAACTAGATGAAGGCACTGGCAAGCTAGCAACATACCTAGGATCCAAAATTTAGAAAGCACCTGTCAGATATGCTCAGCACTCAGGAGGCTAGGACTTACAAAGATGTAAGAAGGTTCTAGTGAGGACTTTCTCCATGATGATAATTCGGTGGGTGAAGGAGATTATTTTGTTCACCCCCAGGGAAGGGAGAATGGCTCTGGATTTTGTTTTGTGAATCTCTTCCTTAATGTTCTCTTAAGTCTGGGAGGGAGGCATTTGTGATTTTTTTCTCATTGATTAGGAATCCTAGTGACTAAGGAGGCATTATGCTATCATGGAAAAATGCATATTCCTTCAACATATCTTGCTGTAAGTTGGAGGTGGTCCAGGATAGATCAGAAGCCCTGTGTTTTCTTGAGGATGAGGAAGTAACATGAGTAGAAGCCTTGGTTGATCTCTGCAGAGAGAATCAGATCTGTCACTCTGGCTGGCAGAACTGAGTGGATCTTGGAGGCACATGGGAGCCAGTGGATCTGGGATCCTGCAGGTAGTAAGGGATAGAGAGGGGGATGGAGTTTGGAACCATATGCAGTAGCCCCACTGGATGATGTAATCTGATAAACTAAAGAGTGGCAAATCACCTAGATGGATGGTATACATCCCAGAGTGCTGAAAAAACTAAAAAATGAAATTGCAGCATCTTCTCTCTTTCTCTCCCTCCCCCCCCCCCCACCTTTCGTCCAGCATCTCCTTCCTTTCCCATCTTTTGTCCATCACCTTCTATCTCTCTATCCCCCACCCTCTGTCCAGTATCTTCTGTCTCCCTTACTCTTCGTCCAGCATGTTCTCTCTCTCTTTGGTTCCCTCCCCCACCCTTCATCCAGCATCTTCTCTGTCTCTTTCCCACCATTCATCCAGCATTTTTTTCTCGTTCTTTCCTACCATTCCTCTAGCATCTTCTATCTTTCTCTCTCCCCTTTCTCTAGTATCTCTTGTGTTCCTATTCCTCCCTGTATTGAGCATCCTCTTTCTTTGTCTCTATCTCTCCTATTTCCTTATTCACCCTCACGACTAGCATCCTTCCTCTCTTTCTCTATCCTTCCTATGTCCAGTATCTTCCCTGTGTCATCTTCCCTCCCTCATATCCAGCATTTCCTGTCACCCTATCCTCCTACAGGCTTTTTCTGTTCCAGATGTAGATCCCCCCTGTACAGCCAGTCTGAACCGGACGTACAGAGAGGATCTCAAATCCGATCCCACTGGGCATGTCTAGCCCTGCGGTATTAGAATCACGAACAGTCCTGTACATGCAGGCTGGGACTGCGATTCAGCCCGGCCTGCATGTACAGGACTGTCCCCGGCTAATTTAGTTAAGGCTCTTCTATGGAGCCGCGGTGCCATGGCATCATATTGCCATGGCACTGTGGCTCCATTGAAGAACCACAATGCGAGCCACCGGGCTTCAGGGACTCATTCCCAGCAGCCTGACCCCCAATCCGATCTCCTAAGGCCAGGGTCAGACTGCAGGGAATGCCTTTGGGCCCCTCCTGCCCAATCCAGGCCCCGGGCTGCCAATCCTTTATGTATGGGGAAGTCATTCCACCTTGGAGGTAGAATAATTTCCCCGTACAAGTCTCCAGCCCTGGACATACAGGGCCAACATTAGAATCGGCCCTGTACGTCCAGGGCTGGTGACCGCCCACCGCCTGCCCTGTCTCCTCCTCGATCGTCCCATTCCCTACCCCCATCTAACTTCCCCGTACAACCGGCGAGGAAGTTAGACATGGGCAGAGAAGGCACAAATAGTGGGGATGGACGTCCTGTTAGGACGTCCATCCCTACTATTCATGGCACTGAATCAGGCCCCTAGTGTCTAGCATCCACTCTTTGTGTCCCTATTCCCCCAATCCACCCCACTTCCTGTTCAGCATTTGCCCTCTGCCCCCCTTTGCATCCAACATTTTCTCCTCATTTCCCTTCCAGCCATTCTACCATCCCCCTTCGTGTCCATCTGCCAAGCATTTCCCTACCAGCCATTCGATTCTCCATTCACCGCTGCTGCAGCAACCGCTGCTTTTTCTGTGTCTGCAGTAGTGGTGGCAGGCCTCCAACTTGAAAAAAAAAGTATGGCTCTTTGATCTTGTCCCACTTCCTCTGATGTGAAGCATGTGTCAGAGAGGGGCAGGACAGACCAGCCTTCTCAGTGCAGGAGTTACAAAGATCCTGTGGGGTATTTTTTTAAGTTGGAGACGTACCCGCTGCCAGGATAGACACAAGAAAAGCAGTATTTGCTGTGGTGGCTTGGGTGGAGGGAGGCTGCTGCCAAAGCATCAAGAGAGGAAAGCCAGCTCTTTTTGGAAGGCAATACTTCCCTGCCCAAACTACACCCATGCTGTTTGATGCAGTATTGTTGCATCATCAGAAACTCTGTAGGTGTGAATGAAACAACACTGTATACCTGTCTTTCTGGAAATGGTTATCCTGTAGAACGTATCTTTGTTTAAATTATCTTACAGTATTTACATTCCCGGGAGGTTTACTCTCTTCTCTTTCACCCTGCCCTTGCTACAGCATAGCCTGAGTAATTTAAATGTTTGGGAAGATTTTAAAATGATGTCTTCCCTCTAGTTCTGAAGATTTAGGGATACGTTTACTAATCGGCGGTAGCGGCTTCCATGCGATATCGTAAGCCACTACCACCAATTAGTAAACATACCCATAAAATATGAGCTTTAACATTCCTCACTGTGGTTTATAATGTTGACACCAATTAACATTTCACCTCATATTTAATTCTGGTAGGCACAGTCTTCTCTTTTCAGACAGAGTAGTTTCCATCTTCTGCTATTTCTGTTTACTAAATGGAGGAAGTTAGCTGTTCTCAGAAACACCTCAACTATGATAAAAAGAAAGCAGCAAAGCAGCTGCACTGTAAAAAAAAAAGCAAACTAAGTTGGAATGACAAAGAAGTCCATTTCACAATAAGTAAGTAAACTTGATTTGACTGAGAATAATTTAAATTTAATTCATATTCTGAAAAAAATGTTAAAGAGTTCTTAAAGGCCACCTTTAATTTATGATGGAAAATAATTTGCTTTTAGTTTGTGGTTGATTCTGAAGCAAGTAATTTAGGCACCAAATTCATTTAGTAATATATATATTTTTAAATATACGATGCATATATGCAAAAAATGAACTGTGATTGGAGAGTTGGCAGTCAATGCTTTCGGAACAAAATCTTTTCTGAAAGCATCAGATTGTATGCAGTTTTTCACAAAAAGACTGCATTTAGGTACTATGAGTCAGTGGTTCCTGTAGCACATAGCAATGACTCTACTCTTACTTTCTCTGGGCACATCTGACAGATGGCTAAAATTTGCCGCTTTTCTATAACATCAACAAAATTTGTCCCTTCCTTTCTACTCACACTACTAAAACCCGTATCCAGTCATTAGTCACCCCCCATCTTGACTATTGTAACCTGCTTCTCGCTGCTCTCCCTCTGAATCATCTCTCTGTTCTTCAATCTGCTCAAACCTCAGCAGCACGTCTTAGCTTCCACCAGCGTCACTATGCTCATGTAACCCTTTTCTCAAGTCACTTCACTGGATCCCTATTAGTTTCCGCATCCACTTCAAACTTCTCCTACTGATCTACAACTGCATTCATTTTGTGGTTCCTCACTACCTTTCCTCTCTTAGCTCACTCTGTAGCCCTTCTCAGGAACTCCACTCCTCTGCCAGATCCCTTTTATCTGTGCTCTTCTCTGCCACTACCAACTCCAGATTTTGTTCATTTCATCTTGCTGCTCCATATGCCTGGAATAAAATACTTGAGTCTGTGCATTAGGCCCCTTCTCTAGCCCTATCCAAATCCAGGCTATAAACCTACCTCTTTGAAGCTACTTTTGGATCCTGATGCTCCTCATTCTCTTGTCCACTACTTATGGATATTTTACTATACTCTAGTCCAGCGATGGCGAACCTATGGCACGCGTGCCAGCTGTGGCACGCGAAGGCCTTGCAGCTGGCACGCGTGAAGGTCCGCAGAAAAAGAAAAAGCGGGCTCTGGCTGCTGCCGCGGACGCGGACGCGGCAGCATGCAGTGCCCCGCGGGGCCCCCTCCGCCCGCTAAGCCCCTCTGCAAGGGCTTTCAGATTCGCGAGGGAGACAGCGTCTCCCTCGCGTCTCTGTTAAGCCCGCAGGGGCTAATGGGAAATTTCCCATCAGCCCCTTTAGAGGGACTGATGGGAAATTTCCCATTAGCCCCTGCGGGCTTAACAGAGACGCGAGGGAGACGCTCTCCCTCGCGAATCTGAAAGCCCTTGCAGAGGGGCTTAGCGGGCGGAGGGGGCCCCGCGGGACATTGCATTCTGCCGCTGCCGCGGCAGAAGCCAGAGCCAGCTGCTTTTTTTTTTTTTTTTAAATTTGCCATGGGGGGTGGGTTAGGACTGCTAATGGGCTAGGGGGGGGGGGTTAGGAATGCGAATGGGGTAGGGGGGGGGTTAGGACTGCTAATGGGCTGGGGGGGTAGGACTGCTAATGGGCTGTGGGCTGATGGGGGCTGTCTGGAAATGGGGTGATGGGGGGTTAGGACTGGTAATGGGCTATGGGGGGGTTTAGGACTGATAATGGGCTATGGGGGGCTGGGACAAGAAATGGGCTGATGGGGAGGGGTTAGGACTTGAGGTGGGCTGATGGGGTTAGGACTGGTAATGGACTGTGGGCTGATGGGGGGGTTAGGACTGGCAATGGGCTATGGGGGGCTGACTGGAAGTGGGCTGATGGGGGGTTAGGACTGGAAGTGGGCTGATGGGGGGTTAGGACTGGTAATGGGTTATAGGGGGGGGCTTAAACTGAAATGGGGTGATGGGGGGTTAGGACTGGAAGTGGGTTGATGAGGGGGGGATAGGACTGGTATTGGGTTGGGGGGTTGCTAGGACTGGAAATGGGTTGGGGGGCTGCTAGGACTGGAAATGGGCTGATGCAGGGACTAGAAGGGAATGGATGCTGGGTGAGGCTGGAACTAGAAGGGAGCTGGTGTTGGGGGCGGATTAGAATGGGATGGGGCTGGGAGAGTAAAATGGAGAGGGGAAAAATATTTTGTGTGGGAGGGATAAAAAATCTACAATTGGCCGGGTATTGGGAGAGTAAGTGGGGATTGAGGATGGAGGGGTAAATTTTGAGTAGATGAAATAGGAATGAGGAAAGAGCAAAAGGAGAAAGATTAGTATGTTAAAGCAGATGTAGAGAGAGAATGGAAAAAAAACCCAAGAAGACAGAAGAAAGGACAAATGGACAGCAGATGGAGAGTTAGCAGAAGACACGAAGAAACCAGAAGAAAGTGGCTGGAACAATTGCAACTGAAAAAAAATGCACAAAAGGTAGAAAAATATCTCTTTATTTTGAATTTATTAATTGGAATATGTCAGCTCTGGGAAATGTGCATCATTAATTTTTGCGCTTTGTTTAGTACAAGAGGAAATTAATATATAGTTTTATTTCTACAGTGTTGTTGTATATTCCAAGTTTGGCTTTTGGGGTTCCCAGTTTAATTATTGTCTTCCTGTTTCTAAATTGTGATTCCTTGTTTGGTAATGGTCTGTTCTGCATGTGTAACTGAGCTGAGGTATTCTGTTTATATAATTCCTATTTGACATTGCCACTTGTTCTTTCCCCAGTAGGTCATGTATTGTTGTTCTCTGAGATGTATTGGTTTAATATTTGCAGTGTTGCCTTTTGATAGGTAGAGTATGGTGCTTTGTGAGTCCTGGTAGTGCTGTTAGGATACGGCGGGTTTGCTATGGGTTCTAAATGGGCAGCGTTTGTAGTAGTTCCTAATGTGCCTGGCGGTTGGTACTGGATTATAGTAATGTAGAAACCTTTTAGTCTTTCTTTATCCATATACTCATTAAGAGGCATGTTTACTAAAAGTTAGTGTATGGTAACATTATGCAAATATTTATGCAAATGAAGCACCTTATGCAAATGGTGCTTTAATTGACGTGCTGGCACTTTGAGGAAATTCTTTGGTTTTGTGCGGCAGTTTGGGCACTCGGGCTCAAAAAGGTTAGCCATCACTGCTCTAGTCCCTAGTTTCACTATGGTGGTCATTCTGAACAGGGAATAGTGGGGATGTATGCTCAGATTAGACATACATGCCCCGCTATTCTCTGTTCGGTGACTCTGGATCAAGAGCTCCCTGCATGCAGAGGGCATTTGTGTGGACAGCTCCAGACAGGGGCGGGAAGAGGAGACGATGGGGAGGATTGTGGGTGGTGCGGGGCGTGGCACACAATCCAGACATACAGGGCCTATCCAGGTCATGGCCCTGTACATCAGGCTGAGGGGAGATAGATGGGGGACTTATTCCACCTCCAAGGTGGAATAAGTCCCCCCGACTGTGGTGATCCAGGTGTTGGGTCCCCCCCAAAGTGGCGATTGGCAGCAAGTGAAGAACTCTCTGCTCGATCGTGGCCCTGGCAGGCACCTCTGGGGGTTAGGTTGCAGGGAACAGCTGTGTCTTGGTTTCGTGAGGCAGAGGGGCTCCTGCATGGAGTTCTAGTGCCATGGCAACAGGACACCGCAGGAGCATAGACAGAGTTGGGCTGGGAGGTTGCTGAATATGCATCACTTCAGAATTGGGGCCCATCCGGCCCATCTAAGGCCCGATTCTGCTCCCGCGGGCACGTCCGGATGGGCCAGATGGGCCCCAGTCTGAATTGGCCTCCACGTGTTTTGTCTTGATTAGATAGTAGTAGTATATTTAAAATAGTTTAAGGTACTCAGAACTTGGATCTGCTGTAAGAAACATTTTTTCACCATTGTAAACTAAGCAATGGGTAGCTTTGCAACTTTTTCTGAGATATTATTTGGCAGACTGACCACCACCCCACCTGTGGTACATTCTTGGGATGCACAGCGTGGGACTCTATTCGTCTGCTGACCTTGCGCTGTGCATCCCAGGATGCACCGAGTGGAGGATCAGTCTGCCAAATAAGGAATTTCAAGTACAAGTATTAGTATTAGAGTAGTAGTATTAGAGGATCAGTCTGCCAAATAAGGAATTTCAAGTACAAGTATTAGAGAAAGGTCTTTCGTTTGTCCCTGAAATAAAGTATGATCCCTTTCAAACCCACGCAGATTTTGAACAGTTAATGAGGAAATTGCATTTAAAATGCCATTTTGCCAACACAGCAGTGGAAGATGGTCAACTGTCGATAGATGTAAGACCAAGCATCCAGTCTTCTACTCTACCGAAACTCCCCTTACCCATAAAATCCACGTGGTCCCCACCTAACCCACTGCCCCCAGCTCTCAAGATATTCCGAACTTTAGTCTTGAATGATCTGGCTCGTTTAGAAGCACAAACTCCTTGGTATTGCCAACGGAGAAATGTACTAACTCCAGTGGAGAAGCAAGCTCTTCGCTCTCTCCAAGCTCAAACGGAATTAGTGATATGGAGGGCAGATAAGGGGGGAGCCATTGTGGTCCTTAGTCATCAACAATATTTACAAGAGGCCGACCATCAATTATCTGATACGGCTGCTTACGTTAAGTTATTGCATGACCCTACAGTTGAGATCAGTGCAACGATCAATGAGATAACGATGCAAGCATTAAGAGAGAAACTTATTTCGAAAAAAGAATGGCAGTATCTAAACCCTTCTTCTCCAAGTGTAGCTCGATTTTACTTAGTGCCGAAGATACACAAAGATATGCATAATCCCCCGGGGCGTCCAATTGTCTCCACTCAGGGATCGAATTTGGAACCCCTGTCGTTTTTTTTGGATACTTTTTTGCGACCGTTGATGTCTACCCTTTTATCTTATGTTAGAGATACTTCACACTTCTTATATATTTTGGAAACTCATCAGCATCTTGCTCTTGAAGACATCATATTACTTGTTACACTTGACATTGCCGCACTATATACTAATATCCCACAAGATGCAGCATTGGAGACGATACGGACAGCACTCCTAACCAGAGGTGATCTTTCCGACTAATTTAGGGTTTTTTCTGATGCGGTTGGCCTGCCTGACTATCCAAAATAATTATTTTGAGTTTGAAGGGGTTATTTTTCAACAGGTGTCAGGCGTAGCAATGGGGGCCACCTGTGCCCCTTCCGTTGCTAATCTGTTCATGGGGGATTTTGAAGCTACTTGGTTGAGGGCTAGCCCCTTCAAAACACACATACGGCTATGGTGCCGTTACATAGATGACATCTTTTTAGTATGGCAGGGGCTAGAGTTAGAGCTGCAGGATTTTCTCTTATGGTTAAACCATTTAGACCCTCATATACAATTTACTAGTAATAGTCACGCTCAAGTCATCACATTTTTGGATGTACAGATTAATCGTCTGACTACAGGTTGGAAAACTACAGTGTATAAAAAACCAACCGATCGAAATACCCTACTGCATTATGACAGCGCGCACCCTCGCAGTTTAAAAGATGGACTACCTTTTTCTCAGTTTATCCGTTTTCGACGGAATTGCTCTCATGATGATGATTTTTTGACACAATCTCGAGAATTAAGGGCTAATTTTCATGACAGGGAGTACCCCGAGAGAGTCATCAGTCAAGCCTACCGCCGTGCTAAATATAAGTTTTCCCCTTTAAGTCATCACATACAAAAAATTTTACGGAAGCATTTGAATGTGTTGCAAAATATGGGGGTCCTTTCAGGACGCCGTATTAGGTGCGTGTGGCAGAGACAAGCTAATTTAAAAGAACTAGTCAGCCCAACACGGCTGCGTCCATCTTCATTTTCTCTAACTTCCTCTAGTGAACGGAGGGGTCATTTCCCTTGTGGTCACTGTAGTGTAGTATGTGTACCATGAATTTACAGATTGATTGTTTCACCTATCACGATACAACTTGCACCTTATGGGGCACCACGTCATGCGATTCTGCTTACGTCGTTTATGCTTTGCAATGCCCCTGAAATCTACTGTACATAGGCAAGACTATAAGGCCTTTACGGCTACGGTTGGGGGAGCAAAAAGCCGTCTGAAGTGCAGAATGAAATAGTACAGCATAGCTTATCTTTGGGTCATTCTTTTGAAGATTTTCAATGTTTTGTCATTGAACAGGTCTACATTGGAAGAGGAAATAAAACGAGGGAACAAACTCTGTTGTTCCGTGAACAAAGATGGATTTTTACTTTAAGATCGGTAGAACCAACAGGTTTAAACAACATGATCGAATGGAGAGCGTGTTTGACTTGACTGTGGGAGGTAGTTATTGCACTCACCTGTCTGGCTTGTACTGGCTGTATAAAATCCATTCGACTCAAATGCCCTTTAACCTTTCCCAGCATTCGCGGCTTCACAGAAACAGCCGCCAGCGTGAAGGAAAAGGCTCTTCACGCTGGCGGCTGTACAGAGGGAGCCGGGGCCTCGCGCGGGCTTCCCCGGCTCCCTCTAAAGCCTCAGACAGCCGCGGTTTTGGGGGGGGGGAGGCCAAGGACTGCATGGGCTGTGATGGGGGGAGGGGACCTGGACTGGAAAAGGGCTAGGGGGGGGGGACTTGGACTGGAAATGGGTTGTGGTGGGGGGGGGGGAGACCTGGACCGGAAAAAGGGCTATGGGGGGGGGGACTTGGACTGGAAAGAAATGGGCTGTGATGGGGGGGGGGACCTGGACTCTAAAAGGGCTATGGGGGGGAGGGGACATGGATTGGAACTGGGTTGTGATGGGGAGGGGGACCTGGACTGGAAAAGGGCTATGGGGGGGGGACATGGACTGGAAATGGGTTGTGATGGGGAGGGGGACCTGGACTGGAAAAGGGCTATGGGGGAGGGGAACTTGGACTTGAAATGGGCTATGGTGGAGGGAGGGGGAACTTGGACTGGAAATAGGCTGTGATTAGGGGGACTTGGACTGGAAATGGGTTGTGAAGGGGGGGGGGGACCTGGACTGGAAAAGGGCTATGGGGGGGCATTGCCATGGAAAGAAATTGGCAGTGTTGGGGAGGGGGACCACGACTGAAAAATGGCTATGTGGGGGGGGGGGACATGGACTGGAAATGGGTTTTGATGGGGAGGGGGACCTCGACTGGAAAATGGCTATGGGGGGGGGGACATGGACTCGAAATGGGTTGTGATGGGGAGGAGGACATGGACTGGAAAAGGGCTATGGGGGGGAGGGAACTTGGACTGGAAATGGGCTATGGTGGAGGGAGGGGGAACTTGGACTGGAAATAGGCTGTGATTAGGGGGGCTAGGACGGCAAATGGACTGTAATGGTGGGGGGGGGGCTAGGACTGCAAATGGGCTGTGATGGTGCGGGGGGATTCAGACTGCAAATGGGATGTGATGGTGGGGGGGCCTAGAACTGGAAATAGGCTGTGATGGGGGACTTGGACTGGAAATGGGCTGTGATTGGGGGGGGCTAGGACTGGAAATGGGCTGTGATGTGAGGGCTAGCACTGGAAATGGGCTGATGAAGAGCTGGAATAGGACTGGAAATGGGCTGATGTGGGGCATGGGAGAATGGGACTAGAAGGGAGTGGATGCTGGGTGGGTCTAGAACTATAAGGGAACTGATTTTGGGGGAGGACTAGAATAGATGGGGAATGAGAATGGAGAGGGGAAAATATTTTGTGTGGAAGAAAAGTCTATGATGGGCTGGGTATTGGGAGAGTAAGAGGGGCTTGAGAGAATGGAAGGGTGAAATTTTAAATGGATGATAAAGGAATAAGGAAAGAAAGAATTGGGGGAAAGAGCATAAGGGAAACAATCAGTATGTTAAAGCAGAAATAGAGAGAGAGAATGGAAAAAGAGAAAGGAAGGACAAATGGATAGCTCGCAGAAGACACAAAGAAACCAGAAGAAAGTGACTGGAGCAATTGCAACTGAAAAATAAAATGCCCAAACAGAAGGTAGAAAAATACTTTTTATTTTGAATTTATTAACTGGAATATGTCTGGTCTGGGAAGTGTGTATTGCTAACATCTTTGCATTTTCTTTTCTTTAGTGCAAGAGGAAATGACTTTATAGTTTTATTTCTCCAGTGTTGTACATTTCATGTTTGGATTTTGGGGTTCCCAGTTTAATTATTATCTGACCAAGGAAGTTAGCCTACACGTATCCTCGGTAATTTTTGTGGGTGGGGCAGGGGTGGGACTAGGGGCGGAGAATGGGTGGAGCATGGCGAGCCACAGGTGTCGGGTTTTTCTCGGTGAAAAAGTTGGCAACCCTAGTTAGAGGATGTAGTAAAAGTTGTTAGTGTATCTGGGCTTTTAAAAGGTTTGGACAAGTTCCTGGAGGAAAAGTCCATTAACCATTATTAAAGTGGACTGCAGGAAACCACTGTTTACTCCTGAAATAAGCCGCATGGACAGACACTCATGACCTGGATTGGCCACTGCTGGAAACAAGATACTGGGCTTGATGGACCTTGGTCTGACCCAATATGGCATATCTTATGGCCCCATCCCAGACCAAATTGGCTTGATTGCAATTTGAGAGCAACACTAAGGGATTTGGGAAAAAACATATGATCTGCATGGATAACGAGCCTTTTCCCCTTTCTTCTTGTTGCTGCTCTCCAGAGTTATCACCTACACAAAGTTTCTTTGCCATACCTCAATCCCCCATTGCAGCCCGTTTGAGCCGAGAGTCTCCCTCAGCAGTCTATGGCTCCAAGCAGGGCAGCATTAGCAGCATCACCACAAGAGAGTAAAAGAATCTGACCCAGTCAGACTGTTACCCTCATTCTGGCTGCTGCTGTTAACTCTGCCCTGCTCTGAGCCCTCTATGCTGGTGCTAGTGCCCTTGCTCATGCTGTCCAGTGCAAGAAGAAAAAAACTCACTTGTCTGGCAATATGTCACTCCTCCTCCTTCAGCACAGGCAGCTGTGCTGGTGCTCACACGCTTACTCATGCTATCCATTACAAAACAAAACAAAATCTCATGTATCTTTGGCTCCAGCCGCTTGTCCCCCTCCCCCTTATCATGGGCAGGGCTGCTCCTGAGGTTGCAGTACTCAAGATATCCTCTGGCAAGTAAAGTGCTGCCTGCCAGCATCTTTCCTGTGCAGCATGTTGAATGTTAGCACGGTGACAGGCTCAGGCTGCTTTACTGTCTCTGTATTTTGAGGACAGTATAGCTTTTTCATGTAAAACCTGATGTGTTTTTTGTATTTTTATTTGTGTGTTGGCCAATGAGAACTTACAGTATATTTCAG
Organism: Ichthyophis bannanicus; assembly: GCA_033557465.1. Classification (NCBI taxonomy): domain Eukaryota; kingdom Metazoa; phylum Chordata; class Amphibia; order Gymnophiona; family Ichthyophiidae; genus Ichthyophis; species Ichthyophis bannanicus. The sequence goes on along the minus strand of CM066033.1, from coordinate 1,055,141,645 downwards.
TTATAAGCAGAAAATGAAATGAGCAGACACCATTCTCTATAATACTTATCCATAACAAAATGAGAAGCAAAAGCCAACTGGGTAAGCAGCAGAATAATTGAATAGATGTTTTGTATGTAAAAGGCTGTGGGTTTGTCCCTGGCATCTCCATTAAAAAAAAAAATTATAGCTTGCAATTTTTTGCCCGGTACTTTATTCAGCAGTAATTTAAAAGAAAAATCCTATGTAAATGTATTAATCAAAAAGCAACATAAACAAATCACACCAGTGCCTGCATTGTTTTGCTTACTTACAAGTACAGTAAATGAAAATACATCTTGAGTTAGGGGAAAAATCAGATGACTAACAACTAGAAAAAAAGGTATTTTGGAATGCACAGTCATTGTGTCAAGCCCTGTGCTGCAGCTTCATGGTCCTCTTCCAGGTGTACCAGTTGGAGTCTCACAGAATGCAGAATCTGTTGCAGACATTCTTGCTGGTTCCCAAACACTTTTAATTAATGCTCACAAACCTGCAGTGATCTAAGAGCCTCATAAGGCAGGCAATGCATGGCATTGGGGCCAAAAATCCTCCTCGCCTCAGGGTTTTTACAGTATAAATTGGGGGAAATACAGTCACAGCTGCACATACCCCCCTGCACTCACTTCCAGCTTTTTACAGTCCTGTGTTTCCTTTGAAGGGTTTAGTCCAGTTCTATGAACATAGATATGCCATACTGGGTCTGGGTCAGACCAAAGTCCATCAAGCCCAATATCCTGTTTCCAACAGTGGCCAATCCAGGTCACAAGTATCTAGCAGGTTCCCAAAAAGACACACAGGTTCCACAATGATTGTCCCTGGGTAAGCAGTGGATTTCCCAGGTCCTCTTTAATAATGATTTATGGACTTTTCCTCTAGGAAATTGTCCAAACCTTTTTTAAACCCAGCTACATCCTCCGGTGATGAATTCCAGAGTTTGATTATGCGTTAGGTGAAAAAATATTCTTTCTTACTTGATCTATGATTCTCTCAACTGATCTGTTTACCCATTTCACTCCATTCATTAATTTATAGACCTTTCAACCTTCTCTTTTCTTAGTTGAAGAGCCCCAACCTTTTAAGCCTCTCCTCATAGGGGTATCCTTCCATCCCCTTTACCATTTTTGTTGCATTTCTTTGTACCTTTTATTTTTTTTTATTTCTTTATTTATATTTTCCAACAAAATTCAAACAAAAGAAAAAAACAAATTACAGTAAATTAAAATACACAATTCTTTTCTGTAACATGAGATAAGCAAAGGCTGATCACAGCCCACCCCACCATGTCCCTCCCATTCATGCTATCATCAGGGGCCATATAAAAGAAACATCAAACATCTGCAAGCCTGCAAGGCCTGCAAGGGCTATAGAAGGGCAAGCACTCCACCACAGAGGAAATAAAAGATTTGTCTAATAACCCCTTACTGTATCTCATACCGTGCTTTAAAGATACAATTCTATAGGAGTTTCCACTTAAGAAAGGAGGAGGATGCAAGGGAACTACCGCACCATGGTATTTGCACATATATGTAGCATAGGCACAAATGTGCCACCATGCGCATCAATCAAGCTCTGTAATGATGAGATGCCAATTGCTGATTGAAATACAACCCCAGACCAGGAGAGAGTGGCCCAGAATCCCAGTGCCACCCTGATACGGTTCCATATTGCAACCCAATAAGACTGAATGTTAGGATAATGCCCTTAACAGTCAGTTAAACGATCTTAAAGGAAAGCATATTGACAATATAGCTACAAATTAACAGTCATATGATTGCAGAAACAGGCTAGTTTGTAGCATTTAGTTTACATTACATTACATAGAACAGCTTCTTAAGCTCCTTCAAAGTGTGGCTGCATCTATAGCCCAAAGAAAGAAAAAATAAAAAAACAACCAAAGAAACACATTTTAGACCCGGCCCCATCATTTATTTTTTTTTTTTATTTAGCAAGCATTTGTAGCCCGCTCCTTCCAGCGATCAGAAGCGGGTAGGATTACTATTGTGAAACTGCCGAATCAAGGCAGGTACAAATTTTGTTTACATACAGATTGTCAGAAAAGCACATCATACAGAGTTAACACTTCTTAGCTATGGGGGAGTTCATTTACATATATACATAAATACATATATACAGGATAATCTTCTTGGACACAGTGGTCAGGGGCTGCTCCATCTGTGGGTTTAGTTCAGGTTGAAATGTGATTGGAAAATGTGCGTTTTGAGTTTCTTTCTGAAGTCTAGAAGGTCATTGCTAGCTCGTAGTTCTGGTGGGAGTTGGTTCCACAGTGTTGGCGCCGCATATGAGAAAGCCCTGTGGCTGGTGTTAGCTTTGGCAGATCTTATATCTGTTGGAGTGTGAAGGATGTTGGAATTGTGGGTTCTTCTGTTTCGGGTAGGAGGTTGCAATCTTACTAGGTTGTTGAGGAAGGAAGGTGCTAAGTTGTGGATGAGTTTGAAGGTGGTTGTTAGTATTTTGTATTTTGTGCGAGCTGTTATGGGTAGCCAGTGTAATTGAATTAGTACTGGTGTGATGTGGTCACTTAGATTTTTCTTCATTATGACCCTGGCAGCTACATTTTGTGCCATTTGTAATATGTTTAGGGTTTTTTTTTAGGTAAACCTTGTAGGATGGCGTTGCAAGTAGTCAAAATGTGGCATGATGAGTGCTTGGGCCACTGTTCTGAAGTCTTGGGGATCAATAATATTCCGAATGGGTTGGAGCACTCTAAGCTTGTGGAAAACTGCTCTGTTGGTCTTTCGGAGGTGTTTTTCCATCTTTAGGTCACAGTCAAATGTGACTCCTAGATACTTTATTTCTTTTTTTGTTTGGTAAGTGTTGTTACATAGTGTTATTGATGTGGGAGGGTCAAAATTCGGTTCTTAGGAGATATACATTACTTCGGTTTTTTTGTGATTAATTGACATACTACTTTGTTGTAACCAGTCTTGCATCTCTCCGATACATGTCTCCAGTGGGTTGTAGTCTGGGTTTTTAGTGTCTAGTTGTGTGTATAGCATGATATCATCGGCATAGATGTGGTAATTAATTTCGTGCCGTGAGAAAATTTTGCATAGTGGCTGCATATATATGTTAAACAGAAGTGCTGAGAGAGCAGAGCCTTGGGGGATTCCCTGTGTTTGTGAGAAAGATTCTGCTTTTTCTCCGTTGAATTGAATCATATAATCAGACACAATAAGAACTGAATTGAATTGAATCATATAATCAGACACAATAAGAACACCTAATTCTGAAAAAACATTTCCCCAAAACTACCTAAACCCAGGGGGGGCTATATAACACACAATACCTAACGGGTGAGCCCACCATGACAAGACAGACATGGAGGGCACAATGACCCAATACTTCCACACTTCTGTAGCATTCAGAATATCGTGTCTTGCCCACCTCCCTTAATAAGAGTGAAGAAAATATCTTTCAAAAGAGATATAATGAATGTCCCAGTATATAGCAATGTTACATGATTAAATGTCGCTTCTGCATGGAGAAGTCACCTTTACAAGACCTCAGACCAGTCAAACACCCATGATAGCAACCGCCATAGAACTGTAGCATGTAGAAGTTGCAAGATGACCTTCACCACATCACCGCCGACTCATTATCCTCCAGAAATGCACATAGTTCCCCAGGATCATCAAAAGTCTCGGTCTGGTTATGCAGCGTGACTCTCAGGATATAGCAGTCCAAAATGGGTCTTAAGTTGAACCGTGTGGACGCAACACCAAAAGACTCTTTCTCCGATCCACCGTTACCTTCGCAAAGTCCGGGAAGAAAAGGAGTATATGTCCCTGATATTCCAAGGTTGAAAGAGCTCTGGCTGCTCCCATTATTTGCAATACTTGCTGAAAATGCAAAACTTTCAAGATGATTGGGCGTGGATGCTTGCTCATGACCACGGACTGAGTAGGCACTCTGTGGGCATGTTCAACCTCGAACGGCATAGTGAACTGCAACTTTAACACACCTGGAATCATGGCCTGCAGAAAGGAAACCATATCGTGGCTCTCTGCTCCCTCAGGAACTCCTAGTATTCTTATGTTATTCCTCCGAGAGCAATTATTGCTGTCTTCCACCTCTCTTTGCAGTGAACATATCAACTTGGCCTGATTCTCAACGGCCTCGAGCCTATCCCCATGTGAAGCCACTAGATTCTCTACCTTCCCAAAATGAGCCTTATTTGACTCCAAAGAAGATCTCAAAGTGTTGATATCTTCCTACATTGCACACAGCGATTCTCAATTAGCTTTGACCAATTCTTTGACTGCCTGAATCTCAGCCAGGATCTCCTGCGAGGTTTCAGGACAATCTCGGATGACCGCCATCTTGTGAGACGAGAGAGGTTCCGTCTTGGGTTTTTTTGCACTAGCATTTTGAGATACTTGGTAATCCAGCCGCGTCTGGTATCAAAGTAGGTAGGATCTATTTGATTAAAGATTGCCGAAGTCAGGATTCTTGCCTATTGCCCTCCGGAGCACAGCTCTTACATGTCCATTTTGACCAGAAACCAGGCTCCCCCCCGCCCTTTGTACCTTTTCTAATTCAATGATATCCTTTTTAAGATATGGCAACCAGAATTGCACACGATATTCAAGGTGCAGTCTTCCAATTTATCAAGGTCTTCTTGCAATTTTCCACAATCCTCTTGTGTTTAATTAACTTTGAATAATATTGTGTCATCTACAAATATGATCACTTAACTCATTATTCCCATTTCCAGGTCATTTATGAAGATGCTCAAAAGCAGCGGGCCCAGCACAGATCTCTATTCACCTTTCTCTACTGAGAAAATTGGCCATTAGCCCTACTGTCTGCTTTCTATCTTTTAACCAGTTCCTGATTCACAATAGTACACTGCCTCATATCCCATGACTTCCTAATTTTACCAAGAGTCTCCTATGAGGGACCTTGTCAAAGACTTTCTGAAAATCCAGATATACTATATTGACTGGCTCATGTTTGTCTACCTATTTATTCACACCTTCAAAAAAATATAACAGAATAGTAAGAAGACTTTCCTTAGCTAAATCCATGTTGGCTTTCTCCCATCAAACCATATGTTCAGTAATTTTATTCTTTATAATGGTGTCTACCATTTTGCCCAGTACTGACGTCAGGCTCACCGGTCCGTAATTTACCCGATCACCCCTGGACCCCTTTTTAAAAATTGGCGTTACATTGGCCATTCTCCAATTTTCAGGTACTACAGATGATTTTAATGATAGTTCACAGATTGCTAGTAGTAGATTTGCAATCTTATATTTCAGTTCTTTCAACCCCCTCAGATACATACCATCTTGTCCAGGTGATTCAGTTCATCCAGTCCAGATGATTCAGTTTATCCGGTTCAGGTGATTCAGTTCACTCTTCAGTTTATCAAAGAGTTGTAATACATCTTCCCGATTTATCGATATTTCTTTCAATTCTTCTGATATATTACCTTTAAATACCATTTCAGGCATGGAAAACTTCCCTACACCTTCTTCAGTAACGACCAAAGCAAAGAATTCATTCAATTTCTCCGTTATGGCCTTGTCCTCCCTTATCACCCCTTTTACCCTCTAATGGTCCAACTGACTCTCTCACAGGTTTTTTGCTATGAATGTACTTTAAAAAGTTTTTATTATGCGTTTTTGTTTCCACAGCAAGCTTTTTTTCAAATTCTCTCTTTGCCTTATAAATGACTTGCATCTAATTTGCCAGTACTTATGTTGTTTCCCATTTTCATTTCATTTGCCTCCTTTTTCCATTTCCTGAAAGATGCTTTTTTGGCTACAACAGCCTTTCTGACCTCACCTTTAAACCATGCTGGCAGTTTTTTGGCCTTCCTTCCACTTTGCTTGAAGCATGGAATACATCTGGTCTAAGATTCCAAGATAGCATTTTTAAACAACATCCATGTTGTATCTACAGCTACTGTGTTGCCTGTCTCGACTAGATTGTAAGCTCCGATGGGTAGATACTGTCTTTTACATGTGTCTGTGCAGCGCTGCACATGCCTTGTAGCATTATACAAATGTTCAATAGTAGTAGTAGTATTAGTGATGTAAATATTTACCATTTGTAGCTGCTTCTTTTAGTTTATTCCTCATTTTATCATTGTCTCCTGTTTGAAAGTTAAAAGGTAGTACTGTGGATTTCTTCGCCATCCTCTCTCCATTTATTAAATCAAATGCAATCATGCTAGGATCACTATTGCCAGTTGGCCCCAAAACCCTTCCCTCTTGCACCAGATCCTGTGTTCCACTAAGGACTAGGTACAAAATAGCTTCCCCTCATATTGGTTCATGAACCAGCTGTTCCAAGAAGCAGTCATTTATTTCATCTAGAAACTTTATACCATGTCCTGCTGTTACATTGACCTAGTTAATTCTGGGGTAATTGAAATTACCCATTATTATTGTGTTGTAACTTTTGTTAGCTTCCCTAATTTCTTTTAGCCTTTCATCATCCATCTGTTCATTCTGGCCAGGCAGTTGGTAGTACACTCTCACAGCTGTTACTTTCCACTTTTTACATGGAATTTCTATCCAGAGAGATTCTACAGTGTATTTTGTTTCCTGTAAAACTTTAATCCTATGTCACTCAATGCCCTCTCTAACATAGAGCACAACCCCTCCACCAATGTGATCTACCCTATCATTGCAATATAGTTTGTATCCAGGTATCACAGTTTCCCATTGGTTGTCCTCCTTTCACCAGATCTCTGAGATGTCAATTTTATCTAACCTTTCATTTAGTGCTATATATTGTAGCTTACTCATTTTATTTTTTGGACTTCTAGTATTTGCATACAGGCATTATAGAAGTTGTATTTTATTTTATTCATATTAATATTTTATTCATATTAATATGGTTATCAGTTGGGTTACTTTTATCTTTTTTGGAACCTCTCTGTTGGAAAGCCCTAACTTCCCTGTTTTGCTAGTATCCTTTAACAATACTCGTACATCCTTATAAACCATTCGCTCCTGGGCGACTGTCGGCTTTCCCTTACTATCTAGTTTATAAGCTGTCCTATCTCCTTTTTAAAGGTTAATGTCAGCTGCCTAGTTCCATCCCAGTTAAAGTGGAGCCCATTCCTTCTGAAGAACCCCTCCCTTCTCCAGAACGTTGCCCAGTTCCTAAGAAATCCAAAACATTCTTCTTTACACCATTGTCTTATCCACACATTGAGACTCCTGAGCTCTGCCTGCCCTTCGGTCCTGCAAATGGAACAGGAAGCATTTCAGAGAATGCTACTGTAGAAGTTCTGGATTTCACCTTCCTACCTAAGAGCCTAAATTTGGCCTCCCGAACCTCCCTCCTTCACTTTCCAATGTCTTTGGTGCCAACATGTACAATGACAGCAGACTCCTCCCCAGCACTATCTAAAACCTTGTCTAGGTGGCGCATGAGGTCTGCTACCTTTGCACCAGGTAGGCATGTTACCAGGTGGTCCTCACGTCCACCAGCTACCCATCAATCTACATGCCTAATGATAGAATTGCCAACTATAACAGCTATCCTAACCCTCCCCTCATGGGCACATGGCCCTGGAGAAACCTCCTCGGTGTGAGAGGATTTTACATCTCCTGGTGGACAGGTCCTAGCTACAGGATGCTGTCCTTTCATGTGACTTTTCTCTTCCATAGCGACTGAGAGGCTGCCATATTGGAGGTGGGATTTCAGTACTATGCACCTGTAGGTCTCATCTATGTACCTCTCTGTCTTCCTTATGTCCTCCAAGTCTGCAACTCTAGCCTCCAGGAATCGGACTCATTCCCTGAGGGCAAAGAGCTCCTTGCACCTAGTGTACACATAAGACACCTCACCATCTGGGAGAAAATCATACATGTGACACTCAGAGCAAATGACTGGATAGCCCCCATCTCACTTCTGAATTGCTGTCTGCATCTTAGTTTTAAGGTATTGTTTAGCTATTTAAGTTGTTTACTTAAAGTTGCTAGGTATACTTGTACTGATACAACTATACCAATTACCTTTAAGGGACTTTGTTCACCTCAAGATTAATTAACTTCAGGAACTTACCCTATTCCTAGTGACAATGACCCGCTGAATCTGAAAGTTACTTAGACCCCCCCTTCCTCCTTTAATAGATCTAATAGTCTATAAAGTTAAGATTATGCCTGGGGTAGGTGGGAGTCAGGATGGGTGGGAGGGTACTAACACTTATTAACAGCTGGCTTGCTACACAGTCTCAGATCTGTGCTTCTAAGGTAATCTGTTAAGAATTTCCTTGTTGATTCACATAGCTCTTGGTTTGATAGAGGGAGCCTTTCAAATTGTCCCTTTGACCTTTCACTTGACTTTAACACCTATTTAAAACAAATTCCCAAATCTTTTGCCTCCTAAGTGGAAGGCCTCTTTGTAAAGGTATCTAGAAACAATGTATTTCTTTCAAATTCAAATAATATTTTACTCTATTCTTCCTTCATGCCAAGCTATACTTTGATTTGATTTCAATTAAAAGCTCTCTGCTGATACTAGGCCCTTACTGAGTTTTAAATTTTAAATCAATGCCTTGTTCTTTGATCTGGGTGCAATATGGATAATGACTTTGGTTGCAAGTAGGTTCCAAAAGGGTTTCTTTTGATTATGCTCTTGCAGTCATGAGCTTCATGCTTGTCCAAGGGTAGAGTGTATGGACCAGGTTCTCCATTATATGGTTGATGCTTCTGGTGGGACTTTCTGCATGCAAGTGGGGAGTCTTTCAGAAATTAATAAGACTTGAAAAGGATTCACCTTGTCTAGATGCAGAGATTTTCCTGGTTAGGTCTGAGGCTCATTATAGTGGGAGGTTGCATGTTGCTCTGGTTGTTGAGGTGATGATTTCATGCTGTGATACTCACTATTTTTCTCCTTCTTCTTGGCTTGCAAAATTATCCTGGTGAACCAATGCTTCTTATTTGTGGGGCTAATATCCCCTGTTTTGTCATATGTGCTGTTTTCTACTCCACTTGGTTATTATCTGTCATAATGGGGACTCTCCTTAGGGATCATGACTTCTTCCTGCTCTGTAATTTATTATGGGGTTTGCAGTTCCAATTGTTTTGGTACATTGATGTGGTGGGGATTATATATTTCTTATATATATGCTGTGCCATCTGACTGTGCATAGGTTTAGAGCTCATCTGCCTCAGGATGTCATGTTTGGTTACAGAATGAATGCTATTTTGTTTCTGCTGTTTCTTTTGGGACATTCAGAGGCATGTATTAGTTTTGCTGCATACTGGAAATCATTGGGTTTACAGCTACAGTTAGGGTGCAATCTTCCAACTCATCCTTGAACATCAATATACCTTTTTGTCCATCCCAGCATCTGAAGTTTGCCTGTGTGGTTTCTGGGCTACTGTAACTCTTTGGTGGGGGGGGGGGGTTGTTTGGCTGGTGCTGCAGTTAGGGGGTAAAGCCTAAGTGGGGTATTCAATATGTATAATTGATTCCCATAAGGTTCTGTCTTCCTGTGGCTCTGTGGAAGTACTGTTGTTATGGATGCATGTTCTTATTAATCACTACCTGGACATGGCAGTAGGTGGCTTTCTTGGGATTCATTCAGATAGTTGTTGCTGGGATTGTTTGTAGGTCCCATGCATGGGGGAGTATGGTACTTGCAAATGGATAGGGGATATTGCTGCTTAGCCTTTCTCTGGTTCATCCTCAATCTTCTGTGATGCTCTCTCCTGGTTTTCTCCCAGTACTTTGTGTTGGATGGTTGTTTTTTAACTCTTTGTTTTTGTTTTTATTTTGTAGATATTTTGGGATTCCTTTTTGGTCATGACCTTTGCTGCCATGGTTCTCAATTAGAGAGAGATGTGGTTCCTTATTGTGCCCACAAACATTAAAGAATGACATTTATCCAGATGGTATGTCTTATCCTCTGGTTTTGTTGGGGGGGAGCAACAATCTGTCCCTCCTACTGTCAGTAAGGAAGCTCATGAGGGTTTGGCCTAAAGGATCTGGGCATGCTCCAATGGGTGGACACAGCGTGTTCTTACTGGGACAGTTGTATACCGTTGTTCAGTTGCTGTTGTACTGTCGGTTTAAATGTACATTGGCAGACCTTCCAAGGGACATTTTCTGTCACTCCTGCTCATAGATCATGGGTATTCTAGGCATTCACCCAGATTACGGGGTCAGGCTGGGGCAAGCATTCTTACATCCTCCTTTTTAGATATTCAGGTGTGGTGCAGGTGGTTGGGGTAACAAATTTTATGGGTGTGAGGGACTTTGCTAGTACATATAGGGATTCAAGATAAGGGGTGATTCTGTTCATATGTCTAGTGCAGAAGTTTTGGCTCTGCAGGTGCACTCAGTGGACTCCCACCAGATACATTCTAGAACATTGGCTAGTCTTCCTTGTTGCTTAACTCCAAGCATTTTCAGTTTCATCTGCTTTGGGGACTCCTGTGGAGGTTTTTGAAGAATTTGGTCAGCTAATCAGTGAGCCTAATGTGTGGATATATTAGCATAGTGGTTTTAGAAGCAGGTTGTGATTCAAATAAACTAGGGTCAAACCCTTCCTTAGGGTCTTATTTAGTATTGCTTATCATTTTTTTGGTGACGAAGTGTCCACAGTTTTTGGGGTGGGGGAGCAGTGAGAAGCTGTAGACTGTCACCACTATTGGTGAGGGGTTTTTGGGCCTGCAGCCTGCTTCCCAGAATTGGTTAGAAAAGGGGGACTTTATTGAAGGAGTTGAAGTGTCTGCAAGATTCTTATGTTAAGAGTGAGCCCTGGGAGGCAAAGTCTGCTGGCACTGCAATCTATGTGGGGGGCATGGTCAGGTGTCACTGTAGGTCATGTGAGTTAGGGGGTGGTAGCCATCCATAGGATCCTTTATGGGTCTCACTACATTTACCTGACACCAACTAACTGGAGTAGACAAGTGAATGAAAAGATCGATCTGGTTCTGATTTGAATAAAGCTGCGGCCCATATATGCAAAGAAGGTGTGTGTGAGTGCCGATGTTAGTGCATACACATTATAACACGGAAAACACCCTGACCAGAGCTTAAGTTCAATTTTTTTAAAATTAGAACGTTTTTGAGACTGTTTCACAAAGAGATAATATGAGGAAGATTTATTTGGGACAATTTACTGTTTCACAAAGAGATAATATGAGGAAGATTTATTTGGGACAATTTTTTTATTTTTAAAGAATCACATAAAACATAACTAGGAGCTCTGGCACAGGTACTTTTAGGGAAACATTGAAACTATTAAGTAACCTAGGAAATGAAAAACAAACAAAATGATATTTATCTGTTGCTTATACTTGTTCTTGTTCCAGCTGATATTTTGATATAGCAGATCCCTAAAGAAACAGTTCTAAGATTTTAAAGTAAATGTTTCTTTCCATATCGTCCAGCTAGACCAGTCTAGACAAGGTGGGTTGTGTTCCTCTACCAGTAGATGTGGAGACAGGCAAAACTTTCAGAGGCTTCTTACGATATCATTGTGCCATTAACAGCCTGAGCCTCTAGGGGCATAAACGAGTAATTCTCCAGGACCAAGCAGGAAGTCAGTCCTCACTTATTTAACATAACATAACATAAGATATGCCATACTGGGTCAGACCAAGGTCCATCAAGCCCAGTATCCTATTTCCAACAGTGACCAATCTAGGTCATACGTACCTAGCAGTTTCCCCAAAAGACACAGGTTCTGCAATGCTTGTACTGGGTCAAGCATTGATATACTGGGTCCCTTCTTAATAATGGTTTATGGACCTTTCCTCCAGGAACTTGTCCAAACATTTTTTAAACCCAGCTACACTAACAGCCTTTACTACATCCTCTGGTAACAAATTCCAGAGTTTGATTACATGTTGAGTGCAAAAATATTTTCTTTTATTAGTCTTAAATAGTTTACCCTGTAGCTTCATTGCATGTCCCCTAGTCTTTCTATAGTCTGATAACGTAAACAATCGATCTATGTTTACCCGTTCCACTCCATTCATTAATTTATAGACTTCTATCATATCTCCCCTCAGCCGTCTCTTTTCCAGGTTAAAGAGCCCTAACCTTTTTAGCCTTTCTTCATAGGAGTATCCTTCCATCCCCTTTACCATTTTGGTGGCTCTTCTCTGAACCTTTTCTAATAATGCTATATCCTTTTTAAGATACGGCGACCAGAATTGCACACAATATTCAAGGTGCGGTCTCACCATGGAACGATATAGAGGCATTATAATATCTTTTGTTTTATTTTCCATTCCTTTCCTTATGATACCTAGCATTCTATTTGCTCTCTTGGCTGCTGCCGCACATTGGGCAGAGGGTTTTAACATGTTTCCCCTCTCATCTCTTCTCTCTATCAGGTACACTTAAATACACTCACACATATACACATATACTAATGTTTTCACATAAGAACAGACATGCTTAACCCACTTCAGCTTGCAATGAACGCTGCTGCCAGAATACTACATGGAGCTACCAGGAGGGACCATATAACCCCAATCCTGAAACACCTCCATTGGCTTCCGGTTCATGGTAGGCTCGCTTTCAAAATTCTACTGTTGACTTTCAAAGCCATAAACAAACTCAACTCCTCCTCCATCAAGGACCTCGTCCTCCCCACTCCCTCAAACAGAGTCAGAAGGTCAGCTGCCGCCAACACACTGAGCATCCCTAGCAATATCACGAAATGCTTGCAAGCAACCAGAAGTTGGGTGTCATCGACACCGATGAAGCCCCAGCAGAGCATTTCCCCAGCTTTCCATGAAAGCCTTTGGGAATGCTGGCACGCATGCGCGGTTCCCTTCCCGCCTAAAGGTGCCATCTTACCCCAGTCTCTTTTTTTCCGTGAAGCCCATCGGACGTGTGTCCTCTTTTTCCCAGAAAATAGAAGTTTTTTTTCTTGGCGTTATTTCGCTTTTTTCCTTGGATTCGACGTCGGGTCCCCTCCCGCCGGGTTCGGTACGCCGGTATCGAATCCTTATTTTCCTTTTTTCAGTTTTTGCCCTTAGTGGCTAGGCGCTCGCGCCAAAAATCTTTTCTTTTTCCCTGGAAGGCCGGTCCTTTGACCTCGCGGGGACCCTTTTCTCCCCGATGGCTTCCAGCGGTTTCAAAAAGTGTGATCGATGTAAGAAGATTATGTCTCTCACAGACACACACGACTGCTGCCTTCAGTGCCTTGGCCCCGACCACGATTCTAAAACTTGCAGGCCATGTGGAAAAATGTCTTCCAAGGCCCTCCGAAGTCATCAGCAACAAAGTGAGGGGTCCCCCGACCGGGAACGTAAGAGGAAGAAGCGGCTCATGAGGGCGGCATTGGAGGAGGTCCCTGAGCCCTCGAGGGCCAGGTCTAAGACCCCCGACAGTCGTCCCGGGCCCGTGGACCAGGAGAAGCCAACCAAAGTTCCTCGCATGGAGCCGGAGTCTGCTGGACACGTAAGTCCTGTTGTCCTCGTGGACTCGCCTCCACGAGTACCGACATCGGGCCCAGTGCCGCCGGGGCCCAAGTCGAAGGCTGTTGCGTCACCCGAGCTGAGTCTCAGGTTGACAGCCTTGGAGAGCAGAATGTCTGCCTTCATGGATCAGCAGTGGGCGCTGATGGCCAGCCTGTCTGGCGCATCTGCCCCGACCACCGGGACATCGACTTCGAAGTCGACCCCAGAGACCGAGCCGATACTCGAGTCCCTTGCAGCTCGAGGTCGTCCTTGGTCGAGGTCTCCCTCGACCTCCCGTTCGGGACCAAGGGTCTCGACGCCGGTGCCGCCGGCATCGGGGTGGGTGCCTAGAGGCCCCGTGGGGTCGGACCTCGACTCGACATCGGATGAGTCTGCTTGGGAGACCGAAAACGAGGAGTCTCCTGACACCTTCAAGACTCGGTGTGTCCCTTTGGACTCACCTGAGTCTGAGCCCCGGAGTAGATCCCCTCCGGAGGATACTAGGTTCTCGGAGTTTATCTGGGATATGGCCACTGCCCTGGCTATCCCGGCTGACCCCGAGGAAGAGCCTCGAGCCGAGGAGCTCGATGCTCTGCAGTATGACTCTCCTCCGAAGGAGGCCTTTACTGTCCCGGTTCCTCCGATGCTGGAACGGCTCCTCTTCCGGATGTGGGAGGCACCGGCCTCGGCGCCGGTTTTGAGCAAGCAAGTCGATTCCATCTATCGGCTCTGGAAGAGTCCTGGCTTCCAGAAAGCACAGCTACCACACCATTCCATGGTTGTGGAATCGGCCATGCATCGTCTGAAGAGTCAGAAGATGCACTCCGCGGTGCCTCCTGGTAGGGAAGCCTGAAGCCTTGATGGCGTCAGTAGAAAGTTCTTTCAGGGCTCCATGCTTGCTTGCCATGTCCAGACTTACCAGCTGTACATGGGCATGTATTTACGAGACCTGGCCGAGGAGTTGGCCGGATTCTCTGCTGGTCTCTCCGGGGAACCCTTGCAGAGTTTTAAGTCCTTGTCTTCGAGGATCCGGGAATACTCTAAGTTCATGTCCCGCGCCGCCTACGATGGCTTCGAGGCTTCGGCCCGAGTAGCGGCAGCCGGCATCACGGCCCGACGCCGGGCATGGCTGCAGTCATCGGACCTCGAGCCATGGGTTCAGGACAAGTTGGTCGATGTCCCTTGCCGAGGTGAAAACCTTTTTGGCAAGACTGTGGCCGAGAAGGCTGCTCAGCTCGAGACAGAGCACCTCACGAGGACAAGGCTGTCGAGGAAGACCTCTGCCCCTTCTCATAAGAAGAAGTGCTCGGGTAAAAAGTCCTTTTACCCGAGGAAGGGCACTGCCTACAAACAGTACCCACAATATCAGGCTGCCCAAGCTGCCCCCCAGGGTCAGCAAGCCAAGGGCCAGGGTAATGGGCCCCGTAGGCAGAGGACCCCCAAGCCTGCAGCCCCTGCTCCCGCTCAACAGGGTGGGGGTTTTTGACTCCTTGAGTATAGCCATACCTCCCTTGCAGACCCAGCCCTGCACAGGAGGCCGCCTAGCCTTGTTCGCCCACAAGTGGCCCTTAATAACCCAGGACAGTTGGGTGCTGGACATAGTCCGTCGAGGCTATGCCCTGCACTTTCACCAACTGCCTCCGCCACACTTCCCAGGGGAACCTTTCCGGCCTCCCCTGCATACAGCCCTTCTCCTTCAGGAGCTACAAGGTCTGTTGCTGGACAAGGCAGTGGAGCCTGTGCCTCCCCACTTCCAAGGTCACGGGTTTTACTCCAGGTATTTCCTGGTGCCAAAGAGAACCGGTGGTCTTCGACCCATTTTGGATCTCAGAAACCTAAACAAGTTTCTAGTGAAAGAGAAGTTCAAGATGCTTACTCTTGGAACACTTCTGCCCTACCTCCAGCAGGGAGATTGGCTTTGCTCTTTAGATCTAAAGGATGCTTACACTCACATCCTTATTCATTCAGACCACAGAAAGTACCTCAGGTTCATTGTGGGAGGAAACCATTATCAGTACAGAGTACTGCCTTTTGGACTGACCTCCGCTCCCAGGGTGTTTACCAAGTGCCTGGCAGTGGTGGCAGCCTACCTGAGAAATCAGGGAATCTTTGTGTTTCCTTACCTAGACGACTGGCTCATCAGAGGCCAGACTTCCCTAGAAGTTCAACAGGCCACCAACAGGACCATAGAACTGCTCCAAAAGGTGGGCTTTGTCATCAACTTTGCAAAGTCCACTTTGCTCCCCTCCCAGAACTTGGAGTTCATAGGAGCAAGGTTGGATTCTCAGCTGGCAAGAGCATTCTTACCGGTGGACAGAGCTCAAAGGCTCATAAGCCTCGCCAGCAAGTTTTTGCACAGGTCCCTGGTCTCCGCCAGACTCTGTCTCAGACTTCTGGGCCACATGGCGTCGACAGTACAGGTGACCCCCAATGCCAGGCTCAATATGAGACCTGCCCAGTGGTGCCTTCGGACTCAGTGGTCACAAGCCTCAGGCAGTCTCAGAGACAGGATCAGAGTGTCCCACCATTTCCTGGCCTCCCTCAGCTGGTGGTTACACCCCCCCCAATCTGCTGGTGGGGGTGCCCTTTCAGATCCCGCCTCATACAGTGGTCCTAACCACCGATGCCTCTCTACAGGGTTGGGGAGCACATTGCCTAGACAAGTGCACCCAGGGCCTGTGGTCTCCTTGGGAGGCGTCCCAGCAGATCAATCTGCTGGAACTCAGAGCTATCCGCTTGGCCCTCAAGGCCTTTACTGCCTCCCTGGCACAACAGTCTGTCTTGATCCAGACAGACAACCAAGTAGCCATGTTCTATGTCAACAAACAGGGCGGAACTGTTCCCAGCCCCTTTGCGGCCCAGGACCTCTATTCCTTTGCCCTGAAACACAACATGCTCCTCAAAGCAGTCTATCTTCCAGGCCAGGAGAATTCCTTGGCAGACAGATTGCGCAGGATTCTGCAACCACACGAGTGGCAGCTACATCCTTTAGTGGTTCAAAAGATTTTCTTGAGATGGGGGCTTCCCTCCATAGACCTTTTGCCAGTCCACTGAACAACCAGCTGCCAATGTATATAGTTCTCAACTATCAATCTGTTCTGATAGATTGAACCCATTATTGTTATTACCGAAATTGTTATTATTGTTAACACTGTTATATGTAAAAACAGCATGATGTTTACTGCCGTTCCTTGTAAAACAGCCTTGCTTG
Organism: Ichthyophis bannanicus; assembly: GCA_033557465.1. NCBI lineage: Eukaryota > Metazoa > Chordata > Amphibia > Gymnophiona > Ichthyophiidae > Ichthyophis > Ichthyophis bannanicus. The sequence continues at coordinate 1,055,125,004 of CM066033.1, read as the reverse complement.
TTCATTGTTGTTCATTGTAAACCGCAACTGATCTATGGAAGTTGCGGTATATAAAAACCTGCTAATTAAATTAAATTAATTAAATTCTGCTCCAGGCAACCGCATCCTCTGAGAGTAGCAGCAGATGCTTTTCTGATTCCCTGGACTCAGGGCCTACTCTATGCGTTTCCTCCCACCCCTCTGGTGGCCCGAACACTGTTCAAGATTCTCCGAGACAGGGCCTCAGTCCTCCTGGTAGCTCCCAGGTGGCCAAGGCAGCCTTGGTTCCCCCTCCTGCTTCAACTGGCAGTGGATCTGCCTCTGCCTCTGGGATTGCAACCCGACCTTCTGTCTCAGGATCAGGGCTCCCTGCTGCATCCCAATCTCAAGGCTCTCAATCTGATGGCATGGAGGCTGCAAGGGTAGTGTTGGCTCCCTGGGGCCTGCCTCACGAGGTTGAGGAAGTTCTCCTAGCCTCCAGGAAGCAATCCACTAGGAAGATCTATGCTCTCAAGTGGAAAAGGTTCTCTGTGTGGTGTCAGCTGCGTGCTGAGGATCCTTTCTCCTGTACTGTGTCAGTAGTGCTTCAGTACCTGCTGCACTTGTCCAATCAGGGTCTCAAGTCCAACTCTGTTTGGGTCCACGTCTCTGCTTTAGCAGCTCACCACTCCCTAGTTGAGGGCCATTCCTTGTCTGTGCACCCTTTGGTGTCTAGGTTTCTCAGAGGCTTGCTTCTGCTCAAACCTCCCATACGTCCTCCTGCTCCTGAGTGGGAGCTTAATGTGGTCTTGCAGCAACTGACTTGCCCAACTTTTGAGCCTGTGGCTACTTGCCCTCTACGCTTCCTTTCCTGGAAGACTCTCTTTCTGATAGCCCTTACTTCGGCTAGGAGAGTGAGTGAGCTTCAGGCCTTGGTCTGTGATAGACCTTACACCAGGTTCTATAAGAACAGGGTGGTCCTCAGGACTCACCCTAGGTTCCTTCCTAAGGTTGTCTCCTCTTTCCACCTCAACCAGGAGGTGGTTCTTCCTACTTTCTTCCCTAGGCCTCATGCGAGTCAGGCTGAAACAGTTCTCCATACCTTGGACTGTAGGAGGGCCTTATCCTTCTACCTTCTCAAGGCAAGTGCCATTCAACTGGCCCTTTTGCACTTCTGAACCCTAGTCAAGGGCAAAGAGGTCTGGGTGTACTCAGGCAATTTATTTAACATTTCTTATATACCACCTTTCATGATATCAAGGTGGTTTACATTGAACAAACTGAAATTACATTGAACAGGGCATTATAACTTGGTGATAACTATTTTACAGGGAACATGGGCTATGGAGGGTTAAGTGTCTTGCCCAAGACCACAAGGAGCACCTGTGGGACTAGAAACCCCAGTCCTTCCAGTCCAAGGTTGCTGTCCTCTAGTGGGATTTGAACCCCCAACCTTCCAGCCTGAAGTTCCTTGCCCCAACCACTAGGCCACTCCTCCACTCCAGTAGTGGCATATGTTAGTTATCAAGGGGGCATGAAGAGTGCTGGAGTGGCCCTAGAGATGACTCTCCTGTTCTCCTGAGTGTAAAGGAACCTCCTAGCTCTATTGGCACAACATATTGACAGAGTCTACAGCTTGAAGGCAAACTTCCTCAGTCATCACTCTTTCGACCCCAAGAGGTGGGAATTGAGTCAGATGGCCTTTCAGTGGATTCTGCACCAATGGAGTCATCCTATGATGGATCAGATGGTCACTCACTCCAACACTAAGGCACGTAGGTTCTTCAGTCATCACAGAAAGGTGGACTCCGAGGGCATCAATGCCCTAGTTCAAGCCTGGCTAAAGCACTACCTGCTTCATGTATTTCCTCCATGACTGCTCATAGGATATGTGTATCCGGACTGGATTGCACTGGTGGTGTGGAATGGCCACAGAGAACATGGTTTGGGGACCTGATTCGGCTCCAGAAGGAACCTCCTCTGTGGCTACCAACAGCATGGGGTTCTTACATCAAGGGCTGGTCCTTGTGGATGACCCAGCTTCCTTCTCGCTTATGAGAGGAGTCGGTTAGCCTGCAAGAGCTATTCTCCTGTGATGGTTACCACACTACTCAGAATGAGGAGATATTCTACCAGCCTGGTCTGCATGCATGTGTGGTGCCTTTTTGAGCATTAGTGCTGTGAGCAGCAGACTAGACCTCATAGTATATGACGGACTTGCCATCCTTACTTGCCTTTCTTCAGGAGAACCAATAGAAGAGTTGGAGCGCTCAATACAGCTTAATCCACATTCAATTTTATCTTAAAAGAATTATTTTTTTTGGACTCCTTAATTCTGAACATGTAAATATATTATCATCATCATAATCCAAGTCCTTTATATTTTAATTTTAGAAGAGATTTTTTGGGAATATAAAAATTACAAATCACCCCGACATAGTACCATGTTTCAGATGCACATAATAATTCTTTTGTCATCCTTCCTCAGGTGGATAAAAGATTTTAGCTGTTCAGCTTAAGATGATCCTTTTTCTCAAATGGAGTCGGCCAACAATTCCTTTGGTGTTCAGCATCCCTTTCTTGCTTCTGCAATACACTCTCTCAATGCTGGTTTTGTTGGCTGAATCTTGGCATTTCTGATTCCATTCTATCAAAGTGAACCAGTCCTACTACTTCAGAAAAGGTACCACTATTCAAATAATCAAAGCAGCAAAGTCCATTCTATCTCCTGATTCAGTCCTTGGGGTACTATTGAGTTTAAATGAAAAATCCATGATTGCTCAAGTGAAGCTAATGATCCATCATGATCGCCTCCACCCCATGTTCCGTGTATATAATCAATACTTCTCATCATAGAGATGCAAACGTATGCTTTTCTTCCAAGCAGTGTGATATCATGGGGTCTGTCATGGTACATGTTTTTAATTAATGACAAGTACAACTTTTGGCAAGGGCATATAATCATATATATATATATACCATATATACCATATACAGCATGTAGATTGTCAGATTGTATGAAATGTTTTGTATGGGGATCTTGCCAACTTTCCCCTTGCCATGTCTACATACAATAGGCGCATGATTCACAAACAAAGTGACCTTTATTTATATTTAAAAGAGTATCTCTCCAAGGATCTGCTGCTCTGACAATCCAAACTACTATATTCTTACCTTGAGTAAAGGAAATCAATAGTCCGCATACATTGGGTAGATAGCATTTTCCAATGATTATAAATAATTGTTTTTATCAACACTGCTATGGGCGAAAAAGGTAATATACAAGTAAGTCTATCTGTTGTTGTTTATTCCTATATGAAAGGAGCAATGGACATTGAACATAATGTGCTCTTTTATAAGTCTTTCAAATTGCAGAGGCAGAATAACCACGTTCACGTAGTCTGCCCTGTAAAATTCCTGCCTGTATCTTAAGGTCCTCCATAGATCAACAGATTCTTTTCAGCCACAAAAATTGTCCCACAGGGATACCCACATTAAGGGTCCAGGGTGAAAGCTCTATCTAAGCAAATTATTTTGATCTGTGGGTTTTCGATATAACGTGGTTTTGAGAGATCCCCATTCTATAATAATCAAAAGATCCAAAACATTGATCTGTTGTTGGTTGCACCATTCTTTGCACATTTTTTTTTCTTCAGGATAGCCTGGACAAAGGTCTTTCTCTGAATTCCCTGAAGGTTCAGGTTGCAGCCTTATTCTGCTTCAGAAGACCGGTTATGGGACAGTCCAATACTTCATATCCAGATGTGGCCCATTTTCTTCAAGGGATGTGACACATTCATCCCTCCCTGTGTTCAATTGTTCTCTCATGGGGTCTCTTTCTAATGCTCTGGGCACTGATACTGGAACGCTTGGAACCATTTAAGCAGGCTACACTTGAAGATCTGAATCTCAAAACTGTCTTAATCACTATGGGGGTCATTCCAAATTGCATTTAGTGGGGATATACATCTGGGTTGGACGTATATCCCTGCTAAATGCCATGGTGTCGATTCCAGACAAGGAGCTCCCCGCACATACTGCAGAGATGTGTAGGTAGCTCTGGATGGGGGTGGGAGGGGAAGGGCTGGAGGAGGATGGAGGGCGGGGAGTAGGCGGGACCCTGACCCTGGATGTACAAGGCCAATTCCAGTGTTGGCCCTGTATGTCCAGGGTCGGCAATATAGAAAGGGGACTTATTCCACTTTGGAGGTGGAATAAGACCCCCTCAACTTTGGTAACCAGGCTGACTGGGACCCAGGATGCAAGTGAGCAGGGCAGAGGGTTCTCTGCAGCCTGATCCCTACCTTGGAAGGCCCAATTGGGGATCAGGCAGCAGGGAACAGGACATTTATTGCAGTGTGGGTGATCAGGGCTCCTGCATGGAGCAGCGGTACCATAGCAATGGAATGCCACAGAACCGCTGCTCTATGCAGGAGTCCAGGCAGGATCCAGGACATCCAATGGTCCGGAATCAGGGCACATCCTACCTGTACAGCCAGTTGCACCCAATTCTGATCCACGGGGACTTATAACCCCTGCAGGATCAGAATCGGGTGCAGATCAGGCCTGTCCAGATTTTGGAGGTATGGATGGGCCAGACATGCCCCAATTGGAATTGGCCTCCACATGTTCAGTGAGACATATCTCCAAACTGCAGGTGTTGTCCTGCAGGGACCCTTAATTAACATTTTCAGAGGAGGCCATGAGTATTCTGCCCATTCTGTCTTTCTTACCCAAAGTGGTATATTCTTTTCATGTAAATCAGGTGTTTTTTCAACCCTCCTTTTCCAAGGATCAGTGCCAAGGGAAGGACAAGGACTTTTGTCTGGTGAATGTTCAGAGAGTTTTTCTCTGGTACTTGAAGCTTACAAACTTTTTTCACAAGTCAGACCATCTGCGTGTGCTGTTTGTGGGATGGTGCAAAGGTGACACAGCTACCAAGCCTACTCTGAGGCACTGGATCAAGGAGGCTGAAACATCTGATTCTGGAGAGATTGTGTGCACACTCCACTCAGGTGCAAGCATCCACATGGGAGGAGCATAGCTCAGTTGCCCCCTCAGACATCTGTTTGGCGGCAACATGGGCATCATTTTCCACTTTTGTCAAGCACTACCTCTTGGATGTCCACACTTGGGCAGATACATCCTTTGGCTCAGTGTTCTTAAAAACTGCCTGTCTTCTTCCTGCCCAGGGGAGTCAAAGCTTTGGTGTGTCCCACTTATCTGGACTGGTCTAGAAGGATGATATGGAAGGTGACATTTTACTTACCAGATTATATCCTTTCCTTGAGTCCTGCTAGACCAGTCCAGGACTTGCCCTTGGAAACTGCTCTGGTCTGCTGTACTCACAGAGGTTGGCCCTGTGGGCTCATAACCTTCTGACAAGCCTTCTGTTGAAGCTGATCCTAGAAACACAGAAACATAGAAACATTACGGCAGAAAAAGACTGCATGACCTATCTAGTCTGCCTTCCATATCAACTACAATAGTACCCTTTTTTCATTTAGAGATTCTCTGTGTTTGTCCCATGCTTTTTTGAATTCAGATACTGTCCTTGTCTCTACCACCTCAACTGGAAGACTATTCCATGCATCTAATACGCTCTGTAAAGAAATATTTCCGCGTATTATTCCTGAGTCAATCCCCTTTCACCCTCATCCTATGTCCCCTGGTAACAGAGCTTGCCTTCAATTGAAAGAGACTCTCTTGTGCATTTATGCCATGGAGGTATTTAAATGTCTCTATCATATCTCTTCTATCTCTCCTTTCCCTAAAGTGTACATATTAAAATCTTTAAGTCTTTTCTCGTATGCTTCATAGTGAAGACCACAAACCATTTTAGTAGCCACCTTCTGCACCAACTCAAATTTGCTTATATCCTTTTGTAGGTGTGGTCTCCAGAACTACACACAATACTCGAAATGAGGTTGCAGCAGAGACTTATACAGAGGCATTATCAACTCCTTCTTTCTGCTAGCCATTCCTCTCCCTATACACCCAAGCATCCTTCTAGCTTTCGCAGTCACCTTTTCTACCTGTTCAGCTACTTTAAGATTGTCAGACACAATTACGCCCAGGTCCTACTCTTCTTTCATGGACAGATGTACCTCACCCCCCTACACTGTACTGTTCCATTGAATTTTTGCAGCACAAATGCATGACTCTGAAATTTTTAGCATTAAATTTCATCTGCCAAATTCTAGGCCATTTTCGAGCTTAGCTAGATCCAGCCTCATGTTATCTACTCCTTCCTGGGGGTCTACACTATTGCAGATTTTGGTATCATCCACAAACGAGCAACCTTAACCAAGAGCCCTTCCACAATATCACTAAGAAAGATGTTAAAAAGAATTAGACCAAGGACAGATCCCTGTGGCAGACCACTGATAACATCCTTCTCCTCAGAGTGAGCTCTGTTTACATTTTCTCTTTGTTGCCTCCCACTCAACCAATTTCTAACCCAATCTGTAACTTTAGGGACCATCCTTAGGATACTCAGTTTGTTTATAAATCACCAGTGCGGAACGGTGTCAAAGGCTTTACTAAAATCTAAGTACACCATACCTAGGGCTCTCCCTTGATCCAACTCCTTGGTCACCCAATCAAGGAAATCAGTCAGATTTGTATGACAAGACCTGCCCTCAGTGAATCCATGCTGCCTTGGATCCTGCAATCTATTGGACTCCGAAACCTCACTATTCTCTCTTTTAGTAGCCTTTCCAATAATTTGCTAACCACAGAGGTTAGACTAATTGGCCTGTGGTTCTCAATGTCATGCATACTTCCAATTTTGTGTAAAGGAACCACATGTGCTTTTCTCCAGTCCTCTGGCACCACTCCCAACTCCAAAGAAGCATTGAAAAAGACAGTGGAGCCACTAGAATGTCCCCAAGCTCCCTCAGTATTCATGGATGTATCCCATCCGGACCCATTGTTTTGTGTAGTTTCAGTTTAGCTAGATCCTCTTGAACACAGTCTTCTGAAATCACTTGAGATCCCCGTCACTTCTGTTCCTACTTGTGGGTGTTTTCTGAGGTTCTGCTCCTGGCCCTTCATCTCTGAACACAGAACAGAAATATTTGTTAAGCAATTCTGCTTTATCCTCATCAGTTTCTACATAATCCTGCTCTTCACCCTTGAGTCTGACAATACCACTTTTGCCCTTCTTCTTCTCACTAACATATCTGAAAAATGTTTCATCTCCTTATTTTATTGCATTGGCTATTTTCTCCTCTTTTTGAATCTTTGCTTTCCTGAGTACTTTGCTAGCTTCTCTAAGTTTTTCCAAATATAGATGCCTGTCTTCCTCTCTCTGTGATCTCTTGTATTTCATAAAGGCCTCCCCTCTTTTTCTTCACCTTTCAGCTACTTCTTTTGAGAACAATAGCAGCCTCCTTTTCCTTTTACATTTATTTATCTTTCCAGCAAAAATGCTTGTTGCCCTTAAAATATCCCCTTTCAGTTTTGTCCACTGTTTTTCTACACCCTCCAGCTATTCCCATCCCACTAACGACTCTTTGAGGTGTTGTCAAATCTTGGGAAAGTTAATTTTCCTAAAGTCTAAGACCCTTGATTTTGAATGGATTTTATCAGCCCTAGTTCTAATACTGAACCATACCATCTGGCAATCACTGGTTGTGAGATGGTCTCCCACTGTAACATCAAACATACTTTCTCCATTGATAAGCACAAAGTCCACAATGCTCCCATCATGTGTGGGTTCTGTTACCAGTTGCCTCAATAGTTCTCCCTGTAGAGAATCCAGGATCTCCTTACTTCTAGATGACACCGCAGCAGGGATGTGCCAATCCAAATCCAGCATATTGAAATCATTTATCAATAGCACTTCTCCTTTCATGGCAATATTGTGCTTGTCTTCTATTAAATCGTCATTCACTTCTACTCCCTGTGTGGGGAATCTGTATATAACTCCAATTGTGATGATGAAGGCAGTTCAGAGGCTATGGAATGCCAGGAGAATGAACTCTGTGCCTTTAAGAGTGAGAGCATTCAGGGTTTCCCCAGCAACCGAGAACCTTTGACTCATAGCACAGTCACCATTAAGCCCCGCCCACTTCAGCACGTCAGGGCTGGAGTGAAGCCTAGCAGCTCCCACGTGTGCTGGGAAAAAGGCGTGGTCCCTGAGAGGGAGCAGTTTAAAACTCCTGTGTTTGGAAAGTCAGGGGGAGGAGGACCGGAAAGTGAAGGAGGAAGACGAGGAGAAGAGAGAAGAAGGAGTGGCAGTGAACCCAGAGGACCTGGAAGAGAATCCAGAGGAACTGGAGCTAGAGGAGAAGGGGCCCAAGGAGGTACGAGAAGTGCTGGGCTCAAGCTCAAAGACAAGCAGTGGGATCTGCTTGGAACCAGTCCAAGGCAGTCTCAGCAGAAAGGAAGTTTGCTACAACGGAGAGAAGTGTCTGCAGAGAGAAAGCAGCATGGCTCTGGCAAGGAAAGAGGAGAGCTACTAAACGGCCCTGAACTAAGGCAAGTGTGTCTTCCAGAATTCCTGCCTGAAAGAAAGTTAAGAGAATTAGTTCCTGATAGAAGGAATAATTATAATAACCAGCTAAGCTCTAGCAGTAGAAACAATAGCTTGTCTGCAGGTCAGCACTCCCAGCTCTCTGAAGAAATAGAGCAGAAAAAGGTTCTATTAGAGAGATTGAATGAAATGCTCCAGAAACAAACTAGTCAGCTCTACAGCCATGTACCCTCTGAAGAATGTTGTGAGGATGCCATTGAGGAAATGGATATAGGAAGCTGCTATGAAGACTATGAAGATAGCTCCGATGAGATGCAGTGTTCTTATTGTAAAGCTAATGAATTAGAAGTGTGTTAAGCTTAAAACCTGTTTGAATGAGTGAATGCCATAGTAAGGAACTTACCTGATTGAAGGACGCAGCACAGAGAACAGCTGAACGTTGTTAATCAAGCTGTTGCTCTGTAAGGCCTGAAACTGAAGGGAAAGCTCAGTGGACATTTTAAAGCTGTTTCTGTTATAAAGGAGCTGTGAAGTAAACACTCCCATAAGAAGCTAATGTGCCCATGAGAAGCTTTATAATCTGAGCTTTGAAAGCAAGTTCCTAAGAAGCTATCTATTGCTGATACCAGTATTCCTGTGCATACTTTTGTAAAAGTTATACCTTTGCTTTGGAGAAGAATCCCATTATTGTTTATTCAGCCTGTTACTTGTGAATATGATGGAAACCCCAGAACACAACAAATAAATATTTCTCTGTTTCGCCTGACCACTTGTCTGCACAACTACTTTTGCCTAATATGGATAAGTGAAACTACATATCCCAGCAGCCCTCCTGGCCGCCATATTGGGAGGACTTATTCTAGGGCAGCAAGGCGACTCCATCCTGGTGCCCGGCTATACGCCCAGCCAGCTGGGGGCGACACAATGCAAATGGATTTCCCTTTCCCTCTTTCTAGTTTAATCCACATTGCCTCCTCTCTTCCTTTTAAGCCTTGCAATTCTATAGCTTTAATATTAGTTTTTACATATAGTGCCACTCCACCTCCCCTTCTTCCTACCCTGTCTTCTTGAATAAAGTATAGCCCATTATAATATCATCTAAGTGATTGTTTTCTATGAACCATGTCTCTGTAACTGCCACTTCAGCCTCTTCCTTTAAAGCCTCAACATCTAGGATCTTATTTCCCATGCTATGGGCTACTTATGCTCTCCAGATGTTGCTCCTTTTGCCCATTTCTTTTTTTTTTTTATTAAGGTCTTTTAGTCATATACAATAACCAAATAAGAACAGGACATAGTACTGGTGATAACATAAATTCCAACTACAATCGATACAAATAAGCAAAGGTAATACAAATCTTTTGCCCATTTCTACAGAGATATTTAATGTTTCACTTACCTGGGGGCTTTCTTCACCCATCCCCATCAAACCTAGTTTAAAGCCCTCTTCAGTAGGTTAGCCAGTCTGTTGCTGAAGACAATTCTACCCTTTTTGGACAGATGGAGACCATCTCTGCTTTGCAGCCCTTGGAACATCATTCCATGGTACAGGAAACCAAAATGCTCTCAATGACACCATCCATGCAGCCATGCATTCATCTGCAGGATGCAAGATTCTCTGCCTTGGCCTTTACCCTCAACATGGTGGATTGAAGGGAACACCACCTGTGCTTCTATCTGCTTCACCTTCTGTCTCAGATCCATGAAATCACTTTTAATATGCTCAGAGGGATTCCTTGCAGTATCATTTGAGCTGATATGGATGAGCAACATCAGATAATAATCAATAGGCTTGACAGGTCTCGACAAACTCTGTAAATCTCAGAGTTTGGCACCTGGCAGATAGCACACCTCTCTGGACATCAAATATTGTTGGCAGATGGATGCCCCAGTACCCCTCAGAAGAGAGTCATTAACCACCATTACCCTTCGCTTCTTTGTGATGATTGATTCTGCAATTTTGGGGTGCTTGAGCTGTGGTTCTTCTCTTTCACCTTCTCCTCTTCCAGGGCTGCATTCTGGTTCTTCAGTTCAAGGGGTCGATGGGTTGGAGTGCTGATACTATAGACTCTGGTGAATCATGTCCAACCTTCTTCATTTTGTAGCCTCCAATCTTCACCTTTGTCAGAGAGTTTGTATGTTTCAAGAAGCATCTCATCAATGTACTTCTCACTGCCTTGAATTCTCCTTAGCCTCACGACCTCTTCTCTGAGGTCCTCAATTTCTTTCTTGAGAGCCTCAGCATGCAGGCATCCTGCACATGGAACCAGTCCTTCAGCTGGTATTGGGATCTCTGTCTGTTTATGAAGTTGTAATGGGGGCAAAGCTTTATCAATACGATTTTTCCCAGCCATTGTTTAGTTGATTGATCTTTGGTACCTGTTGAAGTAAAAGAGAGAGACCTACCAAAGTCCCTACCTGTTCCCCAGCTATCCTTTAAGAGAAAAAGCAGTTGAACTCTTTTAAATGTGTCCTAACAGCGCTGCTCTATGTCTCTGTGTGTAGCTAATTGGGGAGTTTCCCTATAAAACAAGAATGCTCATAAGGGGTAAGTGGGTGCTGGGATGGGTAGGGAAGAATCTAACACCTGATGAGGTCAGTGGCTTCAAGGATTTAGCTGTGACTAGGTAGCTGGAACAAAGACAATGAACTCTAACTGACAGAGCTTTGCCCAACACCACAAACAAAACAAAACAAAAACATTCCCCCTTTGCAGTATAGAAAAAGGACTTAACTTAAAAATGAACGCCAAAACCCCTTTAAGTATTAGCTTTTAAAAATGAACACCAAAACCTCTTTAAGAGCTTTCAGGCAGAATATTACCTTGCTTGCAATGGATTCTGTCAGGAATTCCAGTACCTGAAAGGTCTGGTAGACCCTTATACAGCACTGCCTAGCTGTTTAGCAAGCTAATCCTGTACATAGTTATGCTTCCTGTTCTGTTGAACCTTGTTATGTTAATTGAGGTTGTGTGATGTTAGAAATTCATGACCATATGCTTGTGCATAATTATTGGGTAATGCCCCTAGATGCTCAGGTTGTTAATGGCATGATGATGTCATAAGAAGCCTCTGGAAGTTTTCTCTGTCTCTATATCTGCCAGTAGGGGAACACAACTCAGGTGTCTGGACTGGTCTAACAGGACTAAAGGAAAGAACATTATCTGATAAGTAAAATGTCACCTTAATCACTCTAAAGAGAAAACACATTTTGTAGTTAAACACTGCTGTTTGAATGAAACTTAAGTTTACGAGGCCGCTATTCAGAAAGGCAAATATTGAAACACCACAGCAATCAGCAATGGCACTCAAATATTGGTGCGACATTCAGCGATAGTATCTGAATAGGAGCAGCTGCTGAATATCCAGATTGAGCTCCACTATCCGGGTATTTGTTGACTTATCTGAATAGTGGCAATTTTCAGTCTACACTTATCCAGATAGCAACTTAAGCCTGCTTTTCATGCAGCCTAATTTATCCGGATAAGTTAGTGAAAGTGTACTCTGCACCTCCCCTCACCGGTAACAGCACCTGGCCTCTTGGGTAACGGATTTCCACACCCAGAGCAATGAGAAGAAAGCAAGTACAGTTAATAACACAAATCACACACAATTGTATTATAAAAAAAACGCCAAAGCTTTGGGAGAGAGAACAAAGCTTGCACCTTGCCTCTCTGACATCACAGACTTTAGCTATTATATTTACTGGTCAAAATTCCATTACACAGCATAATTTCCACGTTATTTTTCTACGTCAAGCATTGTGTATATTCATAATGTGCATCTCTATGTCTCTATGTCATAGGCCATATCTTATTAGCATAGGTCATCAGGAGGAGACATACATGTATTCCCAGACATAACTTCTTAAACAATAATTCTAACATAAGCAGTTTTCATATCTTTGTTTCAAGACTGAAGAGAAAGTTTCTCCCTGCATTGTCTGTTTCATAAACAAACTTAGTTTCTCTGTTATGTGAGAGTTCAGCCTAGTTTTTCAGTAGAGTCTCTCAAGGTCGTTAGCTAAGTAATAGGCTCTGGAATGTCTGAGCTACTGAATCTGTGGTGTTAACTCTTTCTGAGGGCTTTCAGTAATATAGTGTTATTAAGTACCCTCAAAGTGTACACAGCCCTGTACAGACAAGCTTCCTTTCAGTCCCCCCTCTGATTCTGCAAAGAATCTTTTCAAAGGTAAGGAAACTCAGACATTGATATTAAGGAAGGATTGTAAATAGACTCTGGGCCGATCTGCAACATCATCCTAGGGATCAAAGAGTCCACTGACTTCTTACAGCAAGCAGACATTACACAGAGAATCAATGCTCCTAAAATAAAAACCCCAAAAATCCAAACAAAGATGCCAACATCCCTCGCAGGGGATTAGAGAGTGACTTCCAGAAAGAAAAGAAAGAGTCAAAGAAATCAGAAAAAGAACTCACATAATTACTACTTGGGACAAAAGTATGGTTTCTCACTTTATCTAGTAAGCTTTTCACTACTTTTCCTTCATTATCCAGCGGAGAACAACAATTATTGAGGATTAATCCACATACTCCATAATCTGAGTACTATATTCTCTTGTGGGTGCTATTACTTCAAAGGTTGAAAGCCAGACAGTACCTGTGAATGCATCAATGGGAGATTTAGTTAAAGGACTTGTAGAGTCTATTAGTTGCTGTGCAGCTGCTATGGCCTTATCCTGAGGGGAAATATCTCTTTTTTCTTCTTAACCCTTCATCACACACATTAAATTACTGACGACTTTACACACCTGGGGTCAAATTGACCCCATCAGTAAATGACCAGAAACCATGAACAATTTCATCCACATAGGATTGGTATGTGAATGCATTTATTTAAAAAAGTTATCAGTTTTTGCTGTTTACAAATGTTCAGTGTTTATGATATAAAAGTAGTCTAACTATTAACTTCAGTTTCTCACTTAATTGTAATTAAGTCTCGGCACTCCTAGTATAATGATTTATATAGGCGTCTTTTAATCAGCACATTCATTGCATAACAGCTGGCAATGTTCTGGGCATATGGCTATACCACATCGCTTGCAGTATTTTGATGTTTTCTTATCTGATGATCTGGTGCAAAGCTGGCAGCGCGATCATGTCTCTCTGGATTCACAGCTTGAAGGACCAGGTAAGCTGAATCCAAGTAGTTGCATGCAGATCCGCACCCCTTTCTGAAGTGTTCTTGGGTTCTGCAATCGCAATGTCTGCTGTGGCAGAACTAACTCCTTTGCCAGTTCTGTTAGGAACAGTCGCTGTTTGTGGGACACCTCTGTTTGCCATTCGGGTTTTTGCTGCACCCAAATTATGTAAGCTGCCACACCAGCGACATCGAACATGTTCATCAGCAGGCAGAACGGCCATCTTCTAGTGCCACGTTTGCATGTATATGTATGCACAAGCTTGTCCAGATTGTCTACTCCAGACTTAGTAGCATTATAGTGCAGAATCATCTCAGGGTTCTTTTCATTCTTGTCGTCTATCGACTTGTTGTTGTTGTTAAGTGCCGTTGAGTCGGAGTCGACCTATGGCGACCCCCTGGATAGCTATCCTAAACTGTGTTCGGTCTTCAGTCAGGCGGCTCATTGTTGACAGACTGGTACCCGTAGCTGCTGTTATTGTATCGATCCATCTCATTGCTGGCCTTCCTCTTTTGCGTTGACCTTCTATCTTGCCAAGCATAATGTCTTTCTCTAATGATCTCTCTCTTCGCATGATGTGTCCAAAGTATGAAAGTCGAAGTCTTGTCATCTGAGCTTCTAAAGAAAGCTTAGGTTTGATCTCCTCTAGTACCGACTGGTTTGTTCTTCGGGCAGTCCATGGTATACACAGTATTCGCCGCCAGCACCATAATTCAAAGGCATCAATTTTCTTCCTGTCTATCTTTTTCACTGTCCAGCTTTCACATCCATATGATGTTATTGAAAATACCATGGCTTGAACAAGTCGAATCTTTGTATGGAGAGAGACATCTCTGCTCTTGAGAATCTTATCTAGGTCTTTCATAGCCATTCTGCCAAGAGCAATGCATCATCTGATTTCTTGACTGCTTGTTGCTTCTTTATTGATAGTTGATCCAAGTAGGTTAAAGTTGTTCACAATTTCAATTTCTTCTCCTTCAACGATGAACCTGTTGATTATGCCAGTTGTCATGATCTTTGTCTTCTTTACATTAAGGTGCAGGCCCATTTTGAGACTATGTTCTTTGATTGTGAGAAGCAAATGTTTCAGATCATCTTCACTTTCAGTCAGTAATGTGGTATCTTGAAGGACTGGAAAGGGGAGCTGTTACTTCTGGAGAGAAATCTGAAATTGTGAGTATATACTTCTGGGAATTTTTCAGAAAGGAATTTTTTTTCTTTTAAAGCTAATTAATCTGTGAACCCACTATTTTTTTTTTGTTAAATCAGTCAGGGCCTAGTAGCAACAGTTTAAGATTCAATTTAAAAACACAGAAGAGAACTTTCTGGTTACCTTTCATACCCAGTAGACAGCTGTAGTTTAAATTTCATAGTCACTCAGGGCCTAGCATCAGCAAAGTACTTTTAGTTTCAAATTAAAACACAGAAGAGAGCTTTCTGGTTAAATTTAGAATCCAGCAGAGAGCTTGTAGTTTAAATTTCATAATAGGTTAGAGCCTAGTAGCAGCAAAGAGCTATAATTTAAATCAAATCAGAATATAGTTTTCCTCAGCAGCACAGGACAAGGTACTGTGTAGCAGCCCTTTTTTAATAAGTGTTATATCCCTCCCTCCCTCCCCACACCCACCCTCCCCTGGGAAAATCACAGCTTTATAGGTACTTGCACAACTTAATAGACAGGAGGTGCTCTCAGGTGAAGCTCATTACCCAAATCAGTCATACACCAAGGACCTGAGATTAATTAAGCTTCAGGTGAACAAGGTATATTAAACTTCTTAGGTACAGTTTTAGTGGTATAAATATCCATTGCACCCTTTAGTACATATAGAACTTAAAGATCTAAACACAAACTTAAAACTAAGATGCAGACAGCAGTCCAGCAGCGGGATGTGGGCTTTCCAGTCTTTTGCATTGAGTGTCACATGTATGATTTTCTCCCAGCTGGTGAGAGGTCTTACGTGTGCACTAGGTGCAAGGAGCTCTCTGCTCTCAGGGAACGAGTCCGTTCTCTAGAGGCTAGAGTAGCAGACTTGGAAAACATAAGACAGACAGAGAGGTACATAGACGAGACCTACAGGGATATAGTCCTGAAGTCCCACCTCCAGTCTGGCAGCATCCCTGTTGCCATGGAGGAGAGAGGTCACGTGACAGGAGAGCATCACCCTGGTGTGGCAGGAAGTGATCCTGTAACTAGGACCTGTCCTCCAGGTGATGTAAACCCCTCTCGCACCGAGGAGGTTTCTCCAGGGCCAAGTGCCCATGCGGGAAGGGTTAGGACAGCAGTTATAGTTGGTGATTCGATCATTAGGCATGTAGATAGCTGGGTGGCTGGTGGACGTGAGGATCGCCTGGTAACATGCCTGCCTGGTGCGAAGGTAGCGGACCTCACACGCCACCTAGATAAGGTCTTAGATAGTGCTGGGGAGGAGTCTGCTGTCTTGGTACATGTTGGTACCAATGACATAGGAAAATGTGGTAGGGAGGTTCTGGAAGCTAAATTTAGGCTTTTAGGTAGGAAGTTGAAATCCAGAACTTCCAGGGTAGCGTTCTCCGAAATGCTTCCCGTTCCACGCGCAGGACCCAATAGGCAGGCAGAGCTCCGGAGTCTCAATGCGTGGATGAGACAATGGTGCAGAGATGAGGGGTTCGGATTTGTTAGGAACTGGGGAACATTCTGGGGAAAGGAGGGGCTCTTCCGAAGGGATGGGCTTCACCTTAACCGGGATGGAACCAGGCTGCTGGCATTAACCTTTAAAAAGGAGATAGAGCAGCTTTTAAACTAGATAATAGGGGAAAGCCGACAGTCGCCCAAGAGCGCATGGTTCGGAAGAATGTATCCTTGAAGGATACTACAAAAAGCAGAGAGGTTCCAAAAAGAGTAAAGTAGCCCAAATGCCCTCGAGTATGGAGCAGACAGAACTTAAAGATCCCAAATTACCCATGTCTACCAATAGCCAAATTAATATGAATAAAATACAGTCTCTAAAATGCTTGTATGCAAATGCTAGAAGTCTACAAAACAAGATGGGAGAGTTAGAATATATAGCACTAAACGAGAGGTTAGATATGATTGGAATATCAGAGACATGGTGGAAGGAGGACAACCAGTGGGACACTGTGATACCTGGGTACAAACTATATCGAAATGATAGAGCTGATCAAATTGGTGGAGGGGTTGCGCTCTATGTTAGAGAGGGCATTGAATCAGAAAGGATTAAAGTTTTGCAAGAAACAAAATTTGCTGTAGAATCTCTATGGATTGAAATTCCATGTAAAAAGGGGAAGGCGATGGCAGTGGGGGTGTACTATCGTCCACCTGGCCAGAATGAACAAATGGATGATGAAATGCTCAAAGAAATCAAGGAAGCTAGCAAAAGTTACAGTGCAGTAATAATAATGGGTGATTTCAATTACCCCGGCATCGACTGGGTCAGTGTCACAACAGGACATGCTAGGGAGATAAAGTTCCTAGATGAAATAAATGACTGCTTCTTGGAGCAGCTGGTTCATGAACCGACCAGAGGGGAAGCAATATTAGACCTAGTCCTTAGTGGAACACCAGATGTAGTGCAAGAGATAAGGGTGTTGGGGCCACTTGGCAATAGTGATCATAGCATGATCGTCTTTGATTGAATTAATTAGTGGAGGAGGGATAGTAAGGAAATCCACAGTACTACCCTTTAACTTTCGAAAGGGAGACTATGATAGAATGAGGAAAACAGTTAAGAAAAAACTAAAAGGAGCAGTTGCAAAGGTTAAAGACGTACATCAAGCTTGGGTGTTGTTGAAAAATACTATCTTGGAAGCCCAGACCAGCTGTATTCCACGCTTTAAGAAAAGTGGAAGGAAGTCTAAAAAATTGCCAGCATGGTTTAAAGCTGAGGTCAGAGAGGCTGTTGTTGCCAAAAAAGCATCTTTCAAGAAATGGAAAAAAGAGCCAAATGATGAAACCTGGAAACAGCACAAGCACTGGCAAGTCAAATGCAAGGCATTGATAAGGCAGGCAAAGAGAGAATTTGAGAAGAAGCTTGCTGCGGAAGCAAAAACGCGAAATAAAGACCTTTTCAAGTACATTCGTAGCAAAAAACCCGTGAGAGAGTCAGTTGGTCCATTAGATGATAAAGGGGTTAAAGGAGCACTAAGAGGCGACAAGGCGATAGCGGAGAGACTGAATGAATTCTTTGCTTCGGTCTTTACTGAGGAAGATGTAGGGATGTTACCCACGACTGAAGTGGTATTTAAAGGTGTGGAAGAATTGAAGGAAATATCGATACATCGGGAAGATGTCTTACATCTATTAGATAAACTGAAGAGTAGCAAATCACCTGGGCCGGATGGTATACATCCAAGGGTGTTGAAAGAACTGAAATTTGAGATTGCAGACCTGCTATCAGTAATCTGTGAACTATCATTAAAATCATCTCTAATACCTGAGGATTGGAGGATCGCCAATGTAACACCAATTTTTAAAAAGGGTTCGAGGGGTGATCCGGGAAACTACAGACCGGTGAGCCTGACATCAGTACCGGGAAAAAATGGTAGAAACCATCATAAAGAATAAAATTACTCAGCATATAGATAGTCATGACCTAATGGGAGACAGCCAACATGGCTTTAGACAAGGAAGATCTTGTCTTACTAATCTGTTATGTTTTTTTGAAGGAGTGAATGAACAGGTGGACAAAGGTGAGTCGGTTGATATTGTGTATCTGGACTTTCAGAAAGCCTTTGACAAGGTCCCTCATGAGAGACTTTTGGCAAAACTAAAGAGTCATGGGATAGGAGGCAGTGTACTACTGTGGATCAGGAACTGGTTAAAAGATAGAAAGCAGAGAGTAGGGCTAAATGGCCAATTTTCCCAATGGAGAAAGGTGAATAGTGGTGTACCCCAGGGATCTGTGCTGGGTCCGCTGCTTTTTGACATATTCATAAATGACCTGGAAAGTGGAATAACGAGTGAGGTTATCAAATTTGCTGATGACACAAAACTATTTAAAGTTGTTAAAACCCAGGAGGATTGTGGAAAATTGCAAGAGGATCTTGATAAATTGGAAGACTGGGCATCAAAATGGCAGATGAAATTTAATGTGGAGAAGTGCAAGGTTATGCACCTAGGGAAGAACAACCCAAACTATGGTTACACGATGCAAGGTTCCACATTAGGAACCACCACCCAAGAAAAAGATTTAGGCGTCCTTGTGGATACCATGTTAAAACCCTCGGCCCAGTGTGCAGCGGCGGCCAAGAGAGCAAATAGAATGCTAGGTATGATAAGGAAAGGAATGGAAAATAAAACAAAAGATATTATAATGCCTCTATATCGTTCCATGGTGAGACCGCACCTTGAATATTGTGTGCAATTCTGGTCGCCGTATCTTAAAAAGGATATAGCGATTTTAGAAAAGGTTCAGAGAAGAGCCACCAAAATGGTAAAGGGGATGGAAGGCTTCTCCTATGAAGAAAGGCTAAAAAGGTTGGGGCTCTTTAACCTGGAAAAGAGACGGCTGAGGGGAGATATGATAGAAGTCTATAAATTAATGAACGGAGTGGAACGGGTAAACGTAGATCAATTGTTTACCTTATCAGAATATAGAAAGACTAGGGGACATGCAATGAAGCTACAGGGTAAACTATTTAAGACTAATAAAAGAAAATATTTTTTCACTCAACGTGTAATCAAACTCTGGAATTTGTTACCGGAGGATGTAGTAAAGGCTGTTAGTGTAGCTGGGTTTAAAAAAGGTTTGGACAAGTTCCTGGAGGAAAGGTCCATAAACCATTATTAAGAAGGGACCCAGGATATCAATGCTTGAACCAATACAAGCATTGTGGAACCTGTGTCCCTTGGGGAAACTGCTAGGTACGTATGACCTAGATTGGCCACTGTTGGAAACAGAATACTGGGCTTGATGGACCTTGGTCTGACCCTGTATGGCATATCTTATGTTCTTATGTTCTTATATCATCAGCATAGCGAAGGTTGTTGATGAGTCTTCCACCAGTTCCTCTGTTGTCTTCATACAATCCTGCTTCTCTGATGATTTGTTCTGCATATTTATTTATTTATTTATTTATTACAGTTGTTTATATACCGCACTATTCGATATCAGCGCGGTTTACAATATAACAGAACGACCAAGACAACAGTCAGTTTGGTTTTACATGGAACAGGAGTATCAACTTGGCTAACAGGGTTTAACTATATACATGAAATAATATTTACAAAGAGCTATGTCAAATGCAATAATAATTTGGAGGTTAGGAATATATCAACACTAAGAATGGATATTTTGTTAGGTGGGGTTACTTAGATTCCATTGCTGGCTGGGTAGTATTGGAGGAAGAGGTGAAATTTGATTGCCTTCCTGAATTGAGATAGGTCTACAATGGATCGAATGTCTGGAGGTAGTGCATTACAGCATTTGGGGACATAGAGACTGAAGGCCCTATTTGCAGTTGTACTGTTGCATTTGGTCAAGGCCTTCGGGGTTATTAGCAGGTTTAGGGCTGTTGACCTTCTGGATCTGTTGGGGGGCACTGTGTGAATGAGCTCTGTAAGTGCCGTGGAAGAGAGGCAATTGATGGCCTTGAATGAGAGGAGTAAAGTTTTAAAGATGATCCTTCCGTGTATAGGGAGCCAGTGAAGCTGTTTTAGAATAGGAGTCACATGGTCACTTCTAGAGGCTTCGTGGAGGACCCTTGCTGCGGCATTCATGGCCAGCTGTAACGGGTTCAGTGTAGATTGAGGGAGACCTTGTAAGATGGAATTAGCAAAGTCAAAGTGGGGTAAGATTAGTGCTTGGTATATGGTTCGGAAATCATCAGGGTCCAGTAGGGAGCGAAGATGCCTGAGTGAACGGATTTTGAAATAAACAGCTTTGACTATGTTGCTTATGTGAGATTTCATGTCCAGACGTTGGTCTAGGGTGACACCAAGGTATTTTATTGTTTCTTTGGTTTGCAATTCTGCTTCCTTGACTCTTACATGGGATGGCGGAGTAAAGTCAGGGTCTCTCGAGATGAACAGCACCTCCGTTTTCTTGTGCTGGATGCGGAGGTTTTGGGATTGTAACCAATCTGATACCGCATTAAAACACTCCACCAGTTGCGTAAGGTCCATTTGAACTGTCGAGAACGGCATGTATAAGAGTATGTCATCCGCATATATCAAACAGCTCACGTTAAATGATCTGATGATATTGCATATGGGTTGCATGTATATATTGAATAGGAGAGATGACAGAGAGGACCCTTGAGGCACACCTTGTGTTTGATGGAATTGTTTTGATTCTTCTGATCCGGATTTTACATATTGCCATCGTCCATCTAAATAGGACTTGCACCATTCAAGCGCAGTATTGCAGATTCCTTTCTCTTTCAGTCGCCCGAGGAGAAGCTCATGATGTACCGAATCGAACGCCGCAGCAATGTCTAAGAAGATGAGCACAAAGCCTTGTCGGATGTTATCAATGCCTGTGATTATATTGTTGAATAGGAAGGTGAGAAGGGTCTCAACTCCATGATACTCTCTGAACCCATGTTGGCAATGATCTAGGGGAGCTGCGGAGTCTATATGATCCTGAATTTGCCTTTGAACCTCTTTCTCAATTATCTTTGCTAGGAGTGGAATACTAACTATTGGCCTGTAAGAATCAACCCTTTGGGGGTCTAGTTTGGGGTTCTTTAATAAGGGCCTAATGGAGGTTTGTTTGAGTGCTGTGGGGAAGGAACCAGTTGTGAAGGAAAGGTTTATCAGTTTTGCGATGAGCGGACTGAACTCACTGCGTAGTTCCTTAACCCAAAAAGCTGGGCAAGGGTCAGTTTGCGCTGTGGAGGTATTGAGAGAAGCTATTGTATCTTCAATACTTTTTCTGGATGGTGTGGAGAACTTAAGTAGGGGGGTAAAGCCGGTTGGTTCTTGAAACGAGGCTGTTGAGATTTTGTCAGTCTGTACGATCTTTGATTGTAAGTAATCAGCAAATTTTTGTGGGTGAATATCCTCATGTTGTTCAGGAGATGGTTCCTTCGAAAGGGATTGGACCAAGTTGAAAAGATCCCGTGATTTGTTCAGGGATCTCTTCAGAGTGTCGGTGTGGTATTGTTTCATTTTAATTGTGATTGCTTCTCTGTGCATTGATAGGTGGAGTTGGTAGGCAGTCAGATCTTCCGTGGAGAGCGATCGGCGCCATTTCTTTTCAAGCCTGCGTAGATGTGTGAGAGAAGATCTCAGATCATGAGAGAACCATGGGGCAGCGCTTCTTATTCTCCTTGATGTGTTATTGGATTGTGGGCGTTGTGAGATGGCATTGAGGTTGAGATTCTAGGAGGAGACTAGTTCGTCAGGATCGGATGTGGTTTTGCTGAGCAGAGAATGGGTCTCAGAGAGGATGAATTCTCTGTTAAATGGGCGAAAGCTTCTTGTTGATGTTCGAGCTAT
Source organism: Ichthyophis bannanicus (assembly GCA_033557465.1). Lineage (NCBI taxonomy): Eukaryota > Metazoa > Chordata > Amphibia > Gymnophiona > Ichthyophiidae > Ichthyophis > Ichthyophis bannanicus. Next base: position 1,055,102,970 of record CM066033.1, on the reverse strand, counting down.
ACAGTTAAACTTTTGGTTACTATGCCGCTGTCTATCGCTGGAGGGTATCTGGAAAGTGATAAGTTTATGGTCCGACCAGGGTACATCAGTAACCAACATCATTGTGTTGTGGTTTTGCTCGAGGACTGACTGAGGTGCGAACACCATATCAAGAATATTACCCTTTATATGTGTGGGTTTGTTGATGATTTGTTTGAAACCCAGGTTCTCAATGGCATTGAGGAAGGCAGTTGCATGGTTTTGATGTAGTGATGGGAGATTGAAATCACCCATAATACAGGTTGGTGTATTGGGGTTGTGGGCGTTAGCAGCAAGGTCAATAATGGTGGGGAGGTCCTCTGGAGATGAGGACGGTGTTATGTATAATAGATTGATGGTACATTGCTGGTTTGTAATGGATAGAAAGTCCAGATTGCTTGTACTAGAGGAGTCAGTTATATGGAAATGAAGATCTGATTTGGTTAGAATTAGTACTTCTCCTCCTTTTTTGTTTTCTCTGTGTCTTGTGTATAAAGAGAAGTTAGGTGGTAGGAGTTGGTTGAGGAGGACGTTGTCCTCCGAAGATAGCCAGGTTTCCGTGATCATAGGTAGATCCAGGTCATAAAGGGATATCATTTCTAGGATAACCGATCATTTCTTGCGTATGGAACGAGCGTTTATTATGGCACATTTTAGGCTATGGCAGTTCTGAAGTTTCTCCTGGTTGGGTGTCCTGGATAGCTGGAGTGCTATGTGTATCAGGTGGGAGTGGCGCGTGTAACTGTCGCTTCCTGGGTGGGAGTACTGGGGTCCAGACCATCTTTTTCCCTGGTTGATCAAGATGGGGATATGATTCTGAGATTGAGAAAGGGCATATAAATTAAACAGGTAGGGGGAAAGTATGCAGCCTTGTCTTACACCTTTGCTTATTTTAAACCATTCTGTTTCTCCTTGTTCCGTTCGAACTGTTGCTTCTTGATCAATGTACAGATTGCGCAAGAGAACGATCATGTGTTCTGGTATACCCATGCTTCTTAATGTGGCCCAGAGTTTCTCATGGTTTACACAGTCAAAAGCCTTGCTATAGTCGATAAAGCACAAATAGATATCCTTTTGGTATTCTTTAGTCTTTTCAAGGATCCATCTCACATCCGCAATGATGTCTCTCGTTCCTCGCCCTTTCCTGAACCCTGCTTGCACTTCAGGTAGTTCTTGTTCCAGGTATGGTTGTAGTCTCTTTTGAATAATCTTCAGTAGAATCTTGCTGGCATGTGGGATCAGAGCGATTGTGCGATAATTTCCACAGTCAGTTGGATCACCTTTCTTTAGTATTGGTATAAACACAGATCTTTTCCAGTCAGTTGGCCATGATGTTGTCTTCCATATTTCTTGGCAGAGCCTTGTGAGTACGGTAACAGCTGCATCAGATTGCTGCAATACTTCTATGGGAATGCTATCAATGCCTAGTGCTTTGTTCTTTGATAAGGCTTTCAATGCTGCTTCAACTTCTTCTTTCATCACCAATGGTTCCCGATCATAAGGTACAGGTTGAAACGGCTGTTGGTCCACTTGATCTTTATCATATAAAAACTCTGTATATTCCTTCCACCTTTTCTTGATCTTCTCAGCATCATTCAACATAGAACCTTGAGCATCTTGTAACATTCCAATTCGAGGCTGGAACTTTTTCTTTAACTCTCGTAGCTTTAGGAAAGCCGATCTTGTTTTTCCTCTAATAGTTTCTGCTTCTATTTCCTTGCAAGTGTCATTGTAGTACTTTTCCTTGTCCTGTCTTGCTGCACGTTGGAAATCTTTGTTGAGTTCTGTGATTGTCTTTCTTTCTCATCTGGCTTTAGCTTCTCTGCGTTTCTGGGCAATTTTCAAAGTTTCTTCTGTTATCCATTTTTGCCGTTTTTGCTTTTTCACCTTTTGTAGAGACTTCTCGCTTTCTTCCAACACAACCGTCTTGATGTCATTGCATAACTCTTCCGGAGCTCTGTCATTTGTATCTAAAGCAGCAAATCGATTTTGCAGGCAGTCTTTAAATTCCAGTGGTATATTCTCAAGGTCATATTTTGCTACATTCATGAGTGGTTTGCTCTTTTTCAACTTTAGCTTGAGTTTGCATACTAGTAGTTGATGATCTGTACCACAGTCAGCTCCAGGTTTTGTCTTTGTTGATGTTACAGAGCTTTTCCATCGTTGACTTCCACATATGTAGTCAATTTGATTTTTATATAATCCATTCGGTGAAGTCCATGTGTACAGTCGCCGCTTGTGTTGCTGAAAGAAGGTGTTTGAGATGAATAGATCCTTGGTCTTGCAGAATTCTATCAGTCTTTCTCCAGCTTCATTTCTGTTGCCAAGTCTATATTTTCCAACTACTTTGCCTTCTTCTTTGTTGCCAACTTTTGCGTTCCAGTCACCCATGACTATCAGGATATCCTGTTTGCATGTTCTGTCAATTTCAGCTTGTACTTGTTCATAGAACTCTTCAATTTCATTCTCCTCTGTAGCTGTTGTTGGGGCAAATATTTGAATTATAGTTGTGTTGATAGGCAGTCCTCGTAGACGAAAAGAGATTAAGCGTTCGCTGACTGCATTGTATTTCATTACAGTTCTTGCAAGTTTCTTCTTTATTATAAATGCAACACTATTTCTTCTTTGTCTTTCATTTCCAGCATAGTAGACCATGTGATCATCTGATGCAAAGTGCCCCATGCCACTCCATTTCAGTTCGCTGGCACCCAACAGATCAAGTTGTACACGTTCCATTTCATTCTTGACCACCTCCAACTTCCCTTGGTTCATGCTTCGTACGTTCCATGTTCCAATGTGTAAGACATCTTTACAGCTTCTGACTCTCATTTCATGCGACTTAGAAACATAGAAACATATAAGAACATAAGAACATAAGATATGCCATACTGGGTCAGACCAAGGTCCATCAAGCCCAGTATTCTGTTTCCAACAGTGGCCAATCTAGGTCATACGTACCTAGCAGTTTCCCCAAGGGACACAGGTTCCACAATGCTTGTATTGGTTCAAGCATTGATATCCTGGGTCCCTTCTTAATAATGGTTTATGGACCTTTCCTCCAGGAACTTGTCCAAACCTTTTTTAAACCCAGTTACACTAACAGCCTTTACTACATCCTCCGGTAACAAATTCCAGAGTTTGATTACACGTTGAGTGAAAAAATATTTTCTTTTATTAGTCTTAAATAGTTTACCCTGTAGCTTCATTGCATGCCCCCTAGTCTTTCTATATTCTGATAAGGTAAACAATCGATCTACGTTTACCCGTTCCACTCCGTTCATTAATTTATAGACTTCTATCATATCTCCCCTCAGCCGTCTCTTTTCCAGGTTAAAGAGCCCCAACCTTTTTAGCCTTTCTTCATAGGAGTAGCCTTCCATCCCCTTTACCATTTTGGTGGCTCTTCTCTGAACCTTTTCTAAAATTGCTATATCCTTTTTAAGATATGGCGACCAGAATTGCACACAATATTCAAGGTGCGGTCTCACCATGGAACGATATAGAGGCATTATAATATCTTTTGTTTTATTTTCCATTCCTTTCCTTATCATACCTAGCATTCTATTTGCTCTCTTGGCCGCCGCTGCACACTGGGCCGAGGGTTTTAACATGGTATCCACAAGGACGCCTAAATCTTTTTCTTGGGTGGTGGTTCCTAATGTGGAACCTTGCATCGTGTAACCATAGTTTGGGTTGTTCATGATGACAGAAAAAGACCACATGGCCTATCTAGTCTGTCCTTCCAAATTAACAACTACAACAGTCCACTTTTTACCTTTAGAGATCCTCTGTGTTGGTCCCATGCTTTTTTGAATTCAGTTACTGTCCTCATCTCTACCACCTCCACTGGGAGACTATTCAACGGATCCACTACTCTTTCCGTAAAGAAATATTTCCGCATATCACTTCTGAATCTATCTCCCTTCACCCTCATCCCATGTCCCCTCGTAGCAGAACTTGCTTTCAATTGAAAGAGGCTCTCTCCCTGAACATTTATGCCACTGAGGTATTTAAACATCTCAATCATATCACCTCTATCCCGCCTTTCCTCTAAGGTGTACATATTAAGATCCTTAAGTCTGTCCTCATATGCTTTATAATGAAGCCCACTAATCATTTTAGTAGCCACCCTCTGCACCGACTCCATCCTGTTCACATCCTTTTGAAGGTGCGGTCTCCAGAATTGCACACTATACTCCAAATGAGGTCGCACCAAAGACTTACATAGAGGCATTATCACCTCCTTTTTTCTGCTAGCCATTCCTCTCTGTATGCACCCAAGCATCCTTCTAGCTTTTGTCATCGCCTTTTCTACCTGTTTAGCTACTTTAAGATCATCAGACACAACCACGCCTAGGTCCTGCTCTTCTTTAGTGGACAAAAGTACTTCACCTCCTATATTGTATTGCTCCTTTGGATTGCTGCAGCCCAAATGCATGACCTTACAGTTTTTTTAACATTAAATCCCAGCTGCCAAATTCTAGACCATTCTTCAAGCTTAGCTAGATCCCTCCTCATGTTATCTACACCTTCCTTGGTGTCTACTCTATTGCAGATTTTGGTATCATCTGCAAAGAGGCAAACCTTACCCGACAGCCCTTCCGCTATATCACTAACAAAGATGTTAAAAGAATGGGACCAAGGACAGATCCCTGGGGCACACCACTGGTAACATCCTTCTCCTCAGAGTGAGCTCCATTTACTTGTACTCTTTGTCGCCTCTCACCCAACCAATTTCTAACCCAAGCAGTAACTTTAGGGTCCATCCCTAGGGTGCTCAGTTTGTTTATAAGTCGCCTGTGAGGAACAGTGTCAAAGGCTTTACTGAAATCTAAATACATCACATCTAGAGCTCTCCCTCGGTCCAACTCCCTGGTCACCCAGTCAAAGAAATCAATCAGATTTGTCTGACAAGACCTGCCTCTGGTGAATCCATGCTGCCTTGGATCCTGTAATCCGCTGGACTCCAGAAACCTCACTATTTTCTCTTTCAGCAGCGTTTCCAATAATTTACTCACCACCGAAGTTAAACTAACCGGTCTGTAGTTTTCAACCACATCCTTACTTCCGCTTTTGTGTAAAGGCACCACTTGAGCCCCTCTCCAGTCCTTTGGCACCACTCCCGACTCCAACGAGGCATTGAAAAGGTCAGTCAGTGGAGTTGCTAGAACATCCCCATGTTCCCTCAGTATTCTAGGGTGTATCCCATCCGGTCCCATCGCTTTGTCTACTTTAAGTTGAGCTAGTTTCTCACGAACACAGTCTTCTGAAAATTGTTCAAGATGTCCCTCGCTTCTGTTCCTATTTGTGGGTGTTTTCTGAGGTCCTGCTCCTGGTTCTTCATCTGTGAACACAGAACAAAAATATTTGTTAAGCAATTCCGCTTTATCCTTATCAGCTTCTACATATTCCCCCCCTGCACCCTTGAGTCTGACAATACCACTCTTGCCCTTCCTCTTCTCACTAATATATCTGAAAAATGTCTTATCCCCCCCCCCCCCCCCATTTTATTGCATTGGCTATTTCCTCCTCCTTTTGAATCTTTGCCTTCTTGACTACTTTGCTAGCTTCTCTAAGTTTTTCCAAATACAGATGCCTGTCTTCCTCTCTCTGTGATCTCTTGTATTTCATGAAGGCCTCCCTCTTTTTCTTCACTTTTTCAGCTACTTCCTTAGAAAACCATAGTGGTCTCCTTTTCCTTTTGCCTTTATTTACCATTTTAACAAAAAGGTTGGTTGCCCTTAAAATATCCCCTTTCAGTTTTGCCCACTGTTGTTCTACATCCCCCAGCTGTTCCAATCCCACTAACAACTCCCTGAGGTATTGGCCGATCTTCGCAAAGTTAGTCTTCCTAAAGTCTAAGATCCTCACCTTGGAATGGATTCTAACAGCCGAAGTCCTAATACTGAACCACACCATCTGGTGATCACTGGATGCAAAATGATCTCCCACTACAACATCAGAAACACTTTCACCATTGGTAAGCACCAAGTCCAGTATGGCCCCTTCACGTGTGGGGTCTGTTACCAATTGCCTGAATAGTTCTCCCTGTAGAGAATCCAGGATCTCCTTACTTCTAGATGATACTGCAGCAGGAATGTGCCAATCAACATCTGGCATTTTGAAATATCCTATCAGTAGCACTTCCCCTTTCCTAGCAATGCTGCTTATGACTTGTCATGATGCATGCTGCTCAGAACAATGACCGTTTTGTTTTTCTTTGGAACATAATTCACTAGTGTGATATCTTTGCAAAAAACAAACTATAATGAAAACAGTTCCTTGTTCCGTGAAATCAGCAGTTCACCTGGTATGTCCCTTTTGTTTTTTTTCATGGTGCCAACGACTGTAGTGTCTTGAATCAGAAGATCTTCAGCCAGTCCTACATCTTTAAAGAAATTATCACATGTAACATTGTGGCCAGTTTTCCACCAATGTCTAGTCAATCTTTTCACTACTTCAGCTCTTTTCTTCAGTTCGATCGCTGCTCCTGGTTGCTTCCCCAGATAAACGTCTCCTTTCGGTGGATAGCTGGTCTCTGCATCGCAGTTCCATAATATCTTTATTCCATACTTTCCTGGCTTTGTGGGAATGTATTTCGAAAGCCGCACTTGCCTCTGAAGCTGACCAGTTGCTCATCAACTGTCATATCCATTCCAGGTAAGTACATCATTGATAAGCGTGCATTTAGCATGTCCCATATATCACGGATGGGTGCCTATCTGTCGGTGGCTACGCGTTCTGGATGAGTGCAGAAGTTATCCATTCTCACAAGCCATAAGATATCCTGGAAATGATTTATGTTCATTATGGAGCGATAAAAAGGTTTTGAGTCAGGTGCAAACAATGATGTAATTGCTTCTTTTGATGATCTGTCTTGCAGCAATATTCCAATGGTTGTCTTTAGTTCAACAATGTCAATATCTGTCCACTCTTTTATGTTTCCATCAATGTGTTCAGCTTGTGTGTGGTAGTAGTTCTTGGCATAACGATTAGTCTCTCTAAGAATGATGTCAAACATTTCATCAGTAACGAACAAAGAGAATGCCTCGCCTATTGACTGAACTTTGCCTGCCCTTGTAACACCAGGCATCTACTGACCATATGCGTCCACTCTTTGCCTTGTAGATTTTACCTGATTTCTTCTGTTTATAAAATCCTGAGTTAATTTTTCTTTTCTTGCTTGGTTGTGGATCATCATCATCATCAGATGATGATGCACTGTCTTCATTCTCCGCAGTATCACCTGCCAGGTACTGTGCTTCCTGTCCCTCAATTTGATCATCATAGTCACTAGTTTGTTCAACATTGTCTGGCTCACCATCAGAGTCTTCACCTTCTATTCCTGTTTCATCTTCTGATGATTCATTTTCAAGTTCAGCTAATACTGCCTGAAGTACAGCCTGGCTTGCTAGACGACGAGGATGACTACTACTCATTTCACTCAGAATTCTTGGAACAATAAAATAACTGAAATAATAATAAATAACTGTTATTACCAATCAAATATATCTCAGAAAAAATAAACAATGTTGGCGGCAAAGCACCATTACTTCTGTGGAAAAGGAAGAACTTACCCAGGCCCTAGAACAAGATTGGAAACTATAGCAGAAACTGATGAGCTTCTGAGTGATAAGGTAACCTATAGACGTATGGATCATCCTGTTTATGGCAATTTGGACCTGGAAGTAGACAGTGATGAATCTGTCTATGGGACACTGAATATAGACACAGACAGTGATTTGAGTGCAGAGAATAATGAAGAAACAGGGCTGTGAATATGCTATTGCCAAATATCCCTTAACCATGGGTGATAGTATCCTAAATAGGGATATAGATAGTTATCAACATTTTATTTATTTATATTCTCTTATATACTGTGCTATTCTGCATCAGTGCAGTTTACATTGAACAAACTGAAATTACATTGAACAGGGCATTATAACTTGGAGATAACTATTTTACAGGGAACATGGGCTATGGAGGGTTAAATGGCTTGCCCAAGACCACAAGGAGCACCTGTGGGACTAGAAACCCCAGTCCTTCCAGCCCAAGGTTGCTGTCCTCTAGTGGGATTTGAACCCCTGACCATCTGGCCTGAAGTACCTTGCCCCAACCACTAGGCCACTCCATAGCCACTCCATAGCCATATCCTGAACCATCTTTGCTAACAGCAATGAATAGGTCTATACGAACACATGCCTGGTATGAACTCAAACACTGAAAAATGTTGCCTTAATTTCACATGAAGATCACAATAGCCTACAGATGAAATAGCCTAGCAATGCCAAATTAACAATAATAACTACAACATGAACCTGAAATGGGAATTCTGACTACACTGGTTTCGCTAAGCTGGGGTCAGTTTGACCCCAGGTGTGTATAATAGGTATATACACCATAAAAATGTTAACATAAAATTACTGTTCCAATTAAATGATAACACTCTATGGGAAATCCAATGGCTGTCAATTTTGAGAAGCTACCGGAAGTTTTAAGTCATGGCTGAAATAAATAAGTAAGTAATTCGACATAACAAAAGGCTTGGGGTCAAAATGACCCCACATGTGTGGTGAAGGGTTAAAGTATCACTCAGGGTTGATAATAAAGTAATATTTTGGTACGGTAAAAATCACCATGGGGTATCTAACTGGGCAACATAGCAAGTACCTGGCCAATCTCTAGGCAATTCTGTATATGCAAGATTACCACACACAAAATAATCTCGTTCTAAGGCCACTAATCCACTTTCCCAAATTGTCAACTTGTGGGGACAAGATATATTCTGTGTACAGTTATTCAAAGCCCACTGAGTAATACTCATCTCTTCAATTCCTACAGATAGATTATGTCCCAGGGATGGTAATACCCTAACAAGGGGAAACTCCAGTTAGGTATGTCTAGGTCTGAACTAGAGTCATTCAAAGGGATTGGGTATCCGGAACTATTATAATGTAACAATTCATAATCATGTACTCGGTTCCCTTATGTTGGCACTAATTGTACTACTGAAATAAAAGAACTTCTTACATTGGATTTTTTATACCAGGTAGAGGAGTTATGTATCATTACTGTTTTACAAATGTTCCAAGGAGTGTCCCCTACCTTTTTCCCTGTAATTTGAGCCGTAAAACATATTGGAGGGGACATTAGAGGCATAGAGCTAATCACTCTAGGTTCTGTGGTTGTACGAGACCATTGTACAGTGGTTAAATTAAAAGCTATGTCACGAAACTCTTGAAAGGTTTTAGGCCTAGCTCGTAGCAGAAACCCATGCTGAGTGGCTGTCACAGTTGGAAGGCAAACAGCACAATCTGACAGATTAAAGTGTTTTGTGACTGAGTGTAAATGTGACTCAAAAATATTTGGGTGTTCCCCATAAAGTTCCCAAGAAGTCAGAAAGGAAGGTAGAAGGAGACTTGTCAGGAGGTCGATAAATAACCGCTACCCAAAGAGGGAGTGGAGTGAAAAGGCGAATGGAGTGGACTTCAAAAAAGAGGAAGGCGTGAGACTGGGGTGGCAGGAGGGGTTGGAATTGGCAAGAGGGAGAAAGTAGAAGCCCAACACCACCACCGCGGCCAGTGGGATGAGGCGAGTGGGAGAACTGATAGCCTCTGTGGCAGCGAGCAGCAATAGATGCGGTATCAATAGATGCGGTACCCAACAGGCTAAGGAGAACTGCAGAGTCCAATATGCTATTGATACCGAAAGATACGACAAACTGCACCAAAACAACATCTAACAGAGCCTTCAGACTCTGCGCCCCAAGTCTCTGGAACTCCCTACCACCACATATCAGAGCAATCCCCAACTTGAGCCAGTTCAGGAAGGCCCTGAAACATTTTCTCTTTATCAAATATCTCACTGACTGCCCTGAACCCCAGCTACACTAGAATAGTGCGTCCCCAAGTATGTACAACACCCAACAATATCCGTTTTCATTTCATCTGCATATGTATACAGTTTACCCTGTTCAATTCATCTGCATATGTATATAGTTTACCCTGTTCTCCAAGTTACATTTCCTGTTCAATGTAATGACCAGACATTTGTTATTGTCGGATTTTGTTGTTCTATGTAAACCACGCTGATCGCAAATAGTGCGGTATATAAGAAATGTAAATAAATAAATAAATCATCTGGGATGAGCCAGGTCTCAGTTAGGGCGAGAAGATGTAGAGCGTTAGAGATAAAGAGATCATGAGTAAAAGCGAGTTTATTAGAGACAGAGTATGCGTTCCATAAGGCACATGAGAAAGGGAGAGTGGAAGGGGAAAGGAGAGGGATATGAATAAGATTAGACAGGATACGAGAGGATCTCTTCTCAGAGTAAGACAGAAAGCTAGGGGGGCCAGGGTTGGGGTTGATATTTCCAGATGAGAGAAAGAGAAGGAGAAGCAGAGAACGGGGTAAAGAGGAGACAGTATGGCGGAAGCGAGGGTGAGGTTGCCTTAGAGAGAGAGGGGATGGTTGAATGAGAGGGAGAGAATGATGAAGCTCAAGAGCTGATGATAGGTTAGAAGACAGAATGGAGGGAGAAGTAAGGATGGTAAAGGGGGAAAAGGGAGGGAAGGCGTGAGGGTGCTGGTAGGAGGGGAAACAGTTAGGGAGTATGAAGAAAAGAAGGACAATGTGATGTGGAGCCATAAAGGAGGAACAGGGAGGGGCAATGCAGCATATGTTATTTTACAAGTAATGCAGTGGCAGTGAGATAGCAGTGGATTCTACACGCTATGCAGTATATGTAAGGTTGCAAGCAATGAGGCTATGCAGTATATGTTAGGTTACAAGCAATGAGGCTATGCAGTATATATACGGTTACAAGTAATGAGGTAGCAGTAGAGTCTATAGGCTGTGCAGCAAAGTTATTTGCAGGCAGTGGGGTAGCAAAGGGTAGCAGTGAGGCAGCAATGGAGTCTACAGGCTGTGCAGCATATGTTAGTTGCAAGCAGTGGGGAAGCAGCGAGGTAGCAATGGGGTGGAATGGTGGATGCTTACTTCATGAGGTTTTCACAGAGTCATTTGGTTCTGTTTCCTTGTAGATTCGCCTGTGTGGGGCGGAGGCGTCCTTGCTGCAGTGCCGCACCTAAGGGCCATGCCAAAGGGCCCTCTGGCGAGGCCCTCAAGTGCAGGTGCACTCGATGGCGCTGAAGAATTTAAAGGTGTCGGCATCCCTCGTTGGAGGCCCTGATTGTCTCGGGTGGATGAGCGGGGAGGAGATCTCCTTCCCGCTCCCTCGCCTGATGTCTGTCGGGGGGCTGGGCTGCCTGGATGCACGCCTGATGGCGCTGAAGAATTTAAAGGTGCCGGCGTCCCTCATTGGAGGCCCTCATTGGCCTCGGGTGGATGAGTCACTGAATCAAATCGCTTTGAGAAATAGCCTACTGGCTTGCGACCAGTCGGGAAAGCCTGAAAAAGCACACAGGTAGCAGAGGAATCAGAAATAGCCACATACAGTTTGAATGGCAGAGAACAGTCTAGCAAAGATAAACATGGCACATTTTCCAGGGCAGACTTTATATTCAAAAAGGCTTTCCACTGTAGTAGTGTATGTACAATGAGACCTTCGGGTCCTTCTTTCCCAAAGAGAGCATAAAGCGGAGCAGTAAGGTCTGAGAAATTTGCTAGCCATTGTTTACAAAAGATTAACAGACCCAGGAATACTGGTGTTGCTGGGAAAGGTAATGAAAGAATAGGTTTCAATCTAGCAGAGGTAATTACACGACAAGATGGGTTAGGGCAGGGGTCGGCAACCCGCGGCTCCGGAGCCGCATGCGGCTCTTTCTCACCTTTGCCGCGGCTCCGGAGCACACTGCCCGCCCGGTGACAGGCAATAGTGTTGTAAGCTCCCTCCCTTCTTCTGCAGCTGCGGCTCCCTGCCTCTTAGGGAACCGCAGCTGTGCTTTTAAAATCATCTCGGAGCCCTTCCTGTCTTGACGGGCTCCGTGCAGCATTGTCCCGCCTCTAAAGGAAGTTTGGAGGCGGGACAATGCTGCACGGAGCCCTTCAAGACAGGAAGGGCTCCGAGATGATTTTAAAAGCACAGCCGCGGTTCCGTAAGAGGCAGGGAGCCGCGGCTGCAGAAGAAGGGAGGGGAGCTGACATGGAGGGAGGGAGCAGATATGGATGGATGGAGGGGGGCTGACAGGGAGGGATGGAGGGGGCTGACATGGAGGGAGGGGGGCTGACATGGAGGGAGGGAGCTGATATGGATGGATGGAGGGAGGGGGCTGACATGGAGGGAGGGAGCTGATATGGATGGAGGGAGGGGGCTGACATGGAGGGAGGGGGGCTGACATGGAGGGAGGGAGGGGGGCTGACATGGATGGATGGAGGGAGGGGGGGCTGACATGGAGGGAGGGAGCTGATATGGATGGAGGGAGGGGGGCTGACATGGAGGGATGGAGGGGGCTGACATGGAGGGAGGGAGCTGATATGGATGGAGGGAGGGGGGCTGATATGGATGGAGGGAGGGAGGGGGGCTGACATGGAGGGATGGAGGGGGCTGACATGGAGGGAGGGAGCTGATATGGATGGATGGAGGGAGGGGGCTGACATGGAGGGAGGGAGCTGATATGCATGGAGGGAGGGGGCTAACATGGAGGGAGGGATCTGTAATGGATGGATGGAGGGAGGGGGGCTGACATGGATGGATGGAGGGAGGAGGGGCTGACATGGAGGGAGGGAGCTGATATGGATGGAGGGAGGGGGGCTGACATGGATGGATGGAGGGAGGAGGGGCTGACATGGAGGGAGGGAGCTGATATGGATGGAGGGAGGGGGGCTGACATGGATGGATGGAGGGGGCTGACATGGAGGGAGGGAGCTGATATGGATGGAGGGAGGGGGGCTGACATGGAGGGATGGAGGGGGCTGACATGGAGGGAGGGAGCTGATATGGATGAAGGGAGGGGGGCTGACATGGAGGGATGGAGGGGGCTGACATGGAGGGAGGGAGCTGATATGGATGGAGGGAGGGGGGCTGACATGGAGGGGGCTGACATGGAGGGATGGAGCACTGGTAATGGGGTTGAGGGGACTAGCACTGGAAATGAGCTGATTAGGGGAGGCTAGGACTGGTAATGAGCTGATGGGGGGTAGGACTGGTATTGGGCTGATTAGGGGAGGCTAGCACTGGTAATGGGGTTGAGGGGGGATTAGCACTGGAAGCGAGCTGATTGGGGGGCTTTGAATGGGCAAGGGCTGATTGTGGGGAGGGGAGGATAGAGCTGCTGGCCCTGGAAGATAACTGGGGGCTAAGGCTGCCATGGTATTTGTACTAGAAGGGACTGGTCAGTGGGGAAGGAGGGGGATTGGAAGGAAATGGACACCAGTGGCAATCATGGGAATGCAAGTTGACATTGGAAGGTACTGGGAGTGAGGACTGGAAAGGGGCTGATATTGGGGAGGGTTACTGGGACTGGAAATAGGCTGATGGAAAGAAGTGAAGAAAACGAAAGAAGAGATAAGAAATGGCAGATGGACCATAGACCACAGAAAGAGAGCTAAGAGAAGACAGGAAAGCAGAAGCCTCAGATCGGGACCAGCATGATCAAAGAATAAATTGGTCAGACAACAAAGGTAGAAAAAATAATTTTATTTCATATTAGTGATTTGACTACAAAATCATCATAATTTTGAAATCAAATATTGTTGTTGTGATATTTTCTGGCGTATTTTTTTTGGTGTGCGAAGGAAGAGGGGTAGTCTTATACGGCGAGTATAGGCCAAACACCTATATTTTAACAGGAAAAGTAGAGGGTCGTATATAGCATTAAGGTAAGAAACAATATATGCAGTGTTAGATTTGTTTTAAATGTCGCAATGGTTTTGCGGCTCCCAGGTTTTTTTTTCCCTTCGGAAACGGGTCCAAGTGGCTCTTTATGTCTTAAAGGTTGCAGACCCCTGTGTTAGGGCAACACCCAGGAAAGTAACATTTTGAGATACAAATTGCAGTTTTGACAAATTGACTTTCAATCCTAAATCAGCAATATGAGACAATAAAGACAAGGAATCTGACAAACAAGCCTCATAACTTGGTGAACATAAAAGCAAATCATCAATATACTGAACTAAAGAGGAATGGTTGAGCCTTACATCAAGAAGTGTAGTTCTTAGGGCCTGCGCAAAATATGTAGGACTATCGGTGTATCTTTGGCACAAAGTGGTCCAAGTATATTGTTTATTGTCAAATTGAAAAGCAAATAAAATTTTATTTTCTTTGCTAATTCAAATCAACAACAGTGAACCAGGTAGTCCCTGGATGTATCTGTGTCCAGATATTATGTGGATTAGGTACCAAGGGAAAAATTGGCAAAAATCACATTATTTATTGCTCACAGGTCTTGCACAAATCTATAAGTCTTACCGAAAGCCTTTAGCACAGAAAGAATTGGAGCATTACATGGTGAAGTTGTAGGATAGATGACACCTTGTTTCTGAAGATCTTCAATCACAGCACGAATTCCATTGATGGCAGCTGCTGGTAGCAGGTACTGCTTGAGTCTGGGAAGCTGGGCTCCAGGTTTCACAGTGATCTTCACATGCGGACTGGAAAAGGATCCGAGATTGGATCCTGGCACTGCCCACAGGGTAGAAGGACGTTCTGCAAGAGCAGGATGAATGGCACTGCATCTGCAGGGGAAGGCACTTCAGAGACAGAATACAGCTGGAAAAACAACTTTCCACTCATCCAGGATAGAGTAGCACAGTGTGAAGCTAAAAAGTCCCGACCTAAAAGATTTACTGGTAAAGTCTCTCCCACAAGAAAGCTAGTAGGATACACAGTCTCTCCAATCTGCAAAGGTAAAAATTCAAGCTTGCGATGAGGATTATTTTACCCTCAATGCCTTCATAGTGCACTATCAGTGCTTGCGCTAGCTGAGCGTGATAAGTGGCAGGCAAATCTTGTAAATGCAGTGCTGAAGTAGTAGCTCCAGTATCAATAATAAACTTCAAATTAGATCCTTCTAGCTTAGCTTCTAACTCACCCTGAGGGGTTATATTCAAATTCAACAATAGTCATGCATCCCATGTATCTCCTCCAAGATCTTCTGGGCTAGAGTAACATTGATATACAGGAGTGAATTCAGCTTTCACTGGAGTGAAATCAGCTTTCTGGACATCAAGATTCTTACTCTGCGGGCAGTCATGCTGTAAATGTCCAATTTCACCATAAGTATAACAAGCACGCATTCCTCTTGACTGTCCACGTCCTCGCTGAGGATTCACATAACCTCCTCTTCCTCTGTTTCTACCTCTACCCCTGCCCATGGGTGGCTGCATAGAAGCAATCTGTAAATTGAGCAGTTTAGTCTTTTTTGCATCTATCTTGGTTTGCTCTTCTTGCTGTTCCTTGATAAATTTCAACTCACTGTATCAAGCACCTTCCAGAATTGCATCTGCTATTCTAGCTGGCCAATCTATTATTGAGGTTTCCAAAATTTCTTTTATTCTCGGATGCAAGCCATTTACAAAAATATTAGTGAATCCTGAAGGTGTTTCTTCTGCCTCACCAGAATAGTCCTTAAAAGCTAGCATACACCTAGTGTGAAAATCTGTAACCTTTTCACTCCTATCTTGCCTTAGAGATGTCAGTCTCGACCAATCCTTTACAGGCTTACCTACTACTCTAATAGATTCTAACAATTTTTCTCTACTCAAAACAAAATTATCTCTTTAAGTCTTCTCTTGAAAATCTATCACAGAGTCTGTGAGTGGCCACTGTCAGTTATCCACATGGACTGGATGAAAATAAACTGGATTAAAAATACAGCCCTAAACAAATTGTCCAGATCTGCCCAACTGTTAATTATTTGAGACCATAAGGACACAAATCTACCAGGGTTATCCCTGTAATTAGGAAACGTTTTAGCCAAATCAAACACTTCCTTAGGGCTCCAATTTGCAGGCACAGTCATAGAACCTGTCAAGCCCACTGGGTACAAACGGAAAGGACAAGTAGGCACAATCTCACTTCCCTCAGCTGCTGTTTCAGATTTAAATGTGTTAGAACGTAATTTATTTTGCTGGTACATAGCTTCCTGAATAGAACCTAGAACATGATATAATCTGTCATGCTCCTTTTTATAAGTTTCATAATGTCTGTCCAAATCTCTCTCAATTCTGTCAATAAGTTCATCAGTAACTCTTAATTCTTTTGCAATAGTAACACTATGACCTATTGCCACTCATACGGTCCCTATTACTTGTACAACACTCTCTATTTCTCTGTCCACACGTGCTCTCGATTCTTTGAGCTGGGAGACATTACAAATATCCAAAATACACAATTCTACTCCCCCTAACTTCTGTTTCTCTTTAAGTATTTCTTCTCTTAGTTTTGCTGCACGAGTGACCCGCACTCGCTCAGCTGGTCATTAGTTTTTTTCCTAACACAAACAACTTTTGTTTCAAATCTTGAACTTCATTCCTATGTTTTTCTTCATGTGCCATCTGTTCCCACCATGTAAGCACAATCCATTCATGACTATTTCACGGTTTACCTTTAACCGCCAACTCATATCTCAGGTAATAGACCTTATCTACAGAGAAAGCTCCCTCCAAAGGAAACTGAAAATTCTCATTACCTCTAGTCACTGAATCCCAATATGCTACAGAATCGATGGCTACATCAGGGCCGGATTTACCTTGAGTGAGGCCCTACGCCAACAAAAATTGTGGGCCCCCAGAAGAGATAAAAACGAGCACGCCGGATCCGCTGTTGGCCCTGATGTCATAATTAAACTGGGAATCCCAAAAGCCAAACTTGGAATGTATAACACTGTAGAAATAAAACTATACAATAATTTGCTCTTGTACTAAACAAAGCGCAGACGTTAATGATGCACATTTACCAGAGCTGACATATTCCAATTAAATTCAAAATAAAGAGATATTTTTCTACCTTTTGCGCATTTTTTTTCAGCTGCAATTGCTCCAGCCACTTTCTTCTGGTTTCTTCGTGTCAGTCCACCTCCAGTCTTAAACCCCCCAGCCCATTTCCAGTCCCCGCCCCCCCCCCCCCATCGGCTCAAGTAAACTTAAATTTAAAAAAAAAACGCTGGCTGCTGCCGCGGCAGCATGGACTGTCCCGCGGGGCCCCCTCTGCCTGCTGAATCCGTCCCTCCCTCCCTCCGTGCCGGCTTTGAGAGGCGCGAAGGGAGAGTGTCTGCCTCGCGTCTCTGTTAAGCCCGCAGCAAAATCACTTGCAAGCTAAATGCAACATACCTGGACCCAATGCCTTCGGGCTCCATCTCCTTCTCTAATCGCAGCTAATTGTAACTTTTATTTACTGCTATGCTGCTCAAAGAGACTCACTCCTGGTCGGGCTTCCTCTTTTTTTTCTGGATTTGTTTCACTAGGCTGGGAGCAAGAGACAACTGAGGGCCCCCAGCTGCACGGCAGAATTGCCCCGTCGATTTTATTCACTTTATGGTCACTTGAAGCCTAGTCTGAAATGTCATTCACACACACACTCATGTGGTTGGGGAAGTGTCAAAACATACAATAGATTTTATTAAATCACCTTCCATACACACTATTATGAGATTTTTGTCACCACTTCCAGCGTTTGAAGTTTTATTCAGTCACTTCTGCAGCAGGGCATTTATAGCAAGTTTCGGTTCTCTCAAAAATCAGCCTTTTTCAATAAAATTATTAGCAACGGAGAACATTTCTACTTACACTTATCCATTCAGAAACTTTTCCAGGCATAAAAAGACATGTCCTAAACACTGAATCAACTCAAACTACCGTAAGAGGAAAAAACCCAGATTTTTTTTTTTACAGGTTCATTGGTATCACCTTCACAGTTACTGATCCCACTACTATAACAGTTTTATCTGACATACACTCAGATTTTGTAAACAGAGGTCACCTACTATTCCAAATACTGCGGTGACCATTACAAACTAAACAACTTTAACAAATCCAACTGCAGAAGTACATTCGACCAGGTAACGATCAGCAAGCCACCAAATGGTTTATCAAAAAACAAAACAAAACGATTTTCCTTCAAACACAGGAGCCACTGTGTTGTGTGTGTGTACACACATATACACATACATACATACATACACACAGGAATATTCTACACAAACACACCCACAAATCCAATGATACTTTCCCCAGAGGCACAAAAAAACACAAACATGGGAAAACCACTCTAGCATATTTGATCCATGCATCTAGCCATCCATCCCTGCAATGCAATGGAAATATTCACTCACATTGTGCAGGTTGCTATGAACAAAGCTGAGCGTGCACCGGGAATAGCTGCCCTCCAGAGACAGAGGAACCGAGCTGAGACTCACCCTGTCCCGCTTCCCCCTTCCCCCACTTACTGGCTCTGTACGCTGGCTGCTGCCGCGGCAGCATGGACTGTCCCGCGGGGCCCCCTCTGCTGTCGCAGCAGCATGGACTGTCCCGCGGGGCCCCCTCTGCCCGCTGAATCTGTCCCTCCCTCCGCGTTTCCGTACCTCTTCCTCACACATTCCTCCCCGCTCCCTTTTTACACAACGTCCCTCCAACTGCTTGAGAGTCGGCCTGTGCCGGGATGCGATCCACTGGGCCGCGCATGGCCACTTTCAAGCATCGGGGTCATAACGTGCGGTATCAGCTACTTACAGCTCGGGTCCCTTTCCCTCAGTCCACGGGACACGCAACGTTCCGGCAGTCCACAGAAGAGAGGGAGGATGGATTACAGCAGGGGTCTCAAACTCAAATTGCTTTGAGGGCCAAATAAGGACTTGTAGAGTAACCCGGGGGCCGCACAAGACGCAGGCCTCATTTGCATAAGGGCATCATTTGCATAAAGGCATCATTTGCATAAATATTTGCATAATGTTACCATACACTAACTTTTAGTAAACATGCCTCTTAATGAGTGTATGGATAAAGAAAGACTAAAAGATTTCTACATTACTATAAACCAGTGCCAACCGCCAGGCACATTAGGAACTACTAGAAACACTGCTCATTTAGAACCCATAGCAAACCTGCCATGTCCTAACAGCACTACCAGGACTCACAAAGCACCATACCCTAACTATCAAAAGGCACACTGCAAATATTAAATCAACACATTTCAGAGAATAACAATACATGACCTACTCGGGAAAGAGAACAAGTGGCAATGTCAAATAGGAATTACATAAACAGAATACCTCAGCTCAGTTACACATGCAGAACATACACCATCACCAAACAAGGAAGCACAATTTAGAAACAGGAAGACAATTAAACTGGGAACCCCAAAAGCCAAACTTAGAATGTACAACACTGTAGAAATAAAACTATACATTGATTTCCTCTTGTATTAAATAAAGTGCAGACGTTAAAGATGCACATTTCCAACAGCCCACTTCCAGGCCTAACCCTTCCATCACCCCATCTTCATTCTTAGCCCCCCCATAACCCCATTTTCAGTCTTAGCCCCCCAATCAGACCACCTCCAGTCCTAACCCCCATCACCCCATTTTCAGTACTATCCCCCCATCACCCCATTTCCAGTCCTACCCCCCCAGCAGCCCACATCAAGTCCTGCTCCCCCCCCAGCAGCCCACATCAAGTCCTGCTCCCCCCTCCCAGCAGCCCACATCAAGTCCTGCTCCCCCCCTCCCAGCAGCCCACATCAAGTCCTGCTCCCCCCCAGCAGCCCACATCAAGTCCTGCTCCCCCCCCAGCAGCCCACATCAAGTCCTGCTCCCCCCCCTCCCTCCCTCCCTCCCTCCTCCCTCACCAGCAGCCCACATCAAGTCCTGCTCCCCCCCCATCAGCACACCTCAAGTCCTGATCCCCCCCAGCAGCCCACATCGTCCTGCTCCCCCCCCCAGCAGCCCACATCAAGTCCGGCTCCCCCCCCCAGCAGCCCACATCAAGTCCTACTCCCTCCCCCCCCCCCCGGGAAAATTAAACTTTAGAAAAAAGCTGGCTGCTGCCGCTGCCGCGGCGGTAGCAGCAATATCGCAAGTCCCGCGGGCCCCCCCCCCCCCGGCAGATCCCTTCCTGCTTGCCTGCCTGCCTGTCAGTTCTTCTCCGCTTCGGCTTTCAGAGCCGCGAAAGGAGAGCTTCTCCCTCGTGACTCTGTTAAGCCCGCTGGGGCTTATGGGAAATTTCCCATCTGCCCCGGCGAGCTTAACAGAGTCGCGAGGGAGAAGCTCTCCCTTCGCGGCTCTGAAAGCCGAAGCGGAGAAGAACTGACAGGCAGGCAAGCAGGAAAGGATCTGCCGGGTGGGGGGGGCCCCGCGGGACTTGCGATATTGCTGCTATTGCCGGGCAGATGGGAAGGGGCCGTGGGACAGCAGCAGCAGAAGCCGGGTTTTTTTTTTTTTTCCTGTGCATCGCGGGCCGCACAAAGGTCTCTCGGCCCGCGGGCCGCGTGTTTGAGACCCCTGGATTACAGGATGGGAGCACGTGAGGTGCACCTCACCTTCACTTGAGGCTCGCGCTAGCTCGGGAAACCCGGGAGCAAATTAGCAGCAAAGACACCAGCCCCAGCCGTTGCTTTTGAAAAGTGCCACATTCTTTGGCATGACGTCAAGCGTTTTGCAGGCAGGTTCCTCGTTCTCTCGCTCAGCCAATCCTGATCGGCTGTAGGCGGGGCTCCCGTCGTGACTGGCAGGTTTTCGACCTGCTGCTTGGAAATATTTTGTGAGCGCTTTTGGCTTGCGGTTTCCGGCGATCTGCAGTTGGAGGGAGGGACGGATTCAGCGGGCAGAGGGGGCCCCGCGGGACAGTCCATGCTGCCGCGACAGCAGAGGGGGCCCCGCGGGACAGTCCATGCTGCCGCGGCAGCAGCCAGCGTTTGTTTTTTTAAAATTTAATTTTAAGAACCCTAACAATTTTTTCAGTTTTTGTGGGCCCTTGTCAGCTGTGGGCCCTACGCCACGGCGTAATTGGCGTATAGGTAAATCCGGCCCTGGGCTACATCACCATGCTTCTCATACATACAATAAGAAGGGCTAACTTTCTTAAATGCTAAAGCCCTAGCTCTGTCATTCCACTCACGCATCTGAGACCAAGCCTGTCTACTTAACAGATTACCCATCACTGGTAATACTCACAAATCTTCTGATACCTTCTGCCCTTGCCCTGAATGCAGAGACCCATATCCGAGTCACGGCAAAACTGAAAGTGTACTCTGCACCTGCATCTCTCCTCACCGGTAACAGCACCTGGGCTCTCGGGTAACGGATTTCCACACCCAGAGCAATGAGAAGGAAGCAAGTATGGTTAATAATACAAATCACACACAATTGTATTATAAAAAATAACACCAAAGCTTTGGGAGAGAGAACAAAGCTTGCACTTTGCCTCTCTGACATCACAGACTTTGGCTATTATATTTATTGGTCAAAATTCCATTACACAGCATAATTTCCACATTATTTTTCTACGTCAAGCATCGCGTATATTCATAATGTGCATCTCTATGTCTCTATGTCATAGGTCACAGTGTACACAGCCCTGTACAGACAAGCTTCCTTTCAGTTAGAACTTAGACAGATAAGTGCTGACTGAAAATTGCCACTATCCAGATAATTTTGCACTGATATGGATGGCACCAACACCACCTTTGCTTTGCCCATGGACCGAATAGTGTCAGACTAGTCTGTGGAGATATTCAGTGGCACTTTCAGAACAGCACTATTGAATATCATAGTCAGTACCCTTAACCAGACAGCCTACTGTTGGCTGACTGGCTAAGAGTTCTGAATCACAGCCCTTATGTTTTAAAATCAGCTGAAGTTGATTACCTAAGCTTAAGTTAAAAGAACATCCTTGATTTTCTTAAATAAACTACCAGTGGTTCTCACCTCAGCTTCTGAGGAAACCTGGTATTGTTGAAACTTTACATAATACAGAGAAAATGGTGTTTTAAATGTGGTGGGCTCCTAACAGGGGGACTGTTTAACATCTATACATGACATAAAAGAGGCAAATCCTTCAATGTCCCTTTGTGACAGGTTGCCCATCTACATACATATATTATATAAATATCAAAAGAGATAGATATAGACATAGATATAGATAGAGAGAAAGTAATGGAATCCCCCAGCGCTGTGTGTATCATGGATATGTGTTGATGCTGTTACTTGGTTCACAACAAAATGTTATCTGAGGATGATGAAGGGTGGAGATGTTGCCCATGCATTGTTGCTGAAGGAGTTGTGGGCATGAACACAAGCTTGACTGGCTTTCCATATGTCTCTTGTGGGCCTCCATTTTTATAAATGGGAGGCAAATGCCATGTGGTGCGGGAATGGCACAGCTACATAATAAATATATGACTACATGCTACTCCTCTGAAGTATTCCTGTTGTTCTTGCCTGGGGTATCAGTCTTCTATAGTATATGTGACTTCATCACATGTCTATTCTGGTCTTGATATAGTGACAGACAGCCCAAGTGCTGAAGAGAGGGGTCTCTGCCTCTGTTGGCACTGTATAATGGCACGTTGAGGGCCCGATTTATTAAGCTTTCTTTTCACATAGAAAATGTGTAAACAGTAACTCAAGTCCTTAAAAAAACAGAGTTGTGATACACATTATGGGGAGTGGGAGAAAGGCACTGTAACTGAAGTCTCGAAGACCAGCTCCTAAATGTTAAGCTGGCATCTAGATTCAAAGAAGATTGCACAAGCCCTGGTCTACCAGGTCTTGAAGAGGGCTCATGGGCACATTAATTCTGCTTGCTTTGCTAGGGTCATCCAGATAGATTTCCCGATAAAGATAAAGATAAAAATATTGCAGCATGATCTGGCCTCTATCCACCTGAACTGAAAAGGATGCCCTTACACCAGGCAAACTAGGAGGTTGCTCTCAGCCTCTGAGAAATTTCTCTCTCTCCTGGTTAACATGTTGGTGCTCTCTAAGAGGTCCGAATAGTGAGTTGCTGTTTAATGTGAGGACTGGAAACACATCAGCTTGGTTCTGCAGGGTAAGCCATGTCATGTCCAAACAGACACAGGTAGGCACATATAAGTGTCAACATAAATCAGCTTACTCATTCAACTTTTTCACCGTTATACTACTATTCAGTATTAATTCTACTTGTCTTATATTAAGCCTCAGACAACACCCTTATTGCTTCGTTACACTAGGAGATTTGTAAATCATCTCCTAAACGTGTATAGGGTTTAGTACATCAATGGCTTAAATGTGAAGATTCTCCAACCAGTTCAATTAATTTCAAACAGCTGTTGCTGATTTAAATTTTCTTAAAAGACTACTTAGCTTTTAAGAAAATTTAAATCAGCAACAGCTGTTTGAAATTAATTGAACTGGTTGGAGAATCTTCACATTTAAGCCATTGATGTACTAAACCCTATACACGTTTAGGAGACAATTTACAAATCTCCTAGTGTAACGAAGCAATAAGGGTGTTGTCTGAGGCTTAATATAAGACAAGTAGAATTAATACTGAATAGTAGTATAACGGTGAAAAAGTTGAATGAGTAAGCTGATTTATGTTTATAGTAATAATCATTCACTAAGCACGGCCAACAAGTTATTTTAACATATAAGTGTCAGGCAAGCATGTACTTTCATGTGGATCTTACTTGCGTAGCAAATGGAAATGCCATTTTCACGTGTATGTGGCCATGCTACTGGCAGGCTTATAAGATTTGCAGATAGTACCAGACCTGAGCAAACACATGGATATCCATCTTCCCATCATTTGCATGTCAAAAAAGCTTGCCACTGACATGTCTATCTGCATGTGAAAGTAGTGGCACTTCATACCAGTTAGACAAGCATTTTCTGCTAGATGTGGTGTATTTAGATTTCAATAAAGCCTTTGACACCCTTCCACACAGGTGACTTATAAGCAAACTGAGCACCCTAGGGATGGTCCCTAAAGTTATTGCTTGGGTTAGAAATTGGTTGAGTGGGAGGTGACAAAGGATATAGGTAAATGGAGCTCACTCTGAGGAGAAGGAGGTTACCAGTGCCCCAGGGATTTGTCCTTGATCCGATTATTTTTAACATCTTTGTTAGAGATATTGCAGAAGAGCTGTCGGTTAAGATTTGCTTCTTTACGGATGACACCAAAATCTGCAATAGAGAAGACACCCAGGAAGGTGTAGATAACAAAAGGAGGGATCTAGCTTAGCTTGAATAATGGTCTAGAATTTAGCAGCTGAGATTTAATGTTTAAAAATCTAAGGTCATGCATTTGGGCTGCAGCAATCCAAGGGAGCAATATAGTATTTATTTATTTTATTTATTTATTTAACAAGTTTTATATACCACTTTCTTACATTCAAAGCGGTTTACATATAACATAGTAACATTTAGGGGGATGTTTACTAAACCGTCCTAATGTTACCGGCGCTAGCTGCAGCACTAACGTGAAGAATCCCATATAAGGAAGTGGGTGTTCCGGTGTTAAGTCAAGAAAAGCTGGATATCGCGCGATAGAGGGCGCCTTGGCCATTATCGTGCGATAGTGTGCGGTGTGGCACATTAGCATGCCATAAGCCTAATTACGTAGAAGCGCTGTGATAATAGCTACAGAGGTGTAGTACACTGGTTAATGCAATGCTTGCCGAGACAGCAGTCATAATTTCAATCCCTCTGGGTTCAAAGAATATGGCAGTCCAAGACCATTCCTTTTAATGCGTGCAACAGACACATCTGAACAATCTGTGCTGCCAATCGAAAAACCCTCACTTCAGTGCAGTAACCTAGTGCACATTTTAGGGCGCCCTATGAGGCACCGTAGTTTGCCACCCTCCAAGGCACCATATAAGGCACCCCATTAGCTTGTGCAACCTAACGTGCAGCTAAAGATGACCAAAGGAGGTTAAGGTGACCCATAAAAAGGTGGCCAATGGCAGTAAGGTGGCCCAAGTTGAAAAGCACGAAATGTATGGGACAAACACAGATGTAACCCTACCACTGCACAGAGCACCAAGGAAAGCCAATCAACAAATTATGGAAGGAAGCACATGGCAGAGCTGATGAACCTGACAAATCTGCGTGCAGCTCATGTGACAGCTGGTAAAGTGCACAAACATATCGGAGGCAGCTGTACCGATGCATAGGTGATGTAAAGTGCAAAAAATGACAGTGTGTGGCAGAGGATGGGAATACGTGTCCACCAGAGCAGGTAGAGGTGGCAGGAGGACAGAGTAGTAGCAGTGCCATGCAGAGCAGATACACAAGAGGCATTCATGAAGAGTCGCAATGCAGAAAAGGGTCCCAGCGCAGGACATGGCGTAGTAGTCCGCACATTAGGGCAGGACGCCACACAGCTGGCAGACACAGATAAATGGACAGAAGGATGGTTGGCAACTTTGATGAGGCTATAATGTGCCGGCACACACATCTGCACAGATATGACTGTTACAGGAAGGAAAAATAGTTGTGTAGGACAGGCATAAAAAAAAGAGAACACACAGGAATCAAACCCATGACCACTGGCTGGGAAGTCAGTGCACTAACCACTGTGCTATGCTTCTATGGCAGCAAACATAGCAATGGCTGGCTACACAACAACTGCAGGTCACTGCACAAACATTCTGCTGTGCTTACTGGGACAGGGTAAAAGCACAGCCAAGGCACTGTACAGGGCACAATAGGTCAGCCAACTGAGGTGAGGGTGGTTTGTATTTGAAACCAGGGCCGGCCCATCCATTGAGCGAGAATGTTGTTCGCACAGGGCCCCGTGCTTCAGGGGGCCCCGCGCGAACCACATTCTCGCTCAATGGACTGCTGCAGAGGGAGCCGGGGAAGCCCGCGCGAGGCCCCGGCTCCCTCTGCACAGCCCGCCAGCGTGAAGAGCCTTTACCTTCACACTGGCGGCTGTTTCAATGAAGCCACGAATGCCGGGAGAGGTTAAAGGGCATTGCCTTTAACCTTTCCCGGCATTCGCTGCTTCATTGAAACAGCCGCCAGCGGGAAGGTAAAGGTTCTTCACGCTGGCGGGCTGTGCAGAGGGAGCCGGGGCCTCGCGTGGGCTTCCCAAGCTCCCTCTGCAGCCCCTTAGACGGCGCAGGGCTCTTCGGGGAGGGGCGGCTAGGACTGGATGGGCTGTGATGGGGGGAGAAACGGACTGGAAATGGGCTGTGATGGGGGGGAGACTAAAAATGGGCTGGGATGGGGGAAACAGACTGGAAATGGGCTGTGATGAGGGGGGGAACGGACTGGAATTGGGCTGTGATGTGGGGGGGGGGAGAACAGACTGGAAATGGGCTGTGATGGGGGGGGGAACGGACAAATTGGGCTGGGATGTGGGGAAACAGACTGGAAATGGGCTGTGGTAGTGGGGGAGAACAGACTGGAAATGGGCTATGATAGGGGGAATGGACTACAATTGGGCTGTGATGGGGGGAGGACTGCAAATGGGCTGTGATGGTGGGGGGGATAGGACTGGAAATGGGCTGTGATGGGGGGGGGAACGGACAAATTGGGCTGGGATGTGGGGAAACAGACTGGAAATGGGCTGTGGTAGTGGGGGAGAACAGACTGGAAATGGGCTATGATAGGGGGAATGGACTACAATTGGGCTGTGATGGGGGGAGGACTGCAAATGGGCTGTGATGGTGGGGGGGATAGGGCTGCAAATGGGCTGTGATGGGGGGGAACTTGGACTGGAAATGGGCTGATGAAGAGCTGGATTAGGACTGAAAATGGTCTGTGATGGTGGGGGGATAGGACTGGAAATGGGCTGTGATGGTGGCGACGGACGGACTGAAAATGGGCTGGGATGGGGGAAACAGACTGGAAATGGGCTGTGATGTGGGGGGGGAACAGACTGGAAATGGGCTGTGATGGGGGGAACGGACAAATTGGGCTGGGATGGGGGGAAACAGACTGGAAATGGGCTGTGGTGGGGGGGAGAACAGACTGGAAATGGGCTGTGATGGGGGGAACGGACTACAATTGGGCTGTGATGGTGGGGGGGATAGGACTGCAAATGGGCTGTGATGGTGGGGGGAATGGACGAAATGGGCTGTGATGGGGGGAACTTGGACTGGAAATGGGCTGATGAAGAGCTGGATTAGGACTGGAAATGGGCTTATGGGGGCTGGAATAGGTCGAAGTGGGCTGACGAGGGGGCTAGGATTGGAAATTAGCTGATGGGGGAGCGTGGAGGAAATGGGCTGATGGACTGGAATGGAACTGGAAAAGAGCATATGGGGGCTAGGACTGGAAATGGGCTGATGGGAGAAAGTAGACTGCAAATGGGTGATGGGCTGGAATAGGACACTGGAAATGGGCTGATGGGGGCTGGAATAGGACTGGAAGTGGGCTGATGGGAGTTGGAAAAGGACTGGAAATGGGCTGATGGGGAGCTTGGAGTGGAAATGGGCTGATGGGGAGGCTGGAATGGAACTGGAAAACAGCATATGGGAGGCTAGGACTGGAAATGGGCTGATGTGGAAGCTTGGGAGACTGGGACTAGAAGGGGGCAGATGCTGGGTGGGTCTAGAACTATAAAGGAGCTGATTTTGGGGGAGGACTAGAAAGGGATGGGAAATGAGAATGGAGAGGGGAAAAGATATTTTGTGTGGGAGGGAAGAAAAGTCTACGAAGGGCCGGGTATTGGAAGAGTAAGTGTAGATTGAGAATGGAAGGGTGAAATTTGAGTGGATGATAAAGCAATAAGGAAAGAAATGGAGGAAAGAGCAAAAGGGGAAAGATCAGTATGTTAAAGCAGATATAGAGAAAAAATTTGGAAAAAAATCTAAAAGAGAAGAAAGGAAAATGGATAGCTCGCAGAAGACACAAAGAAACCAGAAGAAAGTGACTGGAGCAATTGCAACTGAAAAGAAAATGCACAAGCAACAAAAGTTAGAAAAATACTTTTTTATTTTGAATTTATTAACTGGAATATATCAGCTCTGGGAAATGTGCATTGTTAACATCTTTTGTGTTTTGTTTAGTACAAGAGGAAATTAATTTATAGTTTTATTTCTCCAGTGTTGTTGTACATCCCAAGTTTGGCTTTTGGGGTTCCCAGTTTAATTATTGTCTTCCTACACTGTATTTCTAAATTGTGATCCCTTGTTCTTTGGTGACGGTCTATGTTCTGCATTTTAACCAAGCTGAGGTATTCTGTTCATGTGGTTTCTATTTGACCGTGTCACTTGTTCTCTTTCCCCAGTAGGAGATGCATTGGTATTCTCTGAGATGTATTGGTTTAATATTTGCAGTGTTGCCTTTTGATAGGTAGGGTTTGGTGCTTTGTGAGTCCTGGCAGAGCTGTTATGGTGGATTTGCTATGAGTTCTAAAAGGTCAGTGTTTATAGTACTTCCTAATGGGCCTGGCGGTTGGCACTGGAATATAGTAACGTAGAAATCCATTAGTCTTTCTTTATCCAGACACTCATTAAGAAGCATGTTTACTAAAAATGCATGTTAACATTATGCAAATATTTATGCAAATGAGGCTCCATATGCAAATGAGGCCCCGCAATTAATCTCCGCACATGGCCCCGCACCCCCCTTGGGCCGCCCCTGGTTGAAACACTGATCTTCGAAATATGCCTGCCTGTTACAACCACAAAAGGGAGTTGTCCTGGACATTCTTACTAAAGGAGGCCCACTGTGGGATTGAACCCATGACCACTAGCACAAAAGTGAACGCACAAACCGGTACACCGACACCACCAACATGAGTCAAGCAGCAAAGGCTGCATACAACAACACTGCATGGCACCACACAAAAAGCCTGCTGTGTGCCAGGATAAGGCAACCCCAACAGTAACCATGATGTAATGCACATGCAGAAGAGCTGTGTACAGCTCATATCACAGTCTGTAATTGGGACGAGAGCCACATATACACACATGCACACACACAATGAAATGTTATGCAGTGGAGACAGCATGCAAAAGAGCAAAGAAAAGGAAACCGAAGGATGGGCAAAATGGGGAATATAACTGAAAAGGAGCGTGTGAGAAATGAACCTGCAAACAGAAGCTGGGACAGATCAGCTCAACAGCAGCAATAACAATTACCCAATACTGGCCACATGGACAGTACAAAGGAACAGGAATATGTAATAGCTAATATGCAGCAGATAGGCTGCATAGAGGGCACACTGTGGTTTACAGTGAAGAGATGGAAGGGTGTAAAGGAGAGCTGATGAAGCTGCAGCCAGCTCATGGTCAGGTTAGCACAACACAAAGAAAAAAGAAAATCACGTGGGAATCAAACCTACAACCTATGGTGCTCCAATGTCTGTCTGTAACCACTATAGGGACAATGCAAATATGTTCCCTAAAAGGGAATGTGTGTATGGGAACCCGTAACACCCTGACGTGGCAGACAGCTGCCACTGTACAAGGATGTGAGCACAGGTGGGCCATGTACATCACCAGGAAATCAATAAATATGTGTGTCAGTGTGTTGAAGCAGCAGCAGAGATAAATGTGCGTTAAACACATATATTTTATTTTTGCAATTTACTAGACATATTATATATACCGCCTGTCATGGTATGAAGCTCGTTGTTTTACAGTGAACAAACTGAAACCACATTGAGTAGGCCAGCAACCCACATGTCGCGTTAAAGTCACTGGCCCGTCTACAGATGATGAGCAGTACAGATAATATGCAGTAGGTGCATGGTGTGTATTATGCAGTAGCCCCCCCACCCCCCACATGCTGCTGCATGCCCCAAATGCCTATTTCACATATGTGTGCATGTAGACAGTAGGTGGTGCATGATAACAGCCCAACACACACCAGTCATGAATATTTCTGCCTGTCAATACAGGTGGCACAAACCTGAAAAAGCATACGTAGCAAAATGTCTGCAACTGCACACACACATACATATATATATATGTCACAGCTGTCACATAATGCATCATAGAGCAAATAAAGCGCCACAAACTTCCACAAAAACACTGTGCAAATGCAAAATGAGGATATGGTAACAGGTACAAGAGGAACATGATCTCAGAGAATAAACAAACCGCAAACTCACACACATCCAGAGATAGCACTATGCAGAAGGTCTGCTGCAATGGGTGGTGTGGATACAGTATGGGTACACATATGGCACGGCACATAAAATGCACCAATGAAGGACGAAAATGGACACCCACCCTGCCACACTGCCAAGTTACTGGTGCAATGTGAGTCCCGGAATGTCAGGAGACAAATAGGACTGTGCAGACATGCAATGCTATGTCTGTAAATCAATGTAGAGCGGCACGTCTGTACACTAACCAAACACACTAACCTGTACATAGAGGTTGAAAGAAAGGTCAAACATGGGCCAGTAACCCACACAGAAGTCACACTGCCACATGCTCTGGTGTACCAACATATTCAGTCACATGCACATGCACCGTGTAGGTTGAACAATGACACAGTGATGCCCCACATGCACTGTAACACACTTGGTGAGGGCAAACATCAACTGAAGATGTTGGCGTGCATCAAAGTGGTGTGGTGGTAAATACCATGTCATGTCCAAGTGCAGGGTAGCCCCACAAATACAAGAGGACCTATACAATGTCACCCCTGTGCCACATGCATGGCTGTATGCTCTTGGTGAACTAAACAGATGAGGATATCCTGTGGTGCAGGTCACACACATAACCAACATACACTAACACAATGTCAGATGGATGTACAACATACAGCGAGTATGTCAGTCCCTGCTGCACATGTAGGGGCCAGTACACAGTGTCCAATACACAAATAGCATCTGCAAACCAACATGTCCCGTTAAGACTGTCCGTGAATCCCTGGGCATGCATAGGCAAGTGTGACATCTCAATCTGCCACAGTATGCAAAAGGTCATGTATGTCTCCTGCGATGAACACCACACCCAGCCAGAGCACAGTAGCAACGTTGTGTAGGATAGGCCTGTTATGCTCAAAGTAGCAGTCCAACAATAATGTCCATCATAGGCATGTGGGCCACTCGCAGAGCTCAGCCATCCTATGGCACCATCTCCCAGGGATAGCTGCATGCTCTTGGTGTGTTCTCCGACACGTGGGCGATGGTGCCTGCAGATGCAGTGCAGTCGATGTGCAGTGTGTGTGCCCTGCCCTGTATAAGAAGAAGGAGAAACACTGTCATGGTATGTTGCACAGAACATCAGGGGACATCGCAAGTAGGCAGACATCAATATGTATAGAATGAAACGTCAGACATGCAAACATTACATTATCACAACACAGAACACAGTGCATGTTGGGGAAATGTGGAAATTGAACCATACACGAGGGTATGGTCATGTCCACGCACATGTTACACAGGCATCTCACAGCTCCACCCCATATCCATCAGCGTTGGTGCATAGAGACCCCACAGGAAAACTCCATGAAAAAAACAGCAAAACACAAACATATAAAGGCTGGTGTCAGTCCCAAAAGATCCAAGATGCAACCTACCGTCTGTCTGCGGCAAGTGTCTGCTAGGGACTGTCTGAGGCAGGCAAAGGCCATAGCACGTCACAGTGAATACAGAAGATGTCTAAAAAATGTGTAGAATCACCATGTCCCCATCTCCAGCTGCTGTTGGCACATGTCCAAATTAGGGTGTCATCTGTGATACAGAAATGGTGATGGATAGTGGTCTGTCAGCACACAAGAGATAGGTCAGTTCACAACATAAAACAGATGTACACAATGTATACAAGGTCAACAGCAGTAGATTACAGATAGCAGAGTCACCAACCCTCCACAGGTGTAAAAACACCACCCACCACATTTATTTATTTATTTAACTTTCTTCTATACCGCACTCTTTAATATCAGTGCGGTTTACTTAAAACATATTTTGTGCAGTGTAGGCGACCTACACTGGACGTACAGTAAACAGGGGATTATGTACAGGTTTTAAACAGGGTAAACAAAACAAAATCACTCTGAAATATGATATGGAACATCTCTAATATTTACATACTGGCACTGCTATTTACATACTGGATTTGCTATGCTCATGGTGTCGATTGGGAGAGAGTATTCCTACTTGTGGGCTGGGCTGGGTTCAGTATCTACGGGGTGGCTGCTTAGGGGGTGTCTGCCTGGTCCCATGGGTGTGGCTGACTGTGGAAGGTAGTCAGTCAGGTTAGTGTAGTACTGAAGGAACAGGTGGTGCTTCAATGCCTTCCTAAACTGGGAGAGGTCACTAATGGCCCTAATGGCAGGAGGTAGGGCATTCCAGCTAGCAGGTGCATAGAGCGTGAATGCTCTGTTCCTGGTTGCTTGCGAGCATTTTGTGAGTGCCCTTGGGAGTTTCAGGGAATTAATAGCAGCTGATCTCCTTGCTCTGTTAAGGGGGGTGGTCTGAATGAGATCTGTAAGTGAAGTGGAAGAGCATTTATTGATGGCTTTGTGGGTCAGCATCAGCACCTTGAATAAAATCCTACACTGGACTGGGAGCCAGTGCAGATTTTTCAGGATTGGGGTTATGTGTTCCCTCCTAGATGCCCCGTGCAGGATTCTTGCGGCCGCGTTCATTGTTAGTTGCAAGGGATTCAGCATGTTTTTTGGGAGACCGTGTAGTATGGCATTCGCGTAGTCCTTGTGAATACTAAAGAATCTAATATGTTTTGTACATAGTTACAGTTTTACCCTGTTGTTCCAAGTTTAAGTTTCCTGTTTTAATGTAAGCACACAATTGTCCTCCTAATGTGCAACCTTTGTTATATGTAAACCGCACTGACAACAAATAGCACGGTATATAAAAGATGTTAAATAAATAAATAAATAAATAAATAAAAGTGCGGGATTACTAGCGCTTGGTAGACTGTTCGAAAGTCACTCTGGTTCTAGCAATTGTCTCATATGGCGAAGCGTCCTTATTTTGTTGTATATTGCCTTGACCATGTTGCTTATTTGGGCCTTCATATTGAGCTGTTGATCCAGCGTAACCCCAAGGTACCGAATTGTGGGCTTGCTCAGGAGCTCCGCGTCCTGCACCTTCAGTGAAGTTGGAGGAATGAAAGTGGTATTCCTTGTGACGAAGAGGATTTCAGTTTTCTTAAAATTTATTCTTAGTTTCTGCTCATGTAGCCAATCAGTGACAGCATCGAAGCTGGCGGATAGAGGTGATAGGTCTGGTTGGTCTGTCAGGAAAGGCATGTAAAGTAGCACATCATTGGCGTATATTAGACAGTTGATGTTGAAAGAGCGGATGAGGTTACATATAGGCTGCATATACACGTTGAATAGTAGGGCCGAAGAGATGAACCCTGTGGTACGCCTTTTTCTTGAAGGAAAGGTGATGAAGTGGAGGAACCAGTGCGCACATGCTTCCATCGATCTGTTAAGTACGAAGCACACCATGCTAGTGCGTTGCCCTGGACGCCCTTCTCTTTGAGACGGGTGAGGAGTATTTCGTGGCAAACAGTGTCAAAGGCCGCTGCAATGTCTAGGAAAATCAGTGCAAACCCTTGTCTGATGTTGTCTATCCCAATAGTCAAAGTGTTGATTAATGTGGTCAGCAGCGTTTCAACCCCATGTGCTTCCCGGAAACCGTGTTGGCAGGGGTCGAGGGGTGCGCTGTCCTCAATATGTTGGTGGAGTTGCCATTGTACGACCTTCTCAATGATTTTTGCCATCAATGGGATGCTTGAAATCGGCCTGTAGGAGTCCATCTTTGTTGGGTCCAGCTTGCTATTTTTTAGTAGCGGTCTAATAGCTGTTTGCTTCAGGCTATAAGGGAACGACCCAGTTGAGAATGAAAGCCCAATGAGTTTGGAGAGGAAAGGGCTAAGCTCCGCCCGCAGGGATTTTATCCAGAATGCTGGACAAGGGTCGTTAGGTGCTGTGGTGGTATTTATGGTGGTGATAGTGTCTTGTATGCATTTTTCTGTTGGGGCAGAGAAAGCGATGATGATATGCTTGAAGCCCTTTGAGGAATCCGTTGGGGTGGGTGGCTGAGTTGGTCGGGGAGGGGTATACGAGGAGGATGCGTTGGACTGGCCTGTCTTGGCACGTAGGTAGTCCGCATACTCTTGAGGTTCAGGGAGGTTTAGATGTGTGGGAGATGGCTCCTTCGCTAAGGTTTTAATTAGGCTGAAGAGCTCATGTGGTTTGTTTAGGGATCGCTTGTAATCTCTCTGCATGGAATTGTTTCATCCGTTTTGTGACTGCTGATTGATGACTTCCCAGGTGAGCATTGTATAATTCGAGACACTCGGCTGATCTCGAGCGGCGCCAGTGTCTTTCGAGCTTTCTGAGAATAAGGAGTGACATCCGTAGTTCAGGGGAGAACCAAGGTGCATTCATTCTTCCGGTTGCCGATTTTTTAGTGAGGGATGGTTTGACTATTGCGTCCAGACTTGCATTCCATGTGGTGATCATGTCATCAAGGCATTGATCCGGGGGGTTTAGGAGCTGTTGAGCTCTGTCCATGATTTCCTCCTTGTTGAAAGGTAGGAAGCATCTTGAGGATGGTTTGGTGGATTCACTTGAGGCCTGGGATCTATTTTTGCAGGGATGCGATGGTATCTAGAACTTTATTAGGCTGTGATCAGACCATGGTACTGGGCTTATGGATAGATCCAGCTTGTTCTTTGGGTTGATGATATCTTGTGGGGCGAATATCAGGTCCAGTTTGTTACCCTTCACGTGTGTAGGGGCGTTGACTAGTTGGGTACAACCTAACTCATTAAGGGCTTCAATGAAGGCCTCGGAGTGAGTGTCTTGGAGAGTTGGGAGGTTGAAGTCTCCCATCACCCAGTTAGATGCCCGAGGATTCTGGGGGTTTCCGGCAATGTCTATAATAGTGGATAAGTCCTCTGGGGAAGGGGATTGAGCCCTATAGAACAAACTAATATTGCTGTGTTTATTCGATATGGTGATTGAGTCCAGGTAGATAGTGCTGCTGGCTGCAGTTAACTGGTATTGTAGTGACATCTTCGTTAGGATGAGTGCTCCTCCACCTCTTCTATCGGACCTGCAGCAAGGGTGAATGTTGTAGTTGTGGGGGGACAAGTTGATGAAGGATGACTGCGTCTGATGTGGACAGCCAAGTCTCAGTGATGAGTAGGATGTCCAGGTCATGGGTGGACAACAGGTCAGCTACGGCTGGCCATTTCTTTCGGATCGATCATGCGTTTATGAGGGCGCACTTCAGATGTTGGGGGTGGATGAATTGATCGCCTTGTAATGCTACATTGTGCATACAGTTTTCATGATAATGAAAACTGTATTAACAATGTAGCATTACACACCCACAATAAAAAAACACACACACACAGTATGATAAGGTGAGCATGCCACTGGTAGCATACAGCCTGTCTGTGCACAATTGGAGATCAGTGGAGATAAATCTTGGCCAAAGCAATGCTACACAGCATTTGGCTGATGCTACAATGTCACGGAAGGGTGTACGTGCGGCCCACCACCAGAACACCTAGGACGTGTGGACACACGCAGCTCTCTTGGATGTGTCCCAGAAACAGTGCTGGAGCAGATGAACTGGGCAGGAACACATGTGCATGTGTGTGACAACATTAACATATGAGGTATGGGGGTGCAGGCCAAAGAGGTGAACCACAACATGTGTGCATTAGACAGATAACCTCAGACATGAGCTGTGGCTGATTGTCCCCACAGACCATTTACCTGTATGTCCACCTACCCCAGTCTCCTGCACGTTGAGTGGGGTACAGACAGCTGCGATTGCACCACAGCACCAGAAAGGTCACAAAACATATCATACCCATGGATAAACACACAAGAAACATACATATGTCAAGTTGGAGCTGTACAACACACACAGCACCATCACGTCTTCACCCTCATGCACCCCAAATCCGTTACAGTCTGGCTTTTGTCCATTACACTGTACTGAATTGCCCCTGCCAAAGTCTCCACTGACGTGTTAATGTTAAAAGTAAAGGGTCTGTACTCCATACGCCCCCTTTCATCACCTCTCTGCTGCTTCAGACACTGTTGACCACAACCGCCACCTTGATATACTGTCCTCGTATGTCCATAATGCCTCTGTACTAACCTCCTGCCCCTCATATCTCACCCGTCACACCTTCGGTGTGTGTTTTCTTGGGCCCACCTCCCCTGCATCCCTGATCCCAGTTGCTGGAACACAGGGATATGTCCTGGGTCTGCCTCTTGTAAATCTCTATACCAGATGCCTTGTTGTGGCTATCTGTTCCCCTGCCGTTCAGTACCAACTGTATGCTGATGAGTGCCAAATATATCTCACCATCCCTCAACGCTCTCTGGCAGTCCAGACCCTGAACTCTGTTTGCGTGTCTGACAGTGCTGGCTTGATGTCTCCCCGCTGCCTGAAACTGAACATGGCCACGACCCAACATCTCATCTCTCTCCCGAAACCCTGCCCCCATATTAAGTGTCTGTGTGTAGGTTGTGACACATTGCTTCACTTTGGTATGCAATGTAGGGGTGTTCTGTGATTCCTCTCTCTCCTCCTCCACACATATGCATCATATAGCTAAGACCTGCAGTGTCATTCTAGAAAACAATAGCAAAATCACCCCCATCCTACATGAACACACAACTAAAACGTGAATGCACCCCTTAGTCACCTCCCGTCTTGCTTACTGTAACCTACATCTTGCTGGTATCCCCTTGAATCATCTGTGTCTGCCTCAATCTAACCAACACTCCACTGCATGGCTCATCATCTGCCGGCGTCATCATGGCCATAATACATAGAAACATAGAAATATGATGACAGAAAAAGACCACATGGCCTATCTAGTCTGTCCTTCCATAACAACTACAACAGTCCCCTTTTAACCTTTAGAGATCCTCTGTGTTTGTCCCATGCTTTTTTGAATTCAGTTACTGTCCTCATCTCTACCACCTCCACTGGGAGACTATTCCACGGATCCACTACTCTTTCCGTAAAGAAATATTTCCGCATATCACTCCTGAATCTATCTCCCTTCACCCTCATCCCATGTCCCTCGTAGCAGAACTTGCTTTCAATTGAAAGAGGCTCTCTCCCTGAACATTTATGCCACAGAGGTATTTAAACATCTCAATCATATCACCTCTATCCCGCCTTTCCTCTAAGGTGTACATATTAAGATCCTTCATAGAAATATAGAACTGCTCCTGTCAATTCACCTCATTGGCTCACAATCTGTTTCTGCATCCAGGTGTAGGTTACCTCGCTGAGCTAATGATGCAGTAACTGTGTGTGTACTCTGTACCTTTCCTCCCATATATCAACTCCTACTAATACTAATACTACTGAGCATGTATATATTGTTACCAGTCGTGCACAGTGCTGTACAGAAACATGTAACACACAGTCCATGCTCATCAGTGTATGCTATGTAATCAATGCGCGTATATCCCCCATCGTGACATCCACACGTCTAGGCAACTGGTCCCACCTACGTCCCGCTTTCCTACTGTTAACCACACCCCGTTTACCTTGCTGAACCCTACGGCTGGAACAAACTACCTGTGTCTGATCGTCAGCCGCCTTCGCCAACCATCTACCAAGTTAGTGCGAAAGGTAACCTACCCACCTATGCCAAGTAATCCAGTCTCACCTGATCCCCGTGCACCCGCAGTTATTCCCTACACACACCACCTGTGTTGTTTTTGAGTATCTTGAATGGTCTGATGGGCAGGGATTGCCTTCCATATGTCTGTGTAGCATTGCGTATGACTGGTACCGCTATACATATGTTCAATAGTAGTAGTGGTACATATATATATATACTAATGTAATTTTTAAAATATGCAGTACGTACATGAGAAGACCTCCGCAATCAGCTGGCGCCTGGTTGCCATGCCTTCTCGTGTGTCAACACGGCCACGTACAGGACGGCACGTAGGGTCATCTTCCAGATCCTCATTAATTTGGACTGGAATATCGTACCTGAGAGCAATGTTGTGCAGGATGCAACAGGCCAGAATTATCTTTGCCACAGTCATGGGTTTGTATTGTAAGGCCCCGCCGGCTCTATCCAGACACCTGAAGTGACTTTTCAAAATGCCAAAGGTACGCTCGATGACTGAGTGGCTGGAGGCATGGGCCTCATTGTATCTCCTCTCTGCACGTGTCCGTGGCAGACGCACAGGGGTCAGCAACCAGGGACGACACCCATATCCTGCATCACCTGCAGAAAAAATGTAGAAAGGTAAAGCAGAAGGCGATCCACACACACATGCACACAAGCATGTACATACAAACCAACAGCACAGACAGGTCTGTGAGAAACATATGACAGCACATGCTGACACACAATATCTATGCTGCAGCGTTAGGAGGTGTGAGACAGGGAACACGGGGAGGGGTAAGGTGTGGAAACTACATCATGTGTAATCACAAGAAACACATGCCCAAACACCTGTAGCCGAAAGGTAGTAGTGCCGGCTGCAAACACATCAGCCACACACATGGCAATGCACCCCGGACAAGCGTAGTGATGCATACATTTGCAAGCATGTGATAGCCATGATACTGCCCACACACAGCAGTTGAAACAGGAAAAGGTCCCTGAGTTGGCCAGAAAGGATGGCCGAGACAACAATACACTGTTGATATACATGAAACATACATGTGTCTTGTACTGTGCCCACACAAAGCACACAATGTGAAATGGCCATAAATGTCACAGGTGAATGTGCCACCAACACAACACCGTAGCAAAGAAGACCTTGAAGGAAAGTACCCCCCCCCCCTTTGAACACACACACAGATGACACACAAACACAACTAGGGACACCCTGCAAACACAGACATGTGTACCTACATGTACTCAGAGGAACACCATGTGCATGTCTGAGATGAGAAATACACACCCAGCAGTATACAGTCCTCATATTGTCCAGCCTCAAACTGTCCGAAGAGTGCTGAGTGATGCAGGATAAAGGAGTCATGGGTGGACCCTGCAAACCTAGGGACCACATTCAGAATACGCATATTTGCATCACATACAATCTGAACATTCAGGGAATGGTAGTGTTTGTGGTTGCGGAACACTGCCTCCCTGTCTCTGGGCGGGACTAGGGCAACATGTGTGCAATCAATAGCTCCCATCACATGTGGTATCCCCGCAACCACTTCAAAGGCCTGGTTCAGGGTCCCCCACTGTCGCCTAGTGTTGGGAATTGCAACGTAATTCCCCACCCGGCTGACCATAGCCCGCAGTACCTGGTGAAGACAGCGTGAGAAGGTGGGCCGGTTTATGCCACCAACTGCGCCCACAGATGACTGGAAACAGCAGGAGGCAAAGAAATGTAGGGCAGCCAGGAGCTTGACCAAACCCAGTATGGCATGTGACCGACCAGTCAGGGACTCGAGGTCAGATCCTCAAAGAGCTCCCTAATAGCCCCTGTGTCCAGACGGTATAGGGAGATGACCTGGTCCTCACGCATGTCCTGGAGTTGGGTCCTGGGCCTGTAGAGGTGAGGCTGGTGAGGGCACAGCTCGGCATGCCTCCTGCGCTGTGCTGGCACAGCCCTAGCTTGCATGGCCCCCAGAACTGCAGGTCGGAGTTGCAGCAGGTCTGCACCCATGCCCTGTGCCTCAGCACCATGGACACAATCTCCTCCGAGGCAACCGCGGGTCCTGAGCACCCCCCCCCCCAACGCACATGCAGCCACCACAAAGGCAGCCATCATTGAAAACAGATATACCAGAGACAGAGGGTTTGCTCTTACCTACCCCTCAACTCACTTCTACCACCTTCCACCTGCCCCTCACCTCACCTCCTCTACCCCTTCGCCTGCTCCCCACCTCACCTCCTCCACCCCCCACCTGCTCCCCACCTCACCTGCTCCTCACCACCCCTACATCACCTCTTGCCTGCTCCTCACCTCACCTGCTGCACCCCTCACCTGCTGTAAACCTGACAAATACCTCACCTCGCCTGCTCTGCACCTTACCTACACAAAACCCTCGGCATGTACCACGGATGCCTATGAGCTTATTACCTATTTTCCGGTGCGTGGCTGTGCACGCATTGTGCATGTGCAGCGGCGCGAGTGTGGTGTCTGCACACATTGTGCATGCGCGTACCATCTATGAACGTGACCAGTGTGCATGCATGGGGCTCCGTGCATGCATACGTGCCGTGCAGGTGTGGCACATGCACACGCGATGTGTGTGTGCACCATGTGGTGCGTGTGCGCCTACACACGAGCGTCATGCATGGAGCCCTGCACAGCACATGCACACAGGACTCACTCATACAGCGCATGCACAATGCATGTAAAGCCACGCCTCCGTGAAAAAATGCATAAATAGGCCTGTACACGACGAGGGTTTTGTGTAGGCGAGGTGAAGAGCAGGCGAGGTGAGGATTTGGTCAGGTTTATAGCAGGTGAGGAGTGCAGCAGGTGAGGAGAGGTATGGTGAAGAGCAGGCCACAGGGAGAGGAGGGGAGGCGAGGAGCAGGTGTGAGGTGGAGCAGGGGAGGGGAGGGGCAGGGAGGGGATAGTAGGCAAGGAGTAGAGGAGGCAAGGATGTGTGACAGGGAGGGAGA
Source organism: Ichthyophis bannanicus (assembly GCA_033557465.1). Taxonomy (NCBI): domain Eukaryota; kingdom Metazoa; phylum Chordata; class Amphibia; order Gymnophiona; family Ichthyophiidae; genus Ichthyophis; species Ichthyophis bannanicus. Next base: position 1,055,062,532 of record CM066033.1, on the reverse strand, counting down.
GGACACAGAGAGCAGGGAGATGGGGCGTCAGGACATGACAGGAGGGGATGAGGGGGAAAGACCTGGGCAGTGCTCCCCAGAGGCGGCAGGTATGGGTGGGCCTGAGGTGGGGGTTGCATTGTGTCTGTGCCAGCCCACCCAGGAGCAGCCTGAGAGGCCACCCAGTGCCAATCTAGGTGGATCCCAGTCCCAGCTGAGGAAAGGAAGAGGGCATTTAGATTCAGCCAGCAGGAGAACCACATCCTGCTGGCCAATGTATTGGAGAGATATGAGGTGCTGTATGGGCGGCTGAGCTGCAGAACCACTGTAGCCACACGCACACAGGTGTGGAAGGAGGTACAGGAGGCCATAGCCCAGGCTGGGGGACCACCCAGGGACCTGGACAGCCTAAGGAAAAGGTTCAATGATATCAAGCGTGGTGTATGTGCCCACATGGTGGCGGAGTGGCGACATGCTATGGGCACTGGTGGGGGTGCTCCCTTTGTCCACAGCCTGACACCCCTGGAGCATCAGCTCACAGAACAGCTTGGCCCCATCTACCTGCATGGACTGCCTGCAGCGCTGGATACGGCCCATCCACAGGCAGGTAGGTCTAAGATATACAGCACACGTACAGCTATCGGCCCAGCACATGCTGGCCATGGGCGGGGTGTTGTGGGCCTATGTCCTGAGAATGCATGTGGCCTACCACAGGCAACTGGGGGCTACACAACCAGCAACACCTGACAAGGTCCTTACAGGGAGTTTGTGACAGGTACCTGGGGCTGTGTGCACGACAGTCACAGTGCTGGATGTAGTAGAGCACCGAACAGGTGTACGGAACGAGGGGGGGTGGCAGTCCATTAGCCAGGCTGATTGCCACCCCGCCTCCACTGTGCAAGAAAAGAAAAGGAGACCGTACATACAAGGAGGGCCTACCACCCTCATCCCTATTAGCGCAGCACATGCAGCTGCTATTCCTACCTGACATATAGGTCACACAGAATCATCATACAATATGACATGAGGAAACATACAGGAGGGCCATACAACTAATCCAACACACAGTGATCTGGAGTGGTCCCGCACAGTGGTCCCACACCTATAACAGCTATGACGTGTGTTTGCTATTACCTGTCCAGAGACATATCCCAGAACAGTGACAGAGAACGGCCTATCACACTGAGACTATGAGGTAGAAGAAAACAAAAGCCAACGGCCACATCACACAGATATCAGACACATAGTACTCTGTCATTTGACAACATGCAGCAGGACTCCCCAACCCACCCTCTCCAGACATTGGGGTGCACATTTCCAAAGCTTTACCGACTGCACCTAGCCCAACCACCACACCACCTGGGGCAGCTTGTATACAGGCACCACAGTGCCACAGACACATTCCCATGCCCCCACGCACACCAATGCCCCCCACCCCCCACAACATTCCACCACAAACCGCACAGTACTGGATAGCTGTCCACCCCCACCCGGACACACCCCAACCGCATGTCCCTCCCCACCCCATCCCAGCCATGTAAAGACTCTACCCATTCCTCTGCTATCCCTTTACCTAGGCCCCTGCTCTGGTACCCGCCTCCCCCTGCCTTCTGCCTAGAGCCCTCCTACAACACCTCACAAACCACCCTATAGACACACCTATTCTGGTCTGTATGCCACCTCACCTGTCCCTTTGCTCCTCCTTCTCCCCCCTCCTTAATCCCGATTGCTCTCCACCCCTTATGACACCATGCCTGTATGCTCAGCCTCTACCTTGTGTTCTGTTGCCTTTCTCCTGTCCAGTATATTTTGTGGCGGCTGTCTCCCGTCAGCAGTCAGAAACATATTCCCAGTGTAAACCACTCTGGTACCACCAGTATGAATGTTAGATGAGATGTCAATGAAATGAGAACACCAACGCAAAAAATGGAGCTGTACATATGTGGTCTGGTCAAACCCATAACTACTGTGCACCCTCTACCACCCCACAGGTGACATCCAGGCCATGGAGGTGGAGGAGGAGGAGGATGTTGGCGAGCCAGAGGCTGCAGTCCCAACAGTGGTTCCACAGGTAGCGGTTGCTTCCACCACCATTGCTGCATCCACAGGGGATGATGTGCTGCATGGGGTGGAGTTTGGGGCAGTGGACAGCACCACACCAGTGGGGAGCACACACAGCAGCACGGTCGCTGTGGAGGACACAGAGAGCCAGGACAGCAGGCATCGCCAAGGAACACCAGGCCCATCAGGCACACCACCCACCGGCATGGGTGTCATATTGGCAGAGCTGCGGGCACATACCGCCTCATCTCAGTGGGATGCTGAAGGTAGGTACCTGGCAGGGTGGCTGCATGTGGCGGTGTGGCACACCACCCCCCAGACACAACTGTGGGGGCACACTACCACACACTGACAGCGGGCCACAACACATATATGTGCCCCCATTTATTTATTTATTTATTTATTAACATTTTTTATATACCGCACTATTCGTTATCAGCGCAGTTTACATGGAACAAAGGACCTCAGACAACATACAAATATCTGGGTTTTACAGTTAACAGGAAAATCAACTTGGATAACAGGATAACAGGATTAACTATGTATAAGACAACTATTTACATCAAAGAATCAGGGTATGAGAAGTTTCATGTAAATCTGTTGAACTAGATTGATGTGCTGATGAGTCAGAAGGTTTACGTGTTTGGCAAGTGGTTATTTGTGTTCGAATGTGATTGTGCTTCTTCGATCTCTGGGAAGTATTTAAGGAAAAGGTGATGTTTCAGGGCCTTCCTGAAGTGGTTGAGATCAGGGATGGCCCTAATGTGTGATGGAAGGGTGTTCCAAAGTTTTGGGGCACATAGACTGAAGGCTCTGCTCGATGTTGTGGAGGTGTATTTTATGACTTCCTTTGGAACGATTAGCATATTTAGTTCCGTGGTTCTTCTTAGTCTGTTGGTTATGATTGGTTGTATCATCTCCGATAACGAAGTGGGGGCGAGACCTTTATACGCTTTAAAGGCCAGGAGAAGTGTCTTGAAAGTGACTCTCGCTTGAATAGGGAGCCAGTGTAGCTGTCTGTCACATCTGTCCCACCCCCAGTGTCTAACCAGCTGTCTGTCACATCTGTCCCACCCCCAGTGTCTAACCATGCATGCTGACCCGTGACACTGCTAGACATCTGTGCCCATCTGCCACACCCTCCCCTATGTGACTGACATGCTGCCTCCCCGATGTGACAGACCACAGATCCCATCTGGAATCTGTGGTCTGTCACATCGGGGAGGCAGCATGTCAGTCACATAGGGGAGGGTGTGGCAGATGTGCACAGATGTCTAGCAGTGTCACGGGTCAGCATGCATGGTTAGACACTGGGGGTGGGACAGGTTGTGCTAGGGGGCACTAAGCTGGTAGGACATGGTGATGGGGGTGGGACACATCCTTCTGATCCTTGACCCAGCACATGCATCGTCCTAGCCCCCCATCAAACCATGTCCTGTCGTGTCTTACAGAGACCACTAGCCCATGTCAGATCCTCTGCTTCTTCCCTTACCCAGGTCCTTGCTTCTACGTTTAGGTTTCTCCCCCCCTCCCCACTTTCAACATATCATTGCCCCCCCTCTCTCTCGGCATCGTTATGGGACATCTCTTGCCCACTATCTCAGAGTCATCACCTTTGTCCCCCATCTTTTGATCTTAGGGGACGTCAACATACATGCTGACTTCCCTTCTACTTCTCGAGATCTTTCATTCCTCACTTTCCTGTCAGATCTGTTCCTCCGTCAGTTTGTAATGTCCCATTGATACATGTGGCCCTGTGCAAGTAACATTTATGCTCCAGGATGTTCCACCACAATGTGATAACAGGATATGAAGGTACACACCCCTATGTAGCAGGCACCCAGTATGCTTCGCCCCGCACCTAATGCATGGGTCACGGTGTGAGGTTCATAACATGTCTGACAGGTCACACTGTGTCTCACCCCCAGCCACTCATGAGGCCCTGCTGTCCATTAGAGATGAGGTCCGGGGCCTGAGGATGGAGCAACGGGCCAACACCCAGGCACTGAGGCAGCTACGTGTTGCAGCGGACGCAATGACGGCGGGGATAGAAACATAGAAACATAGAAACATGATGACAGAAAAAGACCACATGGCCTATCTAGTCTGTCCTTCCATATCAACAACTACAACAGTCCCCTTTTTACCTTTAGAGACCCTCTGTGTTGGTCCCATGCTTTTTTGAATTCAGTTACTGTCCTCATCTCTACCACCTCCACTGGGAGACTATTCCATGGATCCACTACTCTTTCCGCAAAGAAATAATTCTGCATATCACTCCTGAATCTATCTCCCTTCACCCTCATCCCATGTCCCCTCGTAGCAGAACTTGCTTTCAATTGAAAGAGGCTCTCTCCCTGAACATTTATGCCATGGAGGTATTTAAACATCTCAATAATATCACCTCTATCCCGCCTTTCCTCTAAGGTGTACATATTAAGATCCTTAAGTCTGTCCTCATATGCTTTATAATGAAGCCCACTAATCATTTTAGTAGCCACCCTCTGTACTGACTCCATCCTGTTCACATCCTTTTGAAGGTGCGGTCTCCAGAATTGCACACTATACTCCAAATGAGGTCGCACCAAAGACTTATACAGAGGCATTATCACCTCCTTTTTTCTGCTAGCCATTCCTCTCCGTATGCACCCAAGCATCCTTCTAGCTTTTGCCATCGCCTTTTCTACCTGTTTAGCTACTTTAAGATCATCAGACACAACCACGCCTAGGTCCCGCTCTTCTTTAGTGGACAAAAGTGCTTCACCTTCTATACTGTATTGCTCCCTTGGATTGCTGCAGCCCAAATGCATGACCTTACATTTTTTAACATTAAATCCCAGCTGCCAAATTCTAGACCATTCTTCAAGCTTAGCTAGATCCCTCCTCATGTTATCTACACCTTCCTGGGTGTCTACTCTATTGCAGATTTTGGTATCATCTGCAAAGAGACAAACCTTACCCGACAGCACTTCCACTCTATCACTAACAAAGATGTTAAAAAGAATCGGACCAAGGACAGATCCCTGGGGCATACCACTGGTAACATCCTTCTCCTCAGAGTGAGCTCCATTTACTTGTATTCTTTGTCGCCTCCCACCCAACCAATTTCTAATCCAAGCAGTAACTTTAGGGTCCATCCCTAGGGTGCTCAGTTTGTTTATAAGTCGCCTGTGAGGAACAGTGTCAAAGGCTTTACTGAAATCTAAATACACCACATCTAGAGCTCTCCCTCGGTCCAACTCCCTGGTCACCCAGTCAAAGAAATCAATCAGATTTCTCTGACAAGACCTGCCTCTGGTGAATCCATGCTGCCTCGGATCCTGTAATCCACTGGACTCCAGAAACCTCACTATTTTCTCTTTCAGCAGCGTTTCCAATAATTTACTCACCACCGAAGTTAAACTAACCGGCCTGTAGTTTTCAACCACATCCTTACTTCCGCTTTTGTGTAGCCACATGAGCCTCTCTCCAGTCCTTTGGCACCACTCCCGACTCCAACGAGGCACTGAAAAGGTCAGTCAGTGGAGTTGCTAGAACGTCCTCAAGTTCCCTCAGTATTCTAGGGTGTATCCCATCCAGTCCCATCGCTTTGTCTACTTTAAGTTGAGCTAGTTTCTCACAAACACAGTCTTCTGAATATTGTTCAAGATGTCCCCGCTTCTGTTCCTATTTGTGGGTGTTTTCTGAGGTCCTGCTCCTGGTTCTTCATCTGTGAACACAGAACAAAATATTTGTTAAGCAATTCCGCTTTATCCTTATCAGCTTCTACATATTCCCCCCCTGCACCCTTGAGTCTGACAATACCACTTTTGCCGTTCCTCTTCTCACTAATATATCTGAAAAATGTCTTATCCCCCCATTTTATTGCATTGGCTATTTCCTCCTCCTTTTGAATCTATGCCTTCTTGACTACTTTGCTAGCTTCTCTAAGTTTTTCCAAATACAGATGCTTCTCTTCCTCTCTCTCTGATCTCTTGTATTTCATGAAGGCCTCCCTCTTTTTCTTCACTTTTTCAGCTACTTCCTTTGAAAACCATAGCGGTCTCCTTTTCCTTTTGCCTTTATTTACCATTTTAACAAAAAGGTTGGTTGCCCTTAAAATACCCCCTTTCAGTTTTGCCCACTGTTTTTCTACATCCCCCAGCTGTTCCCATCCCACTAACCACTCCCTGAGGTATTGGCCCATCTTCGCAAAGTTAGTCTTCCTAAAATCTAATATCCTCACCTTGGAATGGATTCTAACAGCCCTAGTCCTAATACTGAACCACACCATCTGGTGACCACTGGATGCAAAATGATCTCTCACTACAACATCAGAAACACTTTCACCATTGGTAAGCACCAAGTCCAGTATGGCCCCTTCACGTGTGGGGTCTGTTACCAATTGCCTGAATAGATCTCCCTGTAGAGAATCCAAGATCTCCTTACTTCTAGATGATACTGCAGCAGGAATGTGCCAATCAACATCTGGCATATTGAAATCTCCTATCAGTAGCACTTCCCCTTTCCTAGCAATGCTGCATATGTCTTCAATTAACCGTCTGTCCACCTCTTCCTCTTGTGAGGGAGGTCTGTATATCACACCAATGCAAATAGATTTCTCTTTTCCTCTTTCTAGTTTAACCCACAATGCCTCCTCTCTCCCTTTTAAGCTCTGTAATTCCAAAGCTTTAATAGTAGTTTTTACATATAGTGCCACTCCTCCTCCCCTTCTTCCTACCCTGTCCTTTCTGAATAAAGTATAGCCAGGTATAGTTACATCCCAGTCATGGTATTCTGTGAACCATGTTTCTGTAACTGCCACTAAATCCAAGTCAGCCACTCCCACCAAAGCTTCAACATCAGGGATCTTATTTCCCATGCTACGGGCATTTATACACACTGCTTTCCATATGTTACCCCTGTTACCCATTTCCATAAAGGTATTTAATGTATCACCTACCTGGGGGCTTTCACTTACCTGGGGGCTTTCTTCACCTATCCCCAACGAATCTAGTTTAAAGCCCTCTTCAGTAGATTAGCCAGTCTACTACCGAAGATGCGTTGACCTTTCTTGGACAGATGGATGCCATCTCTGCTCTGCAACCCTTGGAACAGCATCCCATGGTCTAGGAAACCAAAACGCTCTCGATGACACCATCCACGCAGCCATGCATTCATCTCCAGGATGCGAGCCTCTCTGCCTTGGCCTTTACCCTCAACAGGGAGGATTGAAGAGAACACCACCTGTGCACCTAACTGCTTCATCCTCTGTCCCAGAGCCATGAAGTCACTTTTGATATGTTCCGAGGTATACCTGGCAGTATCATTTGTTCCAACATGGATTTGCAACATTGGGTAATAGTCAGTGGGCTTGATGAGTCTCGGCAAACTCTCCATAACATCTTGGATTTTGGCACCAGGCAGACAGCATACCTCTCTGGACATCAAGTCTGGTCGGCAGATGGACGCCTCAGTACCCCTCAGAAGAGAGTCTCCAACCACCACTACCCTTTGTTTCCTTCTGGTCACTGATTCTGCAACTTTGAGGTACTTGAACTCTGGTTCTTCCCTTTCCAGGGATGCTTTCACCTCCTCCACTTCCAGGGCTGCATAATGGCTCTTCAATTCAAGGGCTGGAGAAGTTGGATTGGTGATTTTTCAGGCCCTGGTGACTTGTGTCCAACCATCGACATTCTGTTGGCACCCATCTTCTCCTCTGCTGGAGAGCTTGGTTGCTGCAAGAAGCATCTCATCAATGTACTTCTCACTGTCTTGAATGCTCCTCAGCCCCGCTACCTCCTCTCTGAGTTCCTCCACTTGTTTCCTCAGACATTCAGCATGCAGGCACCCTGCACATGGAACTGGTCCTTCAACTGGCATTAGGACCTCTGTCTGGACCGAGGCAGAAGCTGTAACGGAGGAAACAGCTTTAACAATACGATTTTTCCCAGCCATTGTTCTGTTCATGGAGCTTAGGTATCTGTTAAAGCAAAAGAGAGAGATCTACCAAGTACCAGCCGGTTTCCCAGCTGTCCTTTCAGAGAAAAAGCAGTTACATCTCTTTAATTATATTCAAAATGTGCTGGTACAATTCTCTGTGATTTGTTAAAGGGGGAGGTGCCCTATAAAGCAAGACTGCTCACTAGGGGTGGGTGGGAGTCGGGGTGGGTAGGGAGGGAACTAACACCTAATTAGGTGTTAGCAGTTTCTAAACCTGAGGAGGTTACTAGAGTTCAGCAACCTACTGTGCTCAAGGAAAGTTCCCCTAAAGCACTAAAAAGAAAAGTAACCTTGCTTTAAAAAATATACTAAAAACCCTTTTAAGAGCTCCCAGTCAGAGAACTAGCAATGTAATATAATAAAAACAAACAAACAAACCCTCAAATCCTTACTGCTTATTGATCTGTAGAGCCCTGGTTAGGAAAGCCTGAACAGGGCAGGGCACTGGAGCCTTTTATGCAGGCCTCAGCTACACTCAGGAAATCAGGCCCACTAACACCTGTGCAAGTAACATTTATGCTCCAGGACGTTCCACCACAATGTGATAACAGAATATGAAGGTACACACCCCTATGTAGCAGGCCCCCAGTATGCTTCGCCCCGCACCTAATGCATGGGTCACGGTGTGAGGTTCATAACATGTCTGACAGGTCACACTGTGTCTCACCCACAGCCACTCATGAGTATATTTTGTGTGGCTGCTGCAATTGAGACCATGGCTGCACGTTCCTGGCAGCCAGAAGCAGACCCCGGGGCAGCAGCAGCACCGGCACAAAGGGGTGGGTGGGGGCATGGTAGCCAATGACGTGGACGCCGACGCAGGTCATGAGTGATGGGAACAGGGACATGGATGTACAAAAATAAAAACATCTTACCTAGTTGATACCTCTGTGTATATGTCCACTCTTTGTCCGTGTCATTCCATGGGTACCCTGTCACCCATGTGGCCACCCTGGACACATGTGCATTACCATTTCACGGGGGGTGGGGGGGTCTGCACTACCACCAATCACCACACATAGGTTCTGTCATGCCCTGTGTGCCCTGCACTGTGCCATGTGTGCACAGTTATACGTATGCGGGTGGGGCTACCCTCAGAACCCCGCCTACCTGGAGTATGCTGTCTCCTTCTTGTCTGCTGAACTGCTGCTGCCTGCTGAATTACTGCTGTAAAGTGTATCCCACTGTGCCTCATCGATCTCCCATGGTCCTACTCCTTGGTCAAGCTCCTTGGGGCGACTTTGGGGGCGAGTTCTTAGAGCCCATACAATCCTTACAGGTTCAAGTATCCCTCCTGTTCACATTATCGTCCTACCTGTTCACATCTGGTGTTCCTGGCACTCTGACCTCCCGGTGCACTGTAAAAGTCCCGCCTCTGGCTTATATCTCTGTTGCTCCCTATTTTGGTTCCTCTTATTCTCTCACATACCCCTCACTGTCCACCCCCATGGCTTCTATTCCAGTTCATTGGGGCTGGCGTCCCATCTCTTCTCCCCTCTCACCCTCTCTTTCAGGATACCAGGTGCGAAATCTTTCTAAACTAACCTATTGTTCCATCTATTCCTCTACCCCTTCTCTTCCTCCCTCTCTTTTGTTACTTCAGCTTGCTCTCTTAAATTGCCGTTCTATCCATTCTAAAACTATATTGGTCCATGATTTCATTTCTCAACACTCTCTTGATATTTTCTTCCTGACAGAGACATGGTTGAGGGACGGTGAGGAGCCTCTCCGCAACCGCTGTCTGCCCCCAGGCTTTGCTGCCTTATCTACCACCCATCGGGGCAGGAGCGGCGGGGGTGTTGTGGTCCTCTATCGTTCCTCCCTCTCTCTTCAGGAACTCTCATCCCCGGTCCTGCACTATCCGGAGTCACTACTTTTTCGTTTAGACTCGCCCCCTCTTCCTCCTTTTACTTTCTGCTCATCTATGCCCCTTCTCATTTCCCATAATCCCTCCCTCATTGTTCCCTCCTCCCTTTCAGCCTTACCCCTCCCCTGATCTGATCACTCTTGCATCTTTTTTTCTTTGTCCATCTTAACACCTTCCCCATCTCTCTCCTCTACTTCCAATCCTGGTTCTGTCTTGTCCTCCCGTTCCCATCATATCAATGCCAATACCATTCTTCAGTTCCCATCTTCAGATACCCTCTTCTCCCCTAACTTCTACTCCCTCCCAGCTGATTCTCAGGTGCGCACATGGAACACGACTCTTTCCTCAGCACTTGATACACTTGCCCCTCTTCGACCTCCTTGCACCTCTCCTACTCCCACTCATCACCCCTGGTATCACCCCGGTCTCTATCTCCATTGTAGATATCTCCGTCAGGCTGAACGCCTTTGGCATAAGCATCCCTGTTCTTCTAACTTATCTCATTTTCGTCACTGTCATCAACTCTACCGTTCTCTCCTTCATTCTGCTAAACAGGATTACTATACAAAGCTCATTTCTTCTTCTGCTAATTCTTCTCATGCACTTTATTCTGTTCTTCGCTCCCTCTCAGCCCCTTATTCCTCCTCCACTTCTTGTTCCTCCCCTCCCTCCCTGGACCCTGCTACTCTAATATCGTATTTCTCCTCTAAAGTCCTTTCCCTTCGCCTTTCCTTTCCTTCTTGTCCCTCCGCTCTCTCCCCAATCCTTCTTACCCCGACCCTGCCATCCCTCTCTCCCCCTCTTACCTTCCTTACCCTCTGCCCCTCCTTCCCTCTTCCACCGCTGGTCCACTTTTGAACCAATCACTGCCCCAATGCTCGCTAAAGTCTTCGCCTCTTCGCGAAAAACCACCTGTTCTTCTGACCCCATTCCTTACCACTGGCTTTTGGAACCATCCCTCGCCCTCTCTTCCTTTATTCTCTCTATCTTCAATTCTAGTCTAACATCTGGTATCTTTCCCTTTCTTTGGAAACATGCCCTGGTTCACCCCATCCTAAAGAATGGTTCCTTGGACCCCTCTTCCCCTTCAAATTGGCGCCTCATATCTAATCTTCCTTTCCTCTCTAAACTCTTAGAGAAACTGTTTTTTCTCCAACTCTCATCACACCTTGAGGCTTCTCTTACCCTTCACCTCAACAATCTGGTTTTTGCCCCAGCCACAGCACTGAATCTGTCCTCCTTTCACTTCTCAATGAACTACACGCTGCTCACGATCATGGTTCTATCTCCCTTGCTGTCTCATTGGATCTTTCTGCTGCTTTGATCTGGTTGACCATCACACTCTCTTGCTTCACCTCCAGGATGCTGGTCTTTCTGGTTTGGTTCTACAATGGTTCCATTCTTTCCTGTCATGTCGCTCTTTCTCTGTTCTATCTGGTTCTGCTTCCTCTCCTTCCACTCCCCTCCCCTGTGGTGTTCCTCAAGGTTCTGTTCTCTCCCCTATTCTTTTTAACATTTTTCTGGCCCCCCTCACTCTCCTGGTTCAACAACACGGTGTTTCTGCTCACTGTTATGCCGATGATATCTTTCTCCTGTACCATACTGATTCTTCTGCCCCAGATATCACCCCTCTCAACAACTGTCTCGCTGCCGTTGCCTCTTGGATTTCTTCTCATTTTCTTCATATTAATCTTGCAAAAACCTCAGCGATCTGGTTCACCTTCAAATGTCCCCCTCCACTTCTTACGCCTGTACTTTCTTCTTCACCTATCCCTCTGGTCTCTTTTCTTAGATATTTAGGTGTCAATCTCGACTTTGCTCTCACCTTTTAAGGTCATATTTCTTCCATTGTTCAACGTTCCTTTTCTGCTCTAAGACAACTTTGTGCTGTCCGTCCTTTCCTTTCTTCTTCTTCTATGGTTACATTACTTCTCTCTTTAGTCCTCTCACGTCTTGATTACTGCAATGTCTGCTTGGCTTGTCTTCCTCAATCTCAGCTTTCTCGCATCCAATGTGTTCAGAATACCGCTGTCTGCATCCTTACCCACGCATCCCGCTTCGATCATGTTACCCCTCTTCTCTTACATCAGCATTGGCTCCCCATTCCATATCGTATACAGTTTAAAATTCTTATTTTTGTGCATAGAACTATTCACACTGGTATTCCTTTATATCTTGCCGACCAGGTACGTCTTCACACTCACCACCATTCCCTCCGCTCTATTCACACTAACCGTATGTTCCTTCCTTCCCTGTCTCAGGCCCACTTAGAGTCCACACGATCCTCCGTATTCTGCTTCCTTGGACCGTGACTCTGGAACTTGCTCCCCCCCCGCCCTCTGATTGGACCCCTCCTTCAAATCATTTAAAACTCAGTTAAAAACACACCTGTCCTGCACAGCTTTTGATCTTCCTCCCCCTTCTTCTCTCCCTTCCCAAGTAGCAAGAGTAAAATAAACTAACATCTCTCTCTTCTTTTTCTATTACTGGTTGTCTTGTCCTTTTCTTCTCTGACTCTGTTCTTTCTCCCCCTTTTGAAATGTTCAAATTGGCATTTATTTTTTTTATTTATTTACATTCTCTTATATACCGCGCTATTCTGCATCAGTGCGGTTTACATTGAACAAACTGAAATTACATTGAACAGGGCATTATAACTTGGAGATAACTATTTTACAGGGAACATGGGCTATGGAGGGTTAAGTGGCTTGCCCAAGACCACAAGGAGCACCTGTGGGACTAGAAACCCCAGTCCTTCCGGCCCAAGGTTGCTGTCCTCTAGTGGGATTTGAACCTCCGACCTTCCGGCCTGAAGTACCTTGCCCCAACCACTAGGCCACTCCTCCACTCCTCCATTCTCTTCTCTCTTTCTGCAGCGCTTTTTGTGATTTTTAATTTGTAAACTGCTCTGATACCCTGTAATGGTCGGTATATAAAGTTTTAAATAAACATAAATAAACATAAACATATATGTCTGGTGGGTCATATATGTTGTGAGGGTTGTCCACTCTCTCACAAAGCATATCCTCCCCATTAGGCTATCTACATGTCCGCCCTTCTCTCTGACCCACACCAAGGTCTACGTGACCTAATAGCCACAGATGCCTTCCTGCCTCATACCTACTGCTCAAAAATACCAACTAATACCAAAACCCAGTACTATGTGAATCCAAAAAATCAAAACCAGGTCAAAATCACCATCAAAACAAAGAACAAGAAAACTTTTTTTGTCGGAACAGCCAGCCCAGTAGAGAGGAGAGAACCCTCCCACCGCTGTGGCCTTTCCTTTTTATTATTCAATTTAATAAAACCAGCATAAATACACACAGAATAAATACCGTTCTTTTCAAAGATCAGTTTTAAAGCATTTTGGCTGCCGTGCAGTGTTTTGACCTGATGCAGGGGTAGTACAGGAATTACCCCGAAATGTGCCACGTCGTGTTCCTGACATTGCAGTTTGGATGGAAGCGGCCTTTGCTCTACAATTTCAGCTAAGTGAATGCTGGTTTTATTAAATTGAATAATAAAAAGGAAAGGCCACAGCGGTGGGAGGGTTCTCTCCTCTCTACTGGGATGGCTGTTCCGACAAAAAAAGTTTTCTTGTTCTTTGTTTTGATGGTGATTTTGACCTGGTTTTGATTTTTTGGATTCATACCTACTGCTAGCTATTCCCCTCATCTTCATAGGATTATGATGCATTAGATATGTGGCCTGCACATCACAGCCACTATGCATGTGTCCATGGCTGCTGGACCCACAGCACATGAGTACATCACAGGGGCAACAGGGGATACATATGCCTGCCCATATCACCATCACCCACACCTGATAGTGGAAATATTCCATGTATGTTACCTATGTCTACTACACATACACACGGGGGCATGCACACATGTCTCATGCTCACGTCAACAGTCTGTCTGTAAGGGAGACACATGACCATTGTGATGTATTGCAAAAACTATATTTAACAATATATACATTTTGGCCTAGTTACAGATGCCCACATGTTGGGTCCCGGGTGACAGGACAGCACAGGGCACGTGTGTGAGGCGGCACTGTGGCCCTCACACACTCCTGGGCCGCCCATCAGGGGATGGCTGTGGAGATGCACTGAGCATACCAGCCACATGCTGCATGTGCATCTACGCAACCATTCACTGAATGGCGCCTGCCAGCCACCGGATGGTGCAGTCCTGGGCCCGCTGGCATTGCAGCACGCTAACCATTGCCACAGACCTGCCACCACATCCAAACCTTGTGCCCCCTGTTTGTGTGGTGGCATGTGCGTGGGCCCTGTCTGTGGCAATGGGTGGTGTAGTTACATCCAGACGGACACCATCGCCACACACATGCGACAGCTGGCAGGGACCCACTGTCAATGTTCCCTCTAATTTTCTGTAGGCTGTGTGCATAAAATATCAGCTGTGTGCAGCTTTTGAAGGAAGGTTAAATATTTGTGCACCACATAATGACACTGGAGTTATATACTTTAAAATTTGACCACACATCAGAATACAGTATGTACACCACATTGATTTTAATCAAATTAAATGAAAATAGATGATTACTAAATGAAGCGGGAAATTTCTAGTAATTACAATCATAACTTTTAAATTTTAAGACGTCTGTGTTGTTTTCTATCAGAATCAGAGCCGTAATTTTTGTGCGCTCTGTTGTAAAGTATGTGTGCTCGCTCGGCGAGGTGTGTGCGTGCGCACACGCGCACAGCTTAGAGGGAACAGTGCCCACAGTGCCCTGTGCCGTCCTGTGGCCCCTCCCACCCACAGGGCCACCCTCCCCCCCACCTCCCTCCTCCCCCTTGACACCTCCCAAACACCCTCACCCTCGCCCCCCTCCACGCTCTCCTCATCCTCATCCTCCCCTCATCCCCTCCGCATCAGACACACCCTCACCCTCCCCTCCCTCCCACCCCAACCCATCCTCCACCCACTCCGTATTCTCTTGATCCTTTTCCTCCTCTGCATCCTCCTCCTCCTCCACCTCCACCATCTGCATGATAGCTGTGGGGCTTATTGTGAGGGGCCCTGATGAGGATGGTCCCTTGCCAGCTTCAGCATCCTCTGTGGGGGAAAACAATCATTAGCACACCGTCATGCGTTTGCCACCACACAGAAACATTGTATGGCCTCCCACAGGCTGTTGGGCTACTGGGACATGCTGTAGTGCACTGCAGAGGCTGCCACACTCACCGTCACGTTGCTGCAGTGCCCTCTGTTGGAGGCGGGCAAGGTAGTCTGGGCAGTGTAGCCGCAACTCCCGTCCCTTCTTCCTAGATCCTCCACCTGGGGGGGAAAGCAACAGATGCAGGTACCATAACACCAGGATGTCTATTAGACCTCTGTAATGAGGTCTAAGGCCTTCTGGGGATAGGGTGGAATTAAACACATCAACAGGAACAACTACCATAACACCAGGATCTATACTAGACTTCTATAATCAGGTCTAAGGCCTCCTAGAGATAGGACAGAGCTGTGAAACTGCAATAGATGCAGGTACCATAATACCAGGATGTATATTAGACCTCTGTAATCAGGTCTAAGGCCTCCTGGGGATGGGGCAGACATTTGAAACTGCAACACAAGCATGTACCATAACAGCAGGATGTATAATAGACCTGTGTAATCAGGTCTGAGGGGCTTCTGTGGATAGGGAAGACTTGCAATCAACACCATACGCATCTACATTGTTCACAGGTTGGTCCACAGACTGGTATTTCTACCATGTTCTGCATGTATGATATGTGATGATTGCTGTATATTGTATTGCACAACTGCCATTGTGTGACCTGGCACCATACACTTACTTCATGTGGGTATTCCGCTGATCTATTGTAGCGCCTGGTGAGGCGCACCCATGCCCTCTTCACCTTTCCAATGTCCTGGCGCTTCAAGGATCTGGGAAAAAGGCGCCTCTGCCTTGTGCACAGTAGGTTGCCCAACACCCTCAGCTCCCTCCTTGTGAAAGCAGGCTTCCTTGATCAGCTGTCCATTTTGTTGTGTTGGGCCTAGCTTAATGACACATGTCGCGCATGCGCCGTGGCACGCATGGACACGTCGCGCATGCGCCGTGGCACGCACGTACACGTGCTATCTCACACTACCTTGCGCTACTACAATGCGCAGCGCATGTGGCATTGTCATGCCCGATACATGGCAAAGTATTTGTAGCAGCACAGTGATACATGATGCAAAAGGTATGAGCCTTTTTTGTAATCCCCATACACCCGATCTCGCAACCATGCCCCCATTTCATTACTTTAATTGTTGACTAGCTATTTACGTTACGGCGGGGCAGGCTTTCCGCTGTTTGAGCATCAGACGCATCATAGGGTGCCTTAGCTTGCAGTGCCTTGTGACGTGCCTTCTGCCGGCCCATGCTCAGTGCCACCGTAGTGTACAGGACTAGGGTGAGTGTGTATTTTGCATTAACCAAAGACTACAGAGATGTGTCTAACTGTTACAGCCATGAAAGAGGGGCCCACCTCAGACACTCTTCCTGATGTTAGAGCACTGGGGATTCAAACCCATGACCACTGGCTGCAAAGTCATTGTAGTAACCAGTGTGCTATACCTCTATAGCCATGATCAAAGCTATGGCTGGCTACACAACAACTGCACGTCAATGCACAAACATTCTGCTGTGCTTACTGGGATAGGGGAAACCCACAGCTAAGGCAGTTTCAAGGGCACGTTACCTTAGACAAATGAGGTGAGGGTGTTCTTTTCTGGAAAAATGTTTTACGGCATATCTGTGACTGTTACAGGAATAAAAGAGATTTGCCACAAACAATCTTACTAAAGGAAGCTCACTGAGAGATTGAACCCATGATGTCTGCCACTGAGGTCATTGTATTAACCATTGTGGGGAGTGTGCGAGAAGGAGCCCTGCCCGATCTGTGCTCCGCGTGTTGAGTGGTCTCTCCAGCCACCTGTAGGGCTTGCATCCACGCGGCGCCTTGCCCCGACGTCATCTCCCGGGCTTAAAAGAAGGAGCAGTTCCTGTTGCAGTCGGGAGTGTGCGAGAAGTAGTCCTGCCCGATCTGTGCTCCGCGTGTTGAGTGGTCTCTCCAGGCACCTGTAGGGCTTGCATCCACGCGGCGCCTTGCCCCAACGTCATCTCCGGGGCTTAAAAGAAGGAGCGGTTCCTGTTGCAGTCGGGAGTGTGCGAGAAGGAGTCCTGCCTGATCTGTGCTCTGCGTGTTGAGTGGTCTCTCCAGGCACCTGTAGGGCTTGCATCCATGCGGCGCCTTGCCCCGACGTCATCTCCGGGGCTTAAGAGCTGTTCTGCTCCACGGTCACATGGTAGCGGTCGCACTTTGAAGGGGCGCGATTTAAAGGGGCATGGTATGCTTCTTATGCGCTCCTTCAGCGCTTGAGGTGATCTAGAGGTGGTATCCTTGGTATGGGCAAACGTAGAAAACGTCATCATAATGTAAGTACTGTGAATCTCTCTAAAGTTGTTAAAACCGTTGGACCCATAGATAAGCATGTTGTATCTGTGAATGCAGTAGAAGGGGATTCTATTGTTGCCTCCAAGTCTTCTCCCCTCTTAGATGGTTCCTCTGTGGGGCATTTAAACTCTGCACTGCTTACTGAATTGGATTGCATCAACCCAGTGACATCTTCTATGGTGGAGGAACAAGCACGGAATGGGGATGTTGTATCTCCTTTTGTTCTGTCGGAGGGTGACTGTGGTAGTTCCTTTACCACAGGTTCTCCAGCTACCGGTGGACTGTGTCAAGGTGCATTCGGAGGGTATACCTGCTACTGCGGATATTCAAAAGGTTTCGCTTGCTGATGTGTGGTCTGTCCTCTCACGAATAGAGGCTTCTATTATCTCACTAGCTTCTGTGGCTTCTCAGTTCTCTGAATTTTCAAAAGGCTCAGTAGCTAAGATGGCTCAGCATGATTCTCAAATATCAGTCTTGGACACTAAATGTCAGAAATTGGAAAATCAATGTGTTACTTTACAAAAATCCTCTCTGTCTTTTATTAAGGATAGTATTACCTTTTATACCCAGCAGGAATTATTGGAAAATTCTTTAAGGGCAACGAATATTAGATGTTTAAATTTTCCTTATACCTGTTTATTATCTCCTCAGATATTGTTTGATAAATATTTAATTGAAGTTTTGGGGTATGATGCTAAAGCTAAACCAGTTATCAATAAGCTTTATTATTTGCCTGTGACTGGGGCACCCCCTGGTGGTGTTTCCCCAGGAGTTGCTCCCAAAACTTTATTAGATTCATTGGACGTTTCTGAGTTTATAGAATCTTATCATGATATAATTTCCTCTCGTGCTACTCTTCTTGTATCTTTCGTTTCTGAGGCTGATAAAAATTCTGTTATGCGTTTGTTTTTTGCAAATAAGAATGCTGAATTTTGTGGAGGGAAGGTAAATATTTTTCCAGATGTCTTTAGGCAAACGCAGCTCAGGCGTAGGGCTTTTTTGTCTTTAAAGCCTCGCGTCTTAGCTCTTGGTGCATCCTTTTTCCTTAAATTTCCTTGTAAATGTGTGGTTACATTAGGCGGCACCAAGTATGTTTTCTCCGAGACTTCATCCTTAGAATCATTTATTATAAATCAGGTTCCTTTGATGTAGTATGTATAATAAGTGTTATTTCAGTAAAGCAAATAATTAGAGTTTTTGTATAATGTTTTTGGGCATTAGCTCCTTTTCATCTTGATTTCTAATTTACATTGTGTATTTTGTGCTTTTTTTTCCTTTTGGTAATGGCCGCTCCTCTGGATGTGGACTATGTTATTTTCTGTATTTTCTTTATAATGTAAAATTCCTTGTTTCTTTTCTTTGAAATTATTAATAAAAAGAATAAAGTTAAAAAAAATAAACAAAAAAAACCCATTTTGCTACATCAATATGTGGTTCATAAAAAACATGGCTGCCTACAGAAAGAGTGCAGGTCACCGGACATACTGTCTGATGTGGTAACCAGGATAGGATAGAAACCTTGCCACAAACCTTAGGATGTGCTGCATGGGATAGGGGAAACCCACAGCTAAGACACTTTACAGGGCACATTAGGTTAGGCAAATGAGGTGAGGGTGTTTTTGTGTTGACAAAGTGATTTCAAACATATGTGTGTGTGTTACAGGCATAAAAGGGAGTTGCCTCAGACAATCTTACTAAAGGAGGCCCACTGTGGGATTGAACCTGTGATGTATCCAACTGAAGTCATTGCATTAACCATTGTATTACATCAATATGGGTTTTTTCAGACCAATGGCTGGCCACACAAAGAGTGCAGGTCACCGGACATACTGTATGATGTGGTAACCAGGATAGGATAGAAACAACAGTACCCATAATCACTGTTCCCTCTAAGCTGTGCGCGTGTGCGCGCGCACATACCTCGCCGAGAGAGCGCACATACTTTACAACAGAGCGCACAAAAATTACGGCTCTGATTCTGATAGAAAACAACACAGACGTCTTAAAATTTAAAAGTTATGATTGTAATTACTAGAAATTTCCTGTTTCATTTAGTAATCGTCTATTTTCATTTAATTTGATTAAAATCAATGTAGTGTACATACTGTATTCTGACGTGCAGTCAAATTTTAAAGTATATAACTCCGAGTATCGTTATATGGCGCACAAAAATTTAACCTTCCTTCAAAAGCTGCACACAGCTGATATTTTATGCGCACACAGCCTACAGAAAATTAGAGGGAACATTGCCCATAATGCAATTCACATGCAAAACACCAGTCTGCATCTGCTCACCAGATGGGGTATGCACCTCTACAGCACGTCAGCTTGGTAGGAGGGAGTGACTGTGCATGTTACTGCCACTGACCACCTACAGGCCATGCCATTGTGCGTGTTCTGTGATCATTCTGAGTGTGAGGTGGGGTGTGCAGCACCAGGTCTACAGTACCCAAGTTGGCTGAGGAAGGCTTTGCTGCAGGTCTTCATCAGTGCTAGTGTGTGATAGGTATTTGCAGAGGTGCCTGCATTTGTCCTGTTTCCGTTTGTATTTGCAAGTCATGTCTGCCCCTTGTGGATCATGATGAAACCAAACTGGTGCATAGCCAGTGTGCTTGCCATGGTCACTTGTTTGTGGAGCAAGGGGGGGGGGGGGTATATGGCCTCACATGATGATAATGTACATAACAAAGCACCCTTTCTGGGTCAGGGTGGGGAACATGATCTGCCCCCAACAGAACATCTTCAACAGGGGCAGTAGTGCACCATGATGATAGGCTGTGAGACCAGCAACCACCCTCCTTTTGGCAACCCGTCAGTTGTGACAGGGCCACTGTCAGACAGGTAATAGGCCTGATCATCTCAGCTGCCCCCCACCACGATCTGGCATTTACCAGCAGAGGCCACAGTCAATGTGCACCAGCTGCACCCTGCAAGGTGTTGCAGCCATACACATGCTAACTGCAGTGTGCTAGCCCATACCTAGTGCATGTCCCCAGAAGAACTATGTGCACCCAGATGTGGAAGATTAGCACCAACACCAAGCAGGTATGTCAGTGAGTGGGCTCCAGAATTGGGAACTCACTAATATCCCTATTGAAAACCCTGTATGGCACTATGTGGGAGGGTAGACATGCCATGGTCATTGCTCAGTCAGAGTGAGAGTGCCCTCACAGCCTGACTTGCTGTGGCCACCCTGTCCTTGCAGATGGCATTTGCCCATTACAATATCTCAGCCATTGCCCTATGCCATATGCAGATGCATCCTGGATAAACCGCCCTGTAGGAGCCATACCCACAATACCTTGCTCATCATTATGCACATTGGAAGGCTAACAGTGGAACCAGTGCAAGCACTGGGGGCTCAGTGGGGTGTGGGCAGCCACAAAACACTGGATAAACATACACAGATTACCACACCTATTTGAGCATTGTGCAAAGATATCAGTGGTTGGCAGCCCTGGCCGCAACACCAGTCATGGGCTTAGTGAAGGCATTGGTAAGATACTCAATACTGTTAGGTTCACTCTCCAGGGTGGTAAACACTGTCAGAAATTGATGAGGGGGCACACACCACATATATCAGAAAGGTTGCTATGATGGATCTCTGTTAGAAAGATGTGTTTCATTTATGATTTGTTATCTGGCATTGGTCCTAGCTACCTTTTGATGTATATGGGACGTGTTTCCATGTTTATGACAGCATTGCTAAGGTATGCAGATGCTAGTAGTGGGAGCTGCTGCTCCGCGCAGGGCACAACAGCCTGCCCTTTCATTAGCCTTTGGATGGTGGAGCCTGTGGGTATGGTTGTTTGTGCCCCTGTTGGCCGATGCTCTGACACAGAGGTTCACAAATCCAGTCCTGGTGGTTCAGACAGGATTCAGGTTGTCCCTACTGAATATGCATGAGGTACATTTGCATACAATGGGGGCAGTGCCTTCAAATGCATCTCATGCATATTTATTAGGGACAGCCTGACAACCTGAATGGTGTTTGGCCCTCCGGAACTGGGGTAGCCAACATATGCTCTGGGGAGTGAACATTATTATTGTGTATGTGCTCTGTAGGTAAAATATAGGGATATGGTCTGCAGGAGCCACAGCTGGGACTTGAATCTGTGACCTTATGCTCCTGTATGCACTGACTGTGTGCACTGCACCAAACTGTAGCCACAGAGGTAGCTCCTTCCCTGGGGATAACATTACTGTTCGTCAGACAGACCTTGTCTATTGGACTGCATGCCACCCACATAAACAGGGCTTGGCCTTGGTCTGCTGTAGGCAGGTACCAGTGCCCCCTCCATCGCCAGCACCCCTCCACCACCATGCTGACATGCCCTTCTGCCGGTGGTGCTGGTGGTGCGCAGTCCCAGCTCATCCAGTGTGCTGTTAGGCAGCTGCCTATGGTGTGGGATCTTGGGTAGGGTTGCCTACATAGACATGCACGCTTCCCACCGGCACTGCCTGTCAATGTTATGTACCCTTTGGGCTACCTGCTGGTTACTGTCCCCTGGGACACTGTGGGACACACACTTGTGGGAATGTTTGACCTTGGTAATTTGCTGGCTTGCTGATTTGCAGTTTCTGCGTGCCTATGTGCCACCTAGGCATCTGCCTAGTCCACCCTGTGCCCCAGCTGCCCCACTGCATGTCCAGCCTGCAGCTCCCTGTACCCCATTTTCAGCCTCACCGTAGTGTCCTTTCGTACTTGGGCACTATGCTGTTCTTGCACATGTATCAATACTATCACTTTTATTGGTTTCCCTGCCTTTGCTGTACATTGCTGACTGAAATGGTTTCTCTCTCCTGCAAATGTGTCTCTAACGCGAGGTTTTCACTGGCATTAGTTTTCAGACCTTCATTTCACAGCGTTAGTGTACCTGGAGCCTCTCCCCGCCCACTCCCCACCCATTGACCCCTTCTCTCTGCCCTCTGGGGAGCCTTACTCCACCCTCTGTGTGCCTTAACGCCGCCGGAGACATTATCGCGCGAAACCTCACGCTATCACGCGATAATGTTACTTGCTCGCGCGATAACATTATGTATCGCGTGATAACATTATGTATTGTACGATAACGTTACGTATCATGTGCTAACTGTGCCGCTGTGATGTTAGCGCTGTTTAGTAAACATCCCCCTTAGTGTTTTACATAGAACAGGATATTGAACTTGGATTAAGGTGAGATAATGTACATCAAATCAGATTTGCAAGATGAGAAAAGTACAGGGGGTGAAGCACTTCTCTACACTAAAGAAGAGTGGGACCTAGGCGTGATTGTGTCTGATGATCTTAAAGTAGCTAAACAGGTAGAAAAGGCGACAGCGAAAGCTAGAAGGATGCTTGGGTGCATAGTGAAAGGAATGGTCAGCAGAAGAAAAGAGGTGATAATGCCTTTGTATAAGTCTTTGGTGCAACCTCATTTGGAATTTTGTGTGCAATTCTGGAGACCGCACCTTCAAAAGGATATAAACAGTACAGAGGGTCTCTACTAAAATGGTTAGTGGTCTTCATTATAAAGCATATGAGGACAGACTTAAGGATAATAATATGTACACCTTAGAGGAAAGGTGGGATAGAGGTGATATGATTGAGATGTTTAAATACTTCTGTGGCATAAATGCACAGGAGGAGAGCCTTTTTCGATTGAAAGCAAGCTCTGCTACAAGGGGGACATGGGATGAGGGTGAAGGGAGATAGATTCAGGAGTGATATGCGGAAATATTTCTTTACGGAAAGAGTGGTGGATCCCTGGAATAGTCTTCCAGTGGAAGTGGTAGAGATGAGGACAGTATCTGAATTCAAAAAAGCATGGGACAAACACAGAGAATCTCTAAAGGATAAAAGGGTAGTGGTTGATATGGAAGGGCAGACTAGATAGGCCATGTGGTCTTTTTCTGCCATGATGTTTCTATGCTCCACATTTCTTTTCCACATCAATTCCAAAAGTTGGAGACATGGATATTTTATATTGGTCTACTTGTGTAGCACTGTTTTTGTGAAATACTGCTGCTAGGCCCCACATTTTCACCTTCACATCAATTTCCTCACATATACAACCTATCTAAAATTGACCTTCACATGTGTTAAGTAATGCACAAGTGATGTCATTCTTTTTTTGAACATTTTCTTTTGTTAAATGGTTTCTGCTTGGATTTAGGATTATTAGATTTAGCTAATGTTTAGTTTAGTATAATTAAAATTTGATATACTCCTTCTCATGAATAGCGAAATGGTGTACAATAAATTAAAATGCCTTTTCTCAGAAGTTCAAGGTGAATTACATTCAGGTATAGTGAGTATTTTCCAGGCCTCCGGAGGACATACAATCTAAGTTTGTACCTAATGTGCATCTCACCAAACATGCATGCTTCTTCGGGAGCACTAAACATATTTTATAAAATCCTAGAGGTCTTTAAAAGGTCTAAGCATCCATTTTACTACCTATACCTCCTATACAAAATTATCCTCAGATCCTAGTCAGCCAGTAGTGTTTTTCCAGTCTTGCTCCTTCCCAAAACACTCCCCTTTTCGGATGCATAACTTAAGTTGTTTGGCGATCTAAACAGTCAAACCTATATGTGCAACTGCCACAAATTTTGAAAAAAGGAAGTTATGAAGTCAGTGCCACTGTCAACCACATAAGTGCTTTTAAATATTTTCCTGGGGCGTATTTTTCTCACAGCACCATCATTTTTCTTCTAAAACAGTTAGTCCTCCAGTTGCAGCATGAAAGTATTTCTCCTGTAGCACAGAACATCGCATAGCCATGCTGCAATGTTGATCATAGCTTAGTGGTATCTATGATGCATTGTGAGACATTTCAAAGCTTTTCAAATTAGCTGTTTCCCACACTTACTATGGACTTTAATCTGTATTGAAATGTTTGCTTTATTGCTTACTTTAATGATGTTTCTCTTTTCCTTTCATCAGGCTAAGAAGTTTCCAAGAATGAGAATAAAACTCCGATATATGTTTGCTGTTTTGTTGAATATTGTCCTGACCTCTATTACAGTATTATACACTCTCAAAAACACACCACAGGTGTTGGTGGGGCTTCCCCCAGAACATTTCCCTCCTAATGTTGGTATTTTCCTTGCTGAACCTACAGAGACTTTGGAGCCCTCATCCCTCACTCTATGTGCTGTGGAGTCAGCAGCACGCATGTACCCAGACAGACCTATTTTCTTCTACATGAATAGCCTAAATAAGGATATGATCATTGGTAAGGACTCACAGAATAAGGCTTTTTCCATACTATCAAAAATTTCCAATGTCTATCTCCAGCCAGTGGAATTTGAAGAAATGTTGAAGGATGTTCCCCTTCTCTCCTGGTACCAGAAGGCAAGTTTTATTAACTTCTTCTTTATTATTTCCTTCAGTCTTATGAACATCCTACCAATTAAATTTCAGGTTCATAGACCACATCTTCCTTAGAGATTTTAATGATTAAACTCAACAAGCATGATACCCTCCTCCCACACCAGTTTTGAACTATCCTGTAAAATCATACCACTGGACAAAAGGAAGACAATTTTCAAAGGCCATTTCTGTGGGTAAACACCAATTTATTTGGGTAAAATAAATTTGCATTTCTTATTTCAGTTTAAATGTAAAACCCAGCAGAGAGCTTCACACAGACAGGCTGGAATGCAAACAGGATCTTTAAATGTGCACACAGGCCCAGACAGAGAGCCTGTACCCTCCACAAAAAATCTGAGCCCCGAAGGACGTCCTACATTGTCTTATATACAGTACATTTTTAAACTCATTCTACAATCTCATTCGTCTCAGGTATTTCCTGTCCACCAATCAGCAGCCCCTGGGGAAGGTGCCTGGGTGACCTGTCCAAACCGGTATGCTCTGGTCTGCTGATTTCTGGGCAAGGGGGTATTGTGCTCAGGCCTGGAGGGGGGGAAGGGTGCCTACTGAAACCTTTATGTCTTTTCTTAGCAAGCTGATCACTATGTAAAATCCTCATGGCTTGGGGGGGGAAGGGTTACCCACAGCTAAACCTCATGGCTGCCTCATTAGCATAGGTCACACTAGCGGTCTAGAGGGAGAAGGAACAGCTCTGTTTCTGTGACCCCCATCCAGTAATGATATGACCCCATTTGGGGTCCCGACCCCCAGTTTGAGAACCATTGCTGTTTCTTCTTATTTGGTGTTTGTCTCTTCCATCTGATAGTGTTCATTGCAGATCTCTTCAGGAACTTTCATCTTTAGGCTGAGCACTCCCCTGCATTTGTTCAGTGGTTCCAAGTCTCTTTTATTCTCTGTCTTGCTGGTTAGGGTGGTTGTACAGATCTCTTTCTCTCTTGGTGTATTCTGGGGCTGGGTGCCAGAGGCACTTGCTCCTCAGAACAAACCCCACTTGGATGTGCATGGTGCAATGGCTTAAGGGCCAAAGACAGGAACTGCCTTGAGATTAGATTTTTATAGGGAGTGGGCTTTCCCTCCTGAAGTGAGTCTCCTCCCATCCTAAAATAAATGGCAGGAGGAAGCTCTCATTCTTGAAGGACTGCTGAGTGAGGAGCTCCTACTGTTGGAAGGAATCTGCACTTGTGTTTACCTGCCGGGAAAGTCTCAAAATTTTGAGGAAAAGGGAATTATTTGGGTTTATGTTGTGGTGGAGGAGTAGCCTAGTAGTTAGAGCAACAGCCTACTACCAAAGTGACCAGCATTTAATTCCCATTGGCACTCCTTGTGACCTTGGGGAAATCACTTTACCCTCCATTGCTTTGGAAGAAAAGGCCTGGCAATCTACTTCCAGTCATACCTTGCCAAGAAAACCCAGCATTGGCTTGACAGCCCTAAACAAAAAATGCTGATAAATTCTGTATATTTTAAAAATTCAGAGTTTCATTAAGTCGGTTAGGGCATAGTGTAACAAGCAAACCTTCAATTAAATTAAAGTCAGTTAGGGCATCATATAACAAGCAAACCTCCTTTCAGTGTTTATTTCCCACCCACCCCAGGCACAATCTTTGATTTATAGGCTCTTAAACCACTTAAGTGGAAAGGAGGGCTCTTAATCAATTTCAGATTTAACCAGTTATCTTCATCAGCAAGTTATCAAGCCTTAGGAATAAATGAATTAGATCCTTGTAGTTAATCTTGAGGTGAACATTAAACAAAGCCCCTTATATTTATTAGGTATGTTTATTTTACTTCAAGTATCCCTATTCTCCTAGCAGTTTTAAATAACTGATCAACTTTAAATAGCTAAATAAATCATTACAACTAAAATGCAGACAGCAAGATAGTGGCTATCTTATCTTTTGCACTGAGTGTCGTATGTATGATGATCTCTCTGCTGTCATCCTTTCCATCTCACATATTCTCAAGCTCTCTCCACTGCAACTGTTCCTGCAGCCTTCAAGCATGCTGTGGTCACACCTCTACTCAAGAGATCTCTACTAATTATAGTCCAATTTTCCTTCTTCCCTTCGTCTCTAAAATTCTTAAGCATGCAGTATTGAATTTCTTTCCTCTCAAGCCCTTCTGGATCCTTTTCAGTCTGGGTTTCACCCCTTTCATTCTACTGAAATGGCCGTCTCCAGTCTTGATTTACTCACATTACCCCACTTCTCAAGTCACTTGATTGGCTTCCCTTCCATTTCCATATCCAATTCAAACTGCTCCTTCTGACCTTTAAATGCTTTCATTCTACTGCTCCTCGTTATCTCTCCTCTCCCTCTACACCCCTCTTCATGAACTTCATTCTTTTACTGGCTTGCTCCTCTCTCTGCCCTTTTCTTCCTCTGTTAACCCAGACTTCAATCTTTTAACCTTGCTGCTCCTTATGCCTGGAACAAACTTCCTGAATCTGTTCATCAGGCTTCATCAATGCCCCTTTTCAAATCTATGCTAAAGGCTCACCTCTTTGAGGTTGCCTTTGGATCCTGATCCTTGTTCCTTGTGCCTCCTTACCCTTCCCTATTCTATCCTTATTTCTATCTTTTGTCTTGTTTGTCTTGATTAGATTGTAAGCTCTAACAAGTAGGGACTGTCTTTATCTGTGTTTTTTCAGCACTGTGTATGCCTTTTAGCGTTTAATAGTTTTAGTAATAGTTGGTGAGAGGTCTTATATATGCACTAGGTGCAAAGAGCTCCTTGCTTTCAGGGAACTAGTCCAATCTGGAGGCTAGAGTAGCAGACTTATAGGAGCTGAGTAGTATATAGACAGGACCTTCAGAGACATAGTAGAAAAGTCCCACCTCCAGTATGGGACCCTCTCTGTTGCCATGGAGGAGAGAGATCACTTGAAAGGAGCGCATCACCTTAGTGTGGCAGGAAGTGATCCTGCAGCTAGGACCTGTCCTCAAGGTGATGTAATACCTTCTCATACCACGATATCTCCAGGGCCATGTGCCCATGAGGGAAGGGTTAGGACAGACATAATAGTTGTCAATTCAATCATTAGGCATGTAGATAGCTGGGTGGCTGGTGGACATGAGGATCACTTGGTAACTTTCCTGCCTGGTAAGAAAGTGGCAGAACTCATGTGCCATCTAGATAAGATTTTAGATAGTTCTGGGGAAGAGCCTGCTATCTTGGTACATGTTGGTACAAATGACATAGGAAAATGTGAGAGGGAGGTTCTGGAAGCTGAATTTAGGCTTTTAGGTAGAAACTTGAAATCCAGAACTTCTAGGATAGCATTCTCAGAAATGCAACTCATTCCATGCACAGGACCCAAAAGGCAGGCAGAGCTCCAGAATCTTAATGCATGGATAAGACGGTGCAGGGAAGAGGGTTTTAGATTTGTTAGGAACTGGGTGACATTCTGAGGAAAGGGGGTAACCAGGGTGGAACCAGGCTGCTGACATTAACCTTTAAAAAGGAGACAAAGCAGTTTTTATATCAGATAATGGGGAAAAGCCAATAGTTGCCCAAGAGCTCATATCTTTGAAGGAAACTAGCAAAATAGAGAAGACAGGGCATCCTGATAGGCTCCAATGCTATCACGTAAAGAGCAGACAGAGTTGAACGCTTACAAATTACCCCTGTCAAGTGGTAGCCAGACTGTTATTACAAACAAAAGACACATTTTGAAATGCCTCTATGCAAATGCTAGAAGTAAAAAAAATATATATATAAGATGGGAGAGTTAAAATATATAGCTCTGAATGAAAGGTTAGATATAATTGGCATCTCATGGACCTGGTGGAAGGAGGACAACCAATGGCACAGTGTTATACCTAGGTACAAATTATATTGCAAATTATAGGGTAGATCAAATTGGTGGAGTGGTGTTGCTATACAGTATGTTAAAGAGGTGTGGAAGCCATGTTAGTACACTATGATGGTAATTAAATAAAAAAGGAAAACAAAAAGCAAAATAAGATGATACTTTTGAGACACGGGATCCAAGATGGCCATGCTGTAGCAACGCTACACAGTTCGGTCACCAGCTTATTCTTTTATACTTGTTACTCTCTCCTCCCAATTGGTGGCATCTCTCCTCCCGATCCTTCACTCTCCTCTCGATCAACAGCATCAGAAGGGAGCAGGCAGGCAACCCCTCCCCACTCCCCCCCTGACAAGGTCAATCAGGCCAAAGAAGCACATCTCCCGCCAGACTTTAAATCCAAAGTGCACTCAGGCATGCCTGCTCCTGGTGGGCCCATGCCTGAGGACCGTTTGGCATGACCCTTAGGTGGGGACCAGCTAATATCGCACTCTCTTGGATGACAACTTGCATTGAGAAGCAACTATAGACAATAACTATTGCAGGCAAACAACGCTCTGCCACACACCCAGCCTGCATCTGGACCTCAGCATCGGACAGAGCATTGTGGACTTCAGCACATGTCTCACCACGCTACACACACAAACCTTCTCCAGTTGCCCTTGTCTTGCAATGGAATAAAGGACTTCCAGCCACTGATCTAGGTGAGCTCTCTGGACCCATCTTTGCCGATAACTCTACTGCTGCATGTTCCAACCCCGCTGCGACCCACCAAGTAGCCTATCAGTCACTCTCAACCTGGCACTCAGAAAAGTGATCACCAAGCTCCATCAATGCTCCCATAAAGAAAACCTGAAAACCAGCTACCGATGAGTCATGCCTCCTGTATTACATGCACTGATACACCCAAAACACCCTACTTGGCACCCAAATACTGATTGCAGTATATAAGTCAGCGTTCTCAACTAAGAACATGAAACATGGCCCCAACGTACCTTCTTCCTATTCTTCTGGCTACAGTGCTCCTCATCCCCATGGTAACCCAAACCCTAAGCCTAACTGTAGGCCCCATCCAAATCCCTATCATTTGTGGATATGGTTGTGTTCATACAAGATGTCCTCCAGTTCAATTACAAAGTAAAACTCACTCATCCCTTATTTATATCCTACTGCACCACTCAACAACCATGGATCATTCCACTCAGTATACTAACGACCTTGCTCCTTTTAAGTGCATCCTTATCAACACATGATCAGCAAGAAACAAAATCCCGTTCCTAACCGACTACCTCACAGATTACGACTTGGACATTATGTGCATTACTGAAACATGGCTTACTGAAATAGATACGATCCTGACTAATCAGCTCAAACATCCTGAATAAGTTATTCAACTGCCCTAGACTCGGCCGTAGGGGGCGTGGTGTATGTATCCTTGCAAAAAAGGAATTACTATTTAACCTTGTATTTGAAACCAACACTGATGGAATAGATATTATCACAATCACCAACAGACAGATCTCATTATGCCTCACCTACAGATCATCCACAGGAAGTAGTGAAGAGCTGGTATCACTCTTGGAAATTGTTGGATCCCATGATAACCCAAAGTGCCCATTAGCTCTCTTGGGAGACATAAACCTATCTTCTGTCCCACATAAACAAGCTAAAGCCTTCACTGATGCAATGACATACCTAAATTACATTTAAATTGTAGAGGCTCCAACCCACATTAGAAGCAACACTCTCGATCTCATATTCATACCATCCCAGCTCTGAGAAAGGACTACCATTCCTAACCCTCATCTTACAAAGGTCCCTTGGTTGGACCACTACACAATCCTCTTTCACCTTCCCCACCAGACTCAAGCAACCACTACCAACTGAAACGACATAACGTTCTGAAGATTTAAACAATTCAATAAAATCTACTTCCTGAAAAATGTTACCCCCACCCCTACTGAATCCTGACTCAAAAGACTCATTGTCTCTAACTGGGATGAAACAATTGCTGCTATTGCTGCTGCCTCTCCCTCAAACTCAAACTCAATCTGAAACTGATGTAGACAGCAAATGCCCTAGTATACTGCAGAACTTAAAAGAGTAAAACAAGAGCTCAGGAAAGCAGAGAGTATATGAAGACACATCCAGGATGAACTTAGGAAAAATAATTACCTGTATGCTCTCCATTCGTATTGCTCCAAATCCAATGAGGCAAAGAAAGAATACCACACCCGTACTATAATAAAGTTACTAAAGAAACCCAGGGAGTTGTTTGAAGTGGATTTAATCCCTACTGAGAGAAGATAACCCACCAGTATCTCAGACCTCCCCAGAACCACAAGTACTTGACCACCTCTTCCAATCTTGCAAGTTCCCCTGGTTTTACTCATTCATTCCGATCACTCCTGACCAACTGGAACACATCATAGGTAATCTCAACACCACCACATCCCCACTGGACCCTGTCCAGTAAGTTGGTTACAAATTAATAGACATGAGCTTGCACCAATAATATGTAGAATGATATGACTTTCCTTTGACCAAGGGTATATGCCAGCCAGATTGAAGATGACTTCCCTACGTTCATTATTGAATAGCTCTAAACTAGACCTCGCTGAAGCCAACTCATACAGTCCTATTTCGAGCCTGCTCTTCCTTGCTAAAACAATTGAAAAAGTCATCCAACTCCAATTACAGGAGCACATTGATGTAAATGCAACTCTGGACCCACACCAGCACAGCTTCCGCTCTGGCCACGGAGTAGAGATTCTGCTAATCTCTCTCATTGACCATCAGTTGGGCTTGCAAAAATGTAATTACAGCATAATACTATTGTTAAATTTGAGGTGAGAATTGGGCACCATGAGAAAGCAGTGGAACAAGCTGAAAGCAAGATGTTGGCACTTGAGTCCACTGATTTCTTGGTTCAAGAATATCATCTTCAGATTGCTAAGGCTCTGCTGGATATGTCTCATCATATGGGAAATATTGAAAATCTGGCTAGAAGGAAAACTTTGAGAGTGAGGAGGTGGCAAGGCTGAGGAGCATTAAAGACAGTAAGAAGTGCATTGATGAGATGCTTCTTGCAACATCCAAGCTCTCCAGCACAGGAGAAGATGGGAGCCTACAGAATGATGAAGGTTGGGCACAAGTCATCAGGGCTTGCAGAATCACATTCCAACTTCTCCAGTCCTTGAACTGAAGAACCATTGTGCAGCCCTGGAAGTGGAAAAGCTGAAAGCATCCCTGGAAAGGGAGGAACCCCAAAGTTGCAGAATCAGTGGCCACAAGGAAGCGAAGGGAAGTGGTGGTTGGTGACTCTCTTCGGAGGGGTACCGAGGCGTCCATCTGCCCACCAGACTTTATGTCCAGAGAGGTATGCTGTCTGCCAGATGCCAAAATCCGAGATGTTACGGAGAGTTTGCCGAGACTCATCAAGCCCACTGACTTCTACTCAATGTTGCTAATCCATGTCGGCAGAAATGAAACGGCCAGGTATCCCTCTGAGCATATCAAAAGTGATTTCATGGCTCTGGGACAGAGGGTGAAGCAGATAATGGCACAGGTGGTGTTTGCTTCAATCCTCCCTGTTGAAGGTAAAGGCAAAGACAGAGAAGCTCGCATCCTGGAGATGAATGCATGGCTGCATGGATGGTGTCATGGTGTTTTGATTTCCTGGACCATGGGATGCTGTTCCAAGGGTTGCAGAGCAGAGATGGTCCATCTGTCCAAGAAAGGTTGATGTGTCTTCAGTAGCAAACTGGCTAATCTATTGAAGAGGGCTTTAAATTAGATTTGTTGGGGATGGGTGAAGACAGCCCCAGATAAGTGAAAACCCCCAGGTAAGTGAAACATTAAATACCTTTATAGAAATGGGTAAATGGAGCAACATATGGAAAGCGGTATTTATAAATGCCTGTAGCATGGGAAATAAGATCTCAGATGTTGAAACTTTAATGGGTGAGGCTGACTTGGATTTAGTGGCAGTTACAGAAACATGGTTCACAGAAAACCATGACTGGGATGTAACTATATCAGGCTATACCTTATTCAGAAAGGACAGGGTAGAAAAAAGTGGAGGAGGAATGGCACTATATGTAAACAATAATATTAAAGCTTTGGAACTACAGAACTTAAGAGGGAGAGAGGAGGCACAGTGGGTTAAACTAAAAAGAAGGAAAGAGAAATCTATTTGCATTGATATGATATACAGACTTCCCTCACAGGAGGAAGAGGTGGATGGAGATTTGATTGAAGACATATGCAGCATTGCCAGGAAAAGGGAAGTGCTACTGATAGGGGATTTCAATATGCCAGATGTTGATTGGCACATTCCTGCTGCAGTATCATCTAGAAGTAAGGATATCCTGCATTCTCTACTGGGAGAACTAGTCAGACAACTGGTAAAAGAACCTAAATGTGAAGGGACCATACTGGACTTGGTGCTTACCAATGGTGAAAGTGTTTTGGATGTTATAGTGGGAGATCATTTTGCATACAGTGATCACCAGATGGTGTGGTTCAGTATTAAGACTAGGGCTGTTAAAATCCATTTAAAAGTGAGGATCTTAGACTTTAGGAAAACTAACTTTGCCAAGATGGACCAATATCTCAGGGAGTCGTTAGTGGGATGAGAACAGCTGGAGGATGTAGAAAAACAGTGGGCAAAACTGAAAGTGGATATTTTAAGGACAACAAACTTTTTTGTTTAAAATGGTAAATAAAGGTAAAAGGAAAAAGGAGACCGCTATGGTTCTCAAAAGAAGTAGCTGAAAAGGTGAAGAAAAAGAGCGGAGGCCTTCATGAAATACAAGAGATCACAGAGAGAGGAAGACAGGCATCTATATTTGGAAAAACTTAGAGAAGCTAGCAAAGTAGTCAGGAAAGCAAATATTCAAAAAGAGGAGGAAATAGCCAATGCAATAAAATGGGGGGGATTGATATTTTGCAGATATGTTAGTGAGAAGAGGAAGGGCAAAAGTGGTGTTGTCAGACTCAGGGGTGAAGGGGAGGAATATGTAGAAGCTGATGAGGATAAAGCAGAATTGCTTAACAAATATTTCTGTTCTGTGTTCACAGATGAAGAACCAGGAGCAGGATCTCAGAAAACACCCACAAACAGGAACAGAAGTGATGGGCATCTTGAATAATTTTCAGAAGACTGCCTTCGTGAGAAACTAGCTAAACTTACGTAGACAAAGCAATGGGACTGGATGGGATGCACCCTAGAATACTGAGGGAACTTGGGGACATTCTAGCAGCTCCACTAACTGACCTTTTCAATTCCTCATTGGAGTCGTGAGTGGTACCAAAAGACTGGAGAGAGGCACATATGGTCCCTTTACACAAAAGCGGAAGTAAAGATGTGGTTGAAAACTACAGGCCAGTTAGTTTAACTTCGGTGGTGAGTAAATTATTGGAAGCGCTGCTGAAAGAGAAAATAGTGAGGTTTCTGGAGTCCAGCAGATTACAGGATCTGATGCAGCATGGGTTCACCAGAGACAGGTCTTGTCAGACAAATCTGATTGATTTCTTTGACCGGGGAGTTTTTATTTATTTATTTATTTATTTATGCTTTTCTTTTATACCGCTTTTTCCAGAGATCAAAGGCGGTTTACACTTAACATATAATGAACATGGTTTTACATGTAACAGCATTTTTCATAACTATGTACAATTAACTTTTCATGAACAATAACATGGAACTCAGCCGTGCAACGAGCATTGTCGCCTCGTGCTTTGCCCCCCCCCTCCCCTTTCCCCTTTTGTCCCCTCCCCCTCCCTCTCTCCCCCCAATAAGTCCACACGCTTTGCCGGTTTTCTTTCAACAAAACTCCATACATTTATTGCTTCTTTTACAATGGTATTAACAGCCTCAACACTGTTGGCCACAGCATGCCCAATACATTCAACAAAACACTGTAACATTTGTTTTCTTTCCGCCCCTCGAGAAGACACAGCCACTATCCCGCAGTCCTTTTTACTGTCCTTATGAGGTAGCCGTTCAAGCTTTCCCCATCTTTATTCTTCTCCATCTCTTTTAGTCTCCATGGTGTTACGCCTGCCGTTCAAGCAGGTTTAACTTTCTTGGTTCACCCCATTTGCCCGCCGTCAAAGCGAGGCCTGTGGGCCCTCTGCGCCGTGTTCTGGTGACCTGATCTATCTCTCCGGGGCAGGTCCAGGTTTCTCTCCTGCAACTCTCCCCCTTTACTTAAAGCCTAGGCTGTGTTCTCTCTCACCGGGTGCGTTTCTCCTGCCAACCCCGTCAACTGCGAATCCTCGCTTGTTGACGGGGCCCCCACACTTCAAGACGCCGCTGTGGCCAACAGCTTCTTTTTCCAAATTCTCTCAACAGCATCCTGTATTGCGCATAGAAAAATGTCCATCCCTATGTCTGACAAGTGTACACCATCCGGCCGATAGAGTCCCGGGCATCTTTCTTCTATGAGTTCGTGCCGGATGCTGTCTCCTCCCATCATCCCCATGAAGCGGGCCATCCACTTGTTCACTTTCTGTCTAGTCCTTTCGACCGCCTTGTGCGATATCTCGCCCCTCCATACCCGCCTCGGTATGATATGTGACCATGCTAGTTGCGTCTCGGGAAATGCGTTAGCCAGCATCAGCATGTCGCTCTGCATCTTCTTGGTGAGCTCGACACTGCGCATAGCCGCGAGGTCGTTGCCCCCTAGATGTACCACAAGCATGGCTGGGCCCCGGGTCAGCCCCTTCCTTTGTAGCAGGAATGGTACTAACTGATCCCATAACATACCGCGTCGTCCGAGCCATACCACTGAGACTTCTGCGCCCGGGAGTCCCAGATTTAAACCCGGAGGCCGGCCTTTTGCTCGCTTTTGTGCCCAGTGAACAAATGAATGGCCGCATATCCATGCTTCACGGGGCCATAGGCAAGGACTTGTTCCTAAATTGGATCACAAATATGGTTACATCCACACTTCCAGCATCAATACAGTATCATAACCCTGAATTCAAAATTGTAAACAATATCCCTACAGTAACATAACACTGAATTCAAACTTGTAAACATTACATTGGCATATAAGAGTTATCCTAGATCGAGATATACAAGTTATCTTCTCTTTACCGTAATTAGGTTTGGGTTTTTTTTTTTTTTTGTTTTGTTTTTTTTTATTCTGTTGGCCGTATGTAGGTTTTGTATCGGTCCGAACGCCATCGTCCGATACTCATAATTTGGGCTCTTGACATCCCTATGCTGGCTGCCGTTGAAGCAGCTCCAATTCGAAATGAGTGCGAGCCGTAAAAGCTTGCATCTCGTCCTGTTCTTTCTATCGCCTGCTTGAGTACTCTGATGAATTGAAAACGTGACAGTGGGTCGCCGTTTGCATGGACGAACCATTGCTGGTTTGTGTGTGCCCGTAGTTGTTGATAGGCCAGAGCATTCCTCAGCGGGCATGAAGGGTCCTTACGCAGTGCCGACAGGACTATTTGCGCCCCTTTGCCTTCGGTATCCGTTTTGGATCTGCGCAAGTTCAACACTATTGCATCTTTAATAATAGTGACGTCTCGTTCTTCCAGACCGCCATATGTCCTCCCGTTCTTTGCCGATGAGGGGGCAACTATCTCGCCCACTCGGAATGCTCCGTAAAAGGCCCATGAAAAGGCACACCTGAATAGCTTGGCCTCGTAGTTGTCATAGCACACCTGGCTAGTGATCCCCATCAGTTGCTGTAGCATTTGGTGTGTGATCGGGCGGCGCTGGTCAACCCTTCCGGGCTGCCCTAAGGACCAGCCTCTCATCACTTTCCTAATGACGAACTCCGCATTCGGACTCTTCTCACCCATGGCTTTTGCAAAAAATGATAAAGCGGCTAGGCGTGCTTGCACCGCCCCTTTTGTATACCCTCTGCCTTTGCATTGCAAAATCCATCTCAGAAGCGATGACACTTCAAATCTGTCTTCATGATGTATTCCAGCCTCGCTACAA
Organism: Ichthyophis bannanicus; assembly: GCA_033557465.1. Lineage (NCBI taxonomy): Eukaryota > Metazoa > Chordata > Amphibia > Gymnophiona > Ichthyophiidae > Ichthyophis > Ichthyophis bannanicus. The sequence continues at coordinate 1,055,026,014 of CM066033.1, read as the reverse complement.
AAGGATTGGTACATTTCCCATGCTGCTACGTATTTTTTGCGGGTTTTTTCTGCTAGGGAGCACAGCATGAGCTCCCATACCTCGGTGGGCCATACTCCCAGATGTGCTCGGGGACTGGTGTCTTGACCGCGTCCGAGTCGGGCGCCAGTTGTTGGAAAAGCTTGATCTTAGAACGAGAAAGAGCGTCGGCAATGTTATTGCTTTTGCCAGCGATATGTTCCGCTCTAATGCTTATGTTGTGCCCTAGGCATAGCGAAACGATTTTTCTTAGTAATGTTACCACCCGTGGTGTCCTAGCTCTCATCCCATTCACAGCCCATACCACTGCTAGATTATCGATATGGAAGGTGATAGCTCTATTGGCTAGGTCTGAGGCCCAGATGGTTAAGGCCACCATAATCGGGAAAAGCTCCAAGAACGTGATGTCCTTGGTGGTCCCTTCAGCATGCCATGCAGGGGGCCATGCTTCCGCACACCATGCCCCTTTATAGTAGATGCCGAAACCGCTCCCCCCCGACGCGTCTGTGAAAAATTCTAGTTCCGCATTTGACACCGGGGATGCTTGCCAGAAGGCAAGGCCATTGAAGGTGTGGAGGAATTGCGTCCAGACCCGCAGGTCTTCCCGTATTTCTTTGGTGATTCTGATCCGGTGATGCCGTTTCTTGATCCCCCTCGTTGCCCACGCCATGCGGCGGCAGAAAACTCTCCCCATTGGCATTATCCTGCATGCAAAGCATAGCAGGCCCAGGAGTGATTGAAATTGTTGCAGGGTCGCCTTGCGCTGAGTGTGAAGTAACTGCAGCTCTTTCCCCAACTTTGTCACCTTCTCTGCGGGAAGGCGAGACCTCTGCGCTATCACATCCAGCTGTAAGCCTAGGAAAGTAATGATTCCAGTCGGGCCATCGGTCTTTTCTCTTGCTAATGGGATCCCGAACAGCTTGGCCGTTTGCTCAAAGATGCTTAAGATCCTCTGGCAATCGTCATGGTCCTTTCCAATGAATAGGAAATCATCTAGATAGTGGACCACTGTGTCAGGTCCTGCAATATCCTCCACTACCCAGTGCAGGAAAGAACTGAATTGCTCGAAATATGCACATGATACCGCGCATCCCATGGGTAAACATTTATCGTAGTAAAATTCACCATTGAACCCGAAACCCAGCAGTGGAAAAGATTCTGGGTGCACCGGCAATAGCCGAAAGGCGGACTCTATGTCGGCTTTTGCCAACTGCGTGCGTCGTCCTTTATTGCGAATCAGCTTAATTGCCTGGTCAATGGTTGCATATTTGACTGCGCATAATGCTGGGTCAATATGGTCATTAACGGATCTCCCCTCTGGGTATGACAGGTTATGAATTAAGCGGTATTGCCCCGGTTCCTTTTTTGGGATGACCCCAAGGGGTGAGATTATGAGTTCCTTGAATGGTGGTACCTGGAAAGGACCTGCCACTCTCCCTAGACTTATTTCTTTGTTTAGTTTACTGCGTGCTATGGTGTTGTATTTTTGTACAGATGGTGGGTTCTTAATAAACCGCGGTATTGCTTCTTTTCTATTTATTAGTGAAGGGATGCGGAAACCTTGAGAGAAGCCCACTTCTAAGCTGTTCGCCATGTCCCGCTTTGGGTAGGCTCTGAGCCATGGGCGCATATTGTCAAGCTTGATGGGCGTGGGTGCCAGCTCCCTCTGCCGAGCGCTGCTGCAAGGCTCTATACGGCTTGGCCTCCCTTGCTGCTCTGCAGGAGACGGCGGGGTGCCCATTTCCACATATTGAGCATATGTGTCTGAATTTGCAGGGCTGCCATGTGCAGCTCCCCGCGTTGTACTGCCGGCATGCCCGCCTCCCCGTCCATTGATTAACTGGCCTCCCTTGTATGCTTTGGTTAGGCTGGTGCCATTGGGTGCCTGGGAGGGGTTGCATCATCCCGTCCTGGCACCATGGCCTATTGTGTGCCATTTCCTCTGACCATAAGTCCAGATTTCTGTGATGCCAAGCTAGGGTGGGATCTTCGGCCATGCTTCTTCTGAACTTCACATCGTAGTTCAGCCAAGCCCATCCACCATATTGTTTATATGCCCTAGTGATCGTATCAAGGTACCTGGTCAGGTATGGGCCTGAGTCTGGTTCCTTCTCCATGATCACACTCATAAAGATGTGGAACGCCGATACCCAATTATTGAGGGATTTGGGGATTTTAGGTTTCCTGTCTCTCTCGTTCCTTCTATCTTTGTCTTTGGCATTACTGGCGTCCTCGTCCTGGTCCTTAAGCAGGAGGGAGAATATGTCAATATATTCTCGCTTCCAGATTTTTTTCTTTAGTTTTTTGGGTACTGCCACGGCCAGGGAGCTCACCCCGCAGCGTGGATCGCGACTGGTGTCGCGCCAATCTTGCAGTGTTCTCGGAAGCCTCCCTGATTGGGTGCTCCCGAACTGCTCCCCTTCTTGAGTCTGCCCCGCCCATGCTTGCTTTAGTGGATTCGTCTGTTTTGGGGTCTTCTTTCTTTTAACTTTCCTCAATGCATATTTGATCACATCTGCTAGTGTTGTGTCACTATCACTGTCTGAGCTAGAGCCGTCGGATGATGACGATACTAGCTCTGAGGCCCCCCTGTTCCCCTTGGACTTACCATCATCTGTGGCCTGCGTTAACACGCCCGTGCTTGTCGACGGCTGCGTCTCACTTATCAATCCTGTGGTCCCCAGTCGTTGTTTGACCGAGGAGAGGCCGTGCTGGGTAACCTGCTCCCGTATCATCTGGAGCAGGTTGTCAAGCTCCTGTCCTTGCGCCTGCGCTGCGGTTTGCTGCTGTTGCGGCGCTTTCTTCCTGTTGCTGCGCCTCGGTTGCTTTGCTTTGTCCATTGTCTCCCCTTGAGTCCTTTTTTTGCCGCCAGTCTTGCTTGCTCGCACTCTAATGGATGCCCTGCCGTCGGCTTGCGATGCTCTCTGCGTGTTGGTTTTCTGTGTCTCCTTCCTTGGCATCTCTGTCCTAGGGTGAGATCTGCTATTTTGGGGGTGGGGGGGGTAATTGGGGAATGTACGTTACTGTCTGTATCCTTGTTGTAACATCCATACTGTTCCCATTATACTCTCCCCTGTATCCCTTTCAGATGCAGTATATATGTCATCCTCCCAGCCCCCCACCTTACTATAATTCGCCTATAGTGTCCCCTCCCTGCATCATCATTTTTTATTTATTTATTTATTTATTTTTTTTTTTTTTTTATTACATCTGCAAATCATACATTTTCACTTATCCACTAGCTGCTATGTAAATAATACGTTTTTTTTTTGTTGTTTTTTTTTTAATCTTAAATGCACGTTGTGACCATAAGATGGCAGCCACGCTCCTCCTAACCTCCAGCAGCTCTGTACAATAACAAGAAACATGCTTTTATTTCTGATCTGCCTTTACTCTGCAACATGGGCTCACGCGCACACAAAGGTATGTTACTGTATGACTCACCGTGCCTTCTAACTCTGTAGTGGTGTGCTGAACTGCCATGCGGCATGCGCCCGGCTCTCCCTACCCTGAACCGTTCAGGGTGCAGGAAATTTCATCAGCAACCCTCTGGAGCTGACTCGCGTTTGTGTCCTCTCCATCTTCCCCCAAAGGTACTTCCCCCCCCCCTCCACGGGCCTGTAGGCCGTTGCCCCGCATGGCTGATGGCCTAAAAGGCCGCTGACCCCACTTATGTCCGCCATTGCTGGCTTTTAACTCAAATATCTCCCCCCACACTGCTTTCACGGCCGTACAATCATAAACCTTTAATTTCTTAGGCCTTATATGTGCCTCCTCTCGCCGCGCTGGCCGAGCCTCACATCTTCCCCCCCCCCCCCCTCGCCGCTGTTCCTTAATTTACCGTCCTGTGCAGCTCTGACCTCTCTGCTTTAATGCTCCGCTGTTCGCTGCTGTCCGTGTATCCCTGATTTTCGTCGGGGGTGATCGACGATCGGTAATGATGTCCGCTGCTCCCGATGATGCTGTCCGCTGCTCCTTGAGGTAGCGAAGCGGGGGGGGTGGACGGCGAAAGAGGCCGGGCAGGCCCGAGCACGTTGCTTTATTCGCGGCCCTCTGCCCGCCCCCTTTCGCCGTCCCCCCGTCCCTCCCCCTCCCTGCCGAGCCCGCGGCTGGCTCGTGCGCGTCTGTGCGCCGCCGCGGTAATTCGCGGCTGAGTCTTTTCATGAACAATAACATGGAACAGTGTTTTTTCATAACTATATACAATTAACATTGGCTAGTAATGCTGTAACTATTTACATTAATCATTCATTACACAGGTACACTAAAAAAAATTTTTTTTAAACTGCCTCTAATGTTTCGATTGATTTTTACGTTTTTTGGTGCGCTGAATCCAAATCTGGTAACCAATTTGCTCCATCACGTACATATTTTTTGCTACATTGGGTTAGCAGTTTGAGGTGAACGTTTCAGATTGAGTGCGATCGAGATAAAAGTTTCTTGGATGAATTCTTTATACTAATTGTTTAGTAGTTATTCAAATAAGAATAAAGAAAATTGTAACAAGGCAGCACATAATAATAGAGTAATGTCAACAAAACACACTGTGATGGTAGCAAAATTGTCTGCACTTAAAACAGCCACATACATGTGCACAAACATTGAGCATATAAGAGCGAGGTTAGACACAAAGCAAAGCAAAGAAATGTGCAAAAATTGTTGTACAGGTATGTATGTAAGAATAGAAAATGCAAACCGCACCATTGCAATACATGAAGACAAACACCCGATGGTGTGAAAATAAAATTCTAATAAATGAGATCCGACACTGTGGTAATAACTAGCAAATTTTTATTTCAAAGTTTAGTAAAAACACGATATTTGTCAACACAGTTTAGATTTTAAAGTCATTCTTGGGTCAATCAATCTCCTGGTGGGCCCGTTTCTTCTTCCCCCGAATGCTTCTCTTGGTGCGCTGCTTGGCGTATTTTTCATCTGGGGTTTCCCGCAGCAGCAACCAGCAGAAATCAGCCATCATAGTGGTGTTCCATCTTCCTTGGTACCTTCTCTCTGCATCCTTGATGTCCTGGTGAAACCTTTCACCTTGTTCTTCACTGTACACCCCCAAGTTTTCGGGAAAGTAGTTCACATGGGAGTGCAAGAAATGGACTTTCAGGCTCATGTTACAGCCTTGTTCTTTGAAGGCATTGAGCATCCTGGCAACAATATCCTTATAGTTCTCATCCCGCCTGTTCCCCAAGAATTTGAGAACAACATCCTTGAAGGAATCCCAGGCTTCTTTTTCCTTCTCAGACATCGTTTCAGCGAATGCTCCATCTGAAATGAGTTTCCTTATATCAGGGCCAACAAACACTCCTTCCTTTAGCTTTGCTTCAGAAAGTCGGGGGAACTTTGAGCAAAGGTACCGAAAGCACTCACCATCTTTTGGAAGGGACTTGATGAATTGCTTAATGAGACCCAACTTAATGTGGAGAGGTGGTAATAGAATTTTATCACGAGGTACCAAGCTCTCATGAAGAACATTTTTCTCACCGGGTCTCAAATACTCCCGAATTGGCCAGTCTTTTTTCCCCCAGTGTAGGTTGCGGGCCCGGCTATCCCACAAGCAAAGGAAGCAGGGATATTTGGTGAAACCGGATTGCTGCCCTAATAGCATGGATAGAATTTTAAAGTCTCCACAAATCATCCACTTATGCTCATCATAACGAATCTTCTGAAGAATCAGGGCCAAATTCTCGTATTTTTCTTGGCGAATAACAGAGTGAGCAATAGGAACTGAAGCGAATGTGTTGCCATTATGAAGAAGAACACCTTTTATGCTGTCTTTTGACGAATCAATGAACAGCTGCCATTCAGCAGGATCATACTTGAGTTTAAACTTTTCCATCACTCTGTATATATCGTTGCAAAATACCAAATCTTCCTCTTTGCTGAAATACTTCAAAAATTGTGTCTCGCGGTTGCGGTACCAATAAAAAGTTGTTCCTGGTGACAATAGATTTTTCTGTTTAAGCCGAGAACCTAGCAGTTGGGCAGCATCTTTTGGGAGTCCTAAATCCCGGACTAAATCATTCAATTCAGCTTGAGAGAAAAGTTCAGGTTTCGGATCTGGTTCAGTTTCAAACTCGGAAGTACTGGACTCATCGGGAAAAGCCATCTGATGAGTCTCATCATGATCAGAACCGTCCACACAAATATGATCCAAAGATTTTGGTGGTTCAGGCACAGGTACGTCGTTGCTATGAGGCATAGGCCTAATTGCTGAGGGAAGGTTGGGGTAACTTATTACGTTCTTATTTTTTAAGTTGTATCCCTTCACAATGCAAGAGCAAAAATAGCAGTCACTGCTGTGGTCTCTTTGTTCACGCCACATCATAGGTATTCCGAAACGAAATGCTTGTTTTTTACCTTTCATCCATAAGCGTAGATCTTCCTCACATGTCTTGCACACTTTGTGAGGAGCCCACGGTTTGTCTTGATCGCCTAACTTCAAACCGAAATAGGCGAAATATACTTTTTTAATAAATGCAGAAATGTTCCTCTGCCGCTTTTTCACGGTATATTCCCCACAAATAAAACAAAAACTGTCCGGAGAGTTGACGCAACCTCTGGCTCTGTGAGCCATCACAAATACACAGCACTGCAAACTACAACTGTAGTGAACCACTTCGGAATAAAGCTGGATTACGACTGAGCAAACAAAAGGTGGTAATGAACTTGCAAGAAACTGAAATTTGACAGGAACGTTCATGTCGCAACCACCGTGTTTGAGCGAGCGAACGAGGCGAGGCGAACAGGAAAGAACATGCGCCAGCGCGAGTACTGGATTTAGCCCCCCGCCTCCCAATTGTCCTGTTAATGTATAAAATGAATACAAAACACTCTAAAATATCATGAGGGAGTGTTTCTAGTTAGTTAACCATTACAACCTCTATTTTGGGCCAAGAAAATAAACTGCAGTCGGCTAAAAAGAAATTATGTGAACATTCCTTATATGGGTAAGAAATCTAATTTTGCAAGAAAACGTGACGTGATGGAACATTTTGGCTATTTTTCCTGGATTCAGCACCCCAAAATCTATAGGAATCAGTTGCAAAACTGGAGGCAGTTTTTTGGTAGTGTACCTGTGTTATTAATCGTAGTTTGTAAGAGTTGCTTTTTTTCTTAAGTGTATTGAGGTTTGAGGCTTTTTGATCTGTGGTTAAGGAGGATTGTTATGGAGGTGTAGTGTGCGGGATGGAGGGGATTCATTAAGATTTATAAAGTGTTCTATAAACAGATATGTTTTTAGTTCTTTCCGGAATATATGGAGATCTTTTATTTTGCGGAGGCTTAGCGGAAGTTTATTCCACAGGGTGGGGGCTGCATATGAGAAGGCTCTTGAGCTTGTGGTTTTTTTGTTTTTCAGATGGATTTTTTTATGTCTAGAGAGTGGGTTGCGTTTTGCCTGCGGGTTCTAACTTCTTTTGGAGCATGTATCAGAGTGGCTAGATGTGAGGGTGAGATGCCGTTGATAAGTTTAAATGTGGTTAAGAGTATTTTGTACGATATTCTACTATTTATGGGATTCTACTATTTATGGGAAGCCAGTGTAGTTCGGCGAGGATGGGAGTTATGTGGTCAGTGAGGCGAGCTTTTGCTGTTACTCGAGCACAGATGTTTTGAGCTCGTTGGAGTATATTGGTATTTGTGAGAGGGAGGCCGATAAGTAGACTATTACAATAGTCGAAGTGTGGAGTTGGACCAAGTAGAGCCCTAGATGTGGTGTATTTAGATTTCAGTAAAGCCTTTGACACCATTCCTCACAACTCCTCACCATTCCTTATAAACAAACTGGGCACTCTAGGGATGGACCCTAAAGTTACTACTTGGGTTAGAAATTGGTAGAGTAGGAGGCAACAAAGGGTACAGGTAAATGGAGCTCACTCTGAGGAGAAGGAGGTTCCCAGTGGTGTGCCCCAGGAATCTGTCCTTGGTCCGATTTTTTTAAACATCTTTGTTAGTGATATAGCAGAAGGGCTGTTGGGTAAGGCTGGCCTCTTTGCAGATGATACCAAAATCTGCAATAGAGTAGACACCCAGGAAGGTGTAAATAACATGAGGAGGGATCTAGCTAAGCTTGAAGAATGGTCTAGAATTTGGCTGCTGAGATTTAATGTTAAAAAATGCAAGGTCATGCATTTGGGCTGCAGCAATCGAAGAGAGCAATATAGTATAGGGGTGAAGTACTTTTGTCCACTAAAGAAGAGCGGGACCTAGGCGTGATTCTGTCTGATAATCTTAAAGTAGCTAAACAGGTAGAAAAGGCGACAGCGAAAGCTAGAAGGATGCTTGGGTGCATAGGGAAAGGAATAGTCAGCAGAAGAAAGGAGGTGATAGTGCCTCTGTATAAGTCTTTGGTGTGACCTCATTTGCAGAATTGCACGCAATTCTGGAGACCACATTTTCAAAAGAATATAAAGAGGCTGGTGTCAGTACAGAGGGTGGCTACTAAAATGGTTAGTGGTCTTCATTATAAAGCATATGAAGACAGACTTAAGGATCTTGATATGTACACCTCAGAGGAAAGGCGAGATAGAGGTGATATGATTAAGACTTTTATTTTATTTATTTTTTTTTTATTATATCATAAATGCAATCCTAATACATAGTTCAAAAGAAATTACACAGTCTGAGATGAATCAATACAAAGAAATATCAACAATCAAACTAAACTCAATACTGTGTAACAGCCCACATCATGGAGAAGACAGCTTAAAGGTACCTGGGAAAATTCTTAATAAAGGCTACAACCACCTAACAAAATAATTGTATCATTAAAGAAAGATAAAAGAAGCGAATTCAGGCTTGGAGGGACAACAGGAGCGCATCTAGTTGAGATGATTCAACAAAAACATAATCTATACCCTGAATAGTAACTAAGCATTTACAAGGAAACTGAAGGAAGAAGGTCCCCCCTGCAGCCCAAAACACGAGGTTTAAGCTGGAGGAAGGACTTCCTCCTAAGTTGAGTATAACGGGAAACATCAGGGAAGATAGACATTCTTAATCCATAAAAATCAACATTCTTTTTCAGAAAAAAAGCTTTCATAATTTTAGCCTTGTCAGAGAAATTTACCAAAGTAATTACTAAAGTGGCACGCGTAGAAATCAAAAACTGAGAATTTTCAAGAAAATCAGTCAAATTTAAATCACTTTGTACTTCTGATGGAGCCACATCCTTGTTCGAGGAAGTCTCCTGACTTGGCAAATAATAAGAATGTGAAATCAAAATAAAATCAGCATCTGGCATCAATAAAACATCTTTGCAGTACTGCCTAAATAAAAGAAGAGGTGTCATAAAACGAGTCTTAGGAAAATTTAGAATACGAAGATTATTCGCACGAGACTTATTTTCCAATAACTCTACCTGTTTATACAAAAGTAGCGTATCTTTTAAAGAGGAGGCACTCGCCGATTGAAAAACACCGGCTTGAGCCCCCAATTTATCAACCCGCGTAGACAAACTCCCAACCGTTGAGCTCAAAGTATGTACCTTGTGCACAACCTGTTGGGAGAAAGCAGACATTTGATCCGTAAATTTAGTTAACAACAAGTTAGTGGCAGAGACTTGTTTCCAAATATCCAATAAAGAAACATTTGAAGGATCAACTACAGAAGAAGAGGAGGAAAAATCCTCCAATTTAATAGCCAGAATAGGAGTTAAAGAAGAAACTTTACTAATAGCATTAAGAGAACTGTCACAAATAGCGCCCAAATCCACCACCTGAGTGCCAGCGGGATTAGGAGGAGGAGTCCTTTCAATGGTACTCAGGGAAGCTCCAGAGGCAGGCAAGGAAGAAGCAGGAACTGATGAAACAAGCTTATGTTTAGAAACCACATGCTGGTCCATCAGACCAACCACTGCTTTAGAACCTGAAATCAGAAAGATTTTCAAAGACTTACTTTTCCTCTTAAAATGACCTCTGAGCATTCCCTCAGCGGCTAGAGCTTCGAGGCTCTGAAGTAGCACCAAAGGGGCACCAAAGGGGCATACCCCCGTTGGTCACGCCCCCTTCGGGCACGCGACCGCGGCCGTGAAAGGCAGTTGGCTTTTAACTGTTGCAGTTCCCCAATGAAAGAAGGGGTAGAGGAGCTTCACCTGCAAACACTTCAGCTGGAAACAAAGTTGACTGCCAAGCCTGATATCCTGGCTGCTGCTTCTCAGTTCCTCTGAGAGCAGCTGGCTTTTAACTGTTGCAGTTCCCCGATGAAAGAAGGGGTAGGAGGAGCTTCACCTGCAAACACTTCAGCTGGAAACACAGTTGACTGCCAAGCCCTGATATCCTGGCTGCTGCTTCTCAGCTCCTCTGAGAGCAGCTGGCTTTTAACTGTTGCAGTTCCCCGATGAAAGAAGGGGTAGGAGGAGTTTCACCTGCAAACACTTCAGCTGGAAACAAAGTTGACTGCCAAGCCCTGATATCCTGGCTGCTGCTTCTCTGCTCCTCTGAGAGCAGCTGGCTTTTAACTGTTGCAGTTCCCCGATGAAAGAAGGGGTAGGAGGAGCTTCACCTGCAAACACTTCAGCTGGAAACAAAGTTGACTGCCAAGCCCTGATATCCTGGCTGCTGCTTCTCAGCTCCTCTGAGAGCAGCTGACTTTTAACTGTTTGCAGTTCCCCGATGAAAGAAGGGGTAGGAGGAGCTTCACCTGCAAACACTTCAGCTGGAAACAAAGTTGACTGCCAAGCCCTGATATCCTGGCTGCTGCTTCTCAGCTCCTCTGAGAACAGCTGGCTTTTAACTGTTGCAGTTCCCCGATGAAAGAAGGGGTAGGAGGAGTTTCACCTGCGAACACTTCAGCTGGAAACAAAGTTGACTGCCAAGCCCTGATATCCTGGCTGCTGCTTCTCAGCTCCTCTGAGAGCAGCTGGCTTTTAACTGTTGCAGTTCCCCGATGAAAGAAGGGGTAGGAGGAGCTTCACCTGCAAACACTTCAGCTGGAAACAAAGTTGACTGCTAAGCCCTGATATCCTGGCTGCTGCTTCTCAGCTCCTCTGAGAGCAGCTGGCTTTTAACTGTTGCAGTTCCCCGATGAAAGAAGGGGTAGGAGGAGCTTCACCTGCAAACACTTCAGCTGGAAACAAAGTTGACTGCCAAGCCCTGATATCCTGGCTGCTGCTTCTCAGCTCCTCTGAGAGCAGCTGGCTTTTAACTGTTGCAGTTCCCCGATGAAAGAAGGGGTAGGAGGAGCTTCACCTGCAAACACTTCAGCTGGAAACAAAGTTGACTGCCAAGCCCTGATATCCTGGCTGCTGCTTCTCAGCTCCTCTGAGAGCAGCTGGCTTTTAACTGTTGCAGTTCCCCGATGAAAGAAGGGGTAGGAGGAGCTTCACCTGCAAACACTTCAGCTGGAAACAAAGTTGACTGCCAAGCCCTGATATCCTGGCTGCTGCTTCTCAGCTCCTCTGAGAACAGCTGGCTTTTAACTGTTGCAGTTCCCCGATGAAAGAAGGGGTAGGAGGAGCTTCACCTGCAAACACTTCAGCTGGAAACAAAGTTGACTGCCAAGCCCTGATATCCTGGCTGCTGCTTCTCAGCTCCTCTGAGAGCAGCTGGCTTTTAACTGTTGCAGTTCCCCGATGAAAGAAGGGGTAGGAGGAGCTTCACCTGCAAATACTTCAGCTGGAAACAAAGTTGACTGCCAAGCCCTGATATCCTGGCTGCTGCTTCTCAGCTCCTCTGAGAACAGCTGGTTTTTAACTGTTGTAGTTCCCCGATGAAAGAAGGGGTAGGAGGAGTTTCACCTGCAAACACTTCAGCTGGAAACAAAGTTGACTGCCAAGCCCTGATATCCTGGCTGCTGCTTCTCAGATCCTCTGAGAGCATTTGGCTTTTAACTGTTGCAGTTCCCCGATGAAAGAAGGGGTAGGAGGAGCTTCACCTGCAAACACTTCAGCTGGAAACAAAGTTGACTGCCAAGCCCTGATATCCTGGCTGCTGCTTCTTAGCTCCTCTGAGAGCAGCTGGCTTTTAACTGTTGCAGTTCCCCGATGAAAGAAGGGGTAGGAGGAGTTTCACCTGCAAACACTTCAGCTGGAAACAAAGTTGACTGCCAAGCCCTGATATCCTGGCTGCTGCTTCTCAGCTCCTCAGAGAGAAGCTGGCTTTTAACTGTTGCAGTTCCCCGATGAAAGAAGGGTTAGGAGGAGTTTCACCTGCAAACACTTCAGCTGGAAACAAAGTTGACTGTGCTGCTTCTCAGCTCCTCTGAGAGCAGCTGGCTTTTAACTGTTGCAGTTCCCCGATGAAAGAAGGGGTAGGAGGAGCTTCACCTGCAAACACTTCAGCTGGAAACAAAGTTGACTGCCAAGCCCTGATATCCTGGCTGCTGCTTCTCAGCTCCTCTGAGAGCAGCTGGCTTTTAACTGTTGCAGTTCCCCGATGAAAGAAGGGGTAGGAGGAGCTTCTCCTGCAAACACTTCAGCTGGAAACAAAGTTGACTGCCAAGCCCTGATATCCTGGCTGCTGCTTCTCAGCTCCTCTGAGAACAGCTGGCTTTTAACTGTTGCAGTTCCCCGATGAAAGAAGGGGTAGGAGGAGCTTCACCTGCAAACACTTCAGCTGGAAACAAAGTTGACTGCCAAGCCCTGATATCCTGGCTGCTGCTTCTCAGCTCCTCTGAGAGCAGCTGGCTTTTAACTGTTGCAGTTCCCCGATGAAAGAAGGGGTAGGAGGAGCTTCACCTGCAAACACTTCAGCTGGAAACAAAGTTGACTGCCAAGCCTTGATATCCTGGCTGCTGCTTCTCAGCTCCTCTGAGAACAGCTGGCTTTTAACTGTTGTAGTTCCCCGATGAAAGAAGGGGTAGGAGGAGTTTCACCTGCAAACACTTCAGCTGGAAACAAAGTTGACTGCCAAGCCCTGATATCCTGGCTGCTGCTTCTCAGATCCTCTGAGAGCATTTGGCTTTTAACTGTTGCAGTTCCCCGATGAAAGAAGGGGTAGGAGGAGCTTCACCTGCAAACACTTCAGCTGGAAACAAAGTTGACTGCCAAGCCCTGATATCCTGGCTGCTGCTTCTTAGCTCCTCTGAGAGCAGCTGGCTTTTAACTGTTGCAGTTCCCCGATGAAAGAAGGGGTAGGAGGAGTTTCACCTGCAAACACTTCAGCTGGAAACAAAGTTGACTGCCAAGCCCTGATATCCTGGCTGCTGCTTCTCAGCTCCTCAGAGAGAAGCTGGCTTTTAACTGTTGCAGTTCCCCGATGAAAGAAGGGTTAGGAGGAGTTTCACCTGCAAACACTTCAGCTGGAAACAAAGTTGACTGTGCTGCTTCTCAGCTCCTCTGAGAGCAGCTGGCTTTTAACTGTTGCAGTTCCCCGATGAAAGAAGGGGTAGGAGGAGCTTCACCTGCAAACACTTCAGCTGGAAACAAAGTTGACTGCCAAGCCCTGATATCCTGGCTGCTGCTTCTCAGCTCCTCTGAGAGCAGCTGGCTTTTAACTGTTGCAGTTCCCCGATGAAAGAAGTGGTAGGAGGAGCTTCACCTGCAAACACTTCAGCTGGAAACAAAGTTGACTGCCAAGCCCTGATATCCTGGCTGCTGCTTCTCAGCTCCTCTGAGAGCAGCTGGCTTTTAACTGTTGCAGTTCCCCGATGAAAGAAGGGGTAGGAGGAGCTTCACCTGCAAACATTTCAGCTGGAAACAAAGTTGACTGCCAAGCCCTGATATCCTGGCTGCTGCTTCTCAGCTCCTCTGAGAACAGCTGGCTTTTAACTGTTGCAGTTCCCCGATGAAAGAAGGGGTAGGAGGAGCTTCACCTGCAAACACTTCAGCTGGAAACAAAGTTGACTGCCAAGCCCTGATATCCTGGCTGCTGCTTCTCAGATCCTCTGAGAGCAGCTGGCTTTTAACTGTTGCAGTTCCCCGATGAAAGAAGGGGTAGGAGGAGCTTCACCTGCAAACACTTCAGCTGGAAACAAAGTTGACTGCCAAGCCCTGATATCCTGGCTGCTGCTTCTCAGCTCCTCTGAGAGCAGCTGGCTTTTAACTGTTGCAGTTCCCCGATGAAAGAAGGGGTAGGAGGAGCTTCACCTGCAAACACTTCAGCTGGAAACAAAGTTGACTGCCAAGCCCTGATATCCTGGCTGCTGCTTCTCCTGATTGAGACTTTTAAATACCTCCGTGGCATAAATGCACAGGAGAAGAGCCTCTTTCAATTGAAAGCAAGCCTTGCTACGAGGCTACATGGGATGAGGGAGAAAGGGGACAGATTCAGGAGTGATATGCGGAAATATTTCTTTACGGAAAAAGTGGTGGATCTGTGGAATAGTCTCCTTGTGGAGGTGGTAGAGACGAAGACAGTATCTGAATTCAAAGAAGCATAAGACAAACACAGAGATCTCTAAAGGAATAAAGTGGACTGTTATGTAGCAGCAAAGCGCAGACAAACCAATGATACCAGGAGTCTGTTCAGAAGGTCCAAATCATTTATTTGTGCACAAGTCTCAAGCAAGGCAATTTCAAAATGGCTGAGCAAAGTTTTCAAGCATTACAACAACTTTTATAGACTTCTGTTCCATTCTAGGTATAGAAAAACATTTCATTGGTCCCGGTACGCTCCCGTACCTCCCGTAGCCCTTCTATTGGTCCCGGTACTGATAAGTTTCTCCAATTATGTTCCTTCTGTGGGCTTCTGTAGGCATGACACCTGCCTGCCCCCCTTCTAGTCCCAATTACAATGGCCAGTTCATCAACTTGTTACTTTCACACTTTCAAGGTTATGGGACCATTTGTGCGTGCAGAAGAGCAAGGTTCTGTAACTCATCTGTCAGCACTCCTCAATATTTCTCTGCAAATGTACTTTTTCTTATCAGTAACTTTAAAACACATCTTTTCTGTATTTTTCCATTTCTCAATTCTGCAATTCTGCTTATCTAAGCTAATTCAATATTTCTACTGAGTTCTTTCTTTCAATAGCAGCATGTTGGGGGATGTGCAATCCTATATGCCTCTCCACAGGCCTCATTTACAGGTCAAGCTAGCCATGCTGGCCTGCCTATGTCAGACACCGTGGGTCACAGGCCTGCACCTGCCACATTCCCCCCTTTGATTAATCTCACCCTATTACTTAATAAGGTGTGAGAATTAAATCACTTTCTAGAAGATTCACATCCTGATTAAAGGATTCTTACTAGTTCCACTAGGGCTAGCTTTGTATAAAGCCATTATTCTAGTTGCGGTCTTCCGCTCTACTGTACTATCAATAGCACTATGAAGGGAGCGCATACAACATGGGATTAAACATGGTAAGCAGAGCACAACAGCAACAAGGATTAGTACTAAGATAACAAAAGTCTTAAATCCTCCCAGCCAAGAGAAAAGGTTAGCAAACCAATTAGGAAATTTCAATGCGTGCCAAGTCTGTACTGGCACATAAGCATGTCTTTGCATATCTTTAGCAATTTCTTCAACTACTTGACCTTTCTCATCTATTTTCAAACAGCAATTAGTTAAATTCAGTTTACCACATACTCCTCCTTCAGCTGCTAGCAAATAATCAAGGGCTAAGCGATTCTGGTATATGGCGGTGCGCATCTGAGTACTTTGTCTAGCTAAGAGCGTGAGAGCATGACTAGTTTCATTAGTTATTATTTCAACTACTGCTTGTAAGCGAATAATACGATTAATCATATAAATTGGGGTACGATAACCATACATACCGTCATCATTCCAAGTGGCAGGTCCATAATACTCAATAATTCTTTCTGGTGGCCAATCATCACCTCGCCACTTCTCCCACTTGCCTATCTGTAAGGCCTCTCTTCTCTGTCTTGATGCTCCTTTGTGTTTGTGGGTTGTATATACAGGGTATCCTAATTGTTCTCCATGTTCAGTGTTTAACAGGAAGAAAGAAGGTCTGATGGTTCCTAAGACACATGCTCCTCCCCATTGTGGTGGGAGTTGCGCATATGCTCGGTTTCCACAGATCCAATATAGGCCAGGTGGGGCTTGCCAGGCTTGGACTTTGGCAAGGTTAGTCCATAGACTTGCAAGTTCAGGAAATCTAGCTAATGGGTTAGGAGGTTCAGGATGTCTGATTCCTGACCACCATGCTGTCTTTTTGGTCGTGGCATTATAGTATTTCTGGCTAAGACAGACCAGCTGTCCAACCTTTTGGGTGAACTGGGGTCCAGTTCTGGCAAAACAAAGACGTCCAACGATTGAGTGCGCTAACACCCATTCACTGGTTGTCTTGTGTAATTCAGTCTGATTGTAAATCATGGAATAATTCAATTCTTGGGCTTCCCAGGGCCATTGGTCTCCCATTTGGGTTCCGCCACAGAAATAACAATCTGTGATCTTAAGACTAGATACTACTGCTCCGGCTAACTCTAAAAACAAATTCTGTGAAGGGTGAGGGATCTCAAACTTATTTACATGCATAGCTTCATAAAAGGTATTATGAATATGATACTTAGATGACTTGTGGGCTTGGGTATTCAATCTAACATACACAATGGTCCCTGGGTCTGTTCCTCCTCCAGCAATACGTAAACCAAACTTATATCCTTGTTTCCATGCATGGGGGTTATGTACACGCAAATGTAAGGGGTTGCAAGCATCTTTCTGACATTTATCATTTGTGGTTGGCTTGGTTAGAGTAGCCATCCGCTTATCTATTTTCTCATCAGTTATACCAGTGTTCCAGGTAGCATAGAAAACACATTCCCAATACGGGCAATAGTAATCTGCCGCTGTAGCAGTACTATACCCTGATCCTGTTTTACCTGTACACTTCCACCAATTTGTGGCACTTTCTGGACACATATACTTATGGTCATTTCGATACGCTTTCTCCCATGTACCACAGGTGGACTGACTATCTCTATTAATAGCATTACATGCATCAAAATTCAAAACAGCAGGTTTAGTAATGTCCTTAAGTGGTGGTGTAGCAGCTATTATAGGTCCATCTGCATCCTTCCATCTTATTTCCAACGTGTAATAGGATGGATTCTGATGCGGATTATAGCATGCTTTGATTTTGCCATGAGTGCAAACATTTAGTTCAGTGGTGTTATAGATACACCGAGTTATTGTTCCCTTGCAGGTATAGTAAGAATGGTAAAGCAAAGTCTGAGTTACTTTCAGTCCAGTTCTAGTAGAAGTAATGCAAGCGGTGCATGGAGGTAGAGCATAAGTCAGTTCAAAACCTCCAAAGAAGGCAACCAAGGCAAAGCAGAAGCAAAGATACATGTTGATGTTGATTGGAGTTCTTCTGAATCCTCAGCTTGCTGATCTTGATCACGACGGTCTATTATTCTTCGTCCCGTTTGCTAATGAAGCAATTTAACGGTTGCTGAGTGTTGATTGAAGATCCTCAAGATGTCCAGCACACATTAACCAACTTAGCAATTCAGTTGGCTTGTGAAGTCTGGCTTAGTCAATGTAGTCTCAAAGTAGTAGTATGTCAAGTCACACACAAATCGGGCTCGTTGAAACAAAACTGTTGCTGCATGGAAAACAGCAATCCTCTTCGAAAGACTTGGCTGCTGCAAAGCACTTGTGATGAAGTGTCTATGCTGCTGGTTGCCGTCTCAAAGTAACTCGCAAGGGTACATCAGGGTGCTGCTCTGCTGTCCACCGCTCTGGTTCAGGATCGGCGGCGGGCTTGACTCTGCTGTGGTGGATCCAGGCGTCGATCTCAGCTACCTTTACTGCAGTTGGGGTAGACAGGATGACGGTGTACGGTCCCTTCCAATGGGGTTCCAACGGTATCTTCTTCCAATCTTTGATCCACACCGAAGTTCCAGGCTGGTAGGGATGCAAGGGTTCCGTCAAGTTGATGGGCAACTGGTCTTGGATCCACGTATGGAGAGTCTGCAGAACAAAACTAAGAGCTAGGAGTTCTTGTCTGGTTACTTCTGAACCAATCTGGGCTAAACTTCCTTTGACTCCCTGCACTATTGGTGGGGGTTTACCATACAAAACTTCAAAAGGGGAAAATCCTGTTGACTTTACAGGGGCTGAGCGTATTCTGAGTAAAGCTATGGGGAGCACTTGGGGCCATTTCAAGTGTGTCTCCTGACAAAGCTTAGACATTTGGGCTTTCAAGGTACGATTCATTCGCTCAACTTTCCCTGAACTCTGGGGTCTGTATGCAGTGTGGAGTTTCCACTGTATCTGCAAAGCTTTTGCTAACTGCTGAGTAACTTGGGAGACAAATGAGGGTCCATTGTCTGACCCTATTACTGCTGGGATTCCAAATCTGGGGACAATCTCTCTCATTAAGGCTTTGGTAACTTCTCGGGCTTTCTCAGTTCTGGTTGGGAATGCTTCTACCCACCCAGAGAAAGTACAAACTAATACTAGTAGGTAATGGTATCCGTTGGCTTTTGGCATTTCGGTGAAATCAACTTGGAGGTTGTGCATGGGGGTCACACCTCTTGACTGAACTCGGGGTGCTGTAATAAGGCCTTGCTTGGCATTATTCTTGGCACAGGTTTGACATTGTCGTGCTACTGAGGCTGATATGGTTGTCATCAGAGGGATGTAGAAATGTGGTCTGAGTGCTTTCTCCATAGCACTCTTCCCATAGTGTGTGGCTTCGTGGAAAGCTTTGACAAAGGACGGTCCTAACAGTTCAGGAATTACTATTCGTCCTGGAGGTTGACTGCCCTCTTCTGGTGGCAGCTCAATCCATCCATCTTTCAATACTCCATTTTCTTTGTTACAATAGTAATCCAATTCTTTGGTGGTATATCGTGGGGTCCATAGATTCAAGGGTACTGGAAACAATGCTGCTTGCATTGGCATAGCTTGTGGGGCAATCTGTCCTGTCATAGCTGCTTGTCGTGCTGAGGCATCTGCAAATCTATTTCCTCGAGCAACTTCTCCTTTTCCTGCTTGATGTCCTCTACAATGCATGACAGCTACACGTGTTGGGGCCCAGACTGCATCAAGTAACATCAATATCTCGGGACCATACTTGACTGATTTTCCTCCGGATGTGATGAGTCCTCTTTCTTTGTAGAGAGCTCCATGGGCATGCAAGGTAGTGAAAGCATATTTGGAATCTGTATATACATTTAGCACAAGTTTTTCTCCTAACAACAATGCTCTGGTGAGTGCTATCAATTCGGCTTTCTGGGCTGATGTGCCTGAGGCTAGAGCTGATGATTCAACTACTTCGTGTTGAGTGACGACTGCATATCCGGCACAGCGTCGTCCATCAAGGATGAGACTGCTCCCATCAACATAATAGATCTGGTCAGGATTGTCTATGGGCACATCTGTTAGGTCAGGTCGACTAGAAAACACAGTTTCCATGACTTCGATGCAGTCATGTTCCGGAAGTTCTTCACTGATGGGTATCAAGGTAGCTGGGTTCAAGGCATGGCTCACTTCAAGTTGTATCTGTGGGTTTTCACATAACATGCTCTGGTACTTCAACATTCGGGAATTGGTGAGCCAATAATTTGCTTTCTGTTCCATAAGGGCAAGGACTGCATGTGGCACAGTGACTCGTATGTTCTGTCCTAGTGTGAGTTTGTCTGCTTCACTCACTAGTAGCGCTGTAGCTGCAACTGCTCTCAAGCAGGGTGGCCATCCTTTGGCCACAGGGTCCAATTGTTTCGATAGGTAGGCTACAGGTCGTTCCCAATTTCCTAATTTCTGAGTCAACATGCCTAAGGCATTTCCCTGTGCTTCATGTACAAACAAGTGGAAAGGCTTGTGGACATCTGGTAGTCCAAGTGCTGGTGATGACATCAATTCTTCTTTTAATTTCTGGAAGGCTGTATCCTGCTCAAGTCCCCACTCCAGTGGTGACTTTTCTTCTCCTTTTGTGGCTTCATACAGTGGTTTGGCAATTTGGGCAAAGTTGGGTATCCAGATTCGGCAATATCCTGCCGCTCCCAGAAAGGCTCTGACTTGCTTTCTGGTTGTTGGAGTTGGAATTCTACATACTGCTTCTTTTCTTTCTCTGCCTAACCTTCTGCTTCCTTGGGTAATACGAAAACCCAAGTATTTCACTTCTGTTTGACATAGTTGTGCTTTGGCTCTAGAAACTTTATATCCAGCTTCATTTAGTAACTGCAAGAGATCTTGGGTGGCTAATATACATTCTTTTTCTGATATGGCAGCTATCAACAGATCATCCACGTACTGGAGAAGCACCCTCCTCCCCGGGGCTACTGGATAGCTTGAAAGGTCTTGATTTAGTGCAGCACTAAAGATGGTAGGTGAATTCTTGAATCCTTGGGGTAATCTTGTCCAGGTAAGTTGGCCCCCTCTTCCAGAGATGGGGTCTTGCCATTCGAATGCAAACAATATTTGGCTTACAGGGGCTAATCTTATGCAAAAGAATGCATCTTTTAAATCCAGTACAGTGAAATGGGTAGCTTCAGCAGGTATCAGTCCTAGAAGAGTGTAAGGATTGGGCACAACTGGATGTATAGTTTCAACTGCATCATTTACTCTTCTCAAATCTTGCACTGGGCGATAATCATCTGTCTCAGGTTTCTTTACTGGCAAAAGTGGGGTGTTCCATGGGGATTGACATACTTTTAGTAGGCCATACTCGAGCAATCTCTGTAGGTGGCGATGAATGCCTTCAATTGCGGCTCTTGGGAGAGGGTACTGTTTGACGTGCACTGGGGTAGCACTAGGCTTGAGGGTTACAATCACTGGTGCTATATGCTTGGCTAGGCCTGGGGGACTGCCTTCTGCCCATACTTCAAGTGGTGCATGAATGTTCTTTAAAGTTTGTTCAAAATAGGTATCTTGAATCGAATCATCAATGTAATATCTCCATTCTTCTTCTCGGGGTACTGTCAGCAGCATTACTCCTGCTGGCTTGGCTTGAGAATTCACTGTCATTTGCATTTCTCCTTGCTCAGAGAAAGATATTTGTGCTTGAAGCTTGGCTAGCATATCTCGTCCTAGTAGTGGTACTGGACATTCGGGCATGTAAAGGAATTGATGAGTTACTTGCTGTCCTCCTAGACTGCATATTCGGTTTTGAAGAAAAGACTTTGTGGCTTTGGCACCAGTTGCTCCTATAATGGTGACTGCTTTTTTGGTGAATGGGGCTATCTTTTTGTCTATTACTGAATGTTCTGCTCCAGTATCAACCATAAAGTTCATAAATTGGTCTCCTATTTGTATTTCGACCATAGGCTCCTGGAGACCTAAAGCAAACTTGGAGCCCGGTCTGTCCTAATCCACGTCATCCTCATCATGGGCCTGCGTGGCCAATGCTTGGATGGCTCCTCCTCCCCTCTCTCTCTGGAATTGTTCTCGATTGGCTCCTCCTCAGCCTCGGGGACGGCCTCGTCTTTCTTCTCACCACTGATGATCGTTGTCGTCATCTTGCTGGGCGTCTTCGAGTTGCGGGCATGTATCTCTCCAATGTCCTTCCTCTTTGCAATAGGCGCATTGGTTCACGCCTAGTCTCTGGGTCCGGCCTCCGCCTTGACCCCGCCCTCTTCCTCTGCTCCTTCGATTAGGGACACCTCCCCTTTTCTTTTCAACTATGGCCGCAGCCAAAAAATCAGCTTTCTTCTTCATCTTTCTATCACATTCTCTCTGTCTTTCAGTATCACGATTCACATACACTTTATGAGCGACTTCCAATAACTGTGTTGCATTCATGCCCGCAAACCCTTCTAATTTCTGTAATTTACGTCTAATGTCTGGTTGAGACTGGTTTACAAAAGCAGAATTCACCATGCATAAACTTCCTGGTGCCTCGGGATCATAGGGAGTATACATTCTATAAGCTTCAGTTAATCTTTCATAATAATCTGCTGGGCTCTCATCTATTCCTTGGATAACTCCTGCTACTTTGGAAAGGTTCATAGCTTTTTGGCCTCCTCTTCTCAGGCCTTGTAAAAAACCTTGGCGAAAGCGGGCTAGGGCTGTGGATCCTTCATCTGTATTTGGATCCCATTGGGGGTCTTCATTCGGGAATTCTCTCTGAGCTGCTTCTCTACGATCTATTATATTCTGCCCCTGCGCTGGCGCTGCAGGGTTTTCTGCCATCCATTCAATAGCTGCTTTTCTAATTCTCGCTCGTTCTTCTGTAGTGAATAGGGTGGTCAGGAGCTGACGGCAATCTGGCCAAGTGGGTTGGTGAGTTTCCATAATACTAGTTACTAATTCTGTCAGCTCCTGGGGCTTGCTAGTATAGGAGGCGTAATGCGACCTCCAATTTAATAAATCAGTTGTAGAGAAAGGGATATACACATAAGTTAAGGGTCCCGCTACCACTTCATCATTATCATTCTTTACGGGCACTCCCGGGACTTGCCTTAAGGGAAACAGTTTGGCTGTTCCAGGCGTCATTTGGGTCTGGGATCTAAGGGCTATTGTCGTTGTCTTTGCAGGAGTCGCTTTCTTTTTCTCAACTGGTTTTGCTTTGGGTTTTTCTTTCACTGGCTTGCTAGTGCTGGCGCTGGCTTCCTCAATTATTTGTACACTGTCCTCCTCTTCTTCTGGGGAATTTCCTTCTTCTCCTCCTTCTATCTCCGCTTCTGACTCACTTTTTACGTCCTCCTCTTCTCTTCCCGCTAATTCTTTCTCTTTCTCTCCTCCAGGAGGAGGGGGGTCAGGGGTTGGGTCCCGCCTCGGCTCTGGCCGTCTCTGGGGTTCTGGGGCAGGACGCCGCCGGGCTATTCTCACTGGACCTGGGGTTCGGGGCTGCCTGAGGACTACTTCTGGGGAATCAGGATCTGCCAGGATGGGTTTCTTCGTGGCTTTCTTATCCTGCTCTTTCATTCTAGGCTGTTCCTTTTTCTGTCTAGAATCTGTTTTAGCTAACATTATTCTGCACTGTTCCTCATAACAGCGCTGCGCCCAGGAGGGCGGATCTTCACAAATACTTAACCAGGAATCTATATAGGGGTACTGATCTGGGTGTGCTACCCGCACTCTACGGTGTATTGACTGAATAATCTCTACAGTGAACGTTCCCTCTCGGGGCCAGATGGGGTCTAGATCGGGCCACTCCCTAGTACACAAAATCTGCAAACGGCTGCTGTCATTTTAATACCATAATCTCCTGAATATCCCTCTTTGAAATGTGCGATCATACATTCTAATGGAGTGTTCCTAGTAGACTCCGCCCCTCCCATTTCGATGTGTGCGCGCAACAACAGACAGAAGGGAAAAGGTGGGCGGACCGTGGGTAAGAGGTCCTCACGGTCCTGGAAACGTATAGGGAGTACAAATAACAAGACAAGACGACAATCGCTTCCCCCTTTTCGCGACCTGAATGCGGTCGCCCGGTCAGGAAATGCGCTAATCAGGGGTCCGCCTTCACTTGGTCCGTGCTGCCAGACCTCTCATTCACACTTCGTTCACACAATCATGCTAGCAACGTATCCCAGAATGCATTCGTTTCTATCTGTTCTGACTAGTCTTTTCCCAATTACAAAAAGGATGAGGGTTTCACCTAGCGACTTCCCATGCCAGGCTACTCGGCTCTTCCTTGAGAGTTGATCAGGCTCTCTTACCAATTCCCAATATCTCGAGATTACAAATTCCAAATTCCAATGGCAGTACTGCTCTTTCTATTTCTGTCTAGACCCAAAATCAAAACTATACTCACCGGATCCGGTCCTCAAACTTCCCAAGCAGGCGCATGAGTTGGACCTCGGACTCCCCTCACTCGGGTTCGAGGCGTTGATTCCGACCGGGCCCGGCACCCGCCGAGGTCCGACCAGCTCCCTCCGATACAAGGGACCGGTGGCGCCAGGGAGCGGCCCTCGTCGGAAGGGCGCGATCCCGGCAGGACCAAGCCTATAGAGGCGGAAAGTCGTGGTATATTGCCCTATATACACTTTGATTCCACAACTTCCTGGCCAATGCACCAAGGAATATGTAGCAGCAAAGCGCAGACAAACCAATGATACCAGGAGTCTGTTCAGAAGGTCCAAATCATTTATTTGTGCACAAGTCTCAAGCAAGGCAATTTCAAAATGGCTGAGCAAAGTTTTCAAGCATTACAACAACTTTTATAGACTTCTGTTCCATTCTAGGTATAGAAAAACATTTCATTGGTCCCGGTACGCTCCCGTACCTCCCGTAGCCCTTCTATTGGTCCCGGTACTGATAAGTTTCTCCAATTATGTTCCTTCTGTGGGCTTCTGTAGGCATGACACCTGCCTGCCCCCCTTCTAGTCCCAATTACAATGGCCAGTTCATCAACTTGTTACTTTCACACTTTCAAGGTTATGGGACCATTTGTGCGTGCAGAAGAGCAAGGTTCTGTAACTCATCTGTCAGCACTCCTCAATATTTCTCTGCAAATGTACTTTTTCTTATCAGTAACTTTAAAACACATCTTTTCTGTATTTTTCCATTTCTCAATTCTGCAATTCTGCTTATCTAAGCTAATTCAATATTTCTACTGAGTTCTTTCTTTCAATAGCAGCATGTTGGGGGATGTGCAATCCTATATGCCTCTCCACAGGCCTCATTTACAGGTCAAGCTAGCCATGCTGGCCTGCCTATGTCAGACACCGTGGGTCACAGGCCTGCACCTGCCACAGTTATAGTGGTTGATATGGAAGGGCAGACTAGATAGGCCATGTGGTCTTTTTCTGTCATCATGTTTCTATGTTTAAGTTAATTAGCAACAATTATGCCAAAGAATATGTTTAGCAATTATTTAAAAGAGACTTTGGAGGTTCCAGACTCAGCTATACCTACAGTTTTATCTGCTTATTACTTGCCAGTCAGAAATGTCCGAGAAAGGACTTATGGAGTCTCTCAGTCCGAGGGGTGGGAAGGGAGAGAAGATGGCAACTTTGGATGATTCTTTAGCTCTACTTCCTAAAAGTTTAGAATTTGCTGCTCTTATTGTTTCATTTTTGATATAATCTGATCGTGATTGGTTGTTTAAAATCTTTTTTCTCCAATGTGACTGTAAATTTCTTGTTCAAGTTTACCCTGAGTTAGCAAGGGAAACTCAAAATCGTAGGAAAGAATTTCTTGAACTTAAGTTGCAGGTTTTAAGTTTAGGAGCATTTTTTATCCTTTGCAGCTTGTCGTGCTGTGAGGGCTTGTGTGCATCAGTGATGCTGAGAGCTAAACTATCGGTAGTTTAACTACTGGCAGGGTCTCCCAAGATGGACAGGTCTCAGCTGAGATGCCAGACCAAGACAAACCACCCATCTGGGCAGCAGCAGAATGGGATAGTGTTGACGGCGGAGGATCACATTTCTGTGACAACGGCAACAGCACCAAACTTAAACTGCACGGAAGAAAGGCCCGGCAATCTACTTCTGTATCTTGCCATGAAAACCCAATGGATAGTTACAACAAAACAAATTGTGCTGTAGTGCTGGAAGATGAGACCCCCAGGTTGGAAGGCACTCAACTAGCTACTGGGGAAGAGCTGTTCAGAGTAAAGCCAGCATTTATGATGTGGTTGGATCAAAGCCCTTGGGACGTCTGACTGCTGATGTAGCTGCACATGAAATGAGAGTCAGAAGCTGTAAAGATGTCTTACACATTGGAACATGGAACGTACGAAGCATGAACCAAGGGAAGTTGGAGGTGGTCAAGAATGAAATGGAACGTGTACAACTTTATCTGTTGGGTGTCAGCGAACTGAAATGGACTGGCATTGGGCACTTTGCATCAGATGATCACATGGTCTACTGTGCTGGAAATGAAAGACAAAGAAGAAATGGTGTTGCATTTATAATAAAGAAGAAACTTGCAAGAACTGTAATGAAATACAATGCAGTCAGCGAACACTTAATCTCTATTCGTCTACGAGGAATGCCTATCAACACAACTATAATTCAAGTATATGCCCCAACAACAGCTGCAGAAGAGAATGAAATTGAAGAGTTCTATGAATAAGTACAAGCTGAAATTGACAGAACATGCAAACAGGATATCCTGATAGTCATGAGTGATTGGAACGCAAAGGTTGGCAACAAAGAAGAAGACAAAGTAGTTGAAAAATATGGACTTGGCAACAGAAATGAAGCTGGAGAAAGACTGATAGAATTCTGTAAGACCAACGATCTATTCATCTCAAACACCTTCTTCCAGCAACACAAGCGGCGACTGTACACATGGACTTCACCCAATGGATTGTATAAAAATCAAATTGACTACATCTGTGGAAGTCAACGATGGAAAAGCTCTATAACATCAACAAAGACAAAACCTGGAGCTGACTGTGGTACAGATCATCAACTACTAGTATGCAAACTCAAGCTAAAGTTGAAAAAGAGCAAACCACTCATGAATGCAGCAAAATATGACCTTGAGAATATACCACTGGAATTTAAAGACTGCCTGCAAAATCGATTTGCTGCTTTAGATACAAATGATAGAGTTCCAGAAGAGTTATGGAATGACATCAAGAAGGTTGTGTTGGAAGAAAGCGAGAAGTCTCTACAAAAGGTAAAAAAGAAAAAACGGCCAAAATGGATGACGGAAGAAACTCTGAAAATTGCCCAGAAATGCAGAGAAGCTAAAGCCAGAGGAGAAAGAAAGACAATCACAGAACTCAACAGAGATTTCCAACGTGCAGCAAGACAGGACAAGGAAAAGTACTACAATGACGCATGCAAGGAAATAGAAGCAGAAACTATTAGAGGAAGAACAAGATCAGCTTTCCTAAAGCTACGAGAGTTAAAGAAAAAGTTCCAGCCTCAAATTGGAATGTTACAAGATGCTCAAGGTTCTATGTTGAATGATGCTGAGAAGATCAAGAAAAGATGGAAGGAATATACAGAGTTTTTATATGATAAAGAATTTGGCAACTGGGATTTAATGTTAAAAAATGTAAGGTCATGCATTTGGGCTGCAGCAATCCAAGGGAGCAATACAATATAGGAGGTGAAGTACTTTTGTCCACTAAAGAAGAGCGGGACCTAGGCGTAGTTGTGTCCGATGATCTTAAAGTAGCTAAACAGGTAGAAAAGGCGACGGCAAAAGCTAGAAGGATGCTTGGGTGCATACGGAGAGGAATGGCTAGCAGAAAAAAGGAGGTGATAATGCCTCTGTATAAGTCTTTGGTGCGACCTCATTTGGAGTATGGTGTGCAATTCTGGAGACCGCACCTTCAAAAGGATGTGAACAGGATGGAGTCGGTGCAGAGGGTTGCTACTAAGATGATTAGTGGTCTTTATTATAAAGCATATGAGGACAGACTTAAGGATCTTAATATGTACACCTTAGAGGAAAGGCGGGATAGAGGTGATATGATTGAGATGTTTAAATACCTCCATGGCATAAATGTTCAGGGAGAGAGCCTCTTTCAATTGAAAGCAAGTTCTGCGACGAGGGAACATGGGATGAGGGTGAAGGGAGATAGATTCAGGAGTGATATGCGGAAATATTTCTTTACGGAAAGAGTGGTGGATCCGTGGAATAGTCTCCCAGTGGAGGTGGTAGAGATGGGGACAGTGGCTGAATTCAAAAAAGCATGGGACCAACACAGAGGATCTCTAAAGGTAAAAAGTGGACTGTTGTAGTTGTTATGGAAGGACAGACTAGATGGGCCTTGTGGTCTTTTTCTGTCATCATGTTTCTATGTTTCTATGTTTCTAAGTGGACCAACAGCCGTTTCAACCTGTACCTTATGATCTGAAGTCCTATTCATGCCTGGATGTCTAAAAATGGGCATACAGACATCCAAAGCATGGAGATGTCCCTGGATCCATTTTAGAAAACAGTTCTAAGGACATCCCCAGTACAAGGACATCCAACGGAGGCATGGTGTAGGCATGTCTGGGGTGTTCCCAAGTACTTGGATATCCTTGCCTGATATCAGAAACATCCTGCATGTACTAAGTCATGTCCAAGGGGACAAATAGACATCAGAAAAGATTTTGTTCTGCCATCCAGACACCCGGAGGGCATAGAGAATAATGTACTCTGATACCCTGTATCAGGGGCGGCGGAGCGGCCATGATTGAGGGGGTCCAAACTCTGCCCTGACTCTGCCTCAAGCTCTGCCCCTAGTCCCCAACCCCACGCAACCTTCCCTTTCTGTTCTGCCCTCAGGGATCTGATTTCCTATGGACAGAAGAGAAGAAGGATCACGACAAAGACTTCTTCTGTCTGCCCATGGGAGTTTGGGGCAGACAGAAGGAGTCTGCCACAATCTCACCATTCCCTTCTCTTCTGCCCATGGACAGACAACCTGCATGGAGACCACAATCACGTCTTCCCCTCCTGTTCTGCCTGCGGGAATCCGATCTCCGGTGGGCAGACAGAAGAAGTCTTTGCCACAATCGTGTCTGCTCTCTTTCCTTCTCCCTGCGGGAAATGGGATCCCTGTGGGCAGAACAGGAGTGGAAGGCCACAATTGCAGCCTCCATGCAGTTTGCAGCTGGTGGCTGTACCTGAAGGGCAAAGGTTTGGTGAGGCCAAGGCACATGTGGCCCATTGCTTTCCAATGCCTATGCATCCTATATGCTTACTGATGATAACGAAAAAGGCAGGGAAATTAAGATGTTTGATTTTGGTTCAGCACACTGATGTACATCCACGCATGCAAAATTGCTTGCGTTCAACATATGATTGAAGTCTCCAATCCCAGTTTTTCTAGCAGGGACATCTATGTCACTGCCTGTGCCATTTTGGGGACTTTCATCTTTCCAAAATAGGGCTGACACTTAAATGTCCTTGACGTCTTTTGGACATTTTGCTCTGGAAGCCCCAGATTTCACCTGAACATCCTTTCTAAAATACCACTTCATATAACCACAAAAGTTACTGTATAATGCAGGCAATCAAAATTACCTTTATTATCTTATTAATCCATAGGAATCCATTTGTAACTTTTTATGCATGAAACTGCTCATGCTACCACTTACTGTTTCTAGGCACTGCTGAAATAAAGCACAGACTTACAAAATAGAGAAAAGGAGAAAAACAGGGGAACATCAATAATACTGTCATTTAAGCAATGGATGTAGACAGTACTTTGACTGTCTCTGAACACATCCTTGAAGCATGCCAGGCACTGTACCATCTAAGATCTGCTTTGTGCACAATTGTTCCTCCAGGCATTATTTTACTGACTGAGAAGTATCGTAGCCTCAGGTTATCTCCAATGACTATTACAGCATGCTTGCAGATGGATGTCCCTTCTGCCGTTGTTAGAACTGTCCATGAATGGTTGCTTTTATTACCGTATCTTCTCTTTAGTTGACCATGCACATTATTTGGAGGTTTACCTAGGGGTAGATTCTTTTCCAGAATTCCTGTACTCTCCTTCTCACTAGTTTCTCTGATCGAGACCAGTCAAGTAGACAGTAGCCCCCAAGGACATCTGGGCTCAACCCACGTGTCCTTCTTCAAGTGCTCTAGTAAAGGCACCATAGCTAAGTTCAATTTTTCACTGCTTCCATTTCCAGAATTCTGAAATTGGTGGCTCACTTTTCCAAGTTCAAAGTAGCTATAGCTGTTCCTCGGTGTTAAAATTCTATCTAGTTCTAGACTGGAGACCGTTCATACATTAGTCACTGCAGGGTTTGCATCTTCAACAAATGTTCCTCAAGCCAAACTCACATAGTCTAGAAGAGTTTCCAAGACTGGCAGTCCAATATCAAAGTCTTTTTTCACCTGGTGGTAGTCTTCACTGGTCAAAGAAATACTTTTGAAGATGGTGAATCTCTGTCTCTCATTTTTCCAACTTCTCCAACCATGTCACCATCTGATCTGGTAAGTCCATCTGCCCGCCATCCATCTAACCCAGATTTTCAATGCCGGGGTCATATGCGGCCTTGGCATCGAAAATTCAGGTTTTGTCACACAACCTGGAAGCTGCAGGAGCTAGCCAGGTTGCATCGGGGTGTGTTAGGGGTTAGCATCGGGGTGTGTTAGGGTCATTTTGGGGCAGAGCAGGGGCGGAAGAAAGGACTAAACAGGCAGCACCAATTTTTGATGCTAATCGCTTAGCCCTCTGTGCCTTAAATATAGGACTATCTTTCAGGTGCAGGGGCTAAGTGGGTAGCATTGAAAATCAGAGCTACCTGTTTAGCCCTTTCCTCCACTCCCTCTGTGCCCCGAAATGCCCCTAACACACCCCGATGCTAACTGCATAGCATCAGGGCGCGTTAGGGACTTATCCTGTAGGTGCCTTTTGAAAATCCCAGATAAGGCATTTACATGGATAACTAGGGCAGTTACCCATGTAAATGCCTTCGAAAATCGGGCCCCACTTCAAATGCTTCTACATGCATTTAGCGAATATGGCCTCTTTCCTTCTCGCAAGGCTTGGTAGTTTCTGGTGGCTCATTAGCTGCTCAAAAAACAAGTTTCAGCTCAGCACTAGGCATGACACAAGCCTTGCTGCTCTATAGTGCAAAGGCTGTACTGTCTGGCAGTGCTAGTTCTTAAATTTCAATGGCGTGGGCATAGAGGAAC
The DNA here is from genome assembly GCA_033557465.1 of Ichthyophis bannanicus. Classification (NCBI taxonomy): domain Eukaryota; kingdom Metazoa; phylum Chordata; class Amphibia; order Gymnophiona; family Ichthyophiidae; genus Ichthyophis; species Ichthyophis bannanicus. Next base: position 1,054,995,647 of record CM066033.1, on the reverse strand, counting down.
TTTCTAGAGGATGCAGTTTTACTTCACCATACTAGCCCGGTCTTGATGGCTCATTGCCATGGTACTACCGTTGCTCTGGCTCCTCTCAAGGCTTTGAGTAGTCTCTAGTGGCTTCCAGCAGGCATGAGATCTCTCCAGCTCAGACCACCACTGTTTTAAATTGGAACTTCAGGTGCTGATGCACTATTGGAGAACTGCTTGACTCTTCATTCTGCAAGTCAGACAACTCATTTGAACTAAAAAACTGCTTGTGGCAACAGTGGCATTGCAGAATAACTGAATCAGGGCATACTCATGCTTGCACTTCAGGCATAAGACACACAGCCCACAGGTACTCCTTCTTCAATGGATAGCTTAAATCCTGGCTTCCAATGAGGATATATCATTTTGTCTTCTGTAGCCCTTTATCCTTTCCTACAGACAATCAGTAATTGTTCAGCACTCCAGTTATTTGCTTTCAGGTCCCTTTCTCTATCTGGGTCTAGTCATTGTCTCAAAATGTTTTCCAGCTCTTCAGGCTCTTCAGCTATCAAGAATGCAAACCAAATTGTTGATTTACTTTGCGCTGAAAGTGAGCACTCCAAGATTGTACAGATGTAAATAGTTACCCTTGTTTCTATCCAAGTTCTGGTACCTGTTAATTGTAAACACAAATCAAATGGGTTGAAATGTGTATGTAATTGGTTCCATGTAAACCGCACTGATGGAAAATAGCGCGGTATATAAGAGAATGTAAATAAATTAAATAAATAAATAAATTGATGTTATCATCCACGGGTACAAATGACCTGGCTAGAAACAGTGCCACTACAGTTCAAAGGGACTTTCAAACTCTGGGGGAGAAACTAAAACCCATTGTTAACACTGTAGCATTCTCAGAAGTTCTACCTGTTCTTGGTAAGGGGGCAGAAAGGCTACATCGCATAAACAGCTTTAACACATAGCTCCAGACCTGGTGCAAAGAGGAACGATTCAGATTTATAGGCGACTGGGGAAACAGATGGACCAACAAGAGACTATACTGTGCTGATGAACAACATCTCTCTGTTGCAGGGAAAAAAATCCTAAATGAAAAATTCAGGCAGTATGTGGATATTTATTTATTTACAGGCTCTTATATACCACGATTTTCAGTATCAGTGCGGTTCACAAATAACAAAATTTTGCATCAGAACAAAAGATCTTGTGCTTACATTATTACAGGTTCGTGAACTTGGGACTGTAACAGGGGTAACTATATACAAATCAACAACAGAGGTTGTTGTAAAACTATTTACAGTTTATATTACAAGTTGGTAATCATAATTCAAAAGATCTTGTAATCAATAATCGTTGTGGGTGTGCCTGATGGCGGATCTGTTGTGTACTTCGTCATGAGTTAGGTTGTTGGAGTGTCAGAGGCTGTGTGAGTGAGTTGACGTGCGGGAGGTGGTTGTGTTAGGTTAGGGTGGACGAAGTGAAGGCTGAACAAGTGATGCTTAAGAGCTTTTCTGAACTGTGAGAGGTCTCCGATTGATCGGATATGAGGTGGGAGGTTATTCCAGCACCTCAGGGCGTAGAATGTAAAGGCTCTATTCCTAGTTGTTTGAGTACATTTAGTAGACTCAACTGGTATAATCAGCGTATTGGCTGCTACTGACCTTCTCAGCCTGTTATTGGGGGTGATGGTGATGAGTGCAGAGAGGGATGAGGGTGATAACCGGCTAATTGCTTTAAAAGATAGGAGTAGTGCCTTGTAGATGATCCTGCAGTGTAACGGTAGCCAATGTAGTTCCATAAGTATGGGCGTGATGTGATCTCTTCTGGACATGCCGCAGAGAATGCGGGCTGCTGCATTCATCGCCATCTGCAGTGGATTGAGGGTGCTTTTGGGGAGACCGTGCAGGATGATGTTGGCATAATCGAAATGTGGAGTTAAAAGCGTCAGGAATATTGTTCTGAAGTCGACTGGGGCTAGTAGAGGTCTTAGGTGCCTTAATGTCAGTATTTTATTGTAGATGCACTTGGTGGTATTCTTTATGTGTTCTTTGAAGTTGAGCTGTTGGTCGATTGTGACACCCAGGTAGCGTATCACAGATTTACATGGGAGCTCTGCATCTCGCACCTTCAAGGTAGTGGGGGGAGAAAAGTTCTTGTAATTGGTTATGAATAGGACCTCGGTTTTCTTAAAGTTTATGCGTAGATTCTGGGATAAGAGCCAATCAGTGATTGCGTTGAAGCACTCTATTAGTGGGGAGAGGTCAGGGTGCATAATTTTGATTGGGGTGAACATCAAGACATCGTCTGCATAGATCAGGCTGGATATATTAAATGAGTGGATGATATCACAAATAGGTTGCATACATATGTTGAAAAGTAAAGCAGACAGGGAGGAGCCTTGGGGTACTCCCTGCTGTTGATGGAATGGTTCAGATGTTAAGGATCCTATCCGAACATGTTGCCAACGGTCAGCTAGATAGGATTTACACCATTCCCAGACCAAGCCATGAATTCCCTTTTCTTGGAGGCGGGAGAGGAGTTGCTCATGGTTCACAGAATCAAATGCGACAGCAATATCGAGGAAGATGAGTACAAACCCATTTTCAATTTTGTCGATACCTCTGGATAAGGTGTTGGTAAGTACGGTGAGTAGAGTCTCTACACCATGGGATTCTCTGAAACCATGCTGGCATGGATCAAGAGGGGCTGATATGTCAATGCGTTGTTGCAGCTGCATTTGAACCACCTTCTCGATAAGTTTGGCTAGAAGGGGTATGCTTAAGATTGGACGATATGAGTCTGTCCTTGTCGGGTCAAGTTTGTTGTTTTTCAGGAGAGGGCGTATAGACATTTGTTTAAGAGTTGCTGGGAATGTTCCTGCTGCGAAAGAGAGCTTCATGATGTAGGATAGAGTTGGGCTGAGTTCTGCACGCATCATTCTGATCCAGTAAGCAGGACATGGGTCATTTGGGGCTGTGGTGGTGTTAATAGTAGCAATAAGGTTGGCAATGTATTTCTCTGCTGGAGGGATGAAGTTTGTTAGCGGTGACTGTACTTGGGGAATGTGACTGGGTGTGGGACTTGGTGCTGCGTTTGTTTTAAGGATTTTAGATTGGAGGTACTCGGCATAGGGCTGAGGCTAAATTGATACTGTCTGATTGGCAGAAGGTGCCTTGGTTAAGGATTTAGCAATGCTAAAGAGGTCGCATGGTTTATTTATCGAGCGGAGGAGGAGCTCCGTATGGTGTTCTCTCATTTTTTCAGATATTTTCTCACGGTGTTGCTTTAAGGTGTTTTCGTAAGTCATTTGGTCCAATATGGAACGAGATCAACGCCATTTTCTTTCGTGCTTTCTTAGAAGCTGAAGAGATGATCATAAAGAGAACCAAGGGGCTGGTTTTCTGTTTCTTGGTGATTTGGAGGAGGCTGGTGATTTATTTGAAGAAGATAACTGCGAACAAGAATGCAGAGTGGTTTTCCATCTGTTGATCATATCGTCGAGGCTTTGAGCAGGTTGACGGAGTGCTGGAAGGGCGTTGTTGATGAACTCATCCCTGTCTAGGGATTTGAAGCGGATTGTCATTCCTGATAAGGCTGTATTTGTTTGGCTGGTAGGGATTTGATTTTGTTGGTAAGGGATTTGGAAGGAGATTAAGTTGTGGTCTGACCATGGGACAGGAGTAAATGAAAGGTTGATATTGAGGCTTGATTCTGACTGGGGGCAAAAATGAGGTCAAGAGTGTTTCCCTTGAGGTGTGTAGGAGAGTTCACCATCTGTGTAAAAGTGAGACCAGTCATAGCATCGAGGAAGGTATTAGCGTAGGTGGGTTGTAGGGAAGCAAGGTTAAAGTCGCCGATCAACCAGTTAGGTTTACGTGGGCTTTCAGGGTTGCAAGCCAAGTCTATTATGTTAAAGAGATCTTCTGGGGGGGAAGTAGGGGCTCTGTAGATGAGATTTATAATGATGTGCTTATTGGCTACAGACACTATGTCTAAGTGCATGAGACTCGTAGAGGATAGTAGCTGGAACTGGAGATTAGTTCTTGCTAAAATAAAGACTCCACATCCTTTCCGGTTGGTTCTGTGACATGTGTGTATTGAATAGTCTGGAGGGATGAGTTGATTTATGATGACTGTGTCTGTGTCTGACAGCCAGGATTCTGTGACCATAAGGATATCCAAGTTCAGATTAGTAATAAGATCGGTGATGGCTGGCCATTTTTTGCGAACTGAACGTGAGTTAATGAGAGCACACTTCAGGTTACTATGTAAGAGATATGCATTTAAACTAGAAAAAGGGGGTGACGGATGGGGAAGGTCACGTTCTCGACGTCACTCCTTGCAAAAGCAGAATAACATCAGAAACAGCCACACTTTTAAACCACACATCAAAAACAAGTGGGAAGAAGTGGGCAGAACAAAATCAATGCAAAACACACACAATCCAGTTAAATGCTGGAAAGCAATGAGCACAAATGCTCGAAGCTTAGCCAACAAAGTTCCAGACCTGGAAGTCCTAATGGTGGAAATGGACTTGGACATTGTGGCCATTACAGAAACATTGTTTAATGAATCACATGATTGGGATATAGCCATAGCTGGCTATAATCTATTCAGAAGAGACAGAGAAAATGGAAAAGGAGGAGGAGTAGCCTTGTATGTCACAAGCAATATTAAAGCTACTGAAATGCAGGGAGCATGGGGAAAAGAAGAAGTGCTCTGGATTGTGTTGGAAAGAGGAGATGACACTGTCATCCATACTGCTGAAGTCTACAGACCTCCAACTCAAATCAAAGAGATACATAATGAATTGATTATAGACATTGCCAAAATAGCCACAAAGGGGGAAACAATCATATTGGGTGACTTTAATCTACCCGATGTGCATTGGATTACTCCTTCTGCAAATCTGGAAAGAAGCAAAAAAATTGTGGATGCTCTCCAAGATGCGTTACTTAGACAAATGGTGATGGAACCAACTAGGGAAAGCTCAACGCTGGATTTAGTGCTCACCAATGGTGATAGTGTGTCGAATGTCTGGGTGGGTGCCCCTGTGAGCAGCAGCGAGCATCACATGGTGTGGTTTGAGATAAAAGTCAAAGTGCAGTCCAACCATAGCAAGCTCAAAGTCCTAAACTTCAAAAACACTGACTTCAATAAAATGGCCAAGTACCTAAAGGAAGCGTTGACAGGGTGGAAGGAGATAAGGGAAGTGGAATTGAAATGGGCTAAACTAAAAGTGGCAAAAAAAGGGGCAACAGATAAATATGTAAGAAAAGTAAATAAAAACAAAAGGAGAAGGAAACCTATTTGGTTTTCCAAAGAAGTGGCTGCTCAAATAAAGGCAAAAAACACAGCTTTCGCAAAATTCAAAAGCTTGCAAATAGAGGAACACAGAAATGAATAAAGGATCAAACTCAAAGAGACAAAAAGAGAAATAAGGATAGCAAAATCAAAGGCAGAGGAAAAGATAGCTAAAGATGTTAAGTGTGGCGACAAAACTTTCGTCAGGTATATTCGGGAAAGGAAGAAGATCAGAGGTGGACTTGCAGGACTTGTGGAAAGTGACATTGAAAAAGTGGAATTGCTAAACAAATACTTCTGCTCTGTTTTTACTAATGAAAATCCTGGAGAAGGACCACCTGTGACTCCCAAACATAAAAATGGGAATGAAGTAGATACCACACCATTCACAGAAGATGATGTGTTAGAACAACTTGCAAAACTGAAAGTGGACAAGGCCATGGGACCGGATGGGATACATCCCAGGATACTGAAAGAGCTCAAAGAGGTTCTTGCAGGGCCGTTAAAGGATGTTTTCAACAGATCCTTGGAAACAGGAGAAGTTCCTCAGGACTGGAAAATGGCTGATGTCGTACCTCTACACAAAAGTGGTGACAGGGAAGAAGTGTCAAACTACAGGTCCGTGAGCCTTACCTCGGTGGCGGGAAAAGTAATGGAGGCGCTCCTGAGAGAGCAAATAGCGAACTTTCTCAAAACCAACAGGTTGCAAGATCCGAGGCAACATGGTTTTACTGAAGGACGATCTTGCCAAACAAATCAGATTGAGTTCTTTGACTGGGTGACCAGAGAACTAGATCAGGGGCATGCGATGGATGTCATATACCTGGATTTCAGCAAAGCCTTTGATACTGTCCCTCATAGGAGGCTTATCAATAAACTCAGTAGTTTGGGGATGGGTCCCAAGCTGGTAAACTGGATCAGAAATTGGTTGACTGATAGATGACAGAAGGTGATGGTAAATGGAGCTCACTCGGATGAAAGGAAGGTGATTAGCGGAGTGCCCCATGGTTCAGTCCTGGGTCCGGCACTGTTCAATATATTTGTGAGTGATATTGCTGAAAGACTGAATGGAAAGGTCTGTCTTTTTGCAGATGACAAGAAAATTTTCAACAGAGTGGACGTCCCCAAGGGAGTGCTTAACATGAGAAAAGATCTACAAAAGCTGGAAGAATGGTCTAATGCTTGGCAATTAAGATTCAATGCAAAGAAGTGCAGTGTCATGCATTTAGGTAGCAGAAATCCAAGGGAAATGTACGCGATAAGGTGCGAAAGGTTGGTGTGTATGGATGAGGAGATTGGTGTGATTATTTCTGTAGATCTCAAGGTGGCAAAACAGTGCAACAAGGCGGTGGCAAAAGCCAGGAGGATGTTGGGCTGCATATGAAGAGGAATTACCAGTAGAAAGGAAGAGGTACTAATGCCACTGTATAAGTCACTGGTGAGGCCTCACTTGGAATACTGTGTTCAGTTTTGGAGACCATATCTTGCAAAGGATGTAAAAAGAATGGAAACCGTTCAGAGGAAGGTGACCAGAATGATTTGGAGCCTGTGTCAGAAGCCTTATGAGAAGAGACTTGAAGACCTAAATATGTACACGTTGGAGGAGAGGAGGGATAGGGGAGATATGATTCAGACCTTTAAATACTTAAAGAGAAATAATGAACAAACAAACCTCTTCCAAAGACGGGGAAGCTGTAAAACTAGAGGGCATAACATGAAGCTGCAAGGTGGTAAATTGAAAGGCAATGTCAGGAAATATTTTTTCACTGAAAGGGTGGTGGATGCTTGGAATGCACTCCCGATGGAAGTGGTGGGGGCAAACACAGTGACGTAATTCAAAATGGCATGGGACAGACACAGTGGATCCCTTTATAGCAACAGAATAAAATCAAAATAAATGGAACCATCTAGTGGCAGGTGCACCCCTGGACAGAGACATGGGGAGGGGTGCAACTACTCCTTCCACCTTACTCCTGCCATCTTACTGGGCAGACTAGATGGACCATACTGGTCTTTATCTGCCGTCATTTACTATGTTTCTATGTAATATGTAGCTCTTTGCTAAAACTGCTCAAATTCTCCAGCAATGGTGCTTATCCTCCTGGGCACGTGTTAATAACTTTGCCTTCATACATGTATGCTGTTGCTCCATGATTGGGTGAGTGTAAGTACCTACCCAGTGACATACCTCAATGGCTTGCTTTGTGTCTGACGTCAGAACGCTTCTACATCGTCAGAACACACTCCTCTGCACAGGCCTGGTCCCAGGCCCACAGGTGGGAAACTACTAATTTAAATTTTTAACTACTGAAATTACTATGAATGCACTGAAATATACCCAAAAACACAGCAACTCAACTATCCACAATATTTACTGTTGGCTGTATGTTTTCTGAGCATTTCACTTGCTGTCTGCCAGAACTTTGCAGCAAAATAGTAAATACAGTTTACTCTAGACACAGTTTTACCCCCATATATTTAAATATTAAATAATACATAAAACATAAATTAATGAATGGAGTGGAACGGGTTAACGTAGATCAATTGTTTACAGCCCAGAGGTTCCCAACTCCAGTCCTGGAGGGCCAAACACCATTCAGGTTTTCAGGTTGTCCCTAATAAATATGCATGAGATGCATTTGCATTCACTGCCCCCATTGTATTCAAATATATCTCATGCATATTCATTAGGGACAGTCTAAAAACCTGAATGGTGTTTGGACCTCCAGGACTGGAGGTGGGAACCTCTGGTTTACACCATCAAAATAAATAAAGATTATGGGACATGTAATAAAGCTACAATGTAATATATTTAAGACTAAAAAGATAACATATTTTTTCATTCAACGCGTAATTAAACTCTGGAATTTGTTACCGGATCATGTAGTAAAAGCTGTTAGTGTAGCCAGGTTTTAAAAAGGTTTGGACAAGTTCCTGGAGGAAAGGTCCATAAACCATTATTAAAGGGGACCCGGAAAATCCACTGCTTGCCACAATACAAGCATTGTGGAACCTGTGTCCTTTGAGGAAACTGCTAGGAACTTGTGACCTAGATTGGCCACTGTTGGAAACGGGATGCTGGGCTTGATGCACCTTGGTCTGACCCAGTATGGCCTATCTTATGTTCTTAAGAACTGCCATACTATGTCAGATCGAAAGTCCCTCAATCCCGTTATTCTATTTTCAACAGTTGCCAATCCAGGTCACAAGTATCTGACATATCCCAAAAGTAGCCAGATTCCATCTATTTATCCCCAGGGATAAGTAATGGTTTTCCTCAGGTCTATCTTAATAATGATTTATGGACTTTTCTTCCAGAAATTTGTCCAATCCTTTTTTAAACCCAGCTATGCTAATGGTTTTTACCACATTCTCCAACAAGTTCGAAAGTGGGCAAAATGTTATGTGTTATGTGAGAGAGACTATTACAGCCAATAGAAAATCTTTCAAAAAACGGAAGAAGTATCCTAATGAAGAAAACAGGAAGTTTATTATTGCACTGAACTTGATAAATTTCCTGTTTCTTCATTAGGATACTTCTTCCATTTTTTTGAAAGATTTTCTATTGGCTGTAATAGTCTCTCTCACATAACATTTTCACTATGCTGACTGTCATTTGGCTTTCTTTCTGCCTTTTTGAATATGGGGACTATATCTGGTTTGGCTTCCAAGATGGAATTTTTGAGCAATAGTCACTTCTGATGCAAACTTTTAACCTTTACAACTGCTTTTTTTTTTTAACAATTTTCATCATCTCTTCATAACCTTTCTTTTGAAAGTTAAGTGCTGGTGCAGTAGATTTCTTTAGTGTCCTCCCTCCATTTATTAAGACAAATTTGACCATGTCATGATTACTATTTCCAAGTAGCCCCAACACCATTACCTCTCACACCAAATCCTGTAGTCCAGTAAGAACTAAGGGGTATGTTTACTAAAGCGTGCTAATCAGAAGCATGGCAATTAGAGCCATGCTATCATGCATTTTGGCTGCTCGGAGCTGGGAGCACACTGCTAAAATGTGACCATGCTGAAAATGCTGTGCTACTTGAGCAACTCGCCAATAGGTAGGATTAGGGTGGAATTAAGATGGAGAGTGGACACTAGCAGCCATGCACAGCTGGTGCAACTGCATTAGCGGTGCTTCAGGGCTTGAAAGATGTCACTAGCCTGGTTGCATCTATTGCCAGTTTCTGATCAGGCATTAGTTGCACCTGCCTTGCTTGTGTGTGACATAAAAACATAAGAACATAAGATATGCCATACTGGGTCAGACCAAGGTCCATCAAGCCCAGTATCCTGTTTCCAACAGTGGCCAATCTAGGTCATACGTACCTAGCAGTTTCCCCAAAAGACACAGGTTCCGCAATGCTTGTACTGGGTCAAGCATTGATATCCTGAGTCTCTTCTTAATAATGGTTTATGGACCTTTCCTCCAGAAACTTGTCCAAACCTTTTTTAAACCCAGCTACACTAACAGCCTTTACTACATCCTCCGGTAACAAATTCCAGAGTTTGATTACACGTTGAGTGAAAAAATATTTCTTTTATTAGTCTTAAATAGTTTACCCTGTAGCTTCATTGTATGTCCCCTAGTCTTTCTATATTCTGATAACGTAAACAATCGATCTACGTTTACCCGTTCCACTCCGTTCATTAATTTATGGACTTCTATCATATCTCCCCTCAGCCGTCTCTTTTCCAGGTTAAAGAGCCCTAACCTTTTTAGCCTTTCGCCATAGGAGTATCCTTCCATCCCCTTTACCATTTTGGTGGCTCTTCTCTGAACCTTTTCTAATAACTCTATATCCTTTTTAAGATACGGTGACCAGAATTGCACACAATATTCAAAGTGTGGTCTCACTATGGAACGGTATAGAGGCATTATAATATCTTTTGTTTTATTTTCCATTCCTTTCCTTATGATACCTAGCATTTTATTTGCTCTCTTGGCCGCCGCTGCACACTGGGCCAAGGGTTTTAACATGTTATCCACAATGACGCATAAATCTTTTTCCTGGGTAGTGGTTCCTAATGTGGAACCTTGCATTGTGTAACCATAGTTTGGGTTGTTCTTCCCTAGGTGCATAACTTTGCATTTGTCCACATTAAATTTCATCTGCCATTTTAATGCCCAGTCTTCCAATTTATCAAGATCCTCTTGCAATTTTCCACAATCCTCTTGGGTTTTAACAACTTTAAATAGTTTTGTGTCATCTGCAAATTTGATAACCTCACTCGTTATTCCTCTTTCCAGGTCATTTATGAATATGTCAAAAAGCAGCGGACCCAGCACAGATCCCTGGGGTACACCACTATTCACCTTTCTCCATTGGGAAAATTGGCCATTTAGCCCAACCCTCTGCTTTCTATCTTTTAACCAGTTCCTGATCCACAGTAGTACACTGCCTCCTATCCCATGACTCTTTAGTTTTGCCAAAGGTCTCTGATGAGGGACCTTGTCAAAGGCTTTCTGAAAGTCTAGATACACTATATCAACTGACTCACCTTTGTCCACCTGTTTATTCACACTTTCAAAAAAACATAACAGATTAGTAAGACAAGATCTTCCTTGTCTAAAGCCATATTGGCTGTCTCCCATTAGGCCATGACTATCTACATGCTGAGTAATTTTATTCTTTATGATGGTTTCTACCATTTTTCCCGGTACTGACGTCAGGCTCACCGGTCTGTAGTTTCCCGGATCACCCTTGGAACCCTTTTTAAAAATTGGTGTTACATTGGCGATCCTCCAATCTTCAGGTATTAGAGATGATTTTAATGATTGTTCACAGATTACTAATAGCAGGTCTGCAATCTCATATTTCAGTTCTTTCAACACCCTTGGATGTATACCATCCGGCCCAGGTGATTTGCTACTCTTCAGTTTATCTAATAGTTGTAATACATCTTCCCGATGTATCGATATTTCCTTCAATTCTTCCGCACCTTTAAATACCACTTCAGTCATGGGTAACATCCCTACATCTTCCTCAGTAAAGACCGAAGCAAAGAATTCATTCAGTCTCTCCGCTATTGCCTTGTCACCTCTTAGTGCCCCTTTAACTCCTCTATCATCTAATGGACCAACTGACTCTCTCACAGGTTTTTTGCTACGAATGTATTTGAAAAAATCTTTATTTTGCGTTTTTGCTTCCGCAGCAAACTTCTTCTCAAATTCTCCCTTTGCCTGCTTTATCAATGCCTTGCATTTGACCTGCCAGTGCTTGTGCTGTTTCCAGGTTTCATCGTTTGGCTCTTTTTTCCATTTCCTGAAAGATGCTTTTTTGGCAACAACAGCCTCTCTGACCTCACCTTTAAACCATGCTGGCAGTTTTTTGGACTTCCTTCCACTTTTCCTAAAGCGTGGAATACAGCTGGTCTGGGCTTCCAAGATAGTATTTTTCAACAACACCCAAGCTTGATGTAAGTCTTTAACCTTTGCAACTGCTCCTTTTAGTTTTTTCTTAACTATTTTCCTCATTTTATCATAGTCTCCCTTTCGAAAGTTAAAAGGTAGTACTGTGGATTTCCTTACTATCCCTCCTCCACTAATTAAATCAAAGGCGATCATGCTATGATCACTATTGCCAAGTGGTCCCAACACCCTTATCTCTTACACTAGATCTGGTGTTCCACTAAGGACTTATTAAAAGAGGGCTGCTACACAGTACCCTGTCCTGCGCTGCTGAGGTAAGCTATATTCTTATTTGATTTAAATTATAGCTCTTTGCTGCTGCTAGGCTTTAACTTATTATGAAATTTAAACTACAAGCTCTCTGCTGGGTTCTAAATTTAACCAGAATGCTCTCTTCTGTGTTTTTAAATATAAACTAAAAGTACTTTGCTGATACTAGGCCCTGAGTGACTATTAAATTAAAACTACAAGCTCTCTGCTGGGTATTTAATGTAACCCGAAAGTTTTCTTCTGTGTTTTAAATTTAAACTTAAACTGCTGCTACTAGGCCCTGACTGATTTAACAAAAAATAGTGGGTTCACAGATTAAATAGCTTTAATAGAAAGAATTCCTTTCAGAAAATTCCCGGAAGTATATACTCACAATTGCAGATCTCTCTCCAGAAGTAACAGTTCCTTTTTCTAGTCTTTCAAGACTGAGGATCACAGAGCTCTGGTTGAGCTATTTATGCCTGTGCTGCTGAGGTAAGCTGTGACCAACTTCCTGGATGATTAACAGTCCTTGCTTGGATAGAAGGAGTCTTTCAAAATGGCCTTCTGAACTGCCACCTGGTGTTAATACTTATTGAAAAAGTTTCACAGGTCTCTTGCCCCCTAGGTAGAAGGCCTCTTTGTAAAGGTCTCTAGAAGACTTTATTTGCTGCTCAAAGAGTACTGACCCTGTTTTGCCTTTTGTGCTAATCTATATTCTTATTTGATTTAAATTATAGCTCTTTGCTGCTGCTAGGCTTTAACTTATTATGAAATTTAAACTACAAGCTCTCTGGTGGGTTCTAAATTTAACCAGAAAGCTCTCTTCTGTGTTTTAAATTTAAACTAACAGTACTTTGCTGATGCTAGGCCCTGAGTGACTATTAAATGTAAACTACAGCTCTCTGCTGGGTTCCAAATTTGGCCCAGTCATGAATGTCAGGTGGTTTAAAGCCCTAAACCATGGCACACATATACCATCTTTGAAAATGCTGGATGTCCATGTCCAAAAGCGAACCAGGAGCTCACCTAGGTCATTGGTATTGGATGGGAAGTAAGGTGACAGCTACAAAATCATGGCCTGCAGCACATGAATATATCTGCTGGAAGAGTGGGCACACATATATATACAAAACAGTATCACTCCTGAAAGTATGCTATTCAGGTATGCATATGCATTGGATAGGTGTGGTAGGCCTGCTGGTGTGATGAGCTAGGGAGGAGTTGGGAGTTAGAGTCCGTGCTTAGTCAAACAGCCAGAACTGCCACATAGCCAGGTTTGAGAATGGCAGAGCACAGTTGGGGTAGGGGCATACAAATAAGGTATCACAACAACTGGCAAAATGAAGGTTTGGCACTAATATATGCTGTCAGACCACCTCCTCCCCTTCATGGGGCGCCAGGTAGCAGTGCATGTATGCACCTGAGGGGTGGGGCTATACCGGTGCCATGAGCCTTATTCCTGTGGACAGATGGCCCCTCACCTAGGAGGATATATCTATCATCTACCAGTCATGAGTAGGTAACCACATTTCTAGCACTGAACACGGATTAGGTTGGTTGGAGATCCCTGATTAGTGATTCCTTCCCCTGACTCCTTGACTAGGGGATGAGGTAGCCTACAGATCTGGTAAGCTCATATGGGCTGCCAAGGGCCTGTGGGCCTTTGATCTTGTGTGCTCTGGCTGGGAGCTCCTTGGGGTTGCATGTCTCCACGGGGGTGTGTATGGTGTCCTGCAGTGTAATCCCATGGTGGGAGCATGGGTGCCTTATGTGGACTGCCTCCCATTGCCCCTGCTGGCAGAGATTAGGCCACAGGGGTGAGTGTCCTATGTGGTGGCCAAAGGGATTGCATCTGGACACCAGAAGAGGTGGGTGGGAGGGTACAACAACCAAATGTCACCCTTCATCTGTGCAGTCACTGTGTTGAGCCTGCAGATCTACAGGCTCTAAAACCCCCCACTCTTTTCCCCTATGGGGTCAGCACTCTTCACTATTAAGAGTACTGTGTGGGATGTATAAGGGGCGAGCTTGAAAGGGTTCTCAACCACCTCCAACACCAGAGTCCTGGTAACCTTCTACTACAGTCTAGGTAATCAGGTACTCTCTATGAGCATAAGAACATAAGAAGTGTCATAATTGGTCAGAAAAAGGTCCATCAAGTCCAGTATCCTGTTCCAACAGTGGCCAACCCAGGTCAGAAGTACCTGACAGATTCCAAAAAAGCTCCACAGGTTCATCAATGCTTGTCTGGGGTCAGCAGTAGATTTTCCAGGTCATCTTTAATAATGGTTTATGGACCTTTCTTCCAGGAACTTGTCCAAAAGCTTTTTAAATTTAGCTACATCTTCCGGTAACGAATTCCAAAGTTTAATTACACGCTGAGTGAAAAAATATTTTCTCTTAGTAGTCTTAAATGGGTTATATTGTAGTTTCATTGCATGTCCCCTAGTCTTTCTACTTTTTGATGAAGTAAACAACCGATCTACATTTACCTAATCCAGTCCATTCATTAATTTATAGACCTCTATCATATCTCCTCTCAGCCGTCTCTTTTCCAAGTTGAAGAGCTCTAACCTTTTAAGTCTTTCCTCATAGAGGTATTCTTATATTCTCTTTACCATTTTGGTGGCTCTTCTTTGTACCTTTTCTAATTCTGCTATATCCTTTTTAAGATATGGCAACCAAAATTGCACGCAATATTCAAGGTATAGTCGCACCATGGAAACAATACAGAAGCATTATAATAGCCTTAGTTTTATTCTCCATTTCTTTCCTTATCATTCCTAGTATTCTATTTGCTTTCTTGACCACCACTGCACACTGGGCGGAGGGTTTCAATGTATTATCCACAATGACGCCTAAATACTTTGCTTGGGTGGTGGTTCCCAATATGGAAACTTGCATCATATAGCCAAAGTTTTGGTTGTTCTTTCCTTGGGTGCATAATTTTGCACTTGTCCGCCTTAAATTTCATCTGCCATTTGGACATCCAGTTTTCCAGTTTATCAAGGTCCTTTTGCAATTTTTCACAATCTTATGTTTTATCAACTTTGAATAATTTTGTGTCATCTGCAAATTTGATCACCTCATTCATTATACCCATTTCAAGGTCATTTATTAATAATTCAAAAACAGCGGGCCCAGCACAGATCCCTGGGATACGCCACTATTCACCTTTCTCCATTGAGAAAATTGGCCATTTAATCCTGCTTTCTGTCTTTTCCAGTTCCTGATTCACAATAATACACTACCTCCTATCCCATGACTTTTTAATTTCACCAAGAGACTCTCATGTATTTATTTATTTGGCAGGTATTTTATACCGCCTTTCCAAAGTTCAAGGCAGTTTACATAGAACTGAATTCAGCATTGAACTTGCATGGAACACTTAGAAGCTAAATAAAACATGTAACATTATAACTTAATATATAACAACTAATTACAGATTGCAGGTCTGTGGGATGGATAGGAGGCCTAGGTCAGGTTACACCCACAAAGAGTTCTTTGAACAGGTAGGTTTCCAAGGAGGTGCGGAAGGCTTTGAGGTCAGGGGAGATGTGAAGGTCCAGTGGGAGTGAGTTCTATAGGCTGGGTGATATAGTGAAAAAGCAGGAGAACATGTTACCTTAGTTCTTGAGGTTAGATCTTGAGGGAAGTCAAGCATGTTCATAGCTGTGCTCCGTTTGAGACGATTATCTAGAGGTCTATATAGGTGGTTTCATAAGTATTGTGGGCCATAGCTGTGGAGGAATTTGTACGTGATTGCCAGCATCGTATAAGTAATTCTAGATAAGGGTAGCCAGTGCAGAATTTTCAGTATCAGGGTAATATGGATAGATCTGCGTGTGCTTGTGAGTATCCAAGTGGCAGCATGTAGTGCAAAGGACCTTATCAAAGGCTTTCTGAAAATCTACTGTAGATACACCTTTATCTACCTGTTTATTCACACCTTCAAAAAAATATAACAGATTAGTAAAACAAGATCTTCCTTGGCTAAATCCATGTTGGCTTTCTCCCATTAAACCATGACTATCTACATAATCAGTAATTTTATTTTTGATAATGGTTTCTACCATTTTGCTCGGTACTGATGTCAGACTCACCGGCCTGCAGTTTACTGGATCACCCCTGGAACTCTTTTTAAAAATTGACGTTACATTGGCCATTCTCCAATCTTCAGGTACTACAGATAATTTTAATGATAGTTCACAGATTACTAACAGTAGGTTGGCAATCTCATGTTTCAGTTCTTTCAGCACCCTCAGATGTATACCTTCCTATCCAGGGTAGTTTATCAAATAGTTGTAATACATCTTCCTGGTTTATAGAAATTTGTTTCAATTCTTCTGATACATTACCTTTAACTACCATTTCAGGTGATGCATCAGGAGAATTGAAACAAATTTCGATAAACCTCAGGGTGAAAGGGGTTTATATGGCTATTCCATTTGGAGGGCACTGCTGACACCCTGCCTGCAGCCATACAGGGCCCCCCATCTCATTCAGATGCTGCATTTGCATCCTATCTGCCCCAGAAAGGACTGCAGCAAGGTCTCTATGCATGTTTGCTTCCATGATTTGCATGCCCTTCCCCTTGTACTTTGGCCCATTGCTCGAGCTGTGCAGCAGGATATGCCTATCTGCAGATCAGCCCTCTCTATCCTTCACTGGCCTCCTACAATGTGCCACGTTAGTGTGGTAGAGTTCCAGGTATTGCTTTCTAGTATCTGCAGAGGTTTTGTAGCTAACTGCCAGCCATAACTTCGCATTGGTAGCAGGCAAGTGCAAGGCACATGTAGCACATATGCTACGAATGTGTGTTTCCTACTACCATGCTAGTGGTCCTAATACTTCCCTTAAACAGTCACATCCCCTGCTCGTACTGCAGCTGCTTTGCCCCCTCCAGAATAAATTTGTGCACTAACTGCGTGTTTTTTTCCAGTCCTAGTCACAGCACTTTAGTAAACATGCCCCATAATCTAAAATAGTTCCCCTTTTGTCATTTCCTCATCTAGCTGCCCCGTGAAGTGGTATTTCATCTAGGAACTTTCCTTCCCTAGCATTTCCTTTCAGTACCCCTCCCCCCAGACTGCACCTAACCTCTTGGGTCAAGCTGTCAGGGTCCCCCCAACTCCAACTGCGATGTTCCCAGCTAGTCAGCTGTGTCCTCCAGACTCCCCCCAGCACCTCTGGATCTTATCAGGGTTTTCGTAATGGTCCAGCAGTGTTCAGGGTAGGATAGGTGTCCCTCTGCTCCTACCCTATCTCCAGCACTGTGCAAATGAGAGAACATGTATTGGTGACATGGGTCTTCTGATCCACAGCACTGGCAGCATTTGGGTATCAGGAGGGCTGCAAGGGGGTCGCCCAATGTAGGGAATGTGGCCCGATGTGATAATTGCCATTGCAGATACTGGCCACTCCTTCTACATTTACTGCACAAGTTTTGCACCTACCACATGGCATTTTGATATACCACTCAGTAGGTGCAAAAGCATTACTGCACCTTAGTAAACAGATCCCTTAGCAAATCAGCAACAGGAAAGTTTTCAAATGAGGGATTTAGCCACCTAATTTTATGGTAAGATAGCTAGATTCCTTTAAAAACTGGCATGCTTATGTATGTGCTCTTTTTTTTTCAGTGGAAGAGTAGCCTAGTGGTTAGAGCAACAGCCTAGTATCCAGGCAATCAAGGTTCATTTACCACTGGCAGTCTTTGTGACCTTGGGCAAGTTACTTTACCTTCCATTGCCTTGGAAGAAAAGGCCTGGCAATCTACTTCTAGTCATACCTTGCCAAGAAAATCCAGGGGCTGCTGGGTTGCCAGGAGTCAGCACTGACTTGACAGCACTTAAATGTGTGTATTTTTATATACTACATTAAGGGGCATATTTACTAAAATGATCTGCGTCCTAAGCCCGACAACTTAGTGGGGAGCTGGCGTCGGTGTCCAGCATGTCCCCATGTAGTTAGCATGAGTACTGCACCACCCCCATGCTAAGCCGTTTGTTATGATTAACATGGGTGCATTAACCAGGTAAGGCGGACATGGCCCTCACTCCCCCCCCCCACACTACCCACCCCCCTCCCCACTTCCCCTTCCCATAAACACCACGTACTCGCTATATTGGCATATCAACTGGTCGCAGCTTTATTAAACAAGCAGAACATAAATTACAACCATAACTGCATTAACTTACGGCTCCGGCAGCGGGACAATCCCTCACCAGCCATATGGGTAGCAAAGTGAGTTCCTTCCCGTCTCCGCCGAGAGCCGTCCCTGGCAATTCCATCCCCCTCTTCCGGCCTCGCCATATTACTAGCAAAAGCCGAGGGCTTCTCCGGGTCGGGGGTACCCCCACCCCCGCCCTGCATATTGCCATGCCTCCGGACCCCGGACACCTCCGGGATCCCGCCACAGGCTCAGTGACACCTGTCCCTGAGCCCCCCCCACCAGAATCAAAGCTGCGACCAGCCATCACGCCCAACACACTCCAAGGCCTCCTGCCAATCATTCAGGAGTAAATCCATCCCCACTGGGGACAGATGTACCCCATCCGAACGATACAGGCCCGCGCACTCTACCTCCACCCAGGCATGCAAAATCTGATACCCCCCGTGGACCAAAACCCAACGGCCAATTTGCCGATTAATTTTAGCTAACCCACGGGACCACCGCCGATTGCCCCAGCAAGCAGGCCTGGGAACTATGTCAGACCATAACAAAACTACACCGGGGAACATTAATAACACTTCCCCCAAATCCCGCTGAACCACCCTGATGAGCTGCTTTACAGTCCATGACGCCAAATCATTGCCGCCCAGATGCAGCAATAAGACCTCCGGGGATCCTCTGACGCGCTGATGGTGCCGTAGCAAGGGCAACAGTTGTAACCAGCGCAGACCGCGCTCACCCAGCCATGATAACACCACGTTGTCAGCCTGCAGTCCCAGGTTCGCCCCGAGCGGCCGTGAAGCGGCCTGCTGGCCGGCCCAGTGCACAAAGGAATGGCCCACGATCCAGCAGGCACGGGGCAACCAAATCCCATCTAAAAGAAAAAACACAGTTAATACCCCAATACACCACCCATCCCGCTCACAAACGTACATAGCCCTTAAAGGCATTGGAACGCCAGCGGCCGATCCGCTGAATATCGACCCCCCGGAAACCAGCCAGCGCCGCACTAGTAGCGGCCCCAATCCGGAAGGAATGCGGCGTGAAATCGCCAGGGGAGAGGCCAATCTGCGACACTACCATCCGCAGAACCGCGGTAAACTGAAACCGCGTCAAACACTGCACATCCGCGTGCACAAAGAGCAGCTCCCCGCCCGAAGGACGCGCCTGCAAGTACTCAGCCATAGCCGCCACCGGACAGATCGTCGAAGCCGGAAGCGGCCTTAAATGCACCCACATACCCCTCCCCCTCTGATCGGTTTTCGACCGTGACAACCATATGCTCAGCTGTCCTTGTGCCAAACGCACATGACGGAGTTGCAGAGTCGCACCGCCAGACCGCCTGCTGGACGCCACCAATTCCCCCGATCGGAAAGCCCCAAAGAAGGCCACACAAAACACAGCCCGGAACAGCAGAGCCTCATAAGCGGACTCCACCACTACCGGTAAAGCCGCGTTCATCTGAGCCAACAGATCGGGGGTAATTGGACGCCGACTGTCCAACAGGGGAGGTGTAGCGCGCTCCCACCCAAGTAAAAGCCGGCGAGAAAGAAACCCCCAGCCATGCACCGCCCACCCGACCGCCTTAGAGAAAAAGGCAAAGCCGGCCAGGCGGGCCCGCACCGAGGAGAGGGCCACCCCCGCCGCCTTTTCCGCCAGAATGTATTCACCAATAAGATGATCAGGCACCGGCCCCAGCCGCCATCCACGAGGCACTAAGAAGGCCACCACACTGTCGCAGCCCTTGCAGTAAGAACGCCACGTCGCTGCTGAAACCGAACACCTCAGCAAGCTCAGGATACCAGGAGGCCAAGTTTCCATAAACGCTCGGGGACCGACCGCCCCACGGGGTCCGCTTTCGGTGCCAGTCGCCGAAACAAGTCCCACTTGAAACGAGAAAGAGCATCAGCGACTGGGTTAGCATATCCCGGAACATGTCGAGCCTGCACTACCAAATTAAGTTTTAAACAAGCAAAAACCACCTCCCTCATCAAAGCCACCACCCGCGCGCAACGAGGCGCATAACGATTAATAACATGCACCACCGCCTCATTGTCGCACCACCACAACAGTTGCCTATTACGAAGCTGATCTGGCCACAATTCCAAGACCACCAAAATGGGGAACAGCTCCAAAAACGTGATACTGTTGGTTAACCCCGCCGCCCTCCAGGCCGACGGCCAGGGCTCCACGCACCATGCCCCCCCGAAATAAACGCCCAGGCCCAGACCCCCCGCCGCGTCCGTAAAAATCTGTAAATCGAAGGACGACACCTCCTTCTCAAGAAGGACCGTAATGCCATTAAAATCTCTCAAAAACTGGTCCCAAACCCCAAGGTCCGCCCTCATGCTCCGGGAGACCCGGATGCGATGATGAGGTCGCCGCACCCCCGCTGTAGCCGCCGCCAGACACCGGAGGAACACACGGCCCATAGGGATAACCCGGCAGGCAAAGTTCAGGGAGCCCAACAAGGCCTGCATCTCCCGCAATGTAACCTTGCCCGCTCCCAGCACGTTTGCCACTAACACCCGCAAACGCACCACCTTGGCTGGAGGCAGACGCGCCACAATAGCAATTGAATCCAATTCCACTCCCAGAAACGTGATGCGCGTGGCCGGACCCTCAGTCTTGTCCGCCGCGAGGGGAACCCCCCACTCCCGCGCCAACCGCAGGAACCCCTCCAGCAGCTCCTGACAGAGCCCGGACGTCGCCGAACTGACAAATAGGAAGTCATCCAAGTAGTGGACCACATTCCGCGATCCGACTGACGCCACCAGAACCCAGTGCATGAAGGAACTGAACATTTCAAAGTAACGACACGAGACCGAGCAGCCCATCGGCAGGCACTTGTCGAAGTAATAATGGCCTTCAAACGCAAAACCCAATAAGTGGAAGGAAGCAGGATGCACCGGCAAGAGGCGAAAAGCGGACTCAATGTCCACTTTCGCTAGCAAACACCCACGCCCGCACTCATGCACCAGCCGCACAGCCTCATCGAATGACGCATACCGCACCGCGCACAATTGGCGGGGAATGAGATCATTCACCGAGGCCCCTTCCGGGAAGGACAAGTTATGAATGAGCCTGAATTTTCCGGGTTCCTTCTTAGGCACAATGCCCAGAGGAGAAACCACAAAATTCTGGCATGGCCGGTCCACAAAAGGCCCAGCCACCCTGCCGAGAACCAATTCAGCGGCCAATTTACTGCGGACTACCGGCGCTAGGCGCTTCACCGACGGAGCATTGCGTGCCGTTACCGGGCCCCCCTCCCCCATCACGGGTATGGGGAACCCGTACTGGAAGCCCCCTTCCAAAACCCGCCGAGCCTTAATCCGCTTATACCGCCTCAACCATGGCCGGAGAGCCGAAAATTTTATCGGGGTAGGGGCTAACTCCATCGAACCCTCACTGCTTCGCAGCCGGGGGGGTGGGGCCTTTCTTGCCGCAACGGAGAGCGGAGTGTCCTCCCCCACAGAGGGAGCAACTATGCCGGAACTTACAGTCCGGGAAGGGGCAAGACGACTTATTAAAGCGCCAACAGATGTCCCCGACCCCCTCACCAGTGCCTTTCTGAAAACCGGGAGTCGGGCCACTCCGAAACGGCCGCCCCGCACTCGCCGATGCACCGGCGACCCCTTTTTGCCCCCCCCCCCCGCCCCAGCACCCCCTTTTGCCGACATCTGCGTTAACCACAGGCCAATATCCTGGGTCCCCCAAGACAAGGAGCGATTCTCCTCCATCTTGTCACGAAACTTTTCATCATAGTTGAGCCATGCCCAACCATCATGAGTTTGCGCCGCCTCCAGAATCGAGTCGGCATACGCAAGCAGCATCCCATACTGCCCAGGGAAACGCTGACCCCATACGCTCGCTAACCGAAGAAAAGATCTCGTCCAGTTAAGAACGTTCCGTGAGGCCCTTTTTACCCTACCCGCCTTCTTGTCCGCCTTCCTTTTTCGCCTACTGTCCCCCGAACGCTTCCTACCTTCCAGGAGGCGGAAAATATCGATGTATTTCCGCTTCCAGATCTTGCGCCTAAGCTTGCGGGGCACCCCTTCCCACAGCTCAGAAAACGAAGCCAACGTAACACCCCCCCCGCCCCCACCCCCACCCCCCCACCCCCGACGGATTGCCCACCAAATCCCCCAACCGACGAGGACGATGACGATGAACGCAAAGATGAGCTCCCCCTCCTACGCCGCTTACGCGAGCTACGACTCTTCTTTTTCGCCTTGCCCCCCACCGCTACCTGGGTAACTACTGCGCCCTGCTCACCCCCATTCTCATGTGACTCACCATCAGCCGAAGTCCCGGGTTGGACCACATCTGGTTGGACGACCTCTGGTAGGGTAGACGCCGACATCGGAAGCACCTCCTGCAGATCCTCACGCTGTGCCATCGGGACCTCCCCTGCAGCCCGTCCAGAGCCGCTCGGTGTCATCCTCCCCCTGTCTCCGGTCGGCACCTGTGGGGACACCGGAAAAAAGGAAGAGGCACCTGCCAAGCCCCAGGGTAGCTGCCAAGGCCCCGACCAATCTGCCCTGGAGGAACCCTGCCCCCCTCCTTGCCAATAGTCCCAACCCGGCAGGCCCCCACCTCCTGGCACCATATGCCAGCCCCATGGGCCCCCCCGAACCCAGCCCTCCTGACCCCCAGCCGTACCCTGCCACCCCACTGGCAACTGAGAAGCCCCCCCTACCCCCGATGAGTCTGCCACCGGAGGAAATGGAGCAGCACTGCCTGCCGCTCCCCCAATGGACCCTGCAACCAAAACTCCACTAGGTACCGGCCCATCCAGAGCCCTTGCAGCCACCGCCTGGCCACGGCCAACCCTACTCCCCCGGGATCCCCCGGAACTGGCAGGAGGTACTGCAGCCGCTCCCCTACCCGGGACCCTGCGTCCAGCCTGCCGTGACACCCCTGCCTGCCCTCTGGCCCGGCCTACCGAGCCCCTAGGAGCCCGCCCGGTGGAGCGCCCCTCGCCCCTCCTGCCCATGCCCCTCTTCCCTTTTCCTCCTTGGCCCCCCATCTCACAGTGGCACAGCAGAAAATAAAATTGTGCCAGAGTGAAGACAGCCGACTCAGCAGCCGCCCACCCCCCCTTTTTCCAAGCCCCCCACTCCCCCCGACAGCACCTGGTATCCGGAGTCGCCTGCTTCTGCTTCTCACTGCCGCGGTTGACGCTGCCGGCTACAGGCCTTCAGCGCTGCCTGGCTCCCCCTTCCAACGCAGCACTCCTCAGCAAGCAGGGGAAAAAAGGAGCCGCACGCAGCCTCTCCAGCCCGGCGATAGAGGTATGCAGCCCCCTCCTCAACCGGCCGGGAAAAAAGCGCCGCCGTCCAAACTGCCAATGCCGTGCAGAATTCTCTCCACCGCCACGGAGCAGCAGTCAAACGCCCGTCCTTTCCCCGCAATCGCTGAGGACTGGCGTCTGACCGCTTGCTCCCGCCGAGACCTCCTCTCCCCTCATTGGCTCCCGCCGCCACCTGGGCATGCGGGAGCCAATGGATTCAAAAAATAACCCCCAGGGAGCGCGCCTTACGCCGCGGAATGGGGGGGGTTCAGGCCACCCCGCCCCCCCGGTTACCGCCGGCCGCCGGGCACGTGGGCCCACGGCCTTTTAATTAACACCACCCGCTGAGTTGGCAGTTAGTGCACCTGCAGTAAGTCAACATTGCCATTTAGCATGCATTAAAGACCAGTGTGCATGTTCTGCCCTAAACTGCTCAGTCTCTGCCCCAACCCGCACTAAGTAGTTAGTACTGGATTTTTAGTGTGGCCACATTTTTAGCCTGGGATAACAATTACTGCAGTGTGCTTGGTACATGCTAAACTCCATGCTGTTAGTGCACTTTAGAAAACATGCCCCTAAAAATTTTACTTTCAACTATTCCATATTTATTAGAAAGTAAATTAATGCCTTAAATTTTACAGTATGTCTGCATTTATTTCTTTGGATTTAGTTTATGTCCTTTTGAAGTAGAAACATTATTTATGGCTCTTCCTCCTGCAGATGAACCTGCCTACAGAACGCTTCTGGATCCATGTTAGCTCTGATGCTTTCAGGTTTGCTTTGATTTGGAGATATGGTGGAATCTACCTTGACACCAGTGTCATTTCCTTAAAGCCCATTCCAGAAAAGGAATTTGTGGTGTCTGCTTATAGTTTGACTCATGTCAGCAATAGGATATTTGGCTTTCCTCAACATCACCAGTTTCTCTGGGATTGCATGGAAAACTTTGTGAAGAACTTCAAGAAGGAGATACGAGGGCATCAAGATCCCCAGCTGATCACTAGGGTACTGAAGACCTGGTGTGAACTACCCAAACTAAAAACTCTGGAAGACTCCAACTGCAAAAATGTTTCCTATCTACACCCAGTAAGGTTTTATCCAATTCCTCCTGGGAAAAAAGAAAAATATTTCCAAACCTGGGACCCAAAAGAAACTTTTGAAAATTCTTATGGTTTTTATTTTTTTACTAACATGAACAATAAATATAAACAGGTTTTAGGAAATAATTCTCTAGAAGAACATCTGTACATCCAGTATTGCCCCAAGACTTATGAAACCCTAGTAAAAAATATACACTGATCTATGCAATAAAGATAGATGACAGAGTGAACTTTCAAGTAGTTACACCCTTGTGCAAATTAATTGAAATAAACAGGATTTTTTAATCTTTCCAGCCTACGAATTGTATATGCATTTAATTTTGATCTTTTATCAATCAACTAGGTTAACTCATCACATATGAGATGTTTCATCATTATTTGTGGGCTTATGGGTTAAATGACGTAATAGATGACATGATATGATGTACGAATATATGCGACTATAATATCAGCCAACATTGCATCAGATTTTCTTTCGAGTGTATTCTTAGTTGTTAATCTAACCATTGTGCATGATGGATGTGACACCCAGAAAACACACAAAGATCGTCACCCTGCACGAACACACAGGGAAGACCTACAGGGATATAGCAAATATAGTTGGTGTCAGTCTCGCAAATGTCAGTCATGTGATCAAATCTAAAAAGGAGACAGGATCCATCTCGCCTAAACTAAAGGGAAATTGTGGTCGTAAGAGGAAAACCACACCCAGAGACAACAACTATGTTCTCAGGGAAAGTAGAAAAGACCCTCGGAATACAAGCAATGCATTAAAAAGAGATTTAGAAGAGAAAGGTATAACAGTCAGTTATTCCACAATTCGCAGGCAACTTTTGGAAGTTTTGTCAAAAAGCACAATGACCTTTGAAAAAACAACTTCTGACAAAGGTTATGAAAGAGAAGCGCTATAAATGAGGATTAAAATTTAAAGAGTGGACTAAAGAAGATTGGAGAAAAGTAATATTCAGTGATGAAAGTCATTTCTTCGTCCAGGGCCAAAGAAGCCAACATGTTCGGTGTTCACCTGGAGAAAAGATTTGTGATTTTCACATCAACCAGAACATGAAACACCCCCAAAAGAAGATGTTCTGTGGGTGTTTCAGTTATTATGGAATCAGCAGCTTGAATCCAGTCGAGGAAATGATGCATTCACAACAATACGTTGATGTTCTCCAAAGAAGAGTTGTTCCAGAGCTAGAGAAGACATTTCCTGATGGATCAGTCCCATGCCACACATCGAAATTGGTGAAAAGTTTTTTTCAAAAGAAGCAATATGTGGCTTATTTTTCATTTTGTTTCAATTAATATGCACAAGGGTGTAGATGTGATAGCCTAATGTATATGTCTATCTATATGGATTGTTCTAATTAATAAATTTACTGGCATCTTTAATTGGGTTGACTTCTAAGTAGTATTACTTTATTGTAACAAATATTATAGCTAATATTTAGGTCCTGTTTTATATTCACATCACGACTCTGTAAATAATATGTTCTGTGGATGACCAGCTTCATGCCACATACAATGAAAAGTTTAAAAGGAGACGACTGATTTATCAAAATACACATTTATTCCATATTGAAAAGTCTGACCAAATATGCTTAGCATCAGGGCATACCAGGGGCATTCCAGAGTGGAGTGGAGGTGGCACCGATCACTAACTGGGCAGCAGCGTTATTGAGCTGCTGTCCAGTTAGCAATATGTGGCAAAAGTCAGGCACAGAAAATCCTGGCCTAACTTTCGACACATATTGTGGTAGGCGAAGGCCTATGATCCATGCTGCTTGAACTAAACAGACAGGCCTAAGCAGCTTGACCTGTAAATGAAGCCTGTGGTTAGGCCCAGAGGAATGAAAACCCCCCTGAATGCTGCCTCCATAGAATCGAAACTTAACTAAGCATAACCAAGCATAGCTAAGCAGAATCGAAACTTAGAAAAGATAGAAAAACAAGCTTTAATTGGTACTGATAAGAGTGTGAAAGCTTCTGTGAACTAATTAATTCTGCTGAGAGAAGGGTTACAGTGCCCTGCTTTCACACATTTTCCAGCTAGCTAGTGACCTTGGAGAAGAGATGTATCAAGAGCCAAAGAACTGACCATTGTAATGAGGACTGTAAGGGGGGGAAACAGGTGCTGAGCCCAGACAAAGGTCCTCATTGGATAGCTACGTAACGGCACTGGGACCAATAGATGGGGCAAAAGGGGTTACTGGGACCAATGAAAAGTTTGCCTATGTACAGAATGGAGAAGAAAGGTATAAAAATTGTTGTTTTGCTAGAAACCATTGCTCAGCCATTTTGAATGTGATTCTGCTTGAGTCTTGTGCACAAATAAATGATTTGGACCTTCTGAACAGACTCCTGGTATTATTGGATTGTTTGCGCTCTGCCGCTACAATATCGCTAACTGTGCAGTGGCTACATATTGGTTAGTGAATGGCAAATGAGGCTATCCCAGATATTCAATGCTGGCGACAGATATGACTCAGCATTGAATATCCAAGGTTAGATTTAGGCGCCGGCAGCTAGCTGCATTAGCAGCGCTAACCACTGGCATTGAGTATGTCTCCCCTCTCCCCTCCTCCATTGACTTTTAACTAGTTTAGGGAAAAAAAGCGTATAACTGAAATTCTAATATTCAATGGCTGCGGTCAGTGGTTTGTTTGTTTGTTTTTTAAATGCCAGGTGCCATGGCCCTAAAAGATCCAGATATTCAACACTACGAGTGTCCTCCACTGAATATCTGAATAATATGACAATGTTCAATCCATTATCTGGATAGCTAACCACATAGAAATAGGACAGAAAGAAAGATATATGCCTTGGAATATTTACCCCATAATAACTGCAAGTAAAATTTAAGCTATAATGTACATGCCAGTAAAGAGTATAGGGGTTGATGTTCAGCTGAGTGTGTGTAGGCAAAGTGTAACATTTTACCCTGGTTTTAGTTCTTGTGTTATGTTTTCTAGCATTTTACAGCACTATTATTAGAAGCATACCAAAAGTGTAAAATTGTATACATTTCTAGCCCATTGTAGAGTTTTGCCAGTAGAGAACTGTCCTTGCCTTTTTATAGAAATTTTACACAAATTGGCCTGTCCTTGCTGGACAGACTGTATGGGCCCTGTCAGTTTTATCTGTCATAATTTACAATGTTACTTTACTCAAGCAAATCATATTATGTGTAATGCAATAATAAGATTTACCAAAGGTTGAGACTGACCATACTCGTTTATGGGTGGATATCAGTAGGAACTCTTTAGACTGTTAAGCCAGTGTCTAATCTGAGTTCTTTCTTATTTTCTTCTTCTGTAACATCTTTTATTCTTTGTTGTGCATTATTTTATAAGCTTTTAGAACTACAGATTCCTTTGTGCACTTGTTAAATTATAGGAAAACAGAATAACTATATTTTTACATACAGAAAACAATGAGAAATAAATATAAATGACTAATGAAATGGATAAATGAACATTTAACATCACTGAAAGCAAGCTAAGTACAGTACTGTACAGTACAGTATGTTAACATCTGGCCTTAGCCACCCCTGACAAGCTGCTGTGCCCAGCTCTCTTCGGAATCACATTGAATTCAGTCCATTAAAATACCTTTACATTATCTGCTCAATGCTTCAGAATGGCAGAAAATCTTAATGATATAGAGCTTCAGACGTACCCTGCAAGAGAAAGAACTGCCTCCCACATTCATGCAACATCTCCTGCTTACGTTGACAGCTTTTCTTCCTTGCTACCGGGACAAAATCTCAGTCAAAAGACGTTGAAAACCGAAGCAATGCATGAAAACCGGGACAAAATCTCAGTCAGAAAAGACGTTGAAAACCGAAGCGTATGAAAACCGGGGCAAATGAAAACCGAGGTTTGACTGTAGTTATTTCTGAACTGCCTGAAACGTAGTGCTATGTCGGGGAATGGGGTTTAATAGGTCCCCCATTTTCCACTATTTTATAATAAAGTATTATGGTCACTAATAGGATTTGCAATGAGTAAAATGGACTGTGAGTTACAGATTATGCAGATATGGATTTCCATATGATCTTGAATAAGTAGTTCGACAAAAAGTTATTTCTTCCATTTACACTCTTCTGATGGCTTTCATACAGTGCGAACAGCAAACAATGAACAGATAATATTATACACTCTATTATATTACACATATTTTACTGCAGTCAAATTTACTGTGGGATTCACTAATCTGTAGTATCTTTTTATTATCCGTCACTCTGGCATCCACACCCATCCCATGGGCAGGGATCCAGGGCAACAAGGGAGAGCATCCGGTAAAGGGAAGGTCCCAGCACACGTAGCATGTAGCCCTGCTCATCCATGGCATCAGGAAGCGCCGACCAACGCTCCAGACTATTTAAAACACGAGCGACCCAGCCAGAACAATGATCTGCACACTTTACATCGCTCTGGCAGCCACACCCATCCCATGGGCAGGGATCCAGGCCAACAAGGGAGAGCATTCGACAAAGGGAAGGCCCGAACACACGTGGCCTGTAGCCATGACCACCCACGGCATCAGGAAGCGCCGACCGATGTTCCAGAGCAATTAAAACACCAGCACCCCAGGAATGCCCACACCAGTGGGCCCGCGCCTAAAGGCCGTGCCAAAGAGCCCTTAGATGTGGTCCTTGGAGTGGACCGCAGGAGTGACCAGCCAACAAATGCTCAGATTAAGTCCTCCCAGGGACATACAGGTGGGTCTCAACTCCACGAGCTAAACAACCCTCGAGCCTAAACTAACTTTGTGGCCATCTCACCAAATTCAGTGCACTCTTCTACCAAATGATCCAGAAGGACCTAGGATGCGTTGACACTCCTACCTTGCTCACACACAGCTTCGCACATTACACTTGGTGCACGTCCATTAACTTGCCACAGTTAACCCCTCATAAGATTCAACCTCATATCATACCCCTCAGCGGATCGCAAGACTTCCCCCCACCTCACACAACCTGCCCCCATATCCCCCTTCTCTTTTTTCTTTCCTTTCAAGATGTATCCAACAATGACATCTTTCAGGATCCTAGCACTAACTAATATTACTTCTCTTGATCCCAGACACCTCTTCATTCCAATATTCCATACCTCCAGCACCCAACACCTGGATCAAGGCCACACAGACCACCCCCCCTTGACAGAATACCATGCAGCCTCATACAAATCACTGCCACAGCACCGCACACAATGCCTCGCAAATAGCAACCCCCTCAACTACCTATCAAGTGTGCTCTAAACAATGCGCGATCACCACATAGAAAGATACACACCATATAAACGACAACAATATAGGCATAATGTGCATCACTGAATCATGGTTCACAATAATGGACAATGTGCTAATAAATCAAGTCACCTCCCCCCAATACAAACTATACAACTGTCCAAGATCAATGAAGAGGGGAGGAGGAATCCTCATTATCCTAAAGAACAACTAAATCTCACCATATCCAGAACCAGCTCCACAGACATCCTAGACATCTTCACAACCTCAAACAGAAACTTCACCTTAAGCCTGACTTCAGAGCACCTAATGCCAAAGCAGACAACTTATCCACACTATTAGAAGAGACCTGTGTACACAATGCATCAAACAAACCTTATTTCCTACTAGGTGACCTCCACTTCTCCCAAACAAGCTATGTCATTCCTCAATGCAATGGAGGCACTCCAACTAAAAAAACAAAAGCAAGGACCTATTCATGATAAAGGAGAGACCCTGGATCTTATCTTCCCTCCCTCCTACTTAATAAGTGAGTTCCCTCATCTGGAGCCTGACATTTCCCCAGTCCCCTGGTCTGATCACGCCATGATCACTCTTACACTGTCCCAAGGCATCTATACCCACTAAGACACACTTAAACAAAACAGCAAGCAACATTTCAAACTATTCGAAAAGCAATCCTTCCTAAAAGAAATATGTCCTTACCTTGACACTTAGAATAACAAAATAACCTTGGCGCTATGGCCCCCCAACAAAAAAACCAGTAAAACTACTACTATATGCCACTACACCCCCTGGTACTCCAGGGAAGCAAAGGAATTACAACAAAAATTCTGGCTGCTCGAATGGAGATGAAGAAAAACAAACGACATCAACCTCAAGTAAGCATAGCTGACAAAGCAGGAGTACAGCTCACTATTAAACAAATGTAGATCAGAATACCACTCAAACATTTTATTGAAATCACTTAACTGCCCCAGAAAACTTTTCTATATCGTTAACTTGAGAACAAAAAACCCCATGCAAGAAAATAACCTCAGAACTATATCTTGTCTAAAACTTCCAGTAATGGAGAACTGTCTTAACTGCAAATTCAATACAATTCACCCAACAATGTTATTACCCCCGGTCCAAACACTACCTTAAATCACATCCACAGATGGAATGCTTTCAAAAAGATTTCAACAGAGGAACTTGACAACATCATCTCCTGCATCAACATCACCATGCCCAGTGTCATGGATAAAAATCACTAGAGCTGAATTATCCCCAGTATTAAGAAAAAATCATCTATGCCTCACTTTCTCAAGGCCACATGCCCTCTGCCCTCAAGAACACATCGATCCGACCAATACCGAAAATGGAGGAGAGAGGTCATGTGACAGGAGAGCATCACCCTGGTGTGGCAGGAAGTGATCCTGTAACTAGGACCTGTCCTCCAGGTGATGTAAAACCCTCTCGCACCGAGGAAGTTTCTCCAGGGCCATGTGCCCATGAGAGAAGGGTTAGGACAGCCGTTATAGTTGGTGATTCGATCATTAGGCATGGCTGGGTGGCTGGTGGACGTGAGGATCGCCTGGTAACATGCCTGCCTGGATGCGAAGGTAGCGGACCTCACGCGCCACCTAGATAAGGTCTTAGATAGTGCTGTGGAGGAGTCTGCTGTCTTGGTACATGTCGGTACCAATGACATAGGAAAATGTGGTAGGGAGGTTCTGGAGGCTAAATTTAGGCTTTTAGGTAGGAAGTTGAAATCCAGAACTTTCAGGGTAGCATTCTCCGAAGTGCTTCCTGTTCCACGCGCAGGACCCAAAAGGCAGGCAGAGCTCCGGAGTGTCAATGCGTGGATGAGACAATGGTGCAGAGATGAGGGTTTTGGATTTGTTAGGAACTGGGGAACATTCTGGGGAAAGGAGGGGCTCTTCCGAAGGGATGGGCTTCACCTTAACCGGGATGGAACCAGGCTGCTGGCATTAACCTTTAAAAAGGAGATAGAGCAGCTTTTAAACTAGATATTAGGGGAAAGCCGACAGTCGCCCAAGAGCGGATGGTTCGGAAGAATGTATCTTTGAAGGATACTACCAAAAGCAGAGAGGTTCCACAAAAGAGTAAAGTAGCCCAAATGCCCTCAAGTATGGAGCAGACTGAGCTTAAAGATCCCAAATTACCCATGTCTAACAATAGCCAAATTAATATGAGTAAAATACATTCTCTAAAATGCTTGTATGCAAATGCTAGAAGTCTAAAAAATAAGATGGAAGAGTTAGAATATATAGCACTAAATGAAAGGTTAGATATGATTGGAGTATCAGAGACATGGTGGAAGGAGGACAACCAGTGGGACACTGTGATACCTGGGTACAAACTATATCGTAATGATAGAGCTGATCAAATTGGTGGAGGGGTTGCTCTCTATGATAGAGAGGGCATTGAGTCAGAAAGGATTAAAGTTTTGCAGGAAACAAAATCTGCTGTAGAATCTATATGGATTGAAATTCCATGTAAAAGGGGGAAGGCGATGGCAGTGGGGGTGTACTATCGAGCGCCTTGCCAGAATGACCAAATGGATGATGAAATGCTTAAAGAAATTAAGGAAGCTAACAAAAGTTACAGTGCAGTAATAATAATGGGTGATTTCAACTACCCCGGTATCGACTGGGTCAGTGTCACGTCAGGACATGCTAGGGAGATAAAGTTCCTAGATGAAATAAATGACTGCTTCTTGGAGCAGCTGGTTCATGAACCGACCAGAGGGGAAGCCATATTAGACCTAGTCCTTAGTGGAACACCAGATCTAGTGCAAGAGATAAGGTTGTTGGGGCCACTTGGCAATAGTGATCATAGCATGATCGCCTTTGATTTAATTAGTGGAGGAGGAATAGTAAGGAAATCCACAGTACTACCTTTTAACTTTCGAAAGGGAAACTATGATAAAATGAGGAAAACAGTTAAGAAAAAACTAAAAGGAGCAGTTGCAAAGGTTAAAGACGTACATCAGGCTTGGCTGTTGTTGAAAAATACTATCTTGGAAGCCCAGACCAGCTGTATTCCACGCTTTAAGAAAAGTGGAAGGAAGTCCAAAAAACTGCCAGCATGGTTTAAAGGTGAGGTCAGAGAGGCTGTTGTTGCCAAAAAAGCATCTTTCAGGAAATGGAAAAAAGAGCCAAACGACGAAACCTGGAAACAGCACAAGCACTGGCAATTCAAATGCAAGGCATTGATAAGGCAGGCAAAGGGAGAATTTGAGAAGAAGCTTGCTGCGGAAGCAAAAACGCGAAGTAAAGACCTTTTCAAGTACATTAGTAGCAAAAAACCTGTGAGAGAGTCAGTTGGTCCATTAGATGATAAAGGGGTTAAAGGAGCACTAAGAGGCGACAAGGCGATAGCGGAGAGATTGAATGAATTCTTTGCTTCAGTCTTTACTGAGGAAGATGTAGGGATGTTACCCATGACTGAAGTGGTATTTAAAGGTGCGGAAGAATTGAAGGAAATATCGATACATCGGGAAGATGTATTACAACTATTAGATAAACTGAAGAGTAGCAAATCACCTGGGCCGGATGGTATACATCCAAGGGTGTTGAAAGAACTGAAATACGAGATTACAGACCTGCTATTAGTAATCTGTGAACTATCATTAAAATCATCTCTAATACCTGAAGATTGGAGGATCGCCAATGTAACACCAATTTTTAAAAAGGGTTCCAGGGGTGATCCGGGAAACTACAGACTGGTGAGCCTGACATCAGTACTGGGAAAAATGGTAGAAACCATCATAAAGAATAAAATTACTCAGCATGTAGATAGTCATGACCTAATGGGAGATAGCCAACATGGCTTTAGACAAGGAAGATCTTGTCTTACTAATCTGTTATGTTTTTTTGAAGGAGTGAATAATCAGGTGGACAAAGGTGAGTCGGTTGATATTGTGTATCTGGACTTTCAGAAAGCCTTTGACAAGGTCCCTCATCAGAGACTTTTGGCAAAACTAAAGAGTCATGGGATAGGAGGCAGTGTACTATTGTGTATCAGAAACTGGTTAAAAGATAGAAAGCAGAGGGTAGGGTTAAATGGCCAATTTTCCCAATGGAGAAAGGTGAATAGTGGTGTACCCCAGGGATCTGTGCTGGGTCCGCTGCTTTTTGACATATTCATAAATGACCTGGAAAGTGGAATAATGAGTGAGGTTATCAAATTTGCAGATGACACAAAACTATTTAAAGTTGTTAAAACCCAAGAGGATTGTGGAAAATTGCAAGAGGATCTTGATAATTTGGAAGACTGGGCATCAAAATGGCAGTTGAAATTTAATGTGGACAAGTGCAAGGTTATGCACCTAGGGAAGAACAACCCAAACTATGGTTACACGATGCAAGGTTCCACATTAGGAACCACCACCCAGGAAAAAGATTTAGGCGTCATTGTGGATACCATGTTAAAACCCTCGGCCCAGTGTGCAGCAGCGGCCAAGAGAGCAAATAGAATGCTAGGTATGATAAGGAAAGGAATGGAAAATAAAACAAAAGATATTATAATGCCTCTATATCGTTCCATGGTGAGACCGCACCTTGAATATTGTGTGCAATTCTGGTCGCCATATCTTAAAAAGGATATAGCGATTTTAGAAAAGGTTCAGAGAAGAGCCACCAAAATAGTAAAGGGGATGGAAGGATACTCCTATGAAGAAAGGCTAAAAAGGTTGGGGCTCTTTTACCTGGAAAAGAGACGGCTGAGGGGAGATATGATAGAAGTCTATAAATTAATGAACGGAGTGGAACGGGTAAACGTAGATCGATTGTTTACCTTATCAGAATATAGAAAGACTAGGGGACATGCAATGAAGCTATAGGGTAAACTATTTAAGACTAATAAAATAAAATATTTTTTCACTCAAACGTGTAATCAAACTCTGGAATTTGTTACCGGAGGATGTAGTAAAGGCTGTTAGTGTAGCTGGGTTTAAAAAAGGTTTGGACAAGTTCCTGGAGGAAAGGTCCATAAACCATTATTAAGAAGGGACCCAGGATATCAATGCTTGAACCAATACAAGCATTGTGGAACCTGTGTCCCTTGGGGAAACTGCTAGGTACGTATGACCTAGATTGGCCACTGTTGGAAACAGAATACTGGGCTTGATGGACCTTGGTCTGACCCAGTATGGCATATCTTATGTTCTTATGTTCTTATCATCGCACGACCCAACAGCACCCAGTTCCTATAGCTCTATCACAAGCATCTGA
The DNA here is from genome assembly GCA_033557465.1 of Ichthyophis bannanicus. Classification (NCBI taxonomy): domain Eukaryota; kingdom Metazoa; phylum Chordata; class Amphibia; order Gymnophiona; family Ichthyophiidae; genus Ichthyophis; species Ichthyophis bannanicus. The sequence continues at coordinate 1,054,960,639 of CM066033.1, read as the reverse complement.
TTCATAGCCAAGGTAATCGCAAAAGTGGTGCAGTTTCAGCTTCATAAATATATCAATACTCAGGCATCCCTAGATCACCAACAGCATAGCTTCTGGTCACACCACAGCATTGAGACGCTACTCACAACCTTATTCGACACCATAATCAGAGGAATTTCAAAACCAGAACAAGGAATAATCATGATATTCTTAGACATCTCTATTTCGACTCCATACACTATTATACCCTCATTACAAAATTATAGGAAGTCGGCCTTCAGGACACAACCCTGGACTGGTTTAATTCTTATCTTAAAGACCACCAGCAACAAGTCAAAATTGGCGCCCTTACATCTTACCCATTCGCACAACATCCAGGGTTACCCCAGGGGATCTGCACTGTCTGCCCTCCTCTTCAATATCCAAAAACGTAGCACAAGGAAGGGAAAGCTTAATAAAATTTTATTTTATACTTAAATGAGATTGCTTGCCAAAGTCTTTGGCACGCAATCTCATTTAAGTATAAAATATATATTTTTAAGCTTTCCCTTCCTTGTGCTACATTTTTGGACTTGCTCTCCTGGTTTTTCGTGGCACAGTGCTTCTTTGTTGGTTAGCTCCTCTTCAATATCTACATACAACCTATCTGTGACATTGTGTGAAAAAAAACATATGCTATATCACCTATACGCAGATGATATCATGATATACACCCCATTCTCTACAAGAACCCCTGACTACAAAACCATCACAACCTATTTCAATGATATCATACAATTCCTCTCAAACCTGAACCTCTCAGTAAACCACGAAAAAAACAAAATGCTCCACATTACAAGGGACCCAAACTTTATCCCTGCCCAGCCAAGATAGAGTACAAGACTTGGAACTAACTGTGAAAACAATAAAAGGAACAGCAACTATAAAAGGAGCAACAATAAAAGAAGCACCAAACAGGAACAAAATGGACTTCAGCCCTACATCTCCAGCCAACCGGCATCAGGGAGGTGAGCGAGAAGGGAAGCCCCTTCCCGATTGTCCCACAAGGTCGATCAGGCCCAGCGCAGCCCACAACAATAAAAGGCACGCCCTTTGGCACGGTCCTTAGGCAGGGACAGACAGCAGCAGCGAAAAGAAAATCACCTGCAATGCTGATTCCACAAAATAAATGCTGAACAAGACACCTTCCACAAAGTGAGACAACGATCTGCAAAAAGCAACAGAATAGAACCGAAACCCACAACATCACAGATACCGCTAGAAACAAACTCCAACGACAATCTCCAACCAGAAGGTAAAACACAAAAATTCTCACTGTTTACCCTCTGCTCTACATGCTGCTAGCACTACTATTACTCACCACAGCCCACAATACCCCACCCAACTCAGCACCCCTACTATGGTACACAAACTTGCCACTATGGTATGCAAACCTGCTATTCAAATTAGCAAATGCTCATCCCCAACACAACAAACACTGATCCATGAGACGACTAATACACATAAAAAACTCCACACAACAAGCCACCACAATACCACCCTACACCACACCCACACACCACTTACTATGTGCCCTAATCCATATGAAACGAGATCCAGATCATCAAAGACCTCTTGGAATAAAAACATCTGGACATACTCTGTATCACTGAAGCATGGATTACAGAAACAGACAACATACTTCTAAACAGACTTACACCAAACAGATGCAACATATACCAATTTTCCAGAACCCAGTGATGAGAAGGTGGAGTGATGGTCATAGCAAAGAAAAGCATTAACTTCTGGATCCAAGCAAACAACAGCACCAACAAATCCGACTCCATCACCATCTCCAACAAAACAACCACAATCTGCCTCAGATACAGAACACTGACCTCAAACACCAACGACCTGTCAGCACTACTGGATACAATCATAACAGCAGATAGAACAGGAAAGGATTTAATGGAGACTTCAATTTCTCCTCCCTTCAACAAACCATCCCTACAACCTCCCTTCCTTACAAAACCATGCCCAGTCTTTTCTTCAAGCCATGATGGTGATGAACCTAGCACAACTAATAAACGCATGCCAAAGGAAACACACTGGATTTAATATTCTACCATAGCCATAACGCCCAACCAAACACCCCACACTCCATTCAAACCCACCCAGTACCATGGTCAGACCATAGTCTCATCGAATTCTCACTCCCACAAGGCCTCACCAAGAAAAACTCCAGCCAGCAACGATCAACAAAAAGAAGATTTAAATCAGTTGACAGAGCTTTATCAAAGAAGCCATCAAACAAATGCCAACAGACGTCTCCATCCCAGAAACACGCATAGATAACTGGCGCAACACCATCAGAAAAGCAGCAATCACTACCAGCACCCCAACCACCAAAATAATGAAGACACACACGCAACAACCCAAATCTGACTGGTACATCCCAATCCTCCGACTCCTAAAAAGACAACTCTGCAGAATGAAAGAAAATAGAGAAAAACAAAACAAGACAGTGACAAAACACACTATCTACAACTGATGAAGGTATACCATACCAAAACAGACAGCAAAATGAGAACACCATATCAAAATACTGAACACTGCCATCAACCAACCACGAGAACTCTTCTCCATTATACAGCAATTAACAAAATCATCAGCCACCGACAACCAAGACATCAAGATCACCCACCAACAACATGCCCAACACTACAAACAACCAGCCACAACCAAACAATGCCCAACCATCCAACATGGATGCAAACTCAGACACCCAGAGATTTATAACAACCATGGACGATTGCATAGACACATGGAGCTCCTTCAATCAAATCAACAAAAGACAAATAGAGAACACCATAACATTCCTGAACACAACAACCTCCCCCCACGATCCCTGCCCCACAGCATGGATAAAGGCAGCCAAAAAGAAACTCAATGGAATAATCACCAAGAAATACTCCAGCAAGAAATCATGCCAACAAGCCTAAAAACCTCCTCTATCCATCCCACGCTGAAAAAACCAACCCTGAACACATCAGACCCGGCTTCATACAGACCCATTGCAAGTCTACCCTTCATAGTGAAAATCATAGATAAAACAGTTCAATATCAACTCCAAGAACACATTGACAGACACAATCTCCTAGATCCCCAGCAACACGGTTTTCGACTACAATAAGGAATAGAAACTTTGCTATGTTAGTAAATACACTCACGCAAGGAATACAGTGGATCAACCAAAGTTACCTGTTAATCTTCCTCGATATCTCATCAGCCTTCAACTTAGAATAAGAATGCTGCCTCCTCTCCTAGAATCTCTTGGGCAGTTGTAAAGATTGAAACCATTGTTGCTTAATTGGTTCAACAGTACTTTATCTGCGGGAGACAGCCAGAATTCCATGATACAGAGGATGTCAGGTTTTTCATCTTTGACCAAATCTAAGATAACTGGGATTTTGTTCCTTATAGATTTGGCATTAATAAGGATGCATTTCATTGGTGCAGAAATGTTTGTTGTGTTTTGTGGGCAATCTAACAGTAAGGGGTTGATGTGGATTAATCTATGCTGGCTTTTAAAATGTTTTGTAAGGTGACCATTGAAGAAAACATTTTTATAGAGGTGTAGGTTTGTGAAGTGTCTTGTGTGGCTGTGGAATGGGGATGTAACAAGGAATGTTGGTATCTTGCCATAGTGAAAGGGTGTTGGAGAATAGAAGGGATAATAGGAGCAGGTTTAGAATGCAGAGGAAGGATTTGTTGGGTTCCATGATGGCTGGGTGAGTATTAGAGAGCATCAGTATAAAATAGGAGCTAGGGCAGTTGGGCTGTAGGATTCAATGAAAAGGTAATATGAATTACGGAGAAGAGATCAGGTTATAGTGTACACATCAAAAACTGAGGTATTTAACAGTTCAAACTAGTAGACTGTACAGAGTGTCGGTTGAATCTAGTGTCCTTGGTCAGCTGGAGGGAGCTAAGCTGCATGACGTAAGTAGGGTATGCCTAGGCTTGAGGGATGACTATAGTGGCAATGAGGAGATTTTATGTAAGCCAAGATTGGTTACAGGTATATTAGGCTAACCTTGAATTACAGTGCTCTTTGACAATTGTTTCATAGTAACATAGTAAATGACGGCAGATAAAGACCAGTATGGTCCATCTAGTCTGCCCAGCAAGGTGGCAAGAGTAGGTGCACCTGCCGCTCCATGCAGGTCACCCCTTCCCATGTCTTTGTTTAGGGGTGAACCCACCACTCCGTGTAGGGCACTCCCGTTTGTTGAGAAATCAGATAGTTAAGTTTATTTTGATTTCATCCTGTGCTATAGAGGGATCCAATTTGTCTGTCCCATGTCATTTTGAATTCTGTCACTGTATTTGCCCCCACCACTTCCATCGGGAGGGCATTCCAAGCATTCACCACTCTTTCAGTGAAAAAGTATTTCCTGACATTGCCTTTCAATTTAACCCCTTGCAGCTTCATGTTATGCCCTCTAGTTTTACAGCTTCCCCATCTTTGTTTGTTTGTTCATTAATACTCTTTAAGTATTTAAAGGTCTGAATCATATCTTCCCTATCCCTCCTCTCCTCCAGAGTATACATATTTAGGTCATCAAGTCTCTTCTCAAAAGGCTTCTGACGCAGACTCCAAATCATTTTTGTCACCTTCCTCTGAACCATTTCCAATCTGTTTACATCATTTGCGAAATATAGTCTCCAAAACTGAACACAGTATTCCAAGTGAGGCCTCACCAGTGACTTATACAGTGGCATTAGTACCTCTTCCTTTCTCTCCCTGCTAAAAGGGCTGTGCCAAAAGGCCCTTTGATGAGGCCCTCAGGCGCCGGCCCACTAGGCACAGGCATGCCCACCAGGCACAGGCACGCCTTGCAGCACTTTCAATTTTAAAGGTGTTCAGCGGGAGAGGAGCTGCTGCTGCTGATTGGCCTGTTTGATGGGCAGCAGGGAGGGGCTTACCTGCCCACTCCTGGCTGAAGAGTCTGATCGGCGGTGGTGGAAGAAAGGCAGGAGCCTTGCAGCACTTTCAAATTTAAAGGTGTTTGGCGGGAGAGCTGCTACTGATTGGCTTGTTAGGTGGGGAGCGGAGAGGAGCCAACACAGCCTCACAACCTCCATCCATTCAAAAGACAAAAAAAATACAAGCACCAGAACATTCACCTACACTCCCTCCCAGACACAATCCGTTCAATAATAGATCTACAAAAATTTAGGAGAGAGATCAAAACACTCCTCTTCAAGGAATACTACTGCAGCATTATAGACATCACTACTGTACACCCCTGATACACCCTAATTTCCCCACACTCTCATAAATCACACAATCAGGACCGCAACTCCCCTTTCCCCCAGGTTTACAAAGTGAATTTGCCACATGTAATCACGTACATAGTTGATATGTAAATAGTTACCACCATGTTTAACATGTATTCTATTATATCTAACTTTTTGTTCTATGTAAACCGTCCCTGATCTCTGGAAGGGGTGGTATAGAAAAGTGTAACAAATAAATAAATAAATAAAATAATCCAAGTCAATTGTACCCCCTCTGTAAGTTAATACATTTTGTTTAAACCTCTGCTATATGTTATCCAAGTCGATTGTTCAATGTAAAACCTAATTCTTTTGAGTTCACTATCGTTCCTTGTAAATCGCTTTGACTAAACATAAAAGCGATATATATAAAATGTGTTAAACAAATAAAATTAATAAATATTCTTACAGCTTGGAGCAAGCATGCATTCTTGGTTACATCAATATAAAGACAGTGGTCCTAAAGTCAAGCACCACTACCTTTTAAAGGGTTGGGCTGTTGCTTTAAAAAAAGTACCCCCAATTGCCAATCGTTTTTTACTAACCCTCAAAACTCTTTACCCCCTACATCCTTGGTACCTACTGGGGTCTCCCTGGTGGGTAGTTGGGGAGTAGGAGTAGGAGTGATATCTGAGTGCTCCTGCTTTGGTGACTCCAGGCCTCAAATTGGCAGCTTCAACCTTCTAACATTTTCACAAATAATCACAGCAAAAATGTTATATTTTGCCACATTGAATTGAATGATTTGGACCCCTGACAAAAGTGGGTTTCCAAAACACACTCCATTTCAGGTCATAATTACATATTAACATAGTATTATAATAGCATAGTAAATGACAGCAGAAAAAGACAAGCATGGCCATCTAGTCTGCCACTCTGTGCAGGTTACTTCTATACTTCACTTTTTGCTTTGGGTTATAATTGGCAGGTAACAACTGTTTGAGATGTAACTTCCACTCTGTGACAACTACCACTGCTATGCTTTTTTAAAGTGTGAAAGTCATTAAGTTTTGCTTTGAGCAGGAATGCTCCTCTTCCTAAATGGGGATCCTTTGCACTTATCCCAAGCCTTTCACACCATTCTATTTTGAAGACTGCATTCCTTTGGCCATCTCCACACTGCTCCTGTTTGGTTGGATTTGAGGAGGTTTGTTTCCTTCTTTCTTCTGTGGTTTGTGGCATTTTATAATGGGAAATGGATGTATATTTAAACAAATTTCTCTCACAGATTTTATGCCAACTTAGAGGCACATGTGGAGGGGAATCTTAGGAACATCCAAGTGCAATCTGGGATGTGTCTAACATCTAAAAAAAAGCAGGCACGTCCAGGTACAGACACGATTTCACAAATGTGAACGTGCCCAATATGGACGTCTGTGGGGTATCTATATACTGTAGACATCCCCAGAATCCTATTGCAGAACCTGGATGTTTAGGAATAACCTAATGGTTTGAGCTCTGGGTTAGGAACAGAACAGCCAGGTTCAAATCTCACTAATGCTATTGTTGACAATATGCTGAGTCCTGGGGATAATGGTGCAGTATCTTCTCTATACTCTCTGGATGTTTTTCAGCCCAAACTATCACTTTTCAGATGCCTGTTCGTGCCTCGAGCAGATCTAAACTTAGATGCAACTCCTAAAGTCCATAACTTTCAGGTGGAGAAGTCCAGGTTCCTGGGAATGCTCGGACATGCCTCTGCCACACCTCCGTTCAGACTTGGATGTCCCTAGAGCTGGCTTCTAAAATGACTCTGGAAATGTCTCTGTGCTTTGGATGACTCTGCCTGTTTTCCAATGTCCAAAGCATGAATAGGGCTTCCAAAATAGCCCCCATAGAATGTATGGAAGTATTCATTACAGCCAGGGCTTTACACAAGAAATTAAGGATGTCATTTTCTTTAATCCCTTATTTTTTAAATTCCATCTCAAATGTTTAAAAAAATAATTTATGACTTCACAACTTAATTGCGACCATTTAAGTATGCAGCTTTGTGAGACTGGGCAACCATGGATATTATTTTAGAAGCATCTCCCAGTATAAATAGTGATATTTACATATGCAGAATGGAATACACATATAAATGCAATTTCAGAAAGTTGTTATTTTCACATGGATATCCACACCATACAGATATTTCAAAGAGGTCTAGTGGAGGCATGGCTTAGGTGTGACTTGAGTGGGCTAAAAATCTACATCTGTATTTCCCATTTTACAAAGAAAATCCATGAAAATACCTTTTGCTTCATAACATTTCTTGTATATTAATTCTAAATAAGTTATTTTCTCCTGAATCATGTAAATTATTGATTGCAGCACCAGTTATTCTCTTAGCAAGTTCTGTGTACTTGTTGTTCAATTGTAAACTGCTATGATTACCTGATACAGCGGTATAGAAAACACTCAAATAAATAAATGTATATGGCAAAACATTTCCACATCGGGTTCTACATCAGCTCTGAGGCATGCTTAGATTTGCAAGAGGTGCTTGTTTAGGCCAGGGCTTTTCACAACAAATAAGGGGAGTTATATTTCTTAATCTCCCAATACTTATCTCCTCCTGCAAAATGACAATTTAAAAAAATGAGGCCTCAGTACCTAATTGGTGGTATTTACACATACAAGTTTGTGAAAAAGACCGGTTTGCACATGATCTTGCATATAATATTTGTGAAATTGCCACTTCCATGTGGAAATGCCATGTTCATGATGCTTGGTTTTCCCATATGCAGATTTGTAAAATAGCTCCTCCCTCTGTGTGTGGCGTTAAATCCACGTGTACTCCTGCACATCCTTATGTATGTGCAATATTTCACAGAAGGTTCCATGTTCAGAAGAACCTTTTATAAAATACTACTCCTACCTCCATGCTTATATCTATACATCTTTTTTCTCACAGATATACTCTATATAAAATGGGGTTCCAGGTGTATAAGTACCAGCACTTATAAGGAGGTTTCAAAATTACCACTTCCATGTATAAGTGCCAGCAATTGCATGTAGAAGCTGCCAAATGATGCTGTTTTTTGTTTACAAGTATATCTTTGCAAAATTGCTGCTCTCACCAGGACCATACCTAGCTAGCAATGCACCCCGCATGACCAGTGAACCTGGCACCCTCCCACCCAGTTATTGCTGGGCTTCCCAGAAGCCCAGTGATGACATTTATGCCTCTTTTCTACTTGCACCCTGTGTGACTGAACTGTTTGGAGCCCTTGCTATGACCCTGACTCCTACTATTCATGCCAGTTAATACACATGTGTTTGCCAGTGTCCTTATAGGTGTTTTACAAAAGTATCCATGTACAAGTAATTTTATTTATTTATTTATTTAGCTGTATTTATATCCCGCTTTTCACCGGGTCAAAGCGGCGTTACATAAAAAAGGGAGGGGGGGATTTAAGTATAAGGGCGGGGCCATCACCGGGGAGGCGACATTGATGATTTCAAAATAGGATAGACTTTGGACATGGGACAGACTTTGGACATGATCAGGTTAGTACAGGTTTGAGTTGGAGGGTCATGGTGGGCGAGGTCATGTGAATGTCCTGACATGGATGTAATGAGAATGTCCTAACATAGATGTCACATTTCCTACGTTCAGCCTATGCAAAATGTGGTTTCATCATGGCTGGTACGAGGATATTGAGTACCAATGGGTAAACTTTCAGCCTTACGATCCCCCTCTGGTGAGATTTTCATAATTAACAATCACGATCATAACACCACTTCTCTGGAGGTGGGAGGAAGTGAAGTGCTGTGAGCTACCTAGTAAATGGGCGCTTGAAGGCAGAAATCCTTCCAGCTCTGACAAAACTTTATCTCTGAGCATGCCCACAGCATGGATCTTTACCTGAAAACTGCAGGATCCAGTACAGAATGGTGGCAGACACAATGGCCCCAATTTTTAACTAGTCATCTTTAGCATAAATAGAAATATCTTGTTGAGATGTTTCAATTTATGCTGATATTCAGAAGTGCTATGCATTTGTTTAGTGCCACTGAATATAGGCATCTGGTTATGTGGCAAAGTGGGTGCACAGTTTTATGCTATTAGATGAACCAAATATTAAGAATGTGCAATCACTAAAGCACCCTAAAAATGTATTACACATACGATTAATTTAACATTCATTAACATTAATTAATTTATGTACAATTTATTGGCATGCATTAAGAAATTTCAATACATATTATATTTTTTTTTTATTAAACTGAATGTGTTGAAACAAACAAATAACTGGAGCAATACCAGCTTCTGCTTCTGCTGTATGGTGAGGTTAAAGGGAGTTAAAAGATTCAACTCATAGTGGGTAACCCAGGCATTAGATAAATACTGTTTTAAAGCACACAAATAAAGGAGCAACAGAATGCAGCACAAGCTAAGTAAGAGGAAAGCCCATCACAAGATCAGCAAATTTTTCAACAAGAAATGAAGCTGCTACTACTGCCTGAAAGCAAGGGGCAACCCTGTTGCGACACTGTCATGCTTGCAAGAATAATAAGCTATTAGGTGCTGCCTATCTCCATGAATTTAGGTAAGTATATCCACTGCAAAGCCATTATTTTTATGAAAGAAAAGAAAGAATGGTTTAGAATAGTTGGCAAGCCCGGAAGGAGCATGTGCTAAAGCAGTCTTAGGGGTATGTTTTCTAAACCGTCTTAACATGCGCCCGGCGATAGTGTGCAAGATGCCATAAAAGGAGTGGGCGTTTCGGTCTTAACGTAGCAAAATGGGATTATCGCGCAATAATGTGCGCTGCGCACATTATCGGGTGAAACACCGCTAAGCACGTTAACGTGCGATAATCTTTAATAGGCGCGCAGACATGCTGACATAGAAGCAGAGGTGTAGCACAATGGCTAATACACTGACTGATGGTACAGGGCTGGCTGAGGCATCACCCTTTACATTTAAGTAGTGATTTATGAGGCATTTTACTTTTATTTTAATTAGTGCTGCCAGCAAACACCCCCTCACAGTGGCATAACCTAAGGTGCTGCATAAGGCACCCCATAAGGCACTCCATAGGGCACATTATAAAGTGCACTGTCCGCCAAGGCACCCTATAATGTCCCCTATAGGGCGCCTTATGAGGCACCTTAAGGTTACAGTACTCTGAGGGTATTTTTGCTGGCAGCCCTAATGTACATTAAAAATAGACAATGCCTCAGACAGCCCTATCAAATAACCTCACCATGGGTTTGAACCCATGACCTCTGGCTTTACAGGCAGTGAAGTAACCAGTGGGCTACAGCTGCCAACAAACCCCTGGCTGGCTGCAGAAGGACTGTATGTCACCACACAAACTGCTGCAGTTACCAGGATAGGGTTAACCCACCCGTACCCATGATGCACTGCACATGCAAATCAGCAGTCAACAGATGGGCACAAGATGGGGTATGCACCCCCATAGCACCTCGGCCTGGTAGGGGGAGCTGACCATGTGTGGTACTGGCACAGAGTAGCCACAGACCGTCACATTGTGCGGGTACTGTGCTCACCCTGAGGGTGAGGTGGGGCGCCCAGCACCAGGTCCACAGCTTTCATGGCTGAAATGCGCCATGCTGCAGGTCCCCATCAGTGCTACTGTGTGTGATAGGTAGTTCCTACAGACAAACCTAGGTTACATCCAATGTTCCCTCTAATTTTCTGTAGGCTGTGTGCGCATAAAATATCAGCTGTGCAGCTTTTGAAGGAAGGTTAAATTTTTGTGCGCCACATAACGACACTCAGAGTTATATACTTTAAAATTTGACTACACGTCAGAATACAGTATGTACACCACATTGACTGCACTAGAAAATATTGAGAAACTTGTGAAAACCGTAAATACACAACAACTTTTAAATTTTAAGATGTCTGTGTTGTTTTCTATCAGAATCAGAACCGTAATTTTTGTGCGCTCTGTTGTAAAGTATGTGCGCTCGCTCGGTGAGGTGTGTGCGCGCGCACATGCGCACAGCTTAGAGGGAACAGTGGTTACATCTGTGTCTTTCTGTATTTCACAGTCATGTCTAGCCCTTATGGGCTATGATGCACCCAGAATAATGCATATCCTGTGTTGGTGCCATGGTTACATGATGTAGGTAAGAGGGAGGGAGGGAGGGAGGGTGTTTGGACCCATAGACGGATTATGTACCACCACACAACCCACCCTCTGGGGCTCAGGGTGGGAAACAAGATCACCAACCAATAGATCCACATTCTACCTCCCTGCAATGGTGGCAGTAGAGGGGACCATCAACCCCAGTCCTCCTGGGGAACAGACACCCTACAGGGCAGGCAATGCAGAGCTGTACACATCCATAAAGCAATAACAGACAGTAGGCCTGGAAGTGCTCAGCTTCCCCCCACCACTATCTGACATTCTCCAGCAGCAAACCTCCAGCCGCTGCACCCTGCAAGGTGTTCCAGCAAGACACATACTAGCTGAAGACAGTCTGCTAGCTAGTCCATAGTGCATGGTCCTGGAGGAGATGCGTGCACCCAGAACTGGGATGTCAGCATACACACCAAGCAGATAAGTCAGTGATTGAGCCCCAAAAGAAAACCCATAAATATCACATGAGAGAAATACTATATAGCACTATGGGGGAACCTAGCCATGCCGTGGTCACTGCTCAGTCAGGGTGAGAGTGACCTCCCAGCAGGACATGCTGTGGCTGCCCTGTCTGTGCAAGTGGTGGCCGGGCACTACAATGTCCGAGCCATTGCCCTATGCTCTGTACAGATGAATCCAGGCCAGGCTGCCATATCCAGGCTATTCCCATGGTACCTTGCTCCTCATTATACACATTGGCAGGCCAACACTGGCAACAGTGCTAGCAGTGTGGGTTGAGGAAGGTGTTAGCAGCCACCAAACACTGGATAGACAGACACACACTCCTCACACCTATGCCAGCATCGCGCAACTATAGAGGTGTTTGGCAGACCTGGCCACCACACCAGTCCTGGGCACAGTGCAGGCATGGCTATGGTACGCAATACTGTTGGGGTCACCCCCCAGGGTGGTAAACACTGTCAGACACAAGACCTGTAGCACACTCCACAGACATCAGAAAGGTTGCTATGATGCAGCTCATTCAGAAAATTGTACTTAACCTCGGAATTGCTATCTGCCAGTAATCATAGCAACCTTTTTATAGCTGTGTACCATATTCCCATATTTAGTGTGGCATTGCTAAGGTATGCAAGTGCTAGTATTGGGAGATGCATGCAGGGCGCAACATCCTGTCTCTCCAGGAGGCCTTGGATAATGGAGCCTGTGGGTGCGGGTGTGTCTGCCCCTGTTGGCCGCTGCTTTAGGGCAGAGGTTCCCGACTCCATTCCTGGTGGGCCAGACACTGTTCAGGTTTTCATGCTGTCCCTCATGCATATGCATGAGATACATCTGCATACCATGGGGGTGGTGCATAGAAATGCAGCACAGGCATCTTTATTAGAGACAGCATGGAACCTGAATGGTGTTTGGCCCTCCAGGACTGCATTTGGGAGACTCTGCTTTAGGTAATGCGCATGTTCATGGTGTCTTTGCTCTGTAGGGTAAAATGTAGGTGCTTTGGGCATGTTTACGTCATCTGCAATAATGGTTCTGTCTGTATTAGCACGTTTTAGTAGTGGGTAAAATATGGGGACTGGGTTGACAGGAACCACAGCTAGGACTTGAACCTGTGATTTTCTGCTTCTGAACACACTGGCTGTGTGCACTGCACCACTGTGTTGCCACAGAGAAAGTGCATTCCCTGGTGATACCATGACTGTTTGTCAGACAGGGCCTGTCTGTTGCAGTGCATGGCACCCACCTACACAGGGCTAGGCCACGGTCTGCTCTGGGCAGCTGCCACTGCCCCCTCCACCACCAGTATCCCTCTGCCACCATGCTGACATGCCCTTCTGCTGGAGGTGCTGGTGGAGAGCAGTCTCAGGCCATCCAGTGTGCAGGTAAACGGCTGCCTATGGTGCAGGTTCTGGGGCAGGGGTGCCTGCACAGCTTTCCATGCTTCCCCCCAGCACCGCATGCCAATGTTCCGTGCCCTTCGGGGTACCTGCTGGGTATTAGCCCCTGTGACACCGTGGGAAGCACACTCATGCCCATGTTGCGCCCTCAGCAGTTGTTGTCTGGCTGCTCTACTCTTTCAGCATTCCTATGGGCCAGCTAGGCATCACCCTAGTCCGCACTGTGGGCCAGCTGCACCGCAGCATGTGCCGCCTGCAGCCCTCTGTGTCCCCTTTTCCAGCATCTGTCCAGTTGCCCATTCCGACATGCCCGCCCTGCTGTTGTGGAACATGTGCATGCCATAGGAAACCTGGCCGATGGAGTCGGAAACCTTGCTTAGCGCAATTACACTGTGGGCTCATTCACCTTGTATGGGGATGAAGCATAGACCCTTCCAAAATTCATATTTAGCTTTCTTGGGAGTGTTTTGTGATGTTTCCCATTGACATCACTATTGGCCAGCTTGGTTATTTTATTTTTACATTTTCTTCTGTACATTTTCAAAGTTTATTTGCCCTTTTGTTCCGTACACATGTATCACACTTATCACTTTTTGTAGGTTTCCCTGGTTTTGCTGTACATTGCTGACGGAAATGGTTTCTTTTCCCTTTAAATCAGCTCTAACGCCAGGGTTTCACTGGCGTTAGTTTTGAGCCTCGGATTTCACAGCGTTAGTGTGCGGGGAGCCTCTCCCCTCCCACTCTCCACCCATTGACCCCTTCTCTCCGCCCCTGGGGAGCCTTCCTCCGCCCCCCAGAGCCTTTCCCTACCTTCAGTGCTCGTTTGCACCGCTGCGCGCATTATCGCGCAATAAGGTACCTCTGCGCCTGATAAAGCACCTTTATCGCACGATAAGGTACCTTATTGTGCGATAACGTCACAGATACGTTAGTGAAAGGAGGAAGTACAAAAGTGGTATTATCAGATTTAAGAGTGAAGAGAGGAATAAGTGGAAGCTGATGAGAGTAAAGAGGAATTGCTTAACAAATATTTTTGTTCTGTGTTCACAGATAAAGGGGCAGGAGCAGGACCTCAGAAAACACCCACAAAAAGGAATAGAAGTGAGGGGGATTTTGAACAATTTTCAGAAGACTGTGTTCATGAGGAGCTAGCTAAATTAAAAGCAGACAAAGCAATGGGACCGGATGGTATATATCCAAGAGTACTGAAAGAAGGGGAAGTTTTAGGGGTTACATTATCTGATTTTTTTCAATGTTTCTGGAGTGTTGGGAGTGGTCCCAGAGGACTGGAGAAGGGTGCATGTGGTCCCTTTACACAAAAGTGAAAGTAAGGATAAGGTTAGAAACTACATGCTGGTTAATCTGACTTCTGTGGTGAGTAAATTAATGGAAACACTGCTAAAACAGAGGATAGTGAGGTTTCTAAAGTTCAATGGATTACAGAATCCAAAGCATTATGGTTTTACTAGAGGTAGGTCTTGTCAAACAAATCTGATTAATTTCTTTGACTGGGTGACCAGAGAGTCGGACCAATGCAGAACCCTAGATGTGGTGTACTTAGATTTCTGTAAAGCTTTTGACGCTGTTCTGACAGATGACCTATAAATATATTGAGCGCCCTAGGGATAGAACTAAATTAACTGATTGGGTTGGGAATTGGTTGAGTAAGAGATGACAGAGTGTACAGGTACATGGAGCTCTCTCTGGGGAGAAATTCCATGTACCTGTTACCAGTGGTGTGCTGCAGAGATCTGTTCTTGGTCAGATTTTTTAAAACATTTTTCTTTGTGATGTTGCAGAAGGACAGTCAGGTAAGGTTTGTCTCTTTGCAGATGATCTCAAAATCTACAATAGGGTAGACACTTAGGAAGGAGTAGATAAACTTAAGGAGGGATTTAGCAAAGCTTTAAGAATGGTCAAGAATTTGGCAACTGAGATTTAATGCTAAAAAATGAAGTCATGAATTTGAGCTGCAAAAATCCAAGGTACAGTATAGATGGTGAAGTACTTTTGTTCACAAAAAAAGTGCAGAACCTGGGTATGATTGTTTCTGATGATGTTAAGCTAGCTAAACAGGTAGAAAAAGGCAATACTGAAGGCCAGAAGGATGCTTAAATGCATAGGGAGAGGAATGTCTAGCAGAAAGAAGGAGGTGAGACCTCATTTGGAATATTGTGTACAGTTCAGGAGACCACACCTTCAAAGGGGGAATGGGACAACTCAGCGCGGACAACTCAGTGCAGGCCAACTCAGTGCGGGAAAACTTTAAAAGGCTGCTTCTTTCACCTGGTTCAGAACATAAGGAACCATTTGGCATTGATAGGTGCTTTTCCCAAATAGGAGAGGAAACAGTAGACAATTTCCTCTGTTTCCTCCATCTATGTGGAATCTATTTGATAGAACACTGAGCGCCGAGGATCACATTAACAACCATTCTGAAACTGCTCAACATTGCCTCTAAGCCAGAATATCCACTGCTTGACCTAATACAAGCATTGTGGAACCTGTGTCTCTTGGGGGAACTGCTCGGTACTTGTGACCTAGATTGGCCACTGTTGGAAACAGGATATTGGGCTTGATGGACCTTGATCTGACCCAGTATGGCATATCTTATGTTCTTAAGTTATGTTCTTATGTTCTAACTTGGAATGTGTCATCCCATGATCTGGAAGTTCATTGATGGCCTCAGAAAGGTGCAGAAAAGCAGAGATGCCTATTATGGGGTATGTTTACTAAAGCGCGGTAATGTTACCGTCCACAAGTGCCACGCTAATGTTATGGATGCCCATATAAATAAGTGGGCGGTGCAGCGTTAAGGCAAGCCTGGTCCTGTAATGCGTGGTACAGGGCGCCCTGGCCATGTAATGTGCGGTACAGGGCACCTAGATTACCGCGCGTTAACATCACAGCTGACAGGAAGCAGCAGCATGTCCAAAAGGGTTGCAATCAAAGGTGCGCAGACAGTAGAAGACGCGCTGAGGGATGTGCAGACATGTTGCCACATAAGAAACGGAGCCGTAGGCATAAGGCCGTAGTCGACAGGCAGCTGATATCGCAGTCTGTAAGTGGGATGGGAGCCAAAAAGGAGTATGAGAGAATTGAACTGGTACACTGAAGAGTCCAAACACAGCTCACCAACACCAATACCAAACCACTGAACCAACTGCCCACCCAGACACTCTAAAGAAAGGGACCATATGTAACAGCTAATATGTGATGGATAGGCTGCATGGAGGGGACACTGCACTGCACAGTGAAGAGAAGGAAAGGTGTGTGGAGAAGTGAGAAAGCCAGAGCCAATGAATGGTAAGGTTAGCAGAACACAAGAAAAGGGACATGTGGGAATCAAACCCTCAACCTATGGTGGCACAACACACAGCTGTAACCACTATCACAAACAAGCACAATGCAAATATGTTCCACCAAAGGGAATGTGTATATGGAAACATAGACAGCTGCCACCATTCAAGGATGTGAGCACAGGTGGGCCATGTACATCAGTAGTAGACCTCTAAATACATTGGTCAGTGGAGTGATGCAGCAGCAGAGACAAATGTGTGTCCAACATGTCACACAAACAGTCAATGGCCGGTCCACAGTTGATGAGCAGGACAGATCATGTCCAGGAGCTGCATGGTGTGTACTGCTCAGTAGCTCCCCCCTCCCCCATGCAGCTGCATGCCCCAAATGCTATAGTCACATATGCGTGCAAGTGTACAGACATAAAAAGACACCTGCCCATCAATACAGGACACACAAATGTGATAAAGCATACACAGCAAAATGTCTGCAAGTGTACAGACATACCTATGTAACTAGTTATTTAACAGATTTCCTATACTGCTTTATCATATCAATCAAAGTGGTTGACACTGTAACCTAAACCTGGTAATGTACATTAAAGAGGGACATTGACAACCTGGATCCTGTCTGAGGGTAAAGTGACCTGGCCAAGGCCAAATGGAGTGCCAGTGGGAATTAAACCCTGGTCACCTGGTTTCCAAGGCAGTGTGCAAACCATTAGGCCACCCCATGACCCCGATGATGTGTAGACAAGGAGGCAGGTGCATCTGTAACCTACCCCTCCACCACTGTCAGCACCAGTGCCAATGTACACCAATGGCAGTTATGTCCCTGATACACCTCCCAGGTGGGGATGTACTGGCACCAGCCTGACCATGCATGTGGCCAAGTAGTAGAAACCCCCACAAAATGGAAGCCACAATAGTCAGAATGAACTGACATGCAACTGGCCAGGCACATGGGTGTGAAGAATGTAGCTGTGTTAGAATGTAAACCCTATGTGGATATCAGTGAAACCATCTGTGGGCAGGAATGTAGCATCACAACGTTGGATACACCTCACACATCCTGTGTATGATAAAACACCCACACTGGTCAATGATATCAAAGGTGGTCTGGGGTTATTGTGCTGTGAGTGATCCAGACGGCATCGAAGTACATCATCTGCATCATCACTGCAATAGCAAGAGAATACATGGCACATAGTTGACATTCCAACATACCTTGCCAGAATGTCTGCACATGTATAGCTGCCAGTGTCAAACACCTGTGTACAAGTCATTGTAAGATGGACAGGACAAAGTGATCGTAACATGTGTCCAATGTCCACCAAATGTACCATGGCCATGTGAGTGCACTGATAAGTGGCTCAGCCATGAAATATGTGTCAGGCCACACAACTGACAGGGAGCACAGTCTAGGCAGGTACCCCAAGCTGACCCCACAACCACAAAGCGATAAGGTAGGAAATGAAGATACAGAGATGTAATGCCATGCTGGCATGCAGAGATGTGGATGTGCAGTGCACAGGCAAATGCACAAACATGACAATGATGTCATGTCCCAATGCCCAAGCACAACACCTCAGCTGTGTAAACCATAGGTGTGTGTATAAGTGGGTCATACAGCAGTGTAGATGGCCAGAAAACAATATGTGATGTGCCGAGAAAAAGCAGAAGTCAGGTACCCAGGCAAATACACACCTTTAATGCACAAATGGGACCAAAAACAGTGACACAATGCAAAATGAGGACATGGTAACAGATATGAGAGGCACATCTTGCCAAAGAAGACAGCAGAACCTCATAGACATGCAGAGATAGCACCATGCAGAAGGCCTGCTGCAATGGGTGCTGTGGATACAGGATCATCACACATATGTCAAGGTACATGGAATGCACAAATGCAGTTAGAAAATGGACACACCTACTGTCACATTGCAAAGTTAACAGTGCAATGTGAGTGGTGCAATGTCATGTAATAAATAGGACTGTGCAGACATGCAATGATTTGTTTGTAAATCAATGTAGAGCGCCACATCTGTACAGTAAGCAAACACAATAACATGTATGTGGAGGTAGAAAGAAAGGTCAACAATAGTGTCCTAACCTACACAAACTCCACAGTGGCACATGCACCATGTACGTTGAACCATGACAGAGTGCTGCCCCAGATGCACTGTAACACCCCTGGCGAGGGTCAAACAGCAATCTAAAATGTTGGCGCGCATCACAGTGGTGTGGTGGCAAACAGCGTGTCATGTCCAAGTGTAAGGAAGCCAGACAAATAAAACAGGACCTACCCAATGTTCCTCCTGTGCCACACACATGGTCGTATGCTCCTGTTGATCCAACATATATCCTGTGATTCAAGTCACACACATGGGCCACACACACGAACACAATGTCAGATGGAATTACAACATACAGCGAGTATGTGGGTCCCTGCTGCACATGTAGGGACCAGTACACAGTGTCAACAGTGCAAAATGGTGTCTGCAACCCTACATGTCCCGTTAAGACTGTCCCTGAATCTCTGAGCATGCATAGTCACGTGTGACATCTCAATGTGCCACAGTATGTCAAAGGTGACGTGTGTCTCCTGCGATGATGACAACACCCAGCCAGAGCATGGGAGCAATGGTGTGTTGGTCATCCTTGTGATGCTCAAAGTACCAGTCCAACAATAATGTCCATCATAGAAATGTGTCCCACTCGCATAGGTCCATCACCATATGGCACCATCTCCCAGGGATGGGTGATGGTGATTGCAAATGCAGTGTAGTAGATGTGCTGGGTATGTTGCCTGTGCCCTGTGGTAAAAGGAAGAGAAACACCATTATGGTATGCGTCACACAACATTAGGTCACATTGCAGTGAGTGAACCATCAATATGTACATAATGAAATGACACACATGCAAACAGTACACGAGCACAACACAGAGCACATTGCATGTTGACGACATTAGAAAATGGCACTATTGTCATCTCTACATGGTCATGGCTATGCCCCTGCCCCACATCATGTCCATCAGTGTTGGTGCACATAGATTCAACAATAAAGCACGACGAAAGAAACAGCCACACATAAACACGTAAAGGTTGATGTCAGTCACAAATTATCCAAGGTGCAAGCTACCAGCTGTGTGCAGCAGGTGTCTGATAGTGACAGTCAGAGTCAGTCAATGTATACAAGACATCATAGTAAAGGCAGAATATGTCACTCCCGTGTGTTGAATGACCATATCTGCATGTGTAGACATCAGTGCCACATGTCCAAAGTATGGTGACATGTGTGAAACTGAAATGTTGATGCATAGTGGTCTGTCAGCACACAAGAGATAGGTCACACAACAACACAGAACACATGCACACAATGTTCACAAGGGCAACATCAGAAAGGTACGAATAGCACATGGATCACCACTCCACAAGTGTCCAGACACATCCCATCATGAGAAAATGTGCTATGGCTTCACAGTGCGTCATCACATGGACATGCCCAAAACACACACACATGACAAGGTGAGCATGCCTCCAGTAGTATACGGCCCATCAGTCCACAATCCGAGCTCAGTGGAGATAATTATAACAGTCCATGCTAAGATACACTGATGTTGGTTAACGCAACAATGTCAGGGAAGGGTGTACATGCTGTTCACTGCCACAACACCTAGGACCTGTAAACACACCCAGCTCGGTTGGATGGTTCCCAAATAGAGTGTTGAAATACATGAACTGGTGAGGAACACATGGGCATATGTATGCCGACATGAATATATGGGGCGCATGTCAAAGAGGTGTACAACAACATATGTGCAGTGGACAGCCAACATCATACATGTGCAATGCTGCACTGTCCCTACAGTGCAGCTACCTGATTGTCTACCTACCCCAGTCTCCTGCAGGTTGAATGACATACACACAGTTCTCACTGCACCACAGCACAGGCATGTCCAACAGCATATTCTGTGGAGTCACAAACACAAGTGAAACATATATATGTCATGATGTACTGTTGGAACACACATGGCAGCATGTACATGTATACCCATATGCATTTCCCCACATATGCAGGACTTACATGAGAAGAGCTCATTAATCAGATGTTGCCTGATTGCCATGCCCTCACGTGTGTCACCACGGGCACGTACAGGATGGCACGTAGGATCATTTTCCAGATCCGGATTAATTTTGACTGGGATGTTGTGCCTGAGAGCAATATTGTGCAGGATGCAACAGGCCAGACTGATCTTTGCCACAGTCATGGGTCGGTATTGTAAGGCCCCACTGTTCTTATACAGACACCTGAAGCGACTCTTCAAAATGCCAAAGGTGTGCTCGATGACTGAGCGGCTGGAGGCATGGGCCTCATTGTACCTCATCTCTGCACGTGTCCGTGGAAGATGCACAGGGGTTAGCAACCAGGCACGACACCCATGTCCAGCATCACCTGCAGAAAGAAATGTGGAAAGGTCAATCAGGAAACGATGTATTCACACATGCACACGAGCATGTAAGTGCAAACCAACAACAGATAGAAGAATGACACAAGCATATGACAGCACATGATGGCACACAACAGCTATGCGCCAGTGTCTGGAGGTTTGAGACACACAACACCAGGGAAGGGTAATGAGGGCAACACACATCATCTGTGTCAACCCCAAACATGACCAGCCACCTGTACCTGAAAGGTAGTACCGACAGTTGTGAACACATCAGGCAGACACACGCCAATGCACCCTGGACAAAGGCAGAGATGCACACGTGTGCAAGCATGTGACGGCCATGATACTGTTCACACACAGCAGGTGTCACAATAACATATACCGGAAGAGTCCAATCAAGATGTCAGAAATGACAAAACACTGTTGATATACATGAAGCATACATGTGTGTTGTAACGAGTCAACACAAATATTACAATGTAAAATGGTCGAAATGGTCAAAGGTGAATGGGCCCCAAAAACACAGCGCTGCAGGAAAGAACTCATGAAGCAATTATACCCCCCAGTTACCACACACACACAGATTACACACACACACAACTAGGGACACACCACAAAGACAGACATGTGTATATAGTTACTCTGAGGTTGAAAACTGCAGTTCCCACCCGAAAGGTATTGCACACCACCATATAAGAAACACACCATATGTCCCCACATGTTCCCTGTCTAAAAGGCCCGTGCAACAGAGCAGCAGTACCAACCACCAAAAGGAAACCGTATGTTTGCAGAGACATCCAGAGGAGCCATGACATACACATCCCCAGAGACAGTGACATGGTGTGATAGTGGGCACACCACCATATAAGGCCAGCACTCTACAACCACAACACAAAGCAAGGGATGTAGGGGACATAATTGCCAAAGGGACCAGGTAAATCACACACTGGCTGGCCAGTGATATGCCACTGCCTGGCCAGTGATATGCCACTGCCTGACAGCCATTGTCCCGAATGTTCCCAAAAAATTGGTAGGATCTGCATCAGCGCATGTCATGTGTGTCACAGGGGATATGCAGTCAGAAATGTCTAACAGCAAACCACAGGTGACCTTGGCCCACCTGTGAGAGTTGACATGTACTCCAGGACAGAGGAACACCATGTGCACATTAGAGATGATAAATACCCACCCAGCAGGACACAGTCCTCATATTGTCTGTTCTCATATAGGTTGAATAGTGCTGAGTGATGCAGGATATAGAAGTCATGGGTGGACCCTGTAAACCTGGGAACCACATTCAGAATACGCATATTTGCATCACATGCAACCTGCACATTCAGAGAATGGTAGTGTTTGCGGTTGCAGAACACTGCCTCCTTGTCTCTGGGCGGGACCAGGGCAACATGTGTGCAATCAATAGCTCCCATCATGTGTAGCATCCCTGCAATTTGCTCAAAGGCCAGGTTCAGGGTCCCCCACTGTTGCCTATTGTTAGGAATTGCAGTGTAATTCCTTACACGGTTGACCATGGCCTGCAGTACCTGGTGGAGACAGTGTGAGAAGGTAGGCCAGCTCATCCCACCCACTGCAGCCACCGATGACTGGAAACAGCCAAAGGCAAAGAAATGTAGGGCACCCAGAAGCTTGACCATACCCGGTATGGCATGTGACCGGCCAGTCTGGGGCTCAAGGTCAGGTCTTAGATCCTCAAAGAGCTCCCTAATAGCCCTTGTTCTCATACAGTAGACGGAGATGAGCAGGTCCTCATGCATGCCCTGGAACAGGGCCCTGGGCCTGTAGAGGCGAGGCTGGCGAGGGTGCACCTTGGCACACCTATGGCGCTGTGCTGGCACAACCCTTGCCTGTGGAGCCTCCAGAGCTGCAGGTCTGTGTTGCAGCGGGACTTCACCCATGCCCTGTGCCACAGCTCCAAGGACACCATCTCCCTCTTCAGGCAACCGCAGCTCTGCCCTTCCATCCAACGCCTGGATAGCACATGCAGCAAAGACACAATGAGCCATCATGGACATCAGATAGAGCAAAGACACACGCTAAATATGGTGTGGGGAGTGGCAAATGATCAGAACAAACACAACACACCTGTACATGCAGCGGCGGACATCAGCAGCGGCGTATCAATGCGATCCACGCCCTGTGTGTATAACACGCCCTATGTAAGCATAGTGTGTGTACGGTAACTATGCTGCGTACGCATGCGCAACACACATTTCGCAGCAAGGCGTGTTATGCAGCTGCGCATGGGAAGGACATACGCATGCGCAATGCATGTTGCATGCCGTCATATGCACGCTTTGCATAATGTGCCTTGCTGCTAAACACACATTGCACATGCGTACGCAGCTACCCATGCGCACTGTGTGCAAGATCATACCATGCGCATGTATAAGGCACATCACACATGCGCAGAATTGCGAGGGTGTATAGTAAGCGGGCTGTCGAGTTAGCATAGGCAACAATATGTCCGAGAGGCAAAGACAAGAGAGGGAGACACATGGTGGTGACACTAATGGCAGAATACACAGCCAGCATTCCCAAGAAATGCAGGAGGCTGAGATGGAGGCAGCAGGGCTCTCAGGGGTGTCCCAGCCCCCACGGAAACAGCCAGTAGGGGCAACAGGAGGAAAGAGGAGGAGATGGCCTGTGCCACAGGAGGTACAAAAGAGGGCTCTAAGATTCAGCCAAGCAGAGAACGACAGCCTGCTGGCCAGTGTCCTTGACCAATACCAGGTACTGTATGGGTGCCTCAGCTCCACCTTGCCACAGAGCGCACGGACCATGTCCTGGGAGGCCGTTCAGGCAGCAGTTGCAGAGGCAGGTGGCCCACACTGAGACATTGAGTGCATACAGAAGCGCTTTAATGATATCAGGTGGGGGGTTCGTGCGCACATGACACATGAGAGACGCCATGCAGTTGACACTGGTGGCAGGGGACCCATCAGACCTGTCCTAACACCCATGGAGCAGCAGTTCGCTGAACGGCTGGGGCCCATATACCTCTACGGCCTGTCCCCAGTGCTGGACACAGCGCATCAACAGGCAGGTAAGACTGTGATATGTGGTATAGGGAAAGCTAACAACCTAGCACATGTAGGGGCTGCCTCACGGGGGTTCTGGGCCATTTCCTGAGACTCAGTGTGTGGCAACATGTCCAGCAGAGGCCACAGATGCATCAATATTTATTTATTTATTTATTTACATTCTCTTATATACCGCGCTATTCTGCATCAGTGCGGTTTACATTGAACAAACTGAAATTACATTGAACAGGGCATTATAACTTGGAGATAACTATTTTACAGGGAACATGGGCTATGGAGGGTTAAGTGGCTTGCCCAAGACCACAAGGAGCACCTGTGGGACTAGAAACCCCAGTCCTTCCAGCCCAAGGTTGCTGTCCTCTAGTGGGATTTGAACCCCTGACCTTCCAGCCTGAAGTACCTTGCCCCAACCACTAGGCCACTCCTCTCCTCCTGAATTCCATTAGGTTACCCCAAATGATGTCGGACGTGCCCCACACTGAGTGCATGGACATGGAAGGTGTACCAGATATCCACAGTACCAAATGACAGTGCCAACTGGCATCATGAGTAGGAGGAACTGCAAACACAGGCCACGTAGAACCCCCAGCAAACCCGACATACCATGACAGCACTGCCAGTACACAGAATGCAACATACCACTTTGATTGTAGGATAAGGTGGTATACAAATCTGTCTAAATAAATAAATAAATACCAGGCCACTCAGAAGGCAGCGGTGCAAATAGCAGACCAAACCATTGTAGAGAATGACAACACATGGCCTATTGGGGGAGGTAAACAGGTGGCAGTGGGAACCACATTCCACAGTAACATCATAACACAGCTCATACTAGACATGCGGACCACAGACCATCACCAAACAAAGGACAATGAAGCACAATATAGACCCAGGAGGACAAGTATATGACATGGAAATCACAAAGGCCGAACATGGAAGGTACAACACCACTATATGTGGTGAGCCACACAGTACTGACTCCTTGTACAACACATAGCACAGACGTTCACGATGCACAAATCCAAGAGCTGACACATACCAGGTATGATGGTCAACAGATGGTCAACGGAGTGGAGGAGTGGCCTAGTGGTTGGGGCAAGGTACTTCAGGCCGGAAGGTCGGGGGTTCAAATCCCACTAGAGGACAGCAACCTTGGGCCGGAAGGACTGGGGTTTCTAGTCCCACAGGTGCTCCTTGTGGTCTTGGGCAAGCCACTTAACCTTCCATAGCCCATGTTCCCTGTAAAATAGTTATCTCCAAGTTATAATGCCCTGTTCAATGTAATTTCAGTTTGTTCAATGTAAACCGCCTTGATATCATGAAAGGCGGTATATAAGAAATGTTAAATAAATAAATAAATAAAATAAACAGATAGAGATAGCTATGATGGCCAGAGGAAAGAGATAGCCATGGGAGTCAAAGCAATGAAATAGCTATGAGGGCCAGAGGAGAGAGATAGCTATGAGGGCCAGAGGAAAGAAATAGCAATGAGGGCTAAAGTAAAATATGGCACCCCACCTCTCATCCTTCTGCATACCCTGTTGCCAACAAACTGGCCGCAGTCCATTGATGTCCACGTGTCCGCTGTGAACACCCTGCCGCCTGTTGTGTGGGTGTCCATTCATCTCACCTCATGTTTCCAGCCAGTCTCTCGCAACATAGGGCATAAGTGACAACCCTTTTGCAGCATACCCACACCGTCCCCAGACTGTAGTCCCCAGTCAGCCATTCATAGTGTAACCTGTCATCTGCAGTCCCCAGCTACACACCCAATACCTGGCCCAATGTAGAGATACCATCCCACCCACACTGACCACCCCCACTCCCACCATGTCAGGTCCCCAGCCCCATCCCATGTGGCCCGGCCACAACACCGGTCACCGTTCAGCTCTAGCCCAACCCAGTGCTTGCTCCCATCTAGGTCCCGCAATGGCCCACGACCAGTCCCTTGAACCCCACCCTCAACTCCACATCGGGCAAAGCAGACACATCCCACCCGCCAACCAGAAGAGGGCCGTGGCCATCGAACAGGGGGCTGGGGAGGTCCTGGCACACCCACATGCTTCCCCTGGGAAGGGGGAGGGCATCCCCCACCTCTGCTGCTGTCCAAGGGGGCTGTGGCCACCCCGGCTCCCCCTGAGGCCCACCAGTCTGCCGAACCACAGATACGGATGTTGTCTGTGCGTGGCCACCTGTACTGCATGGCCCTGTGCGAACAACAGCCCTGAGAGATGGACGGACCAGTACAGAACACATGGACATGCTGTGACCACTCCTACATGATGCAGAGTACGTACACTGCCACACACCCATCAGCAAGCACATGACAGTGCACAGAATAGGGCCACACAGACACCCATGTGAACCACACATATACATGTTGTGCTGGCCCCCAGTACAGCCACAGCAGAGGGATGGGTACAGGGCCCCATG
Organism: Ichthyophis bannanicus; assembly: GCA_033557465.1. Lineage (NCBI taxonomy): Eukaryota > Metazoa > Chordata > Amphibia > Gymnophiona > Ichthyophiidae > Ichthyophis > Ichthyophis bannanicus. The sequence continues at coordinate 1,054,934,132 of CM066033.1, read as the reverse complement.
GAGGACCCATTCTACCACTCCCAGTACTGAGCATTTGTATAGCGATACAAGTCATGTGCAGCGCTGCCCAGACATGTAAGAGACAGTCCCTGACCATCAGAGCTCACAATCTAGTCACGACAGATAACATAGAAGGTGTAGGCTGAGATAAAACAAGGGGGGAACGGAAAAGAAAAAAGGAGAGCAGGTGAGTCAAGATCCAAGAGCAGCAGCAAAGAGGTGAGTTCACAGCCTGGATCTGAAGAGGACCAGAGAGGGTGCCTGGCGTACAGGCACAGGTAGTTTGTTCCAGGCGTAATATGCAGCAAGGTGAATGGAGACAAGTCTGAAGGTAGAAATAGAGGAGAAGGGCACAGATAAAAGCACTTTGCCAGAAGAGCGGAGTTCCTGAGAGGGGTTGTAAGGAGAGATAAGAGAAGAAAGGTAGTGAGGAGCTGCATAGAGAATGCATTTATAGGACAGTAGGTGAGGTTTGAACTGGATGTGGAAATGGATAGGGGTCCAGTGGAGTGACCTGAAAGGAAGAGTAATACTCGTAGGCCATGACGAGGCTGGCGGAAGATTAGCCATGCTCTAGAGTGTTGAACAGATTGAAGGGGAGAGAGATGATTCAAGGGGAGACCAGCAAGAAGTAGATCACAGTAGTCAAGACGGGAGGTGATCAAGGAGTGGATAGGCATCTTAGTAGTGTGTTCAGAAAGGAAAGGACAGAGTTCGCTGATACTATAGAGAAAGAAATGGCAGGACATAGCTATCAGACGAATGTGTGCGGAGACGGAGAGAGAAGAGTCGAAGACAAGAGGAGGAGTAGCCTAGTGGTTGGGGCAAGGTACTTCAGGCCGGAAGGTCGGGGGTTCAAATCCCACTAGAGGACAGCAACCTTGGGCCAGAAGGACTGGGGTTTCTAGTCCCACAGATGCTCCTTGTGGTCTTGGGCAAGCCACTTAACCCTCCATTGCACATGTTCCCTGTAAGTATTAGTGTATGTGTCTCATATCCCTGCATGTTAAATGTATCCCCCAATTGTGTTGTGACCGCTTTGATTGAAGGATAAGGCGGTATACAAAACTGTCTAAATAAATAAAAATAAATAAACCCCAAGATTGCCAGCCGCGGAAACAGGAATGAGTACAGAGTTATCCACAGAGAAGGAGAAAGGAGGAAGAAGTGGGAGGGTATGGGGGAAGGATAAGAGGTCCAGCCCTGGCCATGTTCAATTTTAAGTGGCGGTGAGACATCCAGGCAGCAATGTCAGAAAGGCAGGCAGAGATCCGGGTCTGGATAGCCGGAGAGATGTCAGGCGTAGAGAGGTAGATCTGGGAGTCATCAGCATAAGGATGGTACTGAAAACCATGGGAAGAGATTAGCACACCAAGGGACTGAGTATAGAGAGGGAAAAGGAGCGGACCCAAGACAGATCCTTGGGGTACACCAACTGGGAGTGGGATAGCAGAGGAGGAGCAGCCACAAGAACACACACCGAAGGAGCGATGGGAGAGATAGGAAGAGAATGAGGATAGTACAGAGCCCTTAAAACCAAGCAAGGACAGGGTATCAAGGAAAGGATTGTGGTCAATAGTGTCAAGAGCAGCAGAGAGGTCAAGAAGGATGAGGACAGAGTAAAGGCCCTTGGATTTCTCCAGAAACAGGTCACTGGAGACATGGGAAAGAGCCGTTTCAACAGAGGGTAAAGGATGAAAGCCAGACTGTACAGGATCCAGGAGGGCATGAGAGGAGAGGACATTGAGGCAGTGGCAGTGAACAGCACATTCAAGTAGTATAGAAACGAAAGGAAGGAGAAAGATTGGTCGAGAATCAGAGGAACAGGTGGGATCAAGTGAGGGTTTCCTGAGGAGAGGTGTAACCTATGCATGTTTGAAGGCTGCAGGGACAGTTGCAGTGGAGAGCGAAAGGTTGAGAATATGAGAAATGGAAGGGACAACAGTGGAGGAGATGGGGCTTAGGAAGCGGGTGGGGATAGCATCAGAGGAGCAGGTGGTGTGTTTGGAGGGTGAAAGAAGGTGTGCAGGTTCCCCTTTGGAGATCACAGGAAAGGAAGAGAGGGTAGCAGAGGTTGGGGAGGAAAGTTGGGAGGGAAGAGGGGGAGGAGGGGATGTAGCTGACCTTGTTGGGAATTGGAGGGCGATCTGTGGATATTGGTATGGAAATAGTCAGCCAGGGTTTGGGCACAAAGGGGGGAAGGATCAGAGGTGGAGGCACCCTAAGGAGAGAGCTGGCAAAAGAGTCAGTCAGATGGACATAATTGTCCTGTTTGGCAAGAGCTATGGCTGACTGGAAAGAGACAAGCATGTACCTGAGGTGTAGAAAGTCCTGAAGGGAGCGGGATATGAGTCAAGCAGACTCAGCAGAGTGAGCACAGGAATGTAGATAGCAGGTAGTGGATGAAAGACAGGGATGGGGTGCAGAGAGCCCACAGGACATGGCATGGGAGGAGGAAGAGCATCCAGAGCAGAGATGAGTGCAGTGTTATAGGATGTTACTGCTTCGTCAATAGACCTAGATGACATAGTGGGAGAAAGAGATGACGAAACAGTGGAAGAGAGAACCAAAGGATCAATAGCATGAGGATATTTGAATAGGTTGGAGGAGATAGGATGAGAATGAGGCAGTTGGTGATGGGGATCAAGGCATAAAAGATGATGGTCAAATAAGGGAAGAACTGAGCCACAGAGGCTCGAGAGTAAACAACTAGAGAAATATACCAGGTCAAGGCAGTGGCCATGCTGGTGAGTGGGAGCGGTAGAACAAAGCAGGAGGTCAAATGGGGAGGTAAGAGAGAGGAGCTCCAAAGCATAGGGAACAGAGAGGCTATCAACATGAATGTTAGGACCCCTGACAATATGAGTGGGGGAAGAGGACTCCAGAAAGAAGGAAAGCCATGCGTCAATGGCAGTGAGAACAATACTGTAGAAGCAGACCTGTCAGGAGGTCAATAAATAACAGCTACCCGGAGAAGAGGTGGAGTGAAAAGACAGATGGAGGGAACAGCAAAAGAGGGTAAGGGGTGAGACTGGGGCAGCAGGAGGGGTTGGAACTGGCAGGAGGGAGAATGTAGGAGCCCAACACCACCACCAGGGTCAGAGGGACGAGGCGTGTGGGAGAACCGATAGCCCCCATGACAGAAAGCAGCAATAGATGCAGTATCATCTGGGATGAGCCAGGTGTCAGTTAGAGCAAGATGAGGTAGACCATTAGAGATGAGGAGATCATGAGTAAAAGCAGGTGTATGAGAGACAGAGTGTGCATTCCACAAGGCACATGAGAAAGGGAGAGTGGAAGGGGAAAGGAGAGGGATATGGATAAGATTAGACGTGTTGCATGATGATCTCTTCTCTGAGTGTGAAAGAGGTCTAGGGGGGCCAGGGCTGGGGCTGACATCTCCGGATGAGAGAAGGTGAAGGAGTAGTAGAGTACGGGGCAGAGATGAGACAGTACGGTGGAACCAAGGGTGAGGCTGCCTTAGAGAGAGGGGAGATCGATGAATTAGAGGCAGAAAGCGGTGCCGCACAAGAGCTGATGATAGGGTAGAGGACAGAATAGAGGGGGATGTGAGGATGGTAAATGGGAAAAAGGGAGGGGAGGAGTGAGGGTGCAGATAGGAAGGGAGACAGTTAGGGGGTTTAAAAGGAGGACGACAATATGATGAGGAGCCATAGTGCAGGAGTAAAGAGGAAAACAAAGGCCAGAGGATATAGAATGTGGGAGAGACAAAGATTGGCTGCACCTGTGTGAGAGGTAGGTGATGAGCAGATGACAGCTATAAGAGACAGTGAGCTACGGAGTGGGTGGGTAGAGGGGAGGGGGGAGGGGTATAAGTTCGGCAGCTGAGGAAGCTGAACAAAAGGTGCAACAATAAATAAGGGGCAGAGTGGTTAGGGAGCACACTTTCACCCAATGATAGTTGGGTGGCACTAGCCATACAGAGAGGGGTAACATAGACCTGTACCTCCCGCCCCTATGCCCCCCCATCCACCCCCACCCTTACATGCACACTGCTGGACACCTGCCCAGCCACTCCCCATGGCAGATGCCAATGAGGCCGTTCCCCCGCCTGGCAGGCCACCTGGCACAGCAGGCCCAACACATACCCGTGTGGCTGACACCCACCCATGCACCATCTCCACGCACCCACCCAATGACCAATGCCAGTCATTGCGCCGGGGCCCCCCACCACTCCGGGGCATGTACCCATGCACACAAATCCCAGGGCCCCCCACAGGGCACACCTACCCCAGCCCACAGTAGGCACATCATATCCAGCCCCACCCCCACAGGCATACCTGTCAATGTGGCGAATCCCCAGATGCACCCACATGTGAGCACCAGTGAGGCGATGCTGGCACCTGGGGCACTGACATCCGATGGTACCACACACATCCCCACACCCGTACATCCCCGGCCCCCATGCACGCCATCTGGGTGGTCCCACTGACCAAATGCACCCACAGGGATGGGCACCACACGGCTCTGTGTTGTCCCCATGTACAATGTATACCCAGTGCCCCTGGGCCATCCAATCCTGCAGCCCTGAGGCCCACCATCCCCCATGCAGATGGGTATGTCACCCCATGCACTACACCCCCTCTTGGCCGCACACCCCTGTACACGTGTGACAACTGTGTCCAGCTGGGTCACACACAACAGTGCTCAACTGCATAATGGCATGCCAGTGCACGCTGCACCGTCCATGCCTATTTTCATTCTTGAATACACCTGTCCTCTGAAGGTGACCGTTCCACATTCTCATGTAGTTTACCTAACTGTCTAGTTTTCTGGGATTTGAGCTCACACTGCGTTGTGGATTGGCATTTCCCCAACCCACTGCGCTACACACACCAGGCCATGTTGGGGGGATGGACCGGTATCTTGGCTGTCAATGTGCGTTGGAAGACGCCTTGGGCATTTCACATACATTGACGGGAGATTGCACAATAGGGTGGCCAACAGGGCATGTTACGGCTGACAGGGCACCGTAGGGGCCCCTAGGGCACCTTAATACAAGGTGCCTTGAGGGCATAAGGTGCTGTAAGCTAAAGGACCATATGTAACAGCTAATATGTGACGGATAGGCTGCATGGAGAACACACTGTAGTGCCCAGTGAAAAGAGGGAAGGGTGTGTGGAGAAGTGACGAAGCTGCAGCCATTGTATGGTAAGGTTAGCAGAACACAAGAAAAGAAAGGAAAATGTGGGAATCAAGCCCACAACCTATGGTGGCTCAACCCCAACAATTCAATGACTGCAGAAGTACAAAACATAAACAAAAGTCATTGAAAAATCAAGCCAGTAGCTATCACTGGCACTTTGCAATAACCAAACAATTTTTTGTCTGGGGTCAATCGACATGAGAGGGAGGATAGAGAAACCTTCCCCTCACCGCCGAAAGAACCCTTTTAATCAAACAGGGCCACAGCGCACCCAAAATATTTTTTGAAGTGAAATCAACACTTATCTTATGCAAAGGCGATTAAAAATCCCACATGTTCCACGACATAGCATGCATGTTAAACAAAAAATATAGCAAATATAGCAAAAAATCTAGAGATAATATAGCAGATATGGTAACCGGAGTTCTGCCATTTAGTGGAAATCTCTCGATTGATAAAAAAATATTGGAGAGTCTTGCAGGTACACCCGTGCTTTCAAAAACCAGTTCGCCTTGCATATACTAGAGGTCAGAACTTGAGGGACCGATTGGTTCAGGTGGTTCCCAAGCAGTCCAATCCATTGGGGCCAAATTCCATCCAGGGCCACTGGGCATGTAATCATTGCAAACACTGTAGTAACACCCTGGAAGGGGTTCAGTGGATCCATCCTACCACTGGAAAATCTTATTCATTTTTTGGTTTTTCAACTTGCCAAACAGATTTTGTGGTGTATATACTGCAATGTCCTTGCAATTTTGTTTATGTTGGAAGGACAATTCGCCCAGTAAAGATCAGGATGGGTGAACATGCTGATGCTGATGCGTTAAGGCACGTGCCTTGTACTGCGCCTAATAAGGTGCCTTATAACGTGCCTTGTACTACGCCTCATAGGGTGCCTTATAACGTGCCTTGTACTGCACCTTATAAGGTGCCTTATAACGCGCCTTAACTGACACAGCTTTAATGCTGCCCCGCCCACTCCTTTAATGGGCATCTGTATCATCAACGCGGATCCTAACGCGAATGACATTACCGCAGTTTAGTAAACATGCCCCTATGATTTTTGCCCCATTCTACACTGCCCAACCTGACTACTCTGGGATGATATAATGTTTAGAAGCAAATCCTCCACATAAACTATGGCAAATCAGAAGCACTCACCGTAACCAAAAATAACTCATTTGCCTCTCTGAGCTGTAATGAAATACAATGCACACAAAAAAGAGCAGGCAGCGAGAAATCCTTGGAGGGGACAAATTTTATTAAAAGGGTCAGCCCTACATGTGTTTCGGCCACACGGGCTTTCTTCAGGGGACTGACAACTAAAAGCATAAAAATACAAGAAAATACATCAAAACATATAATAAAAAGCTCATTAAACGAGCAGTGGTAGTTAGTAATTATGCAAAATCCTCGCTGCCTGCTCTTTTTTTGTGTGCTGCTTTTATTTTATTTTATTTTTTTTTATGTATGCAATTTTTCAAAATACAACAAGTAACAACTTGTACAGAAAGGACTCAAAGTCCACAAGTCCACAATAATACTGGCAGGAATGGGTCACAAAACAAAGGAAAATTGTTATCTTGCAAATACAAAAAGGAAAAAACGGACAAAAATAGAGGAGTGCCAAAGATATAAACAAACCGCGGACAGCCCACCTAATCGGGGGATCTACCCGGAGGGATAGAGGGAGGAAGAACTGAGAGATTTACCTGTTTTGCATTTATAAAAGAGGCTAGTTGGGAAGGTTCAAAGAAAATATATCTATTCCCAGATAATTTCACAAGACATTTGCAGGGAAAACGTAAAAAAAACAAACCCCCCAACTGCAACACCCCAGAACGATACATGAGAAACTGCTTCCTTCTTTTTTGAGTTGCTCTCAAAACATCAGGAAACATTCTAATCTGTGATTCCAAGAAACCCTTTACTGGGAGACCTAAAATAGAGTCTCAGGAGCCAGTCTCTATCCACCTCAAGGGCAAAGGTTACCAAAAGTGTAGCAGTCATCCCTACAACAGTAGGGGACCGTTCCAAAAAGGTAGAAAGGTCTAAACTGTCCGAAGACATCAATAGGTTTTCTCCTTCACCCTTCACTCCAACCTTTGAAGACGGCAAATAGAAGGCTTTGGAAATAGGAGGAATTGCCTCTGCCGAAACCTTAAGAACAGTAATAAGAAACTGTTTAAACAGTTTCATGGCCAAAACCGACGGAACCTTAGGGAAGTTCAAAACACGAAGGTTGCGGTTTTTAGCAGCATTTTCAAGAAACTCCAGCCTCCTATGTATAGCCGACGAATCTTTTACCAAAGATTGGGAAACTTCTTTCACCTGCCCTAAGGACCCCTCCAAAGAGGCCACTTTAGCAGTCGTCTCAGTCTGCACAGATTCATATGCATGCAATTGTTGCCCAAAAAGCTGAAACTGCTGAAGAATAGACTGGAGTTGTGATGTTATATTGAGATGCATAGCTGAAAAGGCTTCCTACAAAGAATCTGAAGTAACAACCTTGGGTTTTTCCAGCAAAGGTCCTTGGACATTCACCACATGCGAAGAAACAGCTGCAAATTCCAACGAAGACTTCACCGAAGAATGCAGAAGCAGAGAGGTTCTATCCTCAACAACCCCCTCCACACCAGAAACAACATCTGGAGTTAGCTGCCCAACTGGAGTACCTTCCAAATTGGCAGACTGCTGCTGGAGCTTCATACTAGGGCTAACCACCCCTCCTGCAGCCCTTTCCGACACCTCCTGCAGGATCACACCATCCGGTTGTGTTGGCGGCATGCGGCACTCCAGGCTCAAAGATGCCTCCAATCTCACGGCGTCGCAGGGTCCTCCTTCCGCCCCAACCACGTCTAGTGAGGGCTCCGGAGTTAGAGCACTCCTCTCCGCGGTCACCACAAAAGAATCCATGGGTCCACGGGACGCTGGTTTCTCAGCCCCCGAGTCCTCCGTCGTCACCAACTTTGCTTTCCGTTTTCTACCCTTATGCGGCATCGAACGGCTCCAAAATCAAAAGGAAAAGTGGAAGGAAACAGACAGACCGCAGGTAAGACTCGGAGCTTCACCGGCGTGCGTCCGTTACATCCACCATCTTGCCTGTGTGCTGCTTTTCTGCAGGTTGGGTGCTTTTTTTGTTGCATGAAATACAATGCAGTCAGTGAATGCTTAATCTCTATTCGTCTACAAGGAATGTCTGTCAACACAACTATAATTCCAGTATATGCCCCAACAACAGCTGCAGATGAGGATGAAATTGATGAATTCTATGAACAAGAACAAGCTGAAATTAACAGAACATGCAAACAGGATATACTGATAGTCATGAGTGACTGGAATGAAAAAGTTGGCAACAAAGAAGAAGGCAAAATGGTTTGAAAATAGGGACTTGGCAACAGAAATGAAGCTGGAGATAGGCTGATAGAATTCTGCAAAACCAACGATCTATTCATCTCAAACACCTTCTTCCAGCAATACAAGTAGTGACTGTACACATCGACTTCACCCAATGGATTGCACAAAAATCAAATTGACTACATCTGTGGATGTCAATGATGGAAAAGCTCTATAACATCAACAAAAACAAAACCCGGAGCTGACTGTCACCAACTACTAGTATGCAAACTCAAGCTAAAGTTAAAAAAGAGCAAGCCACTCATGAATGTAGCAAAATATGACCTTGAGAATATACCATTGGAATTTAAAGACTGCCTGTAAAATTGATTTGCTGCTTTAGATACAAATGACAGAGCTCCAGAAGAGTTATGGAATGACACCAAGAAGGTTGTGTTGGAAGAAAGCGAGAAGTCTCTACAAAAGTGAAAAAGCAAAAACGGCCAAAATGGATGATGGAAGAAACTCTGAAAATTGCCCAGAAACACAGAGAAGCTAAAGCCAAAGGATAAAGAAAGGCAGTCAGAGAACTTAACAGAGATTTCTAACATGCAGCAAGACAAGACAAGGAAAATGATGCATGCAAGGAAAGAGAAACAGAAACTAATAGAGGAAGAACAAGATTGGCTTTCATAAAGTTATGAGTGTTAAAGAAAACATTCCAGCCTCAATTGGAATGTTACAAGATGCTCAAGGTTCTATGTTGAATGATGCTGAGAAGATCAAGAAAAAGTGGAAAGAATATACTGTACAGTGTTTTTATATGATAAAGATCAAGTGGACCAACAGCCGTTTCAACCTGTACCTTATGATCTGGAACCATTAGTGATGAAAGAAGAAGTCAAAGCAGCATTGAAAGCCTTATCAAAGAACAAAGCACCAGGCATTGATAGCATTCCCATAGAGGTATTACAGCAATCTGATGCAGCTGTTACCATACTTACAAGGCTCTGCCAGGAAATTTGGAAAACAACATCATGGCCAACTGACTGATCTGTGTTTATACCAATACTAAAGAAAGGTGATCCAACTGACTGTGGAAATTATCGCACAATTGCTCTGATTCTACATGCCAGCAAGATTATACTGAAGATTATTCAACAGACACTACAACCATACCTGGAACAAGAACTACCTGAAGTGCAATCAGGGTTCAGGAAAGGGCGAGGAAAGAGAGACATCATCGTGGCTGTGAGATGGATCCTTGAAAAGACTAAAGAATACCAAAAACATATCTATTTGTGCTTTATTGACTACAGCAAGGCTTTTGACTGTGTAAACCATGAGAAACTCTGGGCCACATTAAGAAGCATGGGTATACCAGAACACCTGATCATTCTCTTGCAAAATCTGTACATTGATCAAGAAGCAACAGTTTGAACGGAACAAGGAGAAACAGAATGGTTTAAAATCAGCAAAGGTGTACGACAAGGCTGCATATTTTCCCCCAACCTGTTTAATTTATATGCAGAACAAATCATCAGAGAAGCAGGATTGTATGAAGACAACAGAGATGTGAAGATTGGTGGAAGACTCATCAACAACCTTCGCTATGCTGATGATACCACATTACTGGCTGAAAGTGAAGATGATCTGAAACATTTGCTTCTCACGATCAAGGAACAAAGTTTTAAAATGGGCCTGCACCTTAATGTAAGGAAGACAGTGATCATAACAACTGGTAAATCAATAGGTTCATCAGTGATGGAGAAGAAATTGAAATTGTGGACAATTTTAACCTACTTGGATCAACTATCAATAAAGAAGCAACAAGCAGTCAAGAAATCCGATGATGCAATGCTCTTGATAGAATGGCTATGAAGGACCTAGACAAGATTCTCAAGAGCAGAGATGTCTCTCTCCATACAAAGATTTGACTCGTTCAAGCCATGGTATTTTCAATAAGATCATATGGATGCGAAAGTTGGACAGTAAAGAAAATTGATGCCTTTGAATTATGGTGCTGGTGGCGAATAATGCATATACCATGGACTGCCCGAAGAACAAGCTAGTCAGTACTAGAGGAGATCAAACCTAAGCTTTCTTTAGAAGCTCAGATGACAAGACATTGTCTTTCATACTTTGGACACATCATGCGAAGAGAGAGATCATTAGAAAAAGACATCATGCTTGGCAAGATAGATGGTCAATGTAAAAGAGGAAGGCCAGCAATGACATGGATTGATACAATAACAGCAGCTCCGGGTACCAATCTATCAACAATGAACCGCCTGACTGAAGACCGAACATAATTTAGGACAACTATCCAGAGGGTTGCCATGAGACAACACCGACTCGATGGCACTTAGCAACAACAACAATAATATAAACTGCCCTGAATGAAAGAAGGGTGGTATAAAAAAAACCCTGTTAAATAAATAAATAAGTTTCGTACATCTGTCTGTGGATAGTTTCTCCCATTCTTCAACTGTGATGTTTTCAAGCTCATGAATGTTCCCAGGATTCCTTTTACCAATGTCAGATTTCAGCTCTTTCCAAAGGTTCTCAACTGGATTGAGTTCAGGACTCATTGCAGGCCATTTTAAAACAATTCATTTGCTCATTTTCAACAATTCTTTTGTACTTTTGGATGTATGTTTTGGGTCATTGTTCTGCTGGAGATCCCATGACCTTCGACCTAGACCTAGTATTCTAACACTAGGTAGCATATTTTGTTCCAAAATATCTTGGTAGTCCTCTGACTTCATGATTCCTTTAATATGTTCCAGGCCTCCAGTTCTCGAGTCAGCAAAACAGTCCTACAACATTATGGAACCTCCACCATATTTAACTATATAAAAGGTGTTTTTTTCCTTATAAGCTTCATTTTTTCATCTATAAATGTATCGCCGGTCTGCATTGCCAAAGAGCTCAAGTTTGGTTTTATCTGTCCACAGAACATTTTCCCAAAAGGTTTGTGGTTTCTCAAGGTGGGTTTGGGCAAAGATTACGTGTGCCTTTTTGTGTCTGTCTTTGAGCAGTGGGGTCCACCTTGGCCTTCACCCATGAAGTCCTTCTTTGTTTAGTTCACAGCATATGGTGTGGTTTGAAACCACCACTAACCTTTGAAGACTTCTTGGATTAATTTTCCTCTTCCCACCATGTCCTGGGAGGTTCATGTCAGTTCCATGAGCAGAAAACTTCTTAACAACATTGCAAACTGTAGACATGGGAATACCAAGGTCTTTGGAGATGGCCTTGTATCACTTTGAAGTTTGATGTTTGGTGATAATGGCTTTTCTGATGGTCTCAGGCAGCTCTCTTACCTTCACCATTGTGAAAATGGAACAGAGAGTGAATGTGACCATTTTAAAGAACATTAGAGCCATCAATCATTGGTTGATTCAAGTCATGTAAATACTGACAATTTATTACAGGTGTGTCTGATATTGCTGCATTGGGAATGTGGTTCTTCTGTTCAAACTGGTTTGAATTGTTTATAAGGGTGCCAATAATCATTTCATAAAAAATAACTTTATGATCTATCAAATATAATCCCCAATATAAAAAAGTAGACCTTAGTAACCAACTGGTGAAAACAATTTTTTTGCTGGAATATTTGTCTTGAGGAACAATATCTCTCGTAACAAATTTTCCTTTTTAATCATTTTAAGGTTTACTAGATAGCCATTGAACCACAATTAAAATGTATTCAAACACAATCATGTGTGAAACACTCAAAACTTTTAGCAATCACTTAAAATGCCTGAGAACAAAAAATAAAAGAGTACTTAGCTCTGTCAGCCTTGTTAGCTTTCCATAATATCAAAGGTTGTCATTCCTCCAATATGACTTCCAAGTAGAAAGATAAAATATATAGCTTCTCCCACTTTAAAGAGCTATCATTCTTTCAATGAACACAGTACTGCGTTTAGAGCCCAACAAAACTTTTCAAAGCTCCGTCTCAATGCTCAGCCGGAAAAGGAGTCAGGACTGACTCGAAGGCACACATTTCATTGCATGTGATGTCAGTAAGAAAGTGTCTCACTCACCATGAACCAATGACCTACAATAGATCCTCCCAATCACAGAAGGCTCCACCAATCCAATTCCTGATTTAAGCCAGCTAGTGTTATTGTGACAAGCTTAAAAATCCACGATGGTTCAAGTACTTGTAGTTTCTGTTCATGATTCCCTCCACGGGGATCACAAGAAACAAAATCTAACGCTCGTCATTTCAAATCAGCAAAAGCATGTTGCAATTGAACACAATGACTTACTATTAGTGCACTTAAAACTTTCTTATGCAAGCAGGATTGATGTTCTCTGAGACGAGTCTTTATAGGGCGAATCGTGCATCCAATAAACTTCAACGAACAAGGACATATTAGCATATAAACAACACTGTCCTGGCAATGTCCCAGTTTCTAAACTATTTCCTACCATTTTCTTAATTGGTCTTGTTTTATTTGATTTTTTTATGTGTCAAATATGTGTTGTCATGGTGGCAGCCCCTAGTGGCCAAGGGCGGTAAGGGCATGCTCCACGATGTATTTATTTTTCAAGGAGTGTGGTATAATGTAAGGCCAAAAATGGAGTTTGGTCTTATCTCTTTTCAGCTCCTTGTGTGCACATAATAATTCAGCCAAGAGTGTAGGGAAACAAGGCTTTTATTCCCCATCTGTGCAAGGGTTCAATTAAGACAGTGGAAATCAAAGAATGTCCTTTATTTGAAAAGGTGCCAGTAATAAACAGGTGGGCTAACTGTTAGTAGCTTCACAATTAGTGCCAAGGAAAATGGAGGAATTCAGTTCATTCCAAACAAAACAATTAAACAAGTTGTCTTCTTATTTACAAGGTGGCTATAGACTCTAGGCTAGTAGCGATACACAACCCACAATCCATATCTTCTTCCTGAGGCATGGGAATAGCATTTATATCTTCTACGTCCATAGATTCTGCCTCACTAGTTTCCCCCGTGGAGTAAATACTGTCCCTGGCTGTTACAGCATTACATGGACTGTCTCCGCTGACCTGCCTCCAATAGGACTGGGTTTTAAGTTCTCTTGGTAATTCTTGAAACCACTCTGGTTTCTTTCTTCTTCTTACAAAGTGAGTATTTGCTCTAGCAGTGCTTCTAGGAGTTAAGCATTCTTTAGGAGGAATAAAGCTTTCATACCTTGAGTTTCTGTAGCTGGACTCCCTGGAGCCTTCTCTCCCAAGAACATCTCTTTTGCAACAGTTATTCTGCCGGTAGCTTCTGGGCAGTGCTGTGCTTCCTGGCAGCTTAGCAAAACCTGGTATGGATTCAGCTCTATGTTTCAGTGGTAAAGTAGCTTTGCTAAAAACTCCTTTTCCTCGAGTACCTGGTAAAACTTGTCCAGCAGGTTCCAGTGACTGCAGGTCTTCCTCCAAACCAGGTTCTCTGGTTCTCTGGATACGTCTCTCAGCTTTGGACTCAGGAATGTTGCTTGAGCAGGGAGTGGCACACTCTCCAGCCTGACTGCTTTCCCCAGCAGACTCCCTCTGAACAGCTGCTCTGGTAGCTTGGCCCCTCTGAACTCCACCTCTGTGAATTCCGTTCCCTTGGGCTTGCTGAAGGAGGATTCCTTCCTTCAGGTCTCTCCTTCTTTCCTTAGCCGTGCTCCTTGTTCCTTCTCCAAGTCCTTCTACTCCTTGTTCTGCTGCTTCCCTTTCTGCAGCCGTGCTCCTTACTGCTTGGCTTTTTCTCTCCCACTCTGCTTTGCTAGAATTAAACTTCTGCTTATAAAGGGATCTTCTCTTTGAATCTCCCGGGCTCATTCCCAGGTGCAACTGGTTAGATCTCCTAGCCTCATTAGCTTCTGTATGATCACTCTTGCCCCCTCTAGCTGTGCTTTGAGGTAATTGCACATCTAGATCTCTGTGAGAAACAGGGTTTCTTTTCAACTTTGCATCTTTATTAGTACCAGCCTCATGACAGTGTGCATATATAGTCCAAAGCTATTTAACTAGACACTTCTTTTTTAGGAGATATTGCACATTAAGTAGTTGAACAGCAAGGATGCCAATAATGTTGACCACAACCGTATGTTCTCATTAACCTGGTCCAATGCACATGTTTGTTATAAACATTGTTAAGTGTTTTGTACTTCTTATGTTATTCTACAATAAAGCATTTGAACTATAGAATAGCCTCCTGGTGGAGGTAGTAGAGATGAGGTCTGAATCTGAATTGAAGGAAGCATGGGACAAACAGAAGATTTCTAAAGGAAAAAAGGGACTGCAGTATTTGGTATAGAAGGGCAGACTGGATAGGCCATATGGTCTTTATCTGCCATCATGTTTCTATGCTTTTTAAGGGTCACCCAGGTGCATGGTCACTTTAACCACTTATAGGTGCCTTGGCAACTTTTGAAGATGGCCACCCTTTAATTTTTCCACATTAATCAAATGATTTATTTTAAAAGCCATGCCCATTACATATATAAATGATCATTGATTTGAAAGACTGTTATCAACAGGACTGTACCAAGCTAGAAATGCACCTCATGTGACTCATTAATCTGGTGCTCCTTCCCCCCCCCCCCCCCAGCCATGTGCAGGAGCTCACACTTTTTGAGCTTCCTGGAATCCCAGTGATTATATCAGCACCTCGTCCTTACTTTCACCCTGTATGGCCGTACCATACACACATCCCTTGGTATGGCCCTGGTTATCAATATATACAATCTCTTGATTTTCTATGTCCTTTTCCTACTCTCACTTACACATGCTTTTGCTCTCCTGCTGAATCCCCCTCCCCCACAAGACATACATACAAACACATACACTTTCTCGATTCATTCATTCACTTGCTAACCCCTACTCCCATACATACCGTTTTTGCTCTCCCCCATTCTTAATCTCCCCAGGAGCCTATATTCTTAATCTAGTCCTCAGGACACACACATTTAAGCTGCCACTCTGGTTTTCAGGATATCCACAATGAATAGACTATTTTGATAGAACTCCATTTCTCCTCCAAGGATTTAACCTATATACAGTGTACCAGGTATGTAGAGAAGAAAATCTGAGTTAAAAAGGGGGGGAAGGGAGTTTTGAAGAAGCATTTATGTTTATGTTTATTAAAAACTTGTTATACTGCCATAGACCTGGGCATGTGCCTCAGCAGTTTACAATAAAAATAATAAGAAACAGGAAAAGAAAAGGAACTCCATAAAATTTAACTCCCCATCTACTAAAGATCACCCAGTCATCACTCACAAGGATACCTTCCCTTAGAACTCAAACAAGCATCCATAAGACACATTCTAAAAGGCAGGAACCTCAATACTAAGGACCCCAAGCTCCTATCGACCAATTTCAAGCCTACCTTTTATAACCAAGGTAATTGAAAAAATAGTCCAACAACTCCAGGAACACATAGACAACAACATCCCGCTAGACCTACGCCAGTACGGATTTAAACAGAATCACAGTGTGGAAACACTAATTACGTCACTTATGGACACCCTTATGATGGGCCTAGATAACATACGAAAGGACTTTATACTATAGCCTACAGCAAAGGTTTCAAGAAATAGGGATCCATGGCACAGTGATGAAATGGCTTGTATCAAACCTATCTCAATGAAACCAACAAGTGAGATCTAGAAGCCAACAGTCACGGTGTTCCACAGGGTTTGGCGCTCTCAGCACTGCTTTTCAATATATACTTACAACTGCTCTGCAACAGAGAAAATAAGAACAAACAAAGACATTAAAGACTTCAGTAAACATCTAAAAACGTTCCTGTTCTCGGAACACTTCAAAGAGGACTCCAAATACACACAGTAACAATACACACCTAATTAATGTTATACCCAATATCTGTAAATAAGTTATGCGTGTAGCATGTCCTGCATGCTCCCCTCCCTAAGTTTATAAATGAGTTCTCTGTAATGTTCTGTTGAAGTTGTAATGTAAACCACTTTGATACTATGAAAGGCGGTATAGAAATCTTGTTAAATAAATAAATAAATAAATAAAACAGCAAAAACATTTAATACAGGATATACACGGATGATATAATGGTATTTACCCCTATAAACATCAAATACCCCAATTATTCACAAATCACCACATGCCTCAAAACAATGACAAGATAGCTCAAAAAACAAAACCTCTCTATAAACTTCAAAAAATAAGAATTGCTACACATCACCTGGAACGCTACATTCTCCCCTCAACAGCATTACAGATCATAGACTATACCCTAACAATCAAACAAGAAGTCAAATAACTCGGAGTTACATTTGACCAACAACTCAGCTTCCAACCACACATAAAAAGAACAACCAGGACAGCCTACCACTAATTAAGAATATTCACAAACTCAAGTCTCTACTTGGTGATAGTGACTTCCGAACATTATGTCAAGCCATAGTAACACCCATATTAGACTATTGCAACATAATCTACCAGGGCCTTCCCAAGAAAACAATGCTACTTCTACAACTGGTGCAAAACACCTCAGCCCAAATAATTACTAGAACAGCAAGATACAACCACATAATTGTGGTAGGCTATGGCCTAGCATGGCCTGCTATTATGAAAGGCCTGTAAGTTAGGCCTGGATCCTAACTCCCATTATAGCTAGAAAAGAACCAAAAATCTGTGAAAAATGAGAAAACTGTTTTAAACTGCTTAATAAGACGTTTTTATGAATTCATAAGTCTTCCATTATTCTCTTGTGTGTGAAAGAACAGAAATGTTTCAATATATGCATTCATGGAGCTAGGAATAACCTTGCAGTAGAGAAGTAACGAAATCAAGAACTGCACCATTGTTAGAGCAATCCTAAGGGAGGGGGCCGGTTGCTAGGCTCCGGAGGGATTTCTAATTGGTCAAATGAAGGGAATGTAAAACCAATGAGAAGTTTGCATGTATCGAGTTGGAACCAATAGAAAGTTCTCATGTATCAAACTGAAAAAGAGGTATCAATGGTTATGTCTCTGTATAAACCTTTGCTCAGTTCCTTTTGAAGCTTTGACTGACTGGGCCTGTGCACAATAAACTGGCTTGGACCCTGTCATTTGACTCCTGGATTTATTCATTGACTGCACTTTGCTACAACACTACAACAGCTGCACTGGCTTCCAATTACCGTACGATCCAAATACAAGAACTTAATAATGATCTTCAGGATAACACACAACCTATCACCTCCTGCCCTTCAACCAATGATAAGGAAAACATTGCAGAACAGAACAAGACGAACATCTAATAACAACACCTTGCACATTCCCACAAGCACGACAAAAGCCAAACAATCAATTTGCAAAAGAGATTTCTCCATATACTTTCCCCCAATATGGAATGAGCTTCTCCATTTGATATGAGCCATCAAGGATCTATCCGACTACAGGAAAGCTATAAAGACTTATCTCTTTATGGAATACTATGCACCCATCCTATCAGCATATTTCTCGGTCAACAGCTATAATCTCAGTTAAACCTTCCCTTGGACTTTACCCTCAACCTGTAAATAACTACTTCATGTATAAGCTTTTGCTGCCGTTAGTTAATGTAACCGCATATAATCATCCAAGTTCAGCACCCTGTTCTATGTAAATATAGCATCTATCCTAGCAAACATTACCAGTGATGTCTACATAAAGTAATAGTATCTATGTAAATAGTTAATTGTATAACCATATACTCTGTTATATGTATAGCTATGATGTAAATAGTTAATGTTTAATTTCTTATTACACCGTTCTATGTAACTTGTTGTTCGATGTAAACCGCCCCTGATCTCTGGAATGGACAGTATAGAAAAGCTGTTCAAATAAATAAAAATGTTCTCTGTAAACCGCCCTGAATCAATGATAGAGCGGTATAAAAAAAACAGTTAAATAAATAAAAATAAATAAAATCATAAAAGGTTAGTGCAGCAGTAGGAAGAGAGAGAAGCAAAAGAGAAACAGAGAGAAATTAAACATAGAGGGGGTTAATCTGAGCTATGAATAGCTATTCGTGGCTTCTCCTGCCTCCAAATAACTTCCCCGCCAGTTGTGTGAGGAAGTTAGACGGAGGCAGGGAATGGGTGGCCCAGGGGGTGGAGTCTGGGTGGGCAGTGGGCGGTTCTAATGTCGGCCCTATATGTCCAGGGCCAGCAAAATGTCCAGGGAAGTTATTCCACCTCTGAGCTGGAATAACTTCCCTAGATGTGTTTTTTTTTCTGCCGGGGCGCAGATGGAGCAGGGGGCCTGGAGGGCATTCCCTGCAGCCTGACCTTGGCCTTAGGAGGCCAGACCGGGGGTCAGGCTGCGGGGAATTAACTTAATTCTCTGGCAGCCGGCATCGTGGCTCTTCATTTGAGCCACGGTGCCATGGCAACATGACTACATGGCAATGCAGTTCCATTGAAGAGCTTTGACTGATTTAGCCGGCTGCAGTCCTGCACATACAGGACTGTTTGCGATTCTGATCCCGCGGGGCTAGACGTGCCCTGCGGGATTAGAATCACAATCCCCTCAGACCGGACACACAGAAGGGAGCTACATCTGGAACAGAATCGGGACCATAGGGAAACCAAGCTATCAAAACAGCTCTTCTCCTAATATTTTAAACAGACTTTCTTGGAACTAGGGATGCGGTGATAGCTTGGTTTTTACCACTTCATATGTTACTTTGGCAATGTGTGCAAACTGTCAAGCAATTAAATTTCCTGAACCTTTCAGAGGATGAGCAAAAGGAACATTAAGGACTGAGAATTTCTGGAAGAATATGCAGTTAGGCCCCAGAAAGAAAAAATGGAGCTTGAATTGTAATTTTAGATGGACTAACAGCCTTTGAAGAGGGCAAAAGGTCATATTATAGCCACTGCAGCGTATAGTGGGTGTTATGAAAAAGAGTGGGCAGTAGGAGGAAGGTGATTTTGCATTCTGTACTGTGATTGTTCCGTAGGAGGGAGCAAGTCCTAGTACAGAACGCTCTAGAGGTCTCCAAGATACAAAGTAGAATCTCTCTAGAAAGAGAAGTGGAGGGTTCCCAAAAACAGAGCCAGCATTAAGGGTTTCTGCTACCCTAGGCTGAAACCCCAGCCTTGCTGCCCCCCAGCTGATGTCGCCCCCCCCCCCCCCCCCAGATGACACTGCCCCCCTCAGCTAATGACGATTCCATCTCAGGTGGGCATCGGCAGTATTTCCAAAAGCGGTAGCTTTAATACCTCCCACTTTTGGAAATACTGCTGCTACCAGCCTCCCCCAAACAGAATCAGTGGTAGCTGGGGGGAGGGGGCGGTGCAGCCACCCATGTGTGCTGCTGCCGCCGCCACCCATGGGTGCAGCTGCCACCATCACCCACCTGTGCCACCACAGCCACCCATCCATGCTGCCGCCGCCACCCACCCGGGCTGGCCACCCTAGGAGATTGCCTAGCCCACCTAGTGGATGGGCCGTCCCTGCCCACAGACATGTCAGTTTCATCCCTGAGGGAGAGCAATTGAAAACAAATATCCAGGAGGAAGCTAGACTTGTGTCCTGGGGCAGAAAATGTAAGACAGCCCCTAAAGGAGAACCAATTGTTCTATCCCCACAATTGTGTGTGCAAGCTATCATTGTATTATGTATTGTTCTATCTCCAGGAACAAGCAGGAATGTAGTCATCACATATGGGTATCGTCGGTACCGATGGAGCCTGCGCAGGAACGCTCCCCAGCGTCCAATCAGAAAGCTTTTGGGAGCATCCCACAGCGCCTGTGTGCTGCCTTCCCGCCTTTCCCAACTGCCTCTCTCCAGTTCTTCTTTTTCCGCGGAGTCAGCAGGTTGTGTTCCTGTCACCACAGAAGAATTTCTTTATTTCTTTATTTTTTTACTTCTTTTTGTGGTCGCGTCTGCCTTCTCCGATGCTCTACCGGTACCACTGGTCTTTCTTTTCTATTTAAAAAAAAAAATATATATATATATATATATATGTTTTTTCCTTTTCTTCAGGTGCACCCGCCTTTTTGGGCCTTAGGCCCAAAAACTTTCCTTAACATGGAAAAACCTGTCTCAGGTTTTAAAAAGTGCACAAAATGTGGCGGTACCATTTCCGTCACCGACACCCATGAATGGTGTTTAAAATGTTTAGGTCCTGACCACTCCATCACAGATTGTGTGTCCTGTGCTATGATGTCTAAAAGAGGTCGACAGAACTGAGCTGCTAAGCTCAGTACCCTGTTTCCCTCTGATGCGGCTTCGGTGGCATCGACGTCTTCTGGGGCTTCTTCTTCTTCCCGTGGATCTCAGCTAACTAAACATAAATCCAGCCGGTCCTCGAAGGGTAGATCTCCTTCTAAGCATTGAGATGCCTCTGGTGTTGCCCTCGAGGATTCTGCACCGGTAAAATTACCCAGGCGGGAGGCTTCGGCTTCCAAAGCATCATCATCGGGGTTCCAGGATGTTCTCGATGGTTCGGCCTCGACAGATCTCCTGGTGCCATGCTCTGGGGTACCTGTGGTACCGACTTCCAGGCATTGGCAGCGTCTATGGACCAGAGAATTCTGTCCATAGAACGCAGTCTAGCGGCTTTCCTTGTGGCATCGACGCCCTTGGTACCGCGACAGACAACTCCACCGGTACCGGCACTGGCACCGGCATCGGTATCGGTATCGGTACTGGTACCAATAGCATCGACATCGGCATCGGTGTCTGCTATACCGGTACCCTGTCCTCCGATGCCCTCCAGTACCGATTCCCCGGTACCGGTTATTCCCGATACCGATCTTGCTCAGTACGGGTATCGGGCTCTGCAGGAGCATCCGGACAGACGATACTTCGATTCCTCAGAAGAATCTGAGGATTCTGAAAGTTCTGTCGATGCAGCGATGCTTCTTCCACAGGAGTCCTCCTCCTCTAAACGCAGGATGTCTCCTCCAGAGGACATGCCTTTCCAAGACTTCATCAGAGAGGTGGCTCGGGGCCTGTCCTTCACTGGGCCCCTGAGACAGAGCCAAGGGCCAAGGAGTTGGATATTTTACCCATTCATGAGATTCTATATGATCTCATGTTGAGGATGTGGGAAACACCTCTTACCACCTCTCCTCATTCTCGTAGGTTAGATACTATGTATCGTGTACCTCCTTGTCCTGGCTTCCATAAAACTCAGCTTCCTCACCACTCTATTGTGGTGGAATCTGCTATGAGAAGGATTAGAAGTGCAAAAAGACATGCCTCTAATCCTCCAGGACATGAATGCAGAACTCTGGATGCTTTTGGACGTAGAGTCTTTCAAGCTTCCATGCTTGCTGCAAGAATCAGTTCCTATAGTCTCTACATGGGAATGTTCCTAAAGGAAGTTACTGATCATCTACAGACTTTAAGTCCTTTCATCTCTGAGGAAAAAAGGCAGGAGTTTCTCACTTGGCTCAAACATGCCCAAGATGTCTCTAAATTCTCCAACCGTGCAGCCTTCGACTGCTTTGAATGTATAAGCAGAACCTCAGCTATTGCCATAGGTGCACGTAGAATTGCTTGGCTCCAAGCATCTGATTTAGAGCTCTGGGTACAAGATAAATTGGGAAATATCCCTTGTACTGGTGAGAATCTGTTTGATAAAGATTGGCAAGAAAAAGCCAATGAAATGGATGCTGAAAATTCCCTTTTGGATAGACTATCCAAGTCTACTGCTGAACCTGTTAGGAAAAAGTTGTTCAAGAAAACACCTTTTTCTAAAAAGAAAAGATTTTATCCTGCTTATGGTCAGCAGGCATCTTCTACATGTCAATTTTCAACCAAACGTCAGCAACCACCCAAACAGAAGAAAGCAAAGGCTGCTAGGCCTCAACCGGCCCAGCAGCCTCAGCCTCCTCAGGGCCTTTGACTTTCAGCTAGAGAACATAGCCTTTCTGGCTCTGGAAGGACCAGAACCGTCCACCATTCCAGGAAGGTTATGTCATTTTGCTCCCAGATGGGGGCAAATAACAGCAGAGCATTGGACACTCTCCATCATAAAAGAGGGGTACAAACTTCATTTTTCAAGCATGCCCCCTCCCACAATACTGAAGCAGTTCAATTCTCCGACCTCTCTCATTGACCTGTTAGGTCAGGAGGTTACCATCCTTCTTGCCCAAGGGGCAATAGAAGAAGTGCCTCTTCATCAGCAGGGCACAGGGTTCTATTCCCCTTATTTTCTTATTCCAAAGAAAACAGGGGGATACAGACCTATCTTAGATCTCAGAGAATTGAACAAATTCCTTGTCAAGGAGAAATTCAAAATGATTTCTCTCGGAGTTCTGCTTCCATACCTTCAGAGTCAGGATTGGCTTTGTTCTCTAGATCTCAAGGATGCGTACACCCATGTTCTCATCCATCCAACCCACAGAAGGTTCCTTCGGTTCCTGTTTCAAGGAAAGCACTACCAATACAGGGTGCTTCCTTTTGGTCTGGCCTCTGCACCAAGGGTGTTCACGAAATGCATGGCTGTGGTAGCAGCATTTCTACGCACTCTGGGAATATTCGTCTTCCCTTACTTGGACGACTGGCTCATTCGAGCTCCAACACAGTCAGAGGCCAAGACTTCTCTATCCTGCACAATGAGTATCCTTCAATATTTAGGGCTGGTAATAAACATCCCAAAATTCAGTCTAACTCCTACTCAGTCTCTAGAGTTCATAGGAGCCTTTCTGGATACCACAAGGGCAAGGGCCTATCTTCCCCAGGCCCGTTGCCTTCGCTTGGTGCAATCAGCTTCTCAAGCAGTGCTAAAAACCTTTTTAACTGCTCGAGAAATGTTACAGTTACTAGGCCACATGGCATCCACCGTGCATGTGGTACCATATGCTTGCCTTCACATGAGGGCAGCTCAGTGGACTTTATCCACCCAATGGACCCAGGCATCAGGCTGCCTGTCAGACAAAATAGCAAACACAAGTCGCCTCATTTTGTCTCTCCAGTGGTGGAAGTCCACTCAAAACCTGTTGCTGGGGTCCCCCTTTCAGCAACCCCTGCCCCAAGCAACTCTTACAACAGATGCTTCTCCAATGGGTTGGGGAGCTCATCTGCAAGACCTCTCCACCCAAGGCACCTGGTCTCCACAGGAAAGTTGTCTACATATCAATCTCTTGGAGCTCAGAGCAATCTTCCTTGCTCTGCGAGTGTTCCACACCCTGCTCAGCTACAAGACAGTCCTTATTCATACGGACAATCAAGTAGCCATGTTCTATGTGAACAAGCAGGGGGGAACAGGCTCTCTGTTGCTTTGCAACGAAGCTTTGCGACTGTGGTCCCTCGCCAGAGAGCATCAGATTCATCTTCTGGCAGTGTATCTTCCAGGCGTTCAAAACTCTTGGGCAGACAGACTCAGTCGAGTTCTCCTTCCACACGAGTGGTCTCTGCATGCAGACCAGGTGGCCAGGATTTTTCAACTTTGGGGAACCCCAGACATAGACCTCTTTGCAAATCCGTGGAATGCCAAACTTCCCCAGTTCTGTTCCAGAACTCCGGCTCAGGGAGCTCAGGCAAAGGATGCTTTCCTCCTTCACTGGGGTCAAGACTTCCTGTATGCCTTTTCACCCATTCCCCTAATTCCCAAAACCCTTTTCAAGCTTCTTCCCCTCTTGCCCTTCTCCCCTTTCTCCTCTTCCCGACTCCCCTACTTCCCCTGCTGTCATTTCCCCACCACCTTCCCGCGCCCTTCCACACATTTGGCGCTCTTTCTCGCCTATCTCCTCTCCTGAGCTCACCAGAGCGATTTCATCTGCTCACCAGACCACCTGCCCTCTTGATCCCATGCCTTCATCCTGGCTACTCAATTCGGATCACGGGCTGTCCCCATTCATTCTTTCTGTTTTCAACTCCAGCCTCACCTCCGGTCATTTCCCGTACAGTTGGAAACATGCCATCGTCCGCCCTCTCTTGAAGAATCCTTCCCTTGACCCCGTCATCCCCGCCAACTGGTGACCAGTCACTAACCTCCCTTTTCTTTCTAAAATTCTTGAAAAGCTTGTTTTCGCTCAACTCACTTCCCACCTGGACTCCACCTTTGCACTCCACCCACGTCAATCGGGCTTCCATCCTGGACATAGCACAGAGACTATCCTCATTGCTTTACTCTCTGAATTCCACCGTGCTCACGACCATGGTGACTTTTCTCTTGTGGTGTCTTTGGATCTCTCTTCTGCTTTCGACATGGTCGACCATCGCACTCTTCTCACCCGCCTGTCTGACTTCGGTTTTCACGGCACCGTCCTGCAGTGGTTCCGTTCCTTTTTGTCTTCCCGCACTTTTTCTGTTCACTCTGGCTCCTCTGCCTCTCTTCCTTTTCCCTCAACCTGTGGTGTTCCCCAGGGGTCTATCCTTGCCCCGTTGCTTTTCAACATTTTTCTGGCCCCACTTGCCTTGCTTATTCAGCAATTTGGTATCTCCGTTTACAAATACGCTGACAATATTCTTCTGGTTCATCATACTTCTCCCTCCTCCCCTGATCTCGCTCCACTTAATCTCTGTCTAGCTTCCGTCGCCTCATGGTTCGATCTCAACTTCCTTCATGCCAACCCCCTTAAGTCGTCTGCAATCTGGTTTTCCTTCGGACTTTACCCTCCCGCTCTGGCACCTTCTATGTCTTCTCGTTCTATTCCCCTGGTTTCGACTCTTCGTTATCTGGGTGTCACTTTGGACTCTTCTCTTTCCTTTCATCAACACATTTCCTCTGTAGTACGTTCCTCTTTCTTCCACCTCCGTCAAATTAGGGCTGTTCGCTCGTTTCTCCCCCTTCATCTGTTGTCACTCTGGTCTTGTCACTGGTTATCACACGTCTGGATTATTGCAACGCCATCTATGCTGGTCTTGCTTTCTCTCAGCTTCGTCGTCTCCAACTAGTCCAAAATACCGCTGCTCGTCTCATTACCTGCTCCCCCGCCCGTTCACATGTCACTCCCTGCCTTCTCACCCTCCACTGGCTTCCGGTGAAGTTCAGATTTGTTTACAAATTACTCACCATTACACATAGAGCTCTTCACTCCAGCACCCCCAGTATCTGGCGGACATCATTTATCTTCAACCTTCTCCATGCCTTCTTCGCTCAGCACATGGCAATCGTCTCTTTCTCCCCTTCCCTTCTCACGCACGTCTGGAACTCACTCGTCACTCCGCTTTTTTCTTACTAGGCCCCGCTTTATGGAATTCCCTTCCTCTCTCTCTCCACACTGAACTGTCTTATCCCCGCTTCAAAGCTCTCCTCAAAACTCATCTCTTCTGTCTCCCCCACCGCCGATGGCGCTCTGCCCCCGGCCCCCCCCCCCCACCCTCCGTAGCTTTCCCGCAAGTATTTTTTTTTTTGACTAGCCCTTCCTCGCCGTCTCTCCCATCCCCTACCCTCCTTTCCACTTTATGGACCTCCTTTGTTCTCTATCTTCTCTCTGCCCCTCTCTGTCCTCTGTCCTGTTGTTATTAGCGTTCTTTTCCAACTTTATTTCTCAGTAGCCTTGCTTTTTTTGTATTGTACACCACCCTGACGCTATGGCTTGGGCGGTCTATCAAGATAAAGATAAAGAGAGACAGAGGCCACATGATTCTCATAGCACCACATTGGCCACGGCAAGTGTGGTACCCTCTGCTTCTACATCTTTCTCAAGCTCCCTCCCTGGAGTTAGGGTCTGCTCCAGATCTCCTATCCCAGGAGAACGGAATGTTATGGCATCCCAAGCCCCAGTCACTGCATCTCAGGGCTTGGTTGCTGAAGGCCTAGATCTCCAAGAGCTTCATCTTTCTCAGCAAGTGAAAGATGTTCTTTATGCTTCCAGAAAACCTTCCACTAGACATTCTTATGCTTTCAAGTGGAAGAGGTTTACTATTTGGTGTTCTGAAAAGGGCCTTAACACCCTTGCGATACCTCTGGAATCTTTGCTGGAGTATCTCCTCCATTTGTCTAATGAAGGCCTTAAAACAAATTCAGTAAGAGTCCATTTGAGTGCTATTGCAGCTTCCCTTAAGCCTCTAAATGGACAACCTATTTCCTCTCATCCTCTTATAGCAAGATTTATGAGAGGCCTCCTACTAACTAAGCCTCACATTAGACCGCCTCCAGTGGCATGGGACTTGAACCTGGTTCTTGGTCAGCTCATGAAGCCACCCTTTGAACCTTTGGCTACCACCTCCTTGAAGTTTTTTTCTTGGAAGGTTATCTTTCTCATTGCAATCACATCAGCACGCCGCATTAGTGAATTGCAAGCACTAGTAGCTAATCCACCTTATACAAGGTTCCATCATGATAAGGTAGTCCTTAGGACTCATCCACACTTTATGCCTAAAGTGGTCTCGCCTTTTCACCTCAACCAAGAGGTCTGCCTACCTGTCTTTTTTCCAGGACCTCATGCATCAAATGCAGAGAGGAATCTTCATACCTTGGACTGTAAAAGAGCTCTAGCTTTTTACTTACAAAGAACACAGCAACATAGAAAGTCCTCTCAACTCTTTGTTGCTTTTGATCCTTCTCATTTGGGACTTCCAGTTTCCAAGAGAACACTATCTAACTGGATTGCTCAGTGTATTTCTTTCGCCTATCAGAGTAAGAACCTTTCTCTGGAGGGCCATGTCACAGCTCACAATGTGAGAGCCATGGCAGCCTCAATGGCTCATCTAAACTCTGTGTTTATTGACGACATCTGTCGAGCAGCCACTTGGGCCTCGGTTCATACCTTCACAGCCCATTACTGCTTGGACAAGGACTCCCGCCGGGATGCCTTGTTTGGTCAGGCTGTTCTCAAACACCTGTTCCATACCTAATCAACTTCTACCCACCATCCCTGGTAGGATGCCACAGATCCATAGGAGGAAGTGGAGCCCTTTTCAGGGAGACACAACTTCTGGGGTCTCTCCCTGGCACCTAAAGCTAGGGAGTCCCCATATGTGATGACTGCATTCCTGCTTGTTCCTGGAGATAGCTTAGTTACTCACCTGTAACAGGTGATCTCTGGGAACAGCAGGAATTTAGTCCTCACAACCCACCCACCACCCCTAGGAGTTGTATCTCTCTAACTATCTCTTTCCTTTCCCTCTCTCTCTCTTTGTCTCAGCTTTAAAACTCAACTGGAGAGAGGCAGTTGGGAAAGGTGGGAAGGCAGCACGCAGGTGCTGTGGGATGCTTCCAAAAGCTTTCTGATTGGACGCTGGGGAGCGTTCCCACGCAGGCTCCATCGGTACCGATGATACCCATATGTGAGGACTAAATTCCTGCTGTTCCCAGAGATCACCCGTTACAGGTGAGTAACTAAGCTTTATCTTTATTGTAGGGTTTGATATATGCCCAACGCCGAGGCATCTGGGCAGTTTACAATACAAAAATGCTACAAGGAACAAGAAATGAAAAGGAATGTCATTATTAGAAGGAAAGAAAAGAAGAGAGCTCAAAAGAAAATACAGAAGAAAATTATTGGAGAGTTGTGACTGGTGGGGTGGGGTGGGGAAGTACAACTGAGGGCAGGATCAAGGTAGGAGTGACTGAGGGGTCAAAGGCGAGAGAGAAAGGGTGGGTTTTAAGCATTACCTTAAAGCGAGGGAAGGAAAGCTCGAAGTGGAGGTCAGGTGGGAGGGAATTCCACAGGAGGGGGCCAATGAAAAAGAGAGCAGAGGCTCGGGCGGATTCTAGATGTGCATGTGAAGGGGATGGAAGAAAAAGGCAGTTGGAATGAATCTGACGGAGGGAATGATGAAAGGTATGAAGATGGATTAGATCAGATAGATACTGCAGAGCCATGAGTGGAGATGCATTGCGGGGCCTCATTTGCATAATGGGTCTCATTTGTATAAACATTTGCATAATGTTAACGTAAGAACATAAGATATGCCATACTGGGTCAGACCAAGGTCCATCAAGCCCAGTATCCTGTTTCCAACAGTGGCCAATCTAGGTCATACGAACCTAGCAGTTTCCCCAAAAAACACAGGTTCTGCAATGCTTGTACTGGGTCAAGCATTGATATCCCGGGTCCCTTCTTAATAATGGTTTATGGACCTTTCCTCCAGGAACTTGTCCAAACCTTTTTTAAACCCAGCTACACTAAAAGCCTTTACTACATCCTCCGGTAACAAATTCCAGAGTTTGATTACACGTTGAGTGAAAACATATTTCCTTTTATTAGTCTTAAATAGTTTACCCTGTAGCTTCATTGCATGTCCCCTAGTCTTTCTATATTCTCATAATATAAACAATTGATCTACGTTTACCCATTCCACTTTGTTCATTAATTTATAGACTTCTATCATATCTCCTCTCAGCCATCTCTTTTCCAGGTTAAAGAGCCCTAACCTTTTTAGCCTTTCTTCATAGGAGTATCCTTCCATCCCCTTTACCATTTTGGTGGCTCTTCTCTGAACCTTTTCTAATAACACTATATCCTTTTTAAGATACGGCGACCAGAATTGCACACAATATTCAAAGTGCGGTTGCACCATGGAACGATACAGAGGCATTATAATGTCCTTTGTTTTATTCTCCATTCCTTTCCTTATGATACCTGGCATTCTATTTCCTCTCTTGACCGCCGCTGCACACTGGGCTGAGGGTTCTAACATGTTATCAACGATGACGCCTAAATCTTTTTCCTGGGTGGTAGTTCCCAATGTGGAACCTTGCATCGTGTAACCATAGTTTGGGTTGTTCTTTCCTAGGTGCATAACTTTGCACCTGTCCACATTAAATTTCATCTGCCATTTGGATGCCCAGTCTTCCAATTTATCAAGATCCTCTTGCAATTTTCCACAATCCTCTTGGGTTTTAACAACTTTAAATAGTTTTGTGTCATCTGCAAATTTGATAACCTCACTCGTTATTCCACTTTCCAGGTCATTTATGAATATGTCAAAAAGCAGCAGACCCAGCACAGATCCCTGGGGTACACCACTATTCACCTTTCCCCATTGGGAAAATTGGCCATTTAGCCCTACCCTCTGCTTTCTATCTTTTTTTTTTATTTTTTTATTTACTCTTTATCATTTTACATATAAAAGGAAAAAAAGAAAAAGAAAAAAAACATTAACAGTATACAAGCATACACTCAGTATCATACAGTACGAGACTCCATTAATAATAATATCAGATGGAGTCATCTAAGGAACACAAATAGGAAATTACCAATAAGTACTATGCTATACATCACATTAATCATAATAGCAATTGAAACTCATCTAGGAGGCGCTATTAGCAAATAACAATAAGCCCACTAGCCACCCAGCAATCCCCAAGGAATCCCAAAGGTATAAAGAAATAAATTAAGAAACCACCAAAGACTTCCCCTTCACAAAATCTAACAAATGCTCAACTTCCCCAAATACATACCACTTCCCTTGATACAAAACATGACAAGAACATGGAAACTTCAAAATAAATTTAGCCCCCAGAGCCACCACCCTTGGACGGACCACCAAAAAGGCTTTCCGTCTCAATTGAGTGGCCCTGGAGACATCAGGAAACAATTGGATAGGTTGACCACAAAATTTCTCATATTTTTTCTTAAAGTAGGCCCTAAAAATTTTTTGCTTATCCAATTCTGAAACCAAAGAGACCAGGAGGGTCGCTCTGGTAGGAATCTCATCCTGAGATGATTCTAAAAAAACAGATAGATCCATCTCAGGAGGAGATTCTCCACCACCCTGTTTTCCCTCGACCTTATCATTAACTCTACTCGGATCCCTAATAGGCAAATAGTATAAATTCGAAATCAGTACAGAATCAACATCAGTTAGAAGCAAAACATCTTTTAAATACTTTTTTAACAAAATAAGTGGATCCAAATAGTGAGTGCAAGGAAAATTTAAGAAGCGCAGGGTCTTAACACACAAGAGATTTTCCAAATTTTCGTCTTGACGACGTACAGAGGTAACATCTTTCACTATGCTTTCTATCTTTTAACCAGTTCCTGATCCACAATAGTACACTGCCTTCTATCCCATGACTCATTAGTTTTGCCAAAAGTCTCTGATGAGGGACCTTGTCAAAGGCTTTCTGAAAGTCCAGATATATTATATCAACTGACTCACCTTTGTCTACCTGTTTATTCACACTTTCAAAAAACATATCAGATTAGTAAGACAAGATCTTCCTTGTCTAAAGCCATGTTGGCTGTCTCCCATTAGACTATGACTATGTACATGCTGAGTAATTTTATTCTTTATGATGGTTTCTACCATTTTTCCTGGTACTGACGTCAGTCTCACTGGTCTGTGGTTTCCCGGATCACCCGTGGAACCCCTTTTAAAAATTGTTGTTACATTGGCGATAACACTTATTAAAAGAGGGCTGCTGCACAGTACCCTGTCCTGTGCTGCTGAGGTAAGCTATATTCTTATTTGATTTAAATTATGGCTCTTTGCTGCTGCTAGGCTCTAACTTATTATGAAATTTAAACTATAAGCTATCTGCTGGGTTCTAAATTTAACCAGAAAGCTCTCTTCTGTGTTTTAAATTTAAACTAAAAGTACTTTGCTGATGCTAGGCCCTGAGTGACTATTAAATTTAAACTACAGCTCTCTGCTGGGTTCCAAATTTAACCAGAAAGCTCTCTTCTGTGTTTTAAATTTAAACTAAAAGTATTTTGCTGATACTAGGCCCTGAGTGACTATTAAATTAAAACTACAAGCTCTCTGCTGGGTATGAAATGTAACCAGAAAGTTCTCTTCTGTGTTTTAAATTTAAACTTAAACTGCTGCTACTAGGCCCTGACTGATTTAACAAAAAATAGTGGGTTCACAGATTAAATAGCTTTAATAGAAAGAATTCCTTTCAGAAAATTCCCGGAAGTATATACTCACAATTGCAGATCTCTCTCCAGAAGTAACAGTCCCCATTTCTAGTCCTTCAAGACTGTGTTCTGATTTTTTGTAAACATGCCCCTTAATGAGTGTCTGGATAAAGAAAGACTACCAGATTTCTACATTACTATACTACAGTGCCAACCGCCAGGCACATTAGGGAGTACTATAAACACTGAGCATTTAGAACCCATAGCAAGCCCACCATATCATAACAGTACTACCAAGACTCATAGAGCACCATACCCTGCCTATCAAAAGGCAACACTGTAAATATTAAACCAATACATCTCAGAGAATACCAATACATCTCCTACTGGGGAAAGAGAACAAGTGGCACTGTCAAATAGAAACTACATGAATGAGGGGGAGGGGGGTGCATGGACCAGGAGTGTCTGAAGATCTGTTGCAAAACATTGCAACAAGGCAGAGCCATAGCCAGAAGGATGCTAGGATGAATAGAAGGACATAGTATCTGTTTGCAGGTCATTGTGTTCAGTTTTGGAGACTATATCCCACTGAGGATATACAGGCTTGGCTTGAAGTGGCTTAGAGGGGAGAGAGCAAAATAGTATGAGCTTTGCACAATAATCTGTATGAGACTTGAAGACCTGAATATGTATATCTTAGAGGAAGGGGAGGGACGACAGATTGATAGGCTTTTATATATATGAAAGGTATTAAGGAATGAACAAACCTTTTTTATAGAGAAGGAACTATAGCGTTATTAGAAAAAGTACATAGAAGAGCCACCAAAATGGTAAAGGGGATGAAAGGATACCCCTATGAAGAGAGGCTAAAAAGCTTAGGGCTCTTCAACCTGGAAAAGAGATGGCTGAAGGAAAATATGATAGAGGTCTATAAATTAATAAATGGAGTAGAACGGGTAAACCTAGATCGATTGTTTTACATCATCAGAATATAGAAAGACTATGTCATGCAATAAAGCTACAGGGTAACCTATCTAAGACTAATGAGAAAATATTTTTTCACTCAACGTGTAATCAAACTGGAATACGTTACCAGATATACGGTTGCTCAGAAAGTAATGCCCCACATGTTTTTTCTCAGTCCAGAATGAAGATAGAGGTGTGAAATTGAAAGTAACTTGGAACTTCAAAGGACACATGTGTGTAATTTTACAGTCGTCCGACAAATAGCGAGGCAGTAGTGACCTTCAAATGGCATCTGTAAGTGACATATGGTACAAACAACGAGCTGTAATTTAATTCTTGGTGGAGGAGAAAGAAAGTGTGAGAAACATTCACAAACAGTTGTGTGCTGTGTATGGAAGTTCTGCGGTAGATAGGAGCAACCGTTGGACGATGGGTGAAGAGAGTAAAGGCTTCAGGAAGTGGTAAAATGGAACTGGAAGATCGGCCGCGATCTGGATGTCCTGCCTCAGCCACCAGTCCAGACAAGTTGCAGCGTGCTGATGACATTATTCGTGCGGATTGGCACATCACGAGTCGGGAATTGTCCGTACAGCTTTCCGTCAGTAGAGGTAGTGCAATGGAAATTATTGACTCTTTGGGATAAAGGCCTCCCCCTCAGCTTCAAAACACTCCAACAAATCAGAGCAGATGTCTTTCCTTTGGCGTTTGTGTTTGGTTGTGAGACTTCGCGGAACCCATCTTGCACACACCTTTGAATATCCCAAAGAGTCAATAATTGCCATTGCACTACCTCTACTGACAGAAAGCTGTACGGACAATTCCCGACTCGTGATGCGCCGATGTGGACTGGTGGCTGAGGCAGGACTTTCTTTCTCCTCCACTAAGAATTCAATTACAGCTCGTTGTTTGTACTGTGTGTCACCCCCAGACGCCATTTGAAGGATCAATACCGCCTCGCTATTTGTCGGATAACTGTAAAATTACACATATGTCCTTTGAAGTTCCAAGCTACTACCCTTTCAATTTCACACCTCTATCTTCATTCTGGACTGAGAAAAAACATGTGGGGCATTACTTTCTGAGCAACCCTTGTAGTAAAAGCTGTTAGTGTAGCTGGGTTTAAAAAAGGTTTGGACAAGTTCCTGGAAGAAATGTCCATAAACCATTATTAAAAGGGACCCAGGATATCTATCTTTGCTTGACCCAATACAAGCATTGTGGAACCTGTGTCTTTTGGTGAAACTGCTAGGTACTTTATAACCTAGATTGGCCACTGTTGGAAACAGGATAATGGGCTTGATGGACCTTGATCTGACCCAGTATGGCATATCTTATTTTCTTATGTTCTTAGAATACCTCAGCTCAGTTACACATGCAGAACATAGACCATCACCAAACAAAGAACAAGGGATCATAATGCAGAAATAGAAAGACAATAATTAAACTGGGAACCCCAAAAGCCAAACATGGAATGTACAACAACATTGAAGAAATAAAACTATAAATTAATTTCCTCTTGTGCTAAACAAAAATTCAAAGACGTTAGCAATGCACATTTCCCAGAGCGAGACATATTCCAGTTAATAAATTCAAAATAAAAAAGTATTTTTCTACCTTTTGTTGTTTATGCATTTTATATTTCACTTGCAATTGCTCCAGTCACTTTCTTCTGGTTTCTTCGTGTCTTCTGCTAACTCTCCATTATCTGCTGTCCATTTCTCCTTTCTTCTGTCTTCTAGGGGTTTTTTTCCATTCTTTCTCTACATCTGCTTTAACATACTGATCTTCCTCTTTTGCTCTTTCCTCCATTTCTTTCTTTATATCTTGTTCATCTACTCAAATTTCACCCTTCCATTCTCAATCCCCACTTACTCTCCCAATACCCAGCCAATTGTAGATTTTTCTTCCCTCCCACACAAAATATCTTTTCCCCTCTCCATCTCACTCCCCCAGCCCCATTCCCTTCTATCCCACCCAGCATCCGCTCCCTTCTAGTCCCATTCTCCCATCCTCCCTCATCAGCCCATTTCCAATCCTAGCCCCCCACCCATCAGCCCATTTCCATTCTTAGCCCCCTATCAGCTATTTCCAGTCCTATCCTAGCCCCTATAAGCCCATTTCCAGTCCAAGTCTCCCCCTCAGCCCATTTCCAGTCCAAGAACCCCATCAGCCATTTACAGTCCTATCTCAGCCCCTCATCAGCCCATTTCCAGTCCTAGCCCCACCATCATCTATTTTCAGTCCTATCCCAGTTCCCCATCAGCCCATTTCCAGTCCAAGCCCTGCATCAGCCCATTTCAAGTCCTATCCTTGCCCCCCAATCAGCCCATTTCCTTTCCTAGCCCCCATCAGCCATTTCTAGTCCTATCCCAGCTTCCCATCAGCCTATTTCCATTCCTAGCCCCCCCCCATCAGCCATTTGCAGTCCTATCCCAGCTTCCCATCAGCCCATTTCCAGTCCAAGCCCCGCATCAGCCCATTTCCATTCCTAGCCCTCCATCAGCCATTTCCATTCCTATCATAAACCCCCACCTCCATTCTGAAGAGCCCTGCACCTGTCTGAGTTGCTTACGAGGGAGCCGAGGATGCCAGAGGCCCCAGCTCACTTCTGCACAGCGCTGGAGTGAAGAATAGTGTATTCCTTAACTCGTGCTGTGTTCTTATGAAGTCTGCCGAGTGCCGGGAAAGATTAAAGGTCTTTTCCTGTTTCCCGACACTCAACGGACTTCACGTGAACACAGCACAAGTGAAGGAGCAGACTGCTCTTCATTCCAATGCTATGCAGAGGCAAGCCAGGGCCTCTGGCAGCCCTCGCTCCCTCTGAAGCCGATCCTGCAAAACCTGCGGAATGAAGTTCGCACGGGGCCCCTTGAAGCACGGGGCCCTGTGCAAACAACATTCTTGCTCAATGGATGTGCCAGCCCTATGTGGATGGTGCAATGTATTCAGGTAAGGACCTTATACTGTATGCGGAATTTTATGGGTAACCAGTGCAAATGAATAAGCAGAGGGGTAATATGATCTGAACAGGAGGCATGGTTGAATATGCGAGCAGCGGTTTTTTAAAGAGGTTGGAGATGACAGAGTTGGTGCAGAGGGAGGCCAGCCAGGCCAACATTACGGTAATTAATATGGGTCGCCAGTTGTAAGTTAAAGCAAGCAACTTCATGCTTATTTGTAATCCTTGCTCCTATAGGTTTAATAGGTGCATGTGACCCACTCCTTTCAGTCTCCTTAATACCTGCCTAGTTTTATGCCTTTAATCTCATTGTACAACTGAAGCTCCCTCCGCCTTTTGGGTAATGTCCCCTACACCCCTCCCTTCAGTGCTTACTGTCCATTCTGTGGAAGGATGCAGAGCTCTACAGTCTTCTCCTTTTTATTTCTTTCTCTTGGATTTGCATCACCCTTCTACCAAATTTGCAAATCACAATGATTTACTTCCAATGCCAACAACTAAAATCAGGCTAATTACTTTATTCATATCCATCTATTTATTTATTTTGCATTATTTATATACTGCCTTTCACTGGGTCAATGCAGTTTACAGAGAACGAATGCAAAATTACATTAAAACAGTATCTTAACTATATACAGCATGCAATTATGAACCCTAGAGTTCTAATTATATACAGTACATTGTAACAGCCTCTTAACTATATACAACTGCAGTAATAGTCATTTGGTTCTTTCCTTCTGGGAGGGTTATGTGATAGGGGTGAAGTGTTCTGTGAACAGGTGCATTTTTAGATTTTTCATGAATGTTTTGAGGTCAGTGATGTTCCTGAGTTGGTCTGGAAGATTGTTCCATATTAAGGGTGCGTACAATTGGAAATCTCATTTACATGCTTGCTGGTTGGATTTGGTTCTGATGAAGGATGATGAGAGTATTCATTGTGGAGGTCTGTCTTGATTTGTGTGGTTGGGATGGCTGAAGTAGTATGTGAAGGTCAGAGTAGTATGGGGGGGATCAGAGTGGATTACCTTTTGCATTAGCATGATAGTTTTATATTTTATTCAGCTCTGTAGTGGTAGCCAGTGGAGCTACTTGAGTACAGGCGTGATGTGGCCATGTCGTGCTGCTTCTTGTAGAGTTCTGGCTGTCGAATGGAGTGCTGCTTGCAGCGGTAGGGATATGGATTGTGGTAGACCTTGGTAGTTGACATTGCATTAATCCAGGTGTGGTATTATTGAAGCTTATAGTACAGTGCAGAAGTCTGTTCATTTGAGGAGTGAGTGGAGTAGCTGCAGTGTTTTGCTTTGTATTAAATTGTCCGTGTCATTTTGCTGATGTGAGCTTTGAATGTGAGGTGTTGATTGAGGGTGACACTGATGTATCTGACTTCAGTCTGTGTTTTAATTGTGTTGTTCAGTGTTATTGAGAGTGAGGGAATGAAGATGGCATCTTTCATTATGTTTTATATATCTCATGTCACCGTTTTCTCAACATTTCAACTTACTCCAGTTTGTATCCATTCAGATATCTCCATAATCTATCTTCAGCCATAATTCAGACATATCCAGTATGCTGCATGTCTGACCAGGCGTGAACACAAGAACATAAGAAAATAAGATATGCCATACTGGGTCAGACCAAGGTCCATCAAGCCCAGCATCCTGTTTCCAACAGTGGCCAATCTAGGTCACAAGTACCTAGCAGTTTCTCCAAAAGACACATAGGTTCCACAATGCTTATAATGGGGCAAGCAGTAGATTTCCTGGGTCCCCTTTAATAATGGTCTATAGACCTTTCCTCCAGGAACTTGTCCAAACCTTTTTTAAACCCAGCTACACTAACAGCTTTTACTACATCCTCCGGTAACGAATTCCAGAGTTTGATTATGCGTTGAGTGAAAAAATATTTTCTCTTATTAGTCTTAAATGGGTTACACTGTAGCTTCATTGCATGTCCGCTAGTCTTTCTACATTTTGATGGCGTAAACAATTGATCTACATTTACCCATTCCACTCCATTCATTAACCCTTTCAGACCGTATGTCCACTGTAATGGATGTCATTTTATCCATTGAATTCCTTGTATATATAATTCATAGACCTCTATAATATCTCCCCTCAGCCGTCTCTTTTCCTGATTGAAGATCCCTAACCTTTTTAGTGTCTCCTCATAGGGGTATCCTTCCATCCCATTTACAATTTAGGTGGATCTTCTCTATACCTTTTCTAATTCAGCTATATCATTTTTAAGATTTGGCGACCAGAATTGCACACAATATTCAAGGTGTGGTCACGCCTTGAAATGATACAGAGGCATTATAATATTCTTTGTTTTATTCTCCATTCCTTTCCTTAAGATTCTTAGCATTCTATTTGCTTTCTTGGCCATTGCTGCACACTGGATGGATGGTTTCAACATGTTATCCATGATGACGCCTAAATCTTTTTCCTGGTGGTGGCTCCTAATGTGGAACCTTGCATCATCTAACCATAGTTTGGGTTGTTCTTTCCTAGGTGCATAACTTTGCACTTGTCCACACTAAATTTCATCTGCCATTTGAACAGCCAGTCTTCCAATTTATCAAGGTCCCTCATCAGAGACTTTTGGCAAAACTAAAGAGTCATGGGATAGGAGGCAGTGTACTACTGTGGATCAAGAACTGGTTAAAAGATAGAAAGCAGAGGGTTGGGCTAAATGGCCAATTTTCCCAATGGAGAAAGGTGAATAGTGGTGTACCCCAGGGATCTGTGCTGGGTCCGCTGCTTTTTGACATATTCATAAATGACCTGGAAAGTGGAATAAAAAGTGAGGTTATCAGATTTGCAGATGACACAAAACTATTTAAAGTTGTTAAAACCCAAGAGGATTGTGCAGAATTGCAAGAGGATCTTGATAAATTGGAAGACTAGGCATCAAAATGGCAGATGAAATTTAATGTGGACAAGTGCAAAGTTATGCACCTAGGGAAGAACAACCCAAACTATGGTTACACGATGCAAGGTTCCACATTAGGAACCACCACCCAGGAAAAAGATTTAGGCGTCATTGTGGATAACATGTTAAAACCCTCGGCCCAGTGTGCAGCGGCAGCCAAGAGAACAAATAGAATGCTAGGTGTCATAAGGAAAGGGATGGAAAATAAAACAAAAGATATTATAATACCTCTATATCGTTCCATAGTGAGACCGCACCTTGAATATTGTGTGCAATTCTGGTCGCCGTATCTTAAAAAGGATATAGCGTTATTAGAAAAGGTTCAGAGAAGAGCCACCAAAATGGTAAATGGGATGGAAAGATACTCCTATGAAGAAAGGCTAAAAAGGTTAGGGCTCTTTAACCTGGAAAAGAGACGGCTGAGGGGAGATATGATAGAAGTCTATAAATTAATGAACGGAGTGGAACGGGTAAACATAGATCGATTATTTACGTTATCAGAATATAGAAAGACTAGGGGACATGCAATGAAGCTACAGGGTAAACTATTTAAGACTAATAAAAGAAAATATTTTTTCACTCAACGTGTAATCAAACTCTGGAATTTGTTACCGGAGGATGTAGTAAAGGCTGTTAGTGTAGCTGGGTTTAAAAAAGGTTTGGACAAGTTCCTGGAGGAAAGGTCCATAAACCATTATTAAGAAGGGACCCGTGGGGGCGCTAGGGAGCCCAACCAAGATGGCCACACTTCCCTGAGGCTCCTCACTTCTTTCCCCATTAATTAGCTCTATGGGATCTGGAACAACGTTTTCTTACCATCCAAATGCTCTCTCAGACAGCGATAAGCTAATCGTATAAGATGATCAGCTCAGATCTTTAGCCCCTTGTTTGATTCCGTGGCAATCCCGCCTGCCTCATGTTGGAGCCACTGAGGGGAACTTCAGCAGCGAACAAACACATCAAATGAAACTTGGCTAGCTGTGGGGCTTCTTATGATGCCTTCTATGAGGAGGAGGAAGGAGCAGACATCTCCGGTGGACTTAAACTTCTAAAGAAATGCTCGTTAGACCTCCCCTGTAATTGTGAGTACTTCAGCACCCAGTCTCTGGCTCAGAGTTTAATTTTGTGTAATGCACTACCCCCATAGTGCAGGAGTGGAAGAAGAGCTTTTTTGAGGCAACTGACTTGGGTCCCCGTGGCTCGTTACCCCGCTATTTTACCGGGTGCTAAACTAACGCCACTGCCATTATTGGTGTACCTGAAGATCCCAGTGGAACTCAGGAGGGGTTGTTTTCAGGCAGGAAAGCTGTCTCTAGCCTCTCCTGGAATGCATCTGTGTGCTGACGACATCCGAAAGTGGGCTGCTGAAGCTGATGTGTGCTCTCTGCTGGTGTTTCGTGCTTTAAAATGGCCGCCGTTAGTTGAACGCATGCTTGGAACACATAAAAAATCAAAATGGCCGCCGCTGTCTGTCGAGGTCCCGCTGAGTGCTCCGGTCCTATTGAGTGATCTGAAACCCTTGGGTTTTTTTGGATCGGGCGTCAGAATTGTCATCGGAGTGCTGGATCCTGCTGCTGCTGTCCCTGTTTGCAGCCGTTTGTGACCTGCTGGCTCAGGGAGCCTCTTCATACCGGAGAATCTCTTCTCTGTGGCATTGTGGTGATGTGAACCAGGAGTGCCCTCTGGTGGTACATATCGGCATCGCAGCCCCATAGGTCTTCAGTCTGATTTCTGTTGCTTTCCTGACAGGAGTTACCATCTTCCTCTCTTGACTACTCCTGGCGGATCGACTGGAGGATTTTCACTTTCCCTGGTGGGGTGGACGGCAATTCTGCGCTGCCTGACAATCATGGCTAACACTAAATCCTACACAGCTTCTCTCTCTAAGTTTGCGAGATCCTCCGACACCCTCAGCTCTACTTCCTCACAACCGGCGTACAGTGCAGCTGCCTCTAAACAGGGCAGCTCTGGGCCGCATGCCCCGGTTACAAAAGCCGACTTCTTGGAAATTCTTAAAGAACTCAAACTGTTCCGCCAGGACTTTACGAAAGCGGTCAGTGGCATTAGAGCTGATCTAAAATCATTGGATGACAGAGTGATGCAGACTGAGATTAATATCGGAGAACAAATGGACTCTTCTGTGGCCCTCCAGAATAAAATTGTGAAACTAGACCAGCTCACGAAGGATCTAAAGGAGAGACAAGATGATCTAGAAAACCGGCAGAGACGTAATAACATTAGAATCTTTGGCCTTGCAGAACAAGCGGGGAGTGAGGAGAATACTGTGGCTCTAGTCCAAGAAGTCTTTGCCCACTGTGTGCCACATGCCACAAAACTGGTGCGGCTTGAAAGGGCATACCGCTCTCTCGGAGCCCGGCGGTCCTCCAGTCTTCAACCTCGAGCAGTTATCATTTGTTTTAGCTTTTTTGATGATAAAATGACCTTGCTGAGAAGTCTTAGAGGTAAACGCTCAGTTGTATTCCAGGGTCAGGAGCTTCAGATATACCAATATCTCTCCCAGTACACCCTGGAGAGATGAAGGAGCTTCAAGCCCTTAACTCAGGCACTACAGAAACAGGTGATCCCCTATAGATGGGGTTTTCCCTTTGCTTTGCTGTTCAACTGGAACAATCGCCCACAAAAGATTATGGAGCTTTCAGCAGCAATGGAATTTCTAGACCTGATGCATCATGGTGAACGTCCAACTCGACCGAGAAGCACGAATGGAGAATGGGAGATATCCTTACCAAAGAGGCGCAAGGTCCCGTGCTCCCGACAGGTGTCTACTTCGGATGCTGACCCCAATTTGCCGAAAGAGATGGACACTACAGCATCTACTTGATTTGTTATGACTGTCAAATATCTTCTGGGATTTGTAGGTGGGTGAGGGTTGGGGATGGAGGGAAGTGAAATTGAGAGCTGGAGGAACGCAGATAAGAGGCTAGAGGGCGCCTAGCTTAGTAAGATTAAGTTATAGACAGAAGTCTAGGGAAGTTTCATTGTGTTTCCAGTTACCTTATGACGGTGAGTAGGTAGGGGATGAAGAGAGGAGGGACGGCTGCCCTTCTTTTCATGCCCTCCCTAGTGGCACTTAGCGTGTCACCATTATTGTGCTGTTTACAGATTCAGTTTACTTCCTGCAAACATAGGAAGGTGGGAGGGAGGGGGGTACAAGGGTGGGGAGGGAGGGGAGGGAGGGGGGAGGTGGGGGATGGGTGGGGGTTTTTGGGGGCTATTCGGCTCAAAGTACCAAGACATCTGTATTGAGTACGAGGAACAACTTTTATTTCCCCATCTTAAGTGATAGAAGTTGTTTGGGGGATCTTGAGGGAGGGGAGTCTACTGCTCTGATATTGGATAAGGGAAAGAGGAGGGAGGGGTTCAAGTTGGGCATGTATAAGTGGCTTTTCTCCAGTACCGGGAATGGTTAAGGCTATTTCTTGGAATGTTCACGGATTAAATAACCCGTGCAAAAGACGAAGGGTTCTGGAACAGTTAGGCAGAGAGAAAGCTGAGATAGTTTTTCTTCAAGAAACCCATTTTGCTAAGCATGATCATTTTGACTCTGCCAAGGGTCGATTTCCGCAAGTTCACCTTGCTAACTACTCTACTCGGAAGAGAGGTGTGGCTATCCTCTTTTCCCCTTCGTGCCCATTTCAACTGACTG
Source organism: Ichthyophis bannanicus (assembly GCA_033557465.1). Classification (NCBI taxonomy): domain Eukaryota; kingdom Metazoa; phylum Chordata; class Amphibia; order Gymnophiona; family Ichthyophiidae; genus Ichthyophis; species Ichthyophis bannanicus. Next base: position 1,054,892,422 of record CM066033.1, on the reverse strand, counting down.
CAAAAATTGCTGACCCAGAGGGCCGTTTCCTGATTTCAGTAGGGTCCATTCAAGGGATAACATTCACGCTGGTCAATGTGTATCTCCCCCCTGCAGTGGTGGGTAGCTCATTGATTGACCTGGCCGTTGCAATTCAGGAATTTAGCCAGGGGCCCTTGATATTGGGAGGGGACTTCAACTGTGTCTGCTCAGGGATAGATCGTTCAGGGAGCTGTACTTTTGCTAATACTCTGGGGAAGACACTGATGGAGTGGATTTTGCAGTTTGATTTATGTGACGTCTGGCGCCACTTGCACATCTCTGAGAGGGACTATACCTTTTACTCGCAGGTGCATCATTGCCACTCTCGGATAGACATGTGGTTTTTGTCTAGGTCCGGGTTGTCATGGTTGAATCATGCGGACATTGGGACTATGGGTACGTCTGATCATGCAATTATTTCCATTGAGTTGGACTTAGGTTCAGCTGAAGCTACAGGCCGGTCGTGGTCCTTACTGTGGGGACTCCTCCTTAAACCGGAGTTCGCCACGGTGGCGGGAATATCTGAAATTTAATGACTCACCGGAGACTCTAGGGCTCTTTTGTGAGATGCAGGGAAAGCGGTCTTGCGAGGTCACCTTATATCGCTGTCGAATACCTTTAAGAAACGCTCAGTAGCCCATCAGGAGGAGCTGAGGAAGGAGATAGCAGATCTGGAGGGTAGGCACAGAAGGGGGGGAGGGGAAAGAGCAGGTGTGGAAGTTGTTGACTCGTTGCCGGGGGGAACTGGCGGCCCTGGAATCTGATAGAGTTGCCTCGCTCTTTCTACGCACGAGGCAGCGGTATTATGAACATGGCAACAAAGCGGGCAAGCTGCTGATGTGGCAGTTAAAGAGGCAACAGCAACGTCATAAGGTGGGGGTTATCGAGTCCCCCCAGGGCCAACTCTTATATGCTTCTCAAGATATAGCGTCCGCGTTTGCCTCTTTTTATGAACGGCTCTATTCTAGTGCGACAACAGCAGCCCATGCTGATATTATGGAATGATTAAGGGAGGCCTCACTCCCTCAGCTGTCAAAGGAAGGGAGAGAACAGTTGGAATGCCCGTTTACTTTAATAGAGGTTCAACAAACAATGAAAAATCTCAAGTCGGCTAAGGCGGCTGGACCTGACCTCTTACCTGCAGAGTTGTATAAAATTTTCCCGGATCTCTTTGCACCCACACTAGTAACAGTTTTTAATGAAATTCTTGCCAAAAAAACACTTCCAGAATCTTTTTATTGTGCGAATATCGTTGTGATTCCTAAAGCAGATAAAGACGCTTTGCAGTGCGCTAACTATAGGCCGATTTCTTTACTGAATATGGATTATAAAATCTTTACCTCCGTCTTAGCGAATCATCTAGCCTCTGCAATACCTGACCTCATCCATCCCAACCAAACGGGATTCATAAAACACAGATATGGGTTTGAAAATGTGCGGAGACTCATAAATATCTTACAGAGTATAAAAAGCAAAGAGGGCTTGTTTAGTATACTATCGCTAGATGCAGAAAAGGCCTTCGATAAATTGGAATGGCCCTACCTTTTCCTGGTCCTCCAAGAGTTTGGCTTTGGGTCAGTTTTTTGTACGTGGATTGCCTCATTGTACATTAATCCACAAGCAGTGGTCTCTATTAATGGTATGAGCTCACCTCCCTTCTGCTTGCGTAGAGGCATGAGACAAGGTTGTCCCCTCTCCCCCTTATTGTTTGCTCTTGCAATGGAACCCCTAGCGGCACATATTCGGTTAAGGGCAGAGGACATAGGCATTCGTTTAGGTTCGGAATGGCATGTCGTTTCTTTATATGCAGATGATACGCTGATCTATCTGAAGGAACCCTCTAAGTCTTTACCCACTGTACTAAGTATCCTAAATCGCTTCTCTGAGGTGTCCGGGTTCACCATCAATAGACAGAAACCCACGCTCCTTAGGTGCTTGTCCCGTTCCTCTGACACATTTCTCTCTAAGGAGGGTGACTTTCCGGTGGTGGATCAGTTTCGGTATCTGGGCGTTGTCATACCCCGGAACATATTGAAGCTGTACTGTTTGAACTATCTCCCCCTTCTGAAATCAGTTAGGGGTGACATGAACAGGTGGAGTCGGTGCACGGTTTCGTGGTTGGGACGCCTTAATACCTATAAAATGCTGGTTCTACCGAGACTACTTTTTCTATTTATGCAATTGCCTATTACGCTCCCGAGCTCATTTTTTGCGTCCCTTTGGAAGGCTGTGACGGGGTTTCTATGGCTGGGAAAACATCCCTTGATCAGCTGGAAAATACTCACCGCCCCTAAAGGATCAGGGGGTCTGGGCCTCTCAGATCCAGAGCTGTACTATTCTTGCTGCTGTCGGCGTTCGTTATTGTTATGGAGAATTCACCCAGGGGCTGAATGGGTTTTGTTGGAGAAAGAATGGATCCGCCCAATTCCACTAGAGGCGGTACCCTTCTTGAGTGATCCCCAAAAGATCACCCAGATTAAAGCGCATGTATTTCTCGGCCCATGCTGGGTGGCTTGGAGAGGGATTTGTAAGAAGATGGGGTTGCCAGAGACTTCTTCGCCCTTTACTGTGTTGGGGGCTTTAAAGATTTTATTCGAACGATGCATAAAGATATAACTGTTGAAACTCTTAGGACGAAACTCTCCAGCTTATATGAAAATGAACGTCCGGCTCCGAGGGAGAGGCTTGTGGAGGTTACAGGTCTTCAACTCTTTCCGTTCCAGGTTTTCCAACTACACCACTGTTTGAGAATTCAGTTCTCGGTACCCGACATATTTCGACTCCCCATTTGCTGGGAACAGGATCTCTTTACTTCTGAACGAAATAAAGCTTTCGTGGCTCACTTGTACAAACATATAGCGGATGATTTGCCGGCCGCACCGACCTCGAAATTCCCTCAGCAGAGATGGGAAGAGACTCTACCGGGGAAAGACCCGGAGTTCTGGTCTGAGGTTTATGCGTACACCCATTCGTGTTCCTTATCGCTGGGACTGATTCACACTCAGCTCCGGATACTTTACCATCTTTCTCTTACGCCGGTTGATTTTTTCCACTGGAAGTGGGCTGATGACCCGCTGTGCTGGAGACTTTGTGAGTGCATAGGGTCTTTTGATCATATGTGGTGGCACTGTCCTCATATTCAACGGTATTGGAGGACGGTGATGAGTCATATTAGTGAGAGGTTACAGGTTGTCCTCCCCCTGACTATGGAGTCATGTGTTCTGGGGGTTGTCCTTAACCCCACTCTAAGTAGTACCCGGCAACGTACGATTCAATCGTTACTCATGGCGGCCAGGTCGGTGCTTGCACGTTTCTGGAAACGCAGTAGAGCTCCGTCTCTTACAGAATGGCGGGTTAAATGTTGGGAAATCTATCGGATGGAAAAGATCACTGCTGTGGTAAGGGGGCGGTCTTTTATAGACGAGACTATTTGGACCCTAGTGTTACAGGGGGACTGTTAATTGGCCCTAGCCCTCAGTTGCTGCTCACATTTCACCTGGTGGCGCTCCTTGCTGCCCTCTTAACTTTTAACAACTTTGAATGATTTGTGTTATCTGCAAATTTAATTACCTCACTCATTATTCCCATTTCCAGGGCATTTACAAATATATTAAAAAGCAGCAGACCCAGCACAGATCCAAGGGGAACTCCACTATTCACCATTCTCTACTGGGAAAATTGGCCTTTTAGCCCTACACTCTGCTTTCTGTCTTTTAATCAGTTCCTAACCAAAACAGTACACTGCCTCCTAGCCCATGACTTTTGAATTTCTCCAAAAGTCTCTCATGAGGGACCTTGTCAAAGACTTTCTGAAAATTCAGATACACTATATCAACTGACTCAACTTTGACTACCTGTTTTTTTATACCATCCAAAAAACATAATAGATTAGTAAGACAAGACCTTCCTTGGCTAAAGCCATGTTGGCTGTCTCCCATTAAGCCATGCCTATCTACATGTTCAGTAAGTTTGTTCTTTATAATGGTTTCTGCCATTTTTCCCAGTACTGATGTCAGGCTTACTGCTCTGTAGTTTCCGGGATCATCCCTAGAATCCTTGGTGTTACAATGGCCATTTTCCAATCTTCAGGTATTACAGATGATGATAGTTCACAGATTACTAATAGTATGTCTGCAATTTCTTATTTGAGTTCTTTCAACACCCTTGGATGTATCCTATCCCGTCCATGTGATTTACTACTCTTCAGTTTATCAAATAGTTGTAATACATCTTCCCAGTTTATCGCTATTTCTTTCAATTCTTTTGCGGCATCACCTTTAATAGCATTTCAGTCATGGGTAGCATCCCTACTTCTTCCTCAGTAAAGACTGAAGCAAATAATTCATTCAGTCTGTCTGCTATGGTCTTGTCCCCTCTATCATCTAATGGTACAACTGACTCAGGTTTTTTGCAATGAATGTACTTGAAAAAGTTTTTATTATGTACTTCTAGCTTTTGCAGCAAGCTCTTTTTTCAAATTCTTTCTTTGCCTGCCTTAAAAAGGGTTCTAGGGGTGATCTGGGAAACTACAGATCGGTGAACCTGATGTCAGTACCGGGAAGAATGGTAGAAACCATCATAAAGAACAAAATTACTGAGCATGTAGATAGTCATGGCCTAATGGGAGACAGCCAACATGGCTTTAGACAAGGAAAATCTTGTTTTACTAATCTGCTATGTTTTTTTGAAGGTGTGAATAAACAGGTAGACAAAGGTGAGTCGGTTGATATAGTATATCTGAACTTTCAGAAAGCCTCTGACAAGATCCCTCATCAGAGACGTTTGGCAAAACTAAAAAGTCATGGGATAGGAGGCAGTGTACTATTGTGGATCTGGAACTGGTTATAAGATAGAAAGCAGAGGGTAGGGCTAAATGGCCAATTTTCCCAATGGAAAAAGGTGAATAGTGGAGTACCCCAGGGATCTGTGCTGGGTCCGCTGCTTTTTGACATATTCATAAATGACCTGGAAAAGGGAATAACGAGTGAGGTTATGAAATTTGCAGATGACACAAAACTATTTAAAGTTGTTAAAAACCAAGAGGATTGTGGAAAATTGCAAGAGGATCTTGATAGATTGGAAGACTGGGCATCCAAATGGCAGATGAAATTTAATGTGGACAAGTGCAAAGTTATGCACCTAGGAAAGAACAACCCAAACTATGGTTACACGATGCAAGGTTCCACATTGGGAACCACCACCCAGGAAAAAGATTTAGGCATCATCGTTGATAACATGTTAGAACCCTCGGCCCAGTGTGCAGCGGCGGTCAAGAGAGGAAATAGAATGCTAGGTATCATAAGGAAAGGAATGGAGAATAAAACAAAAGACATTATAATGCCTCTGTATCGTTCCATGGTGCAACCGCACTTTGAATATTGTAGGCAATTCTGGTCGCCGTATCTTAAAAAGGTTATAACGTTATTAGAAAAAGTACAGAGAAGAGCCATCAAAATTTTAAAGGGGAAGGAAGGATACCCCTATGAAGGGAGGCTAAAAAGGTTAGGGTTCTTCAACCTTGAAAAGAGATGGCTGAGGGAAAATATGATAGAGGTCTATAAATTAATGAATGGAGTGGAACGGGTGAACGTAGATTGATTGTTTACGCCATCAAATTATAGAAAGTCTAGGGGGGCATGCAATGAAGCTACAGGGTAACTTATTTAAGACTTATAAGAGAAAATATTTTTTCACTCAACGTGTAACAAACTCTGGAAAATTCTTCTGGAGGATGTAGTAAATGCTGTTAGTGTAGCCGGGTTTAAAAAAGGTTTGGACAAGTTCCTGGAGGAAAGGTCCATAAACCATTATTAAAGTGGACCCAGAGACATTAAAACTTAACAAAACGAGATATATCCTTAGAAAACAAGGCAAGACCCGAAAGGTCAAGTTTTAATGTCTCCCCAAGATGTGGACTGATTGTTGTGAATTATATTTGTATGTATTTTCCTTTTTGATTTGCTGTATTTCTTGGTTATAACTGCTTTATAGTATGACCATGTAAAATGGTATCTTCATAAATAAAAGTTATAAAAAAAAAAAAAAGTGGACCCAGAATATCCACTGCTTGCCCCAATACAAGCATTGTGGAACCTGTGTCTTTTGGGGAAATTGCTAGGTACTTGTGAGCTAGATTGACCACTGTTGGAAAAAGGATACTAGGCTCGATGGACCTTGGTCTGACCCAGTATGGCATGTCTTATGTTCTTATGTTCAAAGCACTGCTGAACTCTTGGAAGTGCTAAAGTTTGGAGACTGTGTTTTTTTGAAATGTGATTCCTTTTCTGTCTTGCTTTATTTATTTAACTTCTTTTTTCTAACTTCTTTCTATAAGTCAAGACAGTTTACAGATAACACAATGCTTTAAAACATGAGCAATAGATAACAGGTTGTGCACTACATTGAACAAAAATTAACATAAGTGTTGTGGATGGGGGAGGCTTTGGGGATAACATGGGGAAGAAGTGGAAAATTAGGGGGTTAATTATGTACAGAGGAAGCCGAGTATAGATTTTTAAATAAATGCAATCAAAGGTTACGGGAGGGGAAGTTGGTCATGTTGGTTTGAATTTAGTGAGGGTCTGCATCATAGAATGATAGGAAAAGATGGGTTTTGAGCTTCTTGCAGAAGTCCTTGATGGATTCAATAGCTCTTAATTGTGGTGGAAGATTACTCCAATAAGTAGGCGCATAGATGTAAAATGCTCTGTTATTTGTCCTTTGACTACTGGTGCACTTTTCAGCTGGTTTGTCTAGCTGATTGACTGTGTTAAATCTTCTTCGTCTTTTGCTGGGAGGTTTTCTTAATACTTTCAGGAGGCAATCAGCAGATCGGTTATGCATGATCTTGAAGGTGTTGAGGATTGTTTTGTATTTTATTCGAGATGTAATGGGTAACCAGTGAAGTTGTTTCAGGATAGGAGTGATGTGTGTATGTCGAGATGTTCTATGAATGATTCTTGCTGTTGTGTTTTGGGCAAGTTGAAGGTGGTGTAGCATGTTCTTGGGAAGCCCTTGGTAAATGGAGTTACTGTAGTCCAGTATAGGGTTGATAATTGCCTGGCACACTGTATAGAAATCTTGAATACTGAGGAGGGGGTGAAGATTTTTTTAGGATCTGGAGCTTGTGGTATACAGTTTTCATAGTTTGTTTCACTTGTGCTTGAAGGTTGAGTCCTTGATCTAGGAGTTCTCCTAGGTACTTGACCTCGGTTTTGATGGTGATCTCATTATTATTTAACTGGAGAGTTGCTGTTGGGTTGAAGTTTGGATTTCCATGTAGGATTACCATCTTGTAGTAGTTGATAAGGAGGTTGTGTATATGCAGCCATTGGGTAATTGCCATGAAGCAGTTGGTTAAGTTGGAATAATCCGTTGTGGTGGTGGAGAAGGGTCTATGTAACAAGATATCATCTGCATATATAAGATAGTTGATGTTAAAACTCTGGATGATGTCACAAATTGGTTGAATATAGATGTTGAACAGTATCAAAGAGAGTGTTAATCCTTGAGGTATAGCTTGTTTTGTATTCTTATTTGTTTTTGGCAGTCTGATAGGTATGAGTTGAACTAATTTAATGTGGTGCCTTGAAGACCAATGTTGTGTAATCTATTGAGTAAGTGATGATGGGAGACAGAGTCAAATGCAGAGGATATATCAAGAAACAGTAATATGAATCCTTGTGAGAGGTGTTCTATGTCTGTGATTAGGGTAGTGAATAATGATGTGAGGAAGGTTTCTACCCTGTGCTGTGGGCGAAATCCATGTTGATGCTGATCTAATGGTGAGTATTTGTCCATATGTTCTTGAAATTGATATTATATGGCTTTTTTGATCATCTTTGCTATGAAAGGGATGCTGGAGATTGGTCAGCATGATGTTGGTAAGGTTGGGTCCATGTTTGGTTTCTTAAGTATCGAATTGCTTGAGTGGGGTGGAAGAAATCCTTGTGTTAGTGAGTTATTGATCATGGTTCCAATGAATGAGATTAGGTGGGACCTTGCAATCTTTATCCAAGATACCGGGCACAGATCAAGCAGAGAGTATGTGTTTATGGAGGTGAATATTTTGCCCAGCTGCTTGTGGCTGATGGCATTGAAGGTGGTCCAGAGGTTGTTGTTATGTGTTGTTAAGAGCTGGGAGGGAAGTTCAAGTTTGTTATGGTTGCATGGACTGTGTGTGGATTGTAGGTGGAGTGCCATGAGGTGAGGGTAGATATTATGCCCATCTTGAGACAGAGTGGGGCCATTTGTGAGTACTTTGGCTATTTTAAAGAGCTTTCTGGGTTTGTTAATGGTGGCCTTGATTAAATTGGTATGATATTCCTTTTTGGCTTTGAAGGTGAGGTCACAGTATTTCTTCAATTCATCTAGGTAATAGGTCTGTGTCCGTTGGTCCATGGTTTTTCTCCATTTGTGTTCGATGAGACGCAGTTTGCATTTTAGGTTCTTCAGATTGACAGAGTACCAAGGGGTGATGTGTTGGCATTTCACGTTATTAGTTTCTGTTGTTGAATAGGCTGCAGATGTTATTATAGAGTTCTATTTGTCTAGTGATTGTCAGCTGAATGAGCTGTTAAGATGGGTAGGAGTTTCTGTATGAAAGTTTTGTTGTCGAACGGTTGGAATCTTTGAGGAGTTTTATTGGATTCCATTTTTCAGTTGTCCATGGTTGGATGAGGAAGTAAATCCAAATTGATCAGGTAGTGACAGGATCTGGGACTGGCTTGATTATGGGGGTAGCAAGTTAAATTTGTTTGTTAAAAAGGTAGGTAGAAATATGAGCTCCAGGGTTCTTCCTGTGTATTGGAGATCATTCATGGCGTTTATGAATGTGGAGGCTTGCCTTTTGGGTGTTGAGGATAGGTTGAAGTCCCCAAGTAGCACAAAGTCAGTCTGTTGAGCAAATAAATATGGTTTCCAGTATGGTGTCTAATTTGTCTGCGCTGGCTGTTGGTGCTCTATATGAGAGACATATTGTGTAGCACTTATTTGTGATTGTGATTGGGTCAAGGGTTTAAGTGAATGAGAGGACCACATTGTTGAAATTTAGGCATTTATTGGTGAGGATGCAGACTCTGCCCCCTCTGCTGGTGGTTCTTGAACAGTTGTGAATTTTGTGAATGGTGGTGTTTAGTTGGTTATAAGGACAGTATCTGTTTCAGAGAACCAGGTTTCGGTGATGCACATGATGTCTATACTTTCATTCCCTATGTAATCCTGAAGTAATTGAATTTTGTTACAGGCTGATCACGCATAAATCAGAGCACAAGTGAGGGTTGTGCTGTTGTTTGAGTGGCTGTGTTATTTGTATGGTGAGGTAGAGGTGCTGATGGGTAGTAGTGTGATTAGGATGTTGGGATTAGAGGTTTTGTTTGAGTGAAGGTGGTGTAGGTGGCTGTCTTGAGTTGTGGAGGATAGGGACTGAGGCATGTTAATATAATTGTGTGGCTTTGCCTGTGCTTTGTCTGCAGTTCGCACACTGATTGCTGCTGAATACTGTGATTTACATAGCAACATAATATATGATGGCAGATAAAAACCAGCATGGTCCATCTAGTCTGCCCAGCAATGTGGCAAGAGTAGATGCACCTGCCACTCCATGCAAGTCACTTCCGCCCACGCCTTTGTTTAGGGGTGTACCCACTGCTCCGTGCAGGTCACCCCTATTTGTTGAGATGTAAGAGATAGTTAAGTTTATTTAGATTTTATCTTGTTGCTATAAAGGGATCCACTGTATTTGTCCCATGCCATTTTGAATTCTGTCACTGTATTTGCCCCCACCACTTCCATCGGCAGGACATCCCACCACTCTTTCAGTGAAAAAGTATTTCCTGACGTTGCCTTTCAGTTTACCCCCTTGCAGTTTCATGTTATGCCCTCTAGTTTTAAAGCTTCCCCGTCTTTGAAAAAGGTTTGTTTGTTCATTATACTCTTTAAGTATTTAAAGGTCTGTATCATATTTTCCCTGTACCTCCTCTCCTCTAGCGTATACATATTTAGGTCTTCAAATCTCTTCTCAAACATCTTCTGGCGCAGGCTCCAAATCATTTTGGTCGCCTTCCTCTGAAGCGTTTCCAGTCTTTTTATATCCTTTGTGAGATATGGTCTTCAAACTGAAAAAATATGCCAAGTGAGGCCTCACAAGCAACTTATATAGGGGCATTAGTACCTCCTCCTTTCTGCTGGTAATTCCTTTCTGTATGCAACCCAGCATCCTTCTGGCTTTGGCCACCGATTTGTCACACTGTTTCGCTACCTTGAGATCCTCAGAAACAATCATGCCAAGATCCTTCTCCTGGTCCATGCACACCAACCTCTCGTCCCCTATCGCATACAATTCCCTTGGATTTCTGCATCCCAAGTGCATCACACTGCACTTCTTCACATTAAATCTTAACTGACAAGCATTAGAGCATTCTTCCAGCTTTTGCAGATCTTTCCTCATGTTCTCCACTCCCTCAGGGGAGTCCACTCTGTTGCAAATTTTCATGTCATATGCAAAAAGACAGACTTTTCCATTCAATCCTTCAGCAATATCACTCAAAAATACATTGAACAATACTGGTTCCAGGACCGATCCCTGGGGCATGCCACTAATCACCTCCCTTTCATCTGAGTGAGTTATGCAGATGATCGGCATCCTGCAGCTGCACTGTGCATAGTGCTATTTTTTTTGCTTGGCGGCAGAGCCTGAGCTGGCCTGCAGTAGTGCCATCATTGAATATAAACAGGCAGCAGCCATGCATCTGAAGTCTCGTGGAAGACACAAGATCTTACAAAAAGACCCTTCAGAATTTCAGCATTCTAAATTTGGGGCTAAATTTACCTATGGCAGTAGAGCATCATCCTAGACATTAAAATTTGGATTGAATTTAGGTTTTTTGCTTACCTTTTCCAAATCTGAGCTCAAGATAAGTTACATATTGAGACACATCAGTTATTTCCCTTGTCAAAATGGCTTACAGTCTATTTGTATCTGAGGCAATGGAGGATGAAGTGATTTGTCCGAGGTTATATGAGGTATCAGTGGGAGAGGTCTGATTTGAACCTTGGCTTCCTTGGTTCACACTTCTCTAATCACAACACCCATTTTCCTGAAGGTCCCTTCCCTGCCCTCCTTCATAAAGTTCAACCTCCGGAATCAAAACCTCATATCCCCTGGGTAGAAATCACAGCAGTTAAATCAATACACCACCTGGGCTGATGCTAGGCTCATGAAATCCAGGCTCCTGCATACCCTTAGGATTGGGAAGAGCAGTTACATCCTCCCAACCAGAAGGCGAGTTTCCTGGTCTGAGAAGCTAGGTATACAGTCCATTTTGCTTATGCTCCCACACATCCACTGCAGTGTGCATGTTGCACAGAAATGTGCACTTAACGATTTGTGTACACATATAGTCTAGAAACATAGAAAGATAGAAAAATGACAGCAGGTAAAGACCATACAGCCTATTCAGTCTGCTCTTCTATACCAACTACTAAGTTCTACAATCCCTTTTTTTTTTTTAGAGATCCTCTGTGTTTATACAATGTCTTCTTGTATTCAGATATAGCCCATGTCTCTATCACCTCCACTGGAGGGCTATTTCACACAGCTACCACTCTTTCCATAAAGAAATATTTTTTTCAGGCTACTCCTGAGTCTATGCCCCCTTATTGCAGAGCTTTCTCTGAATTGAAAGAGGCTCTCCTGTATATTTATGCCATGGTGGTATTTAAACATCTCTATCGCCCCTCTCCTGCCTTTCTTCCAAAATATACATATTGAGATCATGTGGATGTACTTTCTGAATTGGCTGTCTATCCCCCTGTGCGGCAGACCAGAAATGGGACGCCTGGAGTTAAACCCGATTCTGATCCCACGGGTGCTAGACATGCCCGCAGGATCAGAATCAGGTCTACTGCCTGAACATGCAGGCTGAGCCCCGATTCTGTTTGGTCTGCATGTATAGAAGATTCCCGGCTACCTCAGTTAGGATTCTGAATGGAGCCACAGTGCCATGGAGTCCCATCATCCCATAGACAGAAGTACTTCACCCCTATACTATTCCACTCCCTTGGCTTTGCCAGTACAAATGTACAACCCTGCATTTATTAGCATTAAGTGTCTGTTGCCAAATTCCTGACCATTGTCCAAGCTTCAGTAAATCCCTCCTCATGTTATCTACACCTTCTTGGGTGTCTATCTTATTGTATATTTTCATCTTATTCGCAAAGAGGCAAAATTTACTTGACTACCTTTCTGCAATATCACTTATAAAAATGTTAAAAAGAATTGGACCAAGGACAATCCCTGTGGCACACTACTGGTAATGCTCTTCTCCTCCAGTAGTGTGTTCAGAAAGGAATGGGTGGATTTTGTTGATATTATAGAGAAAGAAACGGCAGGTCTTCCTGGATTGGCCACTGTTGGAAACAGGATAGTGGACTTAATGGACCCTTGGTCTGACCCAGTATGGCATATCTTATGTTCTTATATCATTTGTGTACTTCAGGTAATGACGATACAATCCTCAGATTGTATAAATACAACACTGCATATGCTTGGTACATGCTAAGCAAATCATTATAATAAAAATAAATAATTGTAAAAAAATATTCTGCAATAAGGTCTGAGCTAAATTCTTTACAATATCTACATGACTGGCATATTCTATCCATCTCTCTTTCTTCATCTTTGAATGTCTTTTCATTGCATCTTGCTAGGTCACTGTTTGTCTCCATCTGTTTCTTTCTGAATCTTTGCTAATTCCAGCTTGTATTTGTGCTCAAGACTGAAATATATCTAAAAGTGTGTAACTATAATTTTGTTTGTTCTTACTGCTTAATGATTTACTGTTTTTAGCAGCACTGCCAATCAGTAATCTAACCTTGGCATTTTACACCAAGGACAGCACAGATATGCGCACTGAGTCAGTACAGGCATGGAACATGACTCCTTTTCACCTCTAAAGTCAAGGAAAGCATGATTAGAACTGACTTTTTTCCATTCATTACTGTTTGCAGAATGGTGAACAAACACATCCAAAATGATTATCAAAAGAGTCAACTATTGTTCTTATGTCTGTTTTGCCATAGCTATTGCTATATCTGCAGATGCTTATTTAAAAAAGATTTTTCTTTTGGTATACTGAGCCTTGATACTGATACATTATTCTAGAGCTTCCTATCCACTGAACAATGTTTAGCTGAAGTGACTTATGGGAAGGAATACCCTATTGGGGCCTAATGGAACAGCAGGCTAAAACCCATGGAACCCAGAGTTAAATCCCACTGCTGTCTCTTGTGATCTTGGGCATGTCACTTAACTCCCCATAGGCTCATGTACAAAGCTTAGATTACAAGTCCTCCAGGGACAGAAAAATACTTACTGTACCTGAAGATAACTTACCTTCAGCTATTACTGAAAAAGGCATGAGCAAAATCCCTCCCCCTTTATACATTTGAGGTATTTGAAATTCTCTATTAAATTCCCCCTTCCTATGTTTCTCACCTCATAGTTCTTTGGGTGAAGACTGTGCATCAATTTGACAGCCATTTCTGAAATGCCTCTAATCTGGCTATATATTTCTAAAGAAATAATCTCTAGAATTAAGCACATTATCTGAGATGAGGTCTGGTTATGAACCAATTGCTTCTTTGGCTCACACTACTGCCTTGTCACTTTGAGTCCAACAGTTTTGTAAAGGGATCGCAATTTGAAGTAAAACATGAAAAATGGGCCTAAATGTACAGAATTCCAACATTTTAGTATTCTGTGCATTTTTATGTGTGTAAGACTTCCTCAGCAAAAACATTCACAAAATGGCCCCCTTGCATGTAGTAAATCAGAGAGGCATGTTTAGTTTGCGGTAAGGACGCTGCAATAAAAGGTAACACAATGGTCATGTGCTAAAAATCCCACTCTAACTGGGTAGCACATGATTAGGAAAGAACTGGGTAAATAATAGGAGGAATGTAGGTATCCACAGTGCCTTGCATAGCAAGGGCATTTTAGGCATGTGCTAACCATGAATGTTGCCATTAGCACAGGTGCACGTAATGCCACCTCAATGGGTGGCTTTAAGAGCACCCACATGACGGTTAGTACAGCGCCATGTGTTTGCAACATGCTAACCAGCAGGAGGATTGGCACATATGTCCCCTGAAGCAGACGCAGACCTCTACACTAGATTTGTTGTGCAAATGTGTGCTACTGACATGCTCTTGAGTAAACATGCACCATAGTCACTATGAGTTAAAGTTTACTACAGTTCTGAGACAATGTAATGCTATCTCAAAATCTGCAAAACCAGCACATGCAGACATCTTTATACATCAGTTGCCACAAAAAAGGTAATAAAACTTCATTTAGTTACCGTTTTTCTGTTATCTCTGGAACTCAGATTCATGCAGAAACTTTCTGTGCACCTAATCTGCATATGTAGAAAACTTGCATGAAAAAGGGGGAAATCCTACAGATTAGTAAATTAGCCTTATTGTCTGCCTACCTTGGAAGGATTAGAAATGATCAGTTCTGTATCCCTCACTGATATGGCTGGTTATCCCCATTATTAATTAAAGAATCCCTTTTCATAAAGATAGCAAAATCAAATCCTCTAAGGCAGAAAGGTCCCATGGACAGTCTCTATACTGTCCCTTAATATATCTATATAGTGTATTTAATCATCCCTCAACTGTATTTTATCTAAGGAAAATAAGCCAAGCCTAGAAAACTTTAACTGAAGCTTTTTCAGGGCTGACTAGACCAGGATTAGGGCTCAATTAACCTCCCTGTCCTCTTCTTATTTGCTTGTTTAATTTTCTGTCTTAACATGGCATTCTTTTTCTGAGTGTCTGCCTATGCAGTTTTTTACATTTTCATGTAAACCGTTCTGATGCTACCCTGTCTAGGGCAGTATAGAGAGTTTTAATAAACAAAGTCATATTAATTTAGTAGTATTTTTGAGCTTTTTTTATAACTATCTACCTCCTGACACTCTCTATACCCCTCTCCCTCTCCTCCTTCTACCTTAGTATGTGTGTTACTCTTTCTTGTCAATTAATAATGTTCCTTTCGGTTTCTCTCATTTGCTTTTATATTGTACACTGCCCTGCTGCACTAAGTGAAGGGTGATTTATCAAGACCAATAAACATAACATAAACATACTTGGATATCAACTTTGAGAAGGATGCTCAAACTGCACCCCATAGTCAAAACGAGGTCTGATACAGATCTTTGTCATGGAAGAATGACTCCTTTTTTCTTCTCCTTTTACTTTGCAAGTCTCTTCCATTTCAATTGAAATCAGTCTAGGATTTGATATCATAATCCTAAGATTGGCCATACTGGGTCAGACCAAAGGGTCCATCAAGTCCAGAATCCTGCTTCAACAGAGGTCAATCCAAGTCACAACCACCTGACAAGATTACAAAAGGTAGACAGATTCCATGCCACTTATCCCAAGGATAAGCAGTGGATTTCTCCCGGTTCAATTTAATAATGTTTTATGGATTTTTCCTCCAGGAACTTGTCCAAACCTTTTTTGAATCCTACTACAGTAACAACTGTCCCTACATCCTCTAGCAATAAATTCCAGAGCTTAATACATATTGAATGAAAAAACATTTTCTCCGATTAATCTTAAATATACTACTTTGTAGTTTCATTTCATGTCCTCTGGGATTCATATTTCATTGTTTCACTCCACTCATTACTTTATAGACCTCTATCATATCTCCCCTTAGCCATCTCTTCTCCAAACTGAAAGCCATAACCTTTTAAGCCTTTCCTCATGGGAATAAGAACATAACATAAGATATGCCATACTGGGTCAGACCAAGATCCATCAAGCCCAGTATCCTGTTCCCAACAATGGCCAATCTAGGTCATAAGTACCTAGCACTCTCCCCAAAAGACACAGGTTCCTCAATGCTTGTATTGGGTCAAGCAGTGATATCCTGGGTCCCTTTTTAATAATGGTTTATGGACCTTTCCTCAAGAAACTTGTCCAAGCCTTTTTAAACCCAGCTACACTAGCAGCTTTTACTACCTCCTCGGGTAACAAATTCCAGAGTTTGATTACACGCTGAGTGAAAAAATATTTTATTAGTCTTAAATTGGTTACCCTGTAGCTTCATTGCATGTCCCCTAGTCTTTTTATATTCTGACAACATAAACAATCGATATATGTTCACCAGTTCCACTCCATTCATTAATTTATAGACCTCTATCATATCTCCCCTCCGCTCCCCTCAGTCTCTTTTCAAGGTTGAAGAACCCTAATTTTTTTAGCCTCCCTTCATAGGGGTATCCTTCCATCCCCTTTAACATTTTGGTGGCTCTTCTCTGTACATTTTCTAATAACGCTATATCCTTTTTAAGATACGGCGACCAGAATTGCACACAATATTCAAAGTGTGGTCGCACCATGGAATGATACAGAGGCATTATAATGTCCTTTGTTTTATTCTCCATTCCTTTCCTTATGATACCTAGCATTCTATTTCCTCTCTTGGCCGCCGCTGCACAATGGGCCGAGGGTTTTAACATGTTATCCACGATGACGCCTATATCTTTTTCCTGGGTGGTGGTTCCCAATGTGGAACCTTGCATCGTGTAACCATAGTTTGGGTTGTTCTTTCCTAGGTGCATAACTCTGCACTTGTCCAATTAAATTTCATCTGCCATTTATCAAGATCCTCTTCCAATTTTCCACAATCCTCTTGGTTTTTAACAACTTTAAATAGTTTTGTGTCATCTGCAAATTTGATAACCTCACTCATTATTCCCTTTTCCAGGTCATTTATGAATATGTCAAAAAGCAGCGGACCCAGCACAGATCCCTGGGGTACTCCACTATTCACCTTTTTCCATTGGGAAAACTGGCCATTTAGCCCTACCCTCTGCTTTCTATCTTTTAACCAGTTCCTGATCCACAACAGTACATTGCCTCCTATGACTTTTTAGTTTTGCCAAAAGTCTCTGATGAGGGACCTTGTCAAAGGCTTTCTGAAAGTCCAGATACACTATATCAACTGACTCACCTTTGTCTACCTGTCTATTCACACCTTCAAAAAAACATAACAGATTAGTAAGACATAAGAACATAAGATATGCCATACTGGGTCAGACCAAGGTCCATCAAGCTCAGTATCCTGTTTCCAACAGTGGCCAATCTAGGTAATATGTACCTAGCAGTTTCCCCAAAAGACACAGGTACTGCAATGCTTGTACTAGGTCAAGCACTGATATCCTGGGTCCCTTCTTAATAATGGTTTATGGAACTTTCCTCCAGGAACCTGTCCAAACCTTTTTTAAAGCCAGCTACACTAACAGCCTTTACTACATCCTCCGGTAACAAATTCCAGAATTTGATTACACGTTTAGTGAAAAAATATTTTCTTTTATTAGTCTTAAATAGTTTACCCTGTAACTTCATTGCATGTCCCCTAGTCTTCAAATATTCTGATAACGTAAACAGGTGATCTACGTTTACCCGTTCCACTCCGTTCATTAATTTATAGACTTCTATCATATCTCCCCTCAGCCGTCTCTTTTCCAGGTTAAAGAGCCCTAACCTTTTTAGCCTTTCTTCATAGGAGTATCCTTCCATCCCCTTTACCATTTTGGTGGCTCTTCTCTGAACCTTTTCTAATAACGCTATATCCTTTTTAAGATACGGCAACCAGAATTGCACACAATATTCAAGGTGCGGTCTCACCATGGAACGGTATAGAGGCATTATAATATCTTTTGTTTTATTTTCCATTCCTTTCCTTATGATACCTAGCATTCTATTTGCTCTCTTGGCTGCCGCTGCACACTGGGCCGAGGGTTTTAACATGTTATCCACAATGACGCCTAAATCTTTTTCCTGGGTGGTGGTTCCTAATGTGGAACCTTGCATCGTATAACCATAGTTTGGGTTGTTCTTCCCTAGGTGCATAACTTTGCACTTCTCCACATTAAATTTCATCTGCCATTTTGATGCCCAGTCTTCCAATTTATCAAGATCCTCTTGCAATTTTCCACAATCCTCTTGGGTTTTAACAACTTTACATAGTTTTGTGTCATCTGCAAATTTGATAACCTCACTCGTTATTCCACTTTCCAGGTCATTTATGAATATGTCAAAAAGCAGAGGACCCAGCACAGATCCCTGGGGTGCACTGTTCCCTCTAAGCTGTGCGCGTGTACGCGCGCACACACCTCGCCGAGTGAGCGCGCATACTTTACAACAGAGCGCACAAAAATTACAGCTCTGATTCTGATAGAAAACAACACAGATGTCTTAAAATTTAAAAGTTATGATTGTAATTACTAGAAATTTCCCGCTTCATATAGTAATCATCTATTTTCATTTAATTTGATTAAAATCAATATGGTGTACATACTGTATTCTGACGTGTATTCGAATTTTAAAGTATATAACTCCGAGTGTCGTTACGTGGCGCACAAAAATTTAACCTTCCTTCAAAAGCTGCACACAGCTGATATTTTATGCGCACACAGCCTACAGAAAATTAGAGGGAACATTGCTGGGGTACACCACTATTCACCTTTCTCCATTGGGAAAATTGGCCATTTAGCCCAACCCTCTGCTTTCTAACTTTTAACCGGTTCCTGATCCACAGTAGTACACTGCCTCCTATCCCATGACTCTTTAGTTTTGCCAAAAGTCTCTGATGAGGGACCTTGTCAAAGGCTTTCTGAAAGTCCAGATACACTATATCAACCGACTCACCTTTGTCCACCTGTTTATTCACACTTTCAAAAAAACATAACAGATTAGTAAGACAAGATCTTCCCTGTCTAAAGCCATGTTGGTTGTCTCCCATTAGGCCATGACTATCTACATGCTGAGTAATTTTATTCTTTATGATGGTTTCTACCATTTTTCCCGGTACTGACGTCAGGCTCACCGGTCTGTAGTTTCCCGGATCACCCCTCGAACCCTTTTTAAAAATTGGTGTTACATTGGCGATCCACCAATCTTCAGGTATTAGAGATCATTTTAATGATAGTTCACAGATTACTAATAGCAGGTCTGCAATCTCATATTTCAACACCCTTGGATGTATACCATCCGGCCCAGGTGATTTGCTACTCTTCAGTTTATCTAATAGTTGTAATACATCTTCCGGATGTATCGATATTTCCTTCAATTCTTCCGCACCTTTAAATACCACTTCAGTCATGGGTAACATCCCTACATCTTCCTCAGTAAAGACCGAAGCAAAGAATTCATTCAGTCTCTCCGCTATCGCCTTGTCACCTCTTAGTGCCCCTTTAACTCCTCTATCATCTAATGGTCCAACTGACTCTCTCACAGGTTTTTTGCTACGAATGTACTTGAAAAAATCTTTATTTCGCATTTTTGCTTCTGCAGCAAGCTTCTTCTCAAATTCTCTCTTTGCCTTCTTTATCAATGCCTTGCAATTGACCTGCCAGTGCTTGTGCTGTTTCCAGGTTTCATCGTTTGGCTATTTTTTCCATTTCCTGAAAGATGCTTTCTTGGCAACAACTGTCTCTCTGACCTCACCTTTAAACCATGCTGGCAGTTTTTTCTACCTCCTTCCACTTTTCTTAAAGCGTGGAATACAGCTGGTCTGGGCTTCCAAGATAGTATTTTTCAACAACACCCAAGCTTGATGTAAGTCTTTAACCTTTGCAACTGCTCCTTTTTGTTTTTTCTTAACTATTTTCCTCATTTTATCATAGTCTCCCTTTCGAAAGTTAAAAGGTAGTACTGTGGATTTCCTTACTATCCCTCCTCCACTAATTAAATCAAAGGCGATCATGCTATGATCACTATTGCCAAGTGGCCCCAACACCCTTATCTCTTGCACTAGATCTGCTGTTCCACTAAGGACTAGATCTAATATGGCTTCCCCTCTCGTTGGTTCATGGACCAGCTGCTCCAAGAAGCAGTCATTTATGTCATCTAGGAACTTTATCTCCCTAGCATGTACTGCCGTGACACTGACCCAGTCGATACCGGGGTAATTGAAATCGCCCATTATTATTACCGCCCTGTAACCTTTGTTAGCTTCCTTGATTTCTTTGAGCATTTCATCATCCATTTGTTCATTCTGGCCAGGCGGTCGATAGTACACCCCCACTGCCATCGCCTTCCCCTTTTTACATGGAATTTCAATCCATAGAGATTCTACAGCAAATTTTGTTTCCTGCAAAACTTTAATCCTTTCTGACTCAATGCCCTCTCTAATATAGAGCGCAACCCCTCCACCAATTTGATCAGCTCTATCATTATGATATAGTTTGTACCGAGGTATCACAGTGTCCCACTGGTTGTCCTCCTTCCACCATGTCTCTGATATTCCAATCACATCTAACCTCTCATTTACTGCTATATATTCTAACTCTCCCATCTTATTTTTTAGACTTCTAGAATTTGCATATTAATTTGGCTATTGGTAGACATGGGTAATTTGGGATCTTCAAGCTCTGTCTGCTCCATCCTCGAGTGCATTTGGGCTACTTTACTCTTTTTTGGAACCTCTCTGCTTTTGGTAGTATCCTTCAAGGATACATTCTTCCGAAGCATCTGCTCTTGGGCGACTGTTGGCTTTCCCCTATTATCTCGTTTAAAAGCTGCTCTATCTCCTTTTGAAAGGTTAATGCCAGCAGCCTGGTTCCATCCCAGTTAAGGTGAAGCCCATCCCTTCAGAAGAGCCCCTCCTTTCCCCAGAATGTATCCCAGTTCCTAACAAATCCAAACCCCTTATCTCTGCACCATTGTCTCATCCACGCATTGAGACTCTGGAGCTCTGCCTGCCTTTTGGGTCCTGCACGTGGAATGGGAAGCATTTCGGAGAACGCTACCATGGAAGTTCTGAATTTCAACTTCCTACCTAAAAGCCTAAATTGAGACTCCAGAACCTCCCTACCATATTTTCCTATGTAATTGGTACCGACATGTACCAAGACAGCAGACTCCTCCCCAGCACTATGTAAGACCTTATCTAGGGTGCGCGTGAGGTCCCCTGCCTTCGCACCAGGCAGACATGTAACCAGGCGATCCTCACGTCCACCATCCACCCAGCTATCTACATGCCTAATGATCGAATCGCCAACTATAAAGGCTGTCCTAACCCTTCCCTCATGGGCATATGGCCCTGGAGAAACTTCCTCGGTGCGAGAGGGTTTTACATCACCTGGAGGACAGGTCCTAGTTACAGGATCACTTCCTGCCACACCAGGGTGATGCTCTCCTGTCACGTGACCTCTCTCCTCCATGGCAACAGGGATGCTGCCAGACTGTTACGTTTTCCAAGTCTGCTACTCTAGCCTCTAGAGAACGGACTTGTTCCCTGAGAGCAAAGAGCTCCTTGCACATAGTGCACACGTAAGACCCTCACCAACTGGGAGAAAGTCATACATGTGACACTCAATGCAAAAGACTGGAAAGCCCCCATCCTGCTGCTGGACTGCTGTCTGCATCTTCGTTTTAAGTTTTTGTTTAGATCTTTAAGTTCTTTACTTACTAGGGGTTGCTATGGATATTTATACCAATAAAACTGTACCTAATACGTTTAATATACCTTGTTCACCTGAAGCTTAATTAATCTCAGGTCCTTAGTGTATGTCTGATTTGAGTAACAAGCTTCACCTGAGAGCGCCGCCTGTCTTTTAAGATGTGTAAGTACCTATAAAGCTACAATTATCCCAGGGGTGGGTGGGTGTGGGGAGGGAGGGAGAGAAATAACACTTATTAAAAGAGGGCTGCTACACAGTACCCTGTCCTGTGCTTCTGAGGTAAGCTATATTCTTATTTGATTTAAATTATAGCTCTTTGCTGCTGCTAGGCTCTAACTTATTATGAAATTTAAACTACAAGCTCTCTGCTGGGATCTAAATTTAACCAGAAAGCTCTCTTCTGTGTTTTAAATTTAAACTCAAAGTACTTTGCTGATGCTAGGCCCTGAGTGACTATTAAATTTAAACTACAGCTCTCTGCTGGGTTCCAAATTTAACCAGAAAGCTCTCTTCTGTGTTTTAAATTTAAACTAAAAATACTTTGCTGATACTAGGCCCTGAGTGACTATTAAATTAAAACTATAAGCTCTCTGCTGGGTATGAAATGTAACCAGAAAGTTCTCTTCTGTGTTTTAAATTTAAACTTAAACTGCTGCTACTAGGCCCTGACTGATTTAACAAAAAATAGTGGGTTCACAGATTAAATAGCTTTAATAGAAAGAATTCCTTTCAGAAAATTCCCAGAAGTATATACTCGCAGATCTCTCTCCAGAAGTAACAGTCCCTTTTTCTTGTCCTTCAAGACAAGATCTTCCTTGTCTAAAGCCATGTTGGCTGTCTCTCATTAAGCCATGCCTATCTACATGATGAGTAATTTTGTTATTTATAATGGTTTCTACCATTATTCCTGGTACTGACGTCAGGCTCACCGGTCTGTAGCTTCCCGGATCACCCCTGGAACCCTTTTTAAAAATTGGCGTTACTTTGGTGATCCTCCAATCTTCAGGTATTACAGATGATTTTAATAATAGTTCACAGATTACTAATAGCAGGTCTGCAATCTCATATTTCAGTTCTTTCAATACCCTTGGATGTATACCATCCGGTCCAGGTGATTTGCTACTCTTCAGTTTATCAAATAGTTGTAATACATCTTCCCGGTGTATCGATATTTTTTTCAATTCCTCTGCAGTATCACCTTTAAATACCACTTCAGACATGGGTAACATCCCTACATCTTCCCCAGTAAAGACCGAAGCAAAGATTTCATTCAGTCTCTCCACTATAGCCTTGTCCCCTCTTACTGCCCCTTTTACCCCTCTATCATCTAATGGTCCAACTGACTCTCTCACAGGTTTTTTGCTACGAATGTACTTGAAAAAGTCTTTATTATGCTTTTTTGCTTCCACAGCAAGTTTCTTCTCAAATTCTCTCTTTGCCTGACTTATCAATGCCTTGCATTTAACTTACCAGTGCTTGTGCTATTTCCAGTTTTCGCCATTTGGCTCTTTTTTCCATTTCCTGAAAGATGCTTTTTTGGCAACAACAGCCTCTCTGACCTCACCTTTTAACCATGCTGGCAGTTTTTTGGACTTCCTTCCACTGTTGTTAAAGCATGGAATACAGCTGGTCTGGGCTTCCAAGATAGTATTTTTAAACAACATCCAAGCTTGATGTAAGTCTTTGACCTTTGCAACTGCTCCTTTTAGTTTTTTCTTAACTATTTTCCTCATTTTTTCATAGTCTCCCTTTCGAAAGTTACAGTAAAAGGTAGTACTGTGGATTTCCTTACCATCCCTTCTCCATTAATTAAATCAAACGCGATCATGCTACATCCCCTTTAACATTACCAGTTGAGAAAAATCAGTGAACAAATACCTAGTGCTTTGGTAAAAAAAAAAAACATTTGCAGGGGAAGTACAAGGCTTTGACTGAAGGAATCTCTTTCTACATAGCTGTGTAGCCTGGATACATCAGGAAATACCATGATTTTCTGACCACAAAACAGAAAGTCCTTTTTAGAAAAGTAATTTTTCATGATTCTGGTTTGGTCCTCCTCCAAGAAAGAGACAATCAATGTACTCCTGGATGAGATTTCACCCGAGAATGACTCTGAAAAGCCACACATCACCAGTATGTCAATCAGGTCTGCAGACATTGCAGTTTTGGAATGTGGTCTGCAGAAAGCTACAAAGGGTGGAGGTGCACATCAACAAACAGAGCCCCTGCCTGCCCCACATTCCCCCAGCACAGTCATCAACCAGGTACACCCCTACGAGCAGGACATATGTGAGAAGAGATACAGTACACTGTATGCTCACCTCTGTGTATATGACAGGTACCCAAAGCGCAGTCCGCAGACACTGTAGATAGCCCTGCTGCCCTTAACACCTGTGCATATACAGAAACATGCCATGATATCTACTGTGGAGGTGTAACCCTCTATCATAACTCTCTACAACACTACTTTGCAGGTATTAGTCACAGTGCCTATGAGTGAGGTGGCCTGACTTGTTTCTGGGTACACAGAAATGAGTCGCAGATAATGCAGGAGGACATGCCATCATTGGACAAGCAACAACAGTGGTGTCCCTAAGCTAAGCAGTGTCATGATGCATGCTACATTATAGCACCCCCTAAACCACAGTGGTACAGTAGCCCACACATTCTCTGTTAATGGAAATAGGAGCGAGGGAGGGGAAGGGGCAGGGGCACCTGTAGCAGCATAATTCCAGTCTGGGAGGGACATGGGAGGGCACATAGGACAGCATGTTGAAGCCTGGAGTGAGGGAGAGAGAAGGCAGTTAGGGTAGAAAAATGTCACGCAATTAACAGCAGTATGGATGACAAATCAGCAGCCTGTGCAACATGTCAGAACATTCTAGCCTGTCACACATCAGCCAGGGAGCAAGAGCTACTAACTCTCCTGTGTGGCAGGAGCAGAGTTATAATAGCTTGACAACGTCATCCATGAATTGTAGGACCTGCTCCTCAAGGGGGCTCAATTGCAGCTGGCGTTCAGCTGGAAGCTTGCTGTTGGCGGCCCTCTTCTCCTTGGCACTTTGCCATGCCACCTGCCATTTCTTTTTCATGTCCTCTACATCACAGTTGTGGTGGTGCACCACATTCCCCCTCCTTTCTATCTTCTGCCATCCACGTTGTTGGCTGCTTGCATCCTCTGAGCCAAACAAGGTGGTTTGCTCCTGAATTATTAGCCCCAGGGCCATGGAAGACTCAGATGGTGTAAAGTTGGTCTTCTGTGTACACTTCATTGCCTTCTGTGCTGTCTTAGACTTCTTGTTGGGTAAGGCCAATGCAGACGGAAAGCTACCCATGTAAGGAATTTAAAATACATGGTCATGACGCATTATCTGGGGAGAGCCCCATCTAAAGGTTTAAGAGAAACCCGTGTAACATTTCCCCACAAGAAGTTTGAATATCAGCACCAGAAGCCATCATAGCCGTGTAAGATGATAAGTGGTGATATTCGGTAGCCTTAACCAGTTATCTACGATACACAGATAAGTGAAATATATGCTACTGCACCCAATTTCATTCTAAATGGGTAAATAGGAAATCAGCTTCAGCAGCATGTTAGCGCTTATAACCGGGTAAAAGGAATAGCATGGCAACTGGACTACTGGAGTGCTCTATGGTGCGCTACAGGCCCAGAACCACAGCCACCATAGGGTTACAGTATACAATACTGTGGAATGGTGTATACATGTGGCAACTGCACCCTGCTTCATGACACTGGTGTATACTGGCCAGTGGTCCTATATTGTCAGGCCAACAAATCTGTGACTGATGATGTGTGTGGCTGCTGTTATGGGCACAGTGGTGTATAGCTGGAACTGCAGTCTGGGGTGATGGAACAGAGAGGGTAAGTGCTGTGTGCACTTGCAGCACAGTACAACACAGGTGTGCACTGCAGTGCAGTGTATGGATGAATAGGAAGGGCTGAGCACCTGCGGTTGGTGGGGAGGCCATGTTAGTATGATGGATAACCCTTCACCCATCAAATGCACCACTGCTGTATAATTCCTCCTGTACAAATCCCCTCCCTGTTCATCTCTCCTCCCTGTTAATCCAAGCTATATTACCATTTCCCCTATAACCCGTTATTCACTCACTATGTAACTGTTACAATATAATTGTTGAGGTTTAATTTTTATGTTTCAGTGTTAATTGTAGACCGCTTTGACTGAATGATAAAGCGGTATATAACACTGGTTAGATAAACCAATAAATAACATAATCTGCCATATGGCCTGTGGGCTGGGTATACTGAGATGTGGATATGGAGTTGTTACTCAGTGTTGGTCTCCTAGGTGGACCACACTCTCTTGCCCCTTAGATCTTGGAGGGTCTGCACTGTTTCTGTGAATGGCCTGCCCTTGCTGCCCTCCAGACAGTGCAACCCTCACAAAACACACATTTTGCTATGCTGCTGTTCAAGTACTGGGTATAGTTTCTATGCAGTTATAGAGTACCTATGGTATCCACAGTTGCAGACCTGACATAGCATACTGAGAGGTGGTGAGCACATCATGCCCTCCTGACATAGTGAGACAAGACACTAGAGATCAGGGTGAAGTAGAGACAAACCGTCTATATGTGGAATCAGACTTTATTGAAACCCTCTATACTGACAGTGTTTTGGTATAAGGAGCCTTTGTCAGGGGGTATAGGTATTCAAACTGTTGTTCATATTAAATACTTATATGCTGTAGGGGGACACTTGTACCAGATCGATAATACTAAAAGTCAACTTCATCAGCAAATAAAGCAAACTTGCTGACAAAATGTGGAGGTGGAGGTGATTGTCATGAATACTACAAAGGGCATGATGTGTGGCATGTAAGAGCAAAGCATCAGAGAGATATCAGGGGTAACCAGAGTACAATGCATGGTGAACCAGAATAAGCAACTTGTATTGAGGACGGAACTTTATCGGAGCCAGTGGTGACAGATCAAGAGTGGGGGCATGGAGATTGCAGGACTTGGCCAGGGACAAACATTGTGGAAGCTGTGTGCCTTTTTTGGATTCTGCCAGGTACTTGTGACCTTGCTTGGCCACTATTGGAGACAGGATACTAGGCCTGATTGGCTCTGATCAGACCCAGTATGTCCTTTCCTATGTTCCTATGCTCTTATGGCTTTATATGGCCACAATACTGTCCTCCCCCAGCATTTCCACCATGTGAGTCATAGCATGTACACCATTTTGGCCTGTGCACACAACATACTATGGGGTATGTTTACTAAACCGTCTTAATATTACCGGCATTAGTTGCAGTCTTACTGTGACGAATGCCATATAAGGTAGTGGGCATTCTGGTCTTAAGGTAGCATTTCGGGTTATCGAGCGATAAAGTCCATTATCGCGCGATAGAGGGAGCCGTGGCACGTTAACGCACGTTAGCCTTAATTAGGCTCGCTGACCTGGTAACACAGCAATAGAGGGGTAGCACAATGGTTAATACATTGACTGACAAAATAGGGGTCATGAGTTTGATCCCCCAGTGGGCTTAATAAGTAAGGCTGTCTGAGACATTACCCTTTACTTTAAATCAGTGCTGTCTGAGGCATTTTCTTTTTTAATTTAAATTAGTGCTGCCAGCAAACACACCCTCACAGTGCCGTAATCTAAGGTGCTGGATAAGGCGCCCGATAAGGCACTCCAGAGGGCACATTATAAAGTGCACTGTCCACCAAAGCACCTTATAGTGTTCCCTATAGGGCGCCTTATAAGGCACCTTAGAGGGCGCTTTATAGGACACCTTTGAGGCGCTTTAAGGTTACAGCACTGTGAGGGTGTTTTTGCTGGCAACACTAATTTAAATTAAAAAAGGAAATGCCTCAGACAGCCCTATCAAATAACACCACTGTGGGATCAAACCCATGACCTCTGTCTCCACAGTCAGTGAAGTAACCAGTGGGCTACATCTCTATAGCTACTAACAAACCCCTGGCTGGCTACAGAAGAACTGCAGGTCACCACACAAACTGTCTGCTGTGGTTACCAGGATAGGGTTAACCCACCCATACCCATGATGCACTGCATATGCAGATCAGCAGTCTACAGATGATCACAAGATGGGGTATGCACCCCCACAGCACCTCGGCCTGGTAGGGGGAACTGACCGTGTGTGTTACTGGCACAGAGTAGCTACAGACCGACACATTGTGGGGGTACTGTGCTCACCCTGAGGGCGAGGTGGGGCGTCCAGTACCAGGTCCGCAGCACCTGGCTTAGCAGAGATAGACTGTGCTGCAGGTTGCCATCAGTGCCAGTGTGTGATAGGTAGTCCTTGCAAACACACCTAGGATACACCTGTGTCCATCCGTATTTCCCAGTCACGTCTATCCCTTGTGGACTATGATGCACCCAGAATAGTGCATATCCTGTGTGGGTGCCATGGTCACATGATTTAAGTGAAGGGGGGTGTTTGGACCCATAGGTGGATTAAGTAGCACCACCCAACCCGCCCTCTGGGGCTCAGCGTTGGGGACAGGATCTCCCACCAACCGATCCACATTCTACATCCCTGCAATGGAGGCAATAGAGGGGACCATCAACCCCAGCCCTGCTGGGGAACAGGCACCCTACAGGGCAGTCAATGCCGATCTGTATGCCTCCATAAGGCAATGGCAGACAGACAGTAGGCCTGGAAATGCTCAGCTGCCCCCCACCACTATGTGACATTCTCCAGCCACTGCACCCTGCAAGGTGTTCCAGCAATATACATACTAACTGCAGACAGTCTACTAGCTAGTCCATAGTGCATGTTCCTGGAGAAGATGTGTGCACCCAAAACTGGGATGTGAGCACACACATCAACCAGATAAGTAAGTGATTGGGCCCCAGAAACCCCCCCCCCCCCCACAAATATCACTTGAGAGAAATACAATATAGCACTATGGGGGAACCTAGCCATGCTGTGGTCACTGCTCAGTCAGGGTGAGAGTGACCTCGCAGCAGGACATGCTGTGGCCACCCTGTCCGTGCAAGTGGTGGCCGGGCACTACAATGTCCCAGCCATTGCCCAATGCCCTGTGCAGATGCATCCTGCCCAGGCCACCCTGTCCGGTCCATACCCACAGTTCCTTGCTCCACATTATGCACATCGGCAGGCTAACACTGGAAACAGTGCAAGCAGTGTGGGCTGAGTAAGGTGTAGGCAGCCACAACGCATTGGATAGACAGACACACACTCCCACACCTATGCCAGCATTGTGCAAATATAGAGGCTTTTGGCAGCCCTGGCCACCACACCAGTCCTGGGCACAGTGCAGGCATGGCTATGGTACGCAATACTGTTGGGGTCACTCCCCGGGATGCTAAACACTGTCAGAAACCAAAACTGAAACACACTCCACAGATATCAGAAAGGTTGCTATGATGCAGCTCTATCAGCAAATTGTGCTTAACTTAAGAATTGATATCTGCCATTAATCATAGCAACCTTTTGATACATGTGTAACGTATTCCCAAGTTTAGGGCGGCATTACTAAGGTATGCAAGTGCTAGTATTGAAAGATGCTGCTGCACGCAGGGCCCAACAGCCTGACTCTCCATGAGGCTTTGGATAGTGGAGCCTGTGGGTGTGGGTGTTTATGCCCCTGTTGGCCGCTGATCAAGGGCAGAGGTTCCCAACTCCGGTCCTGGTGGGCCAAATACTGTTCAGGTTTTCGTGCTGTCCCTAATGAATATGCATGAGATACATTTGCATACAATGGGGGCGGCGCATACTAATGCAGCACAGGCATATTTATTAGGGACAGCATGAAACCTGAATGGTATTTGACCCTCCAGGACTGCAGTTGGGAAACTCTGCTCTAGGGATTGCACATGTTTATGGTGTCTGTGCTCTGTAGGGTAAAATATAGGCGTTCAGGCATGTTTATTTTATCTGCAATAAAGGTTCCATCTTTATTACCACGGTTTAGTACTGGGTAAAATATGGGGAAAGGGTTGGCAGGACCCACAGCTGGGACTTGAAACTTGTGACCTTCTGCTCCTGAACACACTGGCTGTGTGTACTGCACCACACTGTTGCCACAGGGACAGTTCATTCCCTGGGGATACCATGACTGTTCGTCAGACAGACCCTGTCTGTTGTATTGCATGGCACCCACCTAAACAGGGTAGGCCATGGTCTGCTGTGGGCAGATGCCACTGCCCCCTCCGCCACCAGCACCCCTCCCCCACCATGCTGCCATGCCATTGTGCCAGTGGTGCTGGTGGTGCGCAGTCCCAGGCCATCAAGTATGCCGGTAGGCAGCTGCCTATGGTGTGGGTTCTCGGGTAGGGGTGCTTCCCCCCCGCACCGCCTGCCAATGTTATGTGCCCTTGGGGGTACCTGCTGGGTAATCTCCCCTGTGACACTGTGGGACACACACTTGTTCCCATGTTGGACCCTTGTCAGTTTTTGTCTTGCTGCTTTACAGTTTTGGCATTCCTATGTGCCACCTAGGCATCTGCCTAGCTCGCACTGTGCCCCAGCTAGACCACAGCATGTGCCGCCTGCAGCCCCCTGTATCCCATTTACAGCATCAGTACAGTTGCCCTTGCCTACGTGCCCACTCTACTGTTGCTGCACATGTGCACACCATAACAAACCTGCCCAGTCTAAACTACAGAAACCCTGATCAGCGCTATTTCAATGTGGGATCATTCACTTTGTAGGGGGACAGAGCATAGACCCTTCCAAACATGATATCTTAATTTATACGCATTGTCAGTAGTGTTGTTTTATGTTTATCATTAATATCACTATTGGCCAGCTTGGTTATTGGGATTTTAGATGTGGTTGTGGTCCTTTTATATGTTTATTTGCCTCTTTGTTCCCTGCACATGTATCACAACTATCACTTTTCTGAGTTTCCCTGCCTTTTCTGCACATTGCTGACTGAAATCGTTTCTCTTTCCTGCAAATGTGCCTTAAAGCGAGGATTTCACTGGCGTTAGTGTTCAGACCCAGATTTCACAGTGTTAGTGTGCCTGGAGCCTCTCCCTTCCCACTCTCCACCCATTGACCCCTTCTCTCTGGCCTCTGGGAAGCCTTACTCCACCCTTCAGACCCGGATTTCACAGCGTTAGTGTGCCTTAACGCCACGGCTGTGTTATCGCGTGATAAGTGACGTTATCGCACGATAACCTCACTTATCACGCGATAATACCACCGCTGCAACATTAAGATGGTTTTGTAAAC
This sequence comes from Ichthyophis bannanicus, assembly GCA_033557465.1. NCBI lineage: Eukaryota > Metazoa > Chordata > Amphibia > Gymnophiona > Ichthyophiidae > Ichthyophis > Ichthyophis bannanicus. Next base: position 1,054,861,698 of record CM066033.1, on the reverse strand, counting down.
ATACCCCTAAGTGTACAGAACCATAAGAATAAAAGATATGCCATACTCCCGTCCCATGGTCAGACCATAGTCTAATTACTTTCCAAATACCCTCGCAAAAAGAACTTGGTTCAGCCAGCCACACGAACATGATGTCTTCGCTGAAATCTGGACGCCACAAACCATTTGACAAGGATCAGATTACGAAACATGCACTCCCAATTCTTGAACAGCCATCTGATAACCTCAATGAGCTCATCAGCCGATGGAACGACACACTGAGCTCACTTTCTCATCTACCTTCAACGATTAAAAAAAAACCCTCCAAAACAGCCTGTAAAAGGAAATCTGAGCTATGGTTTTCTGCAGAGATAAGGGTGTCTCTTCACCACTTAAGGAAACTGGAACGAAGATGGCGACGCTCACACTCAACAGAGGACCAAGCAGCTTATCTAGCACACTTATCAGCACACCGTGAACTAACATACTCCAAAAGGAAAGAATTCCATACTGAGATTCTTCACCGCTCCCTAAGCAAGCCCAGGGACCTTTTCAACCTAGTGAAATCAATAACCAAGGAACCTTCCTCCCCTCACCATGAGCCAATACAACCCCAGTTGTATGCCGACCACCTCCAATCAAAAGCCATCAAAACAGACATAGCCCCGAGAACCACACCAAGAAATACTCCCGATCAACAACCACTGCTTACAGAACTAACTTCTCCCTCTGCGGGAGATATCGAAAACATTGTTGCATCTATCAACACTACTACCGCACCGAACGACCCATGCCCAGCGCACTGGATTAGGACAATGCGAACAGAACTCAGCCCTGTCATAGCCAGGATCACAAGCCTATCTTTCTCAACAGGAACATTTCCTTCTTCTCTCAAGCACACGTCCATACGCCCACTCCTCAAAAACAATAGTTTAGATCCACAGAAGGTCGATTCATACCGACCGATCTCAAGTATCCCTCTACTTGCCAAAATAATTGAGAAAAATGTCCAAAGACAGATTCACCAGCACATAGACAACACAGCCCCTTTAGATGACTGCCAGCATGGGTTTCTAGAAGCTCACGGCGTAGAAACACTACTCACCACACTAACCAATACCTTATCCAGAGGAATAGACAACATCAAGAAAGGATTTGCACTGATCTTCCTTGACATTGCCGCTGCATTTGACTCTGTCAGTCACACTCAACTCCTCATACGCCTCCAGGATAAGGGAATTCAGGGCTTGGCGTGGGATTGGTGTAAATCATACCTAGATGACCGTTGGCAACATGTAAGGATGGGAGCTAACTCCTCTGAACCGTTTCAACAAACCCAAAGAGTACCCCAAGGCCCATCCCTATCTGCACTATTATTTAACATTTACATGCAGCCCATATGTGAGATCATCCGATCCTTTGGAATCTCCTGCCTGATCTATGCAGATGATGTCCTCATGTAACGCCATTCAACATCATGCATCCAGACTTCACTGCCTTAGTTAACTGTTTCAATACGATCACGGACTGGCTCCTCGAACAGAACCTTTGGATAAACTTCAAGAAAACAGAGGTATTGTTCATCACAAAGAACAGACATTTTTCCCCACCTAAAACATTAAAGGTTAGAGACGCAGATCTCCCAAGTAAGTCCACGATACGCTACCTGGGTGTTACGCTTGATCAACGTATTGACTTTAAAGCACATATAAGCAACACCGTCAAGGCTATATATTTCAAGATCAAGATGTTACGTCACCTAAGACCAATGCTAGCAAACGAAGACTACAGGACAGTATTCCAAGCCCTGTTAATTCCACACTTCGACTATGCGAACATCATTCTACACGGGCTTCCCAAGAGCTCCTTAAACATGTTGCAGCTTGCGATGAATGCCGCGGCACGTGTCCTTTGTGGAGTTTCAAGAAGAAACCATATAACCCCTTCCTTAAAGGACCTTCACTGGCTACCAATAGAATGCAGAATCACTTACAAGGCACTACTCCTTACGTTTAAAGCCATCTATGGGATATCCCCCTCATCCATCACTGCACTCATTACCCACACCCCCAACAATAAGTCAAGAAGGTCAACAGGCGCCAACACACTAGTAATCCCAACTGAAGTGACGAAATACAAGCAAACAACTAGAAGCAGAGCATTCTCCTTCTACGCGCCAAGGTGTTGGAATAATCTCCCGTCCAATATCAGATCAATCAAAGATCTTACACAATTCAGGAAAGCCATTAAACATCATTTATTCCTATTATATTACCTGCAATCCAACTGCACCCCTACACCTTGTACCAACACAACCAACTAACAGCATTAATAATGTAAAAGCGACACTAGTATTCTGTCACTGTTTAGATGTAAATAGTTCAATGCTATGAATCCAAGTTACTATGTCCTGTTCGATATAAGCACATGGCACCTCCCCCTGCCTGTGCGAAATTGTTAACTGTAAACCACACTGATGTCAAATAGCGTGGTATAGAAAAGCTAGAAATAAATAAATAAAATACTGGGTCAGACCAAGGTCCATCAAGCCCAGTATCCTGTATCCAACAGTGGCAAATTTAGGTCATACGTACCTAGCAGTTTCCCCAAAAGACACAGGTTCCGCAATGCTTGTATTGGGTCAAACATTGATATTCTGAGTCCCATTTTAATAATGGTTTATGGACCTTTCCTCCAGGAACTTGTCCAAACCTTTTTTAAACCCAGCTACACTAACAGCCCTTACTACATCCTCCGGTAACAAATTCCAGAGTTTGATTACACGTTGAGAGAAAAAATATTTTCTTTTATTAGTCTTAAATAGTTTATCCTGTAGCTTCATTGCATGTCCCCTAGTCTTTCTATATTCTGATAACGTAAACAATCGATCTATGTTTACCCGTTCAACTCCATTCATTAATTTATAAACCTCTATCATATCTCCCCTCAGCCGTCTCTTTTACAGGTTGAAGAGCCCTAACCTTTTTAGCTTCTCTTCATAGGAGTAACCTTCCATCCCCTTTACCATTTTGGTGGCTCTTCTCTGTACCTTTTCTAATAACGCTATAATCTTTTTAAGATACGGCGACCAAAATTGCATACAAAATTCAAGGTGCGGTGTCACCATGGAACGATATAGAGGCATTATAATATCCTTTGTTTTATTTTCCATTCCTTTCCTTATAATACCTACCATTCAATTTGCTCTCTTGGCTGCCGCTGTACACTGAGCAGAGGGTTTTAACATGTTATCCATGATGACGCCTAAATCTTTTTCCTCTGTGGTGGTTCCCAAAGTGGAACCTTGCATCGTGTAGCTATAGTTTGGATTGTTCTTTCCTAGGTGCATAACTTTGCACTTGTCCACATTAAATTTCATCTGCCATTTGGATGCCCAGTCTTCCAATTTATCAAGATCCTCTTGCAATTTTCCACAATCCTCTTGATTTTTAACAAGTTTAAGTAGTTTTATGTCATCTGCAAATTTGATAACCTCACTCGTTATTCCACTTTCCAGGTCATTTATGAATAAGTCAAAAAGCAGCGGACCCAGCACAGATCCCTGGGGTACACCACTATTCACCTTTCTCCATTGGGAAAATTGGCCATTTAGCCCTACCCTCTGCTTTCTATCTTTTAACCAGTTCCCGATCCACAAAAGTACACTGCCTCCTATCCCATGACTCTTTAGTTTTGCCAAAAGTCTCTCATGAGGGACTTTGTCAAAGGCTTTCTGAAAGTCCAGATACACTATATCAACCGACTCACCTTTGTCCACCTGTTTATTCACACCTTCAAAAAAACATAACAGAGTAGTAAGACAATATCTTCCTTGTCTAAAGCCATGTTGGCTGTCTCCCATTAGGTTATGACTATCTACATGCTGAGTAATTTTATTCTTTATGATGGTTTCTACCATTTTTCCCGGTACTGATGTCAGGCTCACCGGTCTGTAGTTTCCCGGATCACCCCTGGAACCCTTTTTAAAAATTGGTGTTACATTGGCGAACCTCCAATCTTCAGGTATTAGAGATGATTTTAATGATAGTTCACAGATTACTAATAGCAGGTCTATTAGCTTCCCTGATTACTTTGAGGATTTCATTATCCATTTGTTCATTCTGGCCAGGCGGTTTATATTACACCCCACTGCCTTCCCCTTTTTACATGGAATTTCAATCCATAGAGATTCTACAGTGAATTTTGTTTCCTACAAAACTTTAATCCTTTGTGACTGAATGCCCTCTCTAATATTGAATGCAACCCCTCCACCAATTTGATCTGCTCTATCATTACAATATAGTTTGTGCCCAGGTATCACAGTATCCCAGTGGTTATCTTCCTTCTACTATGTCTCTGAAATACCTATCATATCTATCCTCTCATTTAGTGCTATATATTCTAACTCTCCCATCTTATTTTTTTAGACTTCTGGCATTTGCATACAAGCATTTTAGAGGCTGTATTTTATTCATATTAATCTGGCTATTGATAGGCAATGGTAATTTGGAATCTTTAAGCTCTGTCTACTCTGTTCTCAAGGGCATTTGGTTTACTTTTGTCTTTATGGGGACCTCTCTGCTGATATGCCCTAACTTCAGTCTTTTGCTAGTATCCTTCAAGGATACATTGTCGGAACCATGCACTCTTCGGCGGCTGTCAGCCCCCCCCCCCCCCCTATTATCTATTTTAAAACCTTTTTTTTTTTTTTTTTTCCCCCCAACGTTTATTTTCATTATTGAAACAGAAAACATACAATAAACAAAAACAGTGATAACATAAAATGAAAGAAACACCCCCTATCCCCCCCACCCCCCCCCCAGCTTCTCCTCTAGGGTAAGTAGCAGCACCCTTATATGGGTGCAGGCTTGCTGCTAGCCATGGGGATACAGGACCGCACTCATAAGTATGAATAATCAAGTCTGAGCGACCCTATGGGAACATTTGGCTACCTGTACATAATCATTTAACATTTTCCATTTAAGCATATGATATCTATTATGAGAAAGAGCCCTACGAGGCATCTGCTCATATTTACTGTACATACAAACTAGGTTCCACCACTCATGCACATTAAGGTGGGCACAATTTTTCCAGTTCCGTATAACTAAACATATAGCCAGGCCCATCATAAAATCGAACAAAAAACTACCCGCTTTCGGGAGGGATGGGAGCCCCGCCACTGAGCGTAGCCCCACAATCTTCCAAGTGAGAGGTTCCTTAAATTGAAGAATAGATTGTATACAGCGCCATACCTGTTCCCAATAGAGCTGCAGTATGGGGCATTCATAAACAATGTGAGCTAAGGTGCCAATGGCTGTATGGCATGTCCAACAGCGGTTACTAATGGTGGTATTCCATTTGGACATCTTATCTGGAGTATATAAACATCGGTGTGTAAAGAAAAAGAGCGTTTGGGTAATAGAGGCGGAGCGAGATACCCTGACTACCTTGCTCCAGACCTTCCGCCATTGCTGAGTAGTTAGGGTAACTTGCAATTCTCGTTCCCATACCTGTTGGATCTTGGGTGTCCCCATGTCAGCACTTTGGCATATTATTTTATAAAAGTTGGACGCCACTCCCGTCGTACCCCCGATCAAGCGGCCTATCTCTGGTAACCCTGACTCAGTAGTGTCTGGCCGCGGTGCGACCCGGGCACTCTCAAGGCAATGTTTGAGCTGCAACCATTGGAAATAATGCTTAGGGAGTAGACCAAACTCCCTTTGCAACTCACTGAAATCTTTCCAGCGACTACCCGCAAACAGCTGGCTGGCCCTCCAGATCCCCCGAGAGTGCCAGTGGCTCCAGGCAATCGTTTTATTCTGGATTTTGAAAAGCGGGTTATGCCATAACGGGAGCGTGCTTGAGGGGCATGCCTGTGGGCCCATAGTATGAATAAAGGTATTAAACGCCGCGAGGGTATCAACGATCATTCGTGGAGGATGTATATTCGGCTGAAAGCACATACCGGGTAGGTTCACTAATGGTATCGGGGCGCAGAGCGCTTCCTCTATTCCCAGCCAGACTGGACGACCATCTGCGGGGGTCTCCAGCCATCGAGAGCCCTGTTTTAATAGGAAAGCTCTATGGTACATTAAAAAATCTGGGAATCTGACCCCTCCCAAACTTTTATCCTGTTTCAACTTTTGTTTGGCTAGCCTCGGCGGTTTGCCTTGCCATAAATAACGACTAAGGAGACCCTCTATCTCCCTATATATTTGTGGGGGCAATAGACACGGCAACATTTCTAGAATATAGTTCACTTTAGGAACAATCATCATTTTCACGGTCTCAACCCGACCCCACCACGATAAGGCGAGAGGGGACCATTTGTTAGTCAGCGCACGGACTTTTGAGACTATTTCCTTGGCATTAAAGCTAATAGTATCTTCCAAGGGATAGCAATAGTGGACCCCTAAGTACTTCACCATACGGGGTTGCCAGACAAAGGGGAAAGCTTTCAGATCATCCCGGTGGGCCCAATGGTTCAATGGAAAAGCCACTGACTTAGTCCAATTGATTTTGTAGCCCGATAGGTGCGAGTAACAGTCAATCTTTGCCAATACAGTTGGAACCGAGGTTGGGGAGACGAAGAGCATTAGGTCATCTGCGTATGCAGAGAGTTTAATCTCCCTGTTACTGAAAGGGATTCCGTGGATATCTACAGACTGTCGAATCAGAAGGGCTAAAGGTTCGAGCGCCAAATTGAATAACAGGGGGGATAAGGGACATCCCTGGCGCGTGCCCCGCTGAAGATTAAACGGGCGGGACTTGATGTTATTGACACAGATTGTGGCCGTGGGCTGAGTATACATGACTGCTAGGTACCGGAGAAAACCATCCCCAAAGCCATACCAGTGAAGAGTCGCAAATAGAAAAGGCCATTCCAGACGATCAAAAGCCTTCTCGGCGTCGAGGGAGAGGCCAACTAGGGGTTGATCTAAGTGTGCAGAGCCAGCAAGCACGTGGCATAAGGTTCTGGCGTTATTGGCAGTAGATCTGCCGGCTATAAAGCCGCATTGGTCTGGGTGAATCAAGGCGGACATTCTCTCTGACAGCCGATTGGCTAAAACCGTCGCAAATATTTTATAGTCCACATTGAGAAGTGAGATTGGGCGGTAATTAGCTGTCAATAAAGGATCCCTCCCCTCCTTTTCAAACACTACTACGTTCGCCGCCGAGAAGGCTCCGATATGAGAGTTATCCGTGACAAGAGCAGTATAATAAAGTCATAATTGGGGGACTAGATCCAAATAAAAGGTTTTATAAAACTCAGCCGGAAGGCCGTCGGGGCCCGCCGCCCGACCTGCAGCCACTCGCTTTATCGCCTGCTTAATCTCAATATCCGAAAAGGGTTCATCCAGGGCCTCCCTATCCTCATCGGATAGCGTCGGGCGCTGTATACCGGACACCAGATGTTCAAAGTTCCCCTGAGCATGAGCGCCTTCAGACTGATATAATTGGGCATAAAAATCCCGGAAAAGTTCCACTATTTCTGTATCCTTCGTTATTACACCTCGCCCCTTTGGATCTCGGAGAGCCGCGACTCTTTTGGCTTCTCTCTGGCCTTTCAGGGCATTGGCAAGTAGCCTTCCAGCCTGATTACTTTCCCGGTAGTAAGTCCCTCGCTGCGCCTTAATGCTTTGCGAGGCTGCGGTAGAAAGAATCGAATTATATTGAAATCGTAGCCGTTGCAACCTGATCAGCACATAGGGATCCGTTCTGGAAGTAAGAACCCGCTCCCCTGCTTTAATTTGTTGTTCTAGGACTAGCAACTGCTGCTTACGTTGTTTCCCCAATCGGATGTGAAAACTAGTGATAGTCGCTCTTATGGCAGCTTTAAATCCTTCCCACCAGGCCCATCCCGACGTGGCTTGAGGTATATTAAAGTGAAAGTAGTCCTGTATGGCCAGCCGAATCTCAGCTTGAAATTCCTGATTATCTAACATGGTCCTGTCAAAGAACCAATCTCCTGGTTTCCCACCGGATGGACTATCTCGTAATGTAAAAGAAATAGCAGCGTGATCTGAAATATGTAGGGGATGGATCACCATCGCCTCCACTTGAGATACTAATGTTTTTGAAACAAGGAAAAATCTATTCTCGACTGAGACTGGTGAGGAGGTGAAAAAAAGGTGAACTCTAGCTCAGTGGGGTGCAGTAGCCTCCAGAGATCCACTAACGCAAGTTCCTGAATCATGGAAGCAAGCATAAGTTGACTCTTGAGTGTACCAGCAGTTCGAGGCGGTTGCCTATCAAGTAATGGGTCAATGACCTGATTAAAGTCCCCTCCGATAATCAGAGGAGTACTAGCCGAAGCTTGGGCCACCTGGGCAATAGCAGCAAAGAAAGCGGGGTTGTCTATGTTGGGAGCATACAAGCAGATACATGTCACTTCAATATTCCCAATCCGAATTAAAGCCCGAGACCATCTACCCTCCCCATCGGAGCTAGTGTCGATAACAATGGCATTCAGAGCCTTCCTTATCAAGATAGCTACCCCACATTTTTTGAAACAGCTGGAGAGTAGGCGGCCACCATGTAAGGTTTAACACCAAGTTTCAGGGTTTCATTTGTATTTAGGTGCGTTTCTTGCAGCAACACCAGGTCAGCTTGCTCATGACATAAATAGGTATGGATTTTTTTCCTCTTGATCGGGTTATTGATCCCTTTTACATTTAATGACAAAACCTTACATAGGGCCATAGACACATAATTAGGTATTCAGAGAAAAATCGCACAAATGTAATAAGTCTTCCACAATGAATAGCAAGATTATATCGTATCTGTACAGCTACCTTATATAAGTATGGTATAATGGCCCATGTACCCCATCGAGCCAGATAATCACCAATGTGCCCTAGAGGAGAAGCTACACCCCAATAAACCATGGTGAACTTGCGCCAGCGGGGTGGGTCCGAGAGAGCCATATCTGAAACGCATGAACCTGCACCACTGTTGAGGGCACTGAGGCCCACCGGAGCGAGATTAGGCTAGGCAGCGTATCAAATGCAAATAAACAGCCAACAAAGATAGTCAAATCCCGGGCTATGGCAACCCTGAATTTGGCAGCAAACAATGTCAAGACAGCGTAATGCACAGTCACTTAGAATTGACTAACTGTCCCTCATCGCATCTGCTCGGCCTCTTTAGCCTCTAGGTACGCTGCCAAGATCTCGGGGTCATCAAATGTCCTGGTCTGATTGTGCAGCGTTACGCGGAGCTTGGCCGGGTACATCAGGCCATATCGGGCTTGCAACTGCTGCAGCCTTGGGCGATATTCCAAGAAGCGCTTTCTACGTTCCACCGTAGGCTTGGCCAAGTCTGGGAAAAAGGAAATCCGGTGGCTCTCAAATTCTATGGGGCCTCTCGTGCGTGCCGCGCTCAGAATCTGCTCTACCTGCTGGTAACGGAGAAGCCGGAAGATAATAGGCCTCGGAGACTTACGATTGAGTGCAAGGCTTGCAGGTACCCGGTGAGCCCGATCAATTTCCAAGTCCCTTTCAAAAGTGATTTTCAGCAGTGAGGGAAGCAGCTTGCAAAGAAAGGCCTTCATGTCAGTGTTCTCCGCTCCCTCAGGAATGCCGACAATTCGAACGTTATTTCTACGGGCTCGGTTATTCCCTTCCTCGACCTCTCTCTGGAGGGCACGCAGCTGCCGCTCTACTTTATCCAGCTTTGCGAGGCGAGCAGCATGCGAGTCAAGGATTCCCTCCACTTTATCTTGCCGCAACGAGATTTCTTCAAATTTGCTTTGCATTATGGCCAGGTCCTCCCGTACCGCCCGAAGCGATTCTCCATTTGTTTGCACTAGATCTTTCACCCCACGAATCTCAGCCAGTATTTCCTGCAGCCCTTCAGGCCCTTCACGAGCCGCGGCCATTTTCTGGGGAGAAGGAGGCTCTGTCTTTGAACGTTTGCCATGGGTAGTAGTCGGATTTCCAAAATCCAGGCGTGTCGGTTTGGATGCCGCCATCCTTCTGAGTTTCCGCGGTAGACCCGGAGTATTTATTCGGGAGTTTTGTGCGGTTTACAGTCAGGATTCCTAGTAGGCCTCTCAGGAGCCTCTGCGCTATGCGACTGTCCCGCTGGACATCAGGCTCCGCCCCCCTAGTTTAAAACCTTTTTAAAGGTTAATGCAAGCAGCCTGGTTCCATCCCCGTTAAGGTGGAGCCCATCCCTTTGGAAAAGTCCTCCTTTCCACAGAATGTTCCCCAGTTCCTAACAAATCCAAAACCCTCTTCCTTGCACCATCATCTCACCCACGCATTGAGACTGTTGATCTCTGCCTGCCTTTTGGGTCCCACACATGGAACAGGAAGCATTTCTGAGAATGCTAACCTGGAAGTTCTGGATTTCAACTTCCTACCTAAAAGCCTAAATTTAGCCTCCAGAACCTCCCTACCACACTTCCCTATATCATTGGTACTGACATGTACCAAGACAGCAGACTCCTAACCCAGCACTATCTAAGACCTTGTCTAAGTGGTGCATGAGGTCCGCTACCTTTGCGCCAGGCAGGCTTGTTACCAGGCAATCCCCACATCCACCAACCATCCAGCTATCTACATACCTAATGATTGAATCACCAACTGTCCTAGCCCTTCCCTTGTGGGCACATGGCCATGGAGAAATCTCCTCAGTGCAAGAGGGTTTTACATCACCTGGAGGACAGGTTCTAGCTTCAGGATCACTTCCTGCCACACAAGGGTGATGCTCTCCTGTCATGTGACCTCTCTCCTCCATGGCAACAGGGATCCTGCCAGACTGGAGGTGGGATTTCAGTACTATATCCCTGTAGGTCTCGTCTATGTACCTCTCTGTCTTCCTTATGTCCTCCAAGACTGCTACTCTAGCCTCCAGATATCGGACTCATTCCCTGAGAGCAAAGAACTCCTTGCACCTAGTGCACACGTAAGACCCCTCACCAACTGGGAGAAAATCATACATGTGACACTCAATGCAAAAGACTGGAAAGCTCCCATCTCACTGATGGACTGCTGTCTGCATCTTAGTTTTAAGATTGTGTTTAGGTATTTAAGTCATTTTCTTACTAAGGTTTGCTGGGGATACTTATACTAATAAAAGTAACCTAATACATTTAATGGACTTTGTTCACTTCAAGCTTAATTAATCTCAGGTCTTTACTGTACGCCTGATGAGGATAAATAGCTGCACCTCAGAGGGAATATGACACCTCCTTTCCTTTAAGAGGTTTAAGCACATATAAAGCTATGATTATCACAAGGGTGGGAGATAGTCGGGGAGGGAGGGAGGGAAAGAAGACTTATTAAATGCTGGCCGCTGCACAGTACCCTGTCCTATGCTTCTAATCTGTGGCAGATTTCCTGGGTGATTCACACAGCCCTTGCTTGGATAGAGGGAATCTTTCAAAATGCCCCTTTGATCTGTCCCTTGGTTTTAACACCTATTTAAAATAATTTCAGAGGTCTCTTCCCCCCTATCTAGAAAGTCTCTTTGTAAAGATCTCTAGAAACAATTTATTGCTCAAAGAATACGGACCCTGATTTTCCTTTTATACTAAGTTATACTCTGATTTGATTAAAATTAAAGGTTTTTGCTGATACTACGCCCTGACTATTAAATTTAACTAGAAACTCTCCGCTGGGTTTTAAATTTAAACTGAAAGCCCTCTGCTGGGTTTTAAACTTAAACTGAAAGCTATCTGTTGGGTTTTTATTTTAACTAAAAGTTCTTTGCCGATACTAGGCCTTGACTGACTTAACAAATACTGTTAAGTCCTAGAATACTAGAGGGAATACTCCTAGAATACTGAGGGAACTTGGGGACGTTCTAGCAACTCCACTGACTGACCTTTTCAATGCCTCGTTGGAGTCGGGAGTTGGTGCCAAAGGACTGGAGAGAGGCTCATGTGGTGCCTTTACACAAAAGCGGAAGTAAGGATGTGGTTGAAAACTACAGGCTGGTTAGTTTAACTTCGGTGGTGAGTAAATTATTGGAAACGCTGCTGAAAGAGAAAATAGTGAGGTTTCTGGAGTCCAGCAGATTACAGGATCCGAGGCAGCATGGATTCACCAGAGGCAGGTCTTGTCAGACAAATCTGATTGATTTCTTTGACTGGGTGACCAGGGAGTTGGACCGAGGGAGAGCTCTAGATGTGGTGTATTTAGATTTCAGTAAAGCCTTTGACACTGTTCCTCACAGGCGACTTATAAACAAACTGAGCACCCTAGGGATGGACCCTAAAGTTACTGCTTGGGTTAGAAATTGGTTGGGTGGGAGGCGACAAAGAGTACAAGTAAATGGAGCTCACTCTGAGGAGAAGGATGTTACCAGTGGTGTGCCCCAGGGATCTGTCCTTGGTCCAATTCTTTTTAACATCTTTGTTAGTGATATAGCGGAAGGGCTGTCGGGTAAGGTTTGCCTCTTTGCAGATGATACCAAAATCTCCAATAGAGTAGACACCCAGGAAGGTGTAGATAACATGAGGAGGGATCTAGCTAAGCTTGAAGAATGGTCTAGAATTTGGCAGCTGGGATTTAATATTAAAAAATGTAAGGTCATGCATTTGGGCTGCAGCAATCCAAGGGAGCAATACAGTATAGGAGGTGAAGTACTTTTGTCCACTAAAGAAGAGCGGGACCTAGGCGTGGTTGTGTCTGATGATCTTAAAGTAGCTAAACAGGTAGAAAAGGCGACGGCAAAAGCTAGAAGGATGCTTGGGTGCATACGGAGAGGAATGGCTAGCAGAAAAAAGGAGGTGATAATGCCTCTGTATAAGTCTTTGGTGTGACCTCATTTGGAGTATGGTGTGCAATTTTGGAGACCGCACCTTCAAAAGGATGTGAACAGGATGGAGTTGGTGCAGAGGGTTGCTACTAAAATGATTAATGGGCTTCATTATAAAGCATATGAGGACAGACTTAAGGATCTTAATATGTACACCTTAGAGGAAAGGCGGGATAGAGGTGATATGATTGAGACGTTTAAATACCTCCGTGGCATAAATGTTCAGGGAGAGAGCCTCTTTCAATTGAAAGCAAGTTCTGCTACGAGGGGACATGGGATGAGGGTGAAGGGAGATAGATTCAGAAGTGATATGCGGAAATATTTCTTTACAGAAAGAGTAGTGGATCCATGGAATAGTCTCCCAGTGGAGGTGGTAGAGATGAGGACAGTAACTGAATTCAAAAAAGCATGGGACCAACACAGAGGATCTCTAAAGGTAAAAAGTGGACTGTTGTAGTTGTTGTTATGGAAGGACAGACTAGATAGGCCATGTGGTCTTTTTCTGTCATCATGTTTCTATGTTTCTATGTTTCTAATACACTGGATTCTAATTTACATAGATTAATCAGCTTTAATCTAAAGAATTCCTTTTCCCCAAGATATAGAAAAATTCCTAGAAGTAAATACTTACAATTGCAGATCTCTCTTCAGAAGTAGCAGTCCCTTTTTGTAGTCCTTCATGTGCTTCCATGGTAGCTAGCTCCTAAATTTTTTGCCTAATTTGCAGATTCCAAGAAAGTTTGTCAAGACCTAAATAGACAGTTTTTCCCTTTTTACTAGTTATTTAATTGATTGTGGAAATCTGAACTCTTCCTTCCTAATAAATATACATATAGGGTTGTGGTGGGTTAGATAGGTGTAGATGGTACCAGAAGGATTGAAATATTTATGAATATATTTTTACAGTTACATAGAGGCAAGGGTGGCTGAGCACTTAATTCTGTATACTACAGATCAGATGGGAATGCTGGTCCTTACAGTTTCATACTCAATGGGGTTGAACAGAGACTATGAGGCCAATTCCCATTGGGGTCCGACCGGACCGTCCGGATGTCCAAAATCTGGATGGGCTGGTCCTGCACCAATCCTGATCCTACGGGTGCTAGACATCCCCGTGGGATCAGAATTGGGTGCAATGTGCCTGGATGGGCAGGCCGTGCCTCGATTCTGAGGGCCTGGACATCCAGCAGTCTACCCAGCTAGCCCAGCATGGAGCTGTGGTGCCATGGCACTGGAGCTCCATGCAGGAGCCTTGATCATTTCCAAGGCTTGAAAGTGTTTGTTCCCCACCACCAGACCTCCAATTGGGCAGGAGGAGAAGTGGCTCAGTGATTGGGACAGGTTACCTCAGGCCAGAAGGCCAGGGGTTCAATTGCCACATGGGGACAAGCAACTTCAGGCCGGAGGGACTGGGGTCTCTAGTCCCATGGCCACTCCTTGTGGCTTTGGGCAAGCCACTTAACCCTCCATTGCCTCAGGTACACTTAGATTGTGAACCCTTCAGGGACAAGGGAATAAAAAGTACCCGTTAGTATACATGTAAACCACATTGATTCTAAATAGTGCAGTATAAAAAAGAAATAAATAATAATAAAACCAAGGCCGGGATCATGCTGCGGGGAACCCCTGCCATGCTTACTTTATCGTGGGAGGGGGGTCCAGATCTGCTGCCCATCACCATTGAAGGGGTAATTATTCTACCTCCATGGTGGAATACATCCCCGTCTAAATCCCCATGCCCAGACTTACAGGGTCGTCATTGGAATAGGCCCTGTACGTCTGGGTTGGGGGTCAAGTCTCCAGCCTGCCCCCTCCTGCCCACATACAGAGCTCCCCACACATCTTGGCAATACGTGCAGGGAGCTCTGCACTCAGAATCAGGTCTAGGGGAATAGAAGGGGCTGGACGTCCATGTTGGACGTCAGCCCCCACTATTCAGGATCAGCATGATCCCCTATAGAAATAACCTGTCAGCACACATGAATTTTACACTTAGAATAAACTGTTATTCATCCTTCTCCATTTCTACTGAAAATTGTATAAATTCTCATCTGAGGTCTTAAGGAGGAAGAAACTGTCTAAAATTGCATTGGCCTCACTTAAGCAAGCAAAGTCCCAGGGCAGTATTTGCTTTCTGTAGTTTTATACTTACCATAAGGCAGATGAAATTTAATGTGGACAAGTATAAAGTTATGCACCTGGGAAAGAACAACCCAAACTATGGTTACACGATGCAAGGTATCACCTTCGAAGTCACCACCCAGGAAAAAGATTTAGGCGTCATCATGGATAATATGTTGAAACCCTCTGCCCAGTGTGCAGCGGCGGCGAAGAAAGCAAATAGAATGCCAGACATCATAAGGAAAGGAATGGAGAATAAAACAAAGGATATTATAATGTCTCTGCATTATTCCATGGTGCAACTGCAGCTTGAATATTGTATGCAAGTCTGGTCACCATATCTTAAAAAGCATATTGCTAAATTAGAAAAGGCACAAAGAAGAGCGACAAAAATGGTAAAGGGAATGGAAGGATACCCCTATGAGGAGAGGCTTAAAAGGTTGGGGCTCTTCAACTTTGAAAAAAGATGGCTGAGGGGAGATATGATAGAGGTCTATAAATTAATGAATGGAGTGGAAAGTAGAAAGACTAGAGGGCACATAATGAAGCTACAATGCAACCCATTTAAGACTAATAAGAGAAAATATTTTTTTACTCAACGCGTATTCAAACTCTGGAATTCGTTTCCGGAGGATGTAG
Organism: Ichthyophis bannanicus; assembly: GCA_033557465.1. Classification (NCBI taxonomy): domain Eukaryota; kingdom Metazoa; phylum Chordata; class Amphibia; order Gymnophiona; family Ichthyophiidae; genus Ichthyophis; species Ichthyophis bannanicus. The sequence goes on along the minus strand of CM066033.1, from coordinate 1,054,846,188 downwards.
TAAAAGCTGTTAGTGCAGCTCGATTTAAAAAAGGTTTGGACAAGTTCCTGGAGGAAGGGTCCATAAACCATTATTAAAGAAGACCTGGGAAATTCACCGCTTACCCTGTGACAAGGATAGTGGAACCTGTGTGCCTCTTTGGTAATCTGCCAGATAATTGTGGCTTGGATTGGCCATTGTTGGAACAGGATATTGGGCTTGATGGACCTTGGTCTGAACCAGTAAGGCATTTCCTATGTTCCTATGTTCTATGTCCTATTAAGGGCTTAGAGGTAGATCTCACATCCTTAGCAGCATACCTAGGAATATGTATAAACTGTACACAGGCCTACAGCTCAAGGCACTCTGCTTCTTTTTTCTACAAGTATATTTGAGGTGGTATAATAGTAATGTACTTCATATTCAGAAGGCCTGAGAAATAGACTGTAGTGGGAGGAGATGCATTGGAAACATTTTTGGAGGGTTATTATGAAAGCATCCCCTTTGGCTAGCCTTTTGTAGTCTTCCTATTTTATAATCTATAAAACTCCTTGGACTCCCATTTGGATGATTAGGGCAGGTCTGTCTATTTCTAATAAATACCTGAGTTACAGCGCTGGCATAGATCTTATGCTCACTTGCTTATGAATGTTCCAAGATATCAACTTTTTGGCAAGATGTTTGGAAGATAGCCTCGAAGATATTTGATATTTCTGCTCAGCTTATGTATGAAATTGTAATTGTGACATCAGCTATATTTTGTATGTCTTGTATATAGTTACCCCGGTTATCCAAGTTATTTATGCCCTGTTACCTGTAAACTCATACGTGTTGAATGTACTGAGCATTTTGTTCCATGTGAACCGCGCTGATGATGAATAGTGCGGTATATAAGAGACTGTAAATAAATAAATAAATTTAAGGATCAGTTGTCCTTGGAGCAGTTACACTAGCTGAGCTACTCATTCAGTCAGACTGAGAAAAACAATTTGAAACTGAAGGTATGCCTTTGGTCAAGCCTGGATTTAGACATAGGCAATGGAGGCAACTGCCTCTTGCACCAACTTCTGATAAGTGCAGAAGCATTGTCATCACTGCCATGCTTCAGTCCCGGTGGGCCTCAGAATGGCAGTGGCAGTGAATTAATTCTAAGAATCAGCACAGACCATGGCATGCAAGCTCTTGTGCTCTGCATAAGCTCTATGGTATACTGTCCCCTTCTCCGACATGTACAAAATGAGGGGACAGAGCACCATAGAGCCTGCCGAGAGCAGGAGGGCTCGCATGTCATGGCCCATATTGATTCTTAAAAACAATTTACTGCATTTGCAGGTGAGCAAGCAGGCTTGGGGAGAGGGGAGTGGTGCACGTTTGCCCATACCCACATCAGCAGAGGACAAGCTCAGGGGAATAGAGCACCTTAACCCTCCCCTTTGCCTATGGGAGCACCTTACTCCCCTTCTACCTGTGGGTGCCGAGCAAATAAATACAGCCCTGCTTTTGGTGAAGTGCTATTATCATGGGTAATAGGTATGAGCTGGTTGCAATGAAAAAGCATAATCATGTAAGACATCACATCAAGGTCTGGCAGACCTCTGACCAGCGCATAAAAAGGATTTGATAGCACCTTTGTGGCAACTCCCATTTTGATTTTATAAGGTTCAGTCATGGATATAGCTGTACCTATGTTGTCTTTTTGTTTGTATTTTTTTTATAATTTTTTTAAATTCTATTGAGGCTGTATTGAATAAGTAATAAAAAGATTGAACTAAAAAAATAGGGACTGTATATCTCTTTACCAGTTTTGAGGAATATGTGTCCCTTTAAGTTATTGCTAAAACATTAAGAACCAGGAATAAGGATTGGGCAAAAGTAGGAAAAAAGTGAAAAAAAGTCTGAAAATCACTTTGCTTAGATATAGAGCCCGATTCTAGCAGGGGCACATCTGGACGGCCCCCAAGCAGGACGGCCCGTTATGACCTGATTCTGTACCGTGGGAACAAAACGTTCCCGTGGCATACAGAATCAGGCCTGAGAACAGCCTGGCATGCCCCTGTATACCTGCGGGGACGTCCTCCCTGCAGGCTCCCCTGGCTCCCGCGGCTCAGACCCCCCTTTTCCCCACCGCTCGACCCACAGCTGGCCATCCAGGGCCTGGATCAGGCAGCGGGGACTGCCCTGCACCCGGCCTGGGGGGGGGGGATCTCTGGCCCGAATAGCACCATTTGTGCTGCTTATTTCACCTTCGTCCCCCCTGACCCCATAGGACATACAGGGCCGTGACCGGAATCGGCCCTGTACGTCCTGCCTCCTCAGCCCACCCCCACTCTGCCCAGACCACGCCCCTTCCTGCCCAGACCCCCCCCCCCCCCCCCCCCATCGGCTCTCCTTGCCCTGCTGCTCTAGCCATGCGGGGACAGCTGGAGAGGGAATAGGGGCAGCCCCGCAGGACCAATCTCAGAATCAGGCCCATAGTTTGTATATTTGCATATTTACAGGAAATTGAATTCATGGAAGATGTGTCATTTCTAAGCTGCAAGCAAGTTAAAAATTATCTGCATAATTTTCTCTACTTTTGCATGATTCCTTCATCTGGTCCTGTGAACTGTAGTTATGCAACTGTTTTGTTCACTTTCCATCATAAAGAATTGGTAAAAGTGTTCTAGCCTTCAGTAACTACTATAGAGCTATGGAATGAATCAGCATTCATGTCACTTGTCTTGTGAGTACCTGGCTGAGCAGTGTCAGATCTGGCTAATATTTGAAAAGGAGAATAGCAAGCAACCATCCGAGAAACCAGTGATCCAATCAAGCTGACTAAATTTGTCCGTCACTTGGCCAGCCTAGCAAGTACTAATCACATACTTATCAATTACACATACTACAGAACAGAAACATAGAAACATGATGGCAGAAAAAGACCATATGGCCTACTTTGTCTGCCCATCCTTATCAACTACAAGAGTCCCTTTTTTCTGTTAGAGATCTGCTGTGTTTGTCCCATGCTTTTTAAATTCAGATACTGTCCTCATCTCTGCTACCTCCACTGCTTTAAATTGCTTTACAGTGAGAGCTGAAAAATCTGAAATGATTTACCTGTCTCTATTAAGCTGGTCCAATTTGTCTTTTTGTGCATTCAAGTAGGCTACTACTATACCTTTCTCTGGTGATTTAAGATCACTGCTGATAGCTCAAAGTGGTAAGAGGTTGCTTGAATACTTTACACATCTGTCTCTAGTTTTTTTCTCACCCTTGAAAAATCACTCCGCTAGCAGCATGGGTTTAGTGACTATACCCACTGCATAATGTATGGAAAAGCTAATAGGGAGGAGTTTAGAAAGAAGGAAGGGAAACGAGTGTGTCTGTGTTACAGTGTTCAGAAGAAATAAATACAGAAGAATCAGAAAAGTAAAAGAGCAACCTAGTAAAAAGCAAGCAGGGGAAAAAGAGAAAGAAAAGAAAACAGATAGTATAAAATAGACAAAAAAGAGATACACTAAAGTTTAACCAGTTTGCACTTTCCTTCTGCACTACCTGAAAGAACACCTTACCTTTCGGCTGACAATATCTCTGTTATACGTCAACATGCTCAGGAGGCTGAGAGCGCACCGCTCCAGGTAAGTGAAATGATGCACATTAGTTTGTTGCCAAAAAAATGAAATGTTAACTGGCCAACTGAAATGGTAGAAATGGACAGCACTCAATTTCTGCCCTTGGTTCTTAGAGGTTTACCCCTAAAAGTAGAAATTATAGGGAGGAAGGAGAAGACAAAGGACTAGTAAACTGTCAAAAATGTACCACACAGAGCAGTGACAGTTTCTGCTGTATACCTTAAATCTGTCATTTGTTTCATCATCTGTGAGGTATTTGTTCCAATGCAGCTTAAAAGAGCAAACAGAAAGAGCAAAAGACAGGCAGAAAATGTGCCTCAGATGATTTCTAAAAGAGCAATATCAGCAGCTTAAATTAGTAATACAGTCCTTTTCAGTTTCTGTGTATTCCTAGTGGCAATTAAGGAATTGAAGATTATTATGCCAAATTTCAAAAGAAAACTAAATTAATAATGTGCATCTTCTTTGTTTTTTAATTGTAATTTTTATTGGAACCATTTAAATTCCACAAAATCACATAGGCTGTGCATCTTCAACTAAATAAAATGTTTAGCACTAAATTATGCTGGAAATTCTTTGAGGTTACTCTTCTTATCTCTCCCCTTCATCCAGAGTCTCAGAAAGCAGTATCACAAATGATAGCACATGAAAAAGAACCTGATTTGTTCATTTGTATGTGTGAGAAGATGTTTGTTATAGGAAGTATAGACCAGGTGGATCTAAAGAGTGAGAGAACAGCTATAACTACGAATTTCGGCACCCAGGACAAGCAAGGGTATTTTTGCCTCCACTCCTCTCCTCTTCTATCCTTTATATATTGACCAACAGTCCTCTTTTCTGATTTCATTCTCTTCCCCCACCTATTCTGATGGTAAGAAAATAGCAGCACTCTGCCTGACGTTTTATTCGCTGCCAACCCACACTCAAATTTCATTCGTTTTTAATATTGTCAGGAAGTTTGCATCTTGGCTGACTGCTCCTCTTGCCAATTCCTAATTATGGTCCTTAGTTAGAGAATTTACAAAGAGATACCTAGCAAAATTTAAACACAGTGACTTAGAGGGATTTTAGCTCAGCTGACTCACGCACTGGCCATGCTCCTAGTTACTAGAAAGAGATCTGCCAGTGGTATGGCTCAAATTCCTAAGTCATTGCTGGCTTGTTCTGCTTCACAACATGATAGTTCAGGTGTAAGCAAACTTGTGGGTCCAAGGACCACATTGAGAGTTGTGACTGGTTTGTGAGATGGTCAGCTGGGGGGCTCTTTCCTTTCCGACCTCTTCATGACTACCAGTCTTTAATCACTGATGCCGCTGTTTATGGGGAGGAGTTCTTATGTTCTGACTCTCTTCTTCTGCCTCGGTCCTGAGGCTGCAGCTCCTTTAAACTTGTCAGATGAGACAGAGCTTCACATTGGCATCAGCCATCTTCTACCTCTTGGCTACAGGTGCAGTCATGGCTCTCTCTCCCCTACTCTCTGTGTGGCTCTTCCCAAATGCTGCAGTTGCTGTGATGGTCTACCACAGTGGCAGCCAGCATATTTCTGAGTTCAGGGCCAGACCACTGCTGCAGGCCAGATTCAAGTGTGCAATAGAGGTGTCTAGTCTAAGGGCCATATAAAAGGTGTCTGCAAGCCATTTTTGGCTTGTAGTCCATAATCTGCCACTTCTGTGATAGCTTCTTCAGGAAGAAATCTGGTTCATAAATAAACTCATCTTGTTTTATCCACACATGAGAGAGTACAACATCCAGGGTTAGTGCAAGGGTTTTGGGCACCGTAGGCAAATATTGATATTGTGTCCCCCTCAATGAACTTTCAGGACCCTGGGCGCTCCCCCCCCCCCCCACCCACCTAAAAGAAAATTAATAATTAGGCTCAACAATCAACCTTGTTCCACTCCTTCCCTGAGAACCAATACTGCAGGAATGCATAATTGGACATCTTCTTTTTAATACTAAACTTTGTTTAATGTATATGTAGACATAAAGGGTCATTTATAACAGGCTGTCTAGATTTACATGTGAACAATGCAAGTGACTGCTTACATGCATAAATGGTGCAGTTGCCATTCTATAAGTAAGTGTGCACATCCGATCACATGTATTGCCATGGTGAGCATGCAATGGGATGATTTTTGCAGAGCATGGGCAAAGTGCAAAGTTACATACATAGATTACAAAATACTATACTTTACAAGCATTCTTTTCTTTTTATTTTCTTTATGAATGCAGGTATGAATGCAGGAAGGTACACCAGCCCTATTCCTGGTATACATGATGACACTTTAAATTAAGATGTATTTTTAGCCATTTATGCTACCACTTTATAAAGTAAAGTATGCACATACTTGATTTTATAAAATAGGCATGAAATATGCATACAAAACTGTGCATTAACTATGCAGCAAATTACCCTCCTCATGGGCTTGATTTTATAGCAGGGTACTTATATGAAATGTAAAAAAAGATGTTTATTTTATTCCTATTTATTATGGCAACCAAACAATAACCACCAGACACCCAGAAAAGAATATCCAACATAGAAAAAAAAATCAACGTATCATAAAGTTTTGTTGGACCAAGGGCAGAGAAGGGGAACACCAATTTTTACAGTTACGGAGAATTTGTTCTGAGAAGGAGGACTTTGATATTCAGTCTTCAGTTCTTAAGGTTCAATTCTAGTCTCGTGGCTACTCTAGAAGTGCAGTTCATTGAGCATATAAAAAAGCCAAATTTGCCAACCATGACTTACTTCTCAATTATAATAGAACTGAACCCCCAGATCATATGCTCTGTTGTCTCCTGTTTTCTCAATTGTTGAGGCGTATTATTAAAGTGATTAAGTCCCTTTGGCATATCCTCTCTCTCCATCAAGTATTTAAAGAGCCTCCTCCTTTTGCCTTTCTAAGAGGCAGGAATACTGGGGAAATGTAACCAGATTTCTCCAATGGGAAGTGAATAATGATATCAAATATCACTCCGTATGCAATCTAGTCTGCAAGGGGCTGAATGGCATTGCCCGACTGAGAACTTTACTTTTTGAGCTAATGTTTTTTTCGGATTGCAACTCTTCAAATGTTATTTATTTGACTACCTGCCCTTGCCAGCTGATTTATCTTTGGAGAACCAAATGCAAAGTAAGATTGTGCCTTAGCATAAAAGCCGTATATCTACTCTTAATCTGACGGCTCCATTGGTTAAGCACTGGATAAGTGCTAACCACACTGTTAATTATTTGCACTGGAGAGTTATTGACTGTAATTAAACAACCTGGCATGGAGACCATCTAGATTCTTTGCTGAATATGTGTGAACAATCTTGGATCTATCACTTAAAACCAGATGTTCTTAATGCTGACATTGAATGGATGACGTTGTGAAGATGTCTCCATTTTGATTGGCCTACTTTCTTCAGGATGTATAAGATGCCGAATTTCCTTGAAAAGGAATATCATTGTGCTCAAGTTCTGAGGTTTGTGAGGAATTTGGTTGAAATATGAAGTGCCATTTACCATTGGAATCACTGTTTTGGATTACCCTCCTCTGACACCGGACAGTTAAGTTGAGGGACGGCTAAGTTGAAGTCCCTTTTGGGCTCTACGGCATACAAGTTCATATGTAAAATTTTCTTAAGATTTTTTGAGCAATGTTGTTTTCTAATTTAGCTGAAATAAAAGGACTTTGAATTTGGGGGCATCTGACTGTTGGTGTTTGCCTTCTCTGCTCTTGGTCCGACACAAATTTATGACACCTTGATTTTTTTCTATTTTGGATATTTTATAATGGCAACATACATATCTTTATGGTTACCCCTCTCCATTTAGAAGATATTTACAATTTGTTTTGATTCCATCCTCGTGCTATGAGGATCACCATATAGCAAGAGAATGGACTAAAAAAAACATAAATAACTTCCAAATGGAGAGGGGTAGCCTGCCTGGAGCGACACGTTCAACTCTACAATTCTAGCACTTAACTGGTCAGACTAGATCAACCATGCTGGTCTTTATCTGCCGTCACTATTTTTTAAGTGCCATCAAGTCAATGCTGACTCCTGGAAACCCAGCAGCCCCTGGGTTGTCTTGGCAATGTATGACCAGAACTTACTATGTTACTGTATTTATAAAATAATCTCTCAGTGCAAATCCTCATGCACAAATTTAGACCTATGCTGAAGAAGGTACAAATGCATGTACCCTCATATTTTATAAAATATGAATACACTGCAACTCCACACCTGTTCTGCTCAAAATACACCCTTTGGGAATGCCTAAATGCAGTGCTGTATAAGTAAGCTCAATCTTATCAGCCGTTGTGCTTACATGTGGGCGGTCAACTGCACACTTTTATAAGAGCCATTTTCCACATGTAAAACAGGCTACACATTCAGGAAAAAGTAAAACAGGCTACACATTCAGGAAAAAGCTTACCCACAAGGTTAATTTCCAAAAGCTTCTTACTCAGAATTAAAATTACCCACTATCTCTAATAGTTCACTGAATTTGCGTGCCTGTCAGGACCAAATCCAACCATTTAGCTTTGACTGCAGCTGTTCTTTGCCGCTCTCCAGAAGCTGTCACCTTAGATGACTGCCTAGTCTGTCTAATGGTTAAGCTGGCCTTAGGAGCATCACAGACAGATTGAAACTTAAAACACTATGGGCCTGATTCTGAGGGATGAACAGCAGGGCTGTACATCCCAAGAGAAGGTACAGCTCCACAATAGATCCTGACCATATGCCAGAACATAATCTCCCCGCTCGCACACAGCCGCAGTGCGGGGTGATCTGGATGGGGGTGGCATGGGGCCAGAGAGTGGGTGGAGTGGGGGAGGGTCAGGCACCCAGATTTACAGGGTCAATACAGTTCACGGCCCTGTATGTCCGGTGGTCACCAGGAGGACGCCCAGTTTATTCCACCTCTGAGTCCCTTTTGGGCTCTACGGCATACAAGTTCATATGTAAAATTTTCTTAAGATTTTTTGAGCAATGTTGTTTTCTAATTTAGCTGAAATAAAAGGACTTTGAATTTGGGGGCATCTGACTGTTGGTGTTTGCCTTCTCTGCTCTTGGTCCGACACAAATTTATGACACCTTGATTTTTTTCTATTTTGGATATTTTATAATGGCAACATACATATCTTTATGGTTACCCCTCTCCATTTTGAAGATATTTACAATTTGTTTTGATTCCATCCTCGTGCTATGAGGATCACCATATAGCAAGAGAATGGACTAAAAAAAACATAAATAACTTCCAAATGGAGAGGGTAAATGAGGTGGAATAAGCGCTGGGCACCCATGCAAACGGCCCTGGCAGCCACCCAAAGGACATGGAGCCGTGGGAGGTGAGGCCCTGCCACCCGATTCCGGCCCTGGTGGACCCTGCTGAGGGTCGGTCTGCGGGAATACAAGTCTGGTGGAGAGTGGGGCCTTCGGCACACCAGTGGGAGCAGGGGAGGCCTAGCAGTGCTGCTCCCAGGATATCTCCTGCAGCTATTGCAGGAGCATGCTGGGCCATCCTGTTGCCAGATCCTGCAGCTGCAGGAGTATCTAGCTCCCATGGTGCAGAACTGGGTACAACAGAGACATCCTGTTCTAGGATGTCTGGACGGCCAGACGTGCCCTTTCCTGCATCGAACTCCACGGTAAAGTTCAGATTGGACTTTTTCTGATCTAACTGTTTATCTTTTCAAAGCCAAGCAAGTTACAGTATGTTTAGGTATAGTAGGCAGTTAGTTTGTTGCCCAAGAAGGTTTACAATCATGTTTTTGTTACCTGGGAAAACAGAATTAAGTGACCTATCCAAAGGTCATAGGAGTGTTAATGGGATAAACAGGATTTGAACCTGGGCTTCTCTTGTTCCTAACCTACTGCTCTAATCACTAAGTCAATCCTGCACACTGAAACTGAACACTGCACACTGAAATTGAAGTGTATGAGTGGTGTGAAATAATAGCAGGACAAATCTCAACAGGTGAAGGAGTATAAAATGTAGGACACGCATAGCCATAACAAATAAAATGAAAAACAATATAAAATCAGAGGGACCGCTCCTTGGAACAACAATATTATAGTATAAGCTAAAAAGTGGGAAACGTATGTGGAGCATGGATCATGACATTTTTTTCAAACCCTCTGCATGCGCACACTTGCACGTGTGTGTGTACATTTATATGAAGAAGTGCAAGTATGTACCTGTGTTGTCTGTGTGTGTGTCTCTATCTGGAGGAGAGAGAGGAAGAATTGTTTGAATGCAGCAGTTTCCAAGCATACTGCTGGTTTAGAAAAAATAATAAACTGAAATCAAATGTGATCATATATATAATTATTAGATGTCAATGCCAACAGATGGATTTACAACTGCACGGCTTATCTTCTGCCAGTGCTGCTATGCTCATGTAACCCCTCTTCTCAAGTCACTTCACTGGTTCCCATTTAAACATCCAGTTGAAACTTCTGCTACTGACTTACAAGTGCATTCTTTCTGTGGCTCCTCGCTACTTTTCCTCTCTTATCTCACTCTACACCCCTCCTCGGGAACAGACAGATCCTTTTTATCTGTGTACTTCTCTGCCACTGCCAAGTCCAGACATTCATTCCACCTTGCTGCTCCATATGCTTGGAGCAAACTACCTGAGTCAATACATGAGGCTCCTCCTCTAGCCCTGTTCAAATCCAGGCTAAAAACCTACCTCGTTGAGGCTGTTTTGGATCCTGATGCCACTCACTCTCTTCTTCACCACTTATATGTATCTTACCATATTCTAGTCCCCAGTTTTGTTTAGTCTTGATTAGACTGTAAACTCTGATGAATAGGGACAATCTCTTATATCTATATTTAGAGCACTGTATACACCTTGTAGAGCTATACAAATGATTAGTAATAGTAGTAGTAATACAGTTTAATCAAGGTATCACTTTCTGAAGGCAACAGGTATCGCTATGCTTCTCTAGTAGGCACTACACAAAGCAACTGGTAGCAAACCATATGGTTCAGTAAAGGTACCACAAAAGTTATATGCCAAAACAAAGGCTTAAATCCACAATATAAAAATAAAGGGCCCGAATTTCATTGGGTGGTGCTATGTGCCACGTCAGCGCATAGCCTGCCCATCTCCCACCTAACTCAGATTTTCCATTTCAAGGAAGTTGTGGGCGAAGGTATTATAGGGGCAGTATATCAACATCTTTGCCAGGGATCAGGAGGTTAGCTATAATAAGAAGAGGGACATTACCTTTCTGCAACTATTTCTAATCTGGGTGGCATTTTCCATATGATGGGCGTGTTAGCGACACATACAAGTCCTTTTGCGCTCAGATAAGGTGGCAGTAGTGCATGCAGTGAACAGGCAGTCCATTTGCAGTGCTTGCTCATTCTGCACTGTCTGCAATTGAATGTGATGCTGGCATCAAAGCATGTACTTGATGTGGTGAATAGGATAGTCAATTCTTTGTCTTGTTTGCAATGTGGCCAGATTTTCAGGCTCTAGACCCAGAAGTAGATGATCTCCCATCGTGGATGCCAAGTCATTTCTGGGAAATTATTCCTGACCATGTGCATGATTGTTAAGTTCCTCGGTAGTGGAAAACATATGGGTAGCTTAGATGTCTGGATGGCATTGCTTCATGGACCTCCTGCCAGTTCCAAGAAGTCTCTTTAAGGACTGTAGAGAATGGGTGGCTCCACTGTTGCTGTACTTGGTGTATACATTATTTGACCATGCAGAGGTCTTACAACTGCAGAAGCAGGCCAGCCAATTGTTAAAAGTACTGGATTGGACTGCCATAATTTGTCATCGCTCCAACCTGTTTCCCAGCTCCCCTTTCTGGGGAAAACGTTTAAGAAATTTGTTCATAAACAATTGGAATTTTTGGAAGCAGGAGGAGGTCTTAGCCCCAGGCAATCTGTTTTGAGAAATGCCATGAGAAAGAGACCATGTTGGTCGTATTGCTTTAATGATATTGGGCCCAATATTGAGTTGCAATGGCTATATGCCTCTAAGGCGCATAGATGTTGCCACTGAACTTTAACCGCAGATAGTCAATCCAGGGCCATATCAAGCCACCAGAATTGAATATCTGGGTCTGCTGCAATGTGCTGCCATTCACCACACAGCACAGAAGCTAACAGAGCAGCAGCGATATTGAGCTGCTGCCTGGTTAGCTCCAACGGGTAAAGATAGTTGAGGTTTTCCCACGCCTTTTGTTAGTGTGGGTCACTAACCGGGCAGTAGATCAATTTCACCGCTGCCCAGTTAGCAAAGGATGCCACCTCTGCTCCAACCTAGAACACCCACAACATGCTGTGATTCTACACAGATAGCATCAGGACATGTAGCGGCAGAATCATTGGATATTCATTGGCACTATGCCGATGAATATCCTTATTTAGCAGCATTTACACGGTTTACAGGTTTTTAAACCATGTAAATGCCTTTGAATATCGGGCCCATTATGTTTAACTTGGGCCACAGGAAGGATGTTTTGCTTGTTATTTTGGATCTGGCCACAGTCTTTGATATAGTTAGTCACTCTTTGTTGAAATTGGGATTAGTAGGGACAGTATTTTCCTGGTTGTTGTCTCTTATTTCAGCTAGAAAATAGAAGGTAATTTGGGAGGGCCAGAAATATAATGTGGTTTCAGTGACTGATGGTTTATCACAGGGCTAATTATTATCACCCTTACCTCATAATCATTATTTTAGCTCAGTGTTCCAGGTAGTAGAGTGTTTTGAAATGTTTTGCAATCTTTTTGCTGATGGCATCCAACTATGGATCGGGGTTGGCATAAGTCAAGCTGAGTCCCTGTCTGGTCAATAACTGTGTGGAAGAAGTGTTGAACAGGTTTAAAGAGGCAAAATTGAAACTTAACCTGGAAAAATCCCACTACCTGTACATAAGTAAAAATCAGAAAGTACTCTCATGTATGCCATCTATTGATGGTTTCCCTTAAGTGGGAAAAAGTTTATATATTAACTAGAAAATAGTTTGCAGTTGTGGTTTTGAATAAAAGATAGTATGATCATATTTACAGTACCTCCTTCCCTTCTAACTCCCCTCAACTCTATAACTCATTATGTAAATAAGTTCCTCTGTTCTATATAATAAGCTGTTATTGCAAGTGTTTCAATCTGTATACAAGTTTTCACTGTTCTCTGTACAAGCTGTTGTTGAAATGAACATCGCTTTGCCCCAGTGAAAAGCTGTATAAAAAAACAGTCAAATAAATATATAAAAATAAATAATTCCAATGATTGTGCGAGCATTTCCAAGGGCTCTGTACTGTTCCCGATCAGCTTGTTATGATGGGTAAGGCCCATGCAGCCCTTGGACAAACTATTGCCTTCCATCACCAAATGGCTCACACTCACTGACAGCTACATGTTGCCAAAAGTTAATAGCTTTTTACGGGACTTCACTAGTAGCATGCACCAGAGCAAGGTAAGGAAGGACTGCAGAGGCACAAAGAGCTATACACTCAGGAGCATAGGTGTATAATTTTCACCTTCTGAAGTCTCCCCCCAAAGTATACACATGCACACTTTGCTTGAGGCAGACACACCACCTCCCAGATCTGAACACCATTTAGTATTCCTCAAATGTTCCCAGAGTATTTAAAGGTTTCTTATCCCAAAAAGAGTTTAAAAAAAAACCCCACCGAAACAGAGTTTGTTTCACTGTACCCATAACCGAATGAGGAGCTGAGATTGTGATTCTCTTTTATTCACCTATATGCTAATCTTACTTGGCCTCCTACTAATCCTCTAGCTCTCTGAATCCTTGTCCTATGCCAACCAATTGATGAATTATTTTAAATCCAAGTTAGATGCAGCTCGGGATGCCATTATCTCCAACTTTCCACTGCAGTCACACCTATCCTCACAATAGCTGAGTCCGCCTCCTGTAAGTGGTCCAGTATCCCAACCTCATACTGCCTCCTGGTTTTCCTTTAATGAAACAACTGCTTTTCTTGTACATAAAATCTGACCTCCAAACGACCTATGACCTCACCTTTAGATCCTTATCCTTTTGGCTAGTAAAAGACCCCTCTCTTAATCTTTCTTCCACTATCTGTTCTATAATCAGTAGTTATCTCAACTCTGGTAAAGCTCCATTACTCTGGAAGCATGCCACTATTATTCCTACTCTTAAGTGACCCACCTTAGATCCATCAGATCTTTCTAACTATTGGTCTATTTTCATTCTCCCTTTTCTTTCCAAACTTATGGAAAAAAATGTACTTACTCAACTGAATACAGTATCTGGAGGCAGTCAGTGCTCTTCATCTTAAACAGTCTAGCTTTCGTGCAGGTCATGGTATTGAAACAACACTCACCTCCATGCTTAATGATATAGAATCTGCCCTTGAACATGGCAATACTGTTCTGGTTTCATTGGATTTTTCCACTGCTTTCAACCTTTTTGATCATTCGTTTCTATTAACTTGTTTATATTCTCTAGGAAACAAGGGCACCGTTTGCAAATGGTTCTCGTCTTTTCTTAGCAATAGAAGTTTTTCAGTTCTCTTTCAATATGTAACATCTTCTAATTAGTCTCTCACCTGTGGGGTCCCACCAGGGTTTCTTCTTTCATCTTCTCTCTTTAAACTTTTCCTCATCTCCTTGGCCACTCTCATTTAGTCTCAGTGTCAATTCTTATTTTTATATGGATGATATCCAGCTGATTTACTCCACTAGTTTTTATCACTCAATCTTTCTCCCCCAAACAAATGTCTTGATACCATAGCTTCTTGGATTTCTTTGCGTAAACTGAAACTTAATGTTGCCAAATCCCAAGCAATACAGACCTCTGGTAGAGGCCTGTGTCCTTCAGTGGTTCCTAGGCCAGGATATAGCTTTAAGAGACTCTTGATTTTAGGTGGCTTTTTTGTTCCCTCTCTTACCTTCAATTGTCAAATTTCTTCTATTGTCTTTTTCCTACACCACTTTGTTCCTTAAAGTCCTATCTCAATCAGGAGACCCTCTCCATAGCAGTTCATGCGACTATGGTAATGTCTACCTTGGCCTCCATGTCTGCTCACCCAAACATCTCTAGAATGTTCAAAATGTTATGATCAAACTTATTCATTGTTCTCATAAATTTGACCATCTTGCACCACTTTACATACATCCCCATAATCTTTTGTATCACATTTAAAATCTTGCTCATTGCTCACAATATCTTTTATGCCAGCTTTGTATCTGTCATTTTACTTGACTCCTTCTTCCTTCTGTCCTGTCATTTTCAGCATGTCACTGTCCTTTACCTTCCTTTAGCTAATGGTTCTCATTACCTGCTGCCCCCTCCCTTTAGATATCCTTTCCTCTACATTTTATTACTGATTTATTTTTCTTGTACCATTTGCTATCATCTGTAGACCGCTTTTATGTCTTTACCTTATTATATTGTCATTTTAAACTTCTTTGATAATTACTGGAAAGCAGTATATCAAATGTATGTAGGGCCAGCACAAGGAGATGAGGCACCCTAGGCAATGTTCCCTCTAATTTTTTGTAGGCTGTGTGCGCATAAAATATCAGCTGTGCAGCTTTTGAAGGAAGGTTAAATTTTTGTGCGCCACATAACGACACTCTGAGCTATATACTTTAAAATTTGACTATATGTCAGAATACAGTATGTACACCACATTGATTTTAATCAAATTAAATGAAAATAGACGATTATTAAATGAAGTAGAAAATTTCTAGTAATTACAACCACAACTTAAAAATTTTAAGACGTATGTGTTGTTTTCTATCAGAATCAGAACCGTAATTTTTGTGCGCTCTGTTGTAAAGTATGTGCGCTCGCTCTATGAGGTGTGTGCGCGCGCACACGTGCACAGCTTAGAGGGAACAGTGACCCTAGGTGAACTTCATCCTTTGCGTGCCCCCCTGACCACCATTGCCACCAATGCCATTCCTCTTCTTTTGTATGGGAGCAGAAACCACTTCTGCCCCCATGCAAACAGGAAATGGGGATGGAAGCAAACAGCCCACAGTGCCAAAGTTTTGAGGTAATGGCTGCGGGGCTGTTTTAGGCCATTGCCACTGCTGTAGGTCCTGGAAAGGGGCAACAGTGGTGGCAAAGGGTACATGCTCTAGGCAACCACCTAGTTTGCCTAGTGGTAGTTCCAGCCCTGAATGTATGGAAATAAATGAATACATACATACATGTGGTATAGTGTGGCATTTATTTTTATTTATTTAACAGGTTTTTTATACTGCTTTATCATTTCAATCAAAGCAGTTTACATTGTAACTTCAGCTTGGTAATGTACATTAAAAACAGGGACATTGATAACTTGGATTTTTCCGAGGCAATGGAGGGTAAAGTGACTTGTCCAAGGTCACAAGGAGTGTCAGTGGGAACTGAAGCCGTGATCTTCTGGGTACTAGCCAGTTGCTCTAACCACTAGGCTACTCCTTCACTCAAGTGGTGAGGGGGACTTTTAAAATATCAGGAACCCAACAGTTCAGAGCCAAGCAAAAAACACTTTTATTTCTCTTCAGTGGTCCAGCAATCACTCCCAGCTTGTTATCTTCACAAGGCTGGTTCTCAGTGCCCTTCCCCCGACCCACAATTTAAAGCACAGAATTCAGTTCAGCACAAAGTCCAGTCAGTCACTTGGGCATCAATGTCTGTAAATATGAGTCCGACCTCCTGAATTGCCTACCTTACAGCTGGACTCCTACCTTACAGCCGGACTCCTCTCCCAGCCCTGCTTAGAATGAGCTTTCTGTCTCCACAGGTCTCTCTCCTCCCTTATGCCCTCCCAGCCCTGGGTTCTGAGCTGTAGACCCTTTTAAGGTGGACTGCTGATAATCCCTTTGGGGAGGGACAGGTAACTTCCTATATACCCCATCACAGTACCTAAAAGGGAAAATCTTAGGGATAGGAGGAAATATATCTTGATAAGTTGCTGTTTCTATTTCCCTACAGGAAGTTGCTGCAGATATTCAGTAGCCAACTGGGGCAGCTCTGGATCTGCCTTGCTGTCATCAGCATCCTCTATGTCACATTACAAATCACAGGAATCCTGCAGCAGAGCAGGTAGGACTGAAAATTCATTTACAGTATCACCTGTAGTAAAAAGGACACTTATAAGCCTTGAGTTCAACAGGATCCATGGCCAGATCACTAGAGTCTCACATGCATTGTCTGAGTATAGCAGAATCTACACCCAGAGTGCTGGAGGTCAGGGAATTCACAGGTCAATATCGCCTTTGAAAATCTAACTAGCAAGGTCCGTAGGTACTGATCAAATCAGATCAAACTTTATATTTGCCTTTTCAGAACTGTCCTCCAAACTTGAACCTGCTGTTTGTGTAGGGAAAAGAATCTACAGAGATTTGAAAATCATATCTGAGTGAGTACTTTCAGGTCCTTAACCTCTCCCTGCCTATGGGAATATTCCTCTTCTCCAGGAACAAGCAGGAAGTCAGTCCTTATATATGGGTGTTGTCGGCGCCGACAGAGCCCATGCGGAGCATTTCCCCAGCTTTCAAAGAAAGCTTTTGGGAATGCTACCGTGCATGTATGTTCTCCTTCCTGCCCAAGGGTGCCATCTTGCACAGTCTCCTTTTTTCCATGGAGCCCACGGACGCATGTCCTATTTCCCTGAAAAAATTCCTTAAAAATTATCCTCTATAGTGAGTTTTCCCAGTTTATGTACCGGTTCCTCTTCCCACCTCAAGCCGGCGCCATCCCCGGCACTGTTCTTGGCTTCCTTTTCTCTTTTTTCATTGAGGCTTGCCTCGACCGGTGTCCGTGCCCTTTTTTGCCCAAGGTTCATCGACCCCATCCGGATGTGATCCACCATGTCTCCCGGTGACTTTAAAAGTGTTATCGTTGCAGTCAAATTATATCTATCACAGACACCCATGACTGCTGCTTGCACTGCCTCGGCCCGGACCATGACAGTACCCCTGCCACCTGTGTCAGGCCATGACTCCACGAACCAACAAGAAAAGGTCAGAGTTGCAGGAGAAGATGTTCCCATGGTCCGGTTCAGCCCTGGCTTCACCGATACTGAACCCAAAGCAGAGCACCTCCAGTGAGGCCCGGGCATCTTTGGAGTCCTGTGGTGACAGCTCCTCTGGAAAGACACCGGACACTGGCAAGAAAAAGAAAAAATCCTTAAAGACAGTCGAGGTTCCACTGGGAAAACCCGGTAAGATCCCACGGTGGGACTCAAGCGACTCCGAACACTGCCTCCCCCCCCCCCATGGTCTCTAGGAAGGAGTCCTCGGCCAGCGGTGAACGTGCGAGGCTCCCGAGGCCATGGTCCTTGTCTAGGATGCGCTCACAAGAGTGCCGGCGCCAGGTCCGAAACCCTTGGTGCCCGCGCCAAAGGCTGCGGAGCCTTCTGGTATCGAGGCCAGAATGATGGTCCTGAAGCAGAATGTATCTGCCATCCTGGCCATGCAGCAGGCGATGATGTCAGGTTCATCTGCATCATCTGCCCGGCAACCGGGCCCCTGACTGTGGTGGCGTCTTCAGGTGTTGAGTAGGGCCCCAAGCGCTATTGGCCTCAGGCGAGCCCTTGGCACCCTCGAGGTCCCAGTTCCGATCCTCGGGTGTCTGATCCTCCCCAGCTAGCTTCCAGGAGTCTGACACCAAGACCTGTCGGGGGATCCTGGTTCCCCAATGCAGGCCTTGCAATGTGGGAGCTTGCAGCCTCAGACTCCTCGCTGCCCTCGGGCTCAGACTGGGAAACAGATGTCAAGGCCTCCCCAGAGACCTCTTGACATCAAGACATCCCCTCTGAGCCGTCTCCCCCAGAACTCCGGTGCCATTCCCCACCCAAGGACCTGGCATTCCATGACTTCGTTCGGGACATGGCCCAAGCCCTCTCAGTCCCGAGCGAGTCCGAGGAGAACCTGCACACCGAAGACTTGGATATCCTCCAGTATGAGTCCCCACCAAAGGAGGCTCTGTCAGTGCCAGTGCAACCCATCCTCAAGTGGCTGCTCCTGTGGATGTGGGAAACCCCAGCCTCAGTACCAGTGGTCAACCGGTGTCTTGACGCCATCTACCGCGTCAAGAGGAGTCCAGGCTTCCAGAAGGCCCCCACAACTCAATGGTGGTGGAATCTTTGATGCAGAAGCTAAAGAGCCAGAAGCTTATTCTTCTATACTCCAGGGTAGAGAGGCCATAGCCCTCGATGCCCTGGGGCGCAAGTGCTTCCAGGGGTCCATGCTGGGCTGCCGGATACAAATCTATGAGCTCTACATAGGGATGTATCTTAAGAGCCTCATTCAGTAGCTAGGGGCTTCTCAGCAGGGCTCACCGGGGAACCTCTGCAACAGTTCCAGACCTTGATGGCCACCATCTAGGACTGCTCTGTCCCGGGTTCGAGGCTGCAGCCCGGGAAGCAGCCGCACGCATTGGTGCTTAACGCCAGGCCTGGCTGCAGACCTCGGACCTCGAGCAATGGGTCCAGGAAAAGCTGCTGGATGTCCCCTGTACCAGGGAGAACCTGTTTGGGAAACCTATGGCCAACAAGGTGGCCAAAATTGAGGTGGTGACCAGACAGAGGCTCTCAAAGAAGACCTCTACCCTTCCCTGTAAGAAAACTTCAGGGAAAAGGCCAACTTTCTCAAGGAAGAAGGGCCCTTTCCATCAGAGTCACCACTATCAAGCCTTCCCAAGCCAGCAGCAGCAGGGATCCCAGCCCAAGGGCCAGGGACATGGACCCAGGAAGCCAAAGGCCCCCAAGCAACAGACGCCAGCTCTGACTCAACTTGGTGAGAGCTTTTGACTACCAGGACGGGGCCTTCCTCCCCCTCGGAGACCCTCACCAACCTACAGGAGGCTGCCTGGCACTCTTCACCCACAAGTTGCCCGAGATCACCTCGGACCAGTGGGCACTCCGAGTGGTGAAGGAGGGTTACCACCTCCACTTCCAACTACCATGTCTGGGGCATTTTCCAGGAGAGCCAGTGCGACCTCTCCTTCACCATACCCTCTTGCTCTCAGAGCTAGCAGGTCTACTAAGGGACAGCCCTTGCACCTCTGGGGCAAGGGCTTCTACTCAAGGTACTTTCTTGTCCCCAAAAGAACCGGGAGTCTTAGGCCCATCCTGGACCTCCGAGACCTGAACAAGTTTCTGGTGAGGGAGAAGTTCAAAATGCTCTCCCTTGGCACTCTGCTGTCCTACCTCCACCAGGGAGACTGGCTTTGCTCCTTGGACCTAAAGGACGCCTACACCCACATCCTGGTCCACCCATCTCACCAGCAATACCTAAGATTTATGGTAGGGGAGGCCACTACCAATATAAGGTACTTCCCTTCGGCCTAGCCCCCTTGCTAAGAGTTTTCACAAAGTGCCTAGCAGTGGTAGCTGCCCATCTGTGCCTACAAGGGGTGTTTGTCTTCCCCTACTTGGATGACTGGCTCATCAGAGGCGACACAGCCGCAGAGGCCAGTCAGGGCACAGAACATACCATCCTCCTCCTGCAGCATCTGGGGTTCATCATCAACTACCCCAAATCACATCTCTCTCCGGTGCAAAACCTAGAGTTCATCTGTGCTCAGCTGGACACAGTGCGGGCCAGAGCCTTCCTCCCTCAGAACCGGTCAGAATGCCTCAAACAGCCTCAAAATGGTGCCAGCTCACCTTCTCCTCCGCCTGCTGGGACACATGGCCTCCACGGTCCATGTCACACCCCTAGACCACCTGCACATGCGGACAGCCCAATGGTGTCCACATTCTCAGTGGACCCAAGCCACGGGTGAACTCGGGGACAGGGTCAGAGTCTCCCACCAACTGGTGAGATCCCTTGACTGGTGGCAAAACTGGGAATCCTCCAGGCAGGAATGCCCTTCCTGGTACCCCCACCGCAGAGGACCCTGACCACAGATGCCTCTCTCCTGGGCTGGGGAGCTCACTGTGGAGTTCACCGCACTCAGGACTGCTGGTGCAGGGAGGAGTCTTTATTACAGATCAACCTCCTGGAACTCCAGGTGGTATCCGACGCCCTATGTGCATTCCACACCCTCTTATGGAACAGAACTGTTCTGGTCCAGATGGACAGCCAGGTCGGAATGTTCTATATAAACAAGCAGGGGGGCATGGGCTCATACTCCCTCTGCCAGAAGGCGGTAGCCCTTCTCTCCTTTGCAGTGTGCAATGGCATGATCCTACAAGCAGTCTACCTCCCAGGACAGGACAATTACCTGGCGGACAAACTCAGCAGAGTCCTGCATCCTCACGAATAGCGTCTTGACCCCACAGTGGTGGAGAACTCTTCCATCTTTGGGGCTAACCCGAGATGGAACTATTTGCCTTTTCGGACAACATGCAGCTGGATTGCTTCTGCTCCAGGCAGCCACACCCACAGAGGGTAGTGGCAAACATGTTCCTGATTTCATGGTCTGAGGGACTGCTGTATGCATTCCCACCGACTCCTCTGGTCGCCAAGACTCTGTTCAAAATTCAGAATGAGAGGGTATCAGTGATACTGATCGCCCGCAGGTGGCCCAGGTAACCCTGATTCCCACTACTACTCTCGCTAGCGGTGACACTCCCAGTACCCCTGGGTAAAGCCCCGAACCTCCTGACTCAGGAGGGGGGCTCCCTCCTGCACCCCAATGTGGGGTCACTGACTCTAACAGACTGGTTGTTGAGAGAGTAGCCTTGGCAACTCTCAACCTGCCACAAGAGGTTGAGAAGATCCTGCTGACCTCCAGGAACCCCTCCATGAGGAAGACTTACACCTTTAAGAGGTGCAGGTTTGTCCTGTAGTGCACGGATAGGAAGGAGAACCCGTTCTCCTACCATATGCAGCTAGTACTCAAGTACCTCATGCATCTCTTATGCACAGGGCTGAAATCTAACTCAGTCCAGGTGCATCTGGGCGCCATAGCCTCTCACCACCATCCAGGAGGGGGCAAGCGTTTATCCAGCCAGCTCCTGGTCTCACAGTTCATATGGGGCCTTTTGCTTTCCAAGCACCCTGTCCACCCTATGGCCGCAGAATGGGACATCAATGTGGTGTTCTCCCAGCTGACCAGACCACCATTCGAGCCCCTGGCCACCTGCCACCTCAGATACAGTATCTGTTTTGGAAGGTGGCCTTCTTGGTGGCCCTGACTTCAGCTCGCAGAGTCAGTGAGCTTCAAGTGCTGGTGGCAGATCCCCCATACACCAGGTTCTTCAAGAACAGAGTACTGCTGCACACTCACCCTAAGTTCCTCCCAAAAGTGGTATCCCCCTTTCACCTCAACCAGGAGGTGGTGCTCCCCACCTTCTACATTGGACTGTAAACGGGCCCTGTCCTATCTGCAGTGGACCCAGGACCACCACAAAGCACCTCAGCTTTTCGTGTCCTATGACCCCAGTAGACTGGGCTCCCTCTAACCAAGCGTACCCTATCCTCTTTGGTGTCAGACTGCATCACTCTTGCTTATGAGTGAGCGGGCCTCTCCCTGGAGCACCGGATCACAGTGCATCGCGTGAGGACGATAGCCATGTCGGTGGCCACCTCCGTTCTGTGCCGGTGACAGAAATTTGCAGAACTGCCATTTCGTCATCCATTCACACGATCGCAGCACACTACTGCCTGGACAGCAAATCCTGCAGGGACAGCACCTTTGGTCAGGCAGTGTTGCGTAATATTCTTGGAGTGTAGGCAACTCCTGCCCTCCAACCCTTCTGTGTTCAGTCTACTGGAATGATAGTGTTGCTGGAAGCTAAGGTCTTGCAGAGTCTCTCAGTGGGGCCTCACCTTCTGCAACTCACAGTCACCCGACCGGTTGTCGATGGCACTGTTGTGGTTTGGTCCTCGGCAACCTGGAGAGCTAGGGAGTCCTATATCTGAGTCCTGACTTCCTGCCTGTTCCCGGAGAAACATATTACTCACCTTTAACAGGTGTTCTCTGGGAACAGCAGGAATCAGTCCTCACAACCCTCACTCCTCCCCTTGGAGTTGCCGTCTTTCTCTTTTTTTGTTTGACTGCCATCTTAGCTGTCATCCAACTGAGCAAAATGGCACCCTTGGGCGGGAAGGCGACCATGCATGCGTAGTAGCATTCCCAAAAGCTTTCTTTGAAAGCTGGGGAAATTCTCCGCGCGGGCTCCGTCGGTGCCGACATTACCCATATGTGAGGACTGATTCCTGCTGTTCCCGAAGAACACCTGTGAGTAACTGCACTTTCTCCAGGGCTAATATTGCACTAAAGATGGACAATTTTCAAGAGCTGGTTTTCATTTTTATGCATGTAAAATCTTTGAAAACTGTCCTCTAAATTCTGTTCAAGCCAGTAAAACTGAACAGTCAAAACTAATTTATATTCATAACCACAATGGTTTACTTAAGCTGCTCAAAACCTGAGGGACAAAAATGGAAATAGTGAGATGCAACCTGGGGTCCCATGAGCGAGGCATTGGTTAATTCAGCAGGCATTTTATGAAAGATGGGGATCCTGGTGGGCAAAGAGGTAGCAATTGCCTCTAAACTCTTACAACTTGACATGAAAAAACACTCAATCTTCTCCACTCCACTTGAAAATACAAGTCCAGTTAGCTTTGTCTTTTTCTAAAAATCACCTTTCTTTGGTGCTTTCCCAAAAACAAAAGGCAAACAACATAATTAAAGTCAGCATTAAAATGGACAAACTGAAAAAAGGCAGAGTTCAGCAGAAATCACAGCCCTCTTTAAGGGGCTTGTTTACAAAGCCACAGTAACGGCTTCCGATCGTTTTTGGAGCCGCGGCCCCATTGAAATCAATGGGGCCGCGGCTCCGATAACGATCGTAAACCACTACTGCGGCTTTGTAAACAAGCTCCTAAATTTCACATTCACTTAGGAAGTAGATCTTCTCTTCAGCTCCTGGTACTCTGGAAGAACATGCCAAACTAGCGCTGACTTTTGTGCACATGTGTTTGGCTTGCTCTCCCAGTTTAACGCTGTCATTTACACATAGTTTAATGCATGGCTAATTGATATATGATCCTCTTTCTGCATGCCGGTGCTAAAGTTGTGTGCTATTGGTACACTGCAAATAGGCATAAAATGTTGATAGCACGTGACTTCAGTGCCAGCTTGCTGTATCAACCTGATAATTTGCAACCTTGGACTTTGGTTTTGAATGTAATCTATTTGTGCTATAACCACTAAACAGCAGGTCTATAGGACAAGTGGTGAGGCTCTTTTTATTAATAACGGTCCTCAACGTGTTTCGGCCCAAAGGGCCTTCCTCAGGGGATCCAAATAAAAAAAAAATCAATAAATGATAAATCAATAAATAAAAGGTGCTAAACCTCACTAAAAAATGTTAAAAACATCTAAAAAATGCTAAACTTGTACATAAATAGATAATATGTCAAAATAAATTATATAAATAAATAAGCTACGACGTAGAAACATAGAAATATGACGACAGAAAAAGACCACATGGCCTATCTATTCTGTCCTTCCATATCAACAACTACAACAGCCCCCTTTTTTCCTTTAGAGATCCTCTGTGTTTGTCCCATGCTCTTTTGAATTCAGATACTGTCCTCATCTCTACCACCTCCACTGGGAGACTATTCCATGGATCCACCACTCTTTCCATAAAGAAATATTTCCGCATATCACTCCTGAATCTATCCCCCTTTACCCTCATCCCATGTCCCCTCGTAGCAGAACTTGCTTTCAATTGAAAGAGGCTCTCCCCCTGTACATTTATGCCACAGAGGTATTTCAACATCTCAATCATATCACATCTATCCCGCCTTTCCTCTAAGGTGTACATATTAAGATCCTTCAGTCTGTCCTCATATGCTTTATAATGAAGACCACTAACCATTTTAGTAGCCACCCTCTGTACTGACTTCATCCTGTTTATTTCCTTTTGAAGGTGCGGTCTCCAGAATTGCACACTATACTCCAAATGAGGTCGCACCAAAGACTTATACAGAGGCACTCCTTTTTTCTGCTAGCCATTCCTCTCCGTATGCACCCAAGCATCCTTCTACCTTTTGCCGTTGCCTTTTCTACCTGTTTAGCTACTTTAAGATCATCAGACACAACCACGCCAAGATACCGCTCTTCTTTAGTGGACAAAAGTACTTCACCCCCTATACTATATTCCTCCCTTGGATTGCTGCAGCCCAAATGCATGACCTTACATTTTGTAACATTAAATCCCAGCTGCAAAATTCTAGACCATTCTTCAAGCTTAGCTAGATCCCTCTTCATGTTATATACACCTTCCTGGTTGTCTACTCTATTGCAGATTTTGGTATCATCCGCAAAGAGGCAAACCTTATCCGACAGCCCTTCCGCTATATCACTAACAAAGATGTTAAAAAGAATCGGACCAAGGACAGATCCCTGTGACACACCACTGGTAACATCCTTCTCCTCAGAATGAGCTCCATTTACCTGTACTCTTTGTCGCCTCCCACCCAACCAATTTCTAACCCAAGCAGTAACTTTAGGGTCCATCTCTAGAGTGCTCAGTTTGTTTATAAGTCGCCTGTGTGGAACAGTGTCAAAGGCTTTACTGAAATCTAAATGCACCACATTTAGGGCTCTCCCTCGGTCCAACTCCCTGGTCACCCAGTCAAAGAAATCAATAAGATTTGTCTGACAAGACCTGCCTCTGGTGAATCCATGTTGCCTCGGATCCTGTAATCCGCTGGTCTCCAGAAACCTCACTATTTTCTCTTTCAGCAGTGTTTCCAATAATTTACTCACCACCAAAGTTAAACTAACCGGCCTGTAGTTTTCAACCCCATCCTTACTTCCGCTTTTGTGTAAAGGCACCACATGAGCCTCTCTCCAGTCCTTTGGCACCACTCCCGACTCCAACGTCCCCAAGTTCTCTCAGTATTCTAGGGTGTATCCCATCCAGTCCCATCGCTTTGTCTACTTTAAGTTGAGCTAGTTTCTCACGAACACAGTCTTCTGAAAATTGTTCAAGATGTCCCTCGCTTCTGTTCCTGTTTGTGGGTGTTTTCTGAGGTCCTGCTCCTGGTTCTTCATCTGTGAACACAGAACAGAAATATTTGTTAAGAAATTCCGCTTTATCCTCATCAGCTTCTACATATTCCTCCCCTTCACCCTTGAGTCTGATAATACCACTTTTGCCCTTCCTCTTCTCACTAACATATCAATATTAATAAATATTAATAAATAAATAAGTGAACCAGCCAAATAATTAATTAATTTATTACAAGACTGGCAATCAATAT
The DNA here is from genome assembly GCA_033557465.1 of Ichthyophis bannanicus. Classification (NCBI taxonomy): domain Eukaryota; kingdom Metazoa; phylum Chordata; class Amphibia; order Gymnophiona; family Ichthyophiidae; genus Ichthyophis; species Ichthyophis bannanicus. The sequence continues at coordinate 1,054,820,412 of CM066033.1, read as the reverse complement.
TAAAGAACTCAATCCACAATCTGCAAGCCAGTTACAAATGAGGATAAGCTTAAAGAACCACAGTGTATAGAGAATGGCTACACTAAAAATAAATGGTAACGGAGAGGAGGACCAAGAACCATATTAAAGGACCAGGATGAATTTAATGAAAACTGAGTGCTAACCAAGATAAGCTAAAATTACCTGTTGTTCAGCTGAACCCATGTGGAATAAAGCCACTGGGCACAAAAGCCAGTAAAAAACGTTGTGGTTTAGCTGAACTCAAATAAAGAAGAGCCACTGAATATAAATCACAGCGTGTGACCTATCAATAAATATATGATGAAACAAAGTGCTAATATAATGAGTATTTGTACAGTACAACTATAAAATGACTGTCCTGAATGCCACATAGCTGAGGAGAGCTAAAAAACAATCAGGTTGAAGGTGAGAGATATCACAATACTGTAATGAACTACACTTTCAAATTGAACATACTAAAACTTGCTCATGCCAAATGTGTGATTCAGCAAATCTAGTAAAGTGTAATGGAATTATTTACAAGATCATACTCACAATTTCAACGCAAGGTAACAATCAAGACAAAAGTGAGCAAAGATCTGAACCGGCTTTAAATGGAGGATTCTCGTCAAGGAAAGGGGTCATAGATCATACTCTATAATGTGTGTATGCCAACATAGAAATAAAAATAAAAACAAAATAAAATTGACATGACCTCAGGTATGGAAGAATAATGACTTAAAAAAAAAAAACCAAGAGATTAAACGTGAAGCATAAATTGGTCATACACATGTTGCAGTTATTGTGGTATGTAACTCACTGAATGGGAGTAAATGTAATATCATTAATAGAAACTTCAGAACAAACACCATAAAAACCTAGTATAGGACTGTCTAAAACCAAATCAATGCAAAATTGTTTTTAAAAAAAGGGGAACATAATAAGATCAAACCTCAGATGTGAGTGCAAGTCGTACCCCAGAAGAACAAGGGTGCAAAGAGTTATATGCAGAAACTCCACATTGAAGCAACATGTACATCTCAATTGTGGTAATAATTTGCATTGTATTTAATACTGTCCCAATGAAACTATCACCTGCAAAACTAGACCTGATAATAAAATGATTAATAATATAATCAGAACAAAACCAAATGGCACTACCTCTACACACAAAAGAGTAGAAATCAAGTATGCCATGTAAATAAACCATTAGTAAAAAACTAATTGGACCCATGCTTAAAAGGAAATATAAAAACCCTAAGACTATGATAAAAATTAAATCCATTTATCCTACGGAACACGTGTCCATTAGAAAGCAACCAAAAAACTGGATATGTAACTAAAAACAGTTACGATTAAAGATAAAAAAAATAAATAAATAAACCAAAGGTACATTTAATCAAAAAACAACAAAGGGGTATGTTTACTAAACCGTCTAAATGTGCGCTTTGTAACGTTAGCGCACGCTAAGGTACCTTAGCGCGTGCTAATGTCATGTCTGCCAGCGCACAGGTACCTTCTCGCGCGATAATGCGCGCCGCGGCGAAAACGAGCGATGAAGGCAGGCAAAGACTCCCGGAGGGCGGAGGAAGGCTCCCCAGGGGCGGAGAGAAGGGGTCAATGGGTGGAGAGTGGGAGGGGAGAGGCTCCCCGCACACTAACGCTGTGAAATCCGAGGCAAAAAAATAACGCTAGTGAAACCCTCGCGTTAGAGCCAATTTAAAGGGAAAAGAAACCATTTCCGTCAGCAATGTACAGCAAAGCCTGGGAAACCTGTGATAAGTGTGATACATGTGCACGGAACAAAAGGGCAAATAAACAGTGAAAATGACTTCAACAAAATATAAAAAAAACATAACCAAGCTGGGCAATAGTGATCTTAATGGGAAACTTCAAAACATACTCCCCAGAAAACTCCAAAAAAAAAATATGAATCATGGAAGGGTCGACGCTCCGTCCCCAGACAAGGTGAATGATCCCACAGTGAAATAGCGCTGATCAAGGTTTCCCTCTCCATTGGACAGGTTTCCTATGGCATGCACATGTTCCACAACAGCAGGGCGGGCATGTCGGAATGGGCAACTGGACAGATGCTGGGAAAGGGGACACAGAGGGCTGCAGATGGCACACGCTGTACTGCAGCTGGGCCACAGTGCAGAAGAGGGTGATCCCTAGGTGGTCCATAGGAATGCTGAAACTGTACAGCAGCCAGACAGCAACTGATGAGGGCTCAACATGGGAGAGAGTGTGTTTCCCACAGTGTCATAAAAACATAAGAACATAAGATATGCCATACTGGGTCAGACCAAGGTCCATCAAGCCCAGTATTCTGTTTCCAACAGTGGCCAATCTAGGTCATATGTACCTAGCAGTTTCCCCAAGAGACACAAGTTCCACAATGCTTGTACTGGGTCAAGCATTGATATCTTCGGTCACTTCTTAATAATGGTTTATGGACCTTTCCTCCAGGAACTTGTCCAAACCTTTTTTAAACCCAGCTACACTAACAGCCTTTACTACATCCTCCAGTAACAAATTCCAGAGTTTGATTACACGTTGAGTGAAAAAATATTTTCTTTTATTAGTCTTAAATAGTTTACCCTGTAGCTTCATTGCATGTCCCCTAGTCTTTCTATATTCTGATAAGGTAAACAATCGATCTACGTTTACCCGTTCCACTCCGTTCATTAATTTATAGACTTCTATCATATCTCCCCTCAGCCGTCTCTTTTCCAGGTTAAAGATCCCTAAACCTTTTAGCCTTTCTTCATAGGAGTATCCTTCCATCCCCTTTACCATTTTGGTGGCTCTTCTCTGTACCTTTTCTAAAATCGCTATATCCTTTTTAAGATACGGCGACCAGAATTGCACACAATATTCAAGGTGCGGTCTCACCATGGAACGATATAGAGGCATTATAATATCTTTTGTTTTATTTTCCATCCCTTTCCTTATCATACCTAGCATTCTATTTGCTCTCTTGGCCGCCGGTGCACACTGGGCCGAGGGTTTTAACATGGTATCCACAATGACGCCTAAATCTTTTTCCTGGGTGGTGGTTCCTAATGTGGAACCTTGCATCATGTAACCATAGTTTGGGTTGTTCTTCCCTAGGTGCATAACTTTGCACTTGTCCACATTAAATTTCATCTGCCATTTTGATGCCCAATCTTCCAATTTATCAAGATCCTCTTGCAATTTTTCACAATCCTCTTGGGTTTTAACAACTTTAAATAGTTTTGTGTCATCTGCAAATTTGATAACCTCACTCGTTATTCCACTTTCCAGGTCATTTATGAATATGTCAAAAAGCAGCGGACCCAGCACAGATCCCTGGGGTACACCACTATTCACCTTTCTCCATTGGGAAAATTGGCCATTTAGCCCTACCCTCTGCTTTCTATCTTTTAACCAGTTCCTGATCCACAATAGTACACTGCCTCCTATCCCATGACTCTTTAGTTTTGCCAAAAGTCTCTCATGAGGGACGTTGTCAAAGGCTTTCTGAAAGTCCAGATACACAATATCAACCGACTCACCTTTGTCCACCTGTTTATTCACTCCTTCAAAAAAACATAACAAGACAAGTCTAAAGCCATGTTGGCTGTCTCCCATTAGGTTGTGACTATCTACATGCTGAGTACCCCCAAGGGCACAGAACATTGGCAGACGGTGCTGGGGGGATGCGTGGACAGCTATGCAGGCACCCCCACCCCTGAACCCGCACCATAGGCAGCCACCTACCCGCACACTGGATGGCCCGAGATGGCGCAGCACCAACTCCACCAGCAGAAGGGCATGTCATCATGGTGGTGGAGCGGTACTGGTGGTGGAGGGGGCAGTGGCTGCTGGCCACAGCAGACAGTGGCCTAGCCCTGTCCAGGTGGGTGCCGTGCACTGCAACAAACAGGCCCTGTCGGATGTACAGTCATGGACTCCCCAGAGAATGCACCATATCTGTGGCAACAAGGTGGCACAGTGCACACAGACAGTGTGTCCACAAGCAGAAGGTCACAGGTTCAAATCCCAGCTGTGGCTCCTGCCAACCCAGTCCCCATAATTTTCCCACTAAGAAAACGTGGTAGTAAAGACTCAACCTTTATTGCTGAGAACTTAAGCATGGGTCAAACGCTTATATTTTAGCCTACACAGCACACACACCATAAACATGCGCATTACCTACAGCAGAGTCCCCCAGATGCAGTCCTGGAGGGCCACAAATCCATCAGGTTTTATGCTGTCTCCAATATAAGGACATGTCAGCATTGTGGCGTAGCGGTACTGGTGGTGGAGGGGGCAATGGCTGCTGGCCACAGCAGACAGTGGCCTAGCCCTGTCCAGGTGGGTGCCGTGCACTGCAACAGACAGGCCCTGTCGGATGTACAGTCATGGACACCCCAGGGAATGCACCATATCTGTGGCAACAAGGTGGTACAGTGCACACAGACAGTGTGTCCAAGAGCAGAAGGTCACAGGTTCAAATCCCAGCTGTGGCTCCTGCCAACCCGGTCCCCATAAGAAAACATGGTAGTAAAGACTCAACCTTTATTGCTGAGAGCAGAAGCATGGTTCAAACATTTATATTTTAGCCTACATAGCACACACACCATAAACATGCGCATTACCTACAGCAGAGTCCCCCAAATGCAGTCCTGGAGGGCCACAAATCCTTCAGGTCGTTTGCTGTTTCCAAAAAATATGTGTGTTCTGCATTTCCATGCGCCGCCAACATGGTATGCAGATGTATCTCATGCATATTCATTAGGGACAGCATGAAAACATGAACAGTGTTTGGCCCACCAGGACTGGAGTTGGGAACCTCTGCCCTAGAGCAGCGGCCAACAGGAGCAGAAACAACCGCACCCACAGGCTCCATTATCCAAAGCCTCATTGAGAGGCAGGATATCCGGCCCTGTGTGCATCCCCCAATGCTAGTACATGCATACCTTAGCAATGCCACCCTAAACCTGGGACCACGGTACACATATATCAAAAGTTTGCTATTATTACTGGCAGATAGCAATCCGTACGTTAAGCACAATATGCTCATAGAGCTGTATCATACCAATGTCTCTGATGTCTGTGGAGTGTGTTTCAGGTCTGGTGTCTGACAGTGTACACTACCCTGGGGGGTGACTCCAACAGTACTGCATACCATAGCCATGCCTACACTGTGCCCAGGACTGGTGAGGTGGCCAGGGCTGCCAAAAGCCTCCATATTTGCACAATGCTGGCATAGGTGTGGGAGTGTGTGTCCGTCCATCCAGTGTGTGATGGTTGCCAACACCTTATGCAGCCCACACTGTTTCCACTGTGTCCACTGTGAGCTAGCCAATGTGCATAATGAGGAGCAAGGTACTGTGGGTACAGCTCGGACAGGGTGGCCTGGGCAGGATGCATGAGCACAGGCCATAGGGCAATGGCTGGGACATTGTGGTGGCTGGCCACCACCTGCACGGACAGGGTGGCCACAGCATGTCATGCTGGGAGGTCACTCTCACCCTGACTGTGCAGTGACCATGGCATGACTAGGTCCCCCATAGTGCTATCCATTGTCTTTTTTTCAAGTGATGTATATGGGTTCCCTTTTCTGGGGCCTAATCACTGACCTATCTGCTTGGTGGGTGTGCTCACATCCCAGTTATGGGTGCACACATTTCTTCCAGTGATGTGCACTATGGACTAGCTAGCAGACTGCAGTTAGTATGTGTATTGCTGGAACACCTTGCAGGATGCAGTGACTGCAGATCCACTGTGCTTGCTGCTGTAGAATGTCAGATAGTGGTCTGTCCCCCAGCTCGACTGAGGTTGATGGTATCTGCCCCCGCCACCATTGCAGTGATGTAAAATGTGGTTCTGGTGGTGGGAGATCCTGAGCTCCAGAGGGCTGTTTGGGTGGTACTACATCACCTGCCTATGGGTCCAAACAGGCCCTCCCCCTCCCTAGGTCATGTGGCCATGGCACCCACACAGGATATGCACTATTGTGGGTTCATCATGGTCTGCAAGGGTGAAACCTGACTGGGAAATAGAGATGGACACAGGTGTATTCCGAAGTGTATCTGCAAGATCTACCTATCACACACTGGCACTGATGGGGACCTGCAGCATAGCCTATCTCAGCTAAGCCAGGTGCTGTGGACATGGTGCTGTGCAGCACACCTCACCCTCAGGGTGAGCACAGGACCCGCACAGTGTGATGGTCAGTAGCTACTCTGTGCCAGTAACACACACATGGTCAGTACCCCCTTCCAGGATGAGGTGGGGGTGCATACCCCATCCTGTGGCTATCTGTAGACTGCTGATTTGCATGTGCAGTGCATCATGAGTATTTGTGGTGAACCCTATCCTGGTAACCAAAGCAGACAGTTTGTGTGTTGGGCTGCAGTCCCACTGTAGCCAGCCAGGAGCTAGCCAGCAGCTATGGAGATGTAGCACACTGGTGACTTCACTGTCTGAGGAGCCAGAGGTCATGGGTTTGATACCACAGAGGGGATATTTGACAGGCGTGACTGAGGCTTTTTTCTTTCATAATATAAATGAGTGCTGCCAGCAAAAACACCCTCAGTGCTGTAGCCTGAAGGTGCCTTGAAAGCGCTCTCAAATATGCCCGACAAGGTGCCTTATAGGGAACATTATAAGGTGCTGTGGCGGACAGTGCACCTCATAATGTGTCCTCTGGAGTGCCTCATAGGGTGCATGATGTGGCACCTTAGGTTATGGCACTGTGAGAGTGTGTTTGCTCGCACAACAAATAAAAAAAAAAAGCCTCACAAACCACTGCTGATATCAAAGAGTAATGTCCCAGGCAGTCATATGCAATAGCCACACTGGGTGAATGAACCCATGACTCCTGTACCATAAGGCGGTCTGTCAACCAATGTGCCACACCTCTGCCACTATGTCTGTATGTCAGCACACCTACTTACGATCAACATGTATTTACGTGGCATGCCTACCTCCATATCCTCATTATGTGCGCTACGCAACCTATTGTGCATGTCCTATGTCTAGATCAGAAGTACCCCCCCCCCCCCTCCTTATGGCATCCTGCACATCATTGCTGGGCTCACATTGAGATGAACTACTGAACATACTCCATTGGCACACACAACCCCATATCACCAGGGTGACTGACAGCCCACACTGATGGGCTGTCAGGACCCCTTGTTGTAACTGTCTTGGCAGTCACTGCTATGTGAAAGGCATAGCACACCGCATCATACAATGCCCTAGGAGCCAGTGGGGAAGTGTTGATTAGGTTCGAGACCCAAGTGTGTAAACAAGAGAAAGTCTAATAATCTAAGTGTTGTTTTTTTAAATGTGAGACACAGCAGTGCAATGTGTGTCTGCAGCAGAGATCCGTAGAAATACTTGGTGACACCATATCCTGTGCGGCAGAAAGATGCGCGCATGTGCGAGTTGCGGCGCGCATGTGCACGATTTGCTTCGCGCACCTGCGCGAGATGCGGCGCGCATGCATGTGAATTATGGGGCGCATGCGCGTGAATTGCGGAGCGTGCGTGCGTGCGTGTGTTCATCTGGGCAGTCAGCAAAATGGCGAGCAGGTCAAGGAAGCCAGCCTTCAACAGCTGTGAGCTGCACTACCTGGCTCAATTAATTGGAGGGAAGCAGCACAAGCTGTTCCCTGGGGCCTCCAGGGGCCAGGACCTGGGCAAAGTCCGCAGGGCCTGGGAAAGGGTCACACGCCACTTCAATCGTGTGGCAGACTACCCACGGGAGGTAAGTGTATGGGGACAGCTCAGTAGATCCATATACACAGCCAGTGTTGATTGCAGCTGTCCATGCTGCTGTGTTTAGGTAGTCTATCTCAGTAATGTGTAGCAGGTGAACCCACATGCCATATTGTCTGTGTATCACATCTGAGTGGTTTGCCCTGTACCCAGGTGGTGAGGGACGTGGTCACAGAGGTCCTGATGCCATCCTGGTGTCATGGCAGCTGCTGCTGTTGATGTGCTACAACACACTGTAACACAGCTAGCCCATAGATCTGCCTAAGGGGCTCTCCGAAACATCATGCGGCTATGGTGGGATCTGCATTTGCAGGGTAACACATCTTGCCCACCACCAGGGGTCGTGAAACATGGCCCAAATGGTATGTCAGTCACCCTGGTGATATGGAGTTGTGTGCCAATGCTGTTCAATACATCCCCCCTATCCCCAGGAGTCCTGACAGCCCATCAGAGTGGGCTGTCAGTCACCCTGGTGATATGGTGCTGTGTGTGCCAATGCTGTTCAATACATCCCCCCTATCCCCAGGAGTACTGAGAGCCCATCAGAGTGGGCTGTCAGTCACTCTGGTGATATGGGGTTGTGTGCCAATGCTGTTCAATACATCCCCCCTATCTCCAGGAGTTCTGAGAGCCCATCAGAGTGGGCTGTCAGTCACCCTGGTGATATGGTGCTGTGTGTGCCTATGCTGTTCAATACATTCTCCCTATCCCCAGGAGTCCTGACAGCCCATCAGAGTGGGCTGTCAGTTACCCTGGTGATATGGGGTTGTGTGCCAATGCTGTTCAATAAATCCCCCCTATCCCCAGGAGTCCTGAGAGCCCATCAGAGTGGGCTGTCAGTCACCCCGGTGATATGGGGTTGTGTGCCAATGCTGTTCAATACATCCCCCCTATCCCCAGGAGTCCTGACAGCCCATCAGAGTGGGCTGTCAGTCACCTCGGTGATATGGAGTTGTGTGCCAATGCTGTTCAATACATCCCCCCTATCCCCAGGAGTCCTGAGAGCCCATCAGAGTGGGCTGTCAGTCACCCTGGTGATATGGGGTTGTGTGCCAATGCTGTTCAATACATCCCCCCTATCCCCAGGAGTCCTGACAGCCCATCAGAGTGGGCTGTCAGTCACCCCGGTGATATGAGGTTGTGTGCCAATGCTGTTCAATACATCCCTCCTATCCCCAGGAGTCCTGACAGCCCATCAGAGTGGGCTGTCAGTCACCCTGGTGATATGGGGTTGTGTGCCAATGCTGTTCAATACATCCCCCCTATCCCCAGGAGTCCTGAGAGCCCATCAGAGTGGGCTGTCAGTCACCCTGGTGATATGGGGTTGTGTGCCAATGCTGTTCAATACATCCCCCCTATCCCCCGGAGTCCTGACAGCCCATCAGAGTGGGCTGTCAGTCACCCTGGTGATATGGGGTTGTGTGCCAATGCTGTTCAATACATCCCCTTTATCCCCAGGAGTCCTGACAGCCCATCAGAGTGGGCTGTCAGTCACCCTGGTGATATGGTGCTGTGTGTGCCTATGCTGTTCAATACATTCTCCCTATCCCCAGGGGTCCTGAGACCTGCGTATGGTGTCCTGGCAGTCACCCTGGTGCTATGCTGTATGTTGCTGATGATGTGTAGTAGGACACCCAAACCCCAGGGGGCCTGAGACCTGATTGCAACGGTGGGTATGTCAGTCAGATATTGTGTTAGGGTATGGTGGGTAGGTTGCACATCTCCCCTATTCCATGGGGTCCACACCTCATCACACACACCATTGATGTATCCAGATGATATGGTAGGCACAGATGTGTATGTGTGTAGAAACACCTCACCCCCATGAGCTATGAGATCAAATTATGAAGGCCTGTAACAGAGACATGTCCACAGAACTGTATGCTGAGTCAGGTCACACATCTGCCCAGCCTGCAGAAATCCCACACCTGTTTGCAGATAAACATTACAGATGCTGTTGGAAGGATACATGCACCTGTTGGGTTTGCACACCACAGCCTGAGACCCAGACAGGAGCACAGGTGGCAATAGCCTATACCCATGCAATGGCTCCTGCCCCTGGTGTTGGCAGGCACACCTGCCCTAACCATACAAGGCCCAGGTCATAGGAACATAACAACATCAGATAGGCCAGAATGGGACAGACACAAGTCCATCAAGACCAGTATGCCCTTTGCAACAGTGGCCAATCTAGGTCAGACGTACCTACCAGTATCCCCAAGACAGATAGGTTACACAATGCTTTTAGAGGGTCAAGCATTGCTATCCAGGGCCTTGTAGAAAGGCAAATGTCATGGAAGAGGCCCCTGGTAAGGTGCATAGGGCCAGCCACCCAATGTCCCATGTATGGACACATCGCCCATGTGTGTTGGGATATCATGTTGCCAGTGGGGTTGGTTAGGATGGCATGTGTAGATCATGACAACACAAATGTGTTGAAGGACTAGAAAGGGGAGACTGTTATTTCTGGAGAGAAATCTGCAACTGTGAGTATATACTTCTGGTAATTTCTAAAAAGAATTCTTTGTATTAAAGCTACTTAATCTGTGAACCCACTGTTTTTTGTTGGATCAGTTGGGGCCTAGTAGCAGCAATTAAAGTTTGAATTTAAAACACAGAGGAGAGCTTTCTGGTTACATTTCATACCCAGCAGAGAGCTTGTAGTTTAAATTTAATAGTCACTCAGGGCCAAGTAACAGCAAAGTACTTTTAGTTTAAATTTAACACACAGAAGAGAGCTTTCTGGTTAAATTTAGAACCCAGCAGAGAGCTTGTAGTTTAAATTTCATAAGAAGTTAGAGCCTAGCAGCAGCTAAGAGCTATAATTTAAATCAAATCAGAATTTAGCTTACCTCAGCAGCACAAGACAGGGTACTGTGTAGCAGCCCTCTTTTAATAAGTGTTATTTCCCTCCCTCCCCTGGGATAATCATAGCTTTATAGGTACTTACACATCTTAAAAGACAGGAGGTGCTTTCAGGTGAAGCTCATTACCCAAATCAGTCATACACTAAGGACCTGAGATTAATTAAGCTTCAGGTGAACAAGGTATATTAAACGTATTAGGTACAGTTTTATTGGTATAAATACCCATAGTAACCCCTAGTAAGTAAGAACTTAAAGATCTAGACACAAACTTAAAACTAAGATGCAGACAGCAGTCCAGCAGCGGGATGGGGGCTTTCCAGTCTTTTGCATTGAGTGTCACATGTATGATTTTCTCCCAGTTGGTGAGAGGTCTTACGTGTGCACTAGGTGCAAGGAGCTCTTTTCTCTCAGGGAACAAGTCCGTTCTCTAGAGGCTAAAGTAGCAGACTTGGAAAACATAAGACAAACAGAGAGGTACATAGACGAGACCTACAGGGATATAGTCCTGAAGTCCCACCTCCAGTCTGGCAGCACCCCTGTTGCCATGGAGGAGAGAGGTCACGTGACAGGAGAGCATCACCCTGGTATGGCAGGAAGTGATCCTGTAACTAGGACCTGTCCTCCAGGTGATGTAAAACCCTCTCGCACCGAGGAAGTTTCTCCAGGCCATGTGCCCATGAGGGAAGGGTTAGGACAGCCGTTATAGTTGGTGATTCGATCATTAGGCATGTAGATAGCTGGGTGGCTGGTGGACGTGAGGATCGCCTGGTAACATGCCTGCCTGGATGCGAAGGTAGCGGACCTCACGCGCCACCTAGATAAGGTCTTAGATAGTGCTGGGGAGGAGTCTGCTGCCTAGGTACATGTCAGTACCAATGACATAGGAAAATGTGGTAGGGAGGTTCTGGAGGCAAAATTTAGGCTTTTAGGTAGGAAGTTGAAATCCAGAACTTCCAGGGTAGCATTCTCCGAAATGCTTCCTGTTCCACGCGCAGGACCAAAAAGGCAGGCAGAGCTCCGGAGTCTCAATGCGTGGATGAGACAATGGTGCAGAGATGAGGGTTTTGGATTTGTTAGGCACTGGGAAACATTCTGGGGAAAGGAGGGGCTCTTCCGAAGGGATGGGCTTCACCTTAACCGGGATGGAACCAGGCTGCTGGCATTAACCTTTAAAAAGGAGATAGAGCAGCTTTTAAACTAGATATTAGGGGATAGCCGACAGTCGCCCAAGAGCAGATGGTTCGGAAGAATGTATCCTTGAAGGATACTACCAAAAGCAGAGAGGTTCCACAAAAGAGTAAAGTAGCCCAAATGCCCTCAAGTATGGAGCAGACAGAGCTTAAAGATCCCAATTTACCCATGTCTAACAATAGCCAAATTAACATGAATAAAATACATTCTCTAAAATGCTTGTATGCAAATGCTAGAAGTCTAAAGAATAAGATGGGAGAGTTAGAATATATAGCACTAAATGAAAGGTTAGATATGATTGGAATATCAGAGACATGGTGGAAGGAGGACAACCAGTGGGACACTGTGATACCTGGGTACAAACTATATCATAATGATAGAGCTGATCAAATTGGTGGAGGGGTTGCGCTCTATGTTAGAGAGGGCATTGACTCAGAAAGGATTAAAGTTTTGCAGGAAACAAAATCTGCTGTAGAATCTATATGGATTGAAATTCCATATAAAAGGGGGAAGGCGATGGCAGTGGGGGTGTACTATCGAGCACCTGGCCAGAATGACCAAATGGATGATGAAATGCTCAAAGAAATCAAGGAAGCTAACAGAAGTTACAGCGCAGTAATAATAATGGGTGATTTCAATTACCCCGGTATCGACTGATTCAGTGTCACGTCAGGACATGCTAGGGAGACAAAGTTCCTAGATGAAATAAATGACTGCTTCTTGGAGCAGCTGGTTCATGAACCGACCAGAGGGGAAGCCATATTAGACCTAGTCCTTAGTGGAACACCAGATCTAGTGCAAGAGATAAGGGTGTTGGGGCCACTTGACAATAGTGATCATAGCATGATCGCTTTTGATTTAATTAGTGGAGGAGGGATAGTAAGGAAATCCACAGTACTACCTTTTAACTTTCGAAAGGGAGACTATGATAAAATGAGGAAAACAGTTAAGAAAAAACTAAAAGCAGCAGTTGCGAAGGTTAAAGACGTACATCAAGCTTGGGTGTTGTTGAAAAATACTATCTTGGAAGCCCAGACCAGCTGTATTCCACGCTTTAAGAAAAGTGGAAGGAAGTCCAAAAAACTGCCAGCATGGTTTAAAGGTGAGGTCAGAGAGGCTGTTGTTGCCAAAAAAGCATCTTTCAGGAAATGGAAAAAAGAGCCAAACGACAAAACCTGGAAACAGCACAAGCACTGGCAAGTCAAATGCAAGACATTGATAAGGCAGGCAAAGTGAGAATTTGAGAAGAAGCTTGCTGCGGAAGCAAAAACGCGAAATAAAGACCTTTTCAAGTACATTTGTAGCAAAAAACCTGTGAGAGAGTCAGTTGGTCCATTAGATGATAAAGGGGTTAAAGGAGCACTAAGAGGCGACAAGGCGATAGCGGAGAGACTGAATGAATTCTTTGCTTCGGTCTTTACTGAGGAAGATGTAGGGATGTTACCATGACTGAAATGGTATTTAAAGGTGCGGAAGAATTGAAGGAAATATCGATACATCGGGAAGATGTCTTACAACTATTAGATAAACTGAAGAGTAGCAAATCACCTGGGCCGGATGGTATACATCCAAGGGTGTTGAAAGAACTGAAATATGAAATTGCAGAACTGCTATCAGTAATCTGTGAACTATCATTAAAATCATCTCTAATACCTGAAGATTGGAGGATCGCCAATGTAACACCAATTTTTAAAAAGGGTTCCAGGGGTGATCCGGGAAACTACAGACCGGTGAGCCTGACGTCAGTACTGGGAAAAATGGTAGAAACCATCATAAAGAATAAAATTACTCAGCATGTAGATTGTCACAACCTAATGGGAGACAGCCAACATGGCTTTAGACAAGGAAGATCTTGTCTTACTAATCTGTTATATTTTTTTGAAGGAGTGAATAAACAGGTGGACAAAGGTGAGTCGGTTGATATTGTGTATCTGGACTTTCAGAAAGCCTTTGACAAGGTCCCTCATGAGAGACATTTGGCAAAACTAAAGAGTCATGGGATAGGAGGCAGTGTACTATTGTGGATCAGGAACTGTTAAAAGATAGAAAGCAGAGGGTAGGGCTAAATGGCCAATTTTTCCCAATGGAGAAAGGTGAATAGTGGTGTACCCCAGGGATCTGTGCTGGGTCCGCTGCTTTTTGACATATTCATAAATGACCTGGAAAGTGGAATAACGAGTGAGGTTATCAAATTTGCAGATGACACAAAACTATTTAAAGTTGTTAAACCCAAGAGGATTGTGAAAAATTGCAAGAGGATCTTGATAAATTAGAAGACTGGGCATCAAAATGGCAGATGAAATTTAATGTGGACAAGTGCAAGGTTATGCACCTAGGGAAGAACAACCCAAACTATGGTTACACGATGCAAGGTTCCACATTAGGAACCACCACCCAGGAAAAAGATTTAGGCGTCATTGTGGATACCATGTTAAAACCCTCGGCCCAGTGTGCAGCGGCGGCCAAGAGAGCAAATAGAATGCTAGGTATGATAAGGAAAGGAATGGAAAATAAAACAAAAGATATTATAATGCCTCTATATCGTTCCATGGTGAAACCGCACCTTGAATATTGTGTGCAATTCTGGTCGCCGTATCTTAAAAAGGATATAGCGATTTTAGAAAAGGTACAGAGAAGAGCCACCAAAATGGTAAAGGGGATTGAAGGATACTCTTATGAAGAAAGGCTAAAAAGGTTAGTGCTCTTTAACCTGGAAAAGAGACGGTTGAGGGGAGATATGATAGAAGTCTATAAATTAATGAATGGAGTGGAACGGGTAAACGTAGATCGATTGTTTACCTTATCAGAATATAGAAAGACTAGGGGACATGCAATGAAGCTACAGGGTAAACTATTTAAGACTAATAAAAGAAAATATTTTTTCACTCAACGTGTAATCAAACTCTGGAATTTGTTACCGGAGGATGTAGTAAAGGCTGTTAGTGTAGCTGGGTTTAAAAAAGGTTTGGACAAGTTCCTGGAGGAAAGGTCCATAAACCATTATTAAGAAGTGACCGAAGATATCAATGCTTGACCCAGTACAAGCATTGTGGAACCTGTGTCTCTTGGGAAAAACTCCTAGGTAAATATCACCTAGATTGGCCACTGTTGGAAACAGAATACTGGGCTTGATGGACCTTGGTCTGACCCAGTATGGCATATCTTATGTTCTTATGTTCTTATATGTTAACAGACCACATACAGGGTTAGGGGGGGGTACCATGGACACCATCATTGCCAACCCAAACGTGCCATGTCATGTAAGGGGGCCACAGGGGAATGGAATGGTATGTTCAGGTTGCCATGCACACTGCACATAGGTGTCACTGCACACATGCCGAGACCCACAGCTACGCATCCAGGTGGCACTGGGAACAGTGAATTCCCAGGAACAAGCAGGAATTAGTTGTGACATGTGGGTATTGTCTGCACTGTCGCAGCCTGCGTGGGACCGCTCCCCAGCATCCAATAGCAAAGCATATGGGAGCATACCACAGCGCCTGCGTGCTGCCCTGATGCCTTTCCCCAATGCTGCTCTCCAGTTCATCATGTTCCACAGAGCCAGCAGGTCATTGTTCCTGTCTGCGCAGAACACCTCTATGCTATTGGCACTCCTGTGGCACCGTCTGCCTACGTATTCCTTACTGGTAACACAGGTGTTTTTAAATTCCCTTCTCTAAAAGCTGTGTTTACCTCACACAAACAAACTACCAAAGGAAGAGTGAAAAGCTCCTTTGTAGGTCTCCCCTCGGTTTGTGCATAGGTGAGTCAGTTGATATAGTGTATCTGGACTTTCAGAAAGCCTTTGACAAGGTCCCTCATCAGAGACTTTTGGCAAAACTAAAGAGTCATGGGATAGGAGGCAGTGTACTACTGTGGATCAAGAACTGGTTAAAAGATAGAAAGCAGAGGGTTGGGCTAAATGGATAATTTTCCCAATGGAGAAAGGTGAATAGTGGTGTACCCCAGGGATCTGTGCTGGGTCCGCTGCTTTTTGACATATTCATAAATGACCTGGAAAGTGGAATAACGAGTGAGGTTATCAAATTTGCAGATGATGCAAAACTATTTAAAGTTGTTAAAACCCAAGAGGATTGTGAAAAATTGCAAGAGGATCTTGATAAATTGGAAGACTGGGCATCAAAATGGCAGATGAAATTTAATGTGGACAAGTGCAAAGTTATGCACCTAGGGAAGAACAACCCAAACTATGGTTACACGATGCAAGTTTCCACATTAGGAACCACCACCCAGGAAAAAGATTTAGGCGTCATTGTGGATAACATGTTAAAACCCTCGGCCCAGTGTGCAGCGGCAGCCAAGAGAGCAAATAGAATGCTAGGTATCATAAGGAAAGGAATGGAAAATAAAACAAAAGATATAATAATGCCTCTATATCGTTCCATGGTGAGACCGCACCTTGAATATTGTGTGCAATTCTGGTCGCCATATCTTAAAGGGATATAGCGTTATTAAAAAAGGTTCAGAGAAGAGCCACCAAAATGGTAAAGGGGATGGAAGGATACTCCTATGAAGAAAGGCTAAAAAGGTTAGGGCTCTTTAACCTGGAAAAGAGACGGCTGAGGAGAGATATGATAGAAGCCTATAAATTAATGAACGGAGTGGAACGGGTTAACGTAGATCGTTTGTTTACGTTATCAGAATATATAAAGACTAGGGGACATGCAATGAAGCTACAGGGTAAACTATTTAAGACTAATAAAAGAAAATATTTTTTCACTCAATATGTAATCAAACTCTGGAATTTGTTACCGGAGGATGTAGTAAAGGTTGTTAGTGTAGCTGGGTTTAAAAAAGGTTTGGACAAGTTCCTGGAGGAAAGGTCCATAAACCATTATTAAGAAGGGACCCAGGATATCAATGCTTGAGCCAGTACAAGCATTGCGGAACCTGTGTCTTTTGGGGAAACTGCTAGGTACATATGACCTAGATTGGCCACTGTTGGAAACAGGATACTGGGCTTGATGGACCTTGGTCTGACCCAGTATGGCATATCTTATGTTCTTATGTTCTTATGGCCCAAATCCCACCTCCATCATGGAATAGCACTCCTTGGGTTTGAAGACATGCTCAAAATGTGCCGGTACCTCCTCTGTCACTGACAACCATGCTTGGTGTCTTGAATGCTTAGGGCCCACTCACTCCAGGTCTGAATGTTTGGCCTGTGGGATGTTATCCAAGAGGGGTCAGCAGAACAGAGCAGCCAAGCTCAGTACCCTCCTCCCCTCTGACGTGGCCGCGGTGGCATCCATGTCCTCAGGGGATTTCCCTTCCTCCCGTGGATCTCATGTAACCAAACAGAAATCTGGCCGTTCCTCAAAGGGTACATCCCCCTCCAAACTTCGGGATGCCCCGGCATTGCCCCTGAGGAACGCACTCTGACCAAACAGCCCTGGTGGGATTCCCCGGCCTCCAAAGCCACTTTGGGGCTACAGTAAGTTCTGGAGGCCGCAACCTCGTCTGAACTCCTTGGGCCATACGTCGGGGTACTGGCTTTGGCTGGTACCGATACACAGGCATAGGCAGTGTCACTGGACCAGAGGATCCTGGCCATCAAACGCAGTCTGGCGGATATCCTTGTGGCATCAAAGCCCTCGTTACCACCCCAGACCCCGCACATTGCGTCACCGGTATCCACACAGATTGGGGTCCCGGCATGGGTAAATGCACCATCAGTGCTGATGGGTGCCGTTTCTGACACACTCCTGTACCCACGCCAATCAGTACCAAAACCGCACTAAACCTGAGCACCCTGTGAGAAGATACGTCCAATGCTTTGAGGAGTCTGGTGACTGTGACAGCTCAGAGGGTAATAATGTACCTCTCCAGGAGGGGCCTGCATCCCCCAAGAGGAGACTGTCCTCGCCTGAGGATATGTCCCTCCAGGATTTCCTCAGACATGTAGTCAAGGGCCGCTCCATCTCAGTGGCAACTGAATCTGAGCATAGGCCACAGGAGCTAGAGAATCAACAATATCCCCAAGCTCCAAAGGAGGCAGCCACCCTGCCAATACATCAGATCATACAGGATTCTTTCCTGAAAAGCTGGGAGACAACTCTCATCACCTCCCCATATTCCCACTAGCTGTATACTATGTACCCTGTGCCCTCCGTCCCCTGGTCCTCAAACAACATAGCCCCCTCAGCACTCCATTGTGGTGGAGTCTGCTATGATGATAATGTCATGTCACAGACGACATGCCTCCAACCCTCCTGGTAGGGGTGTAAGACCTTAGATGCTTTGGGTTGCCGTGTCTGCCATGCATCCATGCTGTCAGCCAGGATGGGTTCCGATATCCTGTACATGGGAATGTTCTTGACGGAGGTCGCAGGAGATCTAGAACTGCTAAGTCCACCTCTCCCAGATGACAGAGGACAGGAGTACGTATCACCTGTCAAGCATGCCCAGAACAAGTCTAAAGTTGTCAGCAGGGTAGCATTGGACTGTTTTGAGGGCATAGGCAGAGTCTCCGTCATTGCCATTGTGTCAAGGACACTTGCCTGGCTGTAAGCATCTAACCTGGAACACTGGTTACAGGATAAACTGGGCAACATCCCCTGTACTGGTTGAAACCTGACAGGGACAAAGTGGCAGCAAACATCCAAAGACTTGGATGCTGACAGGTCCACCTTGACCAGGCTGTCAGAGAACTTTGATCCTGCAAAGAGGAAAGCTGTTAAAGAGCCGTCCCTGTCCAAAAAGAACGGATACTATCAGTCCTATGCTCAGCATGTACCACCCTCAGGCTACGCTGATAGAAAGGGTCAACAATCTACTAAGCCAATAAAGCTGAGAGCTACCCAGCCACAGCAGACCCAGCAGCGGCAGCCCCCACAGGGCCTTTGAGTCCCTGATAGAGTACATGCCCTCCCAGGCCATCCACGGAAAACAAACGTCAACAATCTCAGGAAGTTTATGTCACCTCATCCACTGATGGAGGGACAGAACATAAGAACCCTGGACTCTGTCCATCATAGAAGGTGGTACAGGCCTCATTCCCAAAGCCTGCCTCCTCCTACAATATTAAGGAAGGTCAGTTCTCACAAACGCACCCCAACTGAATCCAGAGGTAAAACGTATCCTAGTTCAGGAGGAATACAAGAGGTAACTCATCATCAACATGGTTCCGGGTTCTACTCCCCCTATTTCCTCATAACAAAGACAACAGGAGGTCACAGACCCATTTGAGATCCCAGAGGATGGGACAGGTTATGTCTCAGGGAGAAATCCAAAATGATTTAACTAGGAACCTTACTACCTTACCTCCACAGCCAGGACTGGCTGTGTTCCCCAGGTCACAAGGATGCCTACACCCATGTTCACAGCCACCAATCACCCCATAGGTTCCTTTGGTTCCACTATCAAGGAAGGCACTATCACTACAAAGGTCTTCCCTTCGGCCTTGCCTCAGCACCCAGAGTATGCACAAAGTGCATGGCTGTGGGAACTGCTTTCCTCCGTACCAGGGGAATATGTGTGTCCACCCCTACCTGAACAAGTGGGCCATCCGGACAGAGTCACAGAGAGAAGCACAGGTGTCTCTCTCCCTCTTACACACTGCATGTACGCCAATATCTAGGCCGTCTCAGAGATCTCCGGGAATCCTTTCTGACTCCCACGCAATCGCTGGAGTTCAGAAGAGCAAGACCAGATAGCAGACTGGCAACGACCTATCTGCTGCAGCCTCGCTGTCCTTGCATTGTGCAACTGGTATCTTCAGCACTACAAACAACTCATCTCTCGGCCCGAGAGATGCTCCAGCTGCTGGGGCACATGGCATCTATGGTGCATGTGGTCCCCTAGGCACGTCTCCACAGGAGAGCAGCCCAATGGTCCCACCTCCCCCAGTGGACTAATGCAACAGGCTGTCTCTCAGATCTGAGAGTGATCTCAGACCGCCTTACCCAGTCCCTGGACTGGTGGCGTTCAGCACCAAACCGGTTGGAGGGGCCACCTGTCCTGCAACCCCCACCTCTGATCGGAATAACAACAGATGCTGCCAAAATGGGGTGGGGTGCTCATCTACTCGACACCTCCCCCCCAGCCACCTGGAGGTCCAGGGGATTCATTTCAGCATAAAGTCTTTGGAGCTCTGAGCAATGCACCTGTCCCCTCAGGTATTCCATCGCCCTTGACAGGGCAACAGAGTACTAGTTCACACAGACAATCAGGTAGCCATGTCCTAGGCGGACAAACAAGGAAGAACAGGCTCTCTGTCCTTTTGCAAGGAAACTCTTCAACTGTGGGCGTTTGCCAGAGAGCATCAGACCCATCTCCTGGCGGTCTATCTCCCTGGCAATCAGAGATATTGGCCAGACAGACTCAGTAGTGTTCTGCTTCCGCACAAATGGTCCCTACACATGGACCACCTCTCCAGACTATTTCAACTCTAGGGAACCTCAGATATAGACCGCTTTGCAATTTGTCAACTGCCACACGTACACGGTTCTGTCCATCAATTCTGGCTCATGGCTGCCGAGCGAGGGATGCTTTCTCCCCACCTGGGGGCATGAATTCCTATATGCCTCTACTGCCATTCCCTTGATTGCCAAGACCCTATGCAAGCTCCAGGGGGACACAGGCAACCTGATCCTCATAGCCCCACGCTGGCAACACCAGGTGTGGTACCCTCTGCATCCACATCTGTCCCAGGTCCCACACCTGGACATTTGGTCTGCCACAGACCTCCTGTCGCAGGAGGAGGGGACACTATGGCATCCAAACCCCCAGTCTGTACACCCCAGAGCCTGGCTACGGAAGGCTGAAAAGGTTTTGGCCCCCCCACCCCAGAAGTGCGAAATGTCCTTTATGCTTCCAGGAAACCATCCACAAGGCGGTCTCATGTGTTCAAGTGGAAGAGAGTCTCCAGTTGGTGTCCACAAAAGGGCGTCAACCCTCGTGCCATCCCTAGAGAAGCATTGGTGGGTTACCTCCGTTACCTATCAAACACTGGTCTCCAACGTAAGTCAGTCAGAGCCCATTGACGTGCTATTGCTGCATCATCTCCACGCATCAATGGCCAAACCATTTCCTACCATCGCTCAAACCCTGATGTGGGGAAGGCCTGCCTCTAATGACACCTCCCCTGAAACCACCTCCAGTGGCATGGGGTCGCAATCTGGTTGTAGGCCAGCTTATGCTGCCGCCTTTTGAGGCCTTAGCCACTACGTCCATGATGTTTCTGTCCTGGACGTTACTATTCATTCTTTCAATCACATCAGCAAGTGGCTGATACACCATACACAAGGTTTCAGCATGATAAGGTCGTCCTACGGACACATCCACATGTCATGCCTAAGGTGGTGTCGTACTTTCATTTGAACAAACAGGTACATCTACCTGTATTCATCCCATAGCCTCATGCCCCAGATGAAGAGATGACTCATTCTACTGTGGAATGTAGAGGAGCTCTGGCTTTCTATCTGCAGGGGACCCAGCAACACAAAAGGTTCTCTCAGCTATCCCTACACTCTGATCCTTCCCATGTGGGTACAGCAGCTTCTCAAAGAGCTCTATCCTACTGGATTGCTAACTGTCTTACTTTCATCTATCATGGCAAACAACTTTCACTGTAGGCCCATGTCACTGCTCACAATGTGAGAGCCATGGCAGCCTCTAGGGCTCACCTCCATTCCGCCTGTGTGAACGACATCTGACGAGCAGCTACCTGGTCCTCGGTTCACACCTTCATGGCCCACTACTGCTCAGATAGAGGCTCCCGCAGGGATGCTATGTTTGTTCAGGCTGCTCTCCAACACCTCTCCCATACGTACCCAACTGCAACCCGCCTCCCATAAGGGATGCCATACATCCATTGGGAGGTAGTGGCACCCCTACACAGGGCCCCACCACTCTGGGGACCCTTCCCTGGCATCTACAACTAGGGGGTACTCACATATGAGGACTAATTCCTGCCTGTTTGTGGGGATCGCATAGTTATCCACCTGTACCAGTTGATGTCCCGGAACAGCAGTGATAGGTCTTCACACCCAAGCCATCTCCCCTAGGAGACTTCTCTCTCTATCTCCCCTTCCCTGTCTCTCTCTCTCTCTCTCTCTCTGTTTGCCTCAGCTTTACACTCAAGTGAAGAGAGGTATTTGTGAAATGGGGGAGGGCAGCATGCAGGCGCTGTGCGTTGCTGCTAAATGCTTTCTTATTGGACGGTGCGGGGCATTCCTGCACAGGCTCCATTAGTACTGCCGCTACACACATGTGCAGACCTATTCCCGCAGTTCCCAGAGATCACCTGTTACAGGTGGGTAACTATGCTGTACATGCCACACACCGCGGTGGAGCAGGAGCAGCAAGATGCTGCCCCCACAGATGTATGTTTATGTTGGCCACCCACCAGAGATAACCGGTCACTGATGACCCCACCCATTGTTTGCATATCCCCAGGTAGAGGATCTGAGGAAGAAGGGGCGGGAGCTGTGTCAGCACCACCCTGCGTACCTTGCCCACTTCCAGAGGGGTGCGGAGTCACACCGTGATGGTGAGTATTGCCGAGCCTGCTGCCCAGGTACCAAGGTCACATTGGCCCACCAGCCTGTGTGGTGGCTGCATATGTACATGTGTTATGTGACACACATGATAGTGTGCTAATGACTGTCATCTTCCACAGGGGGCGATGACAATGGTGAGGACCCAACCATGTCCTCCTATGCCCTGAGGCGCCCCCCTACCCACCATGCGAGGGAGGTGGAGGTGGTGGTGGTGGAGGACCCAGAGGAGGAGCCGGAGGGCGAGGCCGAGGAGGAGGAGGCAGAGTTCTCCCCCGAGGAGGGGGATGATGGGGCCATGGTGGCTGTGGGGGGCAGGGTGGCAGGGGAGGGGGAGGGTACGGCTGATGTGGGGGTGGGGGGAGGGGTGGAGGATGGTGTGGAGGGTGGGTGGGAGGTGGCAGGGGGGGCGGAGGGGGGTGCATGGGGGGGAGGGTGGTGGGGAACACAGGGCAGCACAGGGCACTGTGGGTTCCCGCCAGCCACTGCAGGTGTCTGCAGAAGATGGACGGCGGAGTGTGGATACACCATCCAGGGCCACACACACGTCACATGCACATGCCAACACACAGACCCCTGGCACTATGTGTGTGTGTGGTGGCATGTGTGTGCATGACGTGTCTGTGGCACTGGATGGCGTGGAGCGCACCCTCCATCTTTTGTTGCACACCTGCCAGTGGCTGACGGTAACTGTTCAGCGGGTAGCCGACGAGGTTGAGCGGCTGCCCTGTCGACGGCCATCCCCTGAAGGGCATCACAGGCATGAGTGATGGCACCTGTGACGTCCACACATGTGCCCTGTGCTGTCCTGTGTTCCACCAATGGACATGCGGCAGGGGATGGGTTGCGATGTCACACATTGTTATGTTGGTTGACAGTAAACTGTTGTTGTTGTTGCAAGACACAATAGTCACGTGTTTCCCTTACCAACTCACTATGGATGCAAGCATGGGATATGTGTGTGGACAGGTATGTGCAGTAAAGGAAGACATGGATATCATACGTGGACTGGCTCCACATGCAGTCGTGGGGGCTGACCATGTGTGTAGGGGTGTGAGTCCAGGGTGGCGCATGAGATGTTGCAATGTAGAGGGCATCGTGGGAAAATCCATGTCACAGGGATGGGCGTAGTGTAACCAAATGTGTTTGTGGGAAGCAGCAGCCGACCTACGCAAGCCACCCATGTCTGCCTGTGCCACATGCATGCCTGGGGGGGGGGGGTGCAGGCACGTCAGCAGTGTTGCAGTCAGGGACAAAGGGTCACACATATGCGTCCAATGTTGGGGGTATGAGGGGAGGGAAATGGTGATGGATCACAACACTGAACATGTGACCTCAGGACAGTCCCCCTGTTGCAACCCGGGTGGCTGTGCAAACCACCACGCTGCAGCCCAGGGGCAGTGACCACACACTGTGCATGGCACACACGGCATGTGATGGCATCTGTGCAGTAATACTTGGCAGTGCAGACACCCCACCAGCGAGGGGCCTGGGTGCAGGTCATATGGTCAGGTACACGACATGCGTTTGAACACTACATAGTGGACCACAGAGACACACATTGGAAACACACGTTGCATGTAGTGGGTCACAGCTGTTTATT
Organism: Ichthyophis bannanicus; assembly: GCA_033557465.1. Taxonomy (NCBI): domain Eukaryota; kingdom Metazoa; phylum Chordata; class Amphibia; order Gymnophiona; family Ichthyophiidae; genus Ichthyophis; species Ichthyophis bannanicus. The sequence continues at coordinate 1,054,796,477 of CM066033.1, read as the reverse complement.
GTGCACACAGTCACCTCCTGCGTGGCCGGCCATGCCTCCCACGGGCCAACTCCCCCCACGGTGCTGCACCCTCTCCTGGTGCCTCTGGTGCTTGTGCTGGTGCTGCCTGACGCATCAGGGCCGGGATGCCCTCCAGGGCGTCAGCAATGCGGGTGAACGGCCCCAAATGAATCTCCTCCCGGATCAGCCTCAGCTCACTTGTATTCTCCCCCATCACCCTGTAGATGTTCTGGAGTGCCTGCCGAGTGCCTGTGGGTGGGACACAGGGTGTTATGTGAGATAACTCTCCAGTAATCAACCGTCACACAGACACATGTCACGCATATACCACCAGATCGTTATTGTGATAGGGCAGACTCTAGTAGACACATGGATAGAGGTGAAAGGCATCATTCAAACATTAGGAAAGGTCACAGCCCTGCACAGCACACGGTCCAGCAGTTCTCTGGGGAAAGCAAACACAGAGATCCACATGCTGCGCTGACGCACCCACGTCTTGCAGACATAGCAACAGGCTTGGGGACCGATAAGAAACACATGTCTAGACAGTCCGGGAGGTTGAGCAGGAACCAGGGACATCGACCACGGCTAGAGAGCAGCAGTGGCGATCAGAGGAAGTTCGAGTAGAAGCAGCCCAAGAGGGGGCACAGTTGGAGGGAACACAGTAACTGGAGTTAGGAAGCCTCATGGGGGAAAGGGACTGAAGCAAGTGAGGCAGAGTGGGAGGGGACACAAAGGTGGTCTGGGATGCACAGGGAGGGTGAGAATGGCAACCATCAAACCCGAGCACTGATGGAACCAGCTTCAGGGAGTCCAGAGGTGGGTGCCCACGACCCAGTGCAGTGGTCTTCAGGACACAGCCTTGATTGGGGATCCGTGGCAGAGCTCCAGGGAGTAACGTAGGCTATACAGCAGGGGACTGTGTCCTCAGAGCTGGCATGAGATAGCCGCACAACTGCAGAGAGGGGTGTTTTCCAGGCCAGGTACTGCCTATCCCTATTCACTAGTACTGTGTGTAGATGACCCACAGGGGGTTTGAGGTTGAAAACACCCTGAGGCATTTGCCAGTCGTGTGCAGCAGGGCAGTTCAGCACAGGTACCTGCAGTAATGCAGGTGTACTGTAAGGGGAGTGCATCCTCTGAGACTGACCAACCTATGGATTGTACGTTGTGCTTTGCAGATAGTATGGGAAGCCTCTGCGAAGCTGAGTGAGATAAGCTGAGTGATACCCAAATAACCAAATATCTTTGCTTTGCTAAAGGACGCTGCCATGTTTGGTTGTTCTTCTGTATACGTGGCAAACAGCTGCATTTGGATTGAATGAATGTAACCTCTGCCAGCACACTTGTGTACAGAACCGTCTTAGGCACTGCTGGATAGTTATACCGGTGCACTGATTTTGTACGTTTGCATTGGGTGGTGGAATAAACCTTGTCACATCCTTGCCTGTAACTCTGGCTCCATGACTATTGGTTATCAGAGGGAAGACTACATTTCCCAGCATGCATTGCAAGGGGAGGGTTTTTGATGGAACCATCAATAGCGAGTACTACTGGCTACCCCAGCCCACCAAGCCTAGGGCAGGGGGCGGAGTATGACAGTATGCAGGACACTCCTGCTTGCCACACATGCAAATGCATGGCCAGGGTTAGACATGTGTGTCCCATGAGCCAATCGCATGCCTGGACAGTGTCCTGACGAGGGCTCATGTGACCCACATAGCCCACAATATGTCAGTTTGGCAGGTAGATCTGGTGATGTCTGCTATGCACACTGGTTGTCTCAGGGGGGACAGGGAGTGTGAGGGGTAATTGCACACACAGTCCTATCCATATATGTGTCCCATACCTCAATGCAATGCTGAGGCACATTGCAGATCATGTTGGCAGACTGTGATGCATTACAATACCCATGGCGGGCTGCCGATAGGCCAGGGTGTCTGGGTGGCCCGTGACAGTGGTTCCCATGGGTGCCGTTGTCTGATCACCTGGGGTATATGGCCATGCACAGTATGCTTGTGTTGGAGCCACACACACATGCTGTACACTGGCAAAACACACCACGGGAGGGTGGTACACAGATGGCACATGGTGTGATGTAGAGGCCCAAACAGAGCCTATGGAGATAGATAGAAGAGATTATTGTACCTTTTGAGAGACTGACAGTCAGCCAGCACCCACGTCCCAGTGTGTGCATGAGAGAGGCAAGCAGAGGGAGACAGGAGCTGAGCTCACACACCCAAGCACTAACATGGTAGCAAGCTGGGATCCTGATTACTCACACCTGCTCAGGGAGGCATAGCCAGGCCTCAGGGAACAGACATACCAAATACAGATAGGGGCTCCAGAGGGGATGACAGGAGCAGCTTCCGTGAGACGGACATGAGCTCCAGAGGGGAGGGGACATGGTTGGAGAGTCTCAGAGACTTCAGCAAGTTGGGGACCACGTAAGGGACCTAGCTGCATTTGTGGAATTGCAGCCAGCAGAGCAGACGGAGGGAGGGTACAAATTGTTGATAGACACCTGCTTAGAGGGAGAGAACAGGAAAACCCTCAGACCCCATTGCCGGATACACGGGCCTCAGAGTCTGCGCAGGGGGGAAACCAGCACTAGGGCATGGTGTTATATATGCTCAACCTAGAACAGAGTTCCAGGGCAGTGCTCCAGACAGGAACTGCAACCAGAGAATCAGAAAGCATGTCAGGACAGCTGGAGAGAGTTAGCTGAAAGCCAGAGAGGGGTCCGCACAGACACAGGTGTTTTCTACACCTTACCGTGTAGACATGTGTCCAGGGGAAACAGCCGAATTCTTAGAGGGAGGTTCCCTTACACCCTGTGATAACAGCTTGCCACCACACTCAGGTGGCCATGGGTTTGCAGACATGCAATTGGACGTTAATGAGAGTGCCCCAGGAGTGGTCCTATGAATTGCACACTCTGCTTGGCAGATCGTATAGAGTCGCTTTGCTAAACCTATAGAAAATAGATGGGTGAGAGCAGAAAATAGAGCAGGTGTTTTTCTTTGGGGAGACAAAGCTGCTTTGTTTTGCTCTGTTTCCTACCCATCAGACATACTGCACATTTGTGGTGCAAAGAGTGTGACAATGCAGTAACGTTCATTTCTGTACATACCCTCTTGCAAACACCTGAATAGTGTCCTGTCTTCCTCTACACTGACCTTTTTGGTTTTGCATGATACACATCTGATCATTTTGCCTTACCACTCAACTCACAACTATTCTGTGTCACTGGGCAGAGGAACTACCACTCCCAGCTGGCCTACCGGGAGGCAACAGGGTTTCTCTCACCTTCTGCTTACAGAACATTATGGCAGCCCCAAATCTCTGTGCCCTGGCCGGGTGTGGGGTTGTGACAGTGGCACCTGACCCTCCATATCATCCACAATCACATATGTTGCCATCCTACATGTGGATGTCACCCCAACACCCATGGGGATCAGTGTGTATTGTGGCAAAGTCTTCCAATCTGATCATGGGCTAGGTGAACAGCATAAGGGAGTCACCCTGTTCACGGGGCCTCTGTGAGGTGTGCAGGGTCAGAAGGGCAGGACCACCTTTCAAAGGTGGGATAAACGCAGCTGGGACAGGTTACAGGAGATGTGCTATAGAGTCAGAGGGAGGGAGTGGAAGCACAAGGATATCAACCCTTACTTGCGCAAGTGCACTGCTGCATCACATTTCTGACAGCAGAGGGGTTTACAAACACCTTGGGAAGAAAGGGATGGGGTTGGATACCAGTGCATGTACACCTTGGTAAATGTATGGAGGGTTTGGACGGAGCAGGGGGAGCAACAGAGGATGCAGCAGAGACTCCAGAAAAGCACGGACAATGTAATGCTGAGGAATCCACAGCATGTGCTAACCCCTGGGGAAGGGCTGCGATACCCAGAGCTGAGGAGGTGATTTCCCTGAGTCAGGTTGGCAACAGGGGTGGCAGCTGGGAGGTGGCCAGTCTATCAGAACACCACAGAGGTTTTTATCTGACCTGTGTGATCGAGTGGGTGAGTCCCAAACCAATGCAATTGGGAGACTCAGTGTCAGAGCTACAGGAAGGGGACATGTTGATGGCTTTGTCTGTATGCCCAGCTGTCGATCAGAGGTGTTGACGTACAGGCAGCCTTGAAGGACCTGTTCCTCTCCCAAACCATGTTTAGAGCATAAGCAGTGAGGAGGTACATTCCTGTGTGGTTTGAGAGGGGACGTTACTGCAACATATGGTTGTGCGCAATGCTATGATTCGTGCTGTTTTGGCAGTTGTGTTTACCCTCTGCACAGGCAGACATCTAATTGGCTGCCATAGGCATATGTGCTTTGATCCTGTCATCTCGGAAAATCCTGGTATATGAGTTTGTTGACACATTTTGACTGCTAATTTGATATGCTAGGTTTGTTTTTCACCTGGAGATGCAGACTAGAGGGAATGGAGGCTGAGTGACGTTAATTGACATAAGATGTTTGGGTTTCTGTTTTTTATGCTCGGATTGTCCAATGACTATAGGATAGGTGGCATCCTGTTCTCTGTGAGAAGGCTGGGCATCTGCCATGAGGCTGACCGTTTCAAGGGCAATGATTGCGTTCTGTTTGTTTGGCTGACAACGTGCTGTACTTTATGCAACATTCCTCATATGTCTGCATCTGTAGATGGTACCTGACCCTGGGCTGTTCTGGTGTGTGTGACATAAACATTATCAGTCATAAGCCATAACCTTCTGTTCGCTCAAATACATCCCTTCTACTTGAACCATACATATAACAGCTGAGGAAGGAATGTTGCCACAACCACCATGCCCACACCAACTAGAGACTAGTGGTTTGGGCGTTGTGGTTGTGACAGTATGTTGTTACCCACCTTCCACATTGCGCCGTGCCGATGCAGTGTGGGCCCTCAGCTCTGGCAGCATGGTATCCGTGCCTGTGGGATGTGCACCTGACAATCCAGGTGCCTGCATGGGGCATTGGTTGCCCTCCACTCCAGGACTCACACCAGCCTGTGAGATGCTGGCTGCATCCCCCACTGTCGCCCTGCTGTTGATGGGTGGCTCCTGTGGCCCAGCCACCTCATAGTCTGGATTCATGTCCTCACAACCACTTGTGCTGCCCCCAGAGACTGCAGCCTCGGCCTCCTCCACACCCTCAGGCTCCTCCACACCCTGAGGCCCGGCCACTTCCTCCTCCTCCTCCTCCTCTTCCTCCTCCTCATGAGCCCCCATGATACTGTAGTCACCTGCATTGTGAAAAGCCAGAGATAGCACACATATGTGTAGACACTCCACCTATCTATACGTGTGTACTACAACCACCACACATATGATGGGGGAGGGGGCCCTGCATGTGTGCTGCATAAAATACCCACTATGCAGCGGACTACGACTATTCAGCACCTGTTGGCCACTGCCAAGTACATGCAGCACTGTGCAGATAGTATGTCAAACAAACATGCCCTGATCAAAGGTCCTCACAATCCTACAGGGGATGGCAATAACAGGAACTCAGGTGTGAGGGTAGGGTAGTAGCAGGTGTGTGGGGACATATTTGGGGCAGATGGGGAGAGGGATGGGATGAGGGCCACATGTGGAATGGGGCCAGGAACATGGCAACCAAACAGGGTGTGCAGGGGTACAGCACACCCATGTGCCCCCAGGATAGGTACATGGTGGGGCTCGAGAGACAGGTATGGGAGGGTGGTTGCAGATGGCTGATGTCTACACAATGGGGATTGCAGGCATGGCCTGAGAGCTGAAAGGTGTACATAGCATACATACCTGCCTGAGGATGGGCGGTGTCCAGGGCCTCTGGCAGACCAAACAGGTAAATTGGCCCTAAACGTTCGGCCAGCTCCTGTTCCAGGGCCGTGAGGGCTGGGGTGAAGGGGCCACCCCCACCAGTGCCCATCGCATGTTGCCGCTCTGAAGACATGTGTTGCCTCACACCTCTTTTTATATCATTAAACCTCTTTCTGAGGCTGTCGATGTCCCTGTGTGGGCCCCCTGCCTGGGCAACTGCCACCCGCACCTCCTCCCACAGCTCTGTTCGTTGGGCCACAGTTGTGCGGCTACTGAGCCGCCCATACAGGACCTCATAGTTTTCAAGTACACAGAACAGTAGGATGTGGTTCTCCTGTGCATTGAACCTTATAGCCCTCCTCCTTTGTGGGGCAGGCACCGGTATCCGTTTTCTCTTACCAGTGTGGATACACTGTGTGGGCTGTGGCCACCCGATGTGCCTGCCTCTGCCACCATACACCCAGCTCTCCCTGCTGTATGTGTGTCCTCACTAACAGGTGGGGCCCCCTCCTCCCCCTCCTCCCCCTCCTCCCCCTCCTCCCCCTCCCTCACCCTCTCCATCTCCCTCTCTGTCTCCCTCTCCACTCCTGGCATGGACTGTTGCTCCATGTCCGTGCCCTCTGTGCCCTGTCCCACCCTGTCACTCCTTCCTTCTCTTGGCCCTCTCATCTCCACCTCACACCTCCCTCCTCACCCTGCTGTTTGCCCCTCACCTCACCTCAACTCACCTCACCCCCTTTCTCCCTCACTTGCTCCTTGCCTGCCCTCCTCTCTGTCTACCCTGTTTTGTCCCACACCTCACCTACACAAACCAGCCTCTGACACTGCCAAACGCAACACACTACCTCTACTACTCTCACCACACACCTTCTCTCCTTCGCTTACGAAACACCCCTCAACGTGGACCAGCTGTGCAGGCTGATTTATAGTTTTTTTTACGTTGCGCCCACTGCGCATGCACAGTTGTGCGAGCGTGGTGCATGTGTGCGCCGCGCATGTGCAACTCGCTGCGCATGGGCGTTTGTCTGTGCGCACTGTGCATGTGCAACTCGTTGCGCATGGGCGTTTGTGCACGCCGCGCATGTGCAACTCATTGCGCATGGGCGTTTGGATGCGCATCGAAACCCCCATGTGCACCGAGTTGCACATGCGCGGCGTGCACAGACAAACGCTCATGCGCAACAAGTTGCACATGTGTGGCGCGCACAGACAAACGCCCATGCGCAATGAATTGCACATGCACGGCGTGCACATCCAAACGCCCATGCGCAGCGAGTTGCACATGCACAGCGTGCACACGCACTGTGCTCGCACAACTGTGCATGCGCAACGGGCGTAAGGTAAATAAAAATATAAATCAGCCTGCACATCTGGTCCACGTTGAGAGGTGTTTCGTAGGTGAGGGAGAGAAGGTGTGTGTTGGCAGTGAGGAACGGAGAGAGTCAAAGCAGGTGTATTGAGATTGTGATTGGTGTTGGGTGTATTGTGTGTGTGCGTGTGGTTTGTAAGGTGTGTGCCCTGGTTAGGGAAGTTCGTGTGTGTGTTTGACTGTGTTAGGGGAGCCGGACGGGTGGAGTTTATGGCGGCTTTTTTTTTTCCACAGCTGCACTGGGAGGTGGGCAACTGCTGCGGTTGCCGGACAGGGGAGATGGTGTCTATGGGGCTGAGGCACAGGGCATGGGTGTAGTCCTGCTGCAAATCAGACCTGCAGCTGTGGGGGCAGGCCAGGCAGGTGCTGTGCGTGCACGGTGCAGGAGGCGTGCTGAGGTGCAGGCTCGGCAGCCTCACCTCTACAGGCCCAGGGCCCAGCTCCAGGGCATGCATGAGGACCAGGTCATCTCCCTCTACCGACTGAGCACAGGAGCTATTAGGGAGCTCTATGAGGATCTAAGACCTGACCTCGAGCCCCTGACTGATCGGTTCCATGTCATACCAGGTTTAGTCAAGCTCCTTGCTGCCTTACATTTTTTTGCCTCTGGCTGTTTCCAGTCATCTGTGGCCGCAGTGGGTGGCATGAGCCGCCCCACCTTCTCACGCTGTCTCCACCAAGTACTGCGTGCCATGGTCAGCCGGGTGGGGAATTACATAGCCCTTCCCCACACTAGGCAACAGTGGGGGACCCTGAACCAGGCCTTTGAGGCGTTAGCCGGGATACCACACGTGATGGGAGCTATTGATTGCACACATGTTGCCCTGGTCCCGCCTAGAGACAGGGAGGTAGTGTTCCGCAACCGCAAACACTATCATTCCCTGAATGTTCAGGTTGTATGTGATGCAAATCTGCATATTCTGAATGTGGTCCCTAGGTTTGCAGGGTCCACCCATGACTCCTATATCCTGCATCACTCAGCACTATTCAGACAATTTGAGGCAGGCCGGTATGCGGACTGTATATTGCTGGGTGGGTATTTGCAGATTATAACATGCACATGGTGTTCATGTGACTACACACGTGTGCAAATGTCTGTCCTGGTGTTGGATCCCTCCTTGTGTGTGTGTGTGCCATCTGTCCACATGTGATGTTGGGGGGGGGGGGGGGTTGGTGCCCTTCACATCCACCTGTGATGCTGGTTAATTGTCTGCTAGCATTTGTATGTTATTTACCATTGATGTTATTGCCAATCCATACAACTAACCCTTGTCTTGTGTGTCTTAGGTTCACAGACTCAATCTGTACTGGAGTAGACACCCAGGAAGCACTAGATAACATGAGGAGGGGTCTAGCTAAGCTTGATGAATGTTCTCGACCTTTGTAGCTGGGAGTTCATGTTTGGATATGTAAGGTCACGCATTTGGGCTGCGGCAAACCAGGGGAGCAAGATAGTATAGGGGGTGCAGTACCTTTGGCCACTGTAGACGAGCGGGACCTAGGCGTGGTTGTGTCTGCCGACCCTAATGTAGATGACCAGTTTGGAAAGGTGACGCCAAAAGCTAGGGGGCTGCTTGGGTGCATACAGAGAGGTATTGGTAGCAGATACACAGGAAGGGACACTGCCTCTGTATATGTCATTGGTGCAAACTCATGAGGGGTACAGTGTGCAATTCTGTAGACCGCAGCTTCAAAAGGCTGTGAACAGGATGGAGACAGTGCAGAGGACGGCTACTGAAATGATTTGTGGTCAGCAGTATGCAGCATATGGAGACAGACTGCTCGATCTTAATATGTAGACCTTAGAGGACAGGCGGAATAGAGGTGATATGCTTGAGACTTTGCCAGACCTCCATGGCATACATGTTCTGGGAGGGCGCCTCCTTCAATTGACAGCATGTTCTTTCATGGTTGCTATGCTGACATATCCTTTGAACATGGGATCAGTAGATCGGTGGTATAGTCTCACAGTGGAGGTGGTAGAGATGAGGACAGTAACTGCATTACAATACGCATGGGCCACACACACAGGATCTCTAAAGGTATAAATGGGAGTGTTGTAGTTGTGGCCATGGACGGACAGACTAGATAGGCCATGTGGTCCTTTTCTGTCATCATATGTCTATTTTTCTCAGCTGCATAGTTGTGATGTCATATGTTTCTGTCAAGATGTGTTCTGCATTTGTTTTTCACGTCTATATCTGTGTCCCTTTGGGTGAACATGAGCTCCTGCATTAACGTGCCACATTTCTTTCTGCAGGTGATGCAGGATATGGGTGTCGCCCCTGGCTGCTGACCCCTGTGCGTCAACCACGGACACGTGCAGAGCGGAGGTACAATGAGGCCCATGCCTCCAGCCACTCTGTCATAGAGCGCACCTTTGGCGTGTTGAAGAGTCGCTTCAGGTGTCTGGATAGGACAGGTGGGGCCTTACAATATCAGCCACGGACTGTGGCAGAGATAATCATAGCCTGTTGCATCCTGCACAACATTGCTCTCAGGCACAATATCCCTGCAGAGATTAATGAGGATCTGGAGGAGGATCCGAGGTGCCCCCCTGTACGTGCCAGTGGTGACACACGGGAGGGCACAGCGGTCAGGCGGGAGTTGATTGCAGAGATCTTCTCATGTACGTAATGCATATGTTCCCACCTACATTTGTTGTTATATGTGTGTGCTGGTAATAGAGGTTAACGTTTCTATAACAATATCATTAGGATGCCACACTGCACTGACATTTAACAGACAATCCCAACGTCACATATAGGCATGAGTGTGAAACAAACAATGTGGGCAGGGCACAACAGCAGGTGATGGTGGTGGATTATGTGGGTGGGTGGTTCTAGGCCTGTGGGAGGTTTTGGGGTCACATTCCTGGTTGGTGGCTGGTTGTGATAGCAGCTGCTGTGCAACCACAGTTAGTTGGTTTGATGCTATGGGTGCAGCACAGTGGGAGGCATGTGGTGCGGGATTCACAGTGGGAAAGCAGACCATGTTTGGGGACAGTTGTCCAGCTGTGTGTGGTTTTATTGTACAATTTTGAGCTGCTTGTGTGGGTGTTATGCTCCTGTCAGCTGGATCTGTGTGTCTGTTTCTTTTGTGTGGCGCTACATGTCATACATAGCACAATATACATGCTCAGTACTAGTTTTTCATGATGGTATTAACTATCCTTGAGGGGTGTTCGTGCAACCCCACAGTGTGCCTGAATGTATAGGTCATCGCGTAGCCCTGACATGGATATGGTGAAGGATGGGGACCTGTGCAGTGTCCAGCCAGGGGGAGTATCATTGCTACATTTTGTTGTTGTAGAGTAGCCATACAGTGCAGTGTTGCATATGTACACACAGAAGTGATCCGGCCCAGATCAGCAAGGTGTGGGTTACAGTAGGCGAGCTGAGAGCTGAATGTGTGGGTGGATTGTGTTTTAGGGGTGTTTTCAGGGAGGACCCAGCATATCTAGCTGATGCTATCTCAACATAAGCCACATGCCTCAGCTACAGGCTGTGTATGTGTGTAGGGGAGGAGAGTACAGTCCATGACAACAACTAAATTGTGGACCCTAGTGAAGGAGGTTATGTCCACATACACACAGAGACTCAGATGGGAGGGTTTTTTTAGGTACACATATAGGCTATCCATGCTTTGACATTCTCACTGTCACACAGTGGGATGACATGCAGCCATCATGGTCAGGTCAGAAACAGACATGCGGGTGTGGTTTAGCAGACATGATGCAGACATTGAGATCTATTTGTGCACATCATCAGCACACAGCTGTCAATATTATTCAAGGTATGAGATGTACACACCAGGAAATGTATTTGGACAGTGGATACCGGAGGTGTCCCTGCATATTTCCGTGTGTTACAGCAATTGACAGTGGGGTAACAGACGACATTGGGACACCAGTACACACGGTGAGGGGGCATTGGTGGCAATATGGGGGACCAGGGCTAAGACTGCAGCCTTGGGGTGAGGCAGAAACATGGTGGGGAGCAGACACTTCTATTGACCAGTGTGTACAACAACAGAGAGGTGAGGGAGGGGACAGACAGATTACAGACCCCTGTAGTTTGCCTCCAACACCTCAGTGATGCCGCTCACATGTGAGAGATCTGGACAGTGTGATAGTGAACAGTCAGTCTGTATGTGATGTTGTGGGGTCTGAAAAGCTGGTGACAGGAAGGTGAAGTGTGTGTTGCACAGCTAGAACATGACATATGTTTGTTTCCCTTGTGTTTCCCAATGCACAGGACATATTTGGTGAAGATGCTGGTGCTGTGGTGCATTGGCACGTGACTGTCAATCAGCCAACATGCTGTGGTTTGGGGTAGGTGGAACTACAGCTACATTGTCTGTGCCAGCAGTCAGGGTGAACACATGTCCTCAGTGATGTGTCATATTGTCCAGATGTTGTGGTTCGCCTCTTTTCCTTGCACCTCCCTAACCCATATTTTGCTGTTGTCACACATATCCCCATGTGTTTGTGTCCATTATGTCCTCTGCAACACTGTCTCTGGGACATGTCCAACAGAGCTGCATGTGTGTGTGGAGGTTGTTGGTTTTTGGGTGGTGGCGTACACTTGCACCCTACCCCAACATTGTACCATCAGCCAACACCAGGGCATCGTTGCATTTCACTGGGCCTTTCTGTCTACAAATCTCCACTTGTGCACATACAGGCCGTATGCTACAGCTGGCACGCTGACCTTAGCATACTGTGTGGGTGTGTGTTTTTGTGTTGGCTGTGTGATGATACAGTGTTCAGGCATTGTACATTATCGTGTGGTTTGAGGGGTCTGTGCACCTGGGGGGCGGTGGTGACTGTGCTACCTGTACCTTAGTGCTGTTTACCTTGTGAACGTTGTGGACATGTGTTGTGTGCTGTGAGCAGAACCGTGTCTTGTGTTGTGATGGACCACTGTTGACCAGCATTTTTGTATCACAGATATCGCCATAACGTGGACATGCATCAACAGTGGCGTGACATGGTGATTCTACACATTTTGCTGACATTGTCTCCCTTCACTGTGACGTGGTATGGCCGTTGAGTCGCTCAGGGGATCGATGACATACACCTGATGCACACACAAGGTAGTTTTCACCTTTGTTATTTGGGGGGTGACATCTGCCTTTACCTGTTGATGATTTACTGTTTGTCTCATGTACATGTCGTGTTGCCTCTCTGTTCACGGAAACAGATGCACATAGTGTGTGTAGCTGTGAGACGCATGTGTGACATGGGCATGGACATGACCATATCCATGTGACACCCATGTCTGCGGTTCCGATTCAAGATGTCACCAATATGCGGTGTGTTTGGTGTTGTGATCATGTCATGTTTGCCTGTTGTCCCCCTCAGCCCCCTCTGGTGGCGGCGTAGTGGTTCCACAGGGGCTGGGGAGCGCATAAGAAATAAAGGGTTTCAGGGTTGACCTGTTGTGAGGGTCAATGAGGTAGCAGGCCTCATTGTCAGCCTCAAGGTCAACTTCCTAAAAAGTAACTCTTGCCAAGTGTAGGGTAAAGAAAAGGCTTTTATTTCACCTTTGCGCATAGAGAAGTTCAAAATATGAGGTAATGAGTAACAGAACACAAACTTTGGTTGCATCAAAATGTGAATCAGCAAAAACACTCAAAATAACATGGTTATCCGTCACCAACTTAAAACATAAGGTTTCCAGTATTCTTTGCATACATGGGATTTGTTTGCCTCTTACTTAAACACATCTCCTTGTGCAATAATCACATTCCATTGGTTCTATGTCTTCAATACCTTCAGATTCCCCTGGCAGCCATTCCATTTCTACGGGGTCCGCATCTGAGGTCTCTGAGATCTCTGGGATGTTAAAACCTGGTTTTCTAAAAGCATGCCATACCGTATCCCAGTGCTGGCTTGGGAGTTTGGGGCGTCGGCTTTTAGGTATATTATAACTCCCTGGGCTTACTGCTGTTTCAGGATTAAAGGTTTGCTTCTTCCAGTCTCTGGTAGCACTAAACTTTTTCCTGTAAAACTTATCTGGTATTTCTGGTTTAAAACAGTCCTTATTATTCAGATAAAAGCTAGCCCTTTGTTTCTCTCTAGGCTTCTTGTGAAAGGCTTGAGGCCTAGTCTGAAAGTCTGTTGCTTCAGGTAATTTCCAACGATCCCAGGATATCTTTCCTGTTTTAGAATGAGGTATAATTCTTTTGAGGTAAGGCTGCTGCTGAGGGGCCTGTCTTCCACCTCCACCCTGTGGCAGTTGGTTAGGGGCCGCGCCCTCTCAGCTATATCCTCTCTCTTAAGGCTATGAACCTTTCTTTCATCCTTCAAGTTACTTTTGTAAAAACTTTTAAAAGTACCTTTTTCCTCTTGAAGGTTTCTTCTCCAGTTAGAAGGATAAGCCTCTCCTTCCTTGGCTGTCCTCTGTATGACTGCCTCTTGCAGTTGTGTATGGCCTTCCTCTAGGCCTGCTCTGGGCCTTCAGCTCGGCCTGCTCTCCCAGTAGCTTTCACTCCTTGAGCTCTTCTGGGTTTGTCAGTGACTTCACCTCGGTCTCTGACTCCGGCTTCAGGAGCTTCCCTTGGCACTGCTTCCTGCGCTTCCTGTGAAGGTCTCTGCCAAGCTCCTTGCCTCCTCCTGTGCTTCCCCTCTGGGTTGCTCCTTGACTGCCTCTCTGGCTTGCCCCTTGGCTGCCTCTCTGGCTGGCTCCTTGGCTGCCTTGGCTTCCTTGGCTTCTGAGTCCTGCCCATAGAGGTGTGGTTCTTCCACTTCCAGGCTTGCTCTCCTGCCCCCTCTATGTGTCCCTTCTTGTAATTGCAGGTAAATCTTGTTTTTTTCAAGATTTAAAACTTTCTTTCCTTGCGTCAGAGGGCCCGCGGTATCACACTGTGCATCCCTTTCTTATATATTTCCTAAGGTTTGACTCTCTGCAATTTGTGCTGATGTTGCAAGGCGTATACCAATACAATATTTATCCTCTCCTGACACAGGGCAGAGGACATACCAGACACATCTATTACAGTGCATCTGGCATCGCCATCACCCACCTGTTGGGGGACACAACACGATGGAACTTTCCCTGTAAAATGGTGCCATAGGATGTTTGACCTCTGCGAGTGGGATACATGCCTAGGATGGACAGTATTACTCTTGGACTGCTACTTTGGCCATGACAGACCTGTCCAACACACTGTTGCTGCCGTGCTCTGGCTGGGAGTTGTGCTCATTGCAGGAGACACACATGAACTTTCAAGGACTGTGGCATATTGGGATGTGACACTTGACTATGCATGGCCAGGGTTGCAAGGACAGTATTAACCTGACCTGTTGGATTGCAGATACGCTTTGCACTTTGGATGCTGTGTACTGATCCCCACGTGTACAGCAGGGACTGACATTGTCACTGTATGTTGTACATTCCTCCACAGTTGTGTTATTGTTGTGTTTTGGCCATGTGTGTGACATGGCACACAGGATACGCTCATCTGTTTGTTTCAACACAAGCATACAGCCATGTGTGTGGCATAGTGGGAACGATGGAGCGGTCCTATTGTCTATGTCCACCTGCTCTCCACCTGGACATGATACAGGTTTTGCCATGACAACGCTTTAATGCACACCAGCATCCTGGATTGATGTTCGCAATCACCAAGGGTGTTTGCGTGCATGTGTGGCATCACTGTATCATGTTGGTATGTGGATGGTGCATGTGCATATGACTGACTATGTTGGTGAACCACAGCATATGGAACTATGGCTTCTGTGTGTAACATGTTTGCCCTTAATTTCCATCTTCACATGCTGGTTCTTGTGTTTGTTTACTGTACAGACATGATGCTCTGCATTTATGTACAAACCTTGCATTACATGTCTGCACAGTCTTATTTATCCCCTGCGGTAAAGACACTCACATTGCCCCATTATATTTGGAGTGTGGCAGTGTGGGTGTCCGTTGTCCTCCTTCAATCGTGCATTCCATGTACCATGCTATATGTGTCCAGACACTGTCTACCCAACAACCAGGGCAGGGGGACCTCCTGCATGGTGTTATCTCTGCAGGTTTCTGCAGGTAGTTTTGTTTGTATTCTCTCTGTGTTCATGTGCCTCTGCTACCTGTTAGCATATCCTCATTGTGCTTTTGATGATTGTTTGGGGTTACATTGTTGCAGCTTTGATTCCTAGATCAGGCATTAGGTGGGAGGTGATACATTACTTTCAAAATGTGTTTTTAACGTTACAACATTGTGACAACATATGCTGTT
The DNA here is from genome assembly GCA_033557465.1 of Ichthyophis bannanicus. Classification (NCBI taxonomy): domain Eukaryota; kingdom Metazoa; phylum Chordata; class Amphibia; order Gymnophiona; family Ichthyophiidae; genus Ichthyophis; species Ichthyophis bannanicus. The sequence goes on along the minus strand of CM066033.1, from coordinate 1,054,781,060 downwards.
TTCATTTGTGTGCCTCCTGTGTTGCCAGATAGGTATGTTTTGGGGGACAGATGATGTGTGATGTGTGTTGGGGCCTCATCATGCACCGCCTACTGTCTACATGTACTCATATGTGCGAAACACATTTGAGGCATGCAGCAGCATGTGGGGGGTGGGGGCCTGATGCCTAGTGCATAGCATGAACCTGATGCACATTATATCTCCTGCCCTTCATTTGTGGTCACGCCAGTGACCTTTCTGTAGGATGTGGGTTTCTGCCCTGCTAAATGTGTTTCCGTCTTTCACCTGGGATGCACTCACCTTGATATTATGATGGCAGTGTCTACACTATCTGTGATGCGTGACCCAAATAAAGATATGTATTTGACATACATTTGTCTCTTTTGCTGCTTGATCATGGTGACAAACATGCAATGCAATGTGTGCCTTTGAGTCAGTCCTCACTCCTTGTGACCCAGAGACTCCAGGGTTTCTTGGCAGTGTCACTGGAGGTGGATTGCCAGGCCTTTCTTCCAAGGTGATGGAGGGTTACGTGACTTGCCGAACAACACATGGGGTGCTAGTGGGAATGTAACTCTGATTGCTTGCTGACACGCCAAGTGTCTGACCACTAGGCTACTCCTCCACTCTTTGATCACACCAACACTTTTATCTTCTGAGTTCCTGTTCATGTACATGGCCCACCTGTGCTCACATCCTTGTATGGTGGCAGCTGTGTATCTGCCAGCCATTTGCAACGTCACTGTGTATAACAGGTTCCCCTACACACCCTCCCTTTGGGTTACTATTTTGGCATTGTGCTCAACATGCTCATTGTGGTTGTTTGGGGTAGTGGTTACAGGCATGTGTTCTAACACCATAAGTTGCAGGTTTGCTCCCCACATGGGGTTTTGTTTTTCTTCTCTGTTGTGCTAACATGACCATTAGGCACCAGCAGGTTCGGCACCTCTGCACACACCCTTCCATCTCTTCGCTGTACGCCAGGGTGTCTCCTCTGTGCTGCCTAGCCATCATATAATAGCTGTTCCATATGTCTCTTTCTTTATGGTGTTTACATGGCAGTCCGCTTGGGGGTTTGGTTTTGCTATGGTTCAGCTGGTGTGTGGTACACCTGACTGCATGATCAATTGTCTCCTGTCCTGTTCCAGGGTTTGCTGCAGCTCCACAGAGCATCCTCTGCTGCCCTTGGGGTTTAGGCTCTTTCCTGTTTTGCATGCTCTATCCACTACATAACATTTCATTGTGTGTGTGCATGTAGTTCTATGTGGCTCAGGTCCCAATTCCAGACTGTGATCTGATCTGTACACACCAGATCTGCATGTGCATTTCATCCTGGTTACTGTTGGGGGTTTGCCTATCCTGACAGCCAGCAGGCGTCTTGTGTGCTGCCCTGCACCATTTTTGTGTGCAGCCTTTGGTGATGGGTTTGTGCATTGCCCTGTGTGCTAATGGTCATAGGTTTGATTCCTCGCTGTTCTTTTTCATTTGTCTGCCTGTCCTGCAGAACTACTTTTCATTCCTGTGACAGTCATATCTGTGCAGTTCTGTACTGTAAGCACATTGTACCCTTATCACATGTCTGACCATCCTTCTGTCCATCCACGTGTGTCTGCCAGCTGTGTGCCGTCCTACCCTGATGTGCATGGTGCTACCCCACATCCTGAACTCCTACACATTGCTGCATTGCAGCTCTCCCTGGTTGCCTCTCCTGTGTGTGCTCTGCAGGGCACTGGTACTCCACTGTCATCCTGACATTCCACCTTTCCTGCCACTTCCCCCTCCTCTGCTTCACACATCTTCCCATCCTCTGCCACACACTGTCATTATTGCATGGTACATTACCATCGCTATGTGCGGAGCTACAGCTGCCCCTAATATGTTTGTCCATTTTTCCAGCTGCCACATGGGCTGGGGGCTGATTTTTCTGGTCTATCGGCTCTGATCTGCGTCCTTCCATTACGTATGCATTGTCTTTCCTTGCTGCTCTGCTACATGTGTGTTTGCCACATACCTCTCTTGACTTTCAACTTGGGGGACCTTACTGCTCTTGGCCAACATTTTTGGGTTCACCTATACATCCTTGGGGCATCTTACACCACACTTTCAATTCAGGCAGCTTCTGGGGGGCCTACTATGGTGCCTTGGGAGTTAGCAACCTTTCAACATGGCCTCTGGGGCACATTATTACACACCTTCACTGACGTGGTTATTTAGGATGTGCCTTCTGGTACACCGTAAAAAATGCAGTACTTTATGGCACTAGGGTGCAGTTATGTTTTAGACAGCAGCACATACTGCTGTACAGTTGCAAGCAGAAAAAATGAATCACCTCTGCAAACCTTTGTCATTGGGCACACTGGGGACTTGAACTCATGACCCCTGTACCATCAGTCAATGTCTTGACCATTATGCTATGCTGCTGTTGCTGTTTGTGCGTCAGCACACCTACTTCAGCTTACCACACGTTAACATGTGCAGCGCTGCCATCAGAAACAGTGCTGTAACCTTGCCGTGCCTCATAGGGCACCCTATATGGCGCCCTATAGGCCACCCTTTAGGCAACATTGTAGGGTGCCTTGGTGGACAGTGCAATTTAAAATGTGCCCTCTGGGGTACCTTATGCAGCACCTTATGTTATAGCACTTTGAGAGTGTGTTTGCTAGCAGCAGTACTTAAAATACAATTAAACTGCCTCATAATGCAATCTTACACATAACAGGTAGTGACTCAGCCAGCCCTTTTCATTGGGCACAGTGGGGGATTGAACCCATGACCCCCACACCATCAGTCAGTGTCTTGCCTATCATGCTATGCTGCTGTTGCTGTTTGTATGTCAGCACACCTACTTCAGCTTACCACACGTTAACATGTACAGTGCTGCCATCAGAAACAGTGCTGTAACCTTGCCGTGCCTCATAGGGCACCCTATATGGCGCCCTATAGGCCACCCTTTAGGAAACTTTGTAGGGTGCCTTGGCGGACAGTGCACTTTAAAATGTGCCCTCTGGGATACCTTATGGGGCGCCTTATGCAGCACCTTATGTTACAGCACTTTGAGAGTGTGTTTGCTAGCAGCAGTACCTAAAATAAAATTAAACTGCCTCATAATGCAATATTACACATAACAGGTAGTGCCTCAGCCAGCCTTTTTCATTGGGCACACTGGGGACTTGAACTCATGACCCCTGTACCATCAGTCAGTGTCTTGACCATTATGCTATGCTGCTGTTACTGTTTGTATGTCAGCACACCTACTTCAGCTTACCACACATTAACATGTGCAGTGCTGCCATCAGAAACAGTGCTGTAACCTTGCGTGTCTCATAGGGCACCCTATATGGCGCCCTATAGGCCACCCTTTTGGCAACATTGTAGGGTGCCTTGGCGGAAAGTGCACTTTAAAATGTGCCCTCTGGGGTACCTTATGGGGTGCCTTATGCAGCACCTTATGTTACAGCACTTTGAGAGTGTGTTTGCTTGCAGCAGTACTTAAAATAAGATTAAACTGCCTCATAATGCAATGTTACACATAACAGGTAGTACCTCAGCCAGCCTTTTTCATTGGGCACAGTGGGGGATTGAACCCATGACCCCTGCACCATCCATCATTGTCTTAACCATTGTACTATAGCTCTGTTCCTTTGTTTGCACATCAGCGCACCTGCTTATGCTTCCCGCGTGCGTCAGCGCGCGGCTCCATTTCTCATGCACTAATGTGCGCGGCGCACATTAGCGCACGGTGACGTGACTTGCTATGTTTTGCCCGGACCACCCACTCCTTTTATGGCATCCTGCACACTAACGCCGGGCGCACATTTAGACGGTTTAGTAAACATGCCCCTTAGTGGCCTAGTTACTAGGCTAAAGAGGGTTAAATCGCAGCTACTGTATCATGGCTGAGTCCACTTCTGAGGTGTAGAGGGCAATTTAGTTACGGAGAGGGGTGGAGAGCAAGGGGAACGATGATTGGCTAGGCTAGGAGTCTTCAGTGGGGAGGGGAATGTAAGAGTTTGTGAGCATATTTTGGCAGGCTGGAGGTCAGTTGTGAGGACAGGCCAGCAGGGAGATAGTAGAGGAGAGAACTGAGATTGTCTTACTGGCCTTTTTCCTGGGGTTGGTCAAATTGGGGCCATGGGTTTACCTTGGAGTTGGGTGGTTATTGCTGTCTGGCGGCTCAGGATGGTGTCCATCATTGGGTTGAGGTGCAGGGACTGTGCTGGCATAGTCCTGCTGTTGCTTGCCTTTGGCCTGACCTGGCCATATGACCCACACTTGGTGTGTCAACTGTGACATCAGACTGCCAGTGCAGTCATTATTTGGACCTTAGAAGGTCTTGTTGGCCTATCCTGTAGGGTTCTTTCCTGTTGGTGAGTTAGCCACAAAGAAGCCTGACATGCACAGCACAGTCAACACTGCTTTGCATCAGTTTTATTTTGTGGCCTGGGATTGAAACCACATAGTGAATTGAGATGAAGCAGCCGGTGGGGTTTTTTTTGAGTTGGGGAAGTCTGCGACATCAGGGACTTGGGGTGGGTGTTCAGGATGAAAGGGGGCTTCCATAGTGAGAGTGGATCTGAGTGTTAGGACGTGCAGGACTTATGTTGTGGCGACAGTTGAGTGAGATGCGATGGGAGTGGCAGGAGGATGTGGAGGTAAATTCTGATGTTGAGGCAAGATCATCTACACAGTGCTGGGCTGTTAGGCAGTTGAGATTTTCTATATCAAGTGATACAATACATCCCAATTTGGAAGCACTGACCTGTTTTAAATGGCAACTAGTATTGCTTCTATTTGGGTAGGGATAATACAGCAGGATTTGAATGTTATTTTGGGAGACTTCACACATTGGTAGTGTCATGCAAGACATAGGGATTGAAATAAATAGGAGCCCTAAGAGGTCATTTATGGAGGCCAACACATCTCTTGGCACCTTTAAATAAGTGTGTTTTTTTTCTGTTGGCAGGGTGCAGCTGGTCAGGGCTGGTGTTGGCCTATTGGGTGCCCTGGGTGCATGTTATGCTCCCATCCAGATTTTGATAATTAAACGCCACAGTCCTGCGTTCAAATACTATGGGGGTCATTCTAGAATAAGGGATGTCCATGTATGGCAGAAATGTGTAAGTGGTGAAAACGTCCCCCACCATATTCTGAAACACCGCTGACATGCACGTGCAGGGTAGTAGCACAGGGAGCTAAGAACGTGGGCAGGAGAGGGTGGAACAGGTGTATGGTCAGCCGCAGAGATGTAGAAAGTTTATTCCCGAAAGGGCCATGTACGTATGATGTTGAATCTGGAAATGTCCACGTTCTATCTGCTGGAACCAGATATAAGGCTTGGACTTAGAAATTATTCAGCTCTGCCCTGTAATGCATCCCATATAGGTGGATGGTTGTGACAAGTAGGTTCTGAAGTGGTGCCACTGCAGTCAAGACAAATACAAGATTCAGTCATAAGGCATAGGGAGCAGAACTGATAGAATGTTGTAGGATAAAGAAACATCTAAACACACTTGCAGCACTATTAAGAAGAGCACCGGGATATCCACTGCTTGCCGTAATATAAGCATTGTGGAACCTGTGTCTTTTGGGGAAACTGCTAGGTACTTGTGACCTAGATTGGCCACTGTTGGAAACAGGATACTGGGCTTGATGGACCTTGGTCTGACCCAGTACGGCATATCTTATGTTCTTAGAGCTCAAAGTGACACCAATGCGGTGGGTGCCCAGCCGGGATCTGAGAGGGTCCAGGGACAAAGCATGCCTGACAGACTCAGGTACTGTGTCCCAGGAACATGGAGCAGCAGGATGAGGGCAGCGATGTCTTGATATGGCTGTAGAAGAAAAGGGCACAGATAGAGGCAAACTAGCAGAAGAACAATGTTCATGGGAAGGGGTGTAGAGAGAGATATGATGGGTATTGGAATCAGAGCAGCAGAATGTGTGCACATATAGGCCAGAGGCACAGTAAGGGCACAGATGTGTTGCTCAGCAATAGTAGGCTGTCTTCGGGGACCTGCATCCCTTCAGGTGTGTGGACCTGGTGAGCCATCTAAGGCGTGTCTGTAGAGATGACCAGGGTGGGAATCACTGGAGCTGCCTCTGAATGCAACATACCATGTGAGGCAAGGTATGTCCTGACATACATGTTGACATTTACATTCTGGAACCCCACATAAGGGTGCATGGGCCTAGCTAGTGCCCCACAGGGCATGAGGGGGACTGAGATATAGTCCAGGCTGCTGCAGCTGTAATATCACATTGGTAGTAATACCTGCTGTGCATTAACACACTGCTGTCTGTGATGGGCAGCCTAGGAGATGCTTGTTCTACCCGAGGGGCATGGCATCAGTGGGTACAGCGTAGGGACGGGCAGGATCGGAAAAGTCTAATGTCCCAGAATATGGTGTGCGTGGGGACATCCAAAACAATTCCCTGTGTCCAAGGCATGGGGGCAACTAAATAGTGACTGCATGAGCCACGCAAAACATGTAGCCGGTCCCGTGGATGCGGAATCAGGTGCAAACAGTGTCCGTGTCTGATATAGGCATGTCCGCAGGCTGGATGAACATGTAATGCAATTGCAGCATGATATGTGATAGGGGAATACATGTCTACACCATGGGCCTGCCCAAGACACTCCCTTGGACTGCCCACACCATCCCTCTGGGGAATGTTAAGATGGGAAAGGCAGTCCACACATGTAACTGTTGCTGTCATGATGTGGAAATATCTCTGACACAACCCCCCAAATTTATTTGTGAAGATGTGTGCTACCATCCAGATATGACTCTGTAACAAATAAATGGACAAAGAGGACGCACCGAGATTGAGGTGTGCCCCATAACTGTGAATGTTGCCACCATAATCATGGTACCAAGTAGATCAGTCCCCAGAGGTAGGCCACTGAATATGTGTGGCAATGGCAGAGACAGGTATATGGGGGGTACGTCATCCAAAAGCTACAGTAGAATCATCTGCCCCAGAATGAAAGGGGATCTAATGTCTGTTGTTCCCCCAGATGAGATATGTTAGTATCTAGAGCAAAAGTGTCCCCCAGATGTAAAGTCACCAAGGCTACTGTAGGAAAGGCATGAAATACATGGAAGTCAAAAGTCAGTGATGGAAGCATGCCCATTGTTTAAAATCCCAGCCATGTTTCGAGAGAACTATGCACTCCAGAGCTATGATATGGATAAGCGGTACTGCTGGATAGATGTCCAAAGTGTGACTGCAGTGAGCCAGATGTAGAGTGGCAGTATCCAGCTGCCATATGTTGAGCCACACTGTGTAAGTTAGCAGGAGAGAACACCACCCAGGCACTATCCAGATCATGTCATGGTGGTCAGATAGATTTGCAAGTGTCCGATATCTATTGTATGTGTCCTGAATACAACAATAGTCCCCTGTGTGTAACCCATGCCGGCCAGGGTGAATGAGAACTGTGGATGCAAAGAGCTAGCACAGGGGCTGGCCTGACACAGCACATGCCTGACCAGACCCAACACCATTGGCCCATGGAAATGCCAATGGCTAGAGATATGTGAATGGATGCTGGACAAGGCACCACAACACCCACATACCTGTCCACAAGTGTGATGCCTGCCAACCATGAGCAGAGTGTGATGCCAGTATTGTGGGCTATAGCTACTGTCAGCCATGCATAGATTTCAGGTGCACAGTATATTTATTAGTGTAAATAATTTGTAGAAAGTTACCCCAGTTCTGTCCAAGTTATAATTCCTGTTTATTGTAAATACAATGCAGTCCCGACTGCATTGTATAAGGTTCTGTTAAATGTACACTGCACTGATGTGAATAGCACGGTATAGAAGAGACGCTAAATAAATAAATAAATAAAATATTACATAGTGGATGTGTAGCGCACTGGGAACAGCACTACCCAGGAATCAAACAGACAGGGGTTTGCAGACCCACCACCACCCAATGTGGCAATGTAACATCCACAGCACCACACCATGCAGAATATGAGGGGCATGCGTCTGTCCACAGGAGTGCACTACATGCAGCAACCACACCATACTGGTCAGAACAGGCCCAGGGAAACATCTGCACAGCACCGCCAAGGACAAGCAAATGTGTCCAGGATAGCCACCACCTTAGCCACTGGATAGGAGGCCCTGAACGGGTCCCAGTGCCCCAAGACCTAAGGGAGCCACAGGGCACACATACCCTGAGCACAGGCAGCAGCTCCAGCACCCTCTGGAGGATGCAGAGTGGATAACTGGAGCCCTAACACCCTAGCAAGATCAGTTGTGGATGGAGTCCCAGAGCACATACCTAATTTTATGGCAGTGGATGTGTGTCCAAGTAGAACCAGATGGGAAGAGGGTATGACAAATGTGACAGTGGTTACAGCAGGGACAGGTGTCCCATTCATGCAGTGATGCTGGAAAACACCCTGCGCAGTGACCACCAGAGGTGGCACAGAGGAGCATTGGCCAGCAGACTGTTGCCACACAAACCAGGGGCTGGACAGTGTGTGACTGGCATGGACATAGCAATGTGTGCGTCCTGCAGCAACACATGAACATATGTGTCTATTCCCCACAGAACGGTGTGTCCCCTGCACCCACCCAAGGCCAGACCTATGAGGCAGTGCTATCCTGTGGACCACCCACTCCCCAACCACCCATGCCCACCCACATGACACAATGTCACACAGAGAGACCTGGAATGTGACTTACACCCATCCCACACACCCCTGCCCAAACCCATACCACCTGTGCACCCTAATGGGCCCCAGCCTTACCCTCCAATCATGCCTCCCACAGCCCTGGAGCTAGACAACCCCCCTGCAGCTCCTCCCCATGCCCACCCCTTGCCTCTCCCCCTCCCTGAGGGCACATGCACCTGTGCCTTGGTCATCACAGTCATAGGTTTTCCTGGTGGTGAGTCCTTGGACCCAGAGGTGTCACATCTCCATGATTCCCTTATGGGAGAAATAAAACCAGGGGCTGCTGCCCAGTGGAACTGGTCTAATGAGAAGAAGTACCTGTGCGGTGGTCTGATTAACAGCAGTGTGAGTATGTGCAGAGGCCCGCATTGTGAAACCACTGGATCCCGGGTGCTGAGGCACAGGTGCACATGCTGCTGAGGAAGCTGCAGCTGTGGGAGCTGCTCCACCATGCCCCTGCCCTGACCCTCTGGGAGGCACACTAGGGTGTGGTGGAGCAGTGCAGGGACACAGTGCAACTCCATCAGAATCTCCACCATGGTAGCCTAGAGGGTGCTGGTAGCCACCATCAGCTGCTCTGTGGCCATGATATGCCTCTCCTGCAACACCATGGACTGGCGCAGCAGCTCCAGCTGTTGCTTGGACCATACCCACTGGTTAGTGCTGTGAGAAAGCAGATGCTCGGCACCTTGACGCAGGTGACACTGTGCATCCCTGAGTATGTACCCCCCCTAGGTTGTCATCGTTGCCAATAGGCTACTGTGGTGGAGGCAATAGGGAGGGGACATGGAGCTCCAGATTGGCCGGGTGGCTGCTGCAGTATGATAACACCAGTGGTGCATGGCAGTGGGACATCAGGCAGAGCACTCCTCATCCTGTGGTATCTTCCATGAACACTGTCAGCAGAGCAGGCTCCGCTGCCTGTGGAGCTACAGCAAGGGCATCTGTGAAGACACGGACAACATCGAGAGGTCATACCTGCAACTTCCAGGGCAGACAACGACGGGGTGGCAGTTTTGCAGCCATGTGGATAAGCCAGTAGGCCAGACAGGCACAGTGGAGCTGCTGATATTGTTGGCCACACACCCTGATACCAGTTGCAGAGCCAGATGGGCACAGAGGCCTGTGCACAGACACGCATCCTGGTGCCCTGTGCAGTTAGCCTCGCCATCACCAGCTGGTGACCATGCTGTCAATGCCCCCGACACACAGACCAACATTGGAGCAGCCAGATGCAATGTGAGTGTGCCTGGCCTGTACATGCACACAGTAGGAGGGGTGTAAATGGGGTAAAGGGCATGTACCTTGCTCCTGGGATGCCTGAGATGTGTCGAGAGAGCCTATATCTTTTGAGGTGACAATTGTAGCAAAGATGTGCTGTTCAAGTTCCAAGAGCTTCTCCCCCTGTGCACCCTTGGCCCATTGCTGTGCCTTCCGGGCAGTGTCGTGGCGCACCTGCCACCACTTGCACTTCACATCTTCTAAGTGCACTCGGGGACCTCTACCCCTGTATTTTTCCTTCTTCTCTATGCCCCACCCTCGATGCATCCTGATCTCTGGGAGTCTCTTCTGCTCACCCTTTCGGAGACATCCCTTCTTTCTTCGCATCTGGTTGTTCTCGGCGATTTCAATGCCCATTTGTCCTCTCAAACTCGCCCTCGCGATAAGGCTCTCATGTCACTTTTCACCGACCTCTCTTTGAACCAGCACATGGATTGCCCAACTCATTCTTCCGGGTATGCCCTCGATCTTATCCTCACTTCCTCTCCTTCCTCTTATATTCCATTCGATATCTTGCCCACTCCTCTTCCCTGGTCTGACAATCGTTGTCTGCTGTTTTCCTTCTCTCTTCCTTCCATAAAAGCTTTCTCCTCATCTGCCGTTGTCACCCCTTCCGAGATTCTCAAACGGCACCTTACACCTCTTACCTTACAAGACCTTCCCCCAGCTGACTCTCTCTTTTCCCCCGAATTTTTCTCCCTTCCTGTGGACCAGCAGGTTGACTCCTGGTCCTCTATCCTTACTGGTATCCTTGACACACTGGCTCCCCTTCGTCGCATTCCCTGTCGTCCTATGTCCCGTCATCCTTGGTATCACCCGGGTTTATACCTCCAGCGTACCTATCTTCGGCGTGCCGAGCGCCGTTGGCGCAAACACCCTTCTGCCACCTCTCTAGCCTTCTTTTGTTGCAAACACCACCGCTATCGTGCTATGATCACTGAGGCCAAAAGGACCTATTACTCAGACCTCATTGCCTCCTCCTCTAACTCCTCCCATCGTTTGTATCAGGTATTCCATTCATTATCCTTTCCCTCAATCCATCCCCCTCGTCAGCGCTCCCTCCCACTGCTCCTAGTCTGATGAGTCTCGCCTCCTTTTTTGTTGACAAGATCCAGTCTCTCGTTCTTCTTTTCCCCATTGTCCCCCTCCTCTATCCCCCTCCCTCCCCTTCTGCTCCCCCCGCCATTCCCTCCCCTCCTCCATCCAATACCTTTCTCCACACGTTGCACTCCTTCCGCTTCGTCACCTCTGCTGAGCTTCTTAAGGTAATCTCCTCGTCTCATAAAACGACCTGTCCACTCGACCCCCCTCCCCTCCTCCTGGCTCCTTGATCCCTCTCTCCGACTTCTTCCATATATTCTGGCCATAATCAACTCCAGTCTTACCTCTGGCAGTTTTCCCACTAATTGGAAACATACCGTGGTCCGCCCTCTTCTGAAGAAACCTACCCTCGATCCTAGCCTTCCTGCCAACTGGCAGCCCATTTCAAACCTCCCCTTTCTTTCCAAAGTTCTTGAAAAGTTGGTTTTCACCCAGCTCTCAGCACATCTTGTCACCACCCTCTCTCTTCATCCCCATCAATCTGGCTTTAGGACTGGTCACAGCACTGAAACTATACTTCTTGCCCTTCTTAGTGAACTCCACCGCTCTCACGACCGGGGCGACATGTCCATCGCTGTCTCTCTGGACCTCTCCGCCGCCTTTGATGTCGTCGATCACCATACTCTTCTCATCCGCCTGTCTGATTTTGGTATTCGAGGCACTGGGTTGCATTTGTTTCAGTCTTTTCTTTCACTCCGCGCCTTCACCGTTCACTCAGGCCCCACTACCTCTTCCTCTTTCCCTCTGCACTGTGGTGTTCCGCAAGGTTCCATCCTTGCCCCTCTACTTTTTAATATCTTCCTCGCTCCTCTTGCCCTCTGGTATTTCCTCCTACTTTTATGCTGATGATATTCTCCTCATTCACCACACCAGCTCTACATCCCCGGACCTCTCTGCTCTCAATGCCTGTCTTGATCTTATTGCCACCTGGTTCTCTGATAATTTTCTCTGTGTCAATCCTTCTAAGTCTTCGGCTATTTGGTTCTCCTTCACTACTGCTCCTCCCATTCTAACTCCCACAATGTCCTCCCTCCCCATCCCTGTTGTTCCCTCTCTCCGCTATCTTGGTGTCACCCTTGATTCCTCTTTGTCTTTCCACCCTCATATTTCCTCCCTCGTTCGTAGTTGTTTCTTTCATCTCTGTCGTATTAGATTCCTCCGGCCCTACCTTTCTGCAAATTCCCTCACTACTCTGGTTCTCTCCCTGGTGACCTCCCGGTTAGACTATTGCAACTCAATCTTCGCTGGCCTTCCCTCTTACCAACTCCGTCGTCTTCAACTCATCCAAAATACCGCTGCCCGTTTAATCACTTTCTTTTCCCCTTTTGACCACATTACTCCTTGCCTTTTCTCTCTTCATTGACTTTCCATTAAATTCAGATTTGTTTATAAATACCTTATCACTACCCACAAAGTTCTTCACACGGGTGTTCCTCAGTATCTCTCTGATCTTATCAACCACCAGCCCGCCCCCTGTTTCCTCCGATCCTCCCATAGCAACCGCCTTTTTCTTCCCTCCCCATCCCAGGCTCATCTTGAACTCACTCGTCGCTCTGCATTCTTTTTTCTAGGTCCCGCCTTATGGAACTCCCTCCCTCATTCACTCCGCACTGAGTCTTCATTCCCTCACTTCAAAGCTCTTCTTAAAACTCATCTCTTCTCCCAGGCTTTTGATCTCCCGGCACCCCCATGATGGTCCTGATACCACACACCACCCCCTCCGTCCCTCCCCTCAGTGTTCAGCCTGTCTAGCTGTGTTATTCTGTTCCTTTTCTATCTTTCTATCTGTATCTCTCCAGTGCTTTCCTGTCAATTAAATGGCGTTCCTTTCCTCCTTTAATCTTCTAGCAGCCTCCTCTCTGCTTTTTTTATTGTGCACCACTCTGACACTCCGGTTTGGGCGGTATATCAAGCCTTGCAAATAAATAAATAAAAAGATGTCGTGCCTCCTTATTCCCCTTGGGTGTTTGCTCCATCACTTGCTACTATAGTGGCCAGTCTACCTGGCTATTTGGCTCAGCTGTGCATGGGCTACCATAAATGTGTGGCATGCAGCACGGCATCTCCTCTGTAGCACTACAGATATGACCGGGGACTTTATTGATCAGGGCTGCTGTGGGCAACAGCCACATAAGCACAGAAGGCACACATGTTGAACAGCATAAAACTTTATTTATCCAGCAAACATACATGGGATAGGCACAGAATATGGGCAAATAGTGCCCACACATACTGGCTAACAGGTGTGCCCCATGGCACCCAGCCACCATCACTGCTGCACATGCAGGACCATTAACACTGCTGGCCAGTCTGCCCTGGTGGCTGTCACTGCACCAGCAGCCACTGGCATAGCTCATGCCGTTTGGTGGTACAGCTGCCCCTGCACACCTCCCAGATGGTGGGGTCCCCTTAGTGCCACAAAGGGCTGCCTGCTGTGTGACTGGGAGGTAGTGTGTGGGGCTGCAGGTAGGCCTCCAGAAGCTCATCCCTCAGGCTCTGCACCTCACCCCTGAGGCTCTCCTCATGGTGTGAGAGGTGTGAGAGGGGCCTGTGCAGCCATGCAAGGCCGTGTGTAAGTATGCGTTTTGGACGCGTCATGGCTGGTGTGTTTTTTTGGGGCCCCCACCTGTCTCTTGGGCCCCATCATTGGGTCCACATCAGATAGGGGTGGGGTTCGTGGCCCACCAACACGGGTACACCGCTCCCACATGCACCCAGTCATAGGCACCTCCGCTGTATCACTGCCATGACCTGCCATCACCACAGCCTCCTGGCAATCCCAGCTTCCATAACCTGGGCCCCCCACTTCCTCCTCACCATCTGTGTCCCCCTCCAGCCACACTGTCACATCCCGCCCCTCCACACTCGAAACCTCCATCCACTCTGCACACCCACCCTTGCCCACTTCTTCCCCTGCATGCCCTCTGTCCACTCACCCTTGCTTCCACCCTCCTGCCATTCACATTCCCCCCACATGCTCCCCCTGCATGTACTCAGACCCCTTACCCTTGCTCCCACCCTCCTGCCACTCACACAACCCCACATGCTCCCTCTGCATGTGTTCCATCCCCTCACCCTTGCTCCCGCCCTCCTGCCACTCACACTCCTCCACACACTCCCCCTGCATGCACTCCATCCCCTAGCCCTCACCACCACCCTCCAGCTACTCACTCTCCCATGCACTCATCCCTTCACCACCCCTGCCTGGCCTCTCAGCCTGTGTCACTACAGCTTCCCCCGCAACATTACATGGGGCCTCCTCAGTTGCCCTCCCTGTCACACCATACATCTCCTCCATCAGGGGCTAGAGGATGAAGGTTCAGAGGTCACCCCCTGTCTCCACAGCACTTGTAAATGGCACTGGTGGGACCTGGCCACTGCCCTGCTGCACACTATGCCCCATAGCACACCTGGGGGATAAGCCCCCCTGCCCACTGCCATTGGCTCTGCCCTCTTTAGGGGAGGTGGAGGGGGAGAATGCCTGCCAGGCCCCCCTTCTCATCTGCTGATAGTGTTGGGCTGGACAGGAGGATGTTGCTTGGTGGTGCATTGTTGCTGCCCCCACTGGTGGTCATGCTGCTGCTCTTGCTGGTGCTTGGGGATGTATCTGTGCTGGCATCCTCCATGGTGTCAGGGGTAGAGCCATCAGGGGATGGGGGTGGGGAGTCCTTCTCCTCCTGCTGTGCTGCCACTGTGAGGGACAGAGGTCATGTTAGCTACACAGCTGTGGTGTCTCTGCTGCATGTCTGACAGGTCATCCATAGGCATATGGGCTCCTGGTGTGCCAGTGGCACAGAGTGCTGTCATTCAGGGCCCATGTGTGACCCACATCAGGTATGTGTTTCCTGTGTCAACCTCTGGACAGTGCTCCTGTCACTGCCACTGTGGTGGGGCAGGCAGGCCTCTTTGTGTCACCTTACCATACTCAGTGCTCATACCTCTTTGTGGACCATGTAAAGTTAATACGCTCTAATCAAACATAAATGAGATTTACTATATTATTTTTTTTCTAGCGAATGAGGTCTCATACTTGTATGGGGCCGAAATTCAGACTTTAAAACGTCAGACTCTCATATACACTCTTTGCATCAATGACCTCAAAAATCACTTAAATCAAATGTTCATTGTGTTCAGATTATGATCAAAAACAGTGCTTAACTTTGGTGTGACATCCCCAACGCCTTGTTCCAGCGCCTCCGCGTTTCACTATCAGGACGTTTCTTCAGGGGGTTAAGTATCTGACCACTCCATATGCGCTGTCCTTTGAACTTTGTAAACACTTATAAAGTTAATCCATCGGCTTCTCTCAACCCGAGAGCTTGTCGGTTCTTAAGCTTCTCCCTTTAAAAAACACACACATAGCACATAGGGCTTAATGATACCATGGCACTTGTTTCACCACAGTTTTTTCATTTTCATTTTAATATTAATGATACCATAGAAATAAAATATATAGTTTAAATATGACCAAAGCATTTGATTAACTATAGATCTATCCCATTGTTGATGCCAGAGCTATACAGCACTCTGAAGCCTATAATTGCTTCAGCTGGATGTTACTTTCTGCATACCATTGGGCTCAACAGTACATTTTTATTTATTTATTATAAATTTATATACCGCATTTTCCAGCAGATCAAATGCAGTTTAAGTGAAACAGTTGAATTGTACAGTAATGTACATATTCATTTACAAAGAACGTGTTATAACTATATACATTAAAATTGTTTTAACAAAAAACTGTCATAATCATTGTGGAACCTGTGTCCCTTGGGGAAACTGCTAGGTACATATGACCTAGATTGGCCACTGTTGGAAACAGAATACTGGGCTTGATGGACCTTGGTCTGACCCAGTATGGCATATCTTATTTTCTTATATACAAAATTTGGCTGTCCAAATAGGAAGGAATAAATCAGCTAGGGGTGGGATGCATTTTGGCAGCGAGATTAATCAGTGAAGGAGGTGGGGTTGTTACTGTTAGGTTCATTTCCAAAGTGAAGGATAAACAGATGGGTTTCAAGTTTTTTTCGGAAGGTTAAGAGGTGATTTATTTCTCTTAGGTAGTCTGGGATGGAGTTCCAGAGGTTAGGGGCTACGTGTGAGAATGCTTTATTGTTTGTTATTTTTCTTGATTTTCTGAAATCTAATGGAATTGTGAGTTTGTTTTTGTTGCAATCTCATTTTATGCAAGTGTGGATTTCCTTGGTAATGAGGGTGGAAAGGTATGAAGGGGCAATCTCGTTGATTAGTTTAAAAGTTGTGACTAGTATTTTATAGTTGCCTTTTTCTCCCCCTGCCTTCCTGTCTTAGACCCATGGTTCTCTGATGTCTTTTTATTAGTATGCTCTCCGGTTAGACTGTGTCTTGTATGATCTGTTATCACCTGAATGTTGGTTTTTAGTTGCATTTTTTATATTGTCCAATATGTTTTTTAAGTTTAGTCTTTTTATTTTTGTTTATTATCGTTAGCATTCCCAGCCTCTCTTTTGGAATTGCTTGCTTTTTATTTATATATGTTGGCCCTTTTATTATGTTCTTAAGTCACATATGTTGTTATGGACACTTGCCCCTCCCCCTGGCCTCTTATGGTCCCTTTCCACAATAGTCCTTATACTATAAATACTTGTACATTTGAGATATTTTAGTTCTTAGTATTAATATTATGCTATTAATTATCTTTTTATCATTTTCTACTTTTCATTATATACCTAAAATGATCCTCGTACTTCAATCATCTTTTTTAGTCCTTTGTTCTACTTTGTTTTATTTAATATGGTTATTTGCAAATGCATACTGTCGCGTCCACCCCTTGGTATAGGCGGTTGCCTAGTGGGAATGGACGGACCACATATTTATTTTATCCTTTTTAAGTGCTGCGGTCTCTGTTCCCTTGTAGTTGTGGCAAAGACGGAATCAGCAAGGAATTGGGTTAACAATAAGCTTTATTGTTATTGTTGCACAAGTGTCTATCTACTATCCCAATAAACAGAAATAAAGGATTCTTCTCCAAACCAAAGTGTCTTTAACTGATACAGCATTATTCACCTGTTAGACATTCAGGCATGTTTCTTTCAACGCACTTTCTGTTATAAAACATTCACTGCTTTCTCCTCCAGCAACAAATGCTTTCTTAAAACAAACCATAAAACAGTAATGCTCTTTTCTTCCACAGTTGCCTAATTGGCCTGGCTTTTACACTTCGGCAGCTCTTTGCCTCTTCCCGTATAAAATCCCCCCAGCACAATCTCAGGCTTCTTCCAGCACTTACTATTAGCATAACATTTTACAGCTTTCACCCTCTCTGGCAAAATGCACAATCTGTTTCCATATCAGAACCCTCGCTTCCAATAACAGCTTCTTCAATCTGCATGGGCTCTCCCTCTGAGTCTGATATGCCTTGTTCAATTACAGGCTTCTCCTGAGCAGGCTTCCACTGCTCTAATAAAGCTTTTATCTGTTTCCAATGGGACTCTTCTTTACTCTGAGGTATGGGGGAGGAACTTAGGACACCAGTCTCCTTTAGCACTGACTTAATGGATTCAAAAGGGCTCACCTTTTTCCTGGCCTTCCTTACCCTTTCTGGTAGGCTTGCAGGCAACCTCTTGTCCCCAGACTGCTTCCTCTGCTCTCTGCCGTTAAGCTTCTCAACAGGGTCTGACTCTGACTCCTGTCTCCAGAGCTTCCCATCAGCAACTTGCTTCCTGTCAGCTGTGCTTCTCTCTGAACTGGAGCTACACACTCTGCCTGCAATCAGAGTGTCTGTGCAGCCTTTCAAATGGAGCTTTGTTCCTGCTTAATTTCCCACCTTTTACAACAGCTTCAATGGAAGACTTCTGAGAAGAATTCCTCTGGCCTTTGTACCAAGTTTCCAGCCTTTTCTCCTGAGGACTATTCCTTTTTCTCTCTTCCTCACACTTCCCTTCTCGGTTCCTCTCACAGGTCCCCTCAGACTTCCTCTCACCGTCCTTTTCAGAACGTTTTTCAGCATGTCCCTTTCTAACTGTTTCTTCCTGCCTAAATGTTTGGGGCTGTCCTATGGGCTTTGGCTCCGCCCCCTGCCTCTCACGTCAGCTCCCCTAGTTGCCATGGAGCTGAGGTGTGGCTCCCTCTCTTGCTTTCTGTGCATGGAGTTTTTTTTATAAGTTGAAGGTTTAACCCTTTCCCTTCCTGCACTGCTCTTGACTACAGGGGAAAAAGAGTGGTTTCTCCTCCTTTCACTAGCGTTTAACCCAGCTGCGCCATCACAATACTTTTTAGGTACATTTTCCTATGCCCTATAGTCCTCTTCCTAATTTGTCCTTAAATCATGTTCCTTTATGTTATCTGATTTTATGATTATCTTTTTGATGTACATGTCTTTTTCTTATACTGATCACTATCGTCTGTTTTTACCTCCTTTTTTTATTTATGATGTCTAATGGATATCCTCATACATAGTTAATAAATATTAAAAATGAATGAATTTTATTTCAGTTGTGTACTATTCACTATACACTATTTTATTTACTTTGTGTTTTATATTTTGGTTTCTGCATCTGGCCAGTGTTTTAAGATTGATACCTTCTGAATGTTTTTATGGATATTGATTTTAATTATTTTTTGTTGGTTTGCTTTTGAGGCTCAACCCTGAAGAAGGCACTAGCTGAAACATGGTCATATCAAGTTTCCTTAAAGGTTATTTTTACTCCATCTTGCTCCTGCTTGTCTCAAATGATCAGTCCATGGAAATGGATGTAGTGTGAAATGCTGTGGCTGATAAGCTGACATAGATCCTGTCATTAAAAGGTCGATAATATGGCCTACTGAGTGAATAGGGAAAGGGACATGTTAAGTCAAGGCAAGATGGCAGGGGAGAGAATTATGATTGCCCTCCCTTCTACCTCCTCTAATTTTGGGTTCTGGTTCTGAGAGGGTGACTGGATGGTGGTCTCAGGGGGGTAGGAAGTGGGGTTGTGGTTTCAGCTAAGAGCGAGGTTGGAGGGTGGTCTTCCTAGAATTGGACATAAATGCAAGGGAACTCAACTGAAGGGTTTGAAAAATTTCTTGGCTAGTGGGTGTCACCCCTATGAATTATGGAGGCATGGCCTGGTTGTTGCAAAAGGCTGTTGGGTAGGGGGTGATAGCTTTTCACAGGATTCTTCACGTACTTTATTATGGCTAGGTCAACAACAACTAGCTGGATGGCCGAGTGTAGTTGTAAGGGTGAAATAATGGAGAATGTGTTGGGGGAGGGGGGGCAGTGGGTAAGATGTACAGGAAGGTAATCAGGGCCAACTTAAGAGGCGAGTCAGTGAAGCACTGGATCAGGGTGCACCAACCTCATTGACTTGCTTCCAGCCTGCCCCATGCCTCCCGAACAGTGGCTGTGTTTAAGCATTAATACAGCCAGTGGTGCATTTGCTTTTGCTCCTGCGGCTGTATTAATGCTCAGCACAACTGTGCTATACTCAAGCTGCTGGCACAGTTGACAAAAGCAGTCTTAGCAAAGCACATTCCTTTCCACCAGATTTTCTTGGTCTTTGAGTGCATTTCTTGATATTTAAGGGTCTTGTCTCTTTCCACACAATTCACAGAATAGTTACTTGGTCCTGGCACTTCTATTCTCTAAGCCATTGTGGTGTTTACCTTTTAACACTACGTCTAGTTTTCTTGCATGGAGTGTTTTATTGGTTAGAATGGGAATGTTCCAGGTGATCATAACATCTTCATTCTCCATTATTCTCTTAGGGTCGTGATCCCACTGCTTTTCCAGTACAGCAATGTTGTAGTGTTTATAAAGTTTCCAATGGAGGATGTGCCACCTTATTGTGTCTTTCTGTATAGAGCCTTTCTGCCATCAGAACTTTGCTGCAGCTAGCAGATGAGGTGGAATCATGTTTTGTTGGGGAAGATCCAAAGAACCTTTGATTTTGTCAAGGTGGGAGAGGATTGGAGTGAGCCAGATAGCCTTGTGATTTGTCATTGGGTAACTTTTTTGTTGGAGAGACTCCGAGGATAAATTCCACCCTTGCCAGCTTGTTAATTAAAAACTAGCCCGAACTGGTGTTAAATTTACCAGGACCTGGCAGCCTTCAGCACTGAATTGGGAATAGCTTCATAATAGCTAATGAACTCGTCAAATCTGAATTTTTGTATGCCTATGTACCCTTGTTTTAGCAATTAAACAGTTAGCGGGAGTGGAACACATTAAAACTTATGGGGCCTATATTCCAAACCACTTATGCGGTTGACAGCTGGTTCTGACCATATAAGGGGCTTTACTTGAATTTCATGACCTGCATAACACAAATGGCCTGAAATTCAGAACAAGTTATGTATTTGCCACTTGTCAGTAAATGTATAGCTCACCTAGTTGTGTGTGTTTAAAAATGTAAATGAATAATATTAGGCAGTGTTTTTAACTTGTTAAATGGCTGGATATTACCCTTAAGAAAAGGGCCTGGGTTAAGGGAGGGGTGGAGGCAGTGCTTAAAACTATATTTTTAATGGTAATATTCAGCTGCTAAAGAGGTAACTTGTTCATTTCTTGTTGCTTAACATGTACATTCATCCCTGCTACCTATACAGATACCAGTGCTGAGCGAATGTATTAAGAGCTGGTGCCAGTGTTATTTTAATACGGTAACCACACCAAGTGAATATCAGTCCCCTAAATTGTAATTGTATGAGTCACTAATTGGCCAAAATTCACCTGGTTTCAATTGAGTGGGATTTGGGGGGGCTCAATGGAGCAAAAACTTATCAGCTATTGCAAATGCAATGTGTGCCTTTGAGTCAGTCCTGATGGCCCAGAAGCTCCTGGGTTTTCTTGGCAGTGTCACTGGAAGTAGATTGCCAGGCCTTTCTTTAGAGGCAATGGAGAGCTAAGTGACTTGGCCAAGGCTGCAAGGAGTGCTAGTGGGAATTGAACCCTGGTTACTTGGTTACCAAGCCAGTGCTCTAACCACTAGGCTACTCCTCCACTCATTCAGCCATTATCAGGCTTATTCTGTCCCGGATGTAGATCCCCCTCTGTACATCCGGTCTGAGACAGATGTACAGAGGGGATCGTGATTCTGATCCCACGGGCAGGGGCGGCCCAAGGGGGGTGCGGGGCCATGTGCGGAGACTCGGTGCGGGGCCTCATTTGCATAAGGGGCCTCATTTGCATAAATATTTGCATAATGTTACCATACACTAACTTTTAGTATACATGCCTCTTCATGAGTGTATGGATTAAAAAAGACAAAGATTTCTACATTACTATAATCCAGTGCCAACCGCCAGGCACATTAGGAACTACTACAAACACTGCCCATTTAGAACCCATAGCAAACCCACCGTATCCCAACAGCACTACCAGGACTCATAAAGCACCATACACTACCTATCAAAAGGCAACACTGCAAATATTAAACCAATACATTTCAGAGAATAACAATACATGACCTACTGGGGAAAGAGAACAAGTGACAATGTCAAATAGGAATTACATAAACAGAATACCTCAGCTCAGTTACACATGCAGAACATAGACTATCACCAAACAAGGAATCACAATTTAAAAACAGGAAGACAATAATTAAACTGGGAACCCTAAAAGCCAAACTTGGAATGTACAACAACAATGTAGAAATAAAACTATAAATTAATTTCCTCTTGTACTAAACAAAGCACAGACATTAATGATGCACATTTCCCAGAGCTGACATATTCCAGTTAATAAATTCAAAATAAAGAGATATCTTTGTACCTTTTGTGCATTTTTTTTTCAGTTGCAATTGTTCCAGCCACTTTCTTCTGGTTTATTTGTGTCTTCTGCTATCTCTCCATCGTCTGCTGTCCATTTGTCCTTTCTTCTCTTCTAGTTTTTCCATTCTCTCTCTACATCTGCTTTAACATAATAATCTTTCTCCTTTTGCTCTTTCCTCATTCCTATTTCATCCACTCAAATTTTACCCCTCCATCCTCAATCCCCACTTAGTCTCCCAATACCCGGCCAATTGTACATTTTTCTTCCCTCCCACACAAAATATTTTTCCCCTCTCCATTTCATTCTCCCAGCCCCATCCCCTTCTAATCTCCCCCAACATCAGCTCCCTTTTAGTTCCAGCCCCACCCAGTATCCGCTCCCTTCTAGTCCCCACATCAGCCCATTTCCAGTCCTAGCTCCCCCATCCATTTCCAGTCCTATCCGAGTCCCTTCATCAGCTCATTTCCAATACCAGCCTCCCATCAGCCCATTTCTAGTCCTTTCCTAGCCCCACCATCAGCCCATGTTAAATCCTAGCTCCCCTCCACTCAGCCCATTTCTAAACCAAGCCCCCCATGAGCCTACTTCCAGTTCTAGCCCCTCCATGAGTCCATTTCAATCCAAGCCCCCACCACAGCCCATTTCCAATCTTAGCTCCCCCCAACACCCAATTCTCAGTTCTATCCTAGCCCATCCATCAGCCCAGTTCCTGTCCTAGCTCCCTCCCCTAAGAGCCCATTCCAAGCCCCCCTTCCCATCAGCTATTTGCAGTTCAAGCCCCCTTCCACGCAGCCCAGTTCCATTCCAAGTCCCCCTCCCCATCAGCTATTTGCAGTTCAAGCCCCCCACTTCCCCTCAGCCCATTTCCATTCCAAGCCCCGTCCCCAACAGCGATTTGCAGGTCAAGCCCCCCACTTCCCTCAGCCCATTTCCATTCCAAGCCCCATCCCCAACAGCTATTTGCAGTTCAAGCCCCCTTCCACTCAGCCCATTTCCAGTCCTAGCAACCCCCCCAACCCATTACCAGTCCTAGCCCCCCCATAGCCCACTCCCAGTCCTAATCCCACCAGCCCATTTCCAGTCCTAATCCCCCATCACCCAATTTTCAGTTTAAGCCCCCCCATAGCCCATTACCAGTCCTAACCTCCCCATCAGCCCACTCCCAGTCCTAATCCCCCATCACTCAATTTTTAGTTTAAGCCCTCCCATAGCCCATTACCAGTCCTAACCCCCCATCAACCCACTTCCAGTCCTAATCCCACCAGCCCATTTCCAGTCCTAATCCCCCATCACCCAATTTTTAGTTTAAGCCCCCCCAGCGCCCATCACCACTCCTAACCCCTCCCCAGCGCCCATCACAACTCCTAACCCCCCCAGCGCCCATCACCACTCCTAACCCCCCAGCCCAGCACCCATCACCACTCCTAACCCCCCCAGCCAGCCCAGTGCCCATCACCACTCCTACCCCCCCCAGCCAGCCCAGTGCCCATCACCACTCCTAACCCCCCCAACCAGCCCATTGTCCATCACCACTCCTAACCCCCCCAGCCAGCCCAGCCCATCACATCACTACTACTAACACCTCCCACCCCCAGCCCAGCCCAACACAACTCCTAACCCCCCCCAGCCCAGCCCATCACTACTCCTAACACCCCCCCCGCCCAGCCCAGCCCAGCCCATCACTACTCCTAACACCACCCCCCAGCCCAGCCAGCAGCACTTCTAACCCCCAGCCCAGCCCAGCCCAGCACCACACCAAACGCCCCGCCCAGCCCAGCCCAGGGCCAATTTTTAAAAAAAGAAAACCTGTTTCCTGCCGCTGTCGGGGCCGCCGCGGCAGAATCGAGCGTGCCGCGGGGCCCCCTGTACCCGGCACAGCCTCTCCTCCCTGTAGCAGCTCTCTCATTGGAGCTGAAGTCAGACGCGCCGGCTTGCAGAGCGCGAGGGAAGAGTTTTTCCCTCGCTGCTCTGTTAAGCCCGCGGGGGCTGATGGGAAGTTCCCATCAGCCCCCGCGGGCCAAACAGAGTCGCGAAAGGGAAAACTCTTCCCTTCGCGCTCTGCAAGCCGGCGCGTCTGACTTCATCTCAGAAGAGAGAGTTGCTACTGGGAGGAGAGGATGTGCCGGGTACAGGGGGCCACGCGGCACGCTCGATTCTGCCGCGGCGGCCCCGACAGCGGCAGGAGACAGGTTTTATTTTTTTTTTTCAATTTTACTTTTACAAAAGAATGTTTTTTGCGCGGGGCCCCCTGAAACGCGGGGCCCTGTGCAAAAAACATTCTCGCTCAATGGACGGGCCGGCCCTGCCCACGGGGCATGTCTAGCCCCACAGGATCAGAATTGTGAACAGTCCTGAATGTGCAGGCCGGGATTGCGATTCAGTTCGGCCTGCACATACAGGACCGTCCCTGGCTAACTCAGTCAAAACTCTTCTATGGAGCCGTGGCACCATGGCGTCATGTTGCTATGGCACTGTGGCTCCATTGAAGAGCCGCAATGCCGGCCGCTGGACTTCAGGGACTCATTCATCGCAGCCTGACACCTGATCTGGCCTCCTAAGGCCAGGGTCGGGCTGTGGGGAATGCCTTTGGGCCCCCCTGCCCAATCCAAGCCTGGGCCGCTGATCCTTTATGTACGGGGTGGAATAACTTTCCTGTACAAGTCACCGGCCCTGGACATATAGGGTCAACATTAGAATCGGCCCTGTACATCCAGGGCCAGCAACCGCCCATCACCCGCCCTGCCTCCGATCCTCCCCTTCCCTGCCTCCGCCTAACTTCCCTGCCTCCGCCTAACTTCCCCACCTCCATCTAACTTCCCCGTACAACCAGCAGGGAAGATAGACGCGGGCACAAATAGCAGGGATGGATGTACAGAATCGGGCCCTATCTGTATAAATGTCGACGTGCCCAGGTATAACTTTACACCATGAAGATATAAAGTTCTATGGCCCTATATTCAGCACAGGCGACTAGCACTGCTAATGCAGATTGTCACCTGTGCTGAACTTTAAATCTGGATATTCAATGCTGTGGTCATTCCTGTCCCTGGCATTGAATATCTGGGTTCTCCGTATAGGTTGATCACTACCCGGGCAGCAGACATAGTGAGATGCAGCCCAATTATCAATATGTGGCAAAAGTTAGGCCAGGGTTACTTGTGTTTGGCTTTCGCCACATATTGCTAACTGAGCACGGCTCATTATGAGGTGTGATCAAAAAGTATCAAGACGTCACATCACAATGCTATTAAGCATGCAGTGACCTAGTTATGTGCTCTGCATGTGCAGAGTGTAGTGTGACTGCAGCACACCTGTACTTTTTTAAATCAGATGATGTTTGATCTCATGTAAAAGCAGTTCGTCTGATTTACCATGAGTGGAAAAAAAATGGACAGCGAATTTGCATTAAATTCTGCCAGAAACTTGGAGATTCATGCAAAGAGATTTATGATAAATTACAGCAAGTGTATGGCGATGAATGCATGAGTGATGCTTGAGTTCAACTGTTACAAATGTTTCCAAGAGGGCTGCCACAGTGTTGATGGTGACAATCTTTCGGGAAGGCCATCCACAAGCAGTAATGAAGACAAAGTTGAAGCAGTGCATGCCGCAATACATTCAAATCGTTGATTGACTATCAGGGAGTTTGCTGAGGACATAGACATCAGTTTCGGGTCGGTACAGCCCATTCTTACTGTCAATTTGGGGATGAGATGTATGTCTGCAAAATTCGTGCCAAAACTCCTGTTCCCTGACCAAAACGAAGATAGACTTTATAGTCAACGAGTTGTTCGAATGTGTTGAAAATGACTCAGATTTCATCAAAAAGATAATTACTGGTGATGAATCATGGATTTATGGTTTTGACCCAGATACTAAGGCACAATCCTCACAATGGAAGACTCCAGATTCTCCCAGATCCAGAGGCGGCTCTACCATGAGGCGAAGTGAGGCGGCTGCCTCAGGCCGCGAAGTTTTAAAGGCGGCAAAAAATGCCCCCAAAATAGCTGCCTCACTTCAACTTCTAAAGTTAAAAATAAAAAAAATCCAACCGCTCAAGTTGCTGCCGCTGCCGAGTCCACTTCTCGGCAGCGGCAGTCTCCGGCAGACTCACCTGCCTCTCCTTCCTATAGCAGCCGCGGCTCTTGCTTCTTGGAACCACGACAGTGCTAGCGACATCAACTTAAAGTTAAACACAAAGCAAAACCGGTGCAGATTAGACTCTGCGGAGCCTTCCCGTGCAGCAGCGTCACACCCCCAAAGGAAGTTGTATGCAAAGGAAGTTACTTCCTTTGGGGGCGGGACGCCGCTGCATGGGAAGGCTCCACAGTCTGCACCGGTTTTGCTTTGTATTTAAGTTGATGTCGCTAGCACAGTCGCGATTCCAAGAAGCAAGAGCCGCAGCTGCTATAGGAAGGAGAGGCAGGTGAGTCTGCCGGAGACTGCTGCTGCCAAGAAGCGGCAGCGGCAGCAACTTGAGCGGTTGCTTTTTCCCCTAGGGGCCAGGACTGGAAATGGGCGGTGTCTAGGACTGGAATTGGTCGGGGGGGGGGGGTAGGACTGGAAGTGGGCTGAGGGGGGTGTTTAGGAATGGTAATGGGTTGATGGGGGGGTTAGGAATGGAAGTGGGCTGATGGGGGCTGTTTAGGACTGGTAATGGGCTGATGGGGGGTTAGGACTGGAAATGGCTGAGGGGGGGGTTAGGACTGGAAGTGGGCTAATGGGGGTGTTTAGGACTGGTAATGGGCTATGGGGGGGGGGTTTAGGACTGGAAATGGGCTGATGGGGAGTTAGGACTGGAAGTGGGCTGATGGGGGATGTTTAGGACTGGTAATGGACTGATGGGGGGGTTAGGACTGGAAGTGGGATGATGGGGGTTAGGACTGGAAATGGGCTGATGGGAGGGTTAGGACTGGAAATGGGCTGATGGGGGGGTTAGGACTGGAAGTGGGCTGATGGGGGGGTTAGGACTGGAAATGGGCTGATGGGAGGCTAGCACTGGAAATGAGCTAGGACTGGTAATATGCTGATTGGGGGGCTAGGACTAGAGTGGGCTGAAGGGGGATAGGACTGGAAATGGGCTAATGGGGGAGGGGAGTAGAGTGCTACTGGCCCTGAAAGAAAACTAGGGGCTAGGGCTACAAATGGGCTGATGCGGGAAGATGGTAGAATAGGACTGGAAGGGAGCGGATAATGAGAGGGTCTGCCAGGGGAAGGAGGGTGCACGAAGGAAGCTGACACGGGGGAAGGAGGGTGCTGGAAAGGACCTGACACCTGGGATGTACTGAAGGAGGACTGGAAGGGAATTGACATTCGGGGATGGGAGTGGTATGTGGTTGGGTAATGGGGAGGAGGCTGGAAGGGAGCTGACATGCAAATGGCAATGGAAGGGGGTTGGACAGAGGGTAGGGCAACTGGAAGGGAGCTGACTGGGGGGGGTGGCACTGAGAGTGGAAGTGAGCTGATATCTGAGATGGTATTTGGACTAGAAGATGCTGGACAGTGGGAAAGGAGGGGGACTGGAAGGGAATGGACACCAGTTGCAGTCATGGGAATTTAAGGCAGTTGACATTGGAAAGTACTGGGAGGGAAGGGGGCTGATAATGGGGAGGGTTACTGAAACTGGAAATGGGCTGGTGGAAGGAAGTGAAGAAAACAAAAGAAGAGATAAGAAATGGCAGATGGACCATAGACCACAGAAAGAGAGCTAAGGAAAGCTGAAGCCTCAGATCGGAACCGGCATGATCAGAGAATAAAATGGTCAGACAACAATGGTAGAAAAAATAATTTTAGTTAATTTTAGTTATTGGACTTTGTGCTATTTTTATATTTTACACAGTATTGGGGTACTGCATCTCTTATTTATCTGATATTGCACTGCATGTGTACTCTGGCTTCTTGGGGTTTCAATTTAAATTTAGTCTACATATTTTTTATTTTTACTTTAGATTGTGGTTACTTATTCTGTACTTGGTGAGGGTTGATGTTGCGAGTGTTTGACTGAGCTCAGTTGTTCTGTTACCATGGAGTTTGTACATAAAGATCTATACTAGTAGTAATTTGACTTGTTCAGCTTTTCAAATAGGTGTATGGATGTTCCAGGGCCCAGTGTAGTATTTACAGTGATGCTGTTTTTTGGATGGGCTCCTTATGTGAGTTTTGGAAGTTTGTGCTGATATGGTAGGTTTGCTCTTTGTTGTAGGGTTTTTTATTAGTTCACAATATGCCTGGTACTGGAGAATAGTGGTTGTTGTTGTTAGTGAGATGATCAGAATCAGATTTTTTTAAAAAATATTGAGTTCTGTGGGTGAATGTCCTGGTTCTGCTCTGCACCTACTGTGGATGCAAAATATATGTTGAAAAAGAAAAAGCAAGAACCATAACGCAGTTTATAACAACAAAATAAAAATGAGTTATAATTTAGTTTTATAAACTGTGCTATTGGTTCTTGCTGTCTTTTAGTTCCTTGGTGTGCAAACGGGTCTGTAACTAGCCCTGACCTGCACCCTCTGACTTTTTTTTCTCGTTTCCAAAACTGAAATTGTCACTGAAAGGAAGGAGATTTGATGATCTGGAGACCATTAAGCAAAATAAGACACAGCAGCTTCACAGCATAACGAAAGAGACATTTCAAAATTGTTTCCAGCAGTGGCAGGAATGATGGATGAAGTGTGTTTTATCGGAAAGGGACTACTTTGAAGGAGAATGAATGCAATACAGTTGTGGTCAACATTATTGGCACCCTTGCATTTTAGGTATGTTGTGTACAAAATCTTGAGAAATAAATGGAAATATTCCAACTGTATGTCATCATAATATTTTAATAGTATGTTAAAAAGCATACAATGAAAATAAAGATGTCTGTGCAACTTAGATATAGTAATTTCTGAGAGAAAAACAAAAAATGACCTGGGCAGGATTAATGGCATCCTTCACAATTATAATTTGTTGCACAACACTTGACAGTGATGATAGCCTCCAAACGTTTCTTTTAGCTATCTATAGGTTTCATAGTACATATATCTGCTGGTAGTTTCTTCCACTCTTCAACTGCGATTTTGTCCCATCACATGAATGTTTCCAGGATTCCTTTTACCAATGGTAGATTTCAGCTCTTTCCAAAGGTTCTTGATTGGAATGAGATCAGGACTCATTGCTGGCCAGTTTAAAACAGTTCATTTGTTCCTTTTTAACCATTCTTTTATACTTTTGGATGTATATTTTGGGTCATTGTTCTGCTGGAGGATCCATGACCTTCAACTCAGACCTAGCTTTCTGACACTAGGTAGCACATTTCAATCCAACATACCATGATAGTCCTCTGACTTCATGATTTCTTTAATATGTTCCAGGTCTCCAGTTCCTGAGGCAGCAAAACAGCCCTACAACATTATGGAACCTCCACCATATTTAATTGTAGGAAGGGTGTTTTTTTTTCCTTATAAGCTTCATTTCTTTGACTGTAACTATATCGCTGGTCTGCATTGCCATTTGGTTTCATCTGTCTACAGAATATTTTCCCAGAAGGATTATGGTTTCTCAAGGCTGGTTTGGGCAAAGATCAGCCATGCCTTTTTATGTCTGTCTTTGAGGAGTGGGATCCTCCTTGGCCTTCGCCCATGAAGTCCTCTTTTGTTTATGTGTGTGGCATATGGTGCTGGTTGAAACCACCACTCCAGATTGCTCCAGGGCATCCTTAAGCTTTTTGGATGTGATATGTAGTATTTTTCCAACAGTTCACACTCACCTTCGAAGAGTTCTTTGATTAATTTTCCTTTTCTCACCACGTCCTGGGAGGTTCTTGACAGTTCCATGAGAAGAAAATTTCTTATTAACATTGCGAACTGTAGACATAGGAATCCCAAGGTCTTTGGAGATGGCCTTGCACCCCTTTGAAGTTTGATGTTTGGTGTTAATGGCTTTTCTGATGGTCTTAGGCAGCTTTCTTGTCTTCACCATTGTGAAAATGGAACTGGGAGTGAATGTGGCCATTTTAAACATTAGAGCCATCATTCATTTGTTGATTCAAGCCATTTGAGTACAGTTGATCAGAGGTGTGATTTATTTTTTTGCAAAGGGAATATGGTTCTTTTATTCAAACCAATTTGAATTGTTTAAGGGTGCCAATAATCATGTCTTGGCAATGTCCCAGTTTTTATACTATTTCCTACTATTTCCTTTTTTATTTGGTCTAGTTTTATTTGATTCATTTATGTGTCAAATATGTGTGCATATATAATCCAAAGCCATTTCACTGGCCACTTTGGAGATATTGGATATGTGGAGCCTGATTTAGGGAGGGGGATGTCCAGGCCATCCAGACATCCCCAATAAAGACGGAGCTGTTAGGACCCGATTCTGGTCTGTGGGAACAAAATGTTCCCACGGTAGCCAGAATCAGGCCCGAGGATGGCTCGGCTTGCCCCTGCCACCTGTGGGGATGTCCTCCCCACATGTGCCGCCGACATTCATGGCTCCAGCCCCCCTTTTCCCTGCCACCTGACCCACGGCTGGCCTATCATGGCCTGGATTGGGCAGTGGGGACCCGCTGCACCCAGCCCTGTTCCCGGGAGGGGTTCCCCGTCCCTGATCACTCCGAAAGTGCTACTTATACTACCTTTGCGGTGGTATAAGCAGCACATCTCCATGGGACTGGCAGGACGTACGGGACCATGACCTGATTGGCCCTGTACGTGCTGCTGGGCTGGCCCACCCTGCTCCGCTCAGACCCCATCCCCTCCCGTCGCCCGCTGGCTCTCCTGATCTTAAAGCATGGGATGTGTGGCTAGAGCAGGAAGGGGGTATAGGGTCCAGGCGGCTTGTGGGGATGCACGTCCCACAACTCATATTTCAGAACGACCTCCTAAGGGGTTTAACTGCAAGGGTGCCAATAATGTTGACCACAACTGTAACTGTCAGTGTTATTCTTCTTGTGTTATTGTACAAGTCTCAATACTTTTTGATTGCACCTTGTATCGCAGCTGCCCGGTTACCAAGCCACCTCTGCTCTGCCCCAAAATGTCCCAACACATCCGAATGTTAAGTGGTTAGCATCAGGGCATGTAGAGCGAACTGTGTTATGGCTTGATATTAGTCAATTATGTGTATATTCACTGGTGGCACTTATATACAGTAGATACTGAATATATTTATAACTAAACTCCATATGAAGTTATATGTTAAGTGCCATGTTGAAAATTAGCATATATGTGTTCAGGAAATTACAGCTCTCTCCTTATTTTGTATTTGCCTAAGCTGCAGAATACTCTTAGGCTATATTTTTTTAAAGTTGTGTACTGTAATCTTGGTGGTCTTCTCATAGAAGAAACTGGATTCTGCCTGCTAGAACAAAATAATATTTTCTGCCTCTAAGCTTTTGAGCCTATAAATGTCAACTGACTTTGATTTTTGTTATTTTGTTGGGGTCATAGATTTGTGAGCTTTTAACTGTGACCTTCTATTTTCAATTATGGGTTGTTGGTGAGACATTTGTTAGCTGGCAGGGAAAAAGGGAATGGTCAGTGATAGATGGTGTGAGAGCTGCAGCTGTGCTTTATACATAGGTCACAGATCTGTTGAATAAACTTGGGTGCTATATAAAGTCTGATTAGATCTTGTAAAAAGTCCAGGGACTGACAAAAAATATACATTCACAGTCCATAGAGAGGAGCAGAAGGACCATGATTACTCAGCCTTATTTTTAAGCCAGCATGAATGTGAACAGAGAGGAGAAGATTATGAATGCTAAGTATGGGGGAGTGCACACAGTTGAACTGCTATGTGAGCAATGCACCAGGAAGGAACAGCAGGCTCAGCTAAAACTGACAGGTTCACTGCCAACCCAAATATAATTTATGATCAGCATCACAAGTTATGGCAGATTCCCACTGTCAAAGTATTTAGATTACAGTGGAGCGGGCAGAGAGCTTTTCTAATGGCAGATCCATTTTGGTGGAATAAATTACTTCTTGAAATTTGTACTGAGATGATTTCTTTTTGTAAAGAGGTTAAGTCATGGCTTAAGCAACAGGCATTTGATGATCCGATATGGGCTGAAGTTATGTTTTGCTGTGGATATTGAATTGCCATTTTTTGGGTGTGTGTGGGGGGAGCGTTATTGATGTATTGATATATTTTAATTCTTAGTGAAAAAGAAGGAAATAAGTCCTCATGTATGGTGACGTCACCAACGAAGCCCCACACAGAGCCCCAGCTTCCAAAGGAAGTTTTTAGGAAGTACACCGCTAATATGCACCTGCCTTCCTGCCCGCTGTGACACTATACTCTCCAGTCTTCTTTTTTCCATGGAGCCCCTAGGATATGTTCCTGCAGTCCGGAGAAATGTTTTTCTATCTGGCCCTCGTGGCTGGGATTTTCTTTTTACTTCTTTTCTACCTGTCATCAGTTAGTCATTTTTTCCTTTCTAGGGATTTTTGTGTGAATTTTTTTCTACACTTTTGTGTGTTTTTCCACTTCGAAGTGGTTTTTCCCACCCACAGCAGTTTTTCAGGTTGACTTTGCCGAGGTGGTATTTTTTGGCATGTCTAAGTCAGCTATTAGCTTTAAGAAATACACCAAGTGTGGCAAGACCATTTCTGTCACTGACTGACATAATTGGTGCTTGCAGTACCTTGGGCTTGACCATGAGCTAGTGTCCTGTAAGCTCTGCTTGCAGATGACATGCCAAGGGCTGAAAGGTTGGGAAAAGAAGGAGTCCCACTTTGGCTCATCGGATTCAGCATCCTCAGTCCCGACCCCCCTCATCTACACCTGCACATAGTCCTGAGCTGGCCAAGGGGAAGGAGCAGTATGCTCAGTTGGAGCAGAGGGGCCTGAGCAGTGAGGGGAGACGGTCTGCAGAGTCCCCGTCAACATTGGAGGATGAGCACCAGAAGAAATTCCAGGTGCAGTGTCATTGCAGCCTTCTCGATGCATTGTGTAGAGTGATGGCTGGGAATGGCTGGTCAAGCTTCCCTGGCGTAAGGACCCAAACCCGAACCAGACAATATGTCCACTCCCAGTGCCCTGGAGGGCAGTTGGATGTCTCCCGATGCACCAGTCACCGTGGAGTCCCTGCCCGAGGTGTCAATGCCAATGACTGTGGCTTTGGCCCCCTCACAGGTGGTGGTTCTGAAGGAATACCTTCGAGCCATAGAAACTCACTTGGCGGTAGTGGAAGCCTAGTAGAACACAGGCTTTGTGGTGCAGAGTGTGTTGTCACCGCACTCCTTTCCGGCCTATCCTGGAGACCCATGCCCTGCCCGCCAAGGTAGGGGCATCGGGTGGAGATAGGCATCGACTCTTTTGCCAGAGCCATCTCCCATGCCAGTGTTTTGGTGTCAGAGTCCCAAGGACATTGCCATCATCATGCAGGGCAGCATGAGGGCCATTGATGTCCTCCCTCTCCTAAGCCGCCTAGCCAGTGGGAAGAGGAGACTCTGCATTATTTTGACTTCCTCTCTGAATTGGAATGGGAGACTGATGTGGAATTGATGGTGTCGGACCTCGTCGCCTTCACCTGAATGGTGTAAGCCTCCCCCCCCCCCACCAGAGAACATGTCCTTCCAGGAGTTAATTAGGGGCATGTCTAAGGCCATCCCCTTTTCTGTGAAATCAGAGGAGGAACATCGGACAGAGGAACTGGATCTCCTCCAGTACTTCTTGGCCCCCTGGGAGGCAATGATGGTTCTTATCCACAATGTCCTGCAGAGACTGCTGTTGCGGCTGTGGGAGGCGCCACTCATGCTGGGTTCAGAAGGCTCTGGGGTTTGAGAAGCCTCAATTGCCACAAACTTCTATTGTGGTGGCGGCGTCTTTGAAGGGCACAATGAGTGCTAAGATGTACTTTTCGGTCTTGCTGAGTCGTGAGACTCTTACCCTGGACTCCTTTGGGAGAAAGTGCTTCCAGGATTCCATGCTGATTGCCAGGAGTCTGGCTTATTGAACCTACATGAGCATGTTCCTCAAAGATGTCATGTTGGACCTGGAGGACTTTTGCCGCCCTTGTTCCTGAGGACCATCCCATCATGAGTTCTTTCTGGTCCTAGTGGCTCATGACAATGATTGCTGGAAGTTCATGACGTGGGGCACCTACGATGCCTTTAAATCCATGGCAGAGTGGCAGCTGTGGGCATTGCTGCCTGCTGAATGGCATTCTTTGGACCTTGAATAGTGTGTCCAGGACAACATCGTCAATGTCCCTTGCTGGGGTGAAAACCTCTAAGACAAACCCATGGAGGAGAAAGCCGAGAAGCTGGAGAAAAAACAGAACAAGTGACCCTCAGCAGGCACTCCAGAAAGACCATGGATCCCACATGGAAGAAACATCAGGCCAGGAAAGCCTTCTATCTGCACCCACACTGGTATTTCCCAGCCCAGTCACAGGCCCAACCTAAGGCACAGACTACCCACCCACAGCAGAAGGCAAAGACCCCGTAGGTGCATCCCACCTCCCAGCCCAAGCCAGGTTGGGATTTTGGTGGATTCCTCAGGAGCACAGCCAGCCAACTCTTGTCCGCCAGTTCCTCCGCAGGTCGGGGATCGGCTAGTCCACTTTGCTTACCAGTGGCCCTTTGTTAACTTGGACAACTGGGTGCTGCAAATCATTAAAAGCAGATATCAGCTGCACTTCACCCAGCTGCTGCTTCCATACAATCCCAGGGAGTACCCCATGGACCATGCACACTGGAGCCTGCTGCAGAGGTCAAGGCCTACTGACTGACCTCACCATAGAGCTAGTCTCCTGGTTCAGATTGGGCAGGGCTTCTACTCCAGGTACTTCCTGGTCCCCAAAAAGAATGATGGGTTCTGTCCATTGTCGATCTGCGAAACCTCAACCGGTTCCTGTTGCGCAAAAAGTTCAAAATAGTCTCGGGGATGCTGCTTCCTTACCTCATACAGGAAGTTTGACTATGCTCCTTTGGACTTGAAAGATGCATATCTGATCGACCCACATCACAGGCAATACCTTTGGTTTCTGCAGATTGGCTGGCACTATCAGAACAGAGTGCTTCTCTTCGGAGTGGCCACAGCCTCCAAGGTCTTCACGAAGTGTCTGGCAGTCATGGCCACCTTCCTCCAGACCCAGTGGGTTCTTTGTCTTCCCATACCTGGACAACTGGCTAAGAACATAAGAAATGCCATACTGGGTCAGACCAAGGTCCATCATGCCCAGAATCCTGTTTCCAACAGTGGCTAATCCAAGTCACAAGTACCTGGCAGTTACCCAAAACACAGCTTCCACAATGCTCATCCTGGGGTAAGCAGTGGATTTCCCGGGTCCTCTTTAATAATGGTTTATGGACCTTTCCTTCAGGAACTTGTTTAAACCTTTTTTTTTAACTCGACTACACTAACAGCTTTTACTACATCCTCTGGTAATGAATTCCAGAGTTTGATTACACATTGAGTGAAAAAATATTTTCTCTTATTAGTCTTAAATGGGTTACATTGCAGCTTCATTATGTGTCCTTTAGTCTTTCTATTTTTTGATTGCATAAACAATCGATCTACTTTAACCCATTCCACTCCATTTATTAATTTATAGACTTCCATCATATCTCCCCTCAGCCTTCTCTTTTCCAAGTTGAAGAGCACTAACCTTTTAAGCCTTTCCTCATTGGGGTATCTTTCCATCCCCTTTACCATTTTGGTGGCTCTTCTCTGTATCTTTTCTAATTCTGCTATATCCTTTTTAAGATATGATGACCAGAATTCCATACAATATTCAAGATGCAGTCAAACCATGGAATGGTACAGAGGCATTATAATATCCTTTGTTTTATTCTCCATTCCTTTCCTTATGATTTCTAGCGTTATATTAACTTTCTTGGCTGCTGCTGCACACTGGGCGAAGAGTTTCAATGTATTATCCATGATGACACCTAAATCTTTTTCCTGGGAGATGGTTTCTGAGGTGGTATCTTGCATTGTGTAACCAAGGTTTGGGTTGTTCTTTCCTAGGTGCATAACTTCGCACTTGTCCACATTAAATTTCATCTGCCATTTGAATGTACAATCTTCCAATTTATCAGGATTGCAATCTTTCACAATCCTCTTCCGTTTTAACAACTTTGAATAATTTTGTATCATCTGAAAATTTTATCACC
Source organism: Ichthyophis bannanicus (assembly GCA_033557465.1). Taxonomy (NCBI): domain Eukaryota; kingdom Metazoa; phylum Chordata; class Amphibia; order Gymnophiona; family Ichthyophiidae; genus Ichthyophis; species Ichthyophis bannanicus. Next base: position 1,054,745,140 of record CM066033.1, on the reverse strand, counting down.
TCTCTTGTTATTCCAATTTCCAGGTCATTTATGAATATGTTAAAAAGCAGCGGGCCTAGCACAGATCACTGGGGTACTCCACTATTTACTTTTTTCCATTGAGAAAATTGGGCATTTAGCCCCACTCTCTGCCTTCCATCTTTTAACCAGTTTAACCAGTTTCTGATCCACAATACTACACTGCCTCCAATCCCATGACTTTTTAATTTTGCCAAGAGTTTCTCATGAAGGACCTTGTCAAAGGCTTTCTGAAAATCCAGATACACTATATCAACTGGCTCACCTTTGTCTACCTGTTTATTCACACCTTCAAAAAATATAATGGATTAGTAAGACAAGATTTTCCTTGGCTAAATCCATGTTGGCTTTCTTCCATTAAACCATGACTATATACATGATCGGTAATATTATTCTTCATAATGGTTTCTACCATTTTGCCCAGTACTTATGTCAGACTCACAGGTCTGTAGTTTTCCGGATCACCCCCAGAACCTTTTTTAAAAATTGGCATTACATTGGCCATTCTCCACTCTTCAGGTACTACAATTGATTTTAATGATAGTTCATAGATTACTAATATTAGGTCTGCAATCTCATATTTCAGTTCTTTCAACACCCTTGGATGTATACCATCTGGTCCAAGTGATTTGGTACTCTTCAGTTTATCAAATAGTTGTAATACATCTTCCTGGTTTATTGATATTTCTTTCAAATCTTTTGATACATTACCTTTAAATACCATTTCAGACATGGGTAAATTCCCTTCATCTTCTTCATAAAGACTGAAACAAAAATTCATTCAGTCTCTCCGCTATGACCTTGTCTTCACTTAGTGCTCTTTTTACTTCTCTGTCATCCATTGGTACAACTGACTGTCTCATAGATTTTTTGCTACGAATGTACTTGAAAAAGTTTTTATTATGCAGTTTTCCTTCCATGGCAAGCTGTTTTCAAATTTTCTGTTTGCCTGCCTTATCAATGCCTTGCATCTAACTTGGCAATACTTATATTGTTTCCGTTTTTGTCATTTGGCTCCTTTTTCCATTTCCTGAAAGATGCTTTTTTGGCTGCAACAGTCTTTCTGACCTCGCCTTTAAACCATGCTGGCAGTTTTTTGGCCTTCCTTTCACTTTTCTTAAAGCATGGAATACATCTGTTCTGGGCTTTCAAGATAGTATTTTTAAACAATGCCCATGCTTTTTGCAAATCTTTAGCCTTTGTAACTGTTCCTTTTAGTCTTTTCGTAACGATTTTCCTCATTTTGTCATAGTCTCCCTTTTGAAAGTTAAATGGGAGTGCTATAGGTTTCCTTGCCGTCCTTCTTTAGTTTATTAAATTATATGAGCTCATGCTATGATCACTATTGCCAAGTGGCCCCAACACCCTTATCTCTTGAACCAGATCCTGCATGCCACTAAGGATTAGGTCCAAAATAGCTTCCACTTTTGTTGGTTTGTGAACCAGCTGCTCCAATAAGCAGTCATTTATTTCTTCTAGAAACTTTATCTCCTTAGCATCTCCTGCTGTGACACTGACCCAGTCGATACTCAAGTACAGTCAAACCTCGGTTTTCATTTGCCCCGGTTTTCATACGCTTCAGTTTTCAACGTCTTTTTTGACTGAGATTTTGTCCCGGTTCTCATACATCGCTTCGGTTTTCAACGTCTTTTTTGACTGAGATTTTGTCCCGGTTCTCGTACATCGCCTCGGTTTTCATAAAGTACAGTACTGTAAATACATACACCCTCGCGCTGCACACCAGTCTGTATACACTGCCAGAACGCCCGCCCGGTCCCGGCAGCACTGCCCCCCGGACTCACCGATCGCCAGCGTGATGAGAAGTGAAAGCCAGCTGAGCACGTAAATGAAACACATCCTCGAGCCTGGTCAGAGTTAGAGAGGCAAGGATTGCGCAGAGAGGAAGGCCCCGATCTCATCCACCGCCTGCCCGTTCTCTGGAGCGCCCCCTCAGGCTCGGAGGTAGCAGGGAAGAAAAGCTGTCAACGTAAGCAGGAGATGTTGCATGAATGTGGGAGGCAGTTCTTTCTCTTGCAGGGTACGTCTGAAGCTATATCATTAAGATTTTCTGCCATTCTGAAGCATTGAGCAGATAATGTAAAGGTATTTTAATGGGCTGAATCCAATGTGATTCCGAAGAGAGCTGGGCACAGCAGCTTGTCAGGGGTGGCTAAGGCCAGATGCTAACATACTGTACTGTACAGTACTGTACTTAGCTTGCTTTCAGTGATGTTAAATGTTCATTTATCCATTTCATTAGTCATTTATATTTATTTCTCATTGTTTTCTGTATGTAAAAATATAGTTATTCTCTATAAAATGTATTTTTTTGTGAATATTTTTGGGTGTCTGGAACGGATTAATTGGATTTACATTATTTCTTATGGTAAATATTGCTTCAGTTTTCATACGTTTCGGTTTTAGTCAGACTTTTTCGAACGGATTAATCATGAAAACCGAGGTTTGACTGTAATTGAAATCACCCATTATTACAGTATTGTAACTTTTGTTAGCTTCCCTGATTTCTTTCAGCATTTCATTATCCATCTGTTCATTCTGGCCAGGCAATTGGTAGTACACCCTCACTGCCATTGCCTTCCCCTTTTTATATGGAATTTCTATCCATAGAGATTCTACAGCATATTTTGTTTCCTGCAAAACTTTAATCCTATATGACTCAATGCCCTCTCTAACACAGAGCACAACCCCTCCTCCAATTTGATGTACTCTATCATTGTGGAATAGTTTGTACCCAGGTATCACAGTGTCCCATTGGTTGTCCTCCTTCCACCTGGTCTTTGAGATACCAATCATGTCTTACCTCTCATTTAGAGCTATATATTCTAACTCCTCCATCTTATTTTTTAGACTTCTAGTATTTGCATACAGGCATTTCAGAAGTTGTATTTCAGTCATATTAATCTGGTTATAAGTTGATAGGGGTAATTTGGAATCTTTCAGCTCTGTACGTAAGGGCATCTGGGTAACGTTTATCTTTATTGGACATCTCTGTTTGGATTTGCTAACGTCCCTGTTTTGTTAGTATTCTTCAGGATACATTCTTCTGAACCATGCGCTCTTGGGCAACTGTCGGCTTTCCCCTATTATCTAGTTTAAAAGCTGCTCTATCTCCTTTTTAAATGTTAATGCCAGTAACCTGGCTCCATCCCAGTTAAGATGGAGTCCATCCCTTTGGAAGAGCCTTCCCTTCCCCAGAAAGCTGCCCAGTTTTTGATAAATCCAAAACCTTCTTCTTTGCACCATCGTCTTATCCATTGAAACTCTGGAGCTCCACCTGCCTTTTGGGCCTTGCATGTGGCACAGGAAGCATTTCAGAGAATTCTATCCTGGAAGTTCTGGATTTCAACTTCCTACCTAAATGCCTATATATGGCCTCCAGAACTTCCCTCCCACATTTTCCAGTGTCACTGGTACCATCATATACCAAGACAGCAGAATCCTCCCCAGTGCTATCTAAAACCTTGTCTATGTGGCGCGTGAGGATCGCTACCTTTGCACTAGGCAGGCATGTTACCAGGCGATCCTCATGTCCACCAGCCACCCAGCTATCTACATGCCTAATGATTGAATCACCCACTATAATGGCCATCCTAACCTTTCCCTTATGGGCACATGGCCCTGGAGAAACCTCCTCAGTGCAAGAGGGTGTTACATCTCTTGGTGGACAGGAGTAGGGCTTCAATCGTCCCTGTAGGTCTTGTTATGTACCTCTCTGACTTCCTTATGTCTTCCAAGTCTGCTACTTGAGCCTCCAGAGATCACACTTGTTCCCTGAGGGCAAAGAGCTCCTTGCACCTAGTGCACACTTAAGACCTCTCACCAACTGGGAGAAAATCATACAAGTGACACTCAATACAAAAGACTGTATAACCCCCCCATCTCACTGCCGGACTACTGTCTGCATCTTAGTTTTAAAGTTTTGTTTAATTATTTAAGTTGTTTTTAGTTGCTGGGGATACTTGTACTAATACAACTATACCAAATAAGTTTTAAGGGACTTTGTTCACCTCAAGATTAATTATTTTCAGGGCCTTAACTCATCTATTCATGGTGAGGATAATCAGCTGAACATAGAAAGGAATGTGAATACTACTCCCCCTTTAATAGGTATAAGACCCTATAAAGCTAGGATCATGACTGGGGTGGGTGGGAGCTGGGGAGGGAGGGAGGGAACTAACAGTAAATGGTTCTATAGGGTGCATCTTTTTATTCTTAAAAGTAACTGATCTTGGAATCTTAGAGTGGCCAGTGTTACGCCAATTTTTAAAAAGGCTTCCAGGGGTGATATGGGAAATTACAAACCGTAGAGCTTGATGTCTGTACTGGGCAAAATGGTAGAAAACTATTATAAAGAACAAAAGTACTGAACTTGTAGATTTTTTTTTTATTTTTTTTTAGTGCTCGTTTAATGGCAGAAAGCCAATATGGATTTAACCAAGGAAACTCTTGTCTCACTGATCTGCTATGTTTTTTTGAAGGTGTGAATAAACAACTAGATAAAGGCAGACCAGTTGATATAGTGTATCTGGATTTTGAGAGAGCCTTTGACAAGGTCCCTCATGAGAGATTCTTGTGGAAATTAAGAAGTCATGGGATAGGAGGCAATGTACTATTGTGCATTAGGAACTGATTAAAAAGATAGAAAATAGAGAGTAGGACTAAATGGACAATTTTCTTGATGGAGAAAAGTGAATAGTAGAGTACCCCAGGGATCTCTGCTGGGCCTGCTGCTTTTTACATATTTATAAATGGCCTGGAAATGAGAATAATGAGTGATCAAATTTTCAGATAACACAAAATTATTCAAAGTTGTTAAAACACAAGAGGATTGTGACAAATTGCAAGAGGACCTTGAAAAATTGGGAGATTGGGCATCCAAACAGCAGATGAAATTTAATGTAGACAATTTTAAAGTTATGCACTTAAAGAAGAACAACCAAATGACAGTTACAGAATGCAAGGCTCCACATTAGGAATTACCACTCAGGAAATGATCTGGGCATCATCATACGTTGAAACCTTCTGCTCAGTATGCAGCCATGTCCAAGAAAGCAACTAGAATACTTGGAATCACATGGAAAGGAATAGAAAACAAAAGCAGGAATATTATAATGCTCCTGTATTGCTCCATGGTGCGACTGCATCTTGAATATTGTATGCAATTCTGGTCGCCATATATTAAAAAGGATATAGCAGAATTGGAAAAGATATAGAGAAGAACAACCAAAATGGTACACAAGATGGAAGGATATCCCTATGAGGAAAGGTCTAAAAGCTTAGGGCTCTTCAACTTGGAAAAGAGATGGCTGAGGGGAGGTATTATGATGTTGTTGTTGTTCAGTGCTATCGAGTCGGTGTCGACTCATGGCGACCTTCTGGATAGTTGTCCTAAATTGTGTTCGGTCTTCAGTCAGACAGCTCATAGTTGACAGACTGGCACCTGTAGCTGCTGTTATTGTATTGATCCTTCTCATTTCTGGTCTTCCTCTTTTGCGTTGACCTTCTACCTTGCCAAGCATGATGTCTTTCTTTAATGATCTCTCTCTTTGCATAATGTGTCCAAAGTATGAAAGTCAAAATTTTGTCATCTGAGCTTCTAAAGAAAGCTTAGGTTTGATCTCCTCTAGTACTGACTGGTTTGTTCTTCGGGCAGTCCATGGTATACACAGTATTCGTCGCCAGCACCATAATTCAAAGGCATCAATTTTCTTCTTGTTTACCTTTTTCAGTGTCCAACATTCGCATCCATAGGACATTATTGAAAATATCATGGCTTGAACAAGTTGAATTTTTGTATGGAGAGAGACATCTTTGCTCTTGAAAATCTTGTCTAGGTCCTTCATAGCCATTCTGTCAAGAGCAATGTGTCGTCAGATTTTTTGACTGCTTGTTGCTTTTTTATTGATAGTTGATCCAAGTAGGTTAAAGTTGTCCACCAACGATGAACTTATTGATTTTGCCAGTTGTCATAATCATTGTCTGCTTTACATTAAGGTGCAGGCCCATTTTAAGGCTATGTTCCTTGATCTTGAGATGCAAATGTTTCAGACCGTCTTCACTTTAAGTCAGTAATGTGGTATCATCAGCATAGTGAAGTTTGTTGATGAGTCTTCTACCAATCTTCACACCTCTGTTGTCTTCATGCAATCCTGCTTCTCTGATGATTTGTTCTGCATTTAAATTAAACAGGTAGGGGGAAAGTATGCAGCCTTGTCGTACACCTTTTCTGATTTTAAACCATTCTGTTTCTCCTATAAAGTAATGAACGAAGAAGAACGGGTAAACGTAGATGGGTTGTTTATGCCTTCAACAAGTAGAAAGACTAGGGAACACACAATGAAGCTACAATGTGGCACATTTAAGACTAATCGGAGAAAATATCTTTTTCAGTTACCGGTAGATGTAGTAAAAGCTGTTAGTGTAGCTGGGTTCAAAACAAGTTTGGACAGGTTTCAGGAGGGAAAGTCCATAAACCACTAATAAAGAGAACTGGGGGGGTAAATCCACTTCTTACCCCTGAGAGAAGCAGTATAGAATCTATATACCCGTGGAAATCCGACAGGTACTTGAGACTTGGAATGGCCATTGTTGGAAACAAGATACTGGGCTTGATGGACTCCAAGTCTGATTCAGTATGGCATATCTTATGTTCTAATTCAAGACTGTTCACCTTCAAATTCAAGCAATTAACACTTCAATATCCATCTGCTTCAACTGTGCTTTAAATGCTATCTGTAGTTTGTGAGCCCTTTGGGGACAAGGGAAAAATATGTACCAGATTGTATAGAAACATAGAAACATGATGACAGAAAAAGACCACATGGCCTATCTACTCTGTCCTTCCATATCAACAACTACAACAGTCCACTTTTTACCTTTAGAGATCCTCTGTGTTGGTCCCATGCTTTTTTGAATTCAGTTACTGTCCTCATCTCTACCACCTCCACTGGGAGACTATTCCACGGATCCACTACTCTTTCCGCAAAGAAATATTTCCGCATATCATTCCTGAATCTATCTCCCTTCACCCTCATCCCATGTCCCCTCGTAGCAGAACTTGCTTTCAATTGAAAGAGGCTCTCTCCCTGAACATTTATGCCACGGAGGTATTTAAACATCTCAATCATATCACCTCTATCCCGCCTTTCCTCTAAGGTGTACATATTAAGATCCTTAAGTCTGTCCTCATATGCTTTATAATGAAGCCCACTAATCATTTTAGTAGCCACCCTCTGCACCGACTCCATCCTGTTCACATCCTTTTGAAGGTGCGGTCTCCAGAATTGCACACTATACTCCAAATGAGGTCACACCAAAGACTTATACAGAGGCATTATTACCTCCTTTTTTCTGCTAGCCATTCCTCTCCGTATGCACCCAAGCATCCTTCTAGCTTTTGCCGTCGCCTTTTCTACCTGCTTAGCTACTTTAAGATCATCAGACACAACCACGCATAGGTCCCGCTCTTCTTTAGTGGACAAAAGTACTTCACCTCCTATACTGTATTGCTCCCTTGGATTGCTGCAGCCCAAATGCATGACCTTATATTTTTTAACATTAAATCCCAGCTGCCAAATTCTAGACCATTCTTCAAGCTTAGCTAGATCCCTCCTCATGTTATCTACACCTTCCTGGGTGTCTACTCTATTGCAGATTTTGGTATCATCTGCAAAGAGGCAAACCTTACCCAACAGCCCTTCCGCTATATCACTAACAAAGATGTTAAAACGAATCAGACCAAGGACAGATCCCTGGGGCACACCACTGGTAACATCCTTCTCCTCAAAGTGAGCTCCATTTACTTGTACTCTTTGTCGCCTCCCACCCAACCAATTTCTAACCCAAGCAGTAACTTTAGGGTCCATCCCTAGGGTGCTCAGTTTGTTTATAAGTCACCTGTGAAGAACAGTGTCAAAGGCTTTACTGAAATCTAAATACACCACATCTAGAGCTCTCCCTCGGTCCAACTCCCTGGTCACCCAGTCAAAGAAATCAATCAGATTTGTCTGACAAGACCTGCCTCTGGTGAATCCATGCTGCCTCGGATCCTGTAATCTGTTGGACTCCAGAAACCTCACTATTTTCTCTTTCAGCAGTGTTTCCAATAATTTACTCACCACCGAAGTTAAACTAACCGGCCTGTAGTTTTCAACCACATCCTTACTTCCGCTTTTGTGTAAAGGCACCACATGAGCCTCTCTCCAGTCCTTTGGCACCACTCCCGACTCCAATGAGGCATTGAAAAGGTCAGTCAGTGGAGTTGCTAGAACGTCCCCAAGTTCCCTCAGTATTCTAGGGTGTATCCCATCCGGTCCCATCGCTTTGTCTACTTTAAGTTGAGCTAGTTTCTCACGAACACAGTCTTCTGAAAATTGTTCAAGATGTCCCTTGCTTCTGTTCCTATTTGTGGGTGTTTTCTGAGGTCCTGCTCCTGGTTCTTCATCTGTGAACACAGAACAAAAATATTTGTTAAGCAATTCCGCTTTATCCTTATAAGCTTCTACATATTCCCCCCCTGCACCCTTGAGTCTGACAATACCACTTTTGCCCTTCCTCTTCTCACTAATATATCTGAAAAATGTCTTATCCCCCCATTTTATTGCATTGGCTATTTCCTCCTCCTTTTGAATCTTTGCCTTCTTGACTACTTTGCTAGCTTCTCTAAGTTTTTCCAAATACAGATGCCTGTCTTCCTCTCTCTGTGATCTCTTGTATTTCATGAAGGCCTCCCTCTTTTTCTTCACTTTTTCAGCTACTTCCTTCGAAAACCATAGTGGTCTCCTTTTCCTTTTGCCTTTATTTACCATTTTAACATCATAGAATTGTTAACCATTTAGACATGTTATATAATAGGCGGTATATCAAATACAGTAACTATAACTTTGGTTAGGGGACATCTAGTGTCCCATCACCGGATCTCACATATTGCCCAGGGGCTAAACCAACACCCATCACTACCCTTAGGCAGTCAGGTCCTGCATGAAAATTCTCTTTAACACCAGTTAGGGAGTTGTCAAGAAGACTTTGGGGCATGTTTACTAAACTGGGCTAACAGTTAGCACAGACTATTTGTAATGAGGTCCCGTTGAATAACATGGGAACTAGTTACAAATAGCCCGTGCTAACTGTTAGACCAACTTAGTAAACGTGCCCCCTTGTGTGATTCCTACAAACCAAACATGGTTTAGAGTTATTAGATATAGATCCTTTTTTACAGTATAATTCAATCACAAGAAACCAGAATGCTAGTATCAAAATCAGCACTTCTTTTTAGTTGACACCTGTGCATCATTTAAGTGTACCCTCAACCAGGGCCAGCCCAACTACTAGGTGACCACCTAGGGCAGCAGCTTCTGGGATGGGGGCAGGAAAGAGCAGCTACAGTCTAAGCAAAGCAAGGGCTCTGGCAGTCACACAAACTCTGTCATCAGTGCATACTTACACCTGCAGGAGAACTGGGCAACATGCAAATAGTTCATTTTCAATTTTAAGTGGCTTTTTGCAATCTTTCTCATTATTTATGTATTTACAAAACAAAGTTTAATATTTAAAAGTATGATGTCCAAGTATGCACTTTTAAAGGATTGTTCTGGGGGGATGGTGCTGAGATTATTACAATTGAGTTTAATAAATAAAATTGAGGGGGAAGGTAAGCACCAAGGGCCTGATATTCAAAAGGCATTTACACGGTTTACTGGGATATTCAACAGCACTAACATGGTTAGTGCTACTTAATATCCTTGATCTTCTCCCTTACATGCCCCAATGCTAATCATGTCATGGGTGTTTCGGGTAGCAGCAGAGGCGGCAATAGCCGATACCTGGGAAGCAGTGATATTGCATGCTGTCCGGCTAGTGACCTGTGGCTAAAAGATGGGTGAGGCAAAAGCTCACCTATCTTTTAGCTGCAGCAGCTAAGTGGGCAGCATGCAATGTTGTGCTGCCCGGTTATCTACTGCATTTGGTAGGCTGTGCGGCAGACCCGAATAGTCAATGCCTGGGCCGCATATGACCCTGGTATTAAATATCCGGAGTTAAGGATTGGCGCACACGGCTATGTGCCATAGTGGTGTATAGCTGGTATAACTCAATATCAGGCCGAAAAGGTCTGAATGTTAATTGTGAGGGACACATGGCTGAAGATTTGCCTAGGGCACCTGAAGCCTTGCACTGGCCCTGCCCTTGCCCTGAACATTAATAACTAGTCATTATCCCCTGTAGCTACTAATTGTTTTCAACCTACTATAGTGCTGGCACCTGCGTTGCAAAGGTCACCTATCTGCATTCAACATATCAACCACCATTGGCATTCTTAGCTTTGGAGTCACCCCGGTGTGACTGATTCTATTTTGCTTGTCCATGGAGAAAGTAGAGTTACTTACTTGTAAGAGTGGTTCTTTGTGGCATGAATGATAAATCAGTTACACAATAGTCCAATTTTGACTTCTGATTGAAATTATTTAAGCTATGTGATGGAATGAGGGAGAGGAGCAATGGGAGCATGGGGAGGAGCAGTGGAGCATGCTATGAAAGCTTTCTAAGCTCTTCTAGGCTCTCGGAGAGTAGATCTGAACTATCCCCATTAGGGATGCTCCATTAGGTTTAGGTTTAGGTTTAATCATTTGATAAAAACCGCCTTTCTGGAACAATCAAGGCGGTGTACAATAATAAAATACATAAAATTCATAAAATACATAAATTACACAGAACGTAAAACATAATACATATAAACTTTGGCCAAAGCCAGAGAGAAAAAGAAATATACAAATCTATAAAGGACAGAAGGCTAAAGTGCAAGAGATACAGGACAGGATACAAAAGGCAGGTAAGTACAGCGGGAGCAGACTCATACAAAAGGGGAGGGGAGATTGAATGCCAGGGAGAAGAAATGAGTTTTGAGGTTTTGTTTGAAGACTGTAAATTGTGGTTCCAGGCGGAGGGAAGAGGGGAGAGCGTTCCAATGTGCAGGACCAGCAAAATAAAATGCAGAATGACGCGTGAGCTGGAGATGGGCACGGGAAGGGGAGGGAAGGGCGAGACGGTTGAGGTGAAAAGAGCGGGGAGTGTACCGAGGGGAATGAAAGGATAGAAGGTCGGTCAGATAGGATGGAGTGCTCCACTTCCTCTGTCTTCTTCATCCATCTAACAAAATCCGCCTAAAAAACACCAAAAGAGAGAGGGTAAATCTAAGAAGAATTAAAATATGATATGGGCTGATGACACTATGACCCCTCAAAATGCAATGGTCCTTCACTTGCTATTTTTCCTTCATGTGTTGTTTATAACACATTGGTGAATCATTGAGTTCACTAATGATTCATTAATAAGTTTATAATTTATTTTCCTTTGTTCTTATAAGATAGAATAACTTACAAGCTGATACAGAAAACCTTAGCATGGTATTTTTTTGATACTTTTCCCGTGCTAGACTTGCTCTCCTATGCAGAAAAGTTAGCAGTGGAAAAATGCCAGTAAAACTACCATGCTAAACTGCAGAGCAGTGAGCATGCGAATCTCATGTAAAGTGCTGCATATTTAATTGTGCCTGATGTAAAAAAACTCTGCTAAAACATAGTGCAGTGTTTTACATTATTTTTAACCCTGGATCTTTATGCCAGCTTTGCGCAGATGTGAAGATCCAATCAGCAGCAATCATCTGAGGTGAATTCTGACACTTTACCTCAGCCAATCCAGGCAGTGGGGAGTGCTCTTGATGCCATCGGTACAATTTTGACCCCCCCACACTTTTCTTCAACAGAAGTAAAATCACTGGTAGCCCTGTGAGCCCTGATCTCCCCCCACCTTCTTGAAAAACAATAAAGGACCTTGTGGCCCAGTGGTTCCAACCCCCCTAGCCCTGAAACAATAAAGCACCTGGTGGTCCCAGTAGACCCTGAACCCTCTCCAGACCTTATACATTGTGGGCAGGAACATTACAAAATGGTAGCACCTGGCTCCTTGCAGTGCATCCTGGAATGCACCAAGGGGGTTCAGACTGCCATATAAGGCATTTGCCATATAAGGCAACAAATACCTTATATGGCAGAGTGACCCTCATGTTGCATTCTGGGATGCATGACAAGGGTCAGCTGTCCCAGGTTGCAACATGGGGAATCACTCTGCCGTATAAGGCATTTTTTGTCTTATATGGTAGTTTGACCCCACCCACTACATCCCATGATGCACCGCGTGGGGCCAGGTGCCGCCATTTTGCAAGATGGCAGTACAGGACTGGGAGCATGTGGGCAACACGCCTGCTTGCAGCATTTAAGGTACTGGAGAGGAATTGGGGGGTTAGGGTCCAATGGACCACCATATGCTTTTTTTTGTTTTAATGGGGTGGGGAGGATCAGAATCCAATGGGCCACAAGTGATTTTATTTCTGTCAGGGAGTCTGTGTCTGGATAGAGGCATCAGCTTCCCGATATTATGCTGATGGCATTGGGGGCTTTCCCTGATGCCTGGATCACCTGAGGTGGTGTCAAACTTCATCTCAGATGACCCTGTTTGACCGGAACAGCATGCCAGACTTGCACCGACTTCCATGCACATGCATTTAGCTTGCTCTTTCCAGTTTGATGCTGACTTTTTGTGGACTGGTTAATTTGCGTATTAAATTGCAGTGCAGTGCAAAAAGTCGGCATTATACTCGCGCTATGAAACCCTGTGCTTGAGCTTTAAGCACTGGGCTCTAGCACAAGGTTTCTGCATTGGCCTGTTATTCTTTTTCATGGTTTTTTTGTTCTTCCCATTTTGGGGGACTGATTCTTTGTGAGAAGATATTGCCTACCAAGAGAATAAAGATGACAGCAGTATATGTGTGTATATTCTGTACAGACAAGAGTAAATTAAAATCAAGATGTTGCAAAGCTGAAGACTTCATAGTGAGAAATGAGGCAACAAATTGGTGGTTGTTTAAAGTTAAAAGATAGATACAAATCCTTAAGAAAGAGAATATAGATTTGGCAGGTATGTAGCAGTTTTGAGAAACAGAGAAAGAGACAAAAGAATAATGGTTTCTATTTTATCACCATAGAGGACGAGTGAATAAAATAATCATAACAAGAAATGAGACGACATAAAAGTTATAACACTTTCTCCAGAATTTTGAAAGCAAAAGCAGACATGAGGTTGAGTACAGAAATAACTCTAGGGATCAACATATTCAAGCAATACTGTCTTTAGAATGAGGAAAATAATATAGATTTTGAAACCCAGAGGAAAAGATCCCAATGAACAGAGAGAATGGTTTATGGCTTATTGGTAGTTGTTATACTGCATTTCTGGAAAAAGCCAAAATGATTTGCAATAAGAACTCGGTGAGCAAAGATAGAAAAGAATGAAGACTTTCTCACTCTCTAGACTTCCTCTTTTGTATTATGGATTTGGTAGCCTGGCTGCTGACCCGGGCTCATCAAGTGGAGCTCCCAAACACCTGCTCATAGAGATCTTTATAAAACTGACTTTTTAAATTTTTTGTAGGACAGTTTCTAATTTTATTTATTTAACATTTCTTATATACCGCCTTTGATGATATCAAAGCGGTTTTCTAATGGAAATCGGGGGATGAGGGTGGGGGGGGAGGGGGAGGTGGGGGATGGGAGATTGTTCCCGAGAATAAGGGCCTTAAAGAAGAACATGGAGTCCATAGTAGTTTCATAGTAACATAGTAAATGATGGCAGATAAAGATCAGTATGATCCATCTAGTCTGCCCAGTATGATGGCGAGAGTAGGTGCACCTGCCGCTCCATGCAGGCCACCCCTCCCCATGTCTTTGCTCAGGGGATGAACCCACCACTCCATGGAGGACACCCCTATTTGTTGAGAAATTAGATGGTTCAGTTTAATTGGATTTTATTCTGTTGCTGTAAAGGGATCCACTGTGTCTGTCCCATGCCATTTTGAATTCCGTCTCCGTGTTTGCCCCCAACCACTTCCATCAGGAGGGCGTTCCAAGCATCCACCACCGTTTCTGTGAAAAAGTATTTCCTGACATTGCCTTTCAATTTACCACCTTGCAGCTTCCTGTTATGCCCTCTAATTTTACAGCTTCCCCGTCTTTGGAAGAGGATTGTTTGTTCATTATTTCCCTTTAAGTATTTAAAGGTCTGAATCATATCTCCCCTGCCCCTCCTCTCCTCCAAAGTGTACATGTTTAGGTCTTCAAGTCTCATAAGGCTTCTGACGCAGTCTCCAAATCATTTTGGTTGCCTTCCTCTGAACAATTTCCTGTCTTTTTACATCCTTTGCAAGGTATGGTCTCCAAAACTGAACACAGTATTCCAAGTGAGGCCTCACCAGTGACTTGAACAGCGGCATAAGTACCTCTTCCTTTCTGCTGGTAATTCCTCTTTGTATGCAGCCCAACATCCTCCTGGCTTTTCCAATTTGAAAGGGAAACTGGAGGGATAAGCATGTAGTTTGCATGGATAATACTCGGTGCCTTGATGGTGTGTGTGTAGAGTGACAAGTGAGGAGAGGTAGATGGGAATACCTATATGGAGTGCTTTGTGGACTAGATTTAAGACTTTAAATTGTAAGCACTAGGAGGGTGGTGATGTGACAGTATATGTGCCAAGATGCAGCAAACTACCTCCACTCTAAATAAAAGCCAACCCCCTTCTCAGACCACCCTCTAACTACTCCTAACCCTCAAAACATTCCTCACAATGTGAATTACCATCTCTGGAAAATATTGAAACCACAATCAGGAATGTCAATACATCCACCTCACCACTTGACCCCTGTCCAGTGTCTTGAGTCAAGATCGCCAGAACACACCTCAGCCCGTAGAAACTGAGCATTGTGCATAGATCTCTATCCCAAGGCCACATGCCCACTCTTCTAAAAACAAAGCTCAGTCTAACCAGTACTAAAAAGCACACCAGCAGCACCACCCTGAGTTCAAATCCCACTAGAGGACAGCAACCGTGGGCCAGAAGGACTGGGGTTTCTAGTCCCACAGGTGCTCCTTGTGGTCTTGGGCAAGCCACTTAACCCTCCATAGCCCATGTTCCCTGTAAAATAGCAATCTCCAAGTTATAATGCCCTGTTCAATGTAATTTCAGTTTGTTCAATGTAAACTGCACTGATGCAGAATAGCGCGGTATATAAGAGAATATAAATAAAAAATAAATAAATAAATAAATAATAAATAAATATAGACCAATCTCCAGTATTTCTTTTATCTCCAAAATAATAGAAAAAAAACAGTACAAACTTAACTTCAAAACTACATCACTGACCATGCTCCCCTAGACCCTTACCAACAGGTTCAGACAGGACCACAGCATTGAAACCCTGATCACATCCCTGCTAAACACAGTCCTGACTTCCACCAAAAGCACCACTCAAGGCTTCCTCCTCATATTTGGTGACATCTCATCTGCCTTTGATTCTCTCCCCCATCACTAACTCCTACAAAAGCTCTACAACATTGGACTCAGGGGCGCTACTATAAACTGGCTCTGCTCTTACCTGGCAAGCCGGAGCCAGCAAGTAAAAATCAGTCACAAGACCTCACGTCCATTTACCCAGCAACAAGGAGTACCTCAATGTTCAAGTCTCTCGGCCCTCCTATTCTACATCTTTCTCCAACTCCTATGCATGATATTCAATGACTACAAAGTACATTACCAGATATATGCAGATGACATCATATTCTTCACCTCATTCAACACCTTAACACCGTATTTCTCAAGGATTCAAAAATGCTTCACAGATGTAAGGCAGTGGCTAGGTCTGCACAACCTTATTAATCAAGAAAAGACTGAGGCCCTCCACATATTCTCTGATACATCCTTCTCTTCTCCACAAGTCCTGAGACTGGACAGCTTTGTCATACAAATGAAATCAGAAGTTAAATATCTAGGCTTAATAATAGTCCTGAAGCTAAATTTCCAAGCCCACATAAAGAGAATGACCAACTCTGTCTATCACAAGTTAAGAACACTGAAGAACCTTCACCCTTTACTAATGCCAGACCTATTCCGGACTGTATGCTGGGCTATAATTACCCCCATCCTCGACTACTGCAACATTATTTACCATGGACTTCCCAAGCATGCCCTACACCCTCTACAAATGGCCCAGAACACTGTGGCAACAATAATCCACAGAGCTTCTCGACGAACACACATCAGTCCCGTATTAAGGCAACACAAAAGCAGATGTAAAGATGACATAGAGAACTACAAGCCAGTTAGTCTAACCTCTGTGGTTAGTAAATTATTGGAAAGACTATTAAAGGAGAGTGGGAGGAGTGGTCTAGTGGTTAGGACAAGGTACTTCAGGCCAGAGGGCCAGGGGTTCAAGTCCCACCTGGGGACAGCAATCTCAGGCCAGAGGGACTGGGATTTCTAGTCCTATAGGCACTCCTTGTGGTCTTGGGCAAGCCACTTAACCCTCCATTGCCCATGTTCCCTGTAAGTATTAGTGTATGTGTCTCATATCCCCTCGTGTTAAATGTATCCCCCAATTGACCACTTTGACCCAGTGAAAAGCAGGATATAAATACAGCTAAATAAATAGTGAAGTTTCTAGAGTCCAATGAATTACAGGATGCGAGGCAGCATGGATTCACCATAAGTAGGTCTTGTCAGACAAATCTGATAAATTTCTTGACTGGATGACCAGGGAGTTGGACCCAGGGAGATCCCTAGATGTGGTGCATTTAGATTTCAGTTAAACCTTTGACACCGTTCCACACAAGCGACTTATAAACGATAAACAAACTCCACTGACTTCCTATCCCAGCAAGAATAAAATACAAAGCACTCATCACAACATTCAAAGTATACCCAAAGAATCAGGAGCTTGTCTTCAACCTCTGCTTTCAAGACCCAAGAATGGCAGGCTTCAAAGACATAAGTCGCTTAACCTCCTCTCCATTCCATCCCAAAAGACAATCCACATGCATCCGGGCATTCTCTCTCTTTGCCCTTACTACTGTATATGGAACTCCTTACCACCAAACCTAAGAGGATGCCCAGACCATACAGACTTTCGGAAGAAAATGAAAATCTACCTATTCCAAGAACACTTTAACACTTCCATAGCACTAGAATCACAAACCAGCGTGCCCTAGAAGAATCAGCTACCTAAACTCATTCAACTTACCTTTGTCTTCAACAATGTATAAAATTGATCTATTATGTTAACAGTAAATAGTAAATAGTAAAAAAACACTGTTAATAGTTCAGAGTTTTAAACCATATTTATTGCCTGTTGTTACACTGTTCTAGTTCCCTAGAACAGTGTGCTCCTTAAGGCCCTGTTACACTTTGTTACATTAAATAACATCCATAAATAGTACAATTTCAGCCTCTCCCGAGATGGAGAATATATTGCAAGAAATAACTACTGGTATTTATTTTAAGAAAATATATATTGTGCAACTGTGGCTACAATGCACTACTGTCAAAAGCACTGCTAAGCAAAGTAAACAAAAAAAAACCCTTTTGTTTCTGGGTATGGCAAAGTAACCCATCACAAGTCTTCTAGCTACCCAGGATGAAGATCATGAAAGGCATGGCTGTGTTATTTTCCTTACAAATCAAACATCCTAAGAATAAAATGCAAAGGTGCATATTTCAAACCTGTTTTTGCAAAGGTATACAAATTTCATGAATTTTCAGTTACCTACCAGGACATGCTGAAAATGTACTATTAATGGATGTTATTTAATGTATTTAAAAAAAAAAGTTTCAGGAAAGTAGAAAGAGGATTGACACAACTAACTGAAGTAGCGCAATATTGTAGCCAGGCTTCTAAAATCAGCTCTAGAAAATATAAACAGACTGCTTTACGTGATGAATCACCAGTGTCCAAAAGCTGAAGAAATATTAGCAATCAGTTAACTTGATCAAGAGCTCGAAGTGATTCTTCTCCTTGAAGAAGCCTTCTGCTGGCTTGTACAGGAACATTCACTTCACAGTCATAGCTGGTCAGTTCTGGCAAGCCACTTGCATCCAATGACTGTCCTAGCAGCTTGCTTGCCGTATCTGTTGGTAAGAAGGTAACTATCCTTTGTTCCATTCTGGTTGCCAGATTCACAACCTTTTGTCACGGTTTGAATTGTAGAAAGGCAGTAAATTTAAATAAAATAAATAGCAATGTTTCAATGTACATACTTTACAATTAATTGTTAGACTTAATAACAATGTTCTGCTCATTGTAAAATTGAGTGGCATCCCCATGCCCTGTTTAGGTTTTTGGTTACATGTAAACTGCTATGAATGGCAGAAAGGCCGATAAAAATAAGTGTAAATAAATAAATGTTTTAATTAGGAGATGTACAGACTGGTTTAAATGATATTACAGCAGTCAAGTGAGGAAATGATAGAACTGAGGACCAGGGGCTTCTCAGCTGAGGCATCTTAAGTAGGGACGGAGACAAAGAAACGAAGAGAGAATACTAGTAGAAAGGTGTAGAAAACAGAGCAGGAGCTTAGGCAGTAGTATGCAATGCAAACATGCCTAGAAATCTAATGAAAGGAATTTAAAATGAGTTAAATGAGGTCTAAAGTGCACAACTTCAGGCGAAGTTTCAGGCATGACAAGCACATTTTAACCTGCATTCTTATAGCAAGGCCAGTGTGTCGTGAATTAATCTTTAGCAGCCCCACAGGGAGAAGACGGCAGCTCATAAAGTACTGTCTTTAAATTGACGAAATCTCAGCAGGGAATCGGCAACTTTTTATTCGTCAGTGAATTCATCTGTCCATCTACACAGTGATGACTATACATAAAGGGTAATTTTATAAAGGCATTTTTCAAATGTGTATGCTACTATATGTGCATAGAATGCCTTTTCTAAACTACCTCATGCATACAACTATGCACATACTTTATTATTTTATTTATTTATTACAATCTTTTATATATTGAATGTGACTTTGGCATAGGCATGTTTGGGGGGGGGGGGTTGGGTGGAGCATAAGTAGAGATGTAATTTACATGTGAACTTTATAAAATATGCACAACTGCATGTATTTTACACATGCACATTCACAGCTTTTGAGCTAGTATCAGTGTAAATAGGTTCCTTTACATATCTGTGATTTCTGCAGGATTTGTGCAGATATTTTATAAAGACATATCCACTTGTTCTCTCCATCTAGGCAATGTTTTATAAAATTACCATTAAAATGGCAGACTATCCAAGAGTATCTAGTAGCCCTAGCCCTGCCCCCTTTATTTCAGGACTTTGTAAACAGTTATTCGACATCTTACATTTCTCATAAATATTTCAATTCACTTCCTGTTTCAAATGGACATATTTATTTAAATTTCTAAGTTGCCTACCCTACAATGAAGATCTAAATGCTATGCAATTAGATATAATCACATATTACTGTATCAGCAAATAAAATATATAAAATAATAGAAGCAAACATATGAACGTATCAGTATTACAGTAACCCACTTAGCATTACAAAATATGCCATAACATCATAAGCATAAAATCCCTGGAAAATATAGTAGACTCCACAGACATATGTATACAGATAGATCGACCGGCAGACAGATTGATGGACCTTAATAACAGGTTGCTATTGTCTTTTATGAAAAGTGTTTAAAAAGTCATAACTTACATAACCTTCTAAACTTAAATAGACATAGCTGGTTCCTATGTCCTTGAAAATCAAGCTACAAAGAACAGGGCCAGCATGAGAGGGAGGCTGATTTCTAGTGTCCCTATATTTCACCTTTGAAAGGGATAGAACACATAATACTATCTTGTCATGAATGTTGGAGTACAAAGTTGTAGCCTACTCTTAAAATAAATTGGCCTAGACTCAATCATAGCTCTAAATATTGACACAAAAAATATACAATGAATTCTGTAGTCTACTGGAAGCCAATACAGGTTGTGGGAGGAGGGCCTAGTGGTTAGGACAAGGTACTTCAGGCCAGAGGGCCGGGGGTTCAAGTCCCACCTGGGGACAGCAATCTCAGGCCGGAGGGACTGGGATTTCTAGTCCTATAGGTACTCCTTGCCCATTGCCCATGTTCCCTGTAAGTATTAGCATATGTGTGTCATATCCCCTCATGTTAAATGTATCTCCCAATTGACTGCTTTGACCCAGTGAAATCGTACAAAATAATCGTAGGTCAATTCGTAGAGTAATAAAAGTGACCAAATAAAATCAATTACTCTATTAGCAACAGCATCTAATGAAGAACCATGATATAGGAGCAAGTATAATTCATCTTCTGTAAAAATAGCACAGGGACGTCTCAGACCACCGGCTTAAAACAGAGACACAGAAGTGTCTAAGAGTGCCGTAATAGCATCAATGACTATCCACTGGCCATTAAATTATCGTATTCAGAACTCCTTTCAAAGATGTTCAAAAACAGTGCCAAATAGCAACAATATTAAAAATCAGTACTTAACTTTAGACACCCCAATGCCAGCTATCATAGCGCTATTCAATGCGTTTCACTCAATGAGACTGAGTTTCTTCAGGGGGATTTAGAACTGAAAAAACAAAAGTTAAGTAAAAACACTGTTGTAATAAAGTCTTCATATTAATGCAAAAGATCATGTGTAACTCCTTAAACAGCCGAATATCATACCTGAAAGTATAAACTGCTGCTGCCCACGTTTCTCTAAAAGGAGCTAAACTTAAGTAATATCAGTGCTCAAAAAAACGCCGCGCATGCGGACTGAAAACTAGATGCACCCTTTAAATGCTAAGCGTGACGTGAACAGACAACGTCATGAATGGAGCCCATAACTAAAGTTCTCATTTGAAAATATAAAAATTTACCATGAATGTTTCAAAAAATTGTTAACTGGAATTTTGGCAAAGACCATTGCTGTCAAACAAAATGAACCCAAAATTTCATCTTCAGAGTGACTTAGATACACGCACCCCAATCAATGGCTGCATTAAGTCCACCAGGAGATACAGATCGTAATGTAAAAATCCACCATTGTTCACGGTATAGTAAAAATTCTTCCTGCGATTTTCCATTCGCCCCTCTCGCAACCTCCTCAATGCAAAAACATTGTAAGCTGTCAAAAGCGTGTCCCTGTAATTTGCAGTGATGAACAATCGGCGCTGTTAATACTTCATGTTTCAAATGGCTTTTGTGTTCTTGTATTCTGACCTTTAAAGGCCGAGTCGTTTTCCCGATATACAATAGGTTGCAAGCACAACGAATAGCATTTTTGAGATATTGCAGAAATTGTTCAGATGTACGAGATTATAAGACACAAGCCACTAAGTTAGCAACAGATTTCACTGCTCGAGGTTATCCCCTAAGGGTTATTAATCAAGCATATCAACGTGCTTTATATAACGATCGTACACAATTGTTACATTCTTGTGTTGCCACCGAAACTCAGAATACTGATACTGATTGCATTAATTTAATTACTGGCTATTCACCTTTGAGTTTCAGGATGCAGAAGATAGTATCAAAACATATGAATGTACTGAGGTCTGTTTCAGAGCTAGCTACTAAGAGGATTCGCTGCGTATGGAAAATTCGCAGGAAGAATTTTTACTATACCGTGAACAATGGTGGATTTTTACATTACGATCTGTATCTCCTGGTGGACTTAATGCAGCCATTGATTGGGGTGCGTGTATCTAAGTCACTCTGAAGATGACATTTTGGGTTCATTTTGTTTGACAGCAATGGTCTTTGCCAAAATTCCAGTTAACAATTTTTTGAAACATTCATGGTAAATTTTTATATTTTCAAATGAGAACTTTAGTTATGGGCTCCATTCATGACGTTGTCTGTTCACGTCACGCTTAGCATTTAAAGGGTGCATCTAGTTTTCAGTCCGCATGCGCGGCGTTTTTTTGAACACTGATATTACTTAAGTTTAGCTCCTTTCAGAGAAACGTGGGCAGCAGCAGTTTATACTTTCAGGTATGATATTTGGCTGTTTAAGGAGTTACACATGATCTTTTGCATTGATATGAAGACTTTATTACAACAGTGTTTTTACTTAACTTTTGATTTTTCAGTTCTAAATCCCCCTGAAGAAACTCAGTCTCATTGAGTGAAACGCATTGAATAGCGCTATGATAGCTGGCGTTGGGGTGTCTAAAGTTAAGTACTGATTTTTAATATTGTTGCTATTTGGCACTGTTTTTGAACATCTTTGAAAGGAGTTCTGAATACGATAATTTAATGGCCAGTGGATAGTCATTGATGCTATTACGGCACTCTTAGACACTTCTGTGTCTCTGTTTTAAGCCGGTGGTCTGAGACGTCCCTGTGCTAGCACTATCATTAACAAATACATTGAACAGTACCAGTCCCAGGACCGAATCCTGGGGCACACACTGTGTTTCACCCGAGTGAGTTCCATTGCAACAGAGTGGACTCCCCTGAGGGAGTGGATAACATGAGGAAAGATTTACAAAAGTGGAAGAACGGTCTAATGCTTGGCAGTTAAGATTTAATGTGAAGAAGTGCAGTATCATGCACGTGGGATGCAGAAATCCAAGAGAATTGTATGCGATATGGGGTGAGAGGTTGGTGTGCACGGACTAGGAGAAGGACCTCGGAGTGATTGTTTCTGAGGAACTCAAGGTAGCGAAACAGTGTGACAAGGTGGTGGCAAAAGCCAGAAGGATGTTGGGTTGCATATAGAGAGGAATTACGAGCAGAAAGGAAGCGGTACTATTGCCTCTGTAGAAGTTGCTGGTGAGGCCTCACTTGGAATATAGTGTTCAGTTTTGGAGACCATATCTCTTAAAGGATATAAAAAAACTGGAAACGGTTCAGAGGAAGACGACTAGAATGATTTGAAGCCTGCATCAGAAGACATACTGTATGAAAAGAGACTTGAAGACCTAAATATGTACACTCTGGAGGAGAGGAGGGACAGGGGAGATATGATTCAGACTTTTATTTATTTATTTATTTTTTATTTAATGTTTCTTTTATACCACGCTATTTAACATCAGTGCGGTTTACAGGTAACACATTTGTGCAGTGCAGGCAGGTCCGCACTGGATTTACAATAAAACGGGGTTCTTTATACAGGGCTAACAGGGAAACTATGTACAATTTGGCTGTCACAGGCTATATGGGCAGCTCAGCATTATTTACAGGTCTAACAACATAACTATGTACAATCTAGCTGTCTGTCGCAGGGTGTGTGGACAGCTCATCATTATCTACGGTTAGGGTCAGCTATACACAGGGGTGGTGATTTCAAGGGGGTGGGGCTCTCGAAGGCAGGGCTCAAGGTGTGTGAGGTGGCTATGCTGGGGGTGCTGGCTTGGGTCCGGAGTGTGGGTGGCTGTGAGATGTCATCTGGTTCAATATAATACTGGAGAAACAGATGGTGCTTCAGTGCCTTTCTAAACTGGGAGAGGTTATTGCTGGCCCGGATGGCCGGTGGCAGGGCGTTCCAACAGGAAGGTGCATAGAGTGCAAAGGCTCTGTTTCTCGTGGCCCGAGAGCATTTGGTGATCGCCTTTGGGAGTATCAGAGTATTGGTGGCAGCTGATCTCCTTACCCTGTTGAGGAGGGTGATCTGGACGAGCTCCATGAGGGAGGTGGAAGAGCACTTGTTGATGGCTTTATATGTCATCGTTAAGATCTTGAAGGAGACAGTGTACCGGGAGTCAGTGCAGATGTTTCAAAACTGGGGTGATATGGTCCCTCCTGGAAGCTCCATGCAGGATTCTGGCAGCTGCATTCATTGCGAGCTGCAGGGGGTTAAGTGAGCTTTTCGGGAGGCCATGCAGTATTGCATTAGCATAGTCAAAGTGTGGCATTACTAGTGCTTGATAGACTGTCCGGAAGTCTTCCGGCTCTAGCAGCTGTTGCAGGTGGCAAAGCATCCAAATTTTGTGGTAGATCGCCTTTACCATATTGCCTATCTGGGCCTTCATGCTGATTTGTTGGTCCAGTGTGACCCCTAGGTCCCGTACCATGGGCTTGCTGAGGAGCTCTGCATCACGTACCTTCAGTGAGGAGGGTGGAGTGAATGCAGGGTTCCTGCTGATGAAGAGGACCTCTGTCTTCTTGAAATTTATTTTGAGCTTCTGCGTGTGTAGCCAATCTGTAACCGCATCGAAGCAAGTGGACAGTGGGGAGAGGTCAGGATGCTCCGTCGAGATTGGCGTGTATAGCAAAAGGAGGAAGCGCAAAAGTGGTATTGTCAGACTCAAGGGTGCAGGGGGGGAATATGTAGAAGCTGATAAGGATAAAGTGGAATTGCTTAACAAATATTTTTGTTCTGTGTTCACAGATGAAGAACCAGGAGAAGGACCTCAGAAAACACCCACAAATAAGAACAGAAGCGAGGGACATCTTGAACAATTTTCAGAAGACTGTGTTCGTGAGAGATTGCTCAACTTAAAGTAGACAAAGCGATGGGACCGGATGGGATAAACTCTAGAATACTGAGGGAACTTGGGGACGTTCTAGCAACTCCACTGACTGACCTTTTCAATGCCTCATTGGAGTCGGGAGTGGTGCCAAAGGACTGGAGAGAGGCTCATGTGGTGCCTTTACACAAAAGCGGAAGTAAGGATGTGGTTGAAAACTACAGGCCGGTTAGTTTAACTTCGGTGGTGAGTAAATTATTGGAAATGCTGCTGAAAGAGAAAATAGTGAGGTTTCTGGAGTCCAGTGGATTACAGGATCCGAGGCAGCATGGATTCACCAGAGGCAGGTCTTGTCAGACAAATCTGATTGATTTCTTTGACTGGGTGACCAGGGAGTTGGACCGAGGGAGAGCTCTAGATGTGGTGTATTTAGATTTCAGTAAAGCCTTTGACACTGTTCCTCACACTGAGCACCCTAGGGATGGACCCTAAAGTTACTGCTTGGGCTAGAAATTGGTTGGGTGGGAGGCGACAAAGAGTACAAGTAAATGGAGCTCACTCTGAGGAGAAGGATGTTACCAGTGGTGTGCCCCAGGGATCTGTCCTTGGTCCGATTCTTTTTAACATCTTTGTTAGTGATATAGCGGAAGGGCTGTCGGGTAGCGGAAGGGCTGCCTCTTTGCAGATGATACCAAAATCTGCAATAGAGTAGACACCCAGGAAGGTGTAGATAACATGAGGAGGGATCTAGCTAAGCTTGAAGAATGGTCTAGAATTTGGCAGCTGGGATTTAATGTTAAAAAATGTAAGGTCATGCATTTGGGCTGCAGCAATCCAAGGGAGCAATACAGTATAGGAGGTGAAGTACTTTTGTCCACTAAAGAAGAGCGGGACCTAGGCGTGGTTGTGTCTGGTGATCTTAAAGTAGCTAAACAGGTAGAAAAGGCGACGGCAAAAGCTAGAAGGATGCTTGGGTGCATACGGAGAGGAATGGCTAGCAGAAAAAAGGAGGTGATAATGTCTTTGTATAAGTCTTTGGTTCGGCCTCATTTGGAATATGGTGTGCAATTCTGGAGACCGCACCTTCAAAAGGATGTGAACAGGATGGAGTCAGTGCAGAGGGTGGCTACTAAAATGATTAGTGGGCTTCATTATAAAGCATATGATGACAGACTTAAGGATCTTAATATGTACACCTTAGAGGGAAGGTGGGATAGAGGTGATATGATTGAGATGTTTAAATATCTCCGTGGCATAAATGTTCAGGGAGAGAGCCTCTTTCAATTGAAAGCAAGTTCTGCTACGAGGGGACATGGGATGAGGGTGAAGGGAGATAGATTCAGGAGTGATATGCGGAAATATTTCTTTACAGAAAGAGTAGTGGATCCATGGAATAGTCTCCCAGTGGAGGTGGTAGAGATGAGGACAGTAACTGAATTCAAAAAAGCATGGGACCAACACAGAGGATCTCTAAAGGTAAAAAGTAGACTGTTATAGTTGTTATGGAAGGACAGACTAGATAGGCCATGTGGTCTTTTTCTGTCATCATGTTTCTATGTTTCTATGTAAAATGTCATCAGCATACATTAGACAATTGATGTTGAAGGATCGGATGAGGGCACAGATGGGTTGCATGTAAACGTTGAACAGTAGGGCTGAGAGTGAAGATCCTTGTGGCACGCCCTTCTCTTGCGGGAAAGGTGTGGAGGTGGAGGGGCTGAAACGGACATGCTACCATCTGTCAGTCAGGTATGGTGCACACCAGTCCAGTGCTGTGCCGTGGACTCCCTTCTCCCTGAGGCGTGATAGGAGTAGTTCATGGCTGACGGAGTCGAAGGCAGCAGCAATGTCCATGAAGATAAGAGCAAAACCTTGTCTAATGCTGTCCAATCCTATGGTTAATGTTCTGAATAAGGTGGTCAGCAGTGTCTCTACGCAGTATGCCTCCCAGAATCCATGCTGGCAGGGGTCGAGGGGTGCATTGGTCTCGATGTGATGGTGCAGTTGGCGTTGGACGATCTTTTCAATAATTTTTGCTAGGAGCGGGATGCTTGAGATTGGTCTATAAGAGTCCATCTTTGAAGGGTCCAACTTGTTGTTTTTTAGTAGCTGTCTGATGGCTGTTTGTTTCAGGCTTCGGGGGAAGGTCCCAGTCGAGAATGATAGACCTATAAGTTTGGTCAGGAATGGGCTGAGGTCAACATGCAGGGCTTTTATCCAAAATGCTGGACAAGGGTCATTAGGTGCTGTGGTGGTGTTTATGTTTGTGATGATGTCTTGGATGCCTTTTTCGGTTGGGGCTGAGAAGGCAGTGATGCTGTGTTGGGCATCCTTTGAGGCTTGCGTCGGAGTGGGTGAAGGAGTCAGCTGGGGTGCCTCATCGGGGGTATGGAGTTTTGTGGATATGCTGGACTGTCTTGTCTTGGCTCGCAGGTAGTCTGCGTATTCCTGTGGGTCCGGATGGCTCGATTGCCCAAGGGAGGGCTCTTTTGCCAGGGTTTTAACGAGGTTGAACAGCTCGTATGGTTTATTTAGGGAGCGTTGTAAAAGTAAAGAGTATTAATGAACAAAAAGTAAAGCGTATTAATGAACAAACAAACCTCTTTCAAAGACGGGGAAGCTGTAAAACTAGAGGGCATAACATGAAGCTGCAAGAAGGTAAACTGAAAGGCAATGTCAGTAAATACTTTTTCACTGAAAGGGTGATGGATGCTTGGAATGCCCTCCCGATGGAAGTGGTGGGGGCAAACACAGTGACAGAATTCAAAATGGAATGGGACAGACACAGTTGATCCCTTTATAGCAACAGGATAAAATCCAAAATAAACATAACTGTCTCTTATATCTCAACAAATAGGGGTAACCTACAGGGAGCGGTGGGTACACCCCTAAACAAAAGCATGGGGTGGGATGACCTGCATGGAGCAGCAGATGCACCTACTCTTGCCACCTTGCTGGGCAAACTAGATGGACCATACTGGTCTTTATCCGCCATCATATACTATGTTATTATGTTACAAGAATGCCAAACACATGCAAATGCTGACAACACCCAACAATAAAGTATGGCAAACTGGCCCCACATACAAAATTTTACTTACGATCATGAATCAAATTCGAAACACATATGCCCTGGAGTTGCGCCAAATCAGCCACACAATAGAGTAAAAACGCCACAGTTGTGCGCTTTTAAAACCCAAAGAGACTACCTGCCCACTGGGAAACCCCACTATGTCAGAACTGCTGCAACCTATCATTCCCACAGCTGTGGAAATCGCTAACTACTTCATTGAAAAAAACATTAGACACAGTAACTACTAAAGCAGTAAAGAGAGCACACAGTAAATACAGGGTTTTCCATTGGATGGGTGGATGGTAACATTTGATGTAAATTCCCTGTACACTAGCATACCTCAAAAGGGAGCACTGACGATTTTAGAGGAGGCCCTCGGGGGGATGTGACCCAATATCAATTAGCAATTTTGATGCAGCTGGCTCAGCTGGTGCTTTGTGAAACATTTTTTAGTTATGATGGTCAGCTATATCAGCAATGCTCAGGCTTTGTAATAGGGGTCATGATGGCCCCCTCAGCGAATTTGCATATGGCATGTTTTGAGTCTGCAAGGTTTTAGACTGCGTGTAGTGTCAGCATGTGCATATGTGGGTCCATTATATGTACTTATGCTGTGGAGTGGGTCCAAAGTGGATCTTTCTGAATTTCATAATTGGCTAAATCAACAGGACCCCTGTATACAGTTTTCAATAGTACATAAGAAAAACTCAATAGCCTTTTTGGATGTGCAGATTTCTAGGGTGCAGGATGGGTTTGATGCATCTGTTTTTAGGAAGAGCACAAATAGGAATGCCTTCCTTTATTATGATAGTGCGCATCCACTGGCATTGAAAAATGGTCTTCCATTTTCTCAATTTTTGAGATACCGCAGGAATTGCAGTAATTTGTCTAAATATGTTGATCAGTCACAGGGGTTAGCCAGGGCATTTCACAATAGGGGTTACCCACCTCTGATTATAGAGAGGGCTCAAGAACGTGCCCTTTATAATGATAGGGGTTGGTTTCTTGCTCCTAGACCCCAGTGAAATAGTCTGGAGGAATCCCATTTTGTACATTTGGTCACTCAATTTTCCCCATTAAGCCGTCAGTTAAGACAGACTGTCAATTCTCATTTTCATGTCCTTTCAACTGTAATTGGCCTCTCTGGTCTCAAGCCTAGAATTGTACATAGGGGGGGGGGGCAGCATTTGTATAATATTTTGAGTCCGGTAATTCCTAGGGGGTTGGATGAGCCTTTTTCCAGTTCAGGCCAGAGTGCATGTGGATCCTGCTCATTGTGCCCAATGATGTCTGCAGTGGATGATTTTTTACATCAAGGACTGCAGTAGCGATTACATTGGTGGACCACCTGAAGACTAGAATTTGTGGTGTATGCACTTCTTTGCTCTTGCGGACTTCTTTATAGTGGTAAAACAACTCAACAGTTGCGCACCTGCTTGGTGGAATATTGCAGTAAGCTCAAATGGCAAGTTGAGGGAGCCCTGCTCATACAACACAGTTTGATGGCAAACCATACATTTGTAGATAAGTGTGTTGTGTTAAATCATGTGTCCCCATTGCGATGGGATGGGATTCGGGCACTGAAGCTATTGTGTAGGGAATAGTTTTGTATATTTCATTTTGATACTGTGGAACCAAATGGACTGAATGAATTTATTGATTGGGGTGACTGTGTTAGACAGAGTGCAGGGTTATGGTGGGCGGGTCGTCTGTATTGTCTGTGTGCTCTCTTTCTGCTTTAGTAGTTGTTGTGTCTAATGTTTTCTTCAATGGGATAGTTAGCGATTTCCGCGGCTGTGGTAATGATTGTTAACAGCAGTTCTGACGTAGTGTGGTTTCCCAGTGGTAGTGAGTCTCTTTGGGTTTTAAAAGCGCAGCGCTGCGGTGTTTTTACTTTATTGTGTGGCTGATTTGGCGCAACTCCAAGGCACATGTGCTTCGACTTTGGTTCATGATCGTAAGTAAAGTTTTGTGTGTGGGGCTGGTTTGTTGTAGTTTATTGTTGGGTGTTGTCAGCATCTGCAAGTGATTTATTAATGGCATGTGTGTTTGGCATTCTTGTAGATGGACTAGTTTTGTGAGTGCGGTTTGATTTCCTGAAGCAGCTTCGGCGAAATACCTGGCATTGGAGTTTGACCTGCAGTTGCCTTGTTTCTGAAGCTAAGTGTTAGTATGGTTGTTTTTGCTTATATAGCAGTTTCATGAAGAATGCCAGTGATTATGTAAAAAATATTGTATTAAGAAAAGCCATCCTTATATATGTACTGTTGGAGTTTTATTTTATGACATATGATGTTAGGGGTGAATTACAAGCTGCATTAAGCCACTGACAGCTACTGCAGATTGTCAGTTTGAATGTACATCTGGTTGAATCATTGGGGGATATTTACGATCGCTAAGTTACGTTAACGTTACATAACGCGCGTTAATGTAACTTAGCGATCGTAAAGTTCCGCGGCGCGGTAAAACACCGCCGAAGGTGGAGAGAGGGTGGAGAGAAGGGGTCAATGGGCGGAGAGTGGGCGGGGAGAGGCTCCCTTCACACTAACGCGCTGATCTGAAGAGCTGAATCCTAACGCGATTGAAAACCTGCCGTTAGATGCACATTTGCAGGGAGAGAAACCATTTCAGTGTCAGCAATGTACAGCATAGGCAGGGAAACCTACAAAAAGTGCTAAGTGTGATACATGTGCACAGAACAAAAGGGCACATAAACATTGAAAATGACCTCAACAAACTGGAAAAAAACCATAACCAAGCTGTCCAATAGTGATATTAATGGGAAACATCAACCCCCCCGAGAAATATCCACAAAAAAGATATTAATCGTGGAAGGGTCTATGCTCCGTCTCCATACAAGGTGAATGAGCCCACAGTGAAATAGCGCTGATCAGGGTTTTCCCCTCCATCGGACAGGTTTCCTATGGCATGCACATGACCCGCAACATCAGGGTGGGCATGTCGGAACGGCAACTGGACAGATGCCGGAAAAGGGGATAGAGAGGGCCACAGGTGGCACATGCTGTGGTGCAGCTGGGCCACAGTGCGGACTAGGGTGATGCCTAGGTGGCCCATACGAATGCTGAAACAGCAGAGCAGCCAGACAGCAACTGCTGAAGGCCCAACATGGGCACGACTGTGTTTCCCACAGTGTCACAGGGGATAGTACCCAGCAGCTATCCCCAAGGGCACGGAACATTGGCAGGCGGGGCTGGGGGGAAGCGTGGACACCTATGCAGGCACCCCTACCCCAGAACCTGCACCATAGGCAGCTGCAGATTGGATGGCCTGAGACTGCGCTCCACCAGCACCACCAGCAGAAGGGCATGTCAGCATGGTGGCAGAGAGATACTGGTGGTGGAGGGGGCAGTGGCAGCCGCCCAGAGCAGACCGTGGCCTAGCCCTGTGTAGGTGGGTGCCGTGCACTGCAACAGACAGGCCCTGTCTGATGAACAGTCATGGTATCACCAGGGAATGTACTGCCTCTGTGACAACATGGTGATGCAGTGCACAAAACCAGTGTATTTAGAAGCAGAAGGTCACAGGTTCAAGTCCCAGCTGTGGTTCCTGCCAACCCAGTCCCCATATTTTACCCACTACTACAACGTGCTAATACAGACAGAACCTTTATTGCAGATGACGTAAACATGCCCAAAACACCTACATTTTACCCTACAGAGCACAGACACCATAAACATGTGCATTACCTAGAGCAGAGTCTCCCAAATGCAGTCCTGGAGGGCTAAACACCATTCCGGTTCCATGCTGCCTCTAATAAAGATGCCTGTGCTGCATTTCTATGCGCCACCCCCATGGTATGCAGATGTATCTCATGCATATTCATGAGGGACAGCATGAAAACCCGAACAGTGTTTGGCACAGTAGGACTGGAGTTGGGAACCTCTGCCGTAAAGCAGCAGCCAACAGGGGCAGACACACCAGCACCCACAGGCTCCATTATCCAATACCTCCTGGAGAGGCAGGATGTTGGGCCCTGCGTGCATCTCCCAATACTAGCACTTGCATACCTTAGCAATGCCACCCTAAACCTGGGAATACGGTACACAGCTATCAAAAGGTTGCTATGATTACTGGCAGATAGCAATTCCTAAGTTAAGCTCAATTCACTGATTGAGCTGCATCATAGCAACCTTTCTGATGTCTGTGGAGTGTGCTTCAGGTCTGGTGTCGTGACCCCAACAGTGTTGCTTACCATAGCCATGCCTGCACTGTGCCCAGGACTGGTGCTGTGGCCAGGGCTGCCAAACACCTCTATAGTTGTACAATGCTGGCATAGGTGTGGGGAGTGTGTGTCTGTCTACCCAGTGTGTGGTGGCTGCAAACACCCTCCACAGCCCACACTGCTAGCACTGTTGCCAGTATTGGCCTGCCAATGTGCATAATGAGGAGCAAGGTACTGTGAGAATAGCCTGGATAGGGTGGCCTGGCCTGGATGCATCTGCACAGGGCATAGGGCAATGGCTTGGACATTGTAGTGGCCGGCCACCACCTGCACGGATGGGGTGGCCACAGCATGTCCTGCTGGGAGGTCACTCTCACCCTGACTAAGCAGTGACCACGGCATGGCTAGGTTCCCCCATAGTGCTATATAGTATTTCTCTCATGTGGTATTTATGGGTTTTCTTTTGGGGCCCAATCACTGACTTATCTGCTTGGTGTGTATGCTGACATCCCCGTTCTGGGTACACGCATCTCCTCCAGGACCATGCACTATGGACTAGCTAGCAGAATGTCTGCAGCTAGAATGTGTCTTGCTGGAACACCTTGCAGGGTGCAGCAGCTGGAGGCTTGCTGCTGGAGAATGTCAGATAGTGGTGGGGGGCAGCTGAGCAGTTCCAGGCTTACTATCTGTCTGCTATTACGTTATGGATGTGTACCGCTCTGCATTGTCTGCCCTGTAGGGTGTCTGTTCCCCAGCAGGACTGGGGTTGATGGTCCCCTCTACTGCTACCATTGCAGGGAGGTAGAATGTGGATCTATTGGTGGGTGATCCTGTTTCCCACCCTGAGGCCCCAGAGGGTGGGTTGTGTGGTGGTACATAATCTGCCTATGGGTCCAAACACCCCCCTCCCCCCTCCCCTCCCTCACCCCCTTCCCCCCTCCCCTGCCCTCCCCCCTCTCCCACCCCCTCCCCCTCCCCACCCCACCCCCCTCCCTCCCTCCACCTTCAAAAGGATATAAACAGGCTGGAGTCAGTACAGAAGGTGGTTACTAAAATGGCTAGTGGTCTTCATTATAAAGGATATGAGGACAGACATAAGGATCTTAATATGTACACCTTAGATGAAAGGCGGGATAGAGGTGATATGATTAAGATGTTTAACACCTCCATGCAATGTTCCCTCTAATTTTCTGTAGGCTGTGTGCGCATATCAGCTGTGCAGCTTTTGAAGGAAGGTTACATTTTGTGCGCCACATAACGACACTCGGAGTTAAATACTTTAAAATTTGACTACACATCAGAATACAGTATGTATACCACATTGATTGCACTAGAAAATATTGTAGAACTTGTGAAAACTGTAAATACACAACAACTTTTAAATTTTAAGACGTCTGTGTTGTTTTCTATCAGAATCAGAACCGTAATATTTGTGCGCTCTGTTGTAAAGTATGTGCGCTCGCTCGGCAAGATGTGTGCGCGCGCACACGCGCACAGCTTAGAGCTGGGGTCACCAACCTCCAGAGGGCCGCGGGCCTCACAGCCGACTACCGGGAGCCTCGCGGGCCGCACCCCCCTTCTCCCCGCCCCCGTGAAAAAAAACAACAAACGCAAAATTATGAAAACAATGGCTGATCACCTTTATTGAATTTAATGAGATGGCTGATGATTCATGCTAGCAGACAAACGCTTAAAGTCCGGCTTCACAGATGACACTGACAGGAGAAGGGACGCTTGCAGGTGGTCGTCGGTGAGCTGCGAGCGCGTGGATACAATGGCGGGCATCCTTGGCGGGCCGCACGTAATGTTAACCGGGGTAGAGCCTCGCGGGCCGCATGAAGGGACCTCGTGGGCCGCATGCGGCCCGCGGGCCGCAGGTTGGTGACCCCTGGCTTAGAGGGAACAGTGCCTCCATGGAATAAATGCACAGGAGGAGAACTTCTTTCAATTGAAAGGAAGCTGTGCTATGAGAGGACATGGGATGAGGGTGAAAGGGATAGATTCAGGAGTGATATGTGGAAATATTTCTTTGTGGAAAGAGTGGTGGATCCGTGGAATAGTCTCCCAGTGGAGGTGGTAGAGATGAGGATAGTATCTGAATTCAAAGAAGCATGGGACAAACACAGAAAATCTCTAAAGGAAAAAAAGGGGACTGTTGTAGTGGTTGATATAGACGGACAGACTAGATAGGCCATATGGTCTTTTTCTGTCGTCATGTTTTTATGAATAATCAGCAGGAAGAAGGAGGTATTAGTGCCCCTATACAGGTCATTGGTAAGGCCTCACTTGGAGTATTGTGTTCAGTTTTGGAGACCCTATCTTGCAAAGAATATAAAAAGACTTGAAACAGTTCAAAGGAAGATGACCAAAATGATATGGGATCTGCACCAGAAGGTATATGAGAAAGACTTGATGACCTAAATCTGTATACCCTAGAGGAAAGGAGAGAGACGAGGATATGCTACAAGTGTTTAAATATTTAAAGGATGTTAATGAAGAAACCTTTTTCAAAGACAAGTAAGCTCTACAACTAAAGGACATGAAATGAAGCTGCAAGGAGATAAACTTAAAGCCAACATCAGGAAATACATTTTCACGGAAATGGTAGTGTGGATACCTGAAATGTCCTCCCAAAGGAGATGGTGGGAGGAAAAACAGTGATGGAATTCAAAAAGGTGTGGGACAGATACAGAGGATCACTATATAGCAAGAGGATGGACTTGAAGCCAGAGGAGTGGGTTGAGAAACCCCACTCTGGAGTGGCATAAATGACAGGGGCCTGTCTGAACATTTTTGTACCAACAGTAACTTAATAAGTACACAAGTGTCTGAACATCATTTATGTGCAGTGGTTAAAAAAGGCTACTAGATTGCTACATGACTTACAGGTTCTCCAGTGCCAACTACCATGTTCATAACACCATACAAAAAAATACTCAGAGCTCACAACAAACCTGCTGTAACCATAACATAACAATGCCAGGACTCCCACACAGAACCAACTCCACCTATGAAAAGACAGCACTACTAATATTAAACCAATACAGCTTGCAGGAGGCTATGGCTTTACTGCCCTCAATGAGCCCAATCTTGGCTGATCTCAGAAGCTAAGCAGGGTCAGACCTGGCCAGTAGTGGGTTGAGCAGCCACTATGAAATACCAGATGTTGTGACCTTACTGCATGAAAGAAAGGCCTGGTGGTTTACTTTCTTAACACCTTGCCAAGAAAACCCAGCAGCTGGGTCACCAGGAGTCAGCATTGACTCCATGGCACACACACATCTTATAGAACACCAAACCTCTCTTACTGTTCACATGAAATATGCCATACTGGGTCAGACGAAAGGTCCATCAAGCCCATTATTCTGTTTCCAATAGAGGTCAGTCCAGGTAAGAAGTACCTGTCAGGTCCCCAAAAGGTGAAAACAGAACAAGTGGAACTGCTACAGAGCTCTACACAGAAATTACATGCTAACAGAATGTCTCTCCTCAGTCACAAAAGACAGATAGACCCTCGCCAAATACAGAGCAAGAGACCACAAATGAGAAATAGAAATATAAAAACTATAAGGGACCCTTTTGGAAGCCCTATTCGTATTTTGAACGTCCAAAAACAGGCATAGAGATGTCCAAAGCAGAGAGACCTCTCTAGAGCCATTTTAGAAGCTGGCTCTGTGACACCCCCAGCGGGAGAATGTCCATCTCTGAACGGGGGTGTGGTGGAGCCATTTCCAGGAACTTGGACATCCAGCATCGCGTCTACATT
This sequence comes from Ichthyophis bannanicus, assembly GCA_033557465.1. Lineage (NCBI taxonomy): Eukaryota > Metazoa > Chordata > Amphibia > Gymnophiona > Ichthyophiidae > Ichthyophis > Ichthyophis bannanicus. The sequence goes on along the minus strand of CM066033.1, from coordinate 1,054,709,764 downwards.
TAGACCTTCTTCAGGCACCTGAAAAGTGCTTGTTTTGGCTGAAAAACATCCAGAGAAGATAACACTTCATCATCCCCACTACTCAGCACAATGTCAATAATAGCAGCAGTGGGATTTGAACCCAACTGCCCTGTTCCTAGCCCACCATAACCATTAGATTATCCTAGACAGCCAAGTTCTGAAATACGGTTCTGGGGACATCTATGTAGATGGCCCCATGGACATCCATATTTGGCACTTCCACAGTTGTGAAATTGTGTCTGCACCTGGACATGCCTGATTTTTGTTTTACCAGTAAAAGCTGTTAGTGTAGCTGGGTTTAAAAAAGTTTTGGACAAGTTCCTGGAGGAAAGGTCCATAAACCATTATTAAAAGGGACCCGGGAAATCCACTACTTGTCCCAACATTTTAACATCTGTCCCAATCTATTGGGACAGATGTTAAAATGTTTGCTTGTTTAAAAATATGATCAAAGTATAATGTTTTGTTCTCTGGAGACGACTTTGACCTGGTGAAAAGCGGTATACAAATATAGCTAAATAAATAATTAAATTGTGGAGCCTGTGTCTTCTGGGGAAACTGCTAGGTACTTGTGACCTGCATTGGCCACTGTTGGAAACAGGATACTGGGCTCGATGGACCTTGGTCTGATCCAGTATGGCATATCTTATGATCTTATGTTCATCTTGCATTTCCTTTGTTTTTTGCACAATACAGTCAAACCTCGGTTTTCATGATTAATCCGTTCCAAAAAGTCTGACTAAAACCGAAACGTATGAAAACTGAAGCAATATTTCCCATAAGAAATAATGTAAATCCAATTAATCCGTTCCATACACCCAAAAATATTCACAAAAAATACATTTTATAGAGAATAACTATATTTTTACATACATAAAACAATGAGAAATAAATATAAATGACTAATGAAATGGATAAATGAACATTTAACATCACTGAAAGCAAGCTAAGTTCAGTACTGTACAGTACAGTATGTTAACATCTGGCCTTAGCCACCCCTGACAAGCTGCTGTGCCCAGCTCTCTTCGGAATCACATTGGATTCAGCCCATTAAAATACCTTTACATTATCTGCTCAATGCTTCAGAATGGCAGAAAATCTTAATGATATAGCTTGAGACGTACCCTGCAAGAGAAAGAACTGCCTCCCACATTCATGCAACATCTCCTGCTTACATTGACAGCTTTTCTTCCCTGCTACCTCCGAGCCTGAGGGGGCGCTCCAGAGAACAGGCAGGCGGTGGATGAGATCGGGGCCTTCCTCTCTGCGCAATCCTTGCCTCTCTGACTCTGACCAGGCTCGAGGATGTGTTTCATTTATGTGCTCAGTTGGCTTTCGCTTCTCATCACGCTGGCGATCGGTGAGTCCGGGGGGCAGTGCTGCTGGGACCGGGCGGGCGTTCCGGCAGTGTATACAGACAAGTGTGCAGCGCGAGGGTGTATGTATTTACAGTACTGTACTTTACGAAAACCGAGGCGATGTACGAGAACTGGGACAAAATCTCAGTCAAAAAAGACGTTGAAAACCGAAGCGATGTATGAGAACCGGGACAAAATCTCAGTCAAAAAAGACGTTGAAAACTGAAGCGTATGAAAACAGGGGCAAATGAAAACCGGGGTTTGACTGTATATATTTACATTAACACTATGTTGTTCCATTGTGCAGTTTCAGAGGAGTTATGTTGGAGTTGCCAAGCCACATTTAGTGGCATGTTTACTGAGTTCTGCCCTAGTAACGTATGGGCTGCATTACCAGCATGGGGCTTTAGGCTACCTGCAGGAGGGGGCAGGTACATGCATGCTTGAGGTGGCATTAGTTGCACCGATGCTACTTGCACTGAGCCACTATGTTAGGCATCTGCATTGTCAGCAGAAACTGTGTGAGAGTTCTTTCTCTCGCCTCATTCAGGAGGAAAGTATAATTTTGAGAGAGACATCCTGAAAACCTAGGAGTAATGGAAAAACATGGATCTTACCCCCTGGTCCGGCTGGAAAGAGGCCATGTTATTTTCACTCTTCTCTTGCTCCAGCTTCACGTCCTTCTGCCAGTACATTGATTGCATGATTGCCCTAGGAAGTGAAGCTAGAGCGAGAGAAAGCCAGAATAACACAGGCTCAGTCAAGAAATGAAAACACATACTGTGATTCAGCAAGGAGAAGGCTTAGATTTATTGAGGAGGCAAGGGCAACCAGTTTTGTGATCCCCATTAGAGTTCGGGGAGCTGTTTTAGCAATGCAGGGTCAGGATGGGCCTAAATGGTCATCTTTTGCAATACTGTTTGGTTGTTTAGGGATATGACTTTCACGCTTGGGAGTCTGCAGAAAACTGTTTATCTTATCAAAGTATGGCAGAGAAAAAAACATTTTAGGGAAAAATAGTAATTGGATTGCTTTTTTTTTTTTTAAATTGAGTATATAATTAGTATAACAACCAACCATACAATACAGGACAATCAAAATAGAAAATTACATAGCATGTTATAGAAAACTGCAAGGAAAAATATACTGATAAAGCCCACATTACTGGGACCAAGTGTGATTATAGTAAGGAAACAAATAAAGAGAAAGGAAAACCAAGGCTTAAAAACAAAAGCCAACAGCTAAGGAGGCATGATTAATTACTCATCCCCTTCTACCTGAACTAAGCCCTGTCTGTCTGTAATAAATTGCTCCAAGTGGGCAACATCTGAAAAAACATACGTTGCACCACCATAATTCACAATACATTTACAAGGAAATCGAAGAAAGAACGTAGCACCCAACTTAAGAATGCGAGGCTTTAAAGCTAAAAACAGCCTCCGTCTAAGTTGGGTGCTACGTGACACATCCGGGAAAATATTCACTCTGTGCCCACAAAAAATTGCTGACTTATATTTAAAAAAAAGCTTTAAGTATACGTTGCTTACACTCTAAGGATTTCAATGTGACAATTAATGTGGATCGAGAGTTAATTACATTGGCAGAGTCTTTAAGAAAAACTGTTAGAACTGAAATGGAGGGCTCAAGAACATCGAGCTCACCTTCAGCATTCTCACTACGTTTAAGACGTGAAATATAATACAAGTGAGACACCTCAATAGGATCAACAATGAGCAGAACGTCTTTCAGGTATTTCTCAAATAAAATCTTAGGGGAAAGGAGAGAAGTACAGGGAAAATTCAGCAGTCGAAGATTGCAGGCACGTAAAATATTTTCAAAAGCTTCTAATTTAGTATGCATTATCAAGGAATCCTTAATTCCAACCACATTAGTTGATTGTATCAAAGAAAACTGTGACTCCAATCTAACGACCGCTGCATCCACAGAAGAAACATACATCATTTAACTGCTGAAAAGTCGAAACAGCTTCTTGCGAGAAATCACATAGCGAACTCAAAGTTGATGACAATTTAACATCAATACCCTGTAGAGTGGATCTTTGAATCGGATTGCTTTAATATATTTTATGGACACTAATGTTTGGATTTCCTGGTCCAGTTTATTAAAAATGAATTGCCTGGGCACAGTAATGCAAGCCGTTGAATCAGTGCTAAGTCCTGGCGATCCTGAAGCCCTTGGATTTTCTTGCCAAGGTGTGACCAGAAGTAGATTGTCAGGCCTTTCTTAGGCAATGGAGGGTAAAGTGACTTGCCTAAGGCCACAAGGAGTACCAATGGGAATCGAACATTGGTCTCTTGGTATCCACTAGGCTACTCCTCCACTCCAAATATATAGAGTATTTTTTTATTTTCCAGCAGTCTAATGACATCCTTGTATACTGCTGGCCTACTTTTACTAATTATTCTCCACAGCGCTACACCTTGCAACCTATTGGTTTGACATTGAAACTTGTTAGCACATGTAGTTTAAATTAGCAGTATATTAATGTCATTGCTGCCTTTCTACAGTTCTGCTTCTTGTTTTTAGATGTATTTTGACTGCATGGTTATAGTGTTGCTGATTCCTACATTGTGTACAAAATCTTTCTCCTGTATATTTTTTTCAATGAGTAAAATATTTCTGAACTGTCCATACAGATGAATGTTTTTCTTTTGATCCATATCTAAAATTTAGCATGCTCTTGGACTTTCACAGCCTGTTCATATGATGCTAAGTATTTACTACTCAGTAATTACATTTATTCTGGCTATGCATTTGTCCCTTCACTGCAGATTTCGTACAACACTGGATTCGAAGGAGAAATACTAGCATCATGTGAAAAGAGTTCAGAAAGGAGTTTTGGGAAAAAGAGCCAGCATTAATTGTAATGAGGAAGGGGGCGCCGATCTATAGGTTGCAGGGAGACATCAGAAACCCTAGCACCAGCCTGGCTGTGACATGTACAGTAGGTTCCTCTCTCCCTTGCATTATTACACCTTGCTGCCCTTCAATAGCCTCCATCCTGTACTCTCCCTCCTTCCATCCTACCCAGTCAAGCATTCTACTCTCTTTCACTTCCATCCTCTATTAATTTTCTCTTCCAACCCCGTCCATCTCCTTAGGCTCCAACCCATCTGTCCTCTATCTCTGCCCTTTCACTCATGCTCCACCTTCAAGTCCCACCCTTTCCATCAATCTCTGCCTACGTCCTCTCCTCTCACCTTGATACCCCTCCTACTGTATACTGTGGCCTTAAAATACCAGTGAGACGCTGAGACTTCCACTGATATTTTAAGGCCACAGTTCCTGCTGGGAGATGGGGCAGACAGGAACATATCGGCCACAGTGGCGGCTTCTACTTCTTGTCACTGGTAGGGGATGGGGTTTCCACTGGCAGAGATGCACTTCCCTGCCGCAACGGCAGCCTGTACTCCTTGCTGCTGGTGGGGGATGGGGTCCCCACTGGTGGAGAGGCACTTCCCAGCTGCAGCCGCGGTCTGTGCTCCTTGCTGCCAACTGGGGATGGGGTCCCTGCTAGTGGAGAGGCACTTCCTTACAGCAGCTGTGATCGCTGTTCCTTCCTGCTACTGGCAAACTATTTCAAAGTAGTGGCTTTGGGTCCTTCCTGCCAGCAAGGGGGGGAGGGGGAAGGTTAGAGCCCATGTGCATGCTGGGCCTGCGATGTGTCCCTGGCCCCTCACAGGAAGTTGTATCAGATGGGGTGGAATGTGAGTATGAGTCCAAAATCCCACGCAGACTACTTTGATCGGACCTACTGTCCATGGCCTGTCACACTTCACCTACTGATGCTGTCCCATGGCTGGCTCACTGTGCAAACCATGACACCCACCCACTGCTGCTGCCCTGTGTGAGTACCCAGTTTGCATAGTGGATCACATCAGCCCTGCCTCTTATGAATACTAAAAATGGATTTCTATGATACAGACAGGTCATCACAACCTTTATTCATCTTTGATCTAGAAAAAGAGACAAACCAATTTTTACCATGTCATTGACACTGTTGGCCATTGTTTTCAGTGGTGCATACTGGGTGCCAAGAACACAAGAATTGATATGGTTGGCAATCAAAGGGGGGAATGAGATGGGAAATAAAGACAGCTTAATGCAAATATTGTGAAAGAGATGGGAAATTAAGACAACAAGATGAAGATAATGCACAATGGATAAATCCAGCACACAGCAGAATGGCAGGAAATGAGCAAAGATAGCTTTATGCACAAATAGCAGAAAGGCAGGAAACTAGTAGAGATAGCTTTATGTTCGTAGTCAGCAGAGAGATGCAAGTATTCTAACCACAACCACCATCTCAAGGACCAATCAGCTTTGACCTTTTAATATGCAGTTACTTCTAAGAAGACAGGTATCTTTGGCCTCTTCTTGGAACCAACCTTTTCTGAGAATAGCTTTTTCTGAGAAGTCAACTATTACTGACCCTTGGTTCCAGTTGTCTCTGACCAGGGCCAGCCCATCCATTGTGCGAGAATGTTGTTTGCACAGGGCCCCATGCTTCAGGGGGCCCCATGTGAACTTCATTCTCACACAGTGCTCATTGAAATGATGGCTTCAGAGGAAGCCGGGGAGGCCCGCCCAAGGCCCCGGCTAATCACTGCGCAGCTGTCAGCGTGAAGAGTGGCGTTTTCCCTCATGCTGGCAGCTGTATTCTTGTGAAGTGCGTGAGTGCCGGGAAATGCCCTTTAACCTTTCCCAGCATTCAGCGCACTTCACTAGAACACAGCTGCCAGCGTGAGGGAAAACACCGTTCTTCAAGCTCGCGGCTGTGCAGAGGTGAGCCGGGGCCTCGTGTGGGCTTTCCTGGCTCATCTCTGAAGCAGCTGAGATAGGCACAGGGCTCTTTGGGCGGGCATCTAGAATAAGACTGGAAATGGCTGATGGGGGGGCTAGGATTGCAAATGGGCTGATAGGGGGCTAGGATAGGACTGGAAATAGTTGATGTGTGGCTTGGACTGGAAATGGGTAATGGGGATGAGCTTGGACTGGAAATGGACTGATGATTGCTGGAATAGGAATGGAAATGGCTAGTGGAGTAGCCTAGTGGTTAGAGCAACTGCCTAATACCCAGAAGATCAAGGGTTCAATTCCCAGTGGCACTCCTTGTAACTTTGGGCAAGTCACTTTACCCTCCATTGTCTCAGAAGAAAAGGCTGGCAATCTACTTCTAGTGATGCATTGCCAAGAAAACCCAGAGGTAGCTGGGTCACTATGAGTCAACACTGACTCAATGGCACTAAAAAAAAAAGACAAACCTGCTTAATTAGGATCCCATGTCTGAGATTTTGATAATTAAGCAACAATTATGATCACCCCAACATTATCTCTGAAAACAAACCTTAATATTTAAAAGCGTCTGATTATGCATTGCTACAGGATTTTTCTGGGAGGGGTGGTGCTTTTTGCCATCTTAAAAGCTGCCACCTTAGGCAACTGCCTAGCCTTGCCTAATGGTTACGCTGGCTCTAATTACAATACTGCACTTTGTTCCCTTTATCTGTGATCCTTTTGTTCCCCACAATTCTTTAGGATTTAGAGCAAGGGTATCAAAGTCCAGTTCTGGAGGGCCGCAGACCAGCCTGGTTGGTTTTTCAGGATGTCTCTAATGACTATGGGCAGTACATGCATATGGATCTCATGAATATTCATTAAGGATATCCTGAAAACCAACTTGACTGGTTTGTGGCCCTGATCTTGGGTCTTCCTGGCTGATGGGCAAACTAGCTCCTTGAACTGGACACCCAAATTTGCTCTTATAGGATACTCCATTCACACTGGGATTCTCTAGCCCACACAAAACGCCCACTGAAATGTTTCCTCAAACAGCTGTAAAAGCATCCATGGTTCCTGTGCCCCACATCTTCTTGAAGAGAATATACTGTACTTACCGGAATATACTTTAGCACATGATAAAAGAGTTATCACATCTTATGGAGTGGTCAACAATGTGGGAAGTACAGCAAATATTTATTCACTGAAGTACCTTATTACATGGGGTGAAATGTGGCCAGTTTTATTGTGTGAGACGTTTGGTATGCCACTTGTAGTAACTTACTCAAATGACTGCGGTATAGTACATGGGCCCTTCTGTGTACACTAATGTTGTTGTTGTTAAGTGCCGTTGAGTCGGAGTCGACTCATGGCGACCCTCTGGATAGCTATCCTAAATTGTGTTCGGTCTTCAGTCAGGCGGCTCATTGTTGACAGACTGGTACCCGTAGCTGCTGTTATTGTATCGATCCATCTCATTGCTGGCCTTCCTCTTTTGCGTTGACCTTCTATCTTGCCAAGCATAATGTCTTTCTCTAATGATCTCTCTCTTCGCATGATGTGTCCAAAGTATGAAAGTCGAAGTCTTGTCATCTGAGCTTCTAAAGAAAGCTTAGGTTTGATCTCTTCTAGTACCGACTGGTTTGTTCTTCGGGCAGTCCATGGTATACACAGTATTCGCCGCCAGCACCATAATTCAAAGGCATCAATTTTCTTCCTGTCTGTCTTTTTCACTGTCCAGCTTTCCATCCATATGATGTTATTGAAAATACCATGGCTTGAACAACATAAGAACATAAGAACATAAGATATGCCATACTGGGTCAGACCAAGGTCCATCAAGCCCAGTATTCTGTTTCCAACAGTGGCCAATCTAGGTCATACGTACCTAGCAGTTTCCCCAAGGGACACAGGTTCCACAATGCAAGTCGAATCTTTGCATGGAGAGAGACATCTCTGCTCTTGAGAATCTTATCTAGGTCTTTCATATAGGTACACTAATGTACCTATATTGATAAACTACTCAAGCATACAGCATACATACCCTTTCAAACAGTACAGTTCTTAACATTAAAATTCTCACTTCTTTGTTTCTTTTGTTAGCTCTGCTGTTCTTAAAATAACTGAACAGTTGCTGTGATAGAGATTATTTCTGGCTGCTTAACAAGAGCAATCAGACAGCTGTACAGCACAGTAATTTGTCTTTCCACTTACCAGTGCCTTAAAATACTATTACCTCAGCTCTTGACCCTCATATCCCCGAGGCAAAATATGTATTCTTGGCGTAGCCATGTAAAAAGAGGCCATGGACACTTCTCTCCTCCCACATGTGCCAGTGATCTCAGGTCTGTGATTGGTGATCACTTTGGTAACAGCAATTATTTTTTTAGGTCACAGAACATCTGGTTCTGGGTTCCATTCATCCCATTCCCAGAGATGTCAAGTCTCACCGCTTTGAATGTATGATAAGGTGGTATAGAAGACCTGTTAAATAAAATAAATAAAATAAATAAATTAGGAGCGTGTCACACTCATTTGAAGGTTCTCTCCCTCTCACACTCTTTGAGTCCCTTTTCTCAAGCATTAGAGGCTTGGTGCCAGTGCACAGATTCTGATCACTGCTTTTATGAGAGGAAGCCTAAGAAAATGCAAGTGGCTCAGCCAGTAGGAAGAAATCTGAGGTCATATTCCTGTGTACTGCCTCCTCCAGCACCATCCCTGTACCTACAAGTACAGGTGCTGTGAAGCCTGTGCACATACTTTTAGCCACTGAATGAAGAGTAAATTTTCAGCCCAGAGAATTTACCCATATGGCCTCTACTATGCCTGACAGAACATGCAAACAGGATATCCTGATAGTCATGGGTGACTGGAATGCAAAAGTTGGCAACAAAGAAGGCAAAGTAGTTGGAAAATATGGACTTGGCAACAGAAATGAAGCTGGAGAAAGAATTCTGCAAGACCAACGATCTATTCATCTCAAACACCTTCTTCCAGCAACACAAGCGGCGACTGTACACATGGACTTCACCCAATGGATTGAATAAAAATCAAATTGACTACATCTGTGGAAGTCAACGATGGAAAAGCTCTGTAACATCAACAAAGACAAAACCTGGAACTGACTGTGGTACAGATCATCAACTACTAGTATGCAAACTCAAGCTAAAGTTGAAAAAGAGCAAACCACTCATGAATGCAGCAAAATATGACCTTGAGAATATACCACTGGAATTTAAAGACTGCCTGCAAAATCGATTTGCTGCTTTAGATACAAATGACAGAGCTCCGGAAGAGTTATGGAATGACATCAAGAAGGTTGTGTTGGAAGAAAGTGAGAAGTCTCTACAAAAGGTGAAAAAGCAAAAACGGCCAAAATGGATGACGGAAGAAACTCTGAAAATTGCCCAGAAAAGCAGAGAAGCTAAAGCCAGAGGAGAAAGAAAGACAATCGCAGATCTCAACAGAGATTTCCAACGTGCAACAAGACAGGACAAGGAAAAGTACTACAATGACACTTGCAAGGAAATAGAAGCAGAAACTATTAGAGGAAGAACAAGACCGGCTTTCCTAAAGCTGCGAGAGTTAAAAGAAAAAGTTCCAGCCTCGAATTGGAATGTTACAAGATGCTCAAGGTTCTATGTTGAATGATGCTGAGAAGATCAAGAAAAGGTGGAAGGAATATACAGAGTTTTTATATGATAAAGATCAAGTGGATCATCACCTTATGATCCAGAACCATTGGTGATGAAAGAAGAAGTTGAAGCAGCATTGAAAGCCTTATCAAAGAACAAAGCACCAGGCATTGATAGCATTCCCATAGAAGTATTGCAGCAATCTGATGCAGCTGTTACCGTACTTACAAAGCTCTGCCAAGAAATATGGAAGACAACATTATGGCCAACTGACTGGAAAAGATCTGTGTTTATACCAATACTAAAGAAAGGTTATCCAACTGACTGTGGAAATTATCGCACAATCGCTCTGATCCCACATGCCAGCAAGATTCTACTGAAGATTATTCAAAAGACACTACAACCATACCTGGAACAAGAACTACCTGAAGTGCAAGCAGGGTTCAGGAAAGGGCGAGGAACAAGAGACATCATTGCGGATATGAGATGGATCCTTGAAAAGACTAAAGAATACCAAAAGGATATCTATTTGTGCTTTATCGACTATAGCAAGGCTTTTGACTGTGTAAACCATGAGAAACTCTGGGCCACATTAAGAAGCATGGGTACACCAGAACACCTGATCGTTCTCTTGCGCAATCTGTACATTGATCAAGAAGCAACAGTTCAAACGGAACAAGGAGAAACAGAATGGTTTAAAATAAGCAAAGGTGTAAGACAAGGCTGCATACTTTCCCCCTAACTGTTTAATTTATATGCAGAACAAATCATCAGAGAAGCAGGATTGTATGAAGACAACAGAGGTGTGAAGATTGGTGGAAGACTCATCAACAACCTTCGCTATGCTGATGATACCACATTATTGGCTGAAAGTGAAGATGATCTGAAACATTTGCTTCTCACAATCAAAGAACATAAGTCTCAAAATGGGCCTGCACCTTAATGTAAAGAAGACAAAGATCATGACAACTGGCATAATCAACAGGTTCATCGTTGAAGGAGAAGAAATTGAAATTGTGAACAACTTTAACCTACTTGGATCAACTATCAATAAAGAAGCAACAAGCAGTCAAGAAATCAGACGATGCATTGTTCTTGGCAGAATGGCTATGAAAGACCTAGATAAGATTCTCAAGAGCAGAGATGTCTCTCTCCATACAAAGATTCGATTTGTTCAAGCCATGGTATTTTCAATAACATCATATGGACTGACTCAAGACCGAACACAATTTAGATAGCTATCCAGAGGGTCGCAATGAGTCGACTCTGACTCGACGGCACTTAACAATAACAACAACATGCCTGTATCCTTTCAGGGACTCCACATAAAAGCAAATAGGTTATGTTGATTTTTTTATTTGCAAAACATTTAAATCTTTCTGGATATATACCTTGGATGTACAATATGAGAAAATCTCACTGTATGGACTTCAATCTCACTTGCTCACTTTTTGGGATGGCTCACCCTTGGCATCTCTGCATTCCTCCTCTCCCCACACATACGCCCTGGCATCATAACCTTCTCTTCCCTCTACTCCTACTTCCCTTGCTTCTGTACCATCTTCCATGCCGTCCCACTCCCCCTCAGCATCAATACCATCTTCATATCCCTTCCACCCTCTGGCATCATCTTCCCTTCTGCCCTTGCATGGTCTCCTGCTGGCAAGAGGAATAGAGCAAGTTGCCCACACTAAACACTAGCACAGCACCTTCTGACCCATGCCCAGTAGCATGGATAAAATCAAGCAAGGACAAACTCAACCAATTTATCTACAACTCAGAATCCAACAAAGCGGCCGCTGCTTTCTCGGAGCAATGGAATCACTACAATTTGTACAACTCCTCACAGTACCTTCCCACCATCTTGGCTCCACCCAACCTCATATTTGCCCCAAGGCCTTTCCAAGAACGCAATTATATAACTTCTCCTCTAGCCACCCCAATACCTTGGTCCGACCACCATGCCATAAACTTCCAGATTTACATCCCACACCAAAGCACACAGGAGAAGATGTCTCACCCTGTAAGAAGATTGAAAGGATTCAACAAGGACCAATTTCTACAAGATACCTCCCCAACCTACCTCAAGAAATCTCAGATGTAGATATAGCAATTGAAACCTGGAATGCAACGATCACTGCAGCAGCAAGACTGAGTAAATCCCAGTAGTGGGGAAACGAGAGCAAGATCAGCACCCTGATACTCTAGTGAAATAAGGGAAACCAAGAGAACACTATGCAAGCTTGAATGGCGCTTGAGACAGAATAAGACCCAATCCACTTTAAAGCAATACTAGATGAAGCAATGGGACTACAATAGCCTAATCAACTGCCAATAAAGCACGGTTACTTACCTGTAACAGGTGATCTCTGGGAACAGCAGGATTTAGTCCTCACATATGGGGTACGTCGGTACCGACGGAGCCTGCGCGGGAATGCTCCCCAGCTTCCCAGAATGAAAGCTTTTGGGGCATCCCACAGCGCATGCGCGCTGCCTTTCCGCCTTTCCTACCAACTCCCCTCAGTTCAAGTTTAAAGCTGAGACAATAGAGAGAGAGTAAAGGAAAGACAAAGACAGAGAGATACAACTCCTAGGGGAGGTGGGTGGGTTGTGAGGACTAATTCCTGCTGTTCCCAGAGATCACCTGTGCTATCTCCAGGAACAAGCAGGAATAAGTCCTCACATATGGGGACTCCCTAGCTAAGATGCCTGGGAGATCCCCAAGGGTATGAGACCCTGAAGGGTTCCTCGTCTTCCTATGGATCTCAGGCATCCATTCAGGGAAGGAGGGCAGGAGTTGTTCAAGAATGGAACAGGTGTCTGAGGACAGCCTGACCAAACAAGGCATCCCGGCGGGAGTCCTTGTCCAAACAGTAATGGGCTGTGAAGGTATGAACCGAGGCCCAGGTGGCTGCTCGACAGATCTGATCGATGGACACAGAATGAAGATGAGCCATCGAGGTGGCCATGGCCCTCACATTGTGAGCTGTGACATGGCCCTCCAGAGAAAGGTTCTTACTCTGGTAAGCAAAAGAAATACACTGAGCAATCCAATTGGACAGTGTTCTTTTAGAGACTGGAAGTCCTGGATGAGAAGGATCAAAAGCAACAAAAAGCTGGGAAGACTTTCTATGTTGCTGTGTCCTGTGTAAGTAAAAAGCAAGAGCTCTTTTACAATCTAGAGTATGAAGGTTCTTCTCTGCAGTGGATGCATGAGGAGCTGGAAAAAAGACAGGTAAATATACCTCTTGATTAAGATGAAAAGGTGAGACCACTTTAGGCATAAAGTGAGGATTTGTCCTAAGGACTACCTTATCATGATGGAACCTTGTATAAGGTGGATTAGCCACTAAGGCCTGCAGTTCACTGATGCGGCGAGCAGAAGTGATTGCAATAAGGAAAATAACCTTCCAGGAAAGAAATTTCAAGGAGGTAGTGGCTAAGGGTTCAAAAGGTGGCTTCATAAGCTGACCAAGAACCAAATTTAAATCCAATGCCACCGGAGGAGGTCGAATGGGAGGTTTAGTTAAGGTTAGGCCTCTCATGAATCTTGCAATAAGAGGATGAGAGGAAACAGGTTGTCCATTGATAGGCTTAAGGGATGCTGCAATAGCACTTAAATGGACCCTTACTGAATTCGTCTTAAGGCCTGCATTGGAAAGATGCAGGAGATATTCTAATAGAGAATTCAGAGGAAGTGCCAGAGGGTCAAGACCTTTTTGAGCACACCAAATGGAAAATCTCTTCCATTTAAAAGCATAGGAACGCCTAGTGGAAGGTTTCCTGGAAGCATGAAGGATATCCTTCACTTGCTGCGAAAGATTGAAGTCTTGAAGGTCTAGGCCTTCAGTAACCAAGCTCTGAGGTGAAGGGACTTGGGGTTTGGATGCCACAAAGTCCCCTCCTCCTGAGACAGAAGGTCTGGAGCAGCTCCCAAGTCCAGGGAGGGGGCTTGGGAGAGATGCAGAAGTAGAGGGTACCACACTTGGCGTGGCCAGCGTGGAGCTATGAGGATCATAGATCCTTGATCCCTCTGAAGTTTGAACAGAGTCTTGGGGATCAAAGGAATGGGTGGAAAGGCATACAGGAAGTCATGACCCCAATGAAGGAGGAAGGCATCCTTGGCCTGAACTCCCTGACACGGAATTCTGGAACAGAACCGGGGAAGTTTGGCATTCCACAGACTTGCAAATAGGTCTATGTCCGGGGTACCCCATTCCTGAAAGATTCTGAGTACGTGATCCATGTGCAGGGACCATTCGTGTGGAAGCAGAACTCGACTGAGTCTGTCTGCCCAAGAGTTTTGAATTCCTGGGAGGTATACTGCCAGGAGATGGATTTGATGCTCTCTGGCGAAGGCCCATAATCTTAGAGCTTCGTTGCAAAGCGACAGAGAGCCAGTTCCTCCTTGCTTGTTTATGTAAAACATGGCTACCTGATTGTCTGTTTGAATGAGGACTGTCTGGTAGCTGAGGAGGGTATGAAAGACCTTGAGAGCTAGGTACACTGCTCGAAGTTCCAAGAGGTTGATATGAAGGGAGGTCTCCTGTGGGGACTAAGTGCCTTGGGTGGATAGGTCCTGAAGATGAGCTCCCCAACCTGTTTGGGAGGCATCTGTTGTGAGGATTGCTTGGGGCAACAAAGGCTGGAAGGGGGACCCCAGCAACAGATTTTGAGTGGATATCCACCATTGGAGAGACCAAAAGAGACGTTTGGAGTTTGCTATTTGGTCTGAGAGAGCTCCTGAAGCTTGAGTCCACTGGGTGGACAAAGTCCATTGAGCTGCTCTCATGTGTAGACGAGCATAGGGCACCACATGTACTGTGGAAGCCATGTGGCCTAGTAGTTGTAGCATCTCCCGGGCAGTTAAGTGGTCCTTCGACTGAATCTGGGAGGCTAACTGCACTAGACGTTGGCAACGAGCCTGGGGAAGATAGGCTCTTGCAGTAGTGGTGTCCAACCAGGCCCCTATGAATTCTAGGGACTGAGTAGGGGTGAGCTGAGACTTTGGGAGGTTTACCACAAGTCCCAGATACTGCAGAATGCACCTGGTGGTGTTCAGGGAAATTTGGGCTACTGACTGGGATGGAGCTCGGATGAGCCAGTCGTCCAGATATGGGAAGACAAAGATTCCCAGAGTGCGCAGAAATGCAGCAACTATTGCCATGCATTTGGTGAACACTCTTGGAGCAGAGGCCAGACCGAAAGGAAGGACTCTGTATTGGTAATGTTTTCCCTGGAACAGAAAACGTAGAAATTTTCTGTGGGATGGATGGATGAGTATATGAGTGTACGCATCCTTGAGATCTAGAAAACAAAGCCAATCCTGACTCTGTAGGTATGGAAGGAGAGTGCCTAAAGAGAGCATCTTGAACTTCTCCTTGTATAGAAATTTGTTCAATTCTCGGAGATCTAGAATAGGTCTGTATCCCCCTCTTTTCTTTGGAATGAGAAAGTAGGGGGAGTAAAAACCTGACCCCTGTGGAAGAAGAGGAACTTCTTCTATGGCCCTCTGGGCCAGAAGGGAGGTTACCTCCTGATCCAGAAGGTCGAGGAGAGATGTGGGAGAATTGAAATGTCTCACCATGGTGTAGGGAGGAAGGTCTGAGAAATGAAGTTTGTAGCCCTCTCTGATGATGGAGAGGGTCCACTGCTCTGATGTGATTTGCTCCCATATGGGAGCAAAATGAGCCAACCTTCCTGGAATGGTGAGAGGTTCTGGCTGTTGTAGAGCCAGAAAGGTTAAGTTCTCTAGTATCAGGTCAAAACCCCTGAGGGGCTTGGGACTGCTGGGTTGCAGCAGCCCCTGCAGGTTTAGGCCTGGCCTGTTTAGGTTGCTGACGCTTAGTAGCAAAGCGACCTGCAGAAAACTGTTGACCAGAAGTGGAAGGAAATCTGCCCTTTTTGTAAAAAGACTTTTTAAAAGATTTTTTCTTGGCCGGAGTGGAGGTAGACTTAGAAAGTCTATCAAGAGCAGCATTTTCTGCATCCATTTGAGTGGCTTTAATTTGCCACTCCTTGCCAAATAGTTTTTCACCTGTACAGGGCAGATTTCCTAAACCATCTTGAACCCAGGGTTCTAGGTCAGAAGCCTGGAGCCAAGCAATTCTACGAGCAGCTATAGCAATGCCGGAGGCTCTGCTGGCACCTTCAAAGGAATCAAAGGCTGCCCTGTTGGAAAACTTTGAAATGTCTTGAGTATGCTTGAGCCAAAGAAGGAATTCATCCCTTTTATCTTCTGGAATAAAAGGGAGAAAGTTGTGCAGCTTTTCTGCAACCTCCTTCAGAAACATACCCATATAAAGGCTGTATGAATTGATTCTGGCAATAAGCATGCTAGCTTGGAAGATCTTCCTACCAAAAGCATCCAAGGTCCTGCATTCTCTTCCTGGAGGAGTAGAAGAGTGTCTTTTGGTACTCTTTATTCTCTTCATAGCTGACTGCACCACAATAGAGTGGTGAGGAAGCTGAGTTTTCTGAAATCCAGGAGAAGGAGGGACACGGTACATAGTGTCCAATCTACGAGAATGAGGAGAAAGGGTGAGAGGAGTCTCCCACAAGTCAATCAAATGTTCTTGAAGAATTTCATGAATGGGCAAGGTGACTGCCTCTTTGGGAACCTTAGAGTATCCCAAAATATCTAATTTTTTTGCTCTAGGTTCTTTTTCAGAGGTTACTGAAATAGAGAGTCCTTTAGCTACTTCAATGATGAAGTCTTGAAAGGACAAATCCTCTGGAGGAGACATTCTCCTCTTTGGAGAAGAGGGCTCCTCAGGAAGAGTAAGAGATACTTCAGGAGAGTCATCTGATGAATCGGAATCATCAGAAGACTCGAAGTATCGTCTGTTGGCTTCCAGGGATCGATAAGCGTATCGACCGGTATCCACATCGGGTGTACCCGGAACCGGATCGGTATCGGGAAAAGCCCCGGAACCGGGAACCGGAACCGGTATCCTGGTCGATGTGGATGCCCTGGGTACCGGTATCGGTTGTGGTACCGGAACCGGAGTCGGTACCGCTTGCTGCGGTACCGTGGGCGTCGCAGCCTTAATAAAAGCCATTATGGCCTGCTGCATGGATTGAACAGTGTGATCCATAGACGCCACGACTGCCTGGATGTCGGTACCGGAAGAGTGTGCCGGTACCCCAGAGCAGTCCAACAGGTGATCGGTCGAGGCCGTGCCATCGATGTCAACCTGTAACCCCATAGGAAGAGCTTTGGAAGCCGGAGCTTCCCACCGGGGTTGTTTGGCTGGGGCAGGGTCCTCAGGGTCAAGCCCGGGGGCATCTCGATACTTAGAGGGAGATTTGCCCTTTGAGGACCTGCCGGAAGAATGTTTGGTTACCTGAGATCCATCAGGAGAGGAAGACCTGGATGATGTCGATGCTGGAGTATCTGTGGAAAACAGCATATGAAACTTGGCTGCTCGGTTCTGTAAGCCTCGTTTAGACATCAGAGAGCAGGACTGGCAATCCGGGATGGAGTGGTCAGGCCCCAAACATTTAAGACACCATTCATGGGTGTCGGTAACTGAGATGGTACCGCTACACTTGGTGCATTTTTTAAAACCAGAGGCTGGTTTCTCCATGAGGGAGAATTTTCTCCAGGCCTAGAGGCCTAAAGAGGAAAATGCACCAAGTGGGGAAAAGAAGATTTTTTTTTTTTTTTAAAGAAAAGTAAAGAAAAAAGACCGGCGGTACGGGTCCGGAGTCGGGGAAGGCAGACACGTGACCAAAGAAACAAATTAAAATAAGAACTTCTTCAGTGGTGACAGGAACACGACCTGCTGACTCCGCGGAAAAAGAAGAACTGAGGGGAGTTGGTAGGAAAGGCGGGAAGGCAGCGCGCATGCGCTGTGGGATGCCCCAAAAGCTTTCATTCTGGGAAGCTGGGGAGCATTCCCGCGCAGGCTCCGTCGGTACCGACGTACCCCATATGTGAGGACTTATTCCTGCTTGTTCCTGGAGATGAAGGAATACCATACCAACATTATACTAAAATCCTGCCCCTACACAGAGATACTTCACTTGATAGAGCAACTGACCTCATGACCCCCTCCACTAGACACATCTGGAGTGAATTTTCAATACCCAACATAGAGCAAGTTGCCCACAAAATCACCGCACTAAACACTAGCACAGCACCTTCTGACCCATGCCCAGTAGCATGGATAAAATCAAGCAAGGACAAACTCAACCAATTTATCTACAAGATAATACATACCTCCCTAACCCAAGGATACATGCCTCCCTCCCTCAAACAAGCAACCATCTAACCTATCCCTAAGAACACCTCACTAGATAATGCAGACCCAGCGTCATACTGCCCCATCTCAAGCCTCCCCTTTCTAACCATGATAATTGAAAAGATAGTAGAGCAACAACTGCAGGACCATCTAGACTCACATGCCCCCCTCGACTCCCATCAACAAGGTTTTCGACCTAATCAGTATTGAAACCCTACTTATACTGTTATACTTGATCAGAGGGATTGACAACATAAAAAAGAGCTTTCTACTCATTTTCATCGACATCTCCTCTGCATTTGACACGGTGTTCCACAATATCCTCCTCAACAGATTGCAAGACATTGGTCTCCATAAGAACACACTCAAGTGGTTCCAATCCTACCTCAGTGACCAGTGACAGCAAGTTAAAGTCGGCAATAGCACCTCTACCATGTTTGACTCAGTCCAAGGCATACCACAAGGGGCCTCACTGTTTGCGCTTCTCTTCAACCTCTATATTCAACCAATATGCAACATCTTCAAACAGACGATATCATGGTCTACACCCTGCTCAACCTGGACAACCCGGACTACGCCACTATGACAGCATGTCTACAGGAGATGACCAAATGGCTTGGCAATAACAATCTAAATGTCAACTACAAAAAGACTGAAGCCCTCATAATCACATGAGACGCATCATTTATCCCTCCACTCTCGCTCCAATTACATGAAACATCCATACCAATAAAAAATGAAGTGAGATATCTTGGAGTCACCTTAGACTGCAACCTGAAACTACATGCACATATCAATAGAACTACCAGAAATGCATACCATAAGATGGCGATAATAAGGAAACTCAAATCCCCTCTCCATTAAGACCACTTCCACAGAGTCACCCAAGCTGTTGTTACCCCCATACCGGACTACAGCAACTCGCTGTACTATGGCCTGCCAAAACAAATAACCCGGCTTTTCCAGTTGGCCCAAAACACCGCTGCTTGCATCATCACCGGATCAGCAAAGCAAGACCATATAACACCCCTCTAGAACCAGCTCCACTGGCTCCCAATCCGCTCCTGCATCAAATTCAAAACAGCCCTCAACATATTTAAAATCAAACACAACATGCCTGCCAATGTACTACAAGGCCTGATCTACACGAATGTGAGCACCAGACTGAGGCGGCGCAGCATGATGGATACCATCCCAACCCCAAGCACCTTCACGAAGGCTAACCAATCTACCACTGGGAGAGATTTATCCCTTGCAGCACCAGCACTCAGGAATTCCCTACCGGATGCCTTAAGAGCCACCATGGACTCAAAAGACTTTCGTAAGAAGCTGAAAACCTTCGGGAAATCACATAGCAGCCCATTTACCAAACTTACTTTTTTGGATAAAGCTACACTAAGCGCCCCCTTCCCCTCGCTCATGCCTCTTCCAGTGGATTCTGGATTCTGTAGATAGGTTGTTGTAAATAAGTTACACTGTAAATAAGTTAAGTTCAAAGCAATTCATGCATGCTTACCTCACCTATATTGCACTGCAATATGTTTGAGTTAATCTGTAAACCACTTTGATTGAAGGAGAAGGCAGTATAGAAAACCGGTTAATTAAATAAATAAATACATACATACATAAATATACATATATCGGCGTCCCCCTCCTTCATTAATGATAACCTACATCCCCCTTCCCAAAACTCCTTTGTGAACTTGATGCTAGTATTCACGAGATGCTAGTATTTCTCCTTTAAATCAAATGTTATAACAAGAAAATTGCAGTGAAGTGGCAAATGCATAACTGAAATTAAAACAAGTACTGAGAAGTAAATATTTAACATTGTATGAACAGGCTGTGATAGCAAAGAGCTAATGTGATTGAAGCAAAGAAAATCTGTATTTATTTATTTAACCAAAGAAAAGGTCTATAAAGGTTACAACCACTTAACGTTTCGTGTCTCTTCTCCCGCCTGTTATTGCTGCTACAGATACTACCGCTGCGCTATCTCTGCATGTGTGGTTGCGAAGTTCTTTTATAAATCCGACAAATAAGGAAAAGGTGATAAAAAACAGTTAGTGTAGCTAGGTTTATAAAAGGTTTGGACAAGTTTCTGGAGAAAAAAGTCAATAAACTGTTATTAAGACAGACCTGGGAAATCCACAGTTATCCATGGGTATAGCAGTATGGAAGCCGCGGTGAGCACTAAGAGGCAGGACTTGGTCCCAGAGCTGATGTCAGCAGTCCCGACAGACAGTGGCAGCATCAATGTGAGAACCATCACTTGGCTGTATTTTGAGATTTCTTCGAGAGCGCTGCTTTGCTCCTGCCTGTTGGAGCTGCTGCAACTGTGAAACATACAGAGACTTTGCTGGTTTTGCAGCCCGGCTGGCCGAAAGTGGAAGTATCACTCCATAGTCTCTCATGAGAGCCAGTAGTGGTGCTCTTTGTAATGGACAGGCAGTGGTGCTAACCAATGTTCCCTTTAAGCTGCGCTGGGTTCGCCGGCAACATTCCTGCTGGCGTGGGGGGTGCAGTGCGATCGATGCTCTGCCCCTCCCCCCACCGGAATGTCGGTGGAGGACCTGGCACAGATTAAAGTGAACAGTGCAAGGGTGCTGCGGCGTGTGTTAGACCCCGTGTCTAGCACACGCCGCAGCACCCTTGCAATGTTCACTTTAATACGTGCCGGGTCCTCCGCCGGCATGCCCGCCAGTGGGGGGAGGGGTTGAACATCAATTGCACTGCACCCCCTCCACTGGCAGGAATGTTGCTGGCGGACCCAGCGCAGCTTAGAGGGAACATTGATGCTAACCACATGCTTCAAGCCCTGTGCTGTGGCACACATGTGTCTGACCCCAGTGAACCAACTCACTACACCAGAAGCTCCTTCTCCACTCCCTCTATTCTCAGTGGCTGGCTACCTGACTGGGACATAAAGGTAAATATCACCCTGCCATGAGAGGGAAGGGGGTATGTCTGGCATGTTTAGTGCCCTCCAGTGAAGCTGAAACAAGTTGAAAAGTGCACACTTTTCAGTGTGACTTAATGGTGCGTTTCCCTCACTCACAGGATCAGACAAGTGACTTCATCTGTGTGTATCATAGGACGTGTCATTGGGTCTGCACACATGTCATTCTGTGTGTCTGCCGGAGGCTACATATGCACATGTGTGTGTATGTGGGTGCCATGGGGTTGTCGGGTGCTACATACATGCGTATGTGAATATCTGTCATGGGGCCTGTTGGGAGCTATGTGCATGTCTGTGTCAGGAGCTGCATGGTTGTATGTCTGTGTGTCGTGAGGAGTGTTTGGGGTTGAATGCATGTGTGTGTAATGTAGGGCTGGTACCCCTGCAATTCTGTATCTGCAGATTTCCGACCTGCTCAGAAGCTGAAGCCTGAACCAAAGTTGACCAAACGATGGTTTCCTGTTATAAGAAACTTTTGCTGTGTTTCCAGTCTCAGACGTGACCTTCAAGCAACTGCTTGCTAAGCGTTTCTATGTGTGCATACTGAAGCCCATTGTTCCTGGCTAATTCACTACCCACATGCAGGAACATCTGCTTCTCCGGTTCTTATCTATAGATGGTTCTACTGGCCTTGGACACTTGTACCTATGCCTAGAAACTATATACTGTTTCCTCCGCATGACATCTTACTATGGATTCCGCACAAGAAAGATGCCTGTAGACTACCTCCTGATTCGCCGAGAACTCTTCAGGTTGTTTCATGCCAACCAATTACCAAAAAATGATAAGGACTCATCATAAAGAATAATACAGTCTGCACAGAAGAACTTGACTGCCTTTTTGCTGTTTGCGACCTGTTTACCTTGTGTTTGCTACCTGATCTGTCTGTAAGACAGACACACACTATGTGTGTTCAAGTTCGTTCTCCTAAAGACTGAGATAAGACTTTCACAGATACCTTTGGTTCTGTGTTCTCCCGCGACTCGCCTCCGAAAGGGCTGTAGCCTAGCTGCCTCTTTGGACCTGTGCTGCTCCAGAGATTTATCGGACCTCAGCCACTAGAGTGTCAGCAGGAGCTAAGGTACTGTCTTATTTCTTCTCCACCGGATGGGCAATGGTTAGCTAGAAACTTATTCCATAACTCTTCTCAGTGCAAAGCGAATCAGTGACTTCTGGTTACTAATCAGTGATTTATCACTTTGTCTAATTGTAATCTTATGCTGCTACAATTTACTACCTCATGTTTCTAATTATATATCTTTAGCTATATGTCTGTATATTTTTCTACCTTGTTGTCCATAATAAACATAATATATACATAATATATATATATTCAGATGAGACTTCTTCCGTGGCTCATTACCAGCACACTCATAGAACTTCGGGCTGGGTATTAGTAGCTAATTTCCCCTGGACAAAACTGAGAGCATTACTTACCTTTGTGTGCTACTAATAATCCCTACAGTATGGGGCAGTGAATGTTAATATTTGTCAGAGACTGTGTGCGCTTATGAAAACATAACACTTATTCAGCATACTTATGCACTTATGCAGACATCTAGTCTGTTCAGCAAGGTGGGAAGAGTGCACCTACTCTTGCCACCTTGCTGGGCAGACTAGATGGTCCATGATGGTCTTTATTTGCCATCATATATTATGTTACTACTATATGGTGTGACAAAGCGATGCATTTCTCCTTCCTTCATTTACATATCTGTGTGTGTGTATGTAGAAGAGTTCAAAGAGAAATGAGAAAGTGTGTCTTGTTATGGTAGTAGGAGCTATATGAGGAATCTTTATAACTGGTGTTATCTATAAGTATGTCTCCCTTCAGATAGTGAATGTGTGGTGCCTGTATGTATGTGTGTGTGTATGGTGTGGGGGTGGAGTGCCTGTGTGTGTGTGCATTCTATATGGATCAGATGCCTTTTATATATATATGTGTGTGTGTGTGTGTGTGTGTATATATGTGCTGCGTGGCGCAAGTGCCTGTTTGGGTGTGTGCGTACGTGTCTGTGTGCAGGGTTGGGGGTGGGTTTCTCTTTGTGTATTGTCACAGAGCAGACTCACTAGCGGAGCCTATGGAGATAGATGGAAGAGTGGCAGATCAGGAAGACACTGACGTTTGCAGAAAGCACATGTCAGAAAGTTGCTATGAGCAACGAAAACAAGTGAGGTCACGAGCCAGAGAGACACACCCAGCCAGCAGGGAAGCTAGGAGATTCTCACCTGATACAAATCAGCTGGGGGGAGGTGCTGCTCGGAGAGACCTAGATAAGCACAGCTCACAAACAGTTAGGCGGAACAGGGTGAACAGAGAGAACGATAACAGAGGAAACAGGCAGAGTTACAAGAACTGCAGAGAGAAAAGGCAGGACGAGAGGAGCTGGAGAGATAGCTGTGAAGAAAGCGTGTCTGACTATTACTATGGAAGCCTGAACGGAGGTTTGAATGATTACCCTGAGTGCTTGAGTGAGAGGCAAAGACAGCTGGATTCAGAGAGTGAAATTGAGGATAACGGCTATTGTGGAGAGAACTACCGAGGAGGTAGAAAAGCCAGAAGGAGAAAGGTAAAAGCCGAAGAGTTTTATTCTTATCCTAAGAGGGGAAGCACAGGGCTTGGCTATAGGAAACAGTTCCTGGAAATACAAAAGCCATATGAAGCCAGCGTAAGGGAAACAGAGAAGTTTCACTACCCTCATTCTAGGCAAGAGAAAGTTAAATGCTTTTTACCTGAAGAAGTTAATCTCTCTGAAAGGAACGTAAGGAGCAGAGTCTCAGAAAGACTGCCGTTCAAAACTCCAGCTATCCACAGGGTCCTGAGCCAAGCAGAGGCAAGAGGTAAACCAACTCCTTATAATAGAAGTGCAGGAGAATACTTTAGTTTACCTAAGAGTCACCAGCAGGGGAGAGGCTCTTACCTAGAGAACTTCAGAGAATGTGGTAATAGCCTTCAGTCTACTCTCACAGAGGGAGAAAGGAAAGTACGTCATAACTGAGAGAGACTGTTTGAGAAGGTCCCACATGCAGAAGGGAAAGATATATTAAACCCTTGTGAAGAACCAATGCAATGTGAACCATCTGAAGCTGAGAATAGCATTGAACAGATGGATTGTAGTATTTCTATGGCAGACGGCATATTCTCATTAAGGTAAAGAGAAATAAGAACTGTGGAAGCCTAACACTGTGAAAGGAAGGCTGATTCCGGCTTGTGCAAGTCTGATCTGAAATACATTTGTTTTTGGTTACAACGCTGAAAGGAAGCCATTTCTGTTACAGTTTTTCCTTTGTTATGCCCAAGAAGGGTTATGTTTTCTTTTGATTTGTAATACGATAAGAAGTCCTTTGGGAAGGGAAATAAAGCCCTTATAACCTTAACATCGGTCCACGATTGATTTTTAACTGGCAGCACAACTACAACTACCATAAGGCCAGTTACATTGATGCCCTAGCGCAGTACCCTGCCTAACCAACAGGTGCGCAGCAGTGGGGGCACGACAGTATATTGGTGTGCTGCAGGGGTGGGGTGCCTGTGTGTCTTCTGGTGGGGTAGGGGGTGGAGCTGTGCCTTTTAGCAGATATGCTTTGTGCTCTTTTCTCCCCTCTCTTCAACCTCCACCTTTACACCCCTCCCTGCAGACCCTCTCCTGCTGCCTTCCCCCTGCTTTGTTTCATTCCCAGCTTCTGTCCCTTTCTCCCTCCCCTTTGCATTCTCACTCCTTGTCCTCAGTTCCTCTTCCCATTTCTTTCCCAAACCCACTGCCCCTTTAAATTTTGTCCTACCTCCTGTGCTCTCTTGCCCCAGGTCCTTTTCCTGTGGCATGCTTCTTCTGGTCTTAGGCCTGTGGGAGTAGCTTGTCCCATGGGCCAAATACAGAACTTCTGGCAGTGATCTCTTTAGCCCACGGGACATGCTGCTCCCACGGGCAGAAAACAGGCTCCCACAGGCCCACAACATCACTGCTCCTTCTTCAGTCCGCGGAGCAGCCTGTCCCACGAAGGCACAAAACAACTTCTGGCTGTGATCCCTCTGGCTCACGGGATAGGCTGCTCCTGCAGGCACAAAACAAACTGCTGGCCATGACTGCTGCCTTTTTTGCTTTTTCAGCCCGCAGGGCAAAAAAACACATGGGCAAAAAAACAGACCTGCTGGTGTGATTCTTTTGGTCGACGGGATAGGCTGCTCCTGCACGTCCACAGCATTGCTACTGACTGCAATTTTGGTGCCCTTGAACAAAGGTGCCCTCCTGCCATGCTTACCCAGCTTATGGGGTAGGGCTGGCCCTGGGCTACAGGGCCAGGTATGATTCTGACTTCAGAAGGAAGGCAGCAGAAGGTAAGGAATACTGCTCATTGACTCCCTCTGCCAGTGGGAGGCCATGGTGCAAGGAACTGCAGAAAGAGAGAGCAAGACTTTTCCATCAGCAGTGGAGGCTGTAACCTCCTTTATCTTCCCTCTACAGATGGCTAAATGTTTTCTATCCTTGTGGTAGACTCACCCCTGAAACCTGTCACAAAACTTAGTAATGGCTCAGTGTCCCCTTCCCATTCTCCATTCCACTGGCAGGAGGCATAGTTGAGAAGCCTCTTATCCACTGGTGCTTCCTCTGCTACTTAAAGAAGCAGTGAAAAGCAAATGATATGTGTGTGGGGTGGGGGGAGGATAGAGATGAGGGAATAAAAAAGAGCTCCAGTGTGAAGAGCCAGAGAGAAGAGTACCAGTGGGTAGGAGGTAGAGAGAGAGGTGCTTTCCTTTTTCCCTTCACTTCCTACTAGCGATTTTTGCTCTCTTGCTCCCACAACACACATAATGCTAGTGTCTTCCCCACCCCCCTCCACTCTCCATCTTCCATGCTTAATCTTTATTTACACCTCCCACATCCCAGCACATCTCTTTCTCTTATGCCACTCTCCAAGCATTCATCCCTTTTCATGCTTGCCGCTTTTCAGCCTTTATTACCTTCTCCTTGTTCTTCCCTTTGCTGGCCACACATTGAGCCCCAAGAAGACTGAGAACTGTAGACCTGCAACTTTGTCCCTCCCCTCCTGGCCCCAGGCAAAAGGCAGTAGGTAGGAGAAGGGGAAATGACAATGGGAGATGGATTGATTAAGGAGCATTTATCTATTCTTTAATGAGTAAGATTGATGGCACTGGCCAATAAAGTTGGTCCACGAGCCTCATGTGCTTATGCTGTGGTCTGGAAACTCATGTCCCAGATTTCATTCAGCAGGAAATAGCCTTCTGCTTCCTGCTCCAGACCCTCCTCTCCCAGGTAGTATTGAGAGGAGAAGGAAGGGTGAAGCTGGAGCAGAAAGAGAAGATTGATTCTGTTTCCCAATTGAGTACCTCTCTTGTTTCTGTTTCCCAAAGACTAATACAGGAGGGAAAAGTGCTAATACTTAGTACTGTCAAGTACAGCCAGGAAAAAAACCATGCAGTCTATCTTTCCAGCACTGACACCTTCTTGCTTTCCTGAATACACACTTAAGAACAAAAGGCCATAAGAACATAAGATATGCCATACTGGTTCAGACCAAGGGTCCATCAAGCCCAGTATTCTGTTTTCAACAGTGGCCAATCCAGGCCCCAAGCACCTGTCAGATTCCTAGAAGGTATACAGATTTCATGCTGTTTGTCCCAGGAATAAGCAGTGGATTTGCCCGGTTGACTTTAATAATGGTTTATGGACTTTTCTTCCAGGAACCCACCCTAACCAATTTTAAACCCAGCTACACCAACAGTTTTTACTACATCCTCTTGTAATGAATTCCAGAGTTTGATAATGAGTTGAGTGAAAAAATATTATCTCCAGGAACAAGCAGGAATGTAGTCTTCACATATGGGTATTGTCGATACCCACGGAGCCTGCGCGGGAACGCTCCCCAGCGTCCAACAGGAAAGCTTTTGGGAGCATCCCACAGCGCCTGCGTGCTGCCTTCCCGCCTTTCCCAACTGTCCCTCTCCAGTTCTTCGTTTTCCGCGGAGCCGACAGGTCGCACATCCTGTCACCGCAGAAAATAATTCCCTTCTATTTCTCTTTTTTGTGGTCGCATCTGCCTTCCTTCGACGCTACACCGGTACCACCGGTTCTTCTTTCTTTTTTTCCAACCCCCCCTTTCTTCTGGAGTCTTTTCCAGTTATTTTCTCCTCAGGTGCCATGCGCCATTTTGGGCACTAGGCCCAACTTTTTCCTTTAAAATGGAAAAACCCGCTTCGGATTTTAAAAAGTGTTCCAAGTATGGCGGTACCATCTCCGTCACCGACACCCATGAGTGATGCCTCAAATGTTTAGGTCCTGACCACTCTATTTCGGAGTGTGTTGCCTGTGGGATGATGTCGAAAAGGGGCCAGCAGAACCGAGCTGCTAAACTTAGCACCCTTTTTCCCTCCGATGCAGCCTCTGTGGCATAGACGTCTTCCAGGGCTTCGTCTTCCTTCCATGGATCTTAGGTAACTGAATATAAATCTAGCCGGTCCTCAAAGGGTAGATCTCCCTCTAAGCATCGAGATGCCTCTGGCGTTGCCCTTGAGGGACTTTCACCGGCAAAATTGCCCCGGCGGGTGGCTTCTGCTTCTAAAGCACTAACGGGACTCCAGGATGTTCTCGAGGCCTCAACCTCGGCAGAACTACTGGTGTCATGCTCTGGGGTACCGGCTGCTTCATTCGGTACCGATACCCAAGCATCGGCAGTGTCAATAGACCAGAGATTCTTGGCTATTGAACGCAGTCTGGAGGCTCTTCTCATGGCCTCGATGCCCCTGAAACCGCTTCAGACAATTCAATCGGTACCGGCATCGACTCCAGTACCGGTACCGACTGTATCAACATCGGCAGGTATTCTAGTGGGACCGAGTCTGGGTCTTCTTTAGCAATGGTTTATGGACCGCTACCCAGGAGCCCATCCAAACGTTTAAACGTTTTTAAACCCAGCTACACTGACAGCTTTTACCACAACCTCCAGTAATGGATTGCAAGGTTTCATTATGTGTTGACTGAAAAAATATGTGTGCAAGGCATGGGCGGGCCGTAACCCCAGACAAAATGATGAGGGGTCGGGCGGGGGGGGGGGGGGGAAGCAATTTGGGTCAGCAGCCAGGGATCGTGGCACCCTAATGGAGCCGTGGTGCCATGACACTGCGGCTCCATTACAAAGCCTGGCTGAGTTAGCTGGGGATCTGCTGGGCGTGCAGCTCATCAGAATCGGGGCCCAGCCTGCACATCCAGGCTGGTAAACCCGATTCTGATCCCGTGGGCACGTCTAGCCTCCATGGGATCAGAATTGGGTACTACCACTGTACGCTCAGATTCTGATGGGCTGCACAGGGATATAACTTTATACTTGTCCACATTGAATTTCATCTGCCATTTGAACCCCCAGTCTCCCAGTTTTTCATGGTCCTCTTGTAAATTTTCACAATCCTCTTGTGTTTCAACAACTTTGAATAATTTTGTGTCATCTGCAAAATTTGATCACCTCACTTGTTCCCATTTCTAGGTCATTTATAAATATGTTTAAAATCAGCAGGCCCAGCACAGATCCCTGCGGTACTCCACTATTCACCTTTTTCCATTGAGAAAATTTCTATTTAGCTCTACTCTCTGTTTTCTATCTTTTTATCCAGTTCCTCATCCACAATAGTACATTGCCTCCTATCCCATGATTTTTTAATTTTCCCAAGAGTCTCTCATGAGGTACCTTGCCAAAGACTTTATGAAAATCCAGATACATTATATCAACTGGCTATCTACAGTACATGTTAAGTAATTTTGGTTTTTATTATTTTGCTCAATACTGATGCAGGTTCACCAGTCTGTAGTTTCTCGAATTACCCCTGGAACCCTTTTTACAGATTGGTGTTACAGCGGCTACTCTCCATTCTTCAGGTACTACAGATGTTTTAATGATAGTTCATAGATTACTAAAAGTAGGTCTGCAATCTCATATTTCAGTTCTGATCCAGGAGATTTGCTACTCTTTAGTTTATCAAATAGCTGTATTACATCTTCCTGATTTATCAAGATTTGTTTCAGTTCCTTGGATACATCACCTTTAAATATAATTTCTGGCATGGGTAAGTTTCCTACATCTTCTTCAGTAAAGATTGAAGCAAAAATTCATTTAGTCTCTCCACTATGGCCTGGTCCTTTCTTAGCGCTCCTTTTACCCCTCTATCATCTAGGAGTCCAACTGACTCTTAGGTGTTTTGCTATGAATGTACTTGAAAAATAATTTATTATGTGCTTTTGCTTCCACGGCAAGCTTGTTTTCAAATTCTGCTTTTGCTTGCCTTATCAATTCCTTGCATTTAATTTGCCAGTACTTAGCTATTTCCTGTTTTCACCATTTGGCTCCTCTTTCCATTTTCTGAAAGGTTCTCTCTAAGCCAGTAGTTCTCAACCCAGTCCTCTGGGACTCCTAGTCCAGTTGGGTTTTCAGGATATCCACAATGAATATGCATGAGATAGATCTGCATACAATGGAGGCAGTGCATGCTCATCTATCTAATGCACATTCATTGTGGGTATCTTGAAAACCTGATTGGCCTGGGGGTCCTAGAAGACTGGGTTGAGAACCACTGCTCTAAGCTGTAACAAACAGCCTTTCTGATCTCACCTTTAAGCCATGCTGGCTGTCATTTGACTTTCCTTCCACCTTTTTTAAAGCGTAGAATACATCTGCTATGGGCTTCCAAGATGGTATTTTTAAATATGCCCTGACCTGATGTAAACTCTTAACCATTGCAGTTGTTCCTTTTATTTTTTTCTTTACCACTTTTCTCATTTTATCATAGTCTCCTTTGAGAAAGTTAAATGCTAGGGCAGTGAATTTCCTTGCTATCCTCCCTCCCATTTATGAAATCAAATGTGATCATGTATTGATCACTATTGCCAAGCAGCCCCAAAATTGTTAACTCTCACACTAGATCCTACATTTCACTAAGGACTAGGTCTAAAATTGCTTCCCCCAATGTTGGTTCCTGAACCAGCTGCTCTATGAAGCAGTCATTTATTTCATCTTGAAACTTTATCTCCCTAGCATGTCCTGATGCGATATTGACCCGGTCAGTACTGGGTAATTGAAATCTCCTGTTATTACTGTGCCATAAAACTTGCTAGCTTCCCTAATTTCTGTTAGCATTTCATCATCTCTCTGTTCATTCTGGCCACGTGGACAGTAGTACACCCCCACTGTCATTCACATCTTTTTACGTGGGATTTCTATCCATAGAGATTCTACAGTGTATTTTGTTTCCTGCAAAACCTTTATCCTGTTTGACTCAATGTCCTCTTTAACATCTAGAGCCACCCCTTCACCAATGTGATCTACTCTATCATTGAGATATAGTTTGTAGCTTGATAGCCTGTTGAAGTATATTAAAGTGGCCTTGAAACGTTCTCCAAGATGAACTATACATAACCCTGGAGAAGTGAGGGAGGATGTAGAAGAGTAGAAAGGCAAAAAGAATGTGATCTTTTACTGATAACTCAACTGCAGTATGCTTAGATGACCATATGTGGAATGCTAAGATATGTGAAGATCAGAATTGAAGCATCAAGGTCAAAATATAGACAATACATCGGATGCCTATACGAAAGGGGACAGCGAGGGTTTTTCTCTCAGAGCCCTTGTTTTCTATCTGTGGTCCTATGGATCGATTTGTTGAAGTCTCTCAAGAGAAAAAGCAGGGGATTTGTGCTGGCTTGGCGACAGCTTCAGAGGAAGGAACGCTGCCGCCTTTGGACCTTGAGACCTCTTTGTCTCCTGTACAGAGAGTGCTGCTGCAATGTCCAGCTTCCCTGAGTCTTGCTCCTGTGAGTCAAACGCTGCCTTCTATGCTGTCGGGTGGTAGGGCTGACATTTTCTGAGGGGATGGAAGTGATGGCTTGGCACAGGTGTCCCCCGTGGTGTTTGGGAAGGACTCAGGCTGTTTGTGGCAAGCAAATCCTCTCCTGACTAGCGTGACCACGCTTGAGGGAACATTATTTCAGCTTTCCTCCGCTGCAATTTCCACTCTGGTGTTGTTGTTACCTTCTCGTCCTCAGGTGTTTACCTTGGAACTTATCTGGGAAGCTATCGTATCCCTTTCCGAGGCAGTGACCAAGCAAACTTTGGCTCTTTCTTCTAAAGTCCAGAAGAATTCGCCTCAAATTGATGCCAATGTCAAGATTTTGGACAATGTTAAATTACAGATGGACGATTATGGAAGTCGGTTGGTAAGAACATCTGATGTGAATGCTGAACTAGTTAAAGATAATTTGGCTCTCCAATATAAGCTGGAGGTGTTGGATAATGCTGCACGGGCTATGAACCTTCAGGTTTTGAATATCCCTAAGGTGAAAGGTGTTTCTGCTTTGGATATCTTTAAGCGATATTTAACTGAAGTTTTGGATGTCCCTCCAGACTTAATTCCACCTTTAATCAAGGTATATTATTTGCCTATGGGGAAAAGAGTGCCAGCGACTTCAAGGGAAGATTCTATCTTGGAAGTTTTGAATGTTTCCAAGCTTCTGGATAGTTCTGCTATAGGGGAGAACTATATTCCTGCCATGTTGTTGGTTTCCTGTGCATTAGTTTCAGATAAAGATTGGCTTCTCAAGATGTTCTTCAAGAAATGAAGGAAAACTTTTTGTGGTCTTACTATCTCCATGTTTCCAGATATTGCAAAAGAAACGCAAAAGAGGAGGAAGTTGTTTCTCCTCCATAAGCTGGGTGTTTTGCAGATTGGGGGTGCTTTTTATTTAAGATTTCCTGTAAATGTTTGGTGTTTTATAATTCTGCTAGATATGTTTTCTCTCAACCTGCTGATCTTGCTGCCTTTATTAATGCTAAACTATTACATAAAGAGTCAGGTTAGATAGTTAAGGATAACTCTCTCTGTATTAGGATAGTCTTGGAGATCACGGTGTCTTAGTTTTCTTTATAACTTGTTATTTTTGATATTTACCTGGGATTTCCAGCCTTAGGTTTCTTTTCATCTCTCCCCCTTCTACTATGTGGACTACAAGAGATCGTGGTTATATGTATTTCTTTACTTTTTTTTCTTTGTACTCTGGAATTTACACCATTGTATCTCTTTTCTATTCGAGATTATGTCTTGATTGATATTTATAAATTTATTACACAGAAAATAAAAAAATATAGACAATTTTGGCAGGAAAGGTTCTTCTAAATGTGGAGTCTGTTCTAAAATATGCAGGAGTGTACATGCATTTACCTTTATGTGGAGCTGGAGGACCCATTTTGCAAAACAACATGTAGGAAAAATCAACAGGGGAAAATCAGAAACTTCCACATGTAGGTCCATGACATTTCTGTGATCAGGTAGGGACATTCAGGTTTCTGGGAATGCCCTAACCATGCTTCCTCCACACCCTGTTTCAGATTCGGATATCCCCACAGCCAGCTTCCAAAATGGCTCTGGAGACAGTTTCTGTGCTTTGTATGTCTCTATGCCATCTTTGGCCGTCCAAAGTATGAATAGGGTTTCTAAAATGGCCTCAAAATGTCTGTCCATTAGTATCCTTCAACATACTGATTTGTGGTTGAAGTTTCTTTTTTATTTCATGACTGTTGAAAAACTGTTCTTGTTTCTCCAAATTTGTTCCCCTCTTCAGTTTTTTTGCAGATGTTGTAGTGCTGATCCTTGACTTTTTTGGCTACCTCTGAAATTCATGATTAAGTTCCCTCTGTCTGCAGACAAAGGTAGCATAACTGTAGTGATGGACGTAGAAGATTATCACCAAAAAATATCCATCCTCCTAGAAGAAGACACGTACATGTCGCTACCTAACAATCCTCTCCAGAAAATCCACAGAGTAATAGCTGATTGGATAAACCATGCCATCTCCATCAAAACAGAAATAAAACAGAGTCGGCAATCACTGGTCCCCAAGATTCTATGGCTTACCCAAGATACACAAAGCACACATCCTACTATGACCCACTGTCAGTGCAATCAACTCCCCAACCCACCCCCTGGCACGTTACCCTCCCTGGAAACTGAGAACCCTAACAAATGACATTGCCTCATTTGTCAGAGATTCTACCCACTTTGCTGAAATCATCAACAACCTGAGACTAAGCAACAGAGACATCATGGTCAGTTTTGATGTTGTCTCCCTCTTCATCAAAGTTCCAGTGGAAGAAGCAGTCCAGGCCATACACCACAAGCTAGAAACTCATGGACGTCCAATGGAATGGGCCAACTTAACAGCATTTTGTCTAAAAGCAACTTTTTTCCAGTACAGGAAACAGTACTGTCCTCACAGCAATGGGTTCCCCTCTCTCCCCAGTGGTTACCAATATTTTTATCTTGGAGTCTCTTGCATCCATCTTACTGGATAATGCTAAGCTAAAACCCAAACTCTGGGTCCGCTATGTAGATGACACATTTGTCATTTGGCACCATGGAAAGGAAAATCTTGAAGATTTTCAAAACCATCTGAATAGCAGCCATCCCAACATAAAGTTCACTATGGAGACCAAAACCAAACAGATGGAAGCCTGAACTACACTGTATACAGGAACTCCACCCATACCAACTGCTATCTACATGCAGAGTCACACCACCATCCATCCACAAAAAGAGGCATCCTGCACACACTAGTAAACAGGGCACTAAGAGTCTGTGACCCACACAGTCTCCAGGAAGAAGGGAACACTGTCTGGGACACATTCTCAGCCAATAGCTACTGCAAAATGGCTGTCTCCCAAGCCTTTAAACCATTGGACAGACCAATCCACAAGTATAGCAACCACCAACAACCACTGGATAACAATCCCATGACAGAACAAAGATGTGTGTTGCTCCCCTATGTTCAAGGAGTAACAGACTGCATAGACAAACTGCTTAAAAAGAATAATATCAGAACAGCGTGTAGCGCTCCACAGGAACTGGCATCCTCGCTTACACATGAAGGATTGCATACCCCCACTCCAAACTGCTGGAGATTATGAAATTTCATGCAGCTGCAGTCAATCGTATACTGTATAGGCAATACTGGCTGTACCATAGAAGAGAGGCTACAAGAGCACAAAAGACATTCGTATAAACTCTGCAGCACAGAGCTTACACATCTGCTGTAGCCCTCCATGCAATGGAAACTGGCCATACAATCAAATTTGATGAAACAAGAATTCTGGAAAAAGAATGCTGATGGCCGAGGAGGATCAAAGAGGCAAGACACCCACAAACTTCAATGGAGACAGAGGACTTAACATCAAGAAAGCATGGCAACCCTTCTTTCAAAAAAGGTTTAGTGCTATAAGGTCTGGGGCCAAAGACAAAAGATATTTTCCACCTTCCAGAATCTGAGATTGTTGTGACAATCTTCTTGCTAAAACCCAAATTCCCCCCTCTCCAGGATTCCTACTTGCACTGTTTCCACCTTTTCTCTAATGAACCTTCCCGCCAAAATTCAAATTTCAAAACTAATTTTTCCAACGAACCTTTCCTCTGAAATCAAATTCAAATTTTCTGCCTTTTCTTCAAGAGACTTTCCCAGCAAAAATTTGAATTTCCTGCTTTAAATGCACCAATCCAGTTTGAGAACCACTTTATATAAGAACAGACATTCACTGCATAACCACTTCACCCTGAAGAAATCCACAGAATGATGACTGAAACATCGGTTCCACTTACCAAGACACGGCATGACTCTGAAAACTACAGAGATCATGATGCTGGCTGTAGAAGCCTGAGAACAATCTTTATTGATTAAATATAACATTTCAAATCCGTTTTTGATGCTTTCTTTGAAGAAGGTTGGTATGTTTCTAGATCATATTTTTGCAGCAGAATGGCTTTGCTATTCTTCTCAGTTTAATATTTATGTTCCAGAGGAGGAGTTTATGATCAATTCTGCAATCTACTCCAGGCCACATCTAGAGTTTATGATCAATTCTGCAATCTACTCCAGGCCACACTAGAATAGAGCTTTTCCATTAGTTAGTACCAAGAATGCAGTCTGTTTGGTATCAGTGTTCTCCATGTGGTGATGTCCAGGTATATAGGAATCATTTTGGCTGGTTGAAGAATCTATTGGCAATGAAGAGGTTGTTGGCTACACAAAAGTCAATAAGGCAATCTTCTTTTCTGTACCTGGTTCTTAGATTGTAAAATCCAACTGCACTACCTTCTTTTCTTTTTCTAACTTTGGCATTCCAGTCTCCAATTACCAACAGCATATCTTGCATTTATTTATTTTATATTCTCTTATATATTGTGCTATTCTGCATCAGTGTGGTTTACATTGAACAAACTGAAATTACATTGAACAGGGCATTATAACTTGGAGATAACTATTTTACAAGGAACATGGAGGGTTAAGTGGCTTGCCCAAGACCACAAGGAGCACCTGTGGGACTAGAAACCCCAGTCCTTCCAGCCCAAGGTTGCTGTCCTCTAGTGGGATTTGAACCCCTGACCTTCTGGCCTGAAGTACCTTGCCCCAACCACTAGGCCACTCCTCCACTCCACTTATTAAAGCATTTGTGACCATGAAGGCAACTCTGATTTTCATGTCCTGAGTAGCAAACTGTGTGTTCATCCTGTCCTCTTCAGTTCACTAATGCCTAGGAGGTTCATCTTCAAATGAATCATTTCATCTTTGACTTCATCTAACTTGCTTCCGTTCATAGTTTATGTATTCTAGGTTCTAACAATGATTGCCTTTGCAGCTATGGATTTTCATCACTATACCGGCAGCCTCAGCAGCCAGAGGGCTAGAATGCTTTGATCTAGTTGCATCATAAAAAAAACATTGGTGCTTTGAAGGATCCTTGGCTATTCCTCAGTAGCTTGTTGTGTGCCTTCTGACTTGAGGGACCCATATCCAGCACTATGACATTCTTTCTTCATTTCTACATATGGTTTTCTTGGTAGCATATAGGAGTGGTTTACCATCGCCTTCTGCTACCTATGCTTGCTGCCCAATATAGGAGTAGTGTGACTTAGTTTGTCATCTTTGCTTGAATTTGTCTGCCATGGGTGGTCCTGCTAGAAGTTGGATTCCAAACAGCATAGTTTCAGGCTTCACTGATACACGCAAACCCCTCTCCACAGTAAGGAGCACACTTTAAGGGGGAGGGACATGATACATATGTTTAAGTTCTTGAAAGGTATTCATGAACAAATGAATTTTTTCAGAAGGGGACACTGTAAAATTGAAGGACATAAAATGAAGCTGAAAGGAGGTAAATTTAAAAGCAACATCAGGAAATACTTTTTAAAAGAAAGTGTGGTGGATGCATATAATGCCCTCCCACTGGATGTGGTAGAGACAAAGTTTTGTCGCCACCCTTAACATCTTTAGCCATCTTTTCCTCTGCCTTTGATTTTGCTATCCTTATTTCTCTTTTTGTCTCTTTGAGTTTGATCCTGTATTCATTTCTGTGTTCTTCTGTTTGCAAGCTTTTGAATTTTGTGAAAGCTGTGTTTTTTGCCATTATTTGAGCAGCCACTTCTTTGGAAAACCAAATAGGTTTCCTTCTCCTCTTGTTTTTATTTACTTTTTTACATATTTATCTGTTGCCCCTTTTATTGCCACCTTTAGTTTAGCCCATTGCAATTCCACTTCCCTTATCTTCTTCCACCCTGTCATCTCCTCCTTTAGGTACTCAGCCATTTTATTGAAGTCAGTGTTTTTGAAGTTTAGGACTTTGAGCTTGCTATGTTTGGCCTGTATCTTGGCTTTTATCTCAAACCATACTGTGTGATGATCACTGCTGCTCACAGGGGCACTCACCCAGACATTAGACAAGCTATCACCGTTGGTGAGCACTAAATCCAACGTTGAACTTTCCCTGGTTGGTTCCATGATCATTTGTCTAAGTGATGCATCTTGGAGATCATCTACAATTTTTTTTGCTTCTTTCCAGATGTGCAGAAGGAGTATTCCAATCCACATCAGGTAGATTAAAGTCACTCAAAATGATCGCTTCCCCATTTGTGGCTATCTTGGCAATATCTATAATCAATTCATTATCCATCTCTTCAATTTGAGTCGGAGGTCTGTAGACTACAGCAGGATGGATGACAGTGCCATCTCCTCTTTCCAACGCAATCCAGAGCGCTTCTTCTTTTCCCCATGTCCCCTGCATTTCAGTAGCTTTAATATTGCTTTTGACATACAAGGCTACTCCTCCTCCTTTTCCATTTTCTCTGTCTCTTCTGAATAGACTATAGCCAGCTATGGCTATATCCCAATCATGCGATTCATTAAACCATATTTCTGTAATAGCCACAATGTCCAAATCCATTTCCACCATTAGGGCTTCCAGGTCTGGAAGTTTGTTGGCTAAGCTTCGAGCATTTGTGCTCATTGCTTTCCAGCATTTACCTGGCTTGTGTGTACTTTGTATTGATTTTGTTCTGCCCACATCTTCCCACTTGTTTTTGATGTGTGGGTTAAAAGTGTGGCTGTTTCTGATGTTATTCTGCTTTTGCAGGGGGTGGCATGCAGGTCTTGACCTTCCACATCCGTCACCCCCTTTTCCTAGTTTAAATGCATATCCACATACTGCCTGAATTTTTCACTTCGGATTCTTTTCCCTGTGACAGAGAGATGTAGTCCATCAGCACAGTATAGTCTCTTGTTGGTCCACCTGTTTCCCCAGTCGCCAATAAATCTGAATCCATCTTGTTTGCACCAGGTCTGGAGCCATGTATTAAAGCTGTTAATGCGATGCAGTCTTTTTGTCCCCTTACCAAGAACAGGCAGAACCTCTGAGAATGCAACAGTGTTAACAATGGGCTTGAGTTTCTCTCCCAGAGATTGGAAGTCCTTTTGGACTGTAGAGGAACTGTTTCTAGCCAGGTCATTTGTGCCCCAGTGGATAACAACATCAAATTTGGAGTGTTCACTCTTTGCGCTAAGTACTTCAACAACTTGGTTTGTATTCCTGCTGGCTGTCAAGCCTGGTAGGCACATGACTATCTTCTCTCCTTTGACCTATGTTCCCAAGTTGGTGCCTCTGATGATGGAATCTCCAAGTAGTAGTAGTTTTCTGTTTGGTGAGGTTTCCTTCATATTTAGTGCTTTAGCAGGAGATTGGGCATTGTCTGACTCATTTAACGGCCCTTCAGTTTCATTGGATTGAGCATCCTCATTAGCCAAGGCAGAGAAGGCATTATGCAGGGATATCACTTGATGTATAGGATGTCTCTGCTTTACAGGTCGCAATCTTCCAGAACCCACTGTGATCCATTTGTTCCTGGGGTGTTTGATTCTTTGTGGGAGCGGTGGTGGACTTTGTTCAGTTTGTATCCTAGAAGAGGTGTGTTTCATTGCAGCTAGTTCTTCCCTTAGTAGTCAATACTTTATGCATGCGGTGTTTCCGCCTTTGAAGCGCATGCGTGGCGTTTTTTCCCTTCCCGAAGAAGATACGGGCGATTGATGGTTTAAACGAATGGGCCACGCTCATGTCAGGTTTATCCACACTGTTTTTCTCCATTACGATTTTTAAATGTGTTTTTGATATACTAACATTGTTAATAGTATTCTTTTAGCAAAGGTATTACTCAGTCATTAATGATGTCGTTTTTTTCTTCTGATTTTGTTGCTGACCTAGTCCCTTGAAAAACCCCCAGTGGAGAAACGCAAGGGCGCCTTTACAATTGGCGTTGGGACATTGCCTTTTCTTACAACAGCAAAGGTTTTAGCAAGCTGCAAAAAATGATGTGTTTTACGACAAAATAATAATAATTTTTTGTAAATTGACAAAAGGAAAAAAAAAGAAAAAAAGCACGAAGATTCATGGAGACCGAGACTATTTACATCGATCAACGAGCTAAGTATTTTTAAGCTACTTTTATCATTAATTTGATATAGCCTGTCAAATTCTAGTCTGTCGGTTCTCCAATACTCCTAAGCCGTTGATGTAACAAACCCCTGCACACACTTAAGAGATTATTTTGATAGTCTTTGTTATTGTAGTGCTTTGCGGGTTATTTCTGAGGCTTTTGGAGTGGCACTCACAGAGACACTGATTTGTGATACACAGGTTAATAATTGAATGAGTTTTCACTTAAAGTGTAATACTTTATGCATGGCAGCTAGCTCTTCCCTTAGTAGAGTCAGTTCATCATGCATGGCAGCTGACCTGAGGCACATAGGACAAGCTCTTAGGCTCCAAATGATTTGTCTTGGAATGAAAGCAGCACCGCAGTTATTGCACTGAATACACGTAATGTTGGTTAAGCAGTCCCAGAAGAGGAATAAGAAGAAGAAAAGATGAAGAAGACGTGGACTTTTAACCCAAGTAAGAAAGGATAGATGGCACATATGTGACCACTATAAAGGCAATGTAGCCCCTGGGGTGGGTGGGTGGGGTGAGGGGTAGGGTGTGCAGGAACCTAAGTGTCTCTGGCGAGTAGGCAGGTTCCTGAACCGTGGGCACACACCAATATCTGATGTAAGTCTATACAAGGAAAGCAGTCTAAATGCCCCCAAGCTTAGTGTAAAACCACAGTTAAAAGCTATAATAGTAATCCTGTCAAAAATCAACAGTTAGAATTTATAGTTTTAAGCCAGCAGAGAAGATAGAAAGGTTTGTCCTTAGCTTAGTGGATGCTTCTCAGCTTCTGCAAAACTGGCTCAGACCAGTGTCAGGCCAGGTGTACAATGCTCCAAATCAGCTCCTCCCTGGGAAAAGGGTTTCACCAACCAGTGCGCAGGGGTAAAAACCTAGTATGTTATAACTCTCTATCTGCCACACCCACAGATATCTGATGTAAGTCTATACAAGGAAAGCAGTCTAAATGCCCCCAAGCTTAGTCTAAAACCACAGTTAAAAGCTATAATGGTAATCCCCCCAAAAACCAACAGAATTTATAGTTATAAGCCAGCAGAGAAGATAGAAAGGGTTGTTCTTATCTTAGTGGATGCTTCTCAGCTTCTGCAAAACTGGCTCAGAACAGTTTTCCTTTATTTTCATATCTTCTGTCCAGTTCAGCCAGCCAGCCCCCTTTTCAAAAGTAGCATTGATTTTTATTCATCAAGGTGGTTAAATGTCTTCCAGTCATAAATTTTTCTAGATCCTGAGGCTGAGTGAATTGACCCCTGAGAGATAACCAGGCTTAAAAGTTGCATTTTACTCTAACCAAATAGATTTTTTGCATCATGCTTGCAATTTCTTTTTTGTATCTACACGATCTTATTAACTGTACCCTTTGAATTTCTTCAGAAGTAGAGATTTCACATCCACATGCCATATTTCATGCATATTTTCACAGAAATAGAAAATAGTAATTCATCAGTCATGTCTCGACATCTTGCTCGTCTAATCTTCATTTCCCTGTCAAAAATCCGTCTCAGCATTTAGCCTTGCATGCAGTATTTACACTGTCTTGTGTGTCCTTGAGAAACAATGATATCTTTGAAATTATTTTGGCATCTATCATTGGTTTGCAGACTGGTATCTGACAGTGGATTGTAAAGGCTGTATCATCTCTAACTTGACACTTTATTAATGGAGATGTTTCATTTGCCATCATTTATCTATTTAGAATTCACCAGTTCAAATAGTACTTCCTCTTCAAACCAACCTATTGTGATTTTATTTTTTTCCTTGTTTAACATCAATATTTATTTTCAAGGCTACATTTTTCCACCATCAAGTTAAGACAATGGCTGCTAGAAATGGGAATGCCATTAGTTAAATCTCATTTTCTTCTACAGTTTTTCTGTTATGTTCTCATAAGTAACTATTAGGGATTGTGTACATTTGTCTGCATGCCCATCTTTCCCAAAATAGTGCCAAAAATCTGCATTCACAATGTCCCAGGGTATTTCCCATATTTGTAATCAAATTTCCCTAATAAGTCTAATAATGCTTATTATCATAGTGCTATTGGATGCATGCACTACTGCACAGTGGTGATGAATAATCAGCTATGATAAGGGTAGTTAAGGCAATGGAAGATAAAATTATTCATTTATTTATTTGTTTATTCTTATATACTGCACTTTCGAGAGCAGTGCGGTTTACATAAAACATAAACAGGAAACAGTTTACATAGAACAGTAAGATACATAGAACTTACAGTAGAACCATGGAGCATGTATTATAAAGGTATTAAGAATAGGCAACATAAACATTAAATATTAAACAGGGAAATGAACTTGGAATGTGCAAGGGAGAGAACTAAACAAATAGACTTGATCAAGGTGACAAGGAGTGTTAATGAGAGAAGTAGAATGTGAACCCCTTCTTCCCAGCTCATTTTTTCAAGAATTAGACCACTCTTCCTCCACCCTAGCCCAACCATTGAGGTTATGGTCTGCACTTCCCTGTGGAATGCAATATGTGTGCACTCTAATTCTAACCATTTGGTGTCACTATTGAGCAATAGCCTGCACTCCATAGCTTCACTAGCCCCGGCTAACCTGCAGTGCTGCTGCTACAACGACTTTTATCATTTGTACAGCACTACAAGACATATGCAACACTGCAGAAAGACATGTAAGCGACAGTCCTTTCTCATAAGAGCTTAGTCTAGTCAAGACAGACAACAGAACCACCTGGGACAAGAATATATCAAGGGGAATGGTAAAGAAACACATAGGAGGTGAACAGGAGACCAAGGGGATCAGGATCCAAAAGCAGTCTCAAAGAAGTGAGGTTTTAGCTGCCTTGTTCTTTCTCCCTTCGCCATAGTTTTATGAGCCCTTACGATTCTGTGTGGACACTAGTGTCCTCAATTTCCAAAATAATATGTCAAAATCTAAATTTTTCTTGTCTATTTTTTGTTGAAAAGCTTAGTTTTTGTAGGTTTTTTCTATCTTTCATTAGAAAATCAGCTTCAATTGATCCATATTTTCTGTGTATTATCCACATTATTAAGTCAAGTTCTATAACAAGTTCTCACAACTATTGTTTTCTCCTAAATTATTTTCAAGGATGTTTCTAACTACTCTGTGACACCACAGGGCATAGGGCTGTGCTAACTCCTGTAAGTTAAGCATCTCTGAAACGTCAGGCTCCTAATTGAATACAGTCCATAGTTCTCAAGAATAGCTGGCTCTGTTAAATACTAATACCGTCGATGAAGATTGAACTGTGACTAACAATGGGCCTTTGACTATGCACTCTTGTAATGAATAAAGTTGATTAAACTGGCTTTTGTACTGCTTTTGTTTTACTTTAAAAAAAAGCCAGTTTTTGAATAGCTAACAGGCTATGGAGGTTATTTTGCAAGCATCACTGTGTATAAACAGCAGCATTTGCATGTGTAGATAGCACACACTTATAAATAGTGACATTAAAAAGCTGCTATTTACACATGGAGTGCCACACCATGCAGAGACTACAAGGGTTGTGGTGTGGGCATTGCATGGGCAGGTCAAAAATCCACATGTATACTCCCCATCTTGCAAATGAAATACATGCGTCTGCAAACAAATTTCAAATTGGCTTTTGCACATGCCCTGAGGCATACACAAGTGCCAGTAAAGAGGAAGATGCAAAGCAGCATTGACTCCTCCACTCCACTGATAGCCCACCTGATAGCCAAGAAGCTCTCTGATCTCCCACCTGATAGGCAATAAACATCTCACCCTAGCCCTAACCCTCTCCCCCCACCCCAATCAGATAAGACTTCCTTCTAGATGAGACCTCTGAACCTCCCTGCCTGACAAGACCTCTCCCCACCAGGCAAGATCCCCCCACCACCTAAGCCTATCCTGGTACCTACTGGGGGGTTTCCCTGGTGGCTAGTGGTGGAGGCAGGAGTGATTCCTGGATGCTCTTTCCCTGTAGGTGCTAGCATTCAAAATGGCACCAATCACTTTATAAAGGTAGTCTCATGGTACTACCCCCAAGGGATCAAGCTGCCTTCTTTGGCAGATTGATCCCTGGGGTAGTATCACAAGGCTACTGCTAGGAGCTGACAGCAACATTTTGAACTCCGGTGTGCATGGAGTAGGAGCACCTGGGGATGGCTCCTGCCTCCGCCAATAACCGACAGGGAGTCCCCTGGTAGGTGACAAGGATGGGATCAAGGTGGGGGGATCTTGTCTGGTAGGGAGAGTTCAGGGATGTCTTGCGTGGCGGGGGGGGGGGGGTCTTGTCTGGCGGCTCTGAGCTGGTGGGTGAGATCAGGGGATGAGGGGGTTCTTAGCTGTTTGGAGCAGCAATTTTGCCGAAGATGTGCACATTTGGGGAGAGCGAGATGCTCTTTTTTTCCCCCGCACACGGCTTTTTAATCACTGCTCCTGCTGGATGTACCAGCAAATACCTGTGTATTTGCTAATGTCCTTTTAGGAATTTTATATAATGCTCCATGTTTGGGAGATTTCAGGGAAACTGCATGTCCCAGTCTGGATGTCTCAGTTCCCACTTCAATGTTTTATGTAAAATGGGTCATTATACTTTATTATTTTTATAAAAAAAATTGATGTAGCCCACACACACACATGGATTTCTGGTCCTATGGCCTGCTAATGAAGAAACGTTGACACTCTTGATCTAAGACATTCTTAGGAGTACTTTTGGGGAGGGGAAAGAAGTCATGGAAAATTTGCTTGAGAATTGTGTGACTGTTTGAAATTTGATCTTTCTAGATATCAAGATATATAAACAGATGTAACCTCAATTAACCCACTGATAATGAAATAGTAGTATGAAAGGAAGACAACCCAAAATAGAGAACAGTTATTTCTAAGTGACTCTCAAATATATTAGGAGCACTCCGAAACATTTTTCCACTGTTCCTACTTGAAGAATAAAGATGGTTCATGTTTTAATCATGGCACCAGGTTCTACTGTTCTTAGATTTTTTGTTTACTCTTTGCTTTTTACTTTTTCAGTTTTCTATGTGCTTTAGCCAACTATTTCCAATCTATATATTTCATTTTATTTCATTTATTTGGATATTTAACTTGCCTTTTCAAAAAAGCTCAAGGTAGGGTACAACACACACAAATAAT
The DNA here is from genome assembly GCA_033557465.1 of Ichthyophis bannanicus. Lineage (NCBI taxonomy): Eukaryota > Metazoa > Chordata > Amphibia > Gymnophiona > Ichthyophiidae > Ichthyophis > Ichthyophis bannanicus. Next base: position 1,054,665,814 of record CM066033.1, on the reverse strand, counting down.
TTAGTCAATATTACAAAATAAAAGTAAAATTTAAAATCAAACATGATAGAACATGAAAATGAAATAAAACAATAAAAACAAAGTAAATACAAAATAGAAATACAGGGGTATGTTTACTAAACCATCTTAACTTGCGCTCTGTAATGTTATCGCGCGATAAGGTACCTTATTGCACGATAATGGCGCTTTACAAGGCGCACAGGTACCTTATCGCGCGATAACGTGCGCTGCGGCGCAAACGAGCGCGGAAGGTGGGGAAAGGCTCCAGGAGGGCGGAGGAAGGCTCCCCATGGGCGGAGAGAAGGGGTCAATGGGTGGAGAGTGTGAGGGGAGAGGCTCCCTGCACACTAACGCTGTGAAATCCGAGGCTCAAAACTAACGCCAGTGAAACCCTGGCGTTAGAGCAGATTTAAAGAGAAAAGAAACCATTTCCGTCAGCAATGTACAGCAAAACCAGGGAACCTATAAAAAGTGATAAGTGTGATACATGTGCACGGAACAAAAGGGCAAATAAACCTTGAAAATGTACAGAAGAAAATGTAAAAATAAAATAACCAAGCTGACCAATAGTGATATCAATGGGAAACATCAAAAAACACTCCCAAGAAAGCTTCAAAAAAAGATATGAAATTTGGAAAGGTCTATGCTCCGTCCGCATACAAGGTGAATGAGCCCACAGTGTAATTGCGCTGAGCAGGGTTTCCGACTCCATCGGCCAGGTTTCCTATGGCGTGCACATGTTCCACAACAGCAGGGCGGGCATGTCGGAACGGGCAACTGGACAGATGCTGGAAAAGGGGACACAGAGGGCTGCAGGCGGCACATGCTGCGGTGCAGCTGGCCCACAATGCGGACTAGGGTGATGCCTAGCTGGCCCATAGGAATGCAGAAACAGTAGAGCAGCCAGACAGCAACTTCTGAGGGCCCAACATGAGCACAAGCGTGCTTCCCACAGTGTCACAGGGGATAGTACCCAGCAGGTACCCCGAAGGGCACAGAACATTGGCATGCGGTGCTGGGGGGAAGCATGGACAGCTATGCAGGCACCCCTACCCCAGAAACCGCACCATAGGCAGCCACCTACCCACACACTGGATGGCCTGAGACTGTGCTCCACCAGCACCACCAGCAGAAGGGCATGTCAGCATGGTGGCAGAGGGATACTGGTGGTGGAGGGAGCAGTGGCAGCTACCCAGAGCAGACCGTGGCCTAGCCCTGTGTAGGTGGGTGCCATGCACTGCAACAGACAGGCCCTGTCTGATGAACAGTCATGGCATCACCAGGGAATGCACTGTCTCTGTGGAAACACAGTGGTGCAGTGCACACAGCCAGTGCGTCCAGAAGCTAAAGGTCACATGTTCAAGTCCCAGCTGTGGTTCCTGCCAACCCAGTCCCCATATTTTACCCACTACTAAAACGTGCTACTACAGACAGAACCTTTATTGCAGATGACGTACACATGCCCAAAACACCTACTTTTTACCCTACAGAGCACAGACACCATAAACATGCACATTACCTAGAGCAGAGTCTTCCAAATGCAGTCCTGGAGGGCCAAACACCATTCAGGTTCCATGCTGCCTCTAATAAAGATGCCTGTGCTGAATTTCTATGCGCCGCCCCCATGGTATGCAGATGTATCTCATGCATATTCATGAGGGACAGCATGAAAACCCGAACAGTGTTTGGCACACCAGGACTGGAGTTGGGAACCTCTGCCACAAAGCAGCAGCCAACAAGGGCAGACACACCTGCACCCACGAGCTCCATTATCCAATGCCTCCTGGAGAGGCAGGACATCTGGCCCTGCGTGCATCTCCCAATACTAGCACTTGCATACCTTAGCAATGCCATCCTAAACCTGGGAATACGGTACACAGCTATCAAAAGGTTGCAGATAGCAATTCCTAAGTTAAGCTCAATTCGCTGATTGAGCTGCATCATAGCAACCTTTCTGATGTCTCTGGAGTGTGCTTCAGGTCTGGTGTCTGACAGTGTTCACCACCCTGGGGAGTGACCCCAACAGCATTGCTTACCGTAACCATGCCTGCACTGTGCCCAGGACTGCATTTGGGAGACTCTGCTCTAGGTAATGTGCATGTTTATGGTGTCTGTGCTCTGTAGGGTAAAATGTAGGTGTTTTGGGCATGTTTACTTCATCTGCAATAAAGGTTCTGTCTGTATTAGCACGTTGTTGTAGTGGGTAAAATATGGGGACTGGGTTGGCAGGAACCACAGCTGAGACTTGAACCTGTTACTTTCTGCTTCTGAAAACACTGGTTTTGTGCACTGCACCACCATGTTGTCACAGACTCAGTACATTCCCTGGTGATACCATGACTGTTCGTCAGACTGGGCCTGTCTGTTGCAGTGCACGGCACCCACCTACACAGGGCTAGGCCACGGTCTGCTCTGGGCAGCTGCCACTGCCCCCTCCACCACCAGTATCCCTCTGCCACCATGCTGACATGCCCTTCTGCTGGTGGTGCTGGTGGAGAGCAGTCTCAGGCCATCCAGTGTGCGGGTAGGCGGCTGCCTATGGTGCAGGTTCTGGGGTAGGGGTGCCTGCATAGGTGTCCACGCCTCCTCCCAGCCCTGCCAAAGTTCCATGCCCTTGGGGGTAGCTGCTGGGTACTATCCCCTGTGACACTGTGGGAAACACACGTGCCCATGTTGGGCCTTCAGCAGTTGCTGTCTGGCTGCTATGCTGTTTCAGCATTCGTATGGGCCACCTAGGCATCACCCTAGTCCGCACTGTGACTCAGGTGCACCACAGCATGTGCCGCCTGCGGCCCTCCGTATCCCCTTTTCCGGCATCTGTCCAGTTGCAGTTCCGACATGCCCGCCCTGATGTTTTGGAACATGTGCACGCCATAGGAAACCTGTCCGATGGAGGGGAAAACCCTGATCAGCGCTATTTCACTGTGGGCTCATTCACCTTGTATGGGGACGGAGCATAGACCCTTCCACGGGTAATATATTTTTTGTGGAGCTTTCTCGGGGGGGGGGGAGGGGTTGATGTTTCCCATTAATATCACTATTGGCCAGCTTGGTTATGTTTATTTTCCAGTTTGTTGAGGTCATTTTCAATGTTTGTGCCCTTTTGTTCTGTGCACATATATCACACATATCACTTTTTGTAGGTTTCGCTGCCTATTCTGTACATTGCTGACACTGAAATGGTTTCTCTCCCCTGCAAATGTGCATCTAACGGCAGGTTTTCAATCGCGTTAGGATTCAGCTCTTCAGATCAGCGCGTTAGTGTGAAGGGAGCCTCTCCCCGCCCACTCTCCACCCATTGACCCCTTCTCTCCGCCCTCTCTCCACCTTCTGCGGTGTTTTACCGCACCGCGGAACTTTACGATCGTTAAGTTATGTTAACGCTTGTTATGTAACGTTAACGATCATTAACGCATCATAACGCGCGTTATGATGTGTTAACGATCGTTAACGTTACATAACGCGCGTTATGTAACGTTACCGCAGTTTAGTAAACATCCCCCTTTGAGTTTGGCAGTTTAGATTTAATGCTAAAATTGCAAAGTCATGCATCTGGACTGCAAAAACCCATGGCAGAGTACAGTTTCAATACAGGCAGATCTGGCAAAAGCCAAAATGATATTTGGGTGCATAGGGAGAGGAATAGCCAACAGACAAAAATAGGTAATAGCGCCTCCGTATAAGTCTCTGATGAGACCTCATTTGGAATACTCTGGGGCAGTAATGGAGACTGCACCTTCGAAAGGATATAAAATGGATGGAGTTGGTGTGGGGGGGGGGGATTACTGAAATGGTCAGTAGTCTTCATCATAAATCATATGGGAACCAACTTAAAGATCTAAACATGTATGTCCTAAAGGAGGAATGGAAAAAGGAAGCTATAATAAAGACATTTAAATACCCTCAAGGTATAAATGCACAGGAACAACTCCAGCCTAGGGGGCTGGGGGTTGGGGAACGGAGAGGAACCAAGTTGGCTGCCTAAGAAGTGATTGCTTCAGTTTATTTTCTCAGCTGATGCTTTCCTGAAGCTCTTTGGCAATGGGGAGATGAAAATGGAAGGTGCGCGTTAGTTCCCGATCCTGCAGCAACCCCTCAGCTCAGACAGGCTACTATGTCTAAAGTGATGACTTAGCCATTGTTTGACTTACCTGTGGCTGCTGTGGGACCACTTGAAATGGCAGCCTCCTTGGCTGAAGAGGCATCCCTGAGCCCAAGTGAGTGGATGGACTCCTCTTGTCCTGCCCTAGAGCTTCCAGAGTTGTCAACTGGGCGGCAATTTGGCATCAGATGGTGACTCTTTGACTGAAGTAAAGACTCTGGGTGATTGAGTGGGAGAGAACTGACAGCAACGAGAGGAAGCCCAGATCTGTGTCAGTTTAGTGGAGCTTCACTTAATTTGGTAACAGCTGTTAATTTTCGGGGGCAATTCAGATGTAAATGCCAGAATCTGCTTGGGTTGTTAGTTTTGGTATATTCCCATTTAAGAAGCCAGTAGTAGTGTCACTGGAGATCCTCTGGGAGACCTTATTAGAATTGTGCAAGTGGATTTCTCTGCTGCCTGCATTTTTTGGAGATGCAGGAGAAAGTTCAGGCACATTCAGGGGAAAGGAAGATTCAGGTTGAGCGCTTGGTAAAATTAGAAGAGAGCTGCGTGAAGATACACCAAACACAGAGGGAATTAATTAAGGATAAGAACAAAGTCCATTGTAGGCTGGATAATTTGGTCGGTACTGTCCAAGTGTATAAATCTAGGGGTTTTGAATTTTCCAAAGGTGCTAGGTATCTCTCCTGGGGAGTTATTTAAGAAATATGAAAGATGTTTTATAAATCCCATGGTCAACATTGTCCTGATTACCAAGGCTTATTATGTTTTGGCATCCAAAATGAGAAGTGGGGCTGATGGAGAGAATGATGGTGAAATATTTAATGATAATTTGGACCTTGCTGGGATTTTGCATCCTGAAGTTGGGGAACATCATAGAGAACCCCTGCTTATAGTCTTTGGGCCCAATTTTCGAAGACCTTTATACAAGTAACTTTCCTAATTACCCGTGTAAAGGCCTTATCCAGGATTTTCGAAGGGCATTGCCCGTGTAGGTGCCCTTCGAAAATCCCGGTTAAGTCCTTAACGTGCCCAGATGCTATCCGCATAGCATCGGGATGTGTTAGGGACATTCCAGGGCAGAGCAGGGGCAGAGGAAAGGGCTACATGGGTAGCAGCGATTTTTGATGCTACTCGCCTAGCCCTCTGTGCCTTAAAGATAGGCGAGGTTTTTCCTCATCGTTGCCTAAGTGAAAATCTGGGTTAAGGGGGTCAGCCGGCAGGCTATGCGCAACCGTGGCGCATAGCCTGCCTAATTCAAAATAGGGCCCTTTGTTTTTTCCCAAGATAGAGACCATGGTTTGGATTCAAAGTCTGGATTTATCCTGACCTATGTTTGTGTAGGATAGGAGGAAGACACATCTGTGTATGTGTCAAGAGGTTTTTGTCTCTTATAGAGCAATTTTTTTGCGTTTTCCTTGCTACTGTTTGTTATAGTTTCCACAGTAAAATATGTATTCTTTGAACCAGAGCAACTTTGTTTTCTTTTGAACACAAAGAAAGTAGACGTGGAAGTTTGTTTATTAATAAATTTGATATTGCCTTCACACAAATCAACATCAATGTAGTTTACAGTAAAATCAAGCACAAATTAATGGTAAACAGAATTTGCAACAAATAAGCCAACTAAGCAGGAGAGCGTTTTGCCAATGCTGCCATCGCTAACTGTCATCACCAGCCAGAGTTGAGGCCATAAGTCAATTCAAAAAAGTGGGTTGGGCTGTTTCTGATGAATATTAATATTTGGCTGTTACCCTTCTGCATATCCTATTTATTTTTCCTTTATGAATTCCAAGCTTCAGGGTTTGTATTGGTTTTTTTAATCTTTTCTATATTGAGCAGATAATACTTGCTTTTTTCTTGTATTTTTTTTCTTTCTGTATTGACGTGTTTATGTCAATTGTAAGATTTGCCACATGTACTTTGCTTATCGTTCCTCCAGTCCAGTCCTGACCTCTGGGTAGTGTACTTCTTCCAACAGCTTAGAGACTGAGCATGTCATCTTTTGATGACCTCATAGTACTTAGGCAGCTGGCCCCACCTACCAGCCCCAGTATGCTCAGTCTCCAAGCAGCTGCAGGAGGTAGTGAGCCAGGGTACTGGGCTCACTGAAGGGACAACTAAGGAGCTAGGTTTAGGGTTTGAAATTAGTTCCCCTGTCAGATGCAGGTTTTTTTTTGTTTGGTGTAGTTTAAAAAGAGAAAAGGAATAAACAGGATCTGAATACAAGAAACAGGATCACAGGCTGCAGGGGGGCATAGGCTAAGAAGAACTGGTAGGACATGAGAAGATACTTGTTGCCCCCTTCCCCTCCCCCTCCTGCACCCACTTCCTCAGGGAGTTCGGGGATTGTCTTTGGTGAGGGATCTTGCAGCCTGAGTCTCCCGGTGGCTCCCGAACCAGTGATCGGGTGAGGAGCCGCTGCGTGTGTGGCCCTGTTTTCACTGGCAGCCTCAGATTTGTTTCTCACCTCAGTGCCGAAGCCTAGTAATGTGGGCTGAGCACGAGGGAGAAGGGAGCCATGCCGATTTCGATCTGAGGTAAGAGCAGCATAGAGCAGGCAGGAGCAGCTCCATTACACTGCCGGGACAGGCGGTTGAGGAGTGTGACCTGCAAACACGTGTGTGGGGCTGTGCAGTGGCACAGGAGTTTCAGCGCACTTTTAGCCAGGCCCGGCAGCAGTTTCCTTCCATGTGGTCTTTGGCGCCCGGGAGGTCAGCCGCCCGATTACCTAAGGAGGGGAATAAGAAGGTGGAATACACTTTTTCCTTTCCTTAGGGACAGTTTTTGTTTTCGGTATTGATTTCTTTTACTTCATTTTACTTTCTTTCAGCCTTTATTTTTACTGCACTTCTCTGAGCCAAGAGTCAGGGGGACATTCCCCGGCTAAAGATTAATGGGTCTTCCTGGATATTCAGGAGGTACCAAGTGAGTAGGGACCGCGATGCCTCTCACCATCCCGGCCAGACCGCAGTGCCTAGTGTGTGGGACAGGGCGGGGAGTGGTCTCAGAGACAAGCGTTTGCCCATTTCATAGCAGCATGATCTATGAAAAAAAAAATGCCAACTCCATGGCTCAATTGTAGGTCACTAACCTCTAGACAGCAGAGTCATGGGCTTAATCCCCAGTACACCTGACAGAAGCAGGTTGGGGAGGCTAAAATACAAAACAACTTCACAAAAGTGCAATCTGCCAGAAAAATGGCACAACCCCCCCCCCCAAAAAACCTCCGAAGTTCCGGACTGCGCAGCTATTCTAGTCATGCAGGGCCCTCAGGGACCTTTGAGGGTGCAGTGCGAGCCACAGGAGGACAGGCTTCTCCTCCAGTAGTGGCAATGGCAGCAGCCATTGTGCAGTAGACTGCTCCTCTCCCAGGCCCTGCACGTCACAGGTACAATTCAAGTTAGGAGCTCAGGGAGGCTTTTGCCCGGAATTTGTTCTTCTCAGGCATAAGGCATTCTGTCTGAAACAGGGTGATAGGGGCACCCCTCTTGCAGGGTTAGAAAGAGGCAAGAAGTGTGCAGCAGCTGCTCAGTGGCTTCAGGAGGATGCGCCGCTAGCCAGCAGGTGCCTCCTTCAGGAGGTCCTGGGGGGAAGAATGGGCTCCCTGCATTCCAAAGATTAGGGGAATGCAGGAGGGCAGGTGGAGTTGGAAGAAGACGAGATCCCACAGCAAGATGAGAGCAGGCATTGGATAGTCTCATGTTGTACGAGTCATCCACAATGAAGGGGGGCAGCCCTTATAGCCCAATTGTTTAAAGTTCTTAATATGCTTACCAGAGGACCCTGGAAGGGATGCCAGACAAGATCCACTGTGGCAGTCAGAAAGTTGCAACAGGGGTTTCCACGGCATTGAGTGATTCAAAGATAATAGGAATATGTGGGACTTCTTGGGGGCCAGTCTGAGGGGGGCAAGAGGCATGGCATGCCTTATCCTCTGCTGGATCTTGAGAGAGAGCTCCTCTGTTCCCCCAAGGTGGATTCCGCGCTGTAACCGGTGACTAAAAAGTCTACTATCCCTGTGGAGGGTAGTTCGGCCCTCAGGGAGGTGGACGATAGAAAGTTGGATACTTTGTTAAAGCAGGCAATTTATAGCAATGCCCTTTCCTTACAAGCTTCCATTAGTGCAGTTGTTGTGGCCAGAACCTGCCCTAGCTGAGCACAGGGAGTTTGGGAGCCAGTGGAGCAGTCTCAGGGGCTAGAGGCATCAAAATGGGAGTCCAGAGCCACTTACCAAGCAGATGCCTTCTGCATTCTTATCCAAAGACTCTCGTAGAGCATGGCTTCAGTGGTAGTGGCACTCTGGTTGTGTAACTGGTCGGCAGAAGTCTCCTCCAATACGTAGGAATAAGCTACCAGTTAAGGGCAAGCTTCTGTTTGGAGTAGCATTGGAGAAGCTAGTGAAGGACTTGGGAGAGTCCAAAGGGAGGTGCCTACCTGAGGACAAGTGGAAACAGGGATGTTCCCCGGTGCTGGCATGGGGTCAGTTGAGGGTTTTCATCAATTCCGCGTGGCGCAGTTTGCTCCATACCAGAGGGATGGTTCCCTCTCAGGGACAAGTCTACCAAAGGCTTTTGAGGAACAGGGCATGGATACCTCTCTGCCCCCTCCTCCTCGGTCCTGAAGAAGATGCAATAAAGCAAGGAGGGCTCAGGCAGTGGTGGAATATAGAGGGGGTCGGTTATGGGACTGTTACCCAACCTGGCTCCACATCATGTTGGACCCATGGGTCCTCGAAGGTATTCGGGAGGGCTATGCACTGGAATTCACAAGGCCTCTTGATCCCGCCTCCGTACATTTCCCAAGCATAAAGGTGGTGCAGGACACTCTCAAACAGTTTCTGCAGTTATGATCCGCCAGGGCCAGTGTGGCAGAGGTCAATACGCCATTTATTTTGTCATGCTGAAAAAGGAGGGTAGACTTTGACCTATGCTGGGTCTCCAAGCATGTAAACAGATGCTTACGGGGGGCCTTGGGTCCTCATGGAAACCTTCCCGATGGCCATTCAGGAGTGGCAGTTTTCTTTCCTCCCTTGACCTCATGGAGGCTTATTTATTTTTATTTAACAAATGCTTATATACCGCTACCTTCCAGAAAGATCAGGCGCGGTTTACAATGGAACAATTTAAGCAGGGTAAACATTCTGCTTTTTACATAGAACATAGGAAACTGTGGTTATACGTTACAATTTACACTGTGGTTATACGTTACAATTTAAACTGTGGTTATACGTTACAATTTACACATTCTGATCCGTCCGGAGCACCATCAGTGCCTGCGTTTTGCGAACCCAAGGAGCAGTTTTCAGTTCTGAGCATTGCCTTTCAGCTGGCCAATGGCCCCGCTCATCTTCAACAAGGTCACTAGTTCTTCCTTACCTCGAAATTGGGTGCATTCTGGCAAAGTCCCAGGAGCAGGTTGAGCGAGCTATAGCGCAGTTGTAGAGTTTCCACAGAGCCTCGGCTGGGTCATCAATGTGGCAAAGAGTCAGCTAACCCTGTCGCAAGACCTGGAGTACCTTTGGGGGGCCCTTCGGCACACGAAATGGTAGAATGTTACCCCTGAAATGGGAGGGCCAGGAGGCAGGCACCTTCCATGTAACATTATCTTCAGGTGCTGAGGACCATGGTAGCTATAATAGAGTGGGTGCAGTGGGTGCATGCCCACATTTGCCCTTTGCTCTGGACTCTCATCCAGCACTGGTCTTTGCTATGCCATACGCTGAGCTGACCCTTATCCTGTTAGAGAGCAACCCGGAAAGCACTCAGAGGGTGACTACAGCAAAACAGCTAGAGGCCGGTATGCTTCTGGAGTCACCATACTGGTTAACTTTCACAACGGACACAGTCTCCTCAATTGTGGAGCGTATTGAGAGGGCCGGGTGGCCCTAGAGTGATGGATACCGGGAGAGAGCGACTGGGCATTCAGATGGCTTGGGATGGAGGAAGTATTCTTAGCAGGGTAGGAGTTTCTCCCCTTCCTATAGGAAACCCGGTTTGGGTTTTTTTCAACAATGCCACAACACTAGCCTACATCAATCAAGAAGGGGGCACGGAAAGTGTCCGCCTGGACAGCGCAGCCTGCATCCTGCTGGATTGGGCGGAAACATATCTGCAAACCATCTCTGTGGCCCATGTCGCGGGCATGAAAAAGGCAGTGGAAGTGCTGAGTCGCGTGCACCTAGACTCAGGAGAGTGGACGCTCAACGACAATCTTCTTGAAGATTACGCAGATGAAGGGCATGCCCATGATGGATCTGATGGCGACCTTGGTGATGGCCAAGATGAACAGGCTCTTTAGCAGGCAACGGGAGAGATTGGCGGATGGCCTAGATGCTGTAGTGCAGAGTTGGCCCACGAGGGGGTTGCTCTCTGTTTCCCTCCTGGGGCGCTCATTGGGTGCATTGTACAGTGAATCTAGGTGCACCGAGGGCAAATGATTCTCATCACCCCAGAATGGCCCAGGGGACCAAAGTATGTGGAACTCATCAGAAGGAGGGAGGTGGGGCCATGGCATCTGCTGGTCCTGCTTCAGGGGCCGGTTTGGCTGCCTCAGGTGGATCGAGGCATGGCTCTGGATAGGGCTTGGTTCAACAAATGAAGCTACTCTGCTCTGGTAAGTTCCACCTGGTTGAGGGCACGGCAGTGATCGGCATCGTTGTCCTTTATTAGTGTCCATGCCTGAGGGTTTTTAGCCTTCCTTAAGTCAAGTCTTGTAAAGGGTTGGCTGGTGGTTGCTTGCCAGTGCAGGTGGCGGCAAGAATTTGCTACTGGGGTGATGCCTAGGGGGTGTCCTCAGGGATGCACCTGGAGGTGATACAGTTTCTCAGAGTGTTCAAGCAGCTCTGTCCTCTGTAGTAGGCGGTGGTTCTTCCCTGTGACCTCAACTTAGTGTTGTCAAGTGTGGCAGAGGAGCAATTGAGCTTCTACACCCTGAAGGTCTTGGCTCTTACGGCAGGATTCCTGGTGGCCATCTTTTCTGCTCGTAGGATTTAGGAGCCCCCTGCAGGGTCCCGTCGGGGAATCTTCTCTCCATCTCCAAAGAAAAGGTAGTCTTGTGATCTGTCCTGTCGTTTTTACCTATGGTGCTCTCGGTTTATAATGTTAACCCACCAGTCACCCTGTTGGGGTTTGTTAGGGGCGTTGGAGGAGGCCTTGGACCAGCAATAGCGCTAGTTGAACATGTGTCGAGTTTTCAACGCTATTTGAAAAGGGCAGAGCCTTTCCGAAAGTTGGACAGGCTGTTGTTTTTTGTTTAGAGGTTCTGCTTTTCTGCTACAGCAGAGAGCAGAATTCCAGGGTTTGGTGCTGCCAGCAGAAATTTGTAGGGCGGTTATTTGGTCATCTCTTTAGACCTTGGTGAAGCATGACTACCTGGATGTGCAGGTTAGTGGAACGTAGAGTTTGAGGTGGCATTCATTCAGGCTGGGCTCGCAGGTCCCTCCCGAGTGTAATACTGCTATGGTACATCCCAGAGGTCGGGACTGGACTGGAGGGATCATAAGGAAAGAGAAATTTGACTTACCTGCTAATTGTTGTTTCTTGAGGAACTCCAGGCCAGTCCCAGATCCCTCCCTGATACAGTAATTGCAACAGTTTGGTGATCCCGGACCAGGAGAAGAGTTTGCAGGGCAAGTGTGGTCCAGCACATAGGATCAAGGAAGGATGTCCATTGGAGTCATGACAGGTGGCCGTTCAGAAGATTGATGGGTAAGCCTTCCTTTCTTCCTTGTGGCTGGATGGTCCTTGTATAAATGGATGGATCTGTTTCCAGCTTCTGGTCTTTGTTTTGGAATATGATTAATATAGTGATATTTTTAACTTATTTCTTGCTCTTGTGAGTCTGCTTTGTCAATAGGTTACTGGGGCAGGTAGGTGGGGCCAGCTGCCTAAGTACTATGAGGTCATCAAAATATAACCCTCTCAGTCTCCAAGCTGCTGGAAGAGGTACACTAGCCAGAGGTCGGGACTGGACTGGAGTTCCTCAAGGAACAACAATTAGCAGATAAGTCTAATTTCTCTTTACTTGAATACCTCGTAACTGTGTTTGTCTAAATGTATATCAGCTAATAAATAAAAAGTTAAGAAAATGCACAGGAGTTGAATTTCTTTCAGCAGAAAGGAGACTCTGGAACAAGGGATCACAAAATGAAAAGCAGTAGACTAATCTATGTCAATATTTCTTTACAGAACGTATAGTGCATGTAAGGCAGTGGAGGGGGTGGCAATGAAAACAGTATCAGAATTCAAGAAAGAATGGGACACACACCAAGGGTCTCTGAGGGAGAACTGGTAATAAAGTCTGGGTTGTTGGTATGGATGGGCAAACTGAATAGGCCGTATAGGTCTTTTTCTGCTGTCATGTTCTATATTTCTCCATTTTCCACCAACTAATGCCTAATTGCAGAGAATATTTAACACTTTTAATAATCTGGCTGGTTAACTTAACAGTGGCTTGCTTGTGTTATAATATCCCACAAGGTCAACAGTACCATCTTCTCTGAATACTCTAGGATGTTTTGGAAAGTTCAGTAGATTCTGGTTGTCATGGCAATAGGGATATCAGTAGCCAACAGGAATGAAGGTGATAAGGATGACTAATGAGGCCGCTGGTATCTCTTACCTTCCTCTTCCTTACTTAGCTATTTCACTTTCCTGTGAGAGTATAATCTGCCTTGCTGATTCAGTCTTCCCCCTTTATTTTTTCTGAAAACACTCTTGTTCTCTTCAGGACTATTTTTTGGACCTGGTTTATTAAAGATTTCGAGTGAAAAAATGTGGCTTCCATTGTAGCAGTCCTCTAACATTGGGGTGAGGGTAGTCCCAGAGGGCTATACCAAAAGATAGGAAAATACTAAAAATATAGTGGTTCTAGTGCAAAATGCCCCAATGTCTTTACTGGTTGACTGCAAGAAAAGGGAAAACTCCACCACATTTGTAAACCCATTAAAAGAACTCTCATTCTATATCCAGGGATGCTTCTTTAATTTTTTTTTTCAAATCTTTGCAATGTTTGGGGGGCATTTTCAGTGGTGGTGAGCAGTACCTGCTATAGCGGCTAGCCACTGATGTTTAATGTTTATCTTGGATATTCAGTGCTGGGGCATATTTGGTACATAGCACTTAGGTTTTGTGCCATGTACCAAATATGCCCCAGCACTGAATATCCAGGTTTTGTGCCATGTACATGGCACATAGGTTTTGCTGGATTGCTCTTTTGCAATCCAGTTAGTGGCGATATTCAGCCACTTATTGGATTACAAAATCAGCTAAAGTTGGGACAGCCTTTCACCCATCCTCACTTTAGGTGGTTTATTTATTTATTTAATTAACATTTTTTATATACCGCTTTTCAAGTTTATCAAAGCGGTTCACAGAAAACAGAACATTATTACAAGGAATGGTAGAAAAACTATTTACATTTAACAGTTTACAGCTCTATAACTATGTACATTGATACAGACATTTGGTTGAGGGGGACAGTTGGGTGCTGAGTTCAGTCCTGTGGCTGTGTATACGATATGCTATTGTAGTGCTTTTTGAAGAGGTAGGTTTATAGGTATTTTCTGAAGTCGGTAATGTCTGTGATCTCTCAGGTTGGGTGGGAGTGAGTTCCATAGTGTTGATAAAAATGCTCTGCGAAGTACTCTTTGTGTGGAGTTTGGAGGTATGGAAGCTGTTGATAGAGTGTTTTGGTGGGGTTTCTTCCTTGAGCGCATGTTTGGTACTTTTCTGATTATGTCGTTTAAGCATTTGGCGGACTGATTATTTAATATCTTGGATGTCATCATTAAGGCCTTATATTCGATTCTGACTCTGCTAGGTAGCCAGTGGAGATCTTTTAAGGTGGAGGTGATGTGCTCGTGTTTTTTTGATCCAGTAATCAATCTGGCGGCTGTATTTGTGCCAGTTGCAGAGAGTGAGCTGTGCTCTTGGGTAGGCCGTGTAGTATCATATTGCTGTAGTCTAGCTGCGGGGTGATTATTGCTTGGCAAACGGTTCTAAAGTGGTTCTGCTCCAATATGGGTTGTAGGTTCTGTAGCATCTTTATTTTGTAATAAACTTTGGTGGTAGTCCTGTTGATATGAGCTTGGAAATTGAGCTCTGGTCTAGGTGTATTCCCAGATATTTTTCCTCGTTCTTGATTGGGATTGTGAAGCTTCCAATTAGTATATTGCTTGGGGGTGTAAATGAAACATTTCTTGTGATCACGAGGGCTTCAGATTTCTTGTAGTTGATTGTTAAATTCCTCTGGGTTAGCCACTCAGTTGCTTCTGTCATGCATGCAGAGATGAGTGAGAAGTCCGAGGTTGTAGTGTCTATTGAGGAGTATATCATGAAAGCATGTATATTCGTACGGGGTACCATATACTATTAGACTGAATAAATCTGAGAAAGAGTTAATTTTGTTCAGAACCTTGCTTAGAAATAAAACTTCATATATTAGCTTACTAGGTGAAGGTTTACATAAATAAAGAAAAGGGCAGGTTGTACTTCTAGCCTTCCTGTCTCAGAGTTATTAGCTAAAATACTCTCAGGGTTAGTAATTAGTAGATATCAAGTCAAGTCAAGTCATCAGTAGTAAACAATTATGTCAATTAGGTCATTCTATATCTTGGATTCCTGCATGTCACCTTATAATGGCCATGTAACAGTAAATAATTATGTCTCGGACTCCATTTATGTCTCCACATTGTACCCACACTGAATAAGTTGACCTACAATATGATACATACATGACGTATAATGATAAAGTGAAATTATGCTGTATCATCTACAAAAGCCTTATAAATAAAGTGAACCATGGCTAAGAAGTTAGAGTAAACAGGGAGAACGTGTGTCTCTCAGTTTCTCTCCGCAAAGCTTTGGTGTATTTTCTATAGAACTGTTGTATTTATTGCTGTATTTGATAACCTTCCCATTGTTTGTGAATGTAGTTATTTGTAGCTTCAAGAACCCAGTGAGGTTACTGGTGAGGAGGGAGTTGAATAAGCTCTTCAGTTGGTGCCGTGACTCATCTACAGATTTCAACATTCCTGACAAGGAGGGAAGGTGTTTGTGAGTATTTTATGGTGCCAGCAATGAGCAATCTGTTAGGTGAACAGGAGTTGACTCAATTGTGTGAATGGCATGTTGAGGCTATGCGTTTAGCTCTCCAGAAAGGTAGCCCTTCTTGTTGTATGCGTGACAAATATGGAGATAGGGCTACCACTTATGTTGTGCACTGGCATGCAGTAACTATTAATAATGTGCTGTTACAATTTCCTTTGGAAGGAACATTTTCTGTAGATAAGCTTTGTTATCTGAAATGTGCTTTGCAGACTAGACACAGAATATGCGATGCTCATGAAGGGCTAGTGTTTAGTTGGTGGCAGCGAATGGCACATAAATTGAAAAATGAATTGTTTGTATTAGTGAATGTTGATACAACGAGTGAACCACCGGAGAAAGCAGAGGTGGCTGCATTTGAAGATGTTCCAGGTGTATTTCCGTCATCTTCCCCTGTCTGTTCTGAGAATTATGTAGTTTCTGAAGGGAAGATAGTCACTCGTTTAGCGAAATTAAGATATGAGATAAGAGATAAGCAAAGAATATTGGGAAATACACAGATCACGAATTTTGGGACTTGCAATGTGTCCCAACTCAGAGAAATGAATGATCTTCTTAGTCGTGAAACAAAATGTACTGTACGTGTCATAGATTCCTTAGAGGAAACATTAAGAACAGGGAGAATGTGTGTCTCTCAGTTTCTCTCCGCAAAGCTTTGGTGTATTTTCTATAGAACTGTTGTATTTATTGCTGTATTTGATAACCTTCCCATTGTTTGTGAATGTAGTTATTTGTAGCTTCAAGAACCCAGTGAGGTTACTGGTGAGGAGGGAGTTGAATAAGCTCTTCATATCATATCGTCATCTGCATATAAATGATAATGCATATTGTGTTTTTGTATGATCATGCAGACTGGTTGAATGTATATGTTGAAGAGTAAGGTGGATAAGGCTGAGCCTTGGGGTAGGCCTGGATAGAGATTGAATGGTTTTGATTTGCTGTTTGCTATCTTCACCTCTGCTGTTCTTTCTGTTAAATAGGAACGGAACCAAGTCAGTGTGGTGTCACATAATCCAATCTCTACCAGTCTGTCAAGGAGAGAGGAGTGCATTATTGAGTCAAATGCTGCAGAGATGTCGATGAAAATAAGTAGGAAGCCCTGTTTGGTATTTTCAATCCCTTTGATGACTGTGTTCATCAGTGATGTGAATAGGGTTTCAACTCCATGTGATTCTCGGAATCCGTGCTGCTGTGGGTCGAGTGGATAGTTTGTGTCCACGTGGTCCTGGAGCTGGTGCTGTATGGCCTTTTCTATTATCTTGGAGAGGAGTGGTATCCTTGATATTGGGCGATATGAGGATGGTGAGTTCGGGTCAGAGGTTGAGCTCTTTATGAGTGGTCTTATTGAGGAGGTTTTGAGATGTGGAGGCATAATTCCTTGTTCAAGGGAGAGGTTTACTATCCTGCATAGTGTTGGTGTTAGCTCTTGTGACAAGGCTTTTATCCATGTGGTGGGCCAGGAGTTGAGGGATGAGGTAGTGGTATTAAGAGCTTTTAGTAAATTAGTGCAGTACTCTTCAGAGATCAAATGGAATGATGTCCATTTCTTTGAAGTATCCTGTGATTGTAGTGGTGGTGCTAGATAATCAATTAGAGGCTGGATATTGCCACTAACTGGCTAGCTAACAGTGCCACCCCTGGAACACCTTCTTGCTAACTGGATAGCGATGAGATGTTTAAATCACCTAGGGAGGCTATTCAGTGGCACTAAAGGGTGAGTGCCACTGAATATCCCAGTCAGTGGGATTTAAATGGTTTGCACATCTGCAAACTGCATAAATCCCTTTGAATATGCCCCCTTTTTTACATAATAAAGCATTAACAATATGATCCCCTTCCCTGCACCCATCCCCCCAACCCCCTCCCATCATCAAAACTAAACAGTCTAGCTGACATCCCTTCCTTATCACCCCACCATTTGAGTCCAGACATTTGGGTTATCTCCCCCTACCAGCAGCTGGAGACTAAGCATCTCAGGTTTGTGATGTTACAGTAGAAGAGCTCCTTGCTCTGACTTCATAACCAGTATACTCGGTCTCTAGCAGCTGGTGAGGAGCTGTGTGTAGTCTGGACTCCACCAAATGGATAAAGAGAACAATTTTTCCCTTTCATTTGGGTTTTTATTTCCTGGCTGACAGCTTAAGCTATTGGTGTCTGTAAGAGGAGCAGGGGGCTATACCTGCTCTGATGGAACCAGGACAATTGAATTGGTTAGGCTCCAGTAAGGGGTATACCCCTGGTGATCCAAGTCTTCATTATGCATTTTTGTTTCTACAGCAAGCTTCTTCTTAAATTCTCTTTTTACCTGCCTTATCAATGCCTGGCATTTAACTTGCCAGTGCTTGTGCTGTTTCCAGTTTTCGTCATAGGGCTCTTTTTTCCATTTCCTGAAAGATGCTTTTTTGGCAACAACAGCCTGTCTGACCTCACCTTTAAACCATGCAGGCAGTTTTTTGGACTTCCTTCCAGTTTTCTTAAAGCGTGGAATACAGCTGGTCTGGGCTTCCAAGATATTATTTTTAAACAATACCCAAGCTTGTTATAATTCTTTAACCTTTGCAACTGCTTCTTTAATTTTTTCTTAACTATTTTTCTCATTTTATCATAGGCTCCCTTTCGAAAGTTAAAAGGTAGTACTGTGGATTTTCTTACCATCCCTCCTCCACTAATTAAATCAAACGCGATCATGCTATGATCACTGTTGCCAAGTGGCCCCAACACCCTTATCTCTTGCACCAGATCTGGTATTCCACTAAGGACTAGGTCCAAAATGGCTTCCCCTCTGGTCAGTTCATGAACCAGCTTCTCCAAGAAGCAGTCATTTATTTAATCTAGAAAGTTTATCTTACTAGCATGTCCTGCCATGACACTGACCCAGTCAATACCGGGGTAATTGAAATCACCCATTATTATTACTGTGCTGTAACGTTTGTTAGCTTCCTTTATTTCTTTGAGCATTTCATCATCCATTTGTTCATTCTGGCCAGGCGGTCGATAGTACTCCCCTACTGCCATCGCCTTCCCCTTTTTCAATGGAATTTCAATCCATAGAGATTCTACAGCAATTTTTTTCCTGCAAAATGTTAATCCTTTGTGACTCAATGCCCTCTCTAACATAGAGCATAACCCCTCCACCAATTTGATCAGCTCTATCATTATGATATAGTTTGTACCCAGGTATCACAGTGTCCCACTGGTTATCCTCCTCCCACCATGTCTCTGAGATACCAATCATATCGAACCTCTCATTTAGTGCTATATATTCTAACTCTCCCATCTTATTTTTGAGACTTCTAACATTTGCATATAAGCATTTTAGAGACTGTATTTTATTCATATTAATCTGGCTATTGATAGGCGGGGGTAATTTGGAATTTTTAAGCTCTGTCTGCTCCGTACTCAAGGGCATTTGGGCTACTTTTGTCTTTATTGGAACCTTTCTGCTGATATGCCCTAACTTCATTTTTTGGTAGTATCCTTCAAGGATACATTGTTCCGAACCATGTGCTCTTGGGCGACTGTCGGCTCTCCCCTATTATCTAGTTTAAAAGCTGCTCTATCTCCTTTTTAAAGGTTAATGACAGCAGGTTGGTTCCATCCCAGTTAAGGTGAAGCCCATCCATTCAGAAGAGCCCCTCCTTTCCCCAGAATATTCCCCAGTTCCTAACAAATCCAAAACCCTTATCCTTGCACCATCATCTCATCCATGCATTGAGATTCCAGAGCTCTGCCTGCCTTTTGGGTACTGCACTTGGAACAGGAAGAATTTCAGAGAATGCTACCCTGAAAGTTCTGGATTTCAACTTCCTACCTAAAAGCCTAAATTTAGCCTCCAGAACCTCTCTACCACATTTTCCTATGTCATGTATCAAGACAGCAGACTTCTCCTCAGCACTATCTAAGAACTTGTCTAGGTGGTGCGTGAGATAAAGTTTCTAGATGAAATAAAACTGCTTCTTAGAGCAGCTGGTGCAAGAGATAAGTGTGTTGGGGACACTTGGCAATAGTGATCAAAGCATGATTGTGTTTGATTTAATTAATGGAGGAGGGATGGTAAGGAAAACTACAGTACTACCTTTTAACTTTCAGAAGGGATCCTATGATAAAATGAGGAACATAGTTATGAAAAAACTAAAAGGAGCATTTGCAAAGGTTAAAGACCTATAACAAGCTTGGGTGTTTGAAAATACTATCTTGGAAGCCCAGACCAGCTGTAGTCCACGCTTCAAGAAAAGTGGAAGGATGTCCAAAAAACTGCCAGCATGGTTTAAAGGTGAGGTCAGAGAGATACAAGCACTGGCAAGTTAGATGCAAGGCATTGATAAGGCAGGCAAAGAGAGAATTTGAGAAGAAGCTTGTTGTGGGAGCAAAAATGCTTAATGAAGACTTTTTCAAGTACATTCATAGCAAAAAACCTGTGAGAGAGTCAGTTGGACCATTAGCTTTCACAGCTTCCAGAGCCTCCACAGAGCTAAGCTTTCAGCTTTCTATCTTTTTTGCCTGTTGCTAATATAGAATTTAACTGTTGGTTATACATTACATTTTGGGAATATTCTGACTGCCTATATTCCTTGTGTAGCCCTTAAATCAGATATCTGAGTGTGCCCACTGTTCATGTAAGGCCTACTGGCCAGCGACACTAGAGATATAAAGCTACTTGGAATAGAAATACTTAAATTGCAGGGACCTGGTCTTTTACCTGAGTCACCCACTTACTTACTTTAGAAGCAAAGGTATCAGTTAAAGTTACAGGGACCTTTGCACAGTAGGCAGATACAAAGAAAGATAACAATTAGTTTGACTATTTCTGCTTCCATTGTTTGAATCTTCTGTTTGACTATTTCTGCTTCTATTGTTTGAATTTTCTGTTGTAAGCCTGCTCCCAGGGAGGGGCTAATTAGATTATCTACAGCCTGCCACAAGTACCTGGTCAACTCCAGGCTTCACAGCTTTCACAGCTTCCAGAGCCTCCACACAGCTAAGCTTTCAGCTTTCTATCTTTTTTGCCTGTTGCTGATATAGAATTTAACTGTTGTTTATACATTATGTTTTGGGAATATTCTGATTGCCTACATTCCTTATGCAGCCCTTAAATCAGATATCTGAGTGTGCCCACTGTTCATGTAAGGTCTACTGGCCAGGGACACTTAGGTTCCCGCCCACCCTACACCTCACCCCACCCACCCCAGGGCTGCATTGCCTATATAGTGGTCACATTTAATTTGGTGTTAAGTCCACCTTTTTTTCTTCTTCTCCTTCTAGGACTGCCTAATCAGCATGTTGTATATTCAGTGCAATAACTGTGGTGCTTTCGTTCTGACACGAATCATTTGGAACCTAAGAGCTTGTCCTATGTGCCTCAAGTCAGCTGCCATGCATAAAGAATTGACTCTACTAAGGGAAGAACTAGCTGCCATGAATAAAGAATTGACTCTACTAAGGGAAGAACTAGCTGCAATGAAACACACCTCTTCTAGGATACAAACAGAACAAAGTCCACCACCACTTCCACAAAGAATCAAATATCACAGGAACAAATGGATCACAGTGGGCTCGGTAGATTCCGACCTGTAATGCAGAGACATCCTATACATCAAGAGATATCCCTGCATAATGTGTTCTCTGCTTTGGTTAATGAGGATCACCAATCCATGGAAACTGAAGGGCCCTTAAATGAGTCAGTCAATGCCCAATCTCCTGCTAAAGCATCAGAAATGAAGAAAAACTCACCAAACCGAAAACTACTACTATTTGGAGATTCCATCATCAGAGGCACCAACTTGGGAACACAGTTCAAAGGAGAGAAGATAGTCAAATGCCTCCCAGGCTCTTCAGCCAGCAGGAATACAAACCAAATTGTTGATGTACTTAGCGCAGAAAGTGAACACTTCAAAATTGATGTTGCCATCCACCTAGGTACAAATGACCTGGCTAGAAACAGTGCCTCTGCAGTTCAAAGGGACTTCCAGACTCTGGGAGAGAAACTCAAGCCCATTGTTAACACTGTAGCATTCTCAGAAGTTCTACCTCAGGGGTCTCAAACTCAAATTGCTTTGAGGGCCAAATGAGGACTTGTAAAGTAAACCCGTGGGCCGCATAAGACGCGGGGCCTCATTTGCATAAATTTGCATAATGTTACCATACAAAGCGCAGATGTTAATGATGCACATTTCCCAGAGCTGACATATTCCAGATAATAAATTCAAAATAGATATTTTTCTACCTTTTGTGCATTTTTTTCAGTTGCAATTGTTCCAGCCACTTTCTTCTGGTTTCTTCGTGTCTTCTGCTAACTCTCCATCGTCTGCTGTCCATTTGTCCTTTCTTCTCTCTTCTAGTTTTTTTTTTTCCATTCTCTCTCTACATCTGCTTTAACATACAAATCTTTCTCCTTTTGCTCCTTCCTCATTCCTATTTCATCCACTCAAATTTTACCCCTCCATCCTCAATCACCACTTACCGCCACTCTCCCAATACCCGGCCAATTTTAGATTTTTCTTCCCTCCCACACAAAATATTTTTCCCCTCTCCATTTCACTCTCCCAGCCCCATCCCATTCTAATCCTCCCCCATCAGCTCCCTTCTAGTTCCAGCCCCACCCAGCATCCGCTCCCTTCTAGTCCCGCATCAGCCCATTTCCAATCCTATCCTAGCCCCACCATCAGCCCATTTCCTGTCCTAGCTACCCCCACTAAGCCCATTTGCAGTCCTAGCAACCCCTCCAGTCCATTACCATTTCTAGCCCCCCCATAGCCCATTACCAGTCCTAAGCCCCCCAACAGCCTACTTCCAGTCCTAACCCTCCCATCACCCCATTTTCATTCTTAGCCCCCCCATAGCCCATTACCAGTCCTAACCCCCCCCGCTGCCATTAGCCCACTTCCAGTCCTAACCCCCCATTACCCCATTTCAGTCTTAGCCCCTCCATAGCTCATTACCAGTCCTAACTCCCCCCATCAGCCCACCTCCAGTCCTTCCTAACCCCCATCAGCCCATTTCCAGTCCTATCCCCCCCCCCATCAGCCCAAGTAAATAAAATAAAAAAAAACCTGGCTTCTGCTGCTGCCACTGCCACCGTGGCAGCGGCAGAATCAACTGTCAATTAAAAAAAAAAAACTGGCTTCTGCTGCTGCTGCAGCCGTGGCAGCAGCAGAATCAGCTGTCCCGCGGCCCCTTCCCCTCTGTCCGGAAGAGCCCTGAGTCTGCTCCATCAGTGGTGGGCTTTTCAAGCCGCAAAGAGAGTATTGTCTGAGGCTTAATATAAGACAAGTAGAATTAATACTGAATAGTAGTATAACGGTGAAAAAGTTGAATGAGTAAGCTGATTTATGTTTATAGTAATAATCATTCACTAAGCACGGCCAATAAGGTATTTTAGCATTTCTACAAATATGGAAGGCCAATCAACATGGCAGGAAACGTTTAGTTTTCCACAAGAATACATTACCATGCTGTTGAAAGAAAAAACAGTGTTCTCCTCAGAAACTTCAACTACAGAGATAGATACCACAATAGCTCTTTGGGAAACTCTGGAACAATTGGAGAAAAAACGTATTAGAGCAGATTTGCACAGGTCTTCTCTGTTAGAATATGTATACCGTCAGCAAATTCCTCGCGGGCTGCGGGTTTATAAAGAACCTAGAGTGCCAATGTTAGACACGGAATTTGTGGAAAAGTGGAACAAAATTCTCAACAAATGTTCCCTAGATCTAATGGTGTTGTTAATAGATTCAGCTAAAACCCATGTGGAACAACTATCAATGGAAATAGCGAAGCACACAGCCACGCTGAAAGATAAAGAAACAGAAGAGGGTTTCACTAATCATCAAATACAATTAAAACACACCATGGAAACATTACGTCAAGAAGTGATGATTAAAAAACAAAAAAAATTAAAGCGCGATGGGGCAGACTATGCCACCGGCTACGTCTACCCTTGGATGAACGCTAATAGAAAATAAAAAAAAATGAAGAAAAGGGTATACTTTGATGACACGACGGATGAAGGGGCTAGTTCAGATTCTAGCAAGTCAGCGAAGAGTGGTTTTTTTCGCGAGGAAAAGGAATCTCGACCTCAGCGACAAAAAAAAGGGGAACAGGAGAAAATGGGTCAAGGACGAGGAAAGCAGAAATCTCGGGGGAAATAAGATCAACATCTACCAATTTAGTAGTAAATTTAACAGGAGAACAGTTGCCAATGGAGGTTGAAGCCCTTTTAGAGAAAGGGTTGTCATTTGTCCCAGAAATTAAATTCGATCTTTTTAAATTCCGTATTGATTTTGAAAGTTTCTTGAGGAAGTTACAATTAAAAAATTTTTTTTCAGCTTTTCCGTCCACCACCACGGAAGTAAACTACAGAGAACAAAGACGAATTCCGTTACCTTTAAAATCTCAATGGACACCTTCTAGTCCAGTTCACCCAATTTTACAAATTTTCAAAGATTTGGTTTTTCAAGATGTACAACAGTTGACAACCACACGAGTGCAGCGTAACAAAAGACTTTCCTGTTCCCAGCAAGACGTGTTAAAAAAGTTGCAATCACAAACACAATGGGTGATTCGTCGAGCGGATAAAGGTGGGGCTATAGTGCTACAAACAAGAGAATATTATTTAAATGAGGCACTTACACAGTTGGGAGATGCTCACACATATGCAATTTTGCCAACAGACCCCAGTGTAGAGTTACAAATCACTATCAAGAATCTTACACAAGAAGCTCTCAAGAACAAGCTAATTTCTAAAAAAGAGTACAGGTATTTAAATGTAACGGATCCGCGGTTAGCTCAGTTCTACACAGTCCCAAAAATACACAAACATCCAACTCAACCACCTGGACGCCCCATTGTGTCCACCAAAGGGACACTTTTAGAACCTTTATCCACTTATCTAGACTCTTTTTTGCGTCCACTATTAAGTGAGATCCCTTCCTATCTCCGAGACACAACTCATTTTTTGACGGTATTACAGACGCTCTCCATTTGGGCACAAAATGATCAGATTTATCTTGTAACCTTGGACGTTCAATCACTCTATACGAGCATTCCACAGGAAGCAGCTAGTCAAGTAGTGAAACAAACGTTGCTAACCCGAGGGGATTTATCTGAATCACAATTGCAGTTCCTGTCGGACCTCACTTCCTTAACACTGTTCAAAAATGTTTTTGAATTTCAAGGAATTGTGTACCACCAAATCTCGGGAGTGGCCATGGGAGCTACATGTGCTCCGTCGATAGCGAACCTGTATATGGGCCACTTTGAAAAACATCTTCTTTCTGTTTCGCCTTACCAGACTCATATAAAAGCCTGGTATCGATTCATAGACAACGTGTTTATGTTATGGCATGGTACTATACCATTATTGGAATCATTTTTAAGCTGGTTAAATCTCCAAGATATTAATATCAAATTCACCAGTGAACACCACAAACATCGGATTACCTATTTAGATGTGCAAATTATCAGAGAAAGCACTGGATGGGGAACATTAGTTTACCGTAAAGCAATTGATAGGAATACTTTCCTGCACAATGACAGCGCTCATCCCTCTCATTTGAAGGAAAGTTTGCCGCTGTCGCAGTTTTTGCGATATCGACGAAACTGTTCAGATGTACAAAAATATAAATCTCAGTCGATACAATTAAAAGAAAATTTCAAAGCAAGAGGCTATTCCAAGCATAGTATACAAAGAGCGTATCAAAGGGCACTATACAATAGTCGTGAGATGCTCTTGTCACCAAAACCAATAGTAGAAATCTCTGATGTAGAGAGTCCAATAAATTTTATAACACAATATTCCCCGATTAGCTTTCAAGTGCAAAAAATCATAAAAAAGCACAGCTTTATTCTGCACACCATTCCTGGTTTGCAAAACAACAAAATACGCTGTGTATGGAAACGAGGACGAAATTTAAAAGAATATGTGAGTCCGACTAGATTGCATCCGATAGAAACAATGGATTCAAATTCAGATTCACATTCAATAGGTCATACCAAATGTGGAAATTGTGGTATTTGTGCCATTACTATTGAAAGTTCCATTTTTAGCCATAAAAACATCACATATAATTTGAGACAAGCAACTAATTGTGATTCTTCTCATGTTGTATATGCGATAGAATGCCCATGTGGTCTCAAATATATTGGTAAAACGATCCGCTCCTTTAAAACCAGAATGAAGGAGCATGAAAGTCGACTCCGATGTAAACGGAAAGAAGCCCCGTTAGTAGAACATTGTATAATAGAAAATCACACTTTTGCTCAACTACGCTGCTGGATTATAGAGCAAGTGCTACATGGCAATATGGGAAAATCTCGAGATAAGTTTTTACTCTACCACGAACAATGGTGGATCTACACCTTAGACACAGTTCACCCGGGAGGGCTTAACCTGAACATAGATTGGTCTGCTTGTTCCTGATACGCTACCTAGAGATCACCTGATAGCTTCGGGACATTTAAAAGTTGGTTCATAGTCCGCAGACCGCATGCGCGGCGTTCTGAAAATTTCCCATGGCTGACAAGGAAACATCTCTTGAAAACATGCGCTGTGCCATTTCCAGGTTTATTTTTCACACTTTTCTGATTGGAACAAGGGGAGAGCTAGTTATAAGATGTATTCTGTTATACTTGTACTTTCAACAATACTACACAGTCAATAACAACGTCTTTTGATTTTATTTAGAGAATAATTGGAAATTTTGGGTCCCCTTGAGAAACCCTATACGGTGAAACGCAAGGGCGCCTGGAAAGATAGGCGTTGGGGCACAGCCTTTTCTTTTACTACATAAGAAAAGGCAAAGAAATACCAAAGATTAAAAGAAAAGAGAAAAACAGAAGAAGAAGATGAAGACCAGTCTTTTCATTAGAAGCTAAGTAGTCTTTTAAGAAAATTTAAATCAGCAATAGCTGTTTGAAATTAATTGAACTGGTTGGAGAATCTTCACATTTAAGCCATTGATGTACTAAACCCTATACACGTTTAGGAGATGATTTACAAATCTCCTAGTGTAACGAAGCAATAAGGGTGTTGTCTGAGGCTTAATATAAGACAAGTAGAATTAATACTGAATAGTAGTATAACGGTGAAAAAGTTGAATGAGTAAGCTGATTTTTGTTTTTTAAATTGACAGTTGATTCTGCTGCTGCCATGGCGGCAGCGGCAGCAGCAGAAGCCAGGGTTTTTTTTTTTTTGTTTCCCTCCGTCGCGGGCCGCACAAAGCTCTCTCGCAGGCCGCATGTTTGAGACTCCGGTTCTACCTGTTCATGGTAAGGGTGCAGAAAGGCTGCATCACATTAACAGCTTTAATACATGGCTCCAGACCTGGTGCGAATGAGAAGGATTCAGATTTATTGGCGATTGGGGAAACAGATGGACCAACAAGAGACTATACTGTGCTGATGGACTACATCTCTCTGTCGCAGGGAAAAGAATCCTAAGTGAAAAATTCAGGCAGTATGTGGATATGCATTTAAACTAGAAAAAGGGGGCGACGGATGGAGGAGGACTAGTTCAGGACGTCACTCCCAGCAAATGCAGAACAACATCAGACATAGCCACATTTTTACACCACACATCAACGAGAAGTGGGAAGAAATGGGCACAACAAAATCAATACAAAATAAATGCAAGCCAGTTAAATGCTGGAAAGCAATGAGCACAAATGCTCAAAGCTTAGCCAATAAAGTTCCTGACCTGGAAGCCCTAATGGTGGAAATGGACTTGGACATTGTGGCCATTACAGAAACATGGTTTAATGAATCGCATGAATGGGATATAGCCATAGCTGGCTATAATCTATTCAGAAGAGACAGAGAAAGTGGAAAAGGAGGAGGACTAGCCTTGTATGTAAAAAGCAATATTAGAGCTACTGCAATGCAGGGGGCATGCGGAAAAGAAGAAACACTCTGGATTGTGTTGGAAAGAGGAGATGGCACTGTCATCCATACTGCTGTAGTCTACAGACCTCCGACTAAAATCAAAGAAATAGATAATGAATTGATTATAGATATTGCCAAGTTAGCCACAAAGGGGGAAGTGATCATATTGGGTGACTTTAATCTACCCGATGTGGATTGGAATACTCCTTCTGTGAATCTGGCAAGAAGCAAAACAATTCTGGATGCTTTCCAAGATACGTCACTTAAACAAATGGTGATGGAACCAACCAGAGAAAGCTCAATGCTGGATTTAGTGCTCATCAACGGTGAGAGCGTGTCAAATGTCTGGGTAGGTGCCCCTGTGAGCAGCAGCGATCATCACACGGTGTGGTTTGAGATAAGAGCCAAGGTGAAGTCCAATCATAGCAAGCTCAAAGTCCTAAACTTCAAAAACACTGACTTCAGTAAAATGGCCAAGTACCTGAAGGAGGAGTTGGCAGGATGGGAGGGGATAAGGGAAGTAAAATTGCAATGGGCTAAACTAAAGGTGGCAATAAAAGGGGCAACAGATAAATATGTAAGAAAAATAAATAAAAACAAGAGGAGAAGGAAACCTATTTGGTTCTCCAAAGAAGTGACTGCTCAAATAAAGGCAAAAAACACAGCTTTAACATCTATTTAACATCTTTATATACCGCTCTATTTATAATCAGCGCGGTTTACATAGAACAAGAAAACATCAGATAAGGTACATGTTATCTGTTTTTTACATAGAACAAGGAACAAAAACTTGGATAACCGGGGAAATTATTTACAATGAATACAACACAAAATTCAAAAGCTTGCAAATAGAGGAACACAGTAAGGAATACAGGATCAAACTAAAAGAGACAAAAAGAGAAATAAGGAAAGCAAAATCAAAGGCAGAGGAAAAGATGACTAAAGATGTGAAGTGTGGCGACAAAACTTTCTTCAGGTATATTCGGGAGAGGAGGAAAATCTGAGATGGAATTGCAGGACTCAGAAGTGCTGGAAACGGATTTGTGGAAAGTGACATTGAAAAAGCAAAATTGCTAAACAAATACTTCTGCTCTATTTTTACTAAAGAAAATGCTGGAGAAGGACCATCTGTGACTCCCAAATATAAAAATGGGAATGAAGTAGATACCACACCATTCATTGAAGATGATGTGTTAGAACAACCTGCAAAACTGAAAGTGAACAAGGCCATGGGACCGGATGGCATACATCCCAGGATACTGAAAGAGCTCAGAGAGGTTCTCGCAGGGCCGTTAAAGGATGTTCTGCACAAATTGTTGTCTGTGAACCACGCTGATTTTAAAGAGCGCGGTATATAAAAATAATAAATAAATAAATAAAAAGTAAATATATTTTTAACA
This sequence comes from Ichthyophis bannanicus, assembly GCA_033557465.1. Lineage (NCBI taxonomy): Eukaryota > Metazoa > Chordata > Amphibia > Gymnophiona > Ichthyophiidae > Ichthyophis > Ichthyophis bannanicus. The sequence continues at coordinate 1,054,637,324 of CM066033.1, read as the reverse complement.
GATCCTTGGAAACAGGAGTAGTTCCTCAGGGCTGGAGGAGGGCGGATGTGGTACCTCTTCACAAAAGTGGTGACAGGGAAGAAGTGACAAACTACAGGCCCGTGAGCTTTACCTCAGTGGCGGGAAAAGTAATGGAGGCGCTTCTGAAAGTGCGAATAGTGGACTTTCTCAAAACCAACAGGTCGCATGATCTGAGGCAACATGGTATTACCAAAGGATGATCTTGCCAAACAAATCTGATTGAGTTCTTTGACTGGGTGACCAGAGAACTAGATCAGGGGCATGCAGTGGATATCATCTTCCTGGATTTCAGCAAAGCCTTTGATACTGTTCCTCATAGGAGGCTTATAAATAAACTCAGTAGTTTGGGGATGGGTCCCAAGGTGGTGAACTGGATCAGAAATTGTTTGACTGACAGACGACAGAAGGTGATGGTAAATGGAGCTCACTCGGATGAAAGGAGGATGATTAGCGGGTGCCCCAGGGTTCGGTCCTGGGCCTAGTACTGTTCAATGTATTTGTGAGTGATATTGCTGAAGGACTGCATGAAAAAGTCTTTCTTTTTGCAGATGACACGAAATTTGCAACAGAGTGGACTCCCCTGATGGAGTGGATATCACGAGGAAAGATCTACAAAAGCTGGAAGAATGGTCTAATGCTTGGCAGTTAAGATTTAATGCGAAGAAGTGCAGTGTCATGCACTTGGGAAGCAGAAATCCAAGGGAAATGTACACGATAGGGGGCGAGAGGTTGGTGTGCACGGACCAGGAGAAGGACCTTGGTGTGATTATTTCTGCGGATCTCAATGTGGCAAAACAGTGTGACAAGGCAGTGGCAAAAGCCAGGAGGATGTTGGGTTGCATACAAAGAGGAATTACCAGCAGAAAGGAAGAGGTACTAATGCCACTGTATAAGTCACTGGTGAGGCCTCACTTGGAATACTGTGTTCAGTTTTGGAGACCATATTTTGCAAAGGATATAAAGACACTGGAAACTGTTCAGAGGAAGGCGACCAAAATGATTTGGAGCCTGCATCAGAAGCCTTATGAGAAGAGAATTGAAGACCTAAATATGTACACTCTGGAGGAGAGGAGGGACAGGGGAGATATGATTCAGACCTTTAAATACTTAAAGAGAAATAATGAACAAACAAACCTCTTCCAAAGACGGGGAAGCTGTAAAACTAGAGGGCATAACATGAAGCTGCAAGGGGGTAAATTGAAAGGCAATGTCAGGAAATACTTTTTCACTGAAAGGGTGGTGGATTCTTGTAATGCCCTCCCGATGGGAGTGTTGGGGGCAAATACAATGACAGAATTCAAAATGGCATGGGACAGACACAGTGGATCCCTCTACAGTAACAGGATAAAATCAAAATAAATTTAATTAACTAATTTCTCAACATACAGGGGTGTCTTACATGGAGAGGTGGGTTCACCCTTAAAACAAAGACATGGGGTGGCATGGCCTGCACGGAGCGGCAGGTGCATCTACTCTTACTGGGCAGACTAGATGGACCATAGTGGTCTTTATCTGCCGTCATTTACTATGTTACTATGTTAGATGATAGAGGGGTTAAAGGGGCACTAAAAGGGGACAAGGCAATAGTGGAGAGACTAAATGAATTCTTTGCTTCGATCTTTACTGAGAAAGATGTTACTCATAACTGAAGCGGTATTTAAGGGTGATACTGCAGAAGAATTGAAAGAAAGATCGATACACTGGGAAGATGTATTACAACTATCTGATAACTGAAGAGTAGCAAATCACCTGAACTGGATGGTATACATCCAAGGTTGTTGAAAAAACTGAAATATGAGATTGCAGACCTAATATTAGTAATCTGTGAACTATCATTAAAATCATCTGTAATACCTGAAGATTGAAGAATGGCCAATATAACACCAATTTTTAAAAAGGGTTCCAGGGGTGATCCGGGAAACTACAGACTGGTGAGCCTGACATCAGTACCGGGAAAAATAGTAGAAATCATCATGCAATGTGTGCCTTTGAGTCAGTCCTGACTCCTGGTGACCCAGAAGCTCCTGGGTTTTCTTGGCAGTGTCACTGGAAGTAGATTGCCAGGCCTTTCTTCTGAGGCATAGAGGGTTAAGTGACTTGCCCAAGGCCACAGGGAGTGCTAGTGGGAATTGAATCCTGCTTGTTTGGTTGCCAAGCCAGTGTTCTAACCACTAGGCTACTCCTCCACTCCTCATCATAAAGAACAAAATTACTGAACATGTAGATAGTCATGGCTTAATGGGACACAGGCAACATGGCTGTAGACAAGGAAGATCTTGTCTTACTAATCTGTTATGTTTTTTTGAAGGTGTGAATAAACAGGAAGACAAAGGTGAGTCGGTTGATATAATGTATCTGGACTTTCAGAAAGCCTTTGACAAGGTCCCTTATCAGAGAGTTTTGGCAAAAGTAAAAAGTCATGGGTTAGAAGGCTATTGTGGATCAGGAACTGGTTAAAAGATAGACCGCCTGGCCAGAATGAAGAAATGGATGATGAAATGCTCAAAGAAATCAAGGAAGCTAACAAAAGTTACAGCACAGTAATAATAATGGGTGATTTCAATTACCCCGGTATTGAATGGGTCAGTGTCACGGCAGGACATGCTAGGGAGATAAAGTTCCTAGATGAAATAAATGACTGCTTCTTGGAGCAGCTGTTTCATGAACCGACCAGAGGGGAAGCCATATTGGACCTAGTCCTGAGTGGAACACCAGATCTGGTGCAAGAGATAAGGGTGTTGGGGCCACTTGGCAATAGTGATCATAGCGTGATCGTGTTTGGAGGAGGGATAGTAAGGAAATCCACAGTATTACCTTTTAGCTTAAACTATGATAAAATGAGGAAAATAGTTAAGAAAAAACTAAAAGGAGCAGTTGCAAAGGTTAAAGACTTACATCAAGCTTGGGTGGTGTTGAAAAATACTATCTTGGAAGCCCAGACCAGCTGTATTCCATGCTTTAAGAAAAGTGGAAGGAAGTCCAAAAAACTGCCAGCATGGTTTAAAAGTGAGGTCAGAGAGGATGTTGTTGCCAAAAAAGCATCTTTCAGGAAATGGAAAAAAGAGCCAAACGACGAAACCTGGAAACAGCACAAGCACTGGCAAGTTAAATGCAAGGCATTGATAAGGCAGGCAAAGGGAGAATTTGATTAGAAGCTTGCTGCGGAATCAAAAATGCATAATAAAGACTTGTTTAAGTACATTCATTGCAAAAAATCTGTGTGAGAGAGAGTTGGTCCATTAGATGATAGAGGAGTTAAAGGGGCACTAAGAGGTGACAAGACAATAGCGGAGAGACTGAACGAATTCTTTGCTTCGGTCTTTCCTGAGGAAGATGTAGGGATGTTACCCATGACTGAAGTGGTATTTAAAGGTGCAGAAGAATTGAAGGAAATATCGAAACATCGGGAAGATGTATTACAACTATTAGATAAACTGAACAGTAGCAAATCACCTGGGCCGGATGGTATACATCCAAGGGTGTTAAAAGAACTGAAATATGAGATTGCAGACCTCCTATTAGTAATCTGTGAACTATCATGAAAATCATCTCTAATACCTGAAGATTTGAGGATGGCGAACGTAACGCTAATTTTTATAAAGGGTTCCAGGGGTGATCCGGGAAACTACAGACCGGTGAGCCTGACGTCAGTACTGGGAAAAATGGTAGAAACCATCATAAAGAACAAAATTGCTGAACATGTAGATAGTCATGGCGTAATGGGAGACAACCAACATGGCTTTAGACAAGGAAGATCTTGTTTTACTAATCTGTTATGTTTTTTTGAAGGTGTGAATAAACAGGTAGACAAAGGTGAGTCAGTTGATATAGGGGTATGTTTACTAAACTGCGTTAGTGCGATTCGCGTTAGGAGCCGCGGTAGAGACAGAAACCCCAAATAAGGACATGGGCGGTACATCGTTTCTGAGAACGTGCCGAGAACGCGCATTACAAGGCGCCATAAATGAACGAGCGCTACAGGGCACGTTACCGCGCGTTAATCTTAAGAAGGCGTGCAGGCATACAAGCACAGCAACAGAGCTGTAGCACAATGGTTACAACACTGGCTGATAGTACAGGGGTCATGAGTTCGATTCCCCAGTGGGCCTAATGTATAAGGCTGGCTGAGGCAGCACCCTTTACATTTAAGTAGTGATTGTTGAGGCATTTGACGTGTATTTTAATTAGTGCTGCCAGCAAATACACCCTCACGGTGGCATAACCTACGGTGCCGCATAAGGCACTCCATAGGGCACATTATAAAGTGTACTGTCCGCCAAGGCACCCTATAATGTCCCCTATGGGACACCTTATAAGGCTGTGAACAAAGCCCTGGCTGGCTGCAGAAGGACTGCACATGACCACACAAACTGGCTGCTGTGGTTACCAGGATAGGGTTAACCCACCCGTACCCATGATGCACTGCACATGCAAATCAGCAGTAAAGAGATGGGCACAAGATTGGGTATGCACCCACACAGCACCTCGGCCTGGTAGGGGGAACAGACCGTGTGTGGCACTGCCACAATGTAGCCACAGACAGTCACATTGTGCGGGTACTGTGCCCACCCTGAGGTTGAGGTGGGGCGCCCAGCAGCAGGTCCACAGCACCTTTAATGGCTGAAATACGCCATGCTGCAGGTCCCCATCAGTGTGTGATAGGTAGTTCCCTTAGACACACCTAGGATACATCTGTGTCCTGCTGTATGTCTCGGTCATGTCAAGTCCCTATGGGCTATGCTGCACCCAGAATAGTGCATATCCGGTGTTGGTGCCATCGTTACCTGCTCTAGGTGAAGGGGGGGGGGTGTATGGACCCATAGGCAGATTATGTACCACCACACAACCCACCCTCTGGGGCTCAGAGTGGGAAACAGAAGCTCCCCACAATGGCAGCAGTAGAGGGGACCAGCAACGCCAGTCCTGCTGGGGAACAGACAGAGCGGTACACATCCATAACGCAATAGCAGACAGACAGCAGGCCCGGAAATGCTCAGCTGCCCCCCACCATTATCTGACATTCTCCAGCAGCAAGCCTCCAGCCGCTGCATCCTGCAAGGTGTTCCAGCAAGACACATACTAGCTGCAAACAGTCCGCCAGCTAGTCCATAGTGCATGGTCCTGGAGGAGATGCATACACCCAGAACGGGGATGTCAGCATACACACCAAGCAGATAAGTCAGTGATTGGACCCCAAAAGGAAACCCATATATATCACATGAGAGAAATGCTATACAGCACTATGGGGGAACCTAGCCATGCCATGGTCACTGCTCAGTCAGGGTGAGAGTGACCTCCCAGCAGGACATGCTATGGCCACCCTGTCCATGCAGGTGGTGGTCAGGCACTACAATGTCCGAGCCATTGCCCTATGCCGTGTGCAGATGCATCCAGGCCAGGCCACCCTATCGAGGCTATTCCCACAGTACCTTGCTCGTCATTATGCACATTGGCAGGCCAATACTGGCAACAGTGCTAGCAGTGTGGGCTGTGGAGGGTGTTGGCAGCCACCACACACTGGATAGACAGACACACACTCCCCACACCTATGCCAGCATTGTGCAACTATAGAGGTGTTGGGAAGCCCAGGCCACCACACCAGTCCTGGGCACAGTGCAGGCATGGCTATGGTATGCAATACTTTAGGAGTCACTCCCCAGGTTGGTAAACACTGTCAGACACAAGACCTGTAGCACACTCCACAGACATCAGAAAGGTTGCTATGATGCAGCTCACTCAGAACAGTGTACTTAACCTAGGAATTGCTATCTGCCAGTACTCATAGCAACCTTTTGATAGATGTGTACCATATTCCCCAGTTTAGGGTGGCATTACTAAGGTATACAAGTGCTAGTATTGGGAGATGCACGCAGAGCCCAAAGTCCTGCCTCTCCAGGAGGCTTTGGATAATGGGGCCTGTGGGTGCGGGTGTGTCTGCCCCTGTTGGCTGCTGCTTTACAGCAGAGGTTCCCAACTCCAGTCCTGCGGTGCCAAGCACTGTTCGGGTTTTCATGCTGTCCCTCATGAATATGCATGAGATAAATCTGCATACCATGGGGGTGGCGCATAGTAATGCAGCACAGACATCTTTATCAGAGGCAGCATGGAACCGGAATGGTGTTTGGCCCTTCAGGACTGCATTTGGGATGCTCTGCTCTAGGTAATGTGCATGTTTATGGTGTCTGTGCTCTGTAGGGTAAACTGTAGGTGTCTGGGCATTTTTACGTCATCTGCAATAAAGGTGCTGTCTGTATTAGCAAGTTGTAGTAATGGGTAAAATATGGGGACTGGGTTGGCAGGAACCACACCTGGGACTTGAACCTGTGACCCTCTGCTTCTGAATACACTGGTTTTGTGCACTGCATCACCTTGTTGTCACAGAGTCAGTACATTCCTTGGTGATACCATGACTGTTCGTCAGACAGGGCCCGTCTGTTGCAGTACACAGTACCCACCTACACAGGGCTAGGCCACGATCTGCTCTGGGCAGCTGCCACTGCCCCCTCCACCACCAGTATCCCTCAGCCACCATGCTGACATGCCCTTCTGCTGGTGGTGCTGGTGGTGCGCAGTCTCAGGCCGTTCAGTGTGCAGGTAGGCGGCTGCCTATGGTGCAGGTTCTGGGGTAGGGGTGCCTGCATAGGTGTCCATGCTTCCCCCCAGCACCGCCTGCCAATGTTCCGTGCCCTTGGGGTAGCTGCTGGGTACTATCCCCTGTGACACTGTTGGAAACACACTCGTGCCCATGTTGGGCCTTCAGCAGTTGCTGTCTGGCTGCTCTGCTGCTTCAGCATTCATATGGGCCACCTAGGCATCGCCCTAGTCCACACTGTGGCCCAGCTGCACCACAGCATGTGCCGCCTGCGGCCCTCTGTATCCCCTTCTCCGGCATCTGTCTAGTTTCCGTTCCGACATGCCCGCCCTGATGTTGCGGGACCTGTGCACGCCATACGAACCCTGTCCGATGGTGGGGAAAAATCTGAGCAGCACTATATCACTGTGGGCTCATTCACCTTGTATAGGGGCGGAGTATAGACCCTTCCACGATTTATATCTGTTCTATGGAGCTTACTCGGGGGGGGGGGGAGGGTTTGATGTTTTTCATTGCTACCACTATTGGCCAGCTTGGTTATGGTCTTTTTTCCAGTTTGTTGGGGTCATTTTCAGTGTTTATGTGCCCTTTTGTTCTGTGCACATGTATCACACTTATCACTTTTTTTTGGTTGCCCTGCCTAGGCAGTACATTGCTGACACTGAAATGGTTTCTCTCCCCTCTAATGTGCATTTAATGGCAGGTTTTCATTCGTGTTGGAATTGAGCTCTTCAGATCAGCGCGTTAGTGTGAAGGGAGCCTCTCCCCGCCCACTCTCCGCCCATTGGCCCCTTCTCTCCTCCCTCTCTCCACCTTCTGCGGTGTTTTACCGCGCCGCAGGAGTTTACGATCGTTAACTATGGTTAACGCGCGTTATGTAACGTTAACGATCGTAAGCGTGTCATAACGCGCGTTATGATGCGCTTACGATCGTTAACGTTACATAACGCACGTTATTTACGATTACCGCAGTTTAGTAAACATACCCCATAGTGTATTTGGACTTTCAGAAAGCCTTTGACAAGGTCCCTCATCAGAGACATTTGGCAAAACTAAAGAGTCATGGGATAGGAGGCAGTGTACTATTGTGGATCAGGAACTGGTTAAAAGATAGATAGCAGAGGGTAGGGCTAAATGTCCAATTTTCCCAATGGAGAAAGGTAAATAGTGGTGTACCCCAGGGATCTGTGCTGGGTCCGCTGTTTTTTTGGCATATTTGTAAATGACCTGTAAAAGGGAATAACGAGTGAGGTTATCAAATTTGCAGATGACACAAAGCTATTTAAAGTTAAAACCCAAGAGGATTGTGGAAAATTGAAAGAGGATCTTGATAAATTGGAAGACTTGGCATCAAAATGGCAGATGAAATTTAATGTGGACAAGTGCAAAGTTATGCACCTAGGGAAGAATGACCCAAACTATGGTTACACGATGCAAGGTTCCACATTAGGAACCACCACCCAGGAAAAAGATTTAGGCGTCATTGTGGATAACATGTTAAAACCCTCGGCCCAGTGTGCAGTGGCGGCCAAGAGAGTAAATAGAATGCTAGGCATCATAAGGAAAGGAATGGAAAATAAAACAAAGGATATTATAATGCCTCTATATCATTCCATGGTGAGACCGCACCTTGAATATTGTGTGCAATTCTAGTCGCTGTATCTTACAAAGGATATATAGCATTATTAGAAAAGGTTCAGAGAAGAGCCACCATAATGGTAAAGGGGATGAAGAAAGGCTAAAAAGGTTAGGGCTCCTTAACCTGGAAAACAGATGGCTGAGGGGAGATATGATAGAAGTCTATAAATTAATGAACGGAGTGGAACGGGTAAATGTAGATTGATTGTTTGCGTTATCAGAATATAGAAATACTAGGGGACATGCAATGAAGCTACAGGGTATACTATTCAAGACTAATAAAAGAAAATATTTTTTCACTCAACTTGTAATCAAACTCTGGAATTTGTTACCGGAGGATGTAGTAAAGGCTGTTAGTGTAGCTGGGTTTAAAAAAGGTTTGGACAAGTTCCTGGAGGAAAGGTCCATAAACCATTATTAAGAAGGGACCTAGGATATCAATGCTTGACCCAATACAAGCATTGTGGAACCTGTCTCTTTTGGGGAAACTGCTAGGTACGTATAACCTAGATTGGCCACTGTTGGAAACAGGATACTGGGCTTTATGGACCTTAGTCTGACCCAGTATGACATATCTTATGTTCTTATGTTCTTATAGAAAGCAGAGGGTGGGCTAAATGGCCAATTTTCCCAATTTAGAAAGGTGAATAGTGGAGTACCCCAAGGATCTGTGCTGGGTCTGCTGCTTTTTAACATATTCATAAATGTCCTGGAAAAGGGAATAACGAGTGAGGTTATCAAATTTGCAGATGACACAAAACTATTTAAAGTTGTTAAAACCCATGCAGATTGTGAAAAATTGCAAGAGGATGTAGAAAAATTGGAATACTAGGCATCCAAATGGCAGATGAAATTTAATGTGGACAAGCGCAAAGTTATGCACCTAGGAAAGAACAACCCAAACTATGGTTACACAATACAAGGTTCCACATAAGGACCCACCACCGAGGAAAAAGATTTAGGCATCATCATGTTAAAACCCTCCTACCAGTGTGCAGCAGCAGCCAAGAGAGCAAATAGAATGCTAGGTATCATAAGGAAAGTAAAGGAAAATAAAACAAAGGATATTATAATGCCTCTGTATCGTTCCATGGTGCGACCACACTTTGAATATTGTGTGCAATTTGGTCACTGTATCTTAGAAAGGATATTGCATTATTGGAAAAAGTACAGAGAAGAGTTACCAAAATGGTAAAGGGGATTGAAGGATACCCCTATGAAGATAGGCTAAAAAGGTTAGGGCTCTTCGAACTGGAAAAGAGATGGCTGAGGGGAGATATGATAGAGGTCTATAAGCTAATGAATGGAGTGGAACGGGTAAACGTTTGATCGATTGTTTGTGTCATCAGAATATAGAAAAACTAGGGGACATGCAATGAAGCTTCAGGGTAACCTATTTAAGACTAATAAGAGAAAATATTTTTTTCACTCAACGTGTAATCAAACTGTGGAATTTGTTACCGGAGGATGTAGTAAAAGCTGTTGGTGTAGCTGGCTTTAAAAAAGTTTAGATAAGTTCCTGGAGGAAAGGTCCATAAACTATTATTAAAAGGGACCTGGGATATCTCTGCTTGACATGATACAAGCATTGTGGAACCTGTGTCTTTTGTGGAAACTGCTAGGTACTTATGACCTAGATTGGCTACTGTTGGAAACAGAATATTGGGCTTGATGGAATTGGCGACTGTTGGAAACAGAATACTGTGCTTGATGGTCCTTGGTCTGACCCAGTATGGCATATCTTATGTTATTATGTACCAGGGGTATGCAGTGCTGTATATATAAATGTAAGACAGTCCCTGCTCATCAGCATTTACAATCTAATCAAGATTAAAAACATCAGAAAAATGAGGACTAGAATAGGTAAGATATACATAAGTAATGAATGAGGAGCATCAGGATCCAAAAGCAGCTTCAAAAAGATGCGTTTTTAGCCTGGATTTGAATAATGCTACAGAAGGAGCCCAACACACTGACTCAGGTAGTTTGCTCCAGGTATATGGAGCTGCAAGGTAGAATGAACGAAGTCTGGAGTTGGCAATGGAAGAGAAGGGCACAGATAAAAGGGATCTTCCAGATGAGTGGCGTTCCTGAGTTTGGGTGTAGAGTGAGATAAGAGAGGAAAGGTAGTGAGGAGCTATAGACTGAATGCACTTGTAGATCAGTAGGAAAAGTTTGAACTGGATGCAGAAACAAATAGGGAGCCAGTGAAGTGACTTGAGAAGAGGAGTTAAATGAGCATAGTGGCACTCGGGGGAGTTAAATGAGCATAGTGGCACTCGGGGAAGATAAGCCATGCAGCTGAGTTTTGAACAGATTGAAGGGAAGAGGGAGACCAGTGAGAAGCAGGTTACAATAGTCAAGACAGGAGGAGACTAGAAAGTGGATAAGTTTTAGTAGTGTGTGTAATAAGGAAGGGATGAATTTTGCTGATGTTATAGAGAAAGAAGTGAGAGGTTTTAGCTATCTGTTGGATGTGTGTGGAGAAAGAGAGAGTCAAAGATGACACCGGGATTGCAAGATGAAGAAACATGGAGAAGTGTGGTGTTATCTATAGAATAGAGAAGTGAGAAAGGGGGAGGTGGATTTAGAGGAAAAGATAAGGAGCTCAGTTTTGGCCATTTTCAATTTCAGATGGTGGTGAGACATCCAAGCAGCAATGTTAGATAAGTAGGCAGAGATCCCAGCCTGGATTCCTGGAGAGATTTCAGATGCAGAGAGGTAGATCTGAGAGTCATCAGCGTAAAGATGGTACTGAGAACCATGGAAGGAAATAAGTGCACCAAAGGACTGAGTGTAGAGAGAGAAAAAGAAAGGTCCCAGGACAGAGCTTACTGCTGCTTTACAACTTATCCATTTGTTTAAATTCTCCAGAGAGTGCTTAGTGTTATTTTGAAGGAGATGTTGAAAAGTAAACACCTTCCATGCATAGTTTCTGTAACATCATGGAACATTCCACTTTCTCAACAAATCTCATGCAGAACAACTTGGATGTCTCACCTGCTTTCTGGAATTATCTCTGGGTTGTAACCTCTGAGGAAGTGAGCTATTATGTCATCTCAGAAGAAGGTTACACAACTACAAAAAGAGGACTGACTGATTCCTCTGGAAAAACCCATTAAACGGGAAAAAAAGGGCAGTCATCTCCATCTTCGCATATAAGTTAGGAGGGTGGAGTAAACGGAACCACAAATAAGTTCTGACCTGCTCTTACAGCTTAGGGGCACGTTAAGTGCTGCTGTGGCCATAGGAATGAATGGGCAGTGGCAGCATTTAACGTACATTAACTTTACTTAACATGCGTTAATGTTTAGTAAACATGCCCCTTAGGTTTTCATTTTAGCTGTACTTTAAAAAAACTGAAACCAAACGCGGTTTACAGAATCTAATAAAATAGCATAATAAAATGTAATATAAAGTCCCTATACAGAACTGACCTACCCTCCTCAGGAAGTGAAAGAGACTGCATTGCAAGTTATAAAAACTTCATATAGAGACCTCTAGTGCCTTTACCAGGTATAAGGATTGCCATTTTTCTAAAACTGAGAACTTTCCAGATTTGGGAGGGCTTCCCCACTAGTGAGGTAATGATAGGAGAAGTCCCCTGCCAAAAAAGGGAGGAAAGTATTAATTTATAAATATTACAGCCCAAGGATAATTTTGCCTTTGACTATGCCAGAACATGAGAGGAGTGGGTGATCCCAGACACCAAAGGATCACCAGCCTTGCTGGTCCTATCTCATGAATCCTGTATCTAAGGAATCTTGGCTCTAAGACAATGCTTCCCAAATCTTTTTGGCTATAACTCCATTTAGCAGCTGAAAATTCATGTGACCCCCTCCCCCCTTCTAGATGATAACCAAATATAATTATCACACAAACAGTATAAATATGTAAATTTATGCTTTTTATTTACCGTATTACATTTAAAATAATTATCACACCTAACATACATAGACTTGGAAGTTACAATACAGCTTCTTTTAAATTTATAAAGTGTATGGGTGCAGGGGCTAAGTGACTAGGGCAGTGTGTGAGTTTGTGTGTAGGTGCTAGGGCTGAAAGAAGGGACAGTCTGCTAGTGAGTCATCCTCCCAAAGTTTTGCCCTGGACTGGGGCCCAGCCACATGTTTACACCTGTCCTGGCAGATGTACATTCCAAAATCTGACATATTCTAATCACTAAATAGAGAATACTTTGTTTTTCTACCTTTGTTGTCTAGCCATTTTATTTTTCTAATGTGGTCTAGACTCTGATTTCTGCTTCCATCTATCTTTTCTTACTTTATTTCCAGGGTCTCCTGCCCTTTGCCATTTGTTCTCTTTTCTTCTGTCTTTACTTCCTCCTCTACATCGATCTCCAACACTGATCTCTTCTTTTCAGTTTTCCTCCATATATTTTTCTGCTTCTCTATTCAGATTTTATGTCTCCTTTTTATCATTTTATCATCCTCAATCTCCTACTTTTTATTGTATTTACCTACAGCTTTCTATTTCTTTCCCTCACCCAAACCTCACATTCCCCATCTTTCTTTCCTTCCCCAGCCTTGTATTACCCAGTTTTTCAGTCTTTCTTTTCTCTCTCCTCTACCCGTGCTCAGCATCTCTCTCCCCCTCCCCATCCATTGTCTCCATTTGCTCTGTTTCCTAAGTTCCCCCTCTCCCATGTCCAATGTCCCATGTCCTAAGTTCCCCCGCTCCCTAGCCTGCGCCCATCTTCCCTCTGTCTCATTTCCTCCTATCTCCTCTCAATCTTCCTAATCAGCCCATGTCCAGTGTCTCCTGTATCTTAGAGTCTAATTCTCAGAGGGGTACGTCCAGCCCTGTCCGGACGTCCTGGATAAAGATGGGCCTGTTTGGACCTGATTCTGGATTGTGGGCTAAACGTTCCTGCAGTGCATAGAATCGGGCCTATGGATGGTCTGGCCTGCTCCTGCTGCCTGCGGGGACATTCTCTTTGCAAGTGCCCCAGACTCCCATGGCTTAGGCCCCCCTCATGCCCTCCACCCGACCCACAGGTGGGCCATGACCTGAATCAGCCCTGTATGTCCTTCTGGGCTGGCCCGCCTCCACTCTGCCTAGATCCCACCCCCTTCCGCCCCACGCCGGCTCTCCCCGTCCTGCTGCTCAGGACATATGGGGCAAGACGGAAGAAGAATCAGGCCCGGACGGCTTTCAGGGCTGCAATCCACGTCCCAGAATCAGGCCCTTAGTCTCCCCAATGTCCAGTATGTCTTCTCTGTCTCCCTAGTTCTTCTCCTGATGTCCATCATTTCCTCTGAGTCCCTAGTTCCACCCCAAATCCATGTTCAGCATCTCTTTTGTTTCCCTTCCTCCAGGCCCAGTATTTCCTCCATCACCCTTCTCAAACATCCAGCATCCCCTCTTTATCTCTTCAGTCTTTCCCCCATATTTAGCATGCCCTGTATCCCCTCCCCAGTACCAGCCCCCATGTTAAGCATCTCTCTTTCATCTGACCTCCCTATAATGTCCAATGTCTCCTTTATCTTCCTATTTTCCCCTTCCCAGTAGTTCAACATCCAACCTTTAGTCTAGTACCTTCCTTACCCTGCCATCTGCAGCTTACTCTCTTAGGCCTGTGACAGTTCAATAATTGCAGCCCCTCAATGCCGTGGCCCCTGGCCAACAGCAACACAGCACAGGGCCTGGATTTCCTCACTCCCGGACATGCAGCAGTGATGGCAGCCAGTATCTTCAGTACAGATAGGAAACACAGAGACATTGAGCCCACAACTGGGCAGAAAGGTCTGCTTCAACAGCGTCCCATCCTTACAGAAACATGCAGTCTATGAGAGGGTGAGACATGACTGAGGCTGAGTTTTCTGCACAGTGGTGGGCTTGAGGTCACTTTGCATCCCGCCTATACTGAAGCTACAGGCTACTGCTACAGGTCGGGGCAGGGATAGTGTCATGTGCAGTCCATGGCATTAAGTGGGAAGTTTGAAGGCAGCTGTGGCCACAACCTCAAATGAGGATTTTGTGACCCCCATTTAGGGTCACAACCCACATTTCCAGAGGGTCTCCATTGCAAGCAAGGTACTTCATGGCTCTTGAATACAATCTCTCTGCATGAGAACTCTTAAAGAGGACTTTTTAAATTTTTAATTGCTAAATTTTTCTGCTGCATTGCCTAGTGATTTGTAGCTGTATTGCAAAAAGGGTATTTTTGTGTTCTTAGGCAAAGTTTTTTTTCTGCTACTATAGTTATTTTTTCTTCTTCTCTAGCCTTCAGGTTTCAAAGAGGATGGCAAGCACTTTGAAATCACTGCCCTTCTCAGGTGTTAGACCCCTCCCTTCCCATTTTAGCTCCCACCCATTCCATGTGAGAATTCTTGCTATATAAGGCAATTCACCAATTAGCTTGTTAGCAGAGTTGACACATGTTTAATTGGATGGTAGGGAAAAATTAGAAAGTAAATAGTTCCACATTTGGATATCTACTAAAAGTAAACAATGTGATATTCTTAAAGGAGCTTTGATTAGACAATTTTACAAAGGGAACACATTGAATGATATACCTCAGATGCATAATATCAGAATTTAGTAGTGTAAAATAATAGCTGTTTAGTAAGATACTGTAGCAGGTACACAGAACAGAGCTGTTAGAACACATATAAAAGAGGCTAGCTGCTTTTTCTTTGAGGAAAGGTTAGGTACTTTGGTAGGTCTTTCTTATTTCCTTCAACAGGTACCAAAGCTCCAACAACTGAACTATGGCTGGGAAGAACCATTTTGCCAAAGTTGTTGCCCCTGTTATCACTTCTGCCTCTGTCCAGATGGACAGCCCAATGCCAGTCGAAGGACGAGTTCCATGTGCATGATGCCTGGAAGCTGAAGCCTTCATGAAACAAGTGGAGGATCTCAGAGAAGAGGTAGTGAGGCTGAGAGGCATCTATGACAGTGAGAAATACATTGATGAGATGGTTCTTGAGGCATCCAAGTTCTCCGACAGAGTGAAAAAGATGATACGCTACAGAATGAAGAGAGTTGGACACAAGTCACCAGAGCCTGAGGAATCAACAATCCAACTCCTCCAGCCCTCAAATTGATGAACCACTATGCAGCTCTATAAGTGGAGGAGGTGAAAACATTCCAGGAATGGGTAGAACCAGAGCTCAAGCAACCCAAAGTGGCAGAATCAGTGACCACAAGGAAGCAAAGGAGGGGTACTGAGGCATCCATTTGCTGACAAGACTTGATGTCTAGAGAGATGTGCTGTCTTTCAGGTGCCAAAATCCAAGATGTTATGGCGAGTTTGTCGAGACTAATCAAGCCTACTGATTATTATCCAATGAGGCTCATCCATGTCGGTACAAATGATACTGCTAGGTATCCCTCCGAGCATATCAAGCATGACTTCATAGCTCTGGGAGAGAGAATGAAGCAGATAGGTGTGCAGGTGGTGTAGTCTTCAATCCTCCCTGTTGAGTGTAAAGGCTGAGGCCGAGTATTTTATTTATTTATTTATTTAACAGTATTTCTAAACCGCCTTATCTTAATAATCAAGGTGGTATCACAGCAAGCAATCAGGTAAAGTGTGTGTGTTGTACATGCAGTGAGGATAAAACTTAGTTGTGTGAGGGATGTGTTGGGTGCTTGATTTGTTTGAGCTATATACAGGGTGGGCTATTTACAGTGGTGCTAGAATCATATTTTATATATATTCAGTTGTTTGGGAGGATTGGAGTGCTGTTATCCATTCTCTTAGGTTATGTGATGTGACCATAGTGCTCTATGAACAGCATGGTTTTCAGTTGTTTTCTGAAGTCTTTGAGGTCTGGAGTTGCCCTTAGATCGTCCGGTAGATTGTTCCATATTGTTGGAGCAGCCATGGAGAGAGCTCTGTCTGTTGTGTCCTTGCGTGTGTGCTTGTACTCATTTGGGGTGCTGACTCGGTTGCGTGTTTGACTTCTTCTGGGACGTGCGCTGGTTTCCGGTTGTATGATCAGGTGGAGGCTGTTGGCTGATGTGTGTTCTTTTATCTTAAATAGGTTATGATAGTCTTGTATCTGATGCGAGCAATGATTGGGAGCCAGTGTAAGTCCTTTAGTGTAGGTGTGATGTGCTCCTGCCTTGCGGCTCCGGATATGATTCGAGCTGCAGTGTTTTGTGCCAGCTGTAGTGGTTTGAGAGCTTGTTTTGGTAGTCCGAGGTATATCGGATTGCAGAAGTCCAGTATTGGGGTTATCAGTGCTTGACAGACTGTACGGAAGTGTTCTGGAGCGAGGAGTGGTTTCAGTCTCCTGATGATTCGCATCCTGTAATATGCTTTTTGGATTGTTTTGTCTATGTGTGGTTTGAGGTTGAGTTTACTGTCCAGAGTAATCCCAAGGTATCTCACCTCCGATCTTATCGGTATCGTGGTGCTTTGTATCTTTATGTTTGGTGGGTGTGTGAAGCTTTGGTTTCGAGTGATGATTAAAGCTTCAGTCTTGTTGTAGTTTATAGCTAGATTGTTGTTTTGGCACCACTTCGCCATTTGGGTAAGGCAGTCTGCTATCTTAGAGAAGTCCGGGTTTTCGATTGATATCGGGGAGTATACCATTATATCGTCTGCGTATATTGTGTATTGGATGTTGTTCTCTTTCATAATGTTGCATATTGGTTGGATGTAGATGTTAAAAAGGAGTGCTGAGAGTGCGGATCCTTGTGGTACTCCTTGTTGGACGTTTATGGGCCGGGAGGTGTCCTGTCCCACCTTGACCTGTAGCTGTCTTTCTGTTAGGTACGAGTGGAACCATTTTAGAGTGGTACCGTGTATACCAGTGTTCTTCAGTCTCTCCAGGAGTAGTTCAAATCCTGGGGATGAAAGTATGACTGAGTGGATGGTGTCACTGAGAGCATTTTGGTTTCTTGGACCATGGGATAATTTTCTAAGGGCTGCTGAGCAAAGATGGTGCCCATCTATCCAAGAAGGATCAAAGTGTTTTCTGCAGCAGGCTGACTAAACTACTGAAGAGGGCTTTAAACTAGATTAGTTGGGGATGGGTGAAGAAAGCCCCCAGGTAAGTAGAAGCCCTAAGGTAAGTGAAACATTTAATACCTCTGTAGAAATGGGTAAAAGGGTCAATGTCTGGAAAGCAGTGTGCAACAATTCCTGTAATAATGGAAATAAGATCCCAGATGTTGAGGCTTTAATGGAAGAGGCTGACTTGGATTTAGTGGCAATTACAGAGACATGGTTCATGGACATAATGATGTATGTCCCATTCAAAATCCCAAATATCCCTACACAACTCATTAACGACTGCCTCACTGAAATCAACACCTGGCTAAATGAAAACAATCTGCACATCAATCACTCAAAAACAGAAGCCCTAATAGTAACCAAATGCACAACATTTATTCCCCCCTCGCATATAACATTGCAAAATAATAATATCATACTGAAAACTGAAATACGCTACTTAGGTGTGATACTGGATAAACATCTCAGCATGGACACACATGTAAGAAATATAGCAAAAAAAGTTTACTTTAAACTAAAAATATTAAAGCAACTCCGCCCACTAATGCACTTACAAGACTTCCAACGCGTCATACAAGCAATCATAACCCCACATTTCGACTTCGCAAACCTAACCTTACTTGGCGTAAACAAGGAAGCCATAAAAAAACTCCAATTAGCACAAAACGCAGCAGCAAGGACCATAACGAAAGCCCCACCTTTCCAACATATAACCCCAATCTTAGAATATCTACACTGGCTCCCGATTCAAAGCCGCATAGAATATAAAACTATATTAACCACCTACAAAGCCATAACAAAAACAGCACCCCTGCCCATAAATAACCTTATCAAAATAGAACCTACACACAATCTACAAAGGAGAGACCAGCTCAATAAACTAACCACTCCAAAAGAATTCATTAGGGCCAATAAATCCACTAACAAAAAAGCCTTCTCCCATGCAGCACCTATCTTGTGGAACACAATCCCAATAGAACTAAGACAATTACCCGACATAATGGAGTTCAGAAAAAAACTCAAAACACACTTATTCACAAAGCATTATGGATCTTTGACCAGCACACCACACCCCCCCCAACTGGATAAAGGATAATCCCACCCCGTGTAATACACAACTCATCAAAAGAACGAAGTGATACACCCAAAAACAAAGCGAATAAGTAAACGAAAAACAAAACATTGTATATAGTTTAATTATGTTCAACTGTACATAGTTTACTAATTGTTAATTGTTAATTGTTAACTGTATTTATCTAGCTACAAATGTTATATGTAAAAACAGACCACTCTGTTTATTGTTGTTATATGGAAACCGCACCTGATCAATGGAAGGAGCGGTATATAAATAATCTGTTAATTAAATTAAATTAAATTAACCATGACTGGGATGTAATTATATATAGTGAGGTCTACACAGCAAACAAGGCGGTCTATATGTTTGCTGTGTAGACCGCCTTGATTACAGGAGAAGGCAGTGTAGAAATCCTTTTTAAATAAATAAATATCAGATTATACTTTATTCAGGAAAGACAGGGCAGGAAGAAGGGGAAGAGGAATAGCACTATATGTTAAAAAAATCATATTAAAGCTACAGAATTACAGGACTTACAAGGGAATGAGGAGGCACTGGGGGTTAAACTAGAAAGAAGAAATGGGGAATCCATTTGCATTGATGTGATATACAGACCTCCTTCATAGGCAGAAGGACATAGCTTTACTTGAAGACCTTCGCAGTATTGTCATGAAAGGAGAAGAGCTATGGATAGGTAATTTCAATATGCTTGATTTTGATTAGTGCATCCTTGCTGCGGTGTCATTGGTTGGATTATTTTAAACATTTTTGTTATTGATATTGCAGAAGGGCTGTTGAGTAAGGTTTGCCTCTTTGCAAGTGACATCAACAAAATCAGCCCATTCCTTTCTGAATACACTACTAAGACACTTATCCACTCTTTAGTCACCTCCCGTCTTGACTATTGTAACCTACTCCTTGCTGGTCTCCCTCTGGATCATCTGTCTCCCCTTCAATCTGCTCAACACTCTGCTGCATTGCTAATCTTCCACCAGCCTCGTCATGCTCATATTACCCCTCTTCTCAAGTCAATTCACTGGCTCCCTATCCATTTCCACATCCAGTTCAAACTTCTTCTGCTGACTTATAAGTGCAGCTCCTCACTATATTTCCTCTCTTATCTCTCCCTACACCCTTCCTTGGGAGCTCCACTCTTCTGGCAAATTGCCTCTATCTGTGCCCTTCTTTTCTATTGCTAACTTCAGACTTCGCTCCTTAGCCTTTTTCAAATATAGGCTGAAAACTAACAACTTCGCTGCTGCTTTCAGATCTTGACTCACCTGGTCTCCTTTGTGTTTCTTTACCACTCCCCCTAGATGTATCCCATGTCTACAGCTACTGTGTTGTCTGTCTTGACTAGATTGTTGGCTCTGATGAGCAGGGACCATTTTTACATGTGTCTGTGCAGAGCTGCATACGTCTTGTAGCACTATACAAATGCTCAGTAGTAGTAGTAGTAGATGATGATACCAAAAACTGCAATAGAGTAGACACCCAGGAAGGAGTAGATAACATGAAGAGGGATCTAGCTAATCTTGAAGAATGGTCAAGAATTTGGCAGCTGAGATTTAATGCTACAAAATGCAGAGTCATACCTTTGGGCTGCAAAAATCCAAGAGAGCGATACAGTATAGGGTGTGAAGTACTTCTGTTCACAAAAGAAGAGCAGGACCTGGGCTTGATTGTTTCTAATGATAAGGTGGCTATACAGGTAGAAAAGATGATGTCAAAAGTCAGAAGGATGCTTGGGTGAATAGGGAGAGGAAAGGCCAGCATGAAGAAGGAGGTGATTGTGCCTCTGTATAAGTCTTTGGTGAGACCTCATTTGGAATATTGTGTGCAATTCTGGAGACCACACCTTCGATACGATATATACAGGATGGAGTCTGTGTAGAGGGTGGCTACCAAAATGGTCAATGGACTTCATCATAAGGCATATGGGGACAGACAAAGATCTCAATATGTTTTCTTTGGAGGAAAGGCAGGATAGAGGAGATATGATAGAGACATTTAAATTCTTCCATGGAATAAATGCACAGAAGGAGAGCCTCTTTCAATTGAAAGAAAAATCTGCAATGAAGGGGCATAGGATGAAGGTAAAAGGGGATAGACTCAGGAGCAATATGCGGAAATATTTCTTTATGGGAAGAGTGGTAGATGCATGGAACAGTCTCCCAGCGGAGGTAGTAGAAATGAGGACAGTATCTGAATTCAAGAAAGCATGCGACCAACACAGAATATCTCTAAAGGAAAAAAAGGGCAGACTGGATTGGCCATATGTTTTTTTCTGCTATCATGTTTCTATGTTTCAGTTTGGGAACCACCATTTTAAGAGGGAAGAGGTGTATTCCCTGAAGTATGTATTCCCTGTCTTCCTACAGAGTATGCATGCTCTCTGAGGTGCAGCAGACCTGAAGGCTGTATCAGTATAAAGTTGTGGTCAACATTATTGACACCCCTGCAATTCAACCCCATAATGTCCAATATCTCCTAAAAAATAGTGGCCAGTGAAATGGCTTTGGAGTATTTATGCACACATATTTGACACATAAAAATATCTAATAAAACAAGACAAAAAAGGAAATAGTAGGAAATAGTATACAAACTGGGACATTGCCAGGACATGATTATTGACACCCTTATAAACAATTCAAATCAGTTTGAACAGAAGAACCATATTCCTAGTGCAGTAAAAACAGATGCAACTGTGGTCATTTGTCAGTACTCAGATGACTTGAATCAACTAAGGAATGATGGCTCTAATATTTAAAATAGCCACATTCACTCCCTATTCCATTTTCACAATGGTGAAGACAAAAGAGCTGCCTGAGACTGTCAAAAAATACATTATCACCAAACATCAAACTTCAGAGGGGTACAAGGCCATCTCCAAAGACCTTGGGATTCCTGTGTCTACAGTTCCCAATGTTATTAATTAATTTTCTGCTCATGTAACTGTCAAGGACCTCCTAGGACGTGGTGGGAAGAGGAAAATTAATCCAAGAAGTCTTTGAATGTTAGTGTGAACTGTTGGAAAAACACTACGTACAACATCCAAAGAGCTTAAGGCTGGAGCAATACGGACTGGTAGTTTCAACCTGCACCATATGCCGCACACTAAACAAAGAAGGACTTCATGGGTGAAGGCCAAGGAGGACCCCACTGCTCAAGGACAGACATAAAAAGGTATGCCTAATCTTTGTCCAAACCCATCTTGAGAAACCAAAATCCTTCTGGGAAAATGTAGACCAATGATACATTTACTGGCGAAGAAATGAAGCTTATAAGGAAAAAAACACCCTTCCTACAGTTAAATATGGTGGATGCTCCATAATGTTGTGGGGATGTTTTGCTACCTCAGGAACTGGAGGCCTCGAATGTATTAAAGGAGTTGTGAAGTCAGAGGAATACCAAGGTATTTTGGAACAAAATGTGCTACCTAGTGTCAGAAAGCTAGTCTAAGTCGAAGGGCATGGGTCCTCCAGAAGGATAATGACCCAAAACGTACATCCAAAAGTTCAAAAGAATGATTAAAAAGGAAAAATTGGACTGTTTTAAACTGGCCAGCAATGAGTCCTGATCTCAGTCCAATGGAGAACCTTCGGAAAGAGCTGAAATCTGCCATTGAGAATCACAGTTGAAGAATGAGAGAAACTACCAGCAGACAGATGTATGAAACTTATAGATGGCTACAAGAAACATTTGGAGGCTGTCATAACTGCTAAGGGGTGTGCAACTAAATATTACTGAAGATGCCATTAATCCTGTCCAGGTCATATTTTTTTTTTCTCAGAAATTACTACGTCTAAGTTGCATAGACATCTTTTTTTTAATTTTTTACCTTTGAACACACTATTAAAATATAATGATGACATATAGTTGGATTATTTCTAATTACTGCCCTTCCAAAAGAGGAAGGCCAGCAAAGAGATGGATTGATACAATAACAGCAAAAAAAATGAAAGAAGCATGGTTTAATCAAGATGGATGCTTGAGGGTGGACACATTCACTTTACCCATGCCAAAAAGGAAAAGAAAGGCTGAGATTTACCATGCTGAGCCTCAGCCTTCAGTGCCTGGTCCTATGGACAGTTTTGTCGTCCTGCCTGAGGTGACCAAGAGGGAGATTTATTCAGGTGTGGGTGCTAGAAGTGAGGAGGGCTCCCAGCGTGCCGAGGATCCTGACACCACTCTGTCTCTGGAGCTAGAACGGCATCTGCCACAGCGCTTAGGGGAGTTTGCTCTCACCCCACCTGCTCAGGTGCCTCCAGCATCGGATGCCGGTGAGGTGAAGATTCCAGTGTGGGGAGAGACAGCGTTTGGATGCAGGGCAATTACTTCTGAGGATCTCAGAAGCTCTCCTGAAGTGGAAATGGCAACGGAAGTACCCAGGCCGGCTGCTCTGGTGTGGGTAATACTTTGCAGGCACCCTTCACTGCTTCTTCACCTATTTCCTTTCAACCTATGCACCTTTCGAAGGTCACGCTTGATAGTATTTGGGAAGTTATTATCAGTTTGTCTACAGTTATTTCATACCAGACAGCAGCATTATCGGCCAAGGTGGAGCATAATACAGTGAGTTTGGAGTCTTCTAAGATGGTGACTAATGATTTAAAGCTCAAAGTAGACGAGAATGTTCAGAAGTTGTCATCTTTTTCTGATTTAAATGCAGCTCTAACTAAGCTTTAAGAGCTAAAATAGAAATGCTAGAGAATTCTGCCCATACAGCGAATTTGAGGATTTAAAATTTTCCTAAAATAGCTGGGATATCTGCATTGGATATGTTTAAGCAGTATATGACTGAAACTTTCTGTGCCACAAGATCTGATTCCACCTATTTCAAAAGTGTTCTATTTACCCCAAGGAAAAAAGGAGCCAGGTGTCTCTGACATCAACATGAAATTATTTAATGTTTCTGATTTACTGACCTTGTCTATTTCAGAGTCTGCTTCACAGGTTTCTACACTTTTGGTAATTTGCGCCTTAGTCTCTGATAGAGACTGGATTTTGAGACTCTATTATAAAAAGCGCTCCCTTCTTTTTCATGGTGTTAAAAGTTTCTGTTTTTCCTGATGTAGCGCGTGAGACTCAGAGAGGCGGAGGCAATTTTTACTTTTGAAACCGGGTGTGTTGCAGTTGGGAGCATCGTTGTTTTTTTACGTTTTCCCTGTAAATGTTTAGTTGTTTATAATTCGCAAAGATATATTTTTTCAGCTGAATGATTTACTAGCGTTTATCAATGCCAGGGTGTCTATTGTTCCTTCATTGCCTGACCAAGGGGGGTGGGGTGTGGTAGCTTAACCTAGCTTAAGATTTTATTTTTGCTCTTGTTTGTGAGATAGGGTTTTCTCCCACCCCACCCAATCGTTGTTTTCTTCCTAGCCTCTCCCAATATGTGGACTTTAGAGCTCTCCACTGTTAGTTTTTCTTTGTATATTTCTTTCTAAGGATGTGTATCGGATTTCCCTTTTCTGTGCAAGGTTGTCTTGTTAATACATTGTAAAACTGAACTAAAAAACAAAACAAAACAATAACAGCAGCCATGGGTGTCACTCTATCAAGAATGAGCCACATGACTGAAGACCGAACACAGTTTAGGACAACTATCCAAAGGGTCGTCATCTGTTGACACCGACTCGATGGCACTTAACAACAACAGCAACAACAACATTTCCAATTTTTTCTAATGATATTGCACACCATACCTAAAATGCAAGGGTGCCAATAATGTTGACCACAACTATATGCATTCTCTCCACAACCGACCTCACATAACAGCAAAAGATGGCAACATGGTTTAAAACATCACAAAAATCCCTATTCCACATTACCAGCAATCTCTCTCCCCCATTCTCCTTTGTCAACACCACTGGTCTAGATGACAAGTCTAGTCAGGCGAGGTACAGTCTTTTAAATCAATTCCTCTAGATGTATCATTTTTTTGTAATATTTTGAAAATCTGCCCTGAATGCGAATAGACCATGTGTCCCAAATCAAATTATAATTAAAATGTAAACTGAAAAAAAAAACATACTCAAAGAAATGAATGTTTTTAGACAACAGGCTCTTGATAGCTTTTAAGCTACAGGCTGGAGGCATTCGAGGTAAGTCTTTAACTACCATTGTGCTGAGCAAAAGGTATAATTAGCAAAAGTGGTGGGAAGAATCAGGTTTTGTACTATTTTTTTTAACAAATGCAGCAATCTTTGTAAGTGGCTTGATACTGTATTATAATATTTGCGCAGTACATGCTATAGGAAAAAAACAGGACAAATAAGATCTAATGTATTGTTCTACTAAAATAGATGTTATAATGTGCAGTTGTTTATAGAATTTGTTGGATTTAAAGGGTAGATTTTGTTTCATTTTAATGGTAGCATGGTGAGTGTATTCTATCAGTTGGTCATCCCGCTGGTCACTACTCACATACCAAAGTGCTGCTTTTGATGTATGTTTTGTAGTCTAAGTGGCTCTATTCACATCAGTTGCTTTCCCTGCAGCATTTGATAAAGCTGTCACATTCCTCGTTGTGTTAGGAATTACATTTACATTTCAGCCTGTTTTTCTGTTCCCATCTACCAGAAATATTAATATTGATTTTTTCATTTTCTAGTGCCAATAACCGTGTAAATCTTTTGTGGATCTTAAATGACAGCAGCAGCATCAAGAGCACACACAGTTCCTCAGAACTAAATTGAAATTTCCCCAGCTAAGTAATACATAATGACACATGTTCATTCTGGGGAAGTAGGACCAGCAAATACTGATTGTTTGTATACACGTGTCTTGGCTTCACTTATAAACATTTTGAGTGAATAGTCTGCACACGATCACCATGATTTTGGCTATGGGTATAATTCAGACCCCAGGGCTAATGAATATGTCCACACAATGAAAGAAGACTGGACAAGGCTGAGCCCATCAGTTCAGTTGATAATTTTTTAATGATAAGCAAATCCTTACTTGGCCAAAGATTCATACTAGCCATGTTATTTAAACTGAGACCACTGAAATGCACTATTAAGTGATGACATATATATTCAAATCAAGAAAACCAAAAACAGATGAAATTATGATGAAAATGTTTGCTTGTAGGCGATTGTGATCTATAGTACCTTTTACAAAAGGGAGCAGAGTGCTTCCTATAGCTTTTCTCATTATAATGGGTCAGATTCTTTAAATGTATTCTTAATACAAATAGATGGAATGGAGAACATACTCATCGTGCTACTACTACTACTGAGCATTTATATAGCGCTACAAGTCGTATGCAGCGCTGCACAGACAAGTAAGAGACAGTCCCTGCTCATCAGCGCTTACAATCTAGTCAAGACAAACACAGAAGGTATAGGCAGGGATAAAGCAAGGGAAGGAGAAGGAGATCAGGAAAGTCAGGATCCAAAAGCAGCAGCGAAGAGGTGAGTTTTCAGCCTGGATTTGAAGAGGGTTAGGGAAGGTGCCTGGCATACAGACACAGGTAGTTTGTTCCAGGCGTATGGTGCAGCAAGGTGAAAGGAGCGAAGTCTGGAGTTAGCAGTGGAAGAGAAGGGTACAGATAGGAGCAGTTTGCTGGAAGAGCGGAGTTCCCGGGGGGAGGGGGGTTGTAAGGAGAGATAAGAGAAGAAAGGTAGTGAGGAGCTGCAGAGTGAATACATTTATAGGTCAGCAGGAGAAGTTTGAACTGGATGCGGAAACGGATAGGGAGCCAATGAAGTGACTTGAGAAGAGGAGTAATATGGGCATGATGAGGCTGGCGGAAGATTAGCCGTGCAGCAGAGTGTTGAACAGATTGAAGGGGAGAGAGATGATTCAAAGGGAGACCAGCAAGGAGAAGGTTACAGTAGTCAAGACGGGAGGTGATTAAGGAGTGGATAAGCATTTTAGTAGTGTGTTCAGAAAGGAAGGGGCGGATTTTGTTAATGTTATAGAGAAAGAAGCGGCAGGTCTTAGCTATCAGCTGGATATGTATGGAGAAAGAGAGAGAGGAGTCAAAGACAACCCCCAGATTGCAGGCTGAGGAAACAGGAAGGAGTACAGAATTATCCACAGAGACTGAGAAGGGAGGAAGAGGAGGGGAGGTTTTGAGGGGAAGGATGAGAAATTTGGTCTTGACCATGTTCAGTTTCAAGCGGCGGTGAGACATCCAGGCAGCAATGTCAGAAAGGCAGGCAGAGATCTGGGTCTGGATTGCCGGAGAGATTTCAGGTGTAGAGAGGTGGATCTGGGTGTCATCAGCATACAGATGGTACTGAAAGCCATGGGAAGAGATAACTGCACCAAGGGACTGGGTATAGAGAGAGAAAAGGAGCAGACCCAGGACAGATCCTTAGGGTATACCAACTGGGAGCGGGGTAGCAGAGGAGGAGGAGCCCCCAGAACACACACAGAAGGAGCGATGGGAGAGATAGGAGGAGAACCAGGATAGTACAGAGCCCCTAAAACCAAGTGAGGACATGGTATTGAGGAGAAGGTTGTGGTCAACAGTGTCAAAAGCAGCAGAGAGGTCAAGAAGGATGAAGATAGAGTAAAGGCCCTTGGATTTTGCCTGGAACAAGTCACTGGAGACTTTGTCAAGAGCCATTAAAGTATAGTGTTGAGGACAAAAGCCAGACTCTAAGGGATACAGGAGGGCATGAAAGGAGAGGAAGTCGAGGCAGCGGCGGTGAACCGCACGTTCAAGTAGTTTAGAAATGAAGGGAAGGAGGCAGATGGGTCGATAATTAGAAGGACAGGTGGGATCGAGTGAGGGTTTCTTGAGGAGAGGTGTGACCACAGCATGTTTGAAGTCTGCAGGGACTGTTGCAGTGGAGAGCGATAGGTTAGAGAATATGAGAGATGGAAGGGACAACGGTGGAGGAGATGAGGCTTAGGAGATGGGTGGGGATAGGATCAGAGGAGCAGGTGGTGAGTTTTGGAGGAAGAAAGAAAGTGTGCAGTTTCCTCTTCAGAGATCACAGGAAAGGAAGAGAGGGTAGAAGAGGTGGGGGGGGGGGAGAGTTGGGAGTGAAGAGGGGGAGGATGGGAAGTAGTTGATTTTGTGGGGAATTGGAGGGTGATCTTGTGGACTTTGTCATGGAAGTAGTCAGCCAGGGTTTGGGCAGAAAGGGATGGAGGTATCAGAGGCTGAGGCACCTTCAGGAGAGAGTTAAGAGTAGTAAAGAGACGGCGAGGATCAGAGGCAAGAGAGTTAGTCAGATGGACATAGTAGTCTTGTTTGGCAAGAGCTATGGCTGATTGGAAAAAGACAAGCATGAATTTGAAGTGTAGAAAGTCAGCAGGGGCGCGGGATTTGAGCCAAGCACACTCAGCAGAATGGGCACAGGAACGTAGATAGCGGGTGGTGGATGAAAGCCAGGGCTCGGGTGCGGAACTTCGCACAGGATGTGGGATGGGCGGAGCGAGAGTATCCAGAGCTGAGGAGAGTGCAGCATTACAGGAAGTTACTGCCTCGTCAACAGACTTGGATGACATAGTGGCGGAAAGAGTCATGTATATAGTTTAACCCCATTATCCAAGTTGTTATTCCTGTTCTATGTAAAACCAAACAATTTGTGTTTAGGTTGTTTTTGTTATACTGTAAACCGCGCTGATACCGAATAGTGCGGTATATAAGCAACTGTAATAAATAAATAAATAATGAAGAAATAGTGGAAGAAAGAGCCAGGGTATCAATAGCAAGAAGATTTCTAAATAGGTTGGAGGAGACAGGACGAGGCTGAGGCAGTGGGTGATGAAGATTAAAGCTTAGAAGGTGATGGTCAGATAAGGGAAGAACTGAGCTATAGAAGTTCAAGGGTAAGCAACTAGAGAAGAATATAAGGTCCAGGCAATGGCCATGCTGGTGAGTGGGGGCAGTGGAACAAAGTGGGAGGTCAAATGAGGAGGTAAGGGAGAGGAGCTTTAAGGCATAAGGATCAGAGGGGTTATCGACATGAATGTTAAAATCCCCAAGAATAAGAGTGGGGGAAGAGGAATCCAGAAAGAAGGAAAGCCATGAGTCAAAGTCAGTAAGGAAGGTAGAAGCAGACTTGTCAGGAGGTCGATAAATAACAGCTACCCAGAGAGGAAGTGGAGTGAAAAGGCGAATGGAGTGGACTTCAAAAGAGAGAAAGGAGTGAGACTGAGGCAGTAGGAAGAGTTGGAATTGGCAAGAGGGAGAAAGTAGAAGCCCAACACTACCACCACGGCCAGTGGGACGAGGCATGTGGGAGAACTGATAGTCCCCTTGGCAGAGAGCAGCAGTAGATGTGGTATCATCTGGGAGGAGCCAGGTCTCAGTTAGGGCAAGAAGATGTAGAGCATTAGAGATAAAGAGATCATGAGTAAAAGCAAGTTTATTAGAGACACGGTGTGCCTTCCACAAGGCACATGAGAAAGGGAGAGTGGAAGGGGAAAGGAGAGGGATATGGATAAGATTAGACAAGTTGCGTGAAGATCTCTTCTCAGAGTGAGACAGAAATCTAAGGGGGCCAGTGTTGGGGTTGATATCTCCGGATGAGAGAAGGTGAAGGAGTAGCAGAGTACGGGGTAGAGAGGAGACAGTACGGCGGAAACGAGGGTGAGGTTGCCTTAGAGGGAGAGGGGATGGTTGAATGAGAGGGAGAGAGCGATGAAGCTCAAGAGCTGATGATTGGTTAGAGGACAGAGTGGAGGGGGAAGTGAGGATGATAAAGGGGGGATAGGGAGGGAAGGAATGAGGTTGCTGGTAGGAGGGGAAACAGGGAATATGAAGAAAAGGAGGACAATGTGATGTGGCGCCATAGAGGAGGAACAGGGAGGGGCTATGCAGCGTATGTTATCTTACAAGCAATGAGGTGGCAATGAGGTAGCAGTGGATTCTACAGGCTATGCAGTATATGTTATATTACAAGCAATGAGATAGCAGTGGATTCTACAGGCTATGCAGTATATGTTATCTTTACAAGCAATGAGGTAGCAATGGAGTCTACAGGCTGTGCAGCATGTTATTTTGCAAGCAATGAGGTAGCAATGGAGTGGAATGGTGGATGCTTACTTTGTGTAGTTTATCACATGAGTCTTTCGGTTCTGTTTCCTCGGGGCCTGACCCTTTCGTGGATTCACCTGTGTGGGGTGGAAGTGTCTTCGCTGCAGTACCTCGCCTAAGGGCCACACCAAAAGGCCCTCTGGCGAGGCCCTCAGGCGCGGGCCCGCCAGACGCGGGCACGCCTTGGAGCGCTGTAAAATTTAAAGTGTTGTGCCAGTGGAGTTCTTCTGCCTGAATGGCCTTGTGGTGGGGAGCAGGGAGGAGCTTACCTGCCTGCTCCCTTCCCCAATGCCGATCGGGCCGGTGGCTGCTTCTCCCATGCCTTGGAGCCTCAGTATTGGACAGGGATGGTTCAGGAACATCTTCAGTGGTTCCTGATTTGCAAATAGAGAAATAATCCAGAATGAAAATTGAACATTACTGTGAAGGATTGTAAATCAGTAGTGTTTTTAATACATAAAATTGCATTCACTTGTAGTGTATGCAGCCTGTGTGTTCCAGGGTTCCTGAAATGACTCTGTAAACTCACAGTACATTCCGTCAAGCACCTGTTATAAGGTGGCAAAGTTGGCAAATTAAAAAAAACAACAGTATGTAATCCTCAGGGCAAAACTGTAGTCCATCCTGTTATTCTCTTCTAAAATGGAAGAGCACAGTGTTAAGTTCCAAACATGGATTCCTTAGTAACATAGTAACATAGTAAATGACGGCAGATAAAGACCAGTATGGTCCATCTAGTCTGCCCAGTAAGATGGCAAGAGTAGGTGCACCTGCTGCTCTGTGCAGGCCACCCCTCCCCATGTCTTTGTTTAGGGGTGAACCTACCGCTCCATGTAGAATACCCCTGTTTGTTGAGAAATTAGCTAGTTAAGTTTATTTTGATTTTATTCTGTTGCTGTAAAGGGATCCATTGTGTCTGTCCCATGCCATTTTGAATTCTGTCATTGTATTTGCCCCACCACTTCCATCGGGAGGACATTCCAAGCATCCATCACCCTTTCAGTGAAAAAGTATTTCTGGACATTGCCTCTCAATTTACCCCCTTGCAGATTCATGTTATGCCCTCTAGTTTTACAGCTTCCCCGTCATAGGAAGAGGTTTGTTTGTTCATTAATACTCTTTAAATATTTCAAGGTCTGAATCATATCTCCCCTATCCCTCCTGTCCTCCAGAGTGTACATATTTAGGTCTTCAAGTCTCTTCTCATAAGGTTTCTGACGCAGGCTCCAAATCATTTTGATTGCCTTCCTCTGAACCGTTTCTAGTCTTTTTACATCCTTTGTGAGATATGGTCTGCAAAACTGAACACAGTATTCCAAGTGAGGCCTCACCAGTGACTTATACAGTGGCATCAGTACCTCTTCCTTTCTGCTGGTAATTCCTCTTTGTATGCAAACCAACATCCTCCTGGCTTTTGCCACTGCCTTGTCACACTGTTTTGTCACCTTGAAATCCTCAGAAATAATCACACCAAGGTCCTTCTCCTGGTCCATGCACACCAACCTCTCGCCCCCTATCGCGCACATTTCCTTTGTATTTCTGCTTCCCAAGTGCATGACACTTCACTTCTTCGCATTAAATCTTAACTGCCAAGTATTAGACCATTCTTCCAGCTTTTGTAAATCTTTCCTCATGTTATCCACTTTCTCAGGAGAGTCCACTCTGTTGCAAATTTTTGTGTCATGAGTTAATCAGGATGTTAACAGGATTCTGTAGCTTCATGATTCTTCAAACAGGATTTCTATTCAAAAATTTATTTTTTTGCAACAAAGAAATTTATATAAGCATAAGTACCGATCTTGTAGGAATATGTTGTTGTTGTTAAGTGCCATTGAGTCAGAGTCGACTCATGACGACCCTCTGGATAGCTATCCTAAATTGTGTTCGGTCTTCAGTCAGACGGCTCATTGTTGATAGACTCGAACCCGTAGCTGCTGTTATTGTATCGATCCATCTCATTGCTGGCCTTCCTCTTTTGCGTTGAACTTCTATCTTGCCAAGCTTGATGTCTTTCTCTAATGATCTCTCTCTTTGCATGATGTGTCCAAAGTATGAAAGTCAAAGTCTTGTCATCTGGGCTTCTAAAGAAAGCTTAGGTTTGATCTCCTCTAGTACGGACTGGTTTGTTCTTCGGGCAGTCCATGGTATACACAGTATTCGCTGCCAGCACCATAATTCAAAGGTATCAATTTTCTTCCTATCTGTCTTTTTCACTGTCCAGCTTTCACATCCATATGATGTTATTGAAAATACCATGGCTTGAACAAGTCGAATCTTTTTATGAAGAGAGACATCTCTGCTCTTGAGAATCTTATCTAGGTCTTTCATAGCCATTTTGCCAAGAGCAATGCGTCGTCTCATTTCTTGACTGCTTGTTGCTTCTTTATTGATAGTTGATCCAAGTAGGTTAAAGTTGTTCACAATTTCAATTTCTTCTCCTTCAACGATGAGCCTGTTGATTATGCCAGTTGTCATGATCTTTGTCTTCTTTACATTAAGGTGCAGGCCCGTTTTGAGACTATGTTCATTGATTGTGAGAAGCAAATGTTTCATATCATTTTCACTTTCAGCCAGTAATGTGGTATCATCAGCATAGCGAAGGTTGTTGATGAGTCTTCCATCAATCTTCACACCTCTGTTGTCTTCATACAATCCTGCTTCTCTGATGATTTCTTCTGCATATAAATTAGACAGATAGGGGGAAAGTATGCAGCCGTGTCTTACACCTATGCTTATTTCAAACCATTCTGTTTCTCCTTCTTCCGTTTGAACTGTTGCTTCTTGATCCATGTACAGATTGTGCAAGAGTACGATCAGGTGTTCTGGTATACCCATGCTTCTTAATGTGGCCCAGAGTTTCTCATGGTTTACACAGTCAAAAGCTTTGCTATAGTCGATAAAGCACAAATAGATATTCTTTTGGTATTCTTTAGTCTTTTCAAGGATCCATCTTACATCCGCAATGATGTCTCTCGTTCCTCGCCCTTTCCTGAACCCTGCTTGAACTTCAGGTAGTTCTTGTTCCAGGTATGGTTGTAGTCTCTTTTGAATGATCTTCAGTAGAATCTTGCTGGCATGTGGGATCAGAGCGATTGTGCGATAATTTCCACAGTCAGTTGGATCACCTTTCTTTAGTATTGGTATAACCACAGATCTTTTCCAGTCAGTTGGCCATGATGTTGTCTTCCATATTTCTTGGCAGAGCCTTGTAAGTACGATAACTGCTGCATCAGATTGCTGTAATACTTCTATGGGAATGCTATCAATGCCTGGTGCTTTGTTCTTTGATAAGGCTTTCAATGCTGCTTCAACTTCTTCTTTCATCACCAATGGTTCCCGATCATAAGGTACAGGTTGAAACGGCTGTTGGTCCACTTGATCTTTATCATATAAAAACCCTGTATAGTCCTACCATCTTTTCTTGATCTTCTCAGCATCATTCAACATAGAACCTTGAGCATCTTGTAACACTCCAATTCGAGGCTGGAACTTTTTCTTTCACTCTCGTAGCTTTAGGAAAGCCGATCTTGTTCTTCCTCTAATAGTATCTGCTTCTATTTCCTTGCATGAGTCATTGTAGTACTTTTCCTTGTCCTGTCTTGCTGCATGTTGGAAATCTCTGTTGAGTTCTGTGATTGTCTTTCTTTCTCCTCTGGCTTTAGCTTCTCTGCGTTTATGGGCAATTTTCAGAGTTTCTTCCGTCATCCATTTTGGCCATTTTTTCTTTTTCACCTTTTGTAGAGACTTCTCGCTTTCTTCCAACACAACCTTCTTAATGTCATTCTATAACTCTTCTGGAGCTCTGTCATTTGTATCTAAAGCAGCAAATCAATTTTGCAGGCAGTCTTTAAATTCCAGTGGTATATTCTCAAGGTCATATTTTGCTGCATTCATGAGTGGTTTGCTCTTTTTCAACTTTAGCTTGAGTTTGCATACTAGTAGTTGATGATCTGTACCACATTCATCTCCAGGTTTTGTCTTTGTTGATGATATAGAGCTTTTGCATCGTTGACTTCCACAGATGTAGTCAGTTTGATTTTTATACAATCCATTGGGTGAAGTCCATGTGTACAGTCGCCGCTTGTGTTGCTGGAAGGTGTTTGAGATGAATAGATCATTGGTCTTGCAGAATTCTATCAGTCTTTCTCCAGCTTCATTTCTGTTGCCAAGTCCATATTTTCCAACTACTTTGTCTTCTTCTTTGTTGCCAACGTTTGTGTTCCAGTCACCCATGACTATCAGGATATCCTGTTTGTATGTTCTGTCAATTTCAGCTTGTACTTATTCATAGAACTCTTCAATTTCATTCTCTTCTGCAGCTGTTCTGGGGATATACTTGAATTACAGTTGTGTTGATAGGCATTCCTCGTAGATTAATAGAGATTAAGCATTCGCTGACTGCATTGTATTTCATTACAGTTCTTGCAAGTTTCTTCTTTATTATAAATGCAACACCATTTCTTCTTTGTCTTTCATGTCCAGCCTAGTAGACCATATGATCATCTGATGCAAAATGCCCGATGCCAGTCCATTTCAGTTCGCTGACACCGAACAGATCAAGTTGTACACGTTCCATTTCATTCTTGACCACCTCCAACTTCCCTTGGTTCATGCTTCGTATGTTCCATGTTCCAATGTGTAAGACATCTTTACAGCTTCTGACTCTCATTTCATGCGCAGCTACATCAGCAGTCAGACGTCACGAGGGCTTTGATCCAACCACATCATAAATGCTGGCTTTACTCTGAAAAGTCTTCAGCTCTTCTCCAGTAGCTAGTTGAGTGCCTTCCGACCTGGGGATCTCATCTTCCAGCACTACAGCACAATTTGTTTTGTTGTAACTATCCATTGGGTTTTCATGGCAAGATACAGAAGTAGATTGCCGGGTCTTTTTTCCGCGCAGTTTAAGTTTGGTGTTGTTGCCGTTGTCACAGAAATGTGATCCTCCGCCATCAACACTATCCCATTCTGCTGCTGCCCAGATGTGAGGTTTGTCTTGGTCTGGCACCTCAGCTGAGACCTGTCCATCTTGGGAGACCCTGGCAGTAGTTAAACTACCGATAGTTTAGCTCTCAGCATCACTGATGCACACAAGCCCTCACAGCACAACAAGCTGCAAACCAAGTGAGGGGTTGGAATATAAGAGCGTCTAAATCTAAGATGACTCTCTCTATTTTCAGGCTAATATAAGCAGCAAACAGAAGCAGGGTCTTTAGCAAATAGCTCGCAGAAGAACTTCTATCCTGCTAAGCCCTTTGGAATGTGGTTTCTTCTTCCCACTCTGGGTTCAGCAGTTCCTGTCTCCTACCACTGCTGTGCCCTTCTCTGTTGGGGTATGTCAGAATGGTGTGGCCTTCTCCTTTTAGACCAGAGGGATGCTGTTGCCTTTTCTTCCATTGGGCTCAGTAGGACACTGCTGAATTTAGCCTTCTGTGGCTACTGCCTCTTCTTCCTCTAACAGGCCAATTTGGAAATATAAGATAGAGTAATTTTTTGGAAGTGCATATTAAAAAGAAAAAAGAAAATGGGTCCAATGTGGTAGTTTAATTACATTTATTAAATGATTGCAAATCTTAAGTGAGGTATTTACTAATTATTCTAATATGATTTCTTTGATACCTTGTGAAATGGTTATTAAAAAATGCAAATCAAAATTACATAAGGAGATACGATTTGTAATACTAGGTCAGACCAAAGGTCCATCAAGCCCAGTATCCTTTTTCTAGTGATGACCAATGTAGATCACAAGTAGTTGGCAGGATCATAAAAGGTAGGCAGATTCCATGCTGCTTATTCCAGAGATAAGCAGTGAATTTTTCCCAAACCACCTTAATGATTTATAGATGTTTCCTTCTGCAACTTGTCCAAGCCTTTTTCAGACCCAGCAACACTAACAACTTTTGCTATATCCTCTAGCAATGAATTCTTGTGCTTGATTACATGTTGAGTGAAGAAATATTTTCTCTGATTAGTCTTAAATGTATTGCTTTGTAGCTTCATTGCATGTCTCCTAATCTTTGTGCGTTTTGAAGGAGTAAACAACCAATCTATGTCTACAGTAGTTGTTCCACTAAATTCATTATTTTATAAGTCTTTATCATATCTCCCCTCAGCCATCTATTTCCAAGATGAAGATCCCTAACCTTTTATGCCTTTCTTTCTTGGGGTATCCTTCTATCCCCTTTATCATTTTAGTCTACTTTCTCTGTATCTTTTCTAATTACATCTTTTTTTTTTATACGAGTAGATGCAGTGACCAGAACTGCATGCAACACTCAAGATGCAGTGATACAGGGGCATTATGATATTCTGTTTTATTTTCCATTCCTTTCCATATAATTCCTGATCATTTGCTGTGCTTGAAATGTAAGATGGACTAGATAGTTTAATGAACTGACACACATTTAGATAGTATCTCATGTCTTGATCAGTTGGTTTATTTTGGTTTAGTGTAATAGGGACTAAAAGCCCGATGTGGCCTATATGAAATAGGCTTAAATGTTCAGTCTAGTTGCAAATGAACAGATGTAAGTTGTTGTTGTTAAGTGCCATCAAGTCGGTGTCAGTTCATGGTGACCCTCTGGATAGTTGTCCTAAACTGTGTTTGGTCTTCAGTCAGGTGGCTCATTGTTGATAGAGTGTCACCCATAGCTGCTGTTATTGTATCGATCCATCTCATTACTGGCCTTCCCCTTTTGCGTTGATCTTCTACCTTGCCAAGCATGATGTCTTTCTCTAATGATCTCTTTCTTCACATGATGTGTCCATAGTATGAAAGTTGAAGTCTTGTCATCTGAGCTTCTAAAGAAAGCTTGGGTTTGATTTCCCCTAGTACAGACTGGTTTGTTCTTTGGGCAGTCCATGGTATACACAGTATTCTTTGCCAGCACCATAATTCAAAGGCATCGATTTTCTTCCTGTCTATCTTTTTCACTGTCCAACTTTTGCATCCATATGATGTTATTGAAAATATTATGGCTTGAACGAGTCGAATCTTGGTATGAAGAGAGACATCTCTGCTCTTGAGAATCTTGTCTAGGTCTTTCATAGCCATTCTGCCAAAAGCAATGCGTCGTCTGATTTCTTGACTGCTTGTTGTTTCTTTATTGATAGTTGATCCAAGTAGGTTAAAGTTGTCCATTATTTTGATTTCTTCTCCAACAATGAACTTATTGATTTTGCCAGTTGTCAGGATCTTTGTCTTCTTTACATTAAGGTGCTGGCCCATATTTAGACTATGTTCCTTGATCTTGAGAAACACAAGTTTCAGATCATCTTCATTTTCATCCAGTAATGTGGTGTCATCAGCATAGCGAAGGTTGTTGATGAGTTTTCCACCAATTTTCACACCTCAGTTGCCTTCATACAGTCCTGCTTCTCTGATGATTTGTTCTGCATATAAATTAAAGAGGTAGGGGGAAATTATGCAGCCTTATCGTACAACTTAGCTGATTTTAAACCATTCTGTTTCTTCTTGTTCCGTTTGAACTGTTGCTTCTTGATCAATGTAAAGTTTGTACAAGAGAATGATCAGTGTTCTGGTACACCCATGCTTCTTAATGTGGCCCAGAGTTTCTCATGGTTTACACAGTCAAAAGCCTTGCTGTAGTCAATAAAACAAATATAGATATCCTTTTGGTATTCTTTAGTCCTTTCAAGGATCCATCTCCTTGTAAACCGCACTGATGCAGAATAGCGCGGTATATAAGAGAATATAAATAAAATAAAATAAAAATAAATAAAATAAATAAATAAAATAAATAAATCTCACATCCGCAATGATGTCTCTCGTTCCTTGCCCTTTCCTGAACCCTGCTTGCACTTTAGGCAGTTCTCGTTCTAGTTATAGTTGTAGTCTCTGCTGAATAATCTTCAGTAAAATCTTGCTGGCATGTGGGATCAGAGTGATTTCACAATAATTTCCATTCAGTGGGATCACCTTTCTTTAGTATTCTTATTCTTCCTCTAATGGTTTCTGCTTCTATTTCCTTGCCTGCATTACTGTAGTATTTCTCCATGTCTTGTCTTGCTGCACATTGAAAATCTCTGTTGAGTTCTGCGATTGCCTCTCTTTCTCCTCTAGCTTTAGCTTCTCTGCATTTCTGGGCAATTTTCAGAGTTTCTTTGGTCATCCATTTTGGCCATTTTTGCTTTTTCATCTTTTTGTACAGACTTATCACTTTCTTCCAACACAACCGTCTTTATGTCATTCTATAGCTCTTCTGGAGCTCTGTCATTTTTATCTAAAGCAGCAAATTGATTTTGTAGGAAGTCTTTAAATTCCGGTGATATATTCTCAAGATCATATTTTGTTACCTTCATGAGTGGCTTGCTCTTTTTCAACTTCAGCTTAAGTTTGCATAGTAATAGTTGGTGATCTGTACCACAGTCAGCTCCAGGTTTTTGTTGATATTAAAGAGCTTTTCCATCGTTGACTTCCACAGATGTAGTCAATTTGATCTTTGTACAATCCATTGGGTGAAATCCATATGTACAGTTGCTGTTTGTGTTGCTGGAAAAAGGTGTTTGAGATGAATAGATCGTGGGTCTTACAGAATTCTATCAGTCTTTCTCCAGCTTCTTTTCTGTTGTTGTCCATATTTTCCAACCACTTTGCCTTCTTCTTTGTTACCAACTTTTGCATTCCAGTCACCCATGACTTTCAGGATATCATGTTTGTATGTTCTGTCAATTTCAGCTTGTACTAGTTCGTAGAACTCATCAACATCTTCCTCTTCTGCAGCTATTGTTGGGGCATATACTTGAATTATAGTTGTGTTGATGGGCATGCCTCGTAAACGAATAGATAATTAAGTGTTCACTGATTGCATTGTATTTCATTACAGGTCTTTTAAATTTCTTCTTAATTATAAATGCAACACCATTTCCAACATAGTAGACCATGTGATCATCAGATGCAAAGTGCCCGATGCCAATCTTAGTTCTCTGACACCCAACAGATCGAGTTGTGCACATTCCATTTCATTCTTGACCACCTCCAACTTCCCTTGGTTCATGCTTCGTACATTCCATGTCCCAATATGTATGACATCTTTGCAGCTTCTCTCATTTCATGTGTAGCTACATCAGAAGTCAGACGTCCCAAGGGCTTTGATCCAGCCACATCATAAATTCTGGCTTTACTCTGAAAAGTCTGTTCAGCTCCTCCCCAGTAGCCATTTGAGTGCCTTCTGACCTGGGGGTCTCATCTTCCAGCACTATAGTATAATTGTTTTGTTTTGACTATCCACTGGGTTTTCGTGGCAAGATATGGAAGTAGATTGCCAGGCCTTTCTTCCATGCAATTTAATTTTAGTGTTGTTGCTGTTGTCACAGAAATGTGATCCTCTGCATTGTCCCATTCTGCTGCTGCCCAGAAGGGTATTTTGTCTGGCACCTCAGCTGAGACCTGTCCATCTTGGGAGACCCTGCCAGTAGTTAAGCTACCGATAGCTTAGCCCTCAGCATCACTGATGCACACAAGCCCTCACAGTATGACAAGCCGCAAACCAAGTGAGGGAACAGATGTATATATCACTAAAAATACCAAGACTTGCTGGTACCACTATTAGTAGAGGTCAAAGATTGCACAGGTATGAATACCCAAATATCCTCTTACATTAAGGGGCATGTTTTCTCAGGGACGTACCGACAGTAAAAAGCGTCCTGTGCGAGTTGCACATTGGGCGCGTGCCCCCCTCCCACACCTCCATTTAGTTACTTTATGGGGGTGGGAGAGAAGAGGCGTGCACCCGATGTACAACTCGCCGGCACACTAAGCAGGTCTGGACCCTGCCAGAGAGACCAGACCTGCTTAGTGTGCCGGCGAGAAGACTTAATGGGCACATTTCAGCTCTCTGCCACTGTCTGCCGCTGCCACTTTAGCGGCGACAGGCAGTGGCAGAGTGCCAAAATGCGCCCCTTAGGTTTTTGCGCCCTGTGCAGCCGCACCGCTCGCACAGGGCTCAGTACGGTTCTGTGTTTACTTAAGGATTTAACGCATGTTAATGACTGTTAGGAGTGCAGGAGTAGCCTACTGGTTAGAACACTGGCTTATTAACCCAGCTACCAGGGTTCAATTCCCACTAGCACTCCTTGTGGTCCTGGGCAAGTCACTTAACTCTCCATTGCCTTGGAAGAAAGGCCTGGCAATATACTTCCAGTTACACTGCCAAGAAAACACAGGAGCATCTGGGTTGCTATATCCTTTTTAAGATACGGCGACCAGAATTGCACACAATATTCAAGGTGCGGTCGCACCATGGAACGATACAGAGACATTATAATATCCTTTGTTATATTTTCAAATTCCTGTCCTTATGATACCTAGCATTCTATTTGCTCTCTTGGCCGCCACTGCAAACTAGGCGGCGGGTTTTAACATGTTATCCATGATGATGCCTAAATCTTTTTCCGGGGCAGTGGTTCCTAATGTGGAACTGTGGTAGGCTATGGCCTATATAATAGCATGTACATGTATGAGCCTGCAAGCTAGGCCGGAGTCCCCACCCCCACTGCTAGAAATAGTAGTGCTGAGAAAGACCAAATTCAGTGAAGGCTGAGGATCTGCCTTAAACCGCTCTAAACTGTTTTTGATAAGTTTGTATTAATCCTTTATTCCATGCTTTTATGCTGATGCAGTGACCTTGTAGCAGGAATGTATTATGTCTAGAAACTGAGCCTGTGTTAGCATAGCCTGAGAAGGTGGAAGAGGGCCCAGTGAGGGGGTCCCCGATTGGATAGGTGCAGGGGGCGTTGGGACCAATAGAAAGTCTGCCTGTATCAAACTGTGAAGCTTGTATTTAAGGAAGTTGTTCCTGTTCGCCATTGCTCAGTCCTTTGATGCTTGGGCCTTGTGCACAATAAATTGGTTTGGATCCTTGTACTGACTCCGGGTATTATTTATTGCATGCTATCAGTGCTGCCACATGTCTTGGTGCGTTGGCCAGGAAATGTGAGTAGTGTGATGGCATTCATGTAGATATACCACGACTTCTCGCCTCAATAGGTTTTGTCCAGCCTGGAGCCGCCCCTGGCTGATTGCAGAGGGCCTTCGGCGCCACCCATCCTCTTGTATCGGGGAGGGCTTCTCCTTGCCTCCGCTGGTGGCCGGTTACGGCCGGCCTACACCTCGAACCTGAGGGGGGTCCGGGATCCAACCCATGATCCGGTGAGTAGAACTGTTCTGCTAATCAGTCAGTCTTTCAGTCAGTCGGGATTCTGGAATAGCGCTTGAGAGTCTGATCCCTCTCGGGGCGGTCCTAGTAAGTCTCAGAAGTCTTAAAGGTATAAGCGGAGACTGAACCCACCCAACCCCCCAGTCAGTTAGGTTGTTTGGGAATGTCCGGATTTTATTCTGTCTTGAATGTCTGCATATGTGAATGAGGTCTTGAATACAGACCAAACGAGGTGCTGCCTCCTGACTAGTGCAGCAAGAAAGGCAAAAGTGTTTGGTGGTGTTTGTCTTAGTGTCTGTTTACCGATTAAGGAAAAGTATTTCAGTAGAATCTCATCTCAGGAGTCTTTACAAAGACAGCTGTCTCACTGGGTGTGAGTCTCTCTCTCTTGCAGGCAGGGAGAGCAGGGGACGTGTCTTTCACACAGCCTGGAGACAAAGACAGGAATGTATCCTTTACTTAACGCTTTGATGGTTTCAATTATTCTACACTCTGCAGCTGGGTTAATTTGTGCTTATTTCAGGAATATTGTACCTGTTTTATTCAATGTTTTAATAGTGATGTTCCTTCTGCTATGGTCATGTATTATTTATTATTTATTTATTTTATTACAGTTTCTTATATACCGCGCTATTCGGCATCAGCGCGGTTTACATCATAACATAACTACCATGGTGACAAGGTGTCTGGTTTTACATTGAACAGGTAATAAAACTTGGATAACAGGGTTAACTATATATATATACATAACTATATACATAAGCTATTTACACTGCAGGATAGGTAGAGTCAGATCATGAGTAAGGGGGCATCTATAAGGGGTGATTTCTTGAGAGGGATATCCAGTCTCAAAGGTTGTCTGGGAAGTATTGGGTGAAGAGGTAGGTTTTGAGTGCCTTTCTGAACTGATATAGATTGTTTATGGCCCTAATGTCAGGGGTAGAGTATTCCAGCATCTGGGGATATAGAAACTGCACGCTCTGTTTGTGGTTGTCTTGTTGCACCTTGTCGATTCCTTTGGTGTGATTAGCATGTTGATGGTTGTTGCTCTTCTAGATCTGTTGGGGGGTACCATGTGGAAAAGATGCGTGAGAGATGGGGGGGAAATGCCTTTGATTGCCTTGAATGTTAATAGAAGGGTTTTGAAGGTGATCCTCCCATGGATAGGTAGCCAGTGCAGTTGTTTGAGAATGGGAGTTATGTGGTCGCTTCTGGAGGCTCCGTAGATGACCCTGGCTGCGGCATTCATGGCCAACTGTAAGGGGGCTAGTGTGGATTGGGGAAGCCCTTGTAAGATGGCATTTGCAAAATCGAAATGTGGCAGGATCAGTGCTTGATATATGGTTCGGAAATCCTCTGGTTCCAACAGGGAGCGTAGGTGTTTGAGTGAACGGATTTTAAAATAGACGGCTTTGACTATGTTTATCGTTCTTATTAACCCCGTTCGAGTGTTCGAGTTCCTCAATGCATTTATGGGCTTAACCTTGTCTTGTGTATTTTATGTTCTAGTTGTTAGCAAACACTGTTCAAAAAGAAATGATAGAGAAATTAATGAGACTGCTTTTGTTTTCCCTTTGACCTATGAAGTAGAGGTTAGGACTCCTGATAGGACTATGAGACATCCCGAGCCAGTAACTACAAGAAATGCTTGAAATTTTGTCTCTGATATATCTGGGTTTGACTGCATAAGTATTTGTTCATAACTTACGGGAACAACAAAACGAGCTGTAACTGTATTCGTCTAGGATTTAGTGTATACAGCTGCTTTGTCTAGTAATTTACGGCTGCTTTGAGAGCCGGGAGAGAGATCTACTTGTTAAGAT
This sequence comes from Ichthyophis bannanicus, assembly GCA_033557465.1. Taxonomy (NCBI): domain Eukaryota; kingdom Metazoa; phylum Chordata; class Amphibia; order Gymnophiona; family Ichthyophiidae; genus Ichthyophis; species Ichthyophis bannanicus. The sequence continues at coordinate 1,054,595,004 of CM066033.1, read as the reverse complement.
AATGCCTGTCTTTCCCGAACTGTAAGATGTGTACTGTGTTTTGTAAGGTCTTTTAAAATCTTAGTTTCAGAAGTACAGTCTTAGTTTAAAGCTTTGAAATAGGTTTAAACAGTTGTTAATTAGAATGAGCACACGCATCCATTATGCTTAGTCCACAGGGGAATGCAGCCCGCCCCCTCTGTCCGTCATGTGGGGGAAGGGGTGGGAGTCCACGCAGATTCTGTTGAAATGTATGTATAGCAAGGGCTTGCTGGAGTCTACTGACTTAAGATGTCTCTGTCCCGATTAGAAATGCTCTGTGAAAGGCTAATGTTATTGTAGTTTCCCGTGTTCATCTGATTGTAGGAAAAATGCTCCCCGATCAATTCCTGGTTAATTGTTTATGAAGTGTGTATTTATCCTCCTGGATACAGCGCTGCCATGAGGAACTCACCTTTCATACCACTGATTTTACTGAACTGAAAGCTGCATTATGCCTCCTACACTGAGAAACCTTAGGATTTGATGGACTAATGAACAGTATTATGCAGACCCATCAGCTTTGATGGCCCCAAGTGGAATCCAAATAGCGCAGGCAGCCCTCACTATATACCCCATGTGATCCAGCAGCCCAGGAGAATTTGCGTATGGTAAATGCAGTTTTTGTCAGTCAGTCCCAGAGAGATATAAACCAGACATTACAGAAACTGGATGGATTTGCGGGCGTGAATACAGCACAGTTAATGGAAGTTGTTCAGAAAGTATGTGAATCATAAGAATGGATGTGAATGCAAAATAGAAAAGAAAGCAGATCTTCTTGCAGCCGCTTTGGTTGAACGATGTGAAGGAGGTTTTCCTAATTGAAAGAGCAGAGGAAAGTGGAAGGGGTCGTGAAAATGATTAGTCCCCTCTGGGTGCGAATCAGTGCGCCCATTGCAGAAAAGAAGAACATTAGAGAAGTGAATGCCCGCATTTTGACTGACTCCACCCCAGGAGGGGAGGGGGGAGCATTTGGAGAACAGGAGGTTGATTTTGTTGATTTTAGAGTCATGAAAGAAGAAACCGAGCACAGTGTTCCAGCAAGAGAGGGAAGCAGCTATAGAGTGAGTGGCAGCCGAAGAGGGCTACAGCATGGATGAAGACTAGGCCAGACCGAACTCCAAGTTCACCCTGAGTCCCCAGGAGCCTATGGTCTGTTTGCAAATAGGGGACCAATATATGGTAAATCCAGGAACAGAACATTCAGTAGCCCCTTTGTAGTCTCGATGCATCACCATTGTCAGAGCCACTGGGAACAGGGCCACCAAGCCATTCCTGCAGAACCGCATGTGTGAACCAGGAGGATAGAAAATAGCGCACCAGTTCCTGTATATGCCTGAATGTCTTATTCCACTTTTGGGCCGTGAAATGCTTGCTAAGCTTCAGGCACAGATATCCTTTGCTGAAAGGGGAGAAATGCAAATGACTATGAACCCAAAGCCTGCTGGATTGATGGTGCTAACTGTTCCCCGAGAAGAAGAGTAGCGGTTCTATAGTGCATCTCCAATCAAGCCAGCTAGTTCCTGTATACCCACCAACCTTATAGCCCCACATGGAGTATGGGCAGAAGATGATCCACCTGGCCTAGCGAAAAACATAGCCCCTGTCATTGTCACCCTCAAGCCAGGAGCGGAACCAGTGCATGTGAAGCAGAATCCTCTTCCTCGACCAGCTATTGAAGGTATCCACTGCCATCTGATGCAACTGCAGTATGGACTTTTCAAGGAGTGCCCCCCCCTTCTCCCAGTTAAGTAAACCTGGGACAGGGGATTACTGCCCAGTACAAGATCTAAGGCGGGTAAAGGATGCAGTTGAGACTATACACCCAGTGGTACCAAATCCTTATACTCTCTTGGGACTGATCCCCGCTGAGGCTACTCATTTTACCGTCCTGGACCTGAAAGATGCCTTTTTCTGTGTATGCCTAGCCCCCACCAGTCAACTTTTGTTTGCTTTTGAATGGCAAGACCCCACAACAGGAAGGCGGGGCCAACTCACCTGGACTAGATTACTTCAAGGATTCAAGAATTCACCTACTTTCTTCAGTGCTATTTAAAATCAAGATCTTTCAATCTACTATGTGAACCCAGGAGAAAGGATTCTTCTCCAGTATGTGGACAACTTGCTCATAGCCACCAACTCAGAAAGTGAATGTCTATAAGCCACCAGTGAACTCATGCACCTTTTAGTGAAGCTGGATACACAGTCTCAAGAGCCAAAGCGCGACTATGTCAAACAAGTTAAATATCTGGGATTCCAGTTGTCCAGCGGAATTAGACGCCTGGGACCAGAACGCAAAGAAGCTGTATGCAGTATTCCCACTCCAACCACCAGGAGGCAAGTGTGAGCCTTCTTGGGTGCCGCAGGGTACTGTCGTATATGGATCCCCAATTTTGCGCTGCTAGCAAAACCCTTGTATCAAGCTATCAAAGGAATGGAAAAGTCTCCATTGGGGACTTGCATAGGATGCAGCCTTTCGATCTTTGAAAAACCGCTCTGATGTGATGTTAGCACCAACTCTGGGTCTACCAGATGTCCAGAAAACCTTTCAGTCTCTATGTTCATGAGTCACAAGGAAATGTTCTAGGAGTGTTGACTCAATCTCTTGGATCTTGGCAACGGCCAGTAGCCTATCTGTCAAAACAATTGGATGTAGTTGCAAAAAGCTGGCCCCCTTGTTTGAGAGCTGTTGCAGCTACAGCCCTCCTAGTGAGCAAAGCTGACAAGCTCACCCCAGGACAAAATCTTCAAGTTACTGTACTGCACTTTGTTCTGACCCTCATGGAACACAAAGGAAGTTTTTGGCTCACGCATTCACGGATGTTGTAGTATCCAAGTATGTTGTACAATTGATGGTCAGTCAAGCTCTGAATCCTGCTGCGTTGTTACCAGTTGGTCTTGACCCCCCTGATCATGACTGTTTAGAAACTATGAACACTATATTCTCAAGTCACCCTGATTCGACTGATGTTCCTTTGGAGAACCCTGAAAGGACTTTCTTTGTAGATGGAAGCAGTCCTATCATCATTAATGGACATTGTTGTGCCGGATATGCGGTGGTGACCCTTGATCTGGTAGTTGAATCCACAACTCTGGCCCCAGAAGCTGCAGCACAGAAAGCTGAACTGATAGCCCTCACTAGAGCACTAACAATAGGGAAAGTGTACACAGATTCCATGCATGCCCTTACAACCTTGCATGCACATGAGGCCCTGTACAAAGAATGCGGGTTGATAACCTCAGGAAACAAGTCCATTAAGTATGATCCCGAGATATTAAGATTATCAGATGCATACTGCCTGCAGACCTCAGAACTTAGGAAAAAGTAGACTGTATGAATGGAATCCTGGAATCTCAGTAATCTAAACTTTCCCATGAAGTTTACCTGAAGTAGCCCCAGTTCTGAGTTCTTCCTATAGCCCTTCTCAGGATAGGTTTAGCCCCTACTAAGTCTTTAGGAGTTTTCCCCTTTTGAGATTCTGTATAGGCGACCCCCGCCTATGGTACAAGGAACAAAAGGCGATATGTAACAGATTGGATCTGAAATTACTAGGCAAGAACTATTGGTTTTAAGTTCTGTTTTGCAGATTCATCAGCTGCCCATCAACCTCTACATCCTCTCAAGCCTGAAGTCTTGGTGTGGATCAAAGCGTGGAGAAGGACACCGTTGATACCGCATTGGAAGGGACCTTATGTTGTCATCTTGATAACCCCAACAGCAGTTAAAGTTGCAGAGTTTGAACCTTGGATCCATCACAGTCGAGTAAGGCCAGCAGCCGCACCTGAACTTGATCATTGAACTTCCGTAAATGACCCTGAAACTCCATTGTGGCTCACTTTGCGACGACAACCACTACTGTAAGAGACTAAGAATCTACACCCCTACTCCTGTCACACGTCGTGGGAGCCAGGGTGCAGTGGAAGCTGTGGGAGAAAGACTTTGGGCAGCCCTGGGGTCCCTTGGAATGACTTTTGCCGTACTCTCCCCCCCTGTGCAGCCTGCATCACTACTACTCAGACTGGAATACAGATTACTTGTCTAAGTCTTATGATGCCACCACTAGAAAGATGTCCTGGTGGCCAGGTGTAAATGCTCCTGAACAATGTTTAGCACTGGATTATTTGTTAGCAGCTGAAGGTGGAGTGTATGGAATATTGAATTTAACTAACCGTTGTTTGCAGATTGATAATGAAGGCCAAGTTGTCGAAGACATAGCCGAACAGATGCGGAAGCAAGCCTATGTGCCAGTCCGAAAATGACGTAGACTGGAGCTTGATGGATGGTTTGGTTCCATGTTTTCAGGACTGGGTGGCCTGAAAACTCTTGTGTTAGTTGTATTCTTAATATTGGCTGTGTGCTTGTTTCTCCCATGTCTCCTACCCCATTGCTTGCGCACTATAACCTCAGTTATTGATAGCACTGTGAAGCGGCAGACAGCAACTAAAGTGTTGGCTATGTGGCAATATTACCCTATATACCCCAAGATGATGCTGTTACACAAGTATAATATGTGATTTAATTCCCACCCTTTCTAAGTTGCGGGTGATAATAATCAAAGGGGGGAATGTGGTAGGCTATGGCCTATATAATAGCCTGTACATGTATAAGCCTGCAAGCTAGGCCGGAGTCCCCACCCCCACTGCTAGAAATAGTAGTGCTGAGAAAGACCAAAGTCAGTGAAGGCTGAGGATCTGCTTTAAACCGCTCTAAACTGTTTTTGATAAGTTTGTATTAATCCTTTATTCCATGCTTTTATGCTGATGCAGTGACCTTGTAGCAGGAATGTATTATGTCTAGAAACTGAGCCTGTGTTAGCATAGCCTGAGAAGGGGGAAGAGGGCCCAGTGAGGGGGTCCCCGATTGGATAGGTGCAGGGGGCGTTGGGACCAATAGAAAGTCTGCCTGTATCAAACTGTGAAGCTTGTATTTAAGGAAGTTGTTCCTGTTCGCCATTGCTCAGTCCTTTGATGCTTGGGCCTTGTGCACAATAAATTGGTTTGGATCCTTGTACTGACTCCGGGTATTATTTATTGCATGCTATCAGTGCTGCCACAGAACCTTGCATCGTGTAACCATAGTTTGGGTTTTTCTTTCCTAGGTACATAATTTGCACTGGTCCACATTAAATTTCATCTGCCATTTGGATGCCCAGTCTTCCAATTTATCAAGATCCTCTTGCAATTTTCCACAATCCTCTTGAGTTTTAACAACTTTGAATAGTTTTGTGTCATCTGCAAATTTGATAACCTCACTTGTTATTCCCATTTCCAGGTCATTTATGAATATGTTAAAAAGCAGTGGACCCAGCACAGATCCATGGGGTACTCCACTAGTCACCTTTCTCCATTGGGAAAATTAGCCATTTAGCTCTACCCTCTGCTTTCTATCTTTTAACTAGTTCCTGATCCACAATAGTACACTGCCTCCTATCCCATGACTTTTTAATTTTGCCAAAAGTCTCTGATGAGGGACCTTGTCAAAGGCTTTCTGAAAGTCCAGATACACTTTATCAACCGACTTACCTTTGTCTACCTGTTTATTCACACCTTCAAAAAAACATAACAGATTAGTAAGACAAGACCTTTCTTGGCTAAAGCCATGTTGGTTGTCTCCCATTAAGCCATCATTATCTACATGTTCAGTAATTTTGTTCTTTATGATGGTTTCCACCATTTTCCTGGTACTGACGTCAGGCTCACCGGTCTGTAGTTTCCCAGATCAGCCCTGGAACCCTTTTTAAAAATTGATGTTACATTGGCGATCCTCCAATATTCAGTATTACAGATGATTTTAATGATAGTTCACAGATTACTAATAAGAGGTCTGCAATCTCATATTTCAGTTCTTTCAACACCCTTGGATGTATACCAATCCGGTCCAGGTGATTTGTTACTCTTCTGTTTATCAAATAGTCGTAATACATCTTCCTGGCATATTGATACTTCTTTCAATTCTTCCACAGCATTTCCTTTACATACCATTTCAGTCATGGGTAACATTCCTACATCTCCCTCAGTAAAGACCGAAGCAAATAATTTAGTCTGTCTGCTATGGCTTTGTCCCTTCTTAGTCCCCCTTTTACCCCTCTATCATCTAATGGTCCAACTGACTCTCTCACAGGTTTTTTCCTACGAATGTACTTGAAAAAGTCTTTATTATGTGTTGTTGATTCCACAGCAAGTTTCTTCTCAAATTCTCTCTTTGCCTCCCTTATCAATGCCTTGCATCTAACTTACCAGTGATTTTTGTTGTTTCCAGTTTTCGTCATTTGGCTCCATTTCTTGAAAGATGCTTTTTTGGCAACAACAGCCTCTCTGACCTCAGCTTTAAACCATGCTGGCAGTTTTTTGGACTTCCTTCCACTTTTCTGAAAGCATGGAATACAGCTGGCCTGGGCTTCAAAGATAGTATTTTTAAACTGCTCCTTTTAGTTTTTTCTTAATTATTTTCCTCATTTTATCATAGTCCCCTTTTTGAAAGTTAAAAGGTAGTACTGTGGATTTCCTTACTATCCTTCCTTCATTTATTAAATCAAACATGATCATGCTATGATCACTCTTGCCACGTGGCCCCAACAATCTTATCTCTTGCACCAGATCTTATGTTCCACTAAGGACTAGGTCCAAAATGGCTTCCCCTCTTGGTTGGTTCATGAACCAGCTGCTCCAAGAAACAGTCATTTATTTCATCTAGAAACTTTATCTCCCTAGCATGTCCTGCCATGACACTGACCAGTCGTTACCGAAGTAATTGAAATCACCCATTATTATTACTGTGTTGTAACTTTTGTTAGCTTAACCGGGTAAGGCGGACACGTCGACTCCCGCCCCTCCTAGCCCACCCCCTTAATTTATCGCTAACTAATAAATTGATACAAAAAACATGACAACACTTTTTGGACTTAACAACTGGTCGCAGCTTTACCAGTTGTACACAAACCAGATAATACAAATCAACACATTATAACTCCCCCCCCCCCGCCAAGCAGAGCGAGCCCTCACCAGCCATGTTAGTAGCAAGGTGACGCCGCTTCCGCTTCCCCCGGGCACAGGCCCAAGCAATTTTCCACGCCCTCCCTCTTCTGGCTTCGCCATATTATTAGCAAAAACCTGAGGGATTAACCGGGTCGGGGGTACCCCACCCCCGCCCTCCTGCTTGCCTCCGGCTCCGGACCCCAGAAACCTCCAGGATCCCGCCACCGGCTCAGGTCAGCCACGACCAGAGCCGCTCCCCAAAGGTAAGCTGCGACCAGCCCTTGCCCCCAACCTAATACCTTCCAAGGCCTCCTGTCAATCATTCAGAAGTAAATCCAAACCTACAGGGGACAAGTGCACGCCATCCGGCCGGTAAAGGCCCGAGCACTCCACGTCCACCTAAGGGTGCATGATCTGACAGCCTCCCTGTGCGCCCACCCATCTGCCAATTTGACGGTTAATCTTCGTCACACCCCGTGACCACCGTCGCTGAGCCCAACAGGACGGCCTTGGAATGATATCAGACCACACCAATATTACCCCGGGAAACATTCCTAACACCACCCCCAAGTCCTTTTGAACTGCCCGAATCAACTGTCGGCAAGTCCATGAAATCAGATCGTTGCCTCCCAAATGGAGCAGCAAAATGTCCGGTTCAACTCTGGAACGCTGGTGATGCCGAAGCAAAGGCAAGAGCTGGATCCACCGTAGTCCGTGCTTACCCAGCCATGTTACGGTCACCGCAAGCTCGGTAAGTCCCAAATCCGGCCCCAACGGCCGTGTCGCTGCTCGCCGACCGGCCCAGAACACAAAAGAGTGGCCAATCATCCAACAGCAACACGATCCATGGCCTTTATCTGCAACAGAAAGAACAACAAACAAGTTAGTGACCCCCCCATGCCCTACAAACGTACGTAGCTGTGGAAGGCCCGCGACCGCCACCTCCCTATCCGCTGTATCTCCTGATCCGGCAGTCCGGCAGCTGCGGCGCTGGTCGCCGCCCCAATCCTGAAGGAGTGAGGAGCGAACGCACCAGGATCCTCACCTATCCGCCGTAACGCCAGCCGCCGCATCGCCATAAACTGGAAACGCGTAAGAACCCGCGCATCCTGATGGATAAACAGGCTACCACCAGTGTCCGGACGCACATCTAAGTATGCTTGTAATAACGCTACTGGGCACGAGGCGGAGCCCCGCACCGCCGTAAATTCCACCCACGCACCTCGCCCCGCTTGATCCGTCTTAGAACGGGCAAGGCGGATACGAACCCCGCCCCCGAGGAATTGCACCTGATGTAGCTGAACCTCCCTCCCATTGCCAATCCGACCCAACTCCACAACCAACTCACCCACCCGAAAAGCGCCGAAAAAGGCTACAGAAAAGACAGCCCGAAAAAGCGCCCCTTCATAAGAGGATGCAACCACTTGCGTCAAAACGCCGCATAAACGCTAAAGCAAGTCATAGGTGATAGGGCGCCGACAATCCCCCGACGAGGGGCAGGACCGCTCCCAACCCCGCAGAAGCATACGCATTAAAAATCCCCCACCCGCTGCCCCCCACCCTAAGGCACGCGCAAAAAAGGAAAATCCCGCCAAATTCCTCCGAACGGTAGCACGCGACAGACCCGCAGCCTTAGCCGCTGACACATACTGACCCACAAGCTGATCAGAGGCTGGACCTCCGTGCCATCCCTGAAGTACCAGGAAGGACACCACACTGCAGCAGCCCCGTTGATAAGCTAACCACGTTGCCGGAGAGACTGAGTTCCGCAGCAGCTCCATCATGTCACGAGGCCAATTCGCCATAAATGTTCCGGGACCGATGTTCCCTCCTCGTCTGCCTCGGGCGCCAAGGTCCGGAACAGCTCCCACTTAAAACGGGAAAGAGCATCAGCAATCTGGTTATGACTCCCAGGAATATGACGAGCCCTAATCACTAAATTCAACTGCAAGCAAGCGAAAACAACCCGTCGCATCAGGTCGGCGACCGGCCTACATCTTGGGGAATAATTATTGAGCATGGACACCACTGCAGCATTGTCACACCACCAAAGGACTTTGCGATTGCGAAGTCTGTCAGGCCATAATAACTGTTGATGTGGTTATATATCACAGAGGCTGAAATGCAGATAATAATGTTTCTCTGTAATTCATCTATGGAAGCATTTTATACATCAAATGGAACTCCTGGCTATTGAGGTCTCAGATACCATAGGCTGCCACTGTTTTCATGAAAGATCCAGTGGACTAATGCCTAAACATACATCAATGACCTCTTACTTAAACCTTTAGCCATATAGGTGTTCTCCTGAGAAAATTTTTTGATGTGAATTGTTCTTCAATACGTCAATATTTCAATACTTTAATCGACCATACCACTTAGTATCAAATAATAAACCAGTGCTTAGCTGTGCGATGGATTCCCGACGCTTATTCATGCGCTATGAGATGCGTTTCTCCAACTGGTTTCATCAGGGGAAATTGTTCACATCGCCACTAAAAGGAGAAATAAGTTCTTTAGATATATGCTTCTCTTGTTATATTTGCTTTTAATCTTAACTTACTTTACTGTCGTGTATCCCGATCCTCCTACCTGATATAGTACCGGTCTGATTCGGTTAAGCTTTGTCAATGGTCTGTGTTGCTACAAAAATGCCGCGCATGCGAGAAAGTAAAATAGTCAACCTTAATTGATTCTACTTAAACAGATGTTATCATTCAGGTGTGGAAAAGAAATTAAAATAGATTAAATTTTCATATGCACACTTCCCATTCAATTCGGGAATTCAATCCCTGGGGTACTGTAGAAGCCAGAGTGTGGATCCATCGTTGTTCACGATACAACAAAGTCTGATCTATTGATTTTCCCCGAGTTGGAAAAAGAACTTGTTCTATGACGAAACAACGTATTCAGAAAAGGAATGTTGTAAGTTGTGACGCAGTGCCAAGCACCGAAGCCATGGAGACCGATAGTGACCCCCTGGTAGAGTCCGGTACTGCAGGCAAAAGAAGAGATTCACACTCTCTGCATAGCCTGCAGGCAGCCAATCAGTTCACCTCAGAGGAGGAGAGAAGTGAACCCATGGATTGGGCACGCCCTAGGAGGAGGCGGGTTTCCCAGAGCAAGGGTCCCTTCTTAAACAAAGAGAGGGAACACAGAGAGAGAGAGTGGAAGAAGAAGGAGAAGCACTAGAACGAATGCAGAAACAGGACCATTTGAGAGCGTATGGAAAAGGAATGAAGGAGTGAATGCTGCAAGTGGTTGGAGAAAGGAAGTTCCTTTTTACCCACGAGAGAGTAAGCAGAAGCTACTGGGAAGGCAGGAAGTTCCTCTGACTGCAGAACCCTGTGACCTGACTTCACAACCTCTGCCCAGTTGCACCAGGAAGGAAGCTAATTCCTCAGCAGGAGAAAAGCTCACGTTTCTGAGAAGCAATTTCCTTCCATGGAGAGAAAGATATGCTGGCAAGATAGTTCCTGAGCACTCTCAACACAAGGTATCTGCTGTTCTTAATCCTTATGCAAACTTTTATAAACCAAAAAGAGAGAATCCTGTGTGCAGAGGACAGGACAGTTTCAGGGAATATAAAGGGAGTCTATTTCACCCTGAAAGCTCTCCCGGTAAACCAACTTTTACTCAGCCTGTAATTCCTGTGCTTAATAGAGAAGCTGAGGAGATAAAACACAGCAAAAGGGTTTACAGATAGATTAAACTATCCAGGTTTAGGAGGACCTACTTTTGAAGCTGTGCTAAAAGCTAGGACTGCTACCAATAGATGTGAGATTCCTCCACTCGATAGCAGAGAGCAGTGGGGGCAGGGAATCTCCACCTCGGGACCAGAATGTTTAATAAGGGAAAGCCCTGCTGCCTCATTACAGCCTGTTAATCAGCTGTTTAAACAACAGCAAGCTTTGCCCCTAACCCCTGCTAGCAGCCAAGCAGAATACCTCCTAACTGAGCTGAGAAAACTATTGAATAAAAGAGACATTTTATTACCAGCCCATATTCAAGCAGGGAACAATCCTGAAGAAAGGATTTTACCCCACGTCCCTTTGCCGATGAGAGAAATCAATCAGCCGATGGATTGCTCGATAGGACTGATTGATAAGCCTAAGGAAACCAAAGCTTGAATGATTATTCCTGAATTTAATTCTGTTTATTGTTGAGCCAGAATTGCTGAAATTTACCCACCAGGACTGTGATTGGGTAATTGCAAGAAAAGGCTATTGTGCATAGACTGTATCCTGGACTGTGAGTTAACTGTTCAAGGGAACCATTATACTTTATATCCACTCACCTATACATGACCAGGAGAAAGACACATGAAGCAATGTGTTTTCTACTGAAGAAGTTTTGTTAAAGCCCTTTATTGGAAAACCCTCTGTTTGCAGAATCCTGAGTTATTGACTTTTCTGTTTCTGTGTGCCTCACGGAGCGGGGAAAATAAACATCCTTTTGAAAAATAAATTTCTTGTCACCCATATTATTCATTTGGGCCCCCACAACTACACAAGCCCTTTCCCTCCTTAACCCACAAGGTTGGGGAGTGAGTGAAGGTGTTGACAAGTGGCGTAGATCAAGAGGATTTCAGCGCAGGCGCAGAAGAGCCACCTTCAGGAGCTGCAGAGACCTCATCACCAACTGGACCCCGGCTGAAGAGCTGACAAGGCCCAGCAGAGACGGAGGGAGTGCAGAGGGCTGCAGGAGCCATATTCCTGAAGTGCTTGACTTTCACCTGAGCCAGGTAACGGGTGCACACCCTGGGGTGGTGTGGATACCTAGGCAGAGGGTGACCCCTAGGGATAGCTAGGAAGAAAAAAAAAAAAAAAGGGAAAACAGGTTTATTTCTGGAGGAAAGCCCAGAGAGTGCTAGAGATACCGCACTTGGGTCCCTGTTTTTTCTCTCTGTTTCAGTTGCAGTGAACATCAAGGATGACGGTGGAGCCGAAGGACATTATCCAGTGGATGGCGACCCAATTCGAACGTCAAGCTGATTTAGCGCTGGAAGCTCAGCAGAGAGCCAACGCATCACTTAAAGAGCAGCAACAGCCTCTTCTCACCCTTCTAGAAGAACTGGTAAAGGAGAAGAAGATGGACACTGTTCAACCGCCGGAGACAGGTTCCTTAAGAGATAACATGTCTGCCGTGAATGTGCCAGCAGGGACTCTCTTTAACTTTGGACCTTGGTCTAATCAGGACGATATAGATGACTATCTAGAAAGTTTCGAAAGGGTGGCACGCCTGAGTCTATGGCCAAAGGAACATTGGGCCTTAAGGCTAGCTGCATCCCTTACAGGGGAGGCTAGAGCAGCTTATAGAGCCATGCCACCAGACCTAGCTGGGAATTTTGAAGAGCTAAAGAAAGCCATTCGGGAGAGATTGGGCCTCACCCCACTCCTGTATCATAAGCGCCTAAGGAGTGTGAGACTCGGGTTGGGTGAAACTCCCAAATCTCTTTATTACCGTATAAAAGCCTTACTGTTTAAATGGTTGACTCCGGAAGGGAGATCGGTAGAGTCTATTTTAGACGACTTAATCTTAGAACAGTATATGGAAGCAATGCCGCGGGAAATACGCACCTTCCTGATCCTGCAGAACTGCAAGAATCCGCAGGAAGCAGTCGCTCTTGCTGAAAGATATATGGAAGCAGAGTTAATGGCTCAGACATCTAGTAGCCCATTCTCTGAATACAGCAGCAGCGGATCAGAAAGGCGGCGCAGAGTCCTAGAGGATCCAATAAAAATATCCAGGCCTAGCAGGAAAGAGTCTGTAAGTAGGATGAGATGTTTTAAATGTGGGCAGATAGGCCATATACAGAAACATTGCTTGGTAAAGAATGCTTTGGTGGCTGACACCTATATAGAAGACAGGCCAGGTTTCCTGTTAGCAGTAGCCATCCAGGGCATAACCACTCAAGCTTTGTTGGATTCGGGTGCTGAACTCAGCATGATTTCAGAGGAATTCTGGAAGGCCATTGAAGCTAAAGAAGCCCCAGAAACACTACATCCCATAGAGGAGGTAAAAATAAGGTGTGTCCATGGGGGAACCTCTTCTTACCCCGTTTATAACCTCCAAATAGCAGGCTTAGGGGCCCAGAGAGAGGTCCCACTTGCGGTTGTCCCGCGCCTCCCCCATGCGGTGATTCTGGGTAGAAACTGGCCCCAGTTTTACCGGGAAATTAAGAGAGAGCTACAAGAAAAAGGAGCTATGGTCTCCACCAGAGCTCAGACCTCCGCCCTAGACCCGCAGGAGGGTACATCAGAAAGCACGGGAGAAGCCCTTCCATCCGATGAGGCTTTGATAACCCCTCCTGATTCCAGGGTAAAGAAAGGAAAAGCTGAGAAGAAGAAAGAAAAACAGGCCCGTACTAAGAATAGGTCTGAAGTGCTAGCGGGGCAAGAGTTACCTTGGGTACCAGAAGACCTAATGCAAAAGTTTCCCTCCTTTCCAAAAGAACAGCAGGCAGACCCTGCTCTCATCCAAGCTTTTAAGTGGGCCCAGGAATGCAGGGATACACTACCTAAGTTTCTCCTAGTATCAGGGATCCTTTACAGGGAAAGCAAGAATCCTTTTACAGGGGATATTCGAAGACAGTTGGTAGTACCCACGACATTTAAAAATATCGTACTTCGCTTGGCCCATGACCATCCAGTAGGGGGACACAAGGGCAGTCAAGGGACCCTGGACCAAATTCTGGCCCGATTTTATTGGCCAGGGTCTTCAAAGAGACTACCCGATTTTGTGAGGCTTGCCCTACCTGCCAGCGTGTCTCCGCAAGCCATCCTAGGGATGTCCCGCTGATACCGTCCCCGGTGATCAAGGAGCCCCTTCAGAGGATAGGGATGGATATAGTGGGGCCATTAATCAAAACCCCGAGAGGTTTCCGCTACATTCTAGTAGTAGTGGACCATGCCACACGATTCCCGTGGGCCATGCCCCTTCGCTCCACTTCGGCGAAAGTAATAGCGACCGAGTTAATTAAGCTATTTTGCGAAGTTGGGTTTCCTAAAGAAGTTCTCACCGATAGGGGGAGTAACTTTTTGTCAAGATACCTCGGGCAGTTATGGGATGCTTTTGGCATCGAACACATAAAGACAGCCGCATACCACCCCCAGACAAATGGTTTGGTAGAACGACAGAACCAAACAATTAAGCAAATGCTGCGAAGGAGTTTGGAGGGTGAGTCTGACCAGTGGGATTTAATGCTCCCTTTTGTCCTTTACGCTTGTAGGGAGAGAAAACAAGCTTCATTGGGAACAGCCCCCTATGAACTATTATATGGGAGGTCTCCCCGAGGGATTCTAGACATCTTAAGAGAACAGTGGGTAGCACCAGACCCCAGGGAGGTAGAGGTCCCCGAATTCTTAACAGATTTAAGAAAGCGGCTGCGCCGAACCTCAAAGGTTGCGGTGAAAAATTTACAGAGAAGCCAGCGCAAACAGAAATCCTATTACGATAGGAACACTAAGGAGAGACAGCTCCTAAGTGGAGATAAAGTTATTGTGATGGTGGCAGGGACGGTACCCAAATTTGAAAGCCAATGGAAAGGCCCATGCAGGGTTATACGTCCCGTGGGACCCGTTTCCTATTTAGTGGAGAATAGGCGGGGGAAGAGGCAAGTCTACCACATCAATTTACTAAAACCCTGGCATGATAGGGTAGTCCTAGCCCAAGTGGCCACGCTAGCGTCCCCGAAACACGAGTATTCAAGGCCAGATATCACCCCAGAGATTAAAAGTTGTATCCCGTGCTGTCCAGGTTCCCGTGGAGCAGCCCGTGATATCTTAAGGGGGGGGATCTGTGACGCAGTGCCAAGCACCGAAGCCATGGAGACCGATAGTGACCCCCTGGTAGAGTCCGGTACTGCAGGCAAAAGAAGAGATTCACACTCTCAGCATAGCCTGCAGGCAGCCAATCAGTTCACCTCAGAGGAGGAGAGAAGTGAACCCATGGATTGGGCACGCCCTAGGAGGAGGCGGGTTTCCCAGAGCAAGGGTCCCTTCTTAAACAAAGAGAGGGAACAGAGAGAGAGAGAGTGGAAGAAGAAGGAGAAGCACTAGAACGAATGCAGAAACAGGACCATTTGAGAGCGTATGGAAAAGGAATGAAGGAGTGAATGCTGCAAGTGGTTGGAGAAAGGAAGTTCCTTTTTACCCACGAGAGAGTAAGCAGAAGCTACTGGGAAGGCAGGAAGTTCCTCTGACTGCAGAACCCTGTGACCTGACTTCACAACCTCTGCCCAGCTGCACCAGGAAGGAAGCTAATTCCTCAGCAGGAGAAAAGCTCACGTTTCTGAGAAGCAATTTCCTTCCATGGAGAGAAAGATATGCTGGCAAGATAGTTCCTGAGCACTCTCAACACAAGGTATCTGCTGTTCTTAATCCTTATGCAAACTTTTATAAACCAAAAAGAGAGAATCCTGTGTGCAGAGGACAGGACAGTTTCAGGGAATATAAAGGGAGTCTATTTCACCCTGAAAGCTCTCCCGGTAAACCAACTTTTACTCAGCCTGTAATTCCTGTGCTTAATAGAGAAGCTGAGGAGATAAACACAGCAAAAGGGTTTACAGATAGATTAAACTATCCAGGTTTAGGAGGACCTACTTTTGAAGCTGTGCTAAAAGCTAGGACTGCTACCAATAGATGTGAGATTCCTCCACTCGATAGCAGAGAGCAGTGGGGGCAGGGAATCTCCACCTCGGGACCAGAATGTTTAATAAGGGAAAGCCCTGCTGCCTCATTACAGCCTGTTAATCAGCTGTTTAAACAACAGCAAGCTTTGCCCCTAACCCCTGCTAGCAGCCAAGCAGAATACCTCCTAACTGAGCTGAGAAAACTATTGAATAAAAGAGACATTTTATTACCAGCCCATATTCAAGCAGGGAACAATCCTGAAGAAAGGATTTTACCCCACGTCCCTTTGCCGATGAGAGAAATCAATCAGCCGATGGATTGCTCGATAGGACTGATTGATAAGCCTAAGGAAACCAAAGCTTGAATGATTATTCCTGAATTTAATTCTGTTTATTGTTGAGCCAGAATTGCTGAAATTTACCCACCAGGACTGTGATTGGGTAATTGCAAGAAAAGGCTATTGTGCATAGACTGTATCCTGGACTGTGAGTTAACTGTTCAAGGGAACCATTATACTTTATATCCACTCACCTATACATGACCAGGAGAAAGACACATGAAGCAATGTGTTTTCTACTGAAGAAGTTTTGTTAAAGCCCTTTATTGGAAAACCCTCTGTTTGCAGAATCCTGAGTTATTGACTTTTCTGTTTCTGTGTGCCTCACAGAGCGGGGAAAATAAACATCCTTTTGAAAAATAAATTTCTTGTCACCCATATTATTCATTTGGGCCCCCACAACTACACAAGCCCTTTCCCTCCTTAACCCACAAGGTTGGGGAGTGAGTGAAGGTGTTGACAAAGTGCAAGCAATGATCAACAATCGGAGCTTCTCGTCTTTGACATTTTAGCTTACTTCTGTGTTTATTAATTCTCACCTGTAGGGAACAAATTGTTTTCCCGACATACAGAAGGTCACAGGGGCAGCGGATTGCATAAATAACTTGTATCGACTTACAAGTGGTGCTATTTCATAACTGATAACATGTGTTATGATACTGGAAATCATGAAGTTCCAAAGTGATCGAACAAATATTACAATTCCCGCAGCGTGTGTGACCTCCGATTGCTGAAGACGTGAGAGCCCGAGGGGAACGTAAAACTGCTGGACTGAGCAGCTCTTTAAAGTTTTTTTGCCTCTGCCAGACACACCGCACTGTGTAGTCTGCTAATGCTGGAATTCCCTGCAGAACATTGGCATGGCATTTTATGCTCCGTTGTAAAGAATAGCTGAACGGTGAAAAAGATGTAATTAAATTGATATGCATTTGGGGAGTAACATTTCTTGTATTTGGAGGATTAATGAGCAAAATGTGAACAATTTCCCCTGATGAAACCAGTTGGAGAAACGCATCTCATAGCGCATGAATAAGCGTCGGGAATCCATCGCACAGCTAAGCACTGGTTTATTATTTGATACTAAGTGGTATGGTCGATTAAAGTATTGAAATATTGAAGTATTGAAGAACAATTCACATCAAAAAATTTTCTCAGGAGAACACCTATATGGCTAAAGGTTTAAGTAAGAGGTCATTGATGTATGTTTAGGCATTAGTCCACTGGATCTTTCATGAAAACAGTGGCAGCCTATGGTATCTGAGACCTCAATAGCCAGGAGTTCCATTTGATGTATAAAATGCTTCCATAGATGAATTACAGAGAAACATTATTATCTGCATGTCAGGCCATAATGACATAGCCACCAAAATGGGGAACAACTCTAGGAAGGTAATATTATTCGTAAGTCCTACGCCCCGCCAGGACTGCGGCCAACCCACCGCACACCAAGCGCCCCCAAAATAAATTCCCAAGCCCGCACCCCCAGCCGCATCAGTAAACAATTGCAGATCCACAGAAGTCACCTCCCGGTCCCTCAGAACCGTGGTACCATTGAAGTTACTTAGAAAATCGTCCCAAATCCTTAGGTCTGCCCGCAGGCTGTGGGACATCCTAATCCGGTGATGGGGCTTAGTTACACCTGCAGTAGCTGCTGCCAGCCGGCGCAAGAAGACTCTCCCCATCGGGATCACCCTGCAAGCAAAATTAAGTGAACCCACCAAGGACTGCATCTCGCGCAACGTCAGCTTGCTGGAAACCAGCGCATTCGCAACCAACACCCGCAGCTTCATAACTTTCTCATTCGGCAGGCGGGCGACACGCGCTACTGAATCCAACTCAACTCCCAAAAAGGTAAGGGTAGTCGATGGACCTTCAGTCTTACCCGACGCTAAGGGAACACCCCACACCTGGGCTAATTGCACGAAACCATCCAACAACTCCTTGCACTGCCCCGTATGCGCGGGTCCGACGAAGAGGAAGTCGTCCAAGTAATGTACCACCGTGCCATACCCTATCCAGTCGACAAAGGCCCAATGCAAAAACGAGCTAAACTGTTCGAAATATGCACAGGAAATCGAACAGCCCATAGGCATGCTTTTGTCAAAGTAATATTTTCCTTCGAAGGAAAGTCCCAACAAATGAAACGCCGACGGGTGCACCGGCAATAACCGGAAGGTGGATTCAATATCCACTTTCACCAGCAAGCACCCAGGCCCACATGCTCTCACGAGTTCGACAGCCTCATCAAAGGAGGCGTAACGTACCGTACACAATTCCCTAGGAATGTGATCATTGACCGAGGAACCAATGGGAAAGGACAGATTATGTATTAAGCGATACTTTCCCGGCTCCTTCTTTGGAATGATACCCAGCGGAGATACTACAAATTCAGCAAAAGGCTGCTCGCCGAAAGGGCCCGCTACCCTACCCAAAGCAATCTCGGATGCCAACTTATCCCTGACCAGGTGCGCGAAGCGCCGAACTGACGGCAAATTCCGGGCCTTGTTTTCCCCCACCCTGCCCACCACCGGTATGGGAAAACTTTTCCTAAAACCATTCTCTAAAATGTGGCTTACCCGTCTCCTAGGATATCTCCTAAGCCATGGACCTAACGCATTAACCTTAACTGGTGTGGGAGCCAACGTCCACAAGCCTCTACGGCTTGTGGGGAGGGACCCCGGCTCCCCCGACACTCTTTTTAACACATTTGAGTGCTGAGTGGCTCCCATTACAGAAAGAGCAAGCGTGCCGGAATTTGCAATCCGGGAAGGGGCAGGAAGACTTGTTGAACCGCCAGCACAAGTCCCCCGCTCCCCCCCCTGTGGTTCTCTGCAATACAGGGGGCACGCCCGAGCGAAAGGGCCGATCCACCCTCGCGGTAACAGACAGTCCACCTTTTGGGCCGCCTGAACCTCCGCCACCAGGTCTGATCACCATCTGCGTCAGCCAGAGATTGATGTCTTGGGTTCCCCAGTAAAGCAGTTGATTCTCTTCCATCTTATCACGGAATTTCTCATCATAGTTGAGCCAAGCCCAACCTTCATGAGTCTGAGACGCCTCAAGGATGGAATCCGCATAAGCCAAGAGCATCCCATACTGATCCGGATGCGCATGACCCCATACACTAGCCAAGCGCAGGAAGGCACGCGTCCAATTGATGACGTTCCGTGCCACTCTCTTAACCCTACAAGCCTTCTCATCCTCCTTTCGTTTCCTCCGACTATCCCCCGACCGTTTTCGACCCTCAAGCAAACGGAAAATATCCAAGTAGCGACGCTTGATAATCTTCCTCCGAAGACTCTTTGGCACTCCCTCCCATAACTCAGAGAAGGCCACCACCGAAGGAGCCGCTCCAACCTGCCCTGCCCTTTCCGCATCTCCCCTACTCTCCCGACCCCGGCCACATTCATCCGATATAGAACTGGACGAAGACTCCGAGGTTGACGAAGAGGAGGATCCCGAACGCCAGCGCCAGTGACAGGAATGCCGCCTACTCTTCCTCGACCGCTTCTTACCTTTGACGGCCGACCGAGTATCACCTTCTACCACAGCGCCAGCATCACTCGCCGCAGCGCTAGCATCCCGCACTGCAGCGCAACCATCCAACTCACCTGCAGCAGTTGACGCCACCTCGGAAGCAGCTCCCGTCTCCTGTCGCATCGACGCCGAAGCTGCAGTTCCTCCCACTGGTCCACCAGGCACAGAAATACCGCCCGCACTCCCCGTCACGCCATCCGTCTGTCCGGCCGCCGCCATCCAAGGATGTCCCGAGTAGTGCCATCCGGTAGATACATGTGGATAAAAAACAGGAAAAGGCGAAGAGACACCTGCCATAGCCCACGGTGGCAGCCAAGCCCCTAGCCACTCCGCATGGGAAGAGCCTTGACCCCCGCCCAGCCAATGTTCCCAAGCTGGCGGATATCCCCCCCCGCAGCCGCCGATACCCCCCAAAGTTGCTGACCCAAAAACAGTACCACCCCCCTGCTGATTTGCCCCTTCCCCTCCCACCGCAGGAACCGAGCCGACACCACGGCTACCCAGAGACCCATGATCCCCTCCACACCTGGAAGCACCTCTTGCTGGCCCCCTAGATCGGCCTCGGCTACCCCGCACTACAGGGTCCCCTGAAGCCCCCCTCGACACTCGCCCCTCACGCCCTGAGCCTCCTAAAGAGCCAGAGCCCCGCTTGGAAGCCCTGCTACAGCTAGGAGCACTGCCCCTGCCCCCCCACCCCCGGCGGGCCACCACCATGCCTAAACCCCCCTCCGCCCCCATGAGCTGGTTGCCCCCCGGGCCCCAAGGGAGATGCCCCCCTCGCCCCAGTCCGTCCCGGATTGTCCTCAACAGAACTTTTCCGAGATCTGGGGCCCCCTTTATTTCCTCTGGCAGGCATAGCAGACCTATGGCTGGAGGAACCTTAAAATTCAGATTTTTTTTTCTTTTTTTTTTGAAAGTACACCACACAACCAAAACTACTGATTTAAAATAAATACAATATGCTTCCCAATTACTTAGAATCCCCTGCCTGCTGTAGAGATCCCCTTGCGCCCACCCACTGACGCTGCTGCACCCGGGCTGCTGCCGCCGGAAAAAACCATAACGGGAACGCGACTCCCCAACCACCTGCCAAGGACACGCTGCGTTGGTGAACTACAATTTTTCTTACCCGCTGCTAGAAAAAAAAAGCCCCCAGACAGCTCTGCCAACGTCCAGCGCCTCCAGCCTCGCCGAGAGAAAGGAAGGAGCAGCGCCGGGTCCCCGCACCTCACCCCCACCGCTGCTCGCTGTCCAGGCCCTCCCATTGGCTCCTGCACGTTTGAAACACCAGCGGGAGTCAATGAGACCACCAGGCGACACGGAGCTCGCCCCAATGCGCGCCGCCGAACCCGAGGGCGCGATCGGACTGCCGCCCCCCCGGTTAGGGGCGGCCGCGTGGACGGGGACCCGCGGCCTTACAATTCCTGATTTCTTTGAGCATTTCATCATCCATTTGTTCATTCTGGTCAGGCAGTCGATAGTACACCCCCACTGCCATTGCCTTCCTCTTCTCCTTTTTACATGGAATTTCAATCCATAGAGATTCTACAGTGAATTTTGTTTCCTGCAAAACTTTAATCCTTGTGACTAAATGCCCTCTCTAACATAGAAGACAACACCTCCACCAATTTGATCATCTCTATCATTATGATAGTTTGTATCCAGGTATCACAGTGTCCCACAGATGTAGATAAGCAAGGAAAAAAGATAGAAGAAATAACAATGGAGGCTGGAAAAGGATAAGTAGAAGACCAACCAAAGGAGAATAGAAAGATACCAGGATCACCCAAGTATAAAAATAAATTGCCCACACAACAGTAGTGTAAAAAAAGAAAAGCATTTTATTTTCAGTTTGGAATAGTATCACTTTTGGGAATGTGCTTTTCTTTTCTTTTTTAAATTTATTATTTATTGAATTTATATAATAACCATCAAGACAACTCTTGAACACAAAAAGAGATAACAAAGAAATATAACAACCATCTAGATATTAAGAAAAAGGAAACAAATCCCAATTAATCTCTTATAGTCCACATGTTTGGAGGGTAGAAAGGCCAAACGAAAGCCCAAGGCAGGAGACCCTTAGGCACTGCAAAAGGAAACATATAATATAAGAAATTACAAAAAATGGACCCTGAGAACACAGGCAATATATCTAGGAGAGATTATTGACTACATCACTCTGACACTGATCAGTTAATAGCTTAGCATTAATAAAGGCAGCAAGATCTGTGGGTTGCAAAAAAACATCTCTTACTGATTTGTATACCATCAAACATTTGCAGGGGAATCTTAGGTAGAAAGACTTCACAATTTGCAACACACCAGACTTATGTAATAGATATTGCTTCCTTCTCTTCTGCATCTCTTTGGCTATATCAGGAAACAGAGAAATTAGAAAACCACAAAAAGTCTCCAATCTTTTCTTGAAGAACATTTTCAGCAACCATTCTTTATCCATAACCAGTGCACAGGAAACCAACAAAGTAGAAGAAGAATAGGTCTCACCACCGGACCCCCTCAAATAACTCAGACACATTCAAAACTTCTAAATTGGAATCTTCTCTTGAAGCCCTTGGTTCTTTTTCCCTTTAGGAAGTTTATAATAGACCTCCCAAAAAAACTACCAACTTCAATTAACGCAAAAACTTGCAGCACGCATAGCCTCCAACTCTACACGCAAGGATCACATCACCCCCATACTCCGTGATCTTCACTGGCTTCCAATAACCTCAAGGGTAAAGTATAAATATATAATGATCATCTTTAAACATCATTGTAAGATTGCCTCTACCACTTTATCCACTTTACTTACAACACCAAACACATCAAAGACAAGAAGAAACGGCTCTCAAAATACGTACATAACTCCCTCACACATCCGCAACACAAATCAATGCACCAGTACCAGAGCCTTCTCCTACATGGCCCCAGTTCGGTGGAACTCACTCCCCAATGACCTGACAAAAGACCTCCAACAATTCTGCAAGAACCTAAAAACACATCTATTTATAGAATATTTTGGTGACCCAAGCACCCTCAGTAACTCCCAAAATATCTAATGTACTACCTTCTTCCACTTTCCGATAACTCCAACCTCAAAATGACTCATTCACCTTAGTCTATATATCAGACACAAACAAAATGTATATAGTTAGCTGTATGCAATCTTACATGCTAAATGTAAATAGTTCATATGTTAAATGTACATAGTTCTTATGTTCATTGTAAAGCTTGTTCTGATGTTCCATGTAAATCGCCCCTGATCCCAGGAAGGGGCGGTATGTAAGTGTTGTTAAATAAATAAATAAAGGTGGAATCAAGTCTGGAGGAACTTTTAAAACCTCAAGCAGATATCGCTTAATCATCCAGGGCTATAACACCCCTAAACTTGGGAAAGTTCAAAACCCTCAAGTTCATAGCCCTCACTGAGGTTTCCAGAACCTCCATCTTATATCGAAGAGCCACATTATCCTTAAGCAGAGATAAATTTGATTCAGAAAGTGTTTCCAGTTTGCTTCCATAATCTTCTACTTCCAATTTCACAGTATCCAAACTAGTCACAACAGAATCAATTCAGGTCGAGTTTTCTTGGATCCTGGAGGAGAGAGCCAAAGTCTGCCTAGTCACTGCATCAGAAAGAGAAACAATCGTCTCCCAAATTATCTCCAAAGTGAAGACTTGTGGTCTAGAAGGAAGAATGGACGCAGGAGTGGAGGTGAACAAAGAAGAAGACTGAGATGGCGTTCCTTCAAACACCAAACCACTGACCACCAGAGCGCCCGCTTGCTGCGGTGTATCCAAAGCCTCCCCGGAACTGCCAGAGGACAACTGAGCCACATGCAGTTTCCTCCCAATTGGCTTCTTGCTGGCCCTCAGTAACCAAGGAAGGAAGCTCCGAAACTGCAAGGGTCAGGCTCAGAGCAGCAGGGCAATGCAGTGGCATTTTCCCTGCAGGAGAAAGTGAGGTCTCCAAGTCCGAAGGTGGTGGCACCCTCTCCTACATCATCGCCACCAAGCCGGATCGAATCTCCTACTTTTGCGCCTTGGTAAGTTCAATGAAATGATCCATAGGACTGCTAACAGGAGGCTGGGGCTCTGAGGGGAAAATCCTCGGCTTCCCTTTGCGCTTACGCATTTGCAGAGGTAAAGAACTCAGTGGCCATCTTGATTCCTCTCTCTACCCCCTGGAACCCTCTACCTCACTTTTTGTGCTTTTCTTATATCATTGTAAAAGCATTTTGATTTTTTATTTATCCTGTGTTGTACTGCTTACAGAGACTGTGGCTTCTTGGGATTTCCAGTACGCACACCAACTTATATTACCTTCACCTTCTCAAATCGCCTTAGATGAGGTGCATGACTTTTGCATATTTTGGTCCCTCACTGGGAAATGCCCTTCCCTCAACCTTAAGAGGATAATATAATTGGTCCTGTTTCAAAGCAGCTCTATAAGGACTTCTTTTAACCCAAGTCCTCGGGAAGCCATGAGGTAGATGGACTTAGGGACAGAGCATACAGCTTCTCTATAGCTCTGTTTTTCCTTTTGCTACATCTTTTCTTCTTTTTATTTATTTAACATTTTTTTTATATACTACTTTTCAGTTATATCAAAGCGGTTTATATTGAAACAAAACATGTATTACATGGAACAGTATAAAGAACTATATACATTTAACTGGTTACAATGTTTCAACTTTTTTTTTTTTGCACTTAGGAAATTTTATTTCTCAGCATTCAAGTAACACAAGAATGACAAAACACAAGATGATACATCCAATAGGCAACAATTAAAAGAATTAAACAAAGGAAACAAAATTATCATCATATTTAGACCACAATATTTAGGAAATTACTGGGGGCTTCAGGAAAATTCATTTAAGGAAATAAGAAAAATAAAAGCAGGAACGAGACTTATACGTCAGCCATGTTAGTTGCGGTATTCACGACAATTTCTTCCCTAGCTACCAGGAACTCCAATAACTGACTAGGCTCAAAAAATAGAAAACCTTTTTCTTTATAAGTAATTATACAACGAGAAGGAAACCGTAAAACAAAACTTCCCCCTAGGGAAAGGACCCTAGATCTAAGACCCAGGAATTCCTTCCTCCTCAATTGGGTAACCCTAGAAAGATCAGGAAACATATCAACTTTAGAGCCTAGAAAAGGCACATTGAAACTCCTAAAGAAAGCCCGAAGAACCAAAGACTTATCCGGCTCAAGAGCCAGGTTCAATGTTCCCTCTAATTTTCTGTAGGCTGTGTGCGCATAAAATATCAGCTGTGCAGCTTTTGAAAGAAGGTTAAATTTTTGTGCGCCACATAACGACACTTGGGGGTATGTTTACTAAACGTGAATAACGCGCGTAGTATGACGTTAACGACCGTAAGTGCAGTGTAACACGCGTAAACACGCGCCAACGACCGTTAACGTCGTACTACGCGCGGTAACCGCGCTTAACGATCGTAAAGCCCCGCGGCGCGTTAAAACAGCGCAGAAGGTGGAGAGTGGGCGGAGAGAAGGGGTCAATGGGCGGAGAATGGGCGGGGAGAGGCTCCCCTCACACTAACGCGCTGAATTTCTGAGCTCAATTCCAACGCGAATGAAAACCTGCAGTTAAAGGCATTTAAAGGGAAGAGAAACCATTTCCGTCAGCAATGTATAGAAAAACCGGGGAAACCCACAAAACGTGAGCAGTGTGATACATGTGCACTGAACAAAATAACATAAAACGTTAAAAATGACCACAGGAAACATTTTAAAAAGCATAATACAGCTGGGCAACAGTGATAGCAATGGGCAACAAGGAACAACACTGCCTGGAAAGCACCAAATAAAAAGAAATGATGTGTGGAAGGGTCTACGCTTCACAGACCCTTTTAAATATCATTTCATTGTAATGGATTGTCCTGGGAGTGTTGTGTAATGTTTCCCAATGATATCATTGTTGCCCAGCTTGGTTATGGGTGTGTGCCCCTTTAGTGAGGTATTTTCTGAGGTTTATGTGCACCGTTGTCTGCATACAAGGTAAATGAGGTCACTATAAACCTGTTGCAGAGCAGGGTTTCTGACTCGTCAGGCCGGTTTAACTAACTCCAGGGACTGCACTGTCTCTGTGGCTACAGTGTGGTGCAACAGACACAGCCAGTGCCTGTAAGATCAGAGGGTCACAGGTTCAAATCCCAGTTGGGGCTCTTGGCAACCCAGACCCCATAGCTTTACCCACTACTAAACATTGATAGTAAAGACACACCTTTATTGCAGAGAACATACGCATGGCCTATATTTTACCACACCAGAAACAGGCACATTACCGTAAAGCAGAGTTTCGCAAATGTAGTCCTGGAGGGCCCCACAACATTCCGGTTTCATGCTGCCTCCAATAAAGATGCCTGTGCTGCATAGCTATGCACCACCCCCATGTTATGCAGATGTAGCTCATGCATATTTATGAGGGACAGCATGAAAACCCGAACAGTGTTTGGAACACCAGGACTGGAGTTGGGGAACTCTGCCGTAAAGCAGCAGCCAACAGGGCCACACACCCACCCACAGGCCCCATTGGCCAATGCCACCTGGAGAGGCAAGAAATTGGGTCCTGCCTGTATCTCCCAATACTAGCAGTTGCATACCTTAGCAATGCCACCCTACACCTGGGTATATGGTACACAGCTATCAAACGTTTGCTATGAGAACTGGCAGATATCAATTCCTCTGTTAAGCACATTTTGCTCATTGAGCTCCACCATAACAATCATTCTGATGTCTGCGGTGTGTGCTGCAGGTCTGGTCTCTGACAGTGTTCACCACCCTGGGGAGTGACCCCCCAACAGTCATGTGTACCATATCCATGCCTGTACCATGCCCAGGACTGGTGTGGTGTGTATGGCTGCTGACCACCTCTATAGTAGCACAATGGTGACATCGGTGTGGGGGTGGTTGTCTGTCTATCCAGTGTGTGGTGGCTGCAAACACCTTCCACAGGCCACACTGCCAGCAATGTTGCCAGTATTGGGCTGCCAATGTGCATAATGAGGAGCAAGGTACCATGGGTAGAGGCCGGACAGGGTGGCCTGGCCAGGGCGCATCTGCACAGGGCATAGGGCAATGACAGGCACATTGTAGTGGCCGGCCACCACCTACACAGACAGGGTGACCTCAGTATGTGCTGCTGAGAGATCACTCTCACCCTGACTGTGCAGTGACCACAGCATGGCTAGGCACCCCCATAGTGCTATCTAGTATTTCTCTCATGTGATATATATGGGTTGCCTTATGGGGCCCTGTCACTGATTTAACTGTGTATGTTGACATCCTAGTTCTGGGTGCAGGCATCTCCACTGGGCACTAGCAGACTATTTGCAGCTGGTATGTGTTGTGATGGAGTGGCTTGCAGGGTGCAGTGGCTGATGGCTTGCACCAGGGGAATATCAGATAGTGGTGGGGTGCAGCATGCCATATCTAGGCCTAATGTCTGTCTGCTATTGTGTTCTGGATGTGTACAGAGCTGCATTGACTGCTCTGTGGGGTGTGTGTCCCTCAGCAGGACTGGGGTTGATGTTCCCCTCTATGTCCACCTTGCAGGGAGGTAGATGTTGTATCTTTTGATAGGAGACCCTGTTTGCCGCCCTGGGGGAGGGAGTGGTGGTGCATGGGCCCTCCTGGGGGGTCCATGGGGGCTACACCTGACTGATACAGACAGAGATGTCCAAGGTGTTACTGCAGAAACTACCTGTCTCACACTATAACACTGCTGTGGACCTGCACCATGGCCTCTTTCAGCCATGGACGTTGCTGTGGACCTGGTGCTTGGCGCCTCACTGCACCCTCAGGGTGAGCACAGTACCCGCACGCTGTGACGGTGTGTGGCCACCCTGTGCCGGTACAACACACGGTCAGTACCCCCTTACAGGCCGAGGTGCTGTGGGGGTGCACATGGTCGCTTCCCCCCCTACCAGGCCGAGGTGCTGTGGGTGTGCATTCCCCATCTTGTGTTTATCTGTGGACAGCTGATTTGCATGTGCAGTGCATCATGGGTGTGACTGGCGCAACCCAACCCTGGGGGAATCCAGCGCCTGCTCACAGGCTTTGATAACCCATAGGCCATCCCACGTACATCTGTTAGCATTGTGCATAGGTGCAGGACACCCTACCGAGTCTGTCATATATGATACCCACACAGGTAAAAACACACATACCCACGCACGATTGTACGCGTGACGCTACGCGCACCCCAACGTACATTGTTACACACACTGCGAGGGTCTCTTTCTGTATGGAGTACTCGACGTAAAAGAAAACATGCCCTCTCACAGCACACTGGGGACTCGAACCCATGCTGCCTGTAACAGTGGTCAGTACACTAACCATTGTGCTATAGCTCTGTGTTAGTGCTCTGTCTCTGTACATCTTCCTACGATGTACGTCCGCAGCAACGCACGCACGTACGCCCACAGCAACGCACGTGGCCACGCCCCCAGCAACGCACGTGGCTACGCACCGAGCAACGCACGTGGCTGAGCAGCAAAGGCATTTGGAAGAAATGGCATCTATGTCGAGGAAGCCTCCCTTCAGCCAGCGTGACATATACCTGCTGACAGAGCTGTTCTGCCTCCGCCAGCAGAGGCTCTTCCCTGGCTCATCCAGGAGGCAGAACCTGGCAAGGGTCAGGAGGGCCTGGGAGCGCCTGGCCCATAGGTTCAACAGGAGCTCAGACTACCCACGTGAGGTAAGTGCATGGGGACAAGTCCCCCAAATGATGAGACAAAACAAAACACACCCAGTAACGTCAGCACAAATACACAATGCACTGACAGGGAATAGCAGGTGCTGACACATCCTGCGGCTAGCAAAGTCTGCCACACACCCCTGAAAAAGGCACCCCTGCCCCAAGGGGGTAGCTGCAACCATGGCAGAGCAGCACCACAGATCACAGAGGTATGGTATAGGGTGCCTTTGCAGGCCAGGGATGTCCCCCATCCACAAGACACCCCAGTCCCACCTCTCAGGCCAACAGGAAAGGAAGGGGTCTGCACCATGTCTCCTTTAACCAACACATTTGCAAAATGCATCCTCTGATGCTGCAAGCCCCAAATGAGGGCATCTCTTCCCCACCCTGCCCACTGTCTGCTGGTGCCTTCTGTGATCACAAAACACAAACCCCAGCTCCAAGCAGATATAGGCCCCACATGAGGGCAAATCCCCTCCACCCTGCCCACTGTCTGCTGGTGCCGTCTGTGAAAAAAAAAGACAAACCCCAGCTCCAAGCAGATGTAGGCCCCTAAAGGGGTCCCCAGCACCGACCCTGTTCCCTGGGAAACAGGCCCTGTATGGGATCACAAAGGAAAAACCACAGCCTAAGGGCATCCTAGTGAGGACTGTAGGTGACAACCTCCCACCCAAAAAGTGGCTGATTGGCACATGCAGATGTGTGTAGGTGGCACACACAGCTGTGATGTGTTATGTACGTGGGCCGCACATACAGTGCACATGGTGCACCGACCAGGTGATGTGTGTGTGGCCCACACATGGGGCTGTCACACGTTAATGCAAGGGGGCATGAGCGCCCACCCAATAGGGGCAGGCGCTTGTTGTATGCAATGAGAGTGGTAGATGCAGAGGCAGGGACCCACCACGTGTCCCCACGGTAGCTAAGGGCAATGTTCGTTGTCACCCCTACAGGTGGAGGACCTTCGAAAGAAGGCTCGCGAGCTGAGGGCCCGGTACCCCCGCTTCATTGCCAGGGTGCCGCGCGAGAGGATGGCACAGCAGAATGGTGAGTACCGCGACATAGACATGTAGGGGAACGAGTGGTGGAACCACAGGTCCACAGTGACAGGGGAAGAGGATGTTTCCCCAGGGGATGACATGTGTTATCTCTCCCACAGCTGATGCACGTGCAGCCAACGTGGACGAGGGGCCGGAGGAGCCCCCAGACGTTGCGGCCCGGGAGGGAGACCAGGAGCAGCACGAGGATGAGGATGGCGGACCAGAGCGGGGAGCCGAGGATGGGAATGAGCGCGCATCCCCACGCCATGATGAGGGGGAGGAGGGGGGTGATGATGGGGCCAGATGGGAGGGAAGGTGGGGGATGCTCGGGAAATGGGGACTGATGGTGTGGAGCCTGGGGAGCAGGATGAGGAGGGGGGGATGTGAGTGGAAGGGAAGAGGAATGGGGGGAGGTGGGTGGCAGGGAGAGGGAGGGGGAGGCAGGGGGGGAGGGGGATGGGGTTGTGGGGAGGGTGTTGGAGGCAGGGGGGAGGGAGGGGATGTCCAGCGGAGGGGGTGGGGCGAGGGCAGTTCCCCAATGGCACGCTCCGCCACAGGGCACTGGGGGAGCCACCTGCCCCATGATCAGGGCGCGGCAGGCCCTCTGGACGTGTGCCTGCCACACATGGCCGCAGGCAGGTCTGCTGTCCATGCAGCCACACAGACACGGGGAGATGTGTGTCTGTGCGGCTGCATGTACGGCCTGCGCCTGGCTGCAGCTGTGCGTGCCCAGGCACAAGCCCAGAGGCAGTTTGCCCTAATCCAGGGCCAGGTGCTGGCAACCCTGTCCATGGTGGCTGACCGTCTGCGGGAGCGGGATGACCGCCCTGGCCGTTCCGCAGACGGTCAGCCACCATCCAACAGGGGTCCCCAGGGTGTGTAATGTGTGGGGACACATGGCACACCCACCCTGTGACGCACCGTGCCATTGAATGTCCACCACATTGGCCACAGGGATGGGAGCGGACACTGCAATTTGCAGTGGCATGCGTGTTTGGCCATGCCGGCCATCAACTGACAGCATGGGCCATGTCAGCCGGATGTCACGTGTCTGTGTAACTGTAAATAATGTAAATATGTTTTAAAAAAGAGTTATAAATGTTGGTTGAAACATATGTACCTGTTGGTCAGATGTCCCTCATTGCCTGATGACAGTGGTGTGCGAGTGATGGGTGTGGCAGTGGGCACTACTGGGGCCAAGGGTGGACGTCGAACAGGTAAGGTATGTGGCGTGGGCACCCCCCACAGACATGTCACAGCTACGTTGCTGTGTGGGTGGCCCACCAAGAGGGGTGGGGAGTGGCGTGCCTGACTGACGTGCAACAGCATGTGTGTTGGTAGGTGCGGGGCAGACAGCACACAGTGACAATGGGACATATGGCGGGGGGAAGTGGATGGCCTGTGTATCCTATCCAGCCGTGTCCCATATTGGTGGTCTGTGGTGGCAAGGGAAGGGCGGCTGAGGTGTGTATGTACCGGTGGGGTTAGGGGGGAAACACAGAGGGTGCACCCAGGGCCGGCCCGTCCATTTAGCAGGAATGTGTTTTGCACAGGGCCCAGCGTTTCGGGGGGCCCCGCGCAAAGAACATTCTTCCCTTTCGTAATTGGTAGAAATAAAATAAAAGTGGCCGCTGCTGCCGCGGCGGCGGTATGGAGTGTCCCGTGGGGCTCCCTCTGCCCGGCGGGACTCTCCCGGCGCGGCTCAGCCCCTCTCTGCCGGCTTGCAGATATGCGAAGGGAGAGAGTCTCCCTTATTTATTTTATTTATTTTTATTTATTACAGGCTCTTATATACCGCTCTATTCAGCATCAGCGCGGTTCACAATATAACAACAGACCAGAACAACAAACTGTTTGGTTTTACAGAGAACAAGGTCAGAGAACAAGGTCAGATGGAAGATTTCCCATCAGCACCTGCGGGCTTAACAGAGACGCGAGGGTGACTCTCTCTCCCTTCGCGTATCTGCAAGCCGGCAGAGAGGGGCTGAGCCGCGCCGGGAGAGTCCCGCCGGGCAGAGGGAGCCCCGCGGGACACTCCATGCCGCCACCGTGGCAGTGGCAAGCGTTATTTGGTTTTTAAATTGCCATCAGCCGAGGTGGGGGGGGGGGCCGGTAGGACTGGCAAAGGGCTAGGGAGGGAGGGGGGTTGAGACTGGCAATGGGCGAGGGAGGGAGGGAGGGAAGGAGGTTAGGACTGGCAATGAGGGAGGGAGGGAGGGAGGGAGGGGGGTTAAGACAGGCAATGGGCTGGGGGGGGGTTAAGACTGGCAGTGGGCTGATAATGGGTTATAGGGGACTGATAATGGGTTATAGGGGAGCTAGGACAGAAAATGGGCTGATGGGGAGGGGTTGGGACCTGAGGTGGGCTGATGTGGTCAGGACTGGTAATGGGTTATAGGGGGGGCTTCAACTGAAAATGGGGTGATGGGGGTTAAGACTGGGAGGTGATTGACGGGGGGCTAGGACTGGTAATGGGTTGGGGGGTTGCTAGGACTGGAAATGGGCTGATGGAACAGCTAGGATAGGACTGGTAATGGGCTGAGTGGAGGGGAGCTATGCCTTGACATGGGCTGATGGTGGGGCTAGGAAATGACTAGAAATGGGCTGATGGGGGGGGCTAGGATTGACAATGAGCTGTGGCACCAGTAGTCATGGGTTCAGACCCACAATGGACTCCTTTTATAGGGGTGTCTGCCGCATTATATCTTTTACATACGCAGGACTACTACCAGCGACAGCCTCTCAAGCGTGATATTACCGTAATGAGCGTCATAGGGTGCGCCATGTGTCACCTTATCTGGCTCCCTTTATGTTCCCTTATGGACTGCTCTATGGGGGACATTTTGATGTGCCTCTGTGGACACTCCACTTTATAGTGTGGCCTATGTTGTGCGTTATGGAGTGCCTTCTGCAGCAACTTTGTGGACACCACTGTGTGGGTGTGTTTGCTAGCAACCTTGCAGCACATACATGAAAAATAATATAGGGCCCCTCACTCACTATCTGATGTGTGGGTGTGTTTGCTTGCACCCCTCCAAAAGGAAACAAATAAATGCCCCTTCCCTCACTGTATCATATACAGGTTACTATATCAGCCAGCCTTCTGCATCTGGCACCCTGGGGACTCGAACCCATGCTGCCCGTATCAGCAGTCACTGCAGTAACCATTGTGCTACAGCTCTGTATGGGTCAGGTATGTCTACGAGGCTTCTTATGCTTAACGCGCGGTGACTCCTCTAACGCGCCACGTAGCGCTCGTTAGTTCTGTACCGCGCGTTAGATCTTCTGTTGTCCCGCCCATCTCCTTATTTGGGGGTTTGTCTTATTAACGCGAATACTAACGCGAACTGCACTAACGCAATTTAGTAAACATCCCCCTTGGCGTTATATACTTTAAAATTTGACTACATGTCAGAATACAGTATGTACACCACATTGATTTTAATCAAATTAAATGAAAACAGACGATTACTAAATGAAGCAGAAAATTTCTAGTAATTACAATCACAACTTTTAAATTTTAAGACGTCTGTGTTGTTTTCTATCAGAATCAGAACCGTAATTTTTGTGCGCTCTGTTGTAAAGTATGTGTGCTTGCTCGGCGAGTTGTGTGCACGCGCACACGCTCACAGCTTAGAGGGAACAGTGGCCAGGGTCACTAGCAAAGTTGTCCAGCCAGTCACCACCTCCAGAGAATCTTCCAAGAACGTAGTAAGGTCCCCGGTACCCTGGAGTGGGTTCTCAGAAGCGGACCCACGAGAGCTAGGGCCCTAAAGACAAATACTGTGCTCTCATGATGGGAGGCAGATTATCTCCAGGAAGTTTAAGCACCTCCTGTAAATATTTGCGAGCCATCTCTAAAGCAGACTTAAGAGGAGATTTAGGGAAATTCAACAATCTCAAATTATTTCTACGAACTTGATTCTCCAAAAATTCAGCCTTCCTGGATAGCAAAGTTTTGTCCTTAATTTGGGCTGCACATAGTCCTCGAAGTTGCTCCAGCTCCGCTTCAAAACTGGTCAGATGCCCAGCCTGTTCCTCCTGGATTCTTTTGGCCTCAGAAACAACATTCCTGGCTTGTACCTTTTTCCTTCTGGCTCTGTTCCAATCTGGGCTGTTATATTCACTCTCACTTTCTGTGTCAAGCTGTCTGTACCTTTCATTCAAGCATTCACCGGACTCACTCAGACCTCCGTTCAGGCTTCCAAAGTGGTAATTAGACTTACTCTCTTCACAGCTTCTCTCGTCCTCTCCATTCATCCAGCTCCTTCTATTTCTGTTTCCATTCAGAGACCTAGGCTGTCTCCCCTTCTGAGTCTTAGCCTGGTTCTGGTTCTGAGTCCTATCCTGGGTCTGGTTCCAGTTCTGCCTAACTGCTTGTGAGCTGTGCTTATCTATGGGGCTTGTTTACAAAGCCGCGGTAGTGGTTCGCGATCGCGATCGCAGCCGCGGCCCCATTGAAATCAATGGGGCCGCGGCTCCGATTACGATCGCAAACCGCTACCGCGGCTTTGTAAACAAGCCCCTATGTGTTTCCTAGCTGCACCACCCCCCAGCTGATTAGAGTCAGGTGAGAATCTCCTGATTTCTCTACTGGCTGGGTGTGTCTCCCTAGCTCGTGACCTCACTTGCTTACGTTGCCCATGGCAACTTTCTATCATGTGCTTTCCCCAAACGTTAGTATTTTCTTGAACTGCAATTTCATCTGTCTCCACAGGGGTCACTAATGAGTCTGCTCTGTGACAATATTAAAAAACTGTGTGCACATCCGTTCCAGATTTCTCACTGATGAAGTAAGCAAAGATTAGAACTTTTTGTGAGAAAAAATAAAATCTAACTTTGATTACAATAACTATTAAAAAATGTAATAGAATAATTTATATTTCACTTGCATCATATTTGACTACAATAAACTATTTGGGCTTTTTTTTGGTTCATCTGCAGATTGTAGTGTTCAGTGTGTCCATCACATGAACATGGTCTGTCAGGTCTGCCACAACAGAAGAAAGGTTGAGAACCATTGATCTAAAGCATCTCAATGAGTACCTTTCAAAATTGGATGTATTACAACTTTTCTCAATGCTGATGAGTAAATCCCTTCAGTCAGAAAGAGATTAATCATCCTTACAATTGAAGGATAGAATGTTTCTTTCTCAGCCTTTGTTATAGTGGTAAAGTGAGATTTTAGAAGAGACATTTAGGCAGAATCTGAAATGTCCAGAGCACAACGTCCAAAAATCTGGGGGAATGGCAGCAGTGAAGGGAGGCATGTAGAAGTGCCTTCTGAAATCACTCCATCTAAACTAAAAGTGGACAAAGCGATAGTGCTGGATGGGATACATCCGAGAGTATTAAAGGAATTTGGGGAAGATCGAGCGGCTCCACTGTCTGATCTTTTCAATGCTTCTTTAGAGTCGGGAGTGGTCCAAGAGGACTGGAGAAAGGCACATGTGGTCCTTTTACACAAAAGCAGAAGTAAGGATGAGGTTGAGAACTACAGGCCAGTTAGTCTGACCTCAGTGGTGAGTACATTAATAGAAACATTGCTGAAACAGAGGATAGTGAGGTTTCTGGAGTCCAATGGATTGCAGGATCGGAGGCAGCATGGGTTTACTAGAGGCAGGTTTTGTCAGACAAATCTGATTGATTTCTTTGACTGGATGACCAGAGAGCTGAATTGAGGGAGAGCCCTAGATGTGGTGTACTTAGATTTCAGTAAAGCCTTTGACATCATTACGCACAGGCAACTTATAAATAAATTGAGCACCCTAGGAATGGACCCTAAAGTGACTGACTGGGTTAGAATTGGGTTGAGTGGGAGGTGACAAAGGGTATAGGTAAATGGAGCTCACTCTGCCGCAGGGATCGGTCCTTGGTTTGATTCTTTTTAACATTTTTGTTAGTGATATTACAAAAGGGCTGTTGAGTAAAGTTTGCCTCTTTGCAGATGATACCAAAATCTGCAATAGAGTAGATACACAGGAAGGAGTAGATAACATGAGGAGGGATCTAGCTAAGCTTGAAGAATGGTTGAGAATTTGGCAGCTGAGATTTAATGCTCAAAAATGCAGGGTCATACATTTGGGCTGTAAAATTCCAAGGGAATGGTACAGTATAGGGGCGAAGTACTTCTGACCATGAAAGAAAAGCAGGGCCCGGGCATGATTGTTTCTGATGTCTTAAAGTGGCTAAACAGGTAGAAAGGTAATGGCAAAAGCCAGAAGGATGTTTGGGTACATAGGGAGAGGAATGGCCAGCAGGAAAAAGGAGATGATAGTGCCTCTGTATACGTTTTTGGTGAGACTTCATTTGTGTGCAGTTCTGGAGACCGCACCTTCAAAAGGATATAAACAGGTTGGAGTTGGTCCAGAGAGTGGTTACCAAAGTGGTCAGTGGTCTTTGTCATAAACCATTTGGGGGCAGAATTAAAGATCTCAATATGTATACTGTGAAAAGGAAGCCTGTTTTAAGCCTATGAGTATAGAAAAGGCCAATGACTTTAACTTAGAGAAAGGAGAAATCCCTGCAGGGCATGGATTTCAGGCCCCTCATAGAGAAAGAAACCTGAGGGAGAGAAAGTTCAGGCAGCCACACCCTAACTCCTATGATGTAACTGCAGGCTTGAGAGGTGATTACAATCACCTGGGAGGAGTGGAGGAAGGGCTGGAGCCCTGGAGAGGGAAATATAAATCCCTGCTAAAGCAGAGGAAAGGGGAAGCTCAGAGGGAAGCTCAGGGGAAAGGAGAAGCTCAGAGGAAAGGAGAAGCTCAGAGGTCTCAGGAGGTTCGGAAGACTCAGAGGATTCAGGGGAATCAGGAGTCGAACCAGGAACACCTGCAGATCTCCAGGAGAGAACCCAGAGAGGAATACAGAGAGCTGTTCCAGAGAGGCTGGAAGGAGACAAGGAACCGTAGCGAGCACAACCAGGGAGAACTGCCCAGTGCTTCAGGTACCAACTGTCTTTATCGGGGAGAGTTGAGCTCAGGAGAGACATTAGAATCCCCAGGGAGGCTGTATTCTGAGCACTATGTCCAGAGTTCAGAACAGGACACTGCCCTAACAACACCAGAGGATATGCAGATTGAGTTGGCAGGGGAGGAATTGCAAGATCTAGATATCCCCATGGATTGTACCCTGTGTCAAGCAACAAGCATGGAATCATTATGCTAAAGGCTAGCATTGAATGAGAAAGTCTCCTAGAAGCAGGTAACTGGAATTGAGCCAGGAATTGGGTTTGAAGAAAACTCCACGTGGTTGCATTTCTCAGGCAAAGTGCTGAGTCACGCTGAAGAGAAAGCTTGTGAATATTTGTTACTTGTTTTCTTATTTTGAGTTTAAAAACCTATCCTGAAAGGAAGGAGGGAAAGAAGAGGTTGTTCCAGAGGAACTGAGTTATTCTTTCGCTATTAAGTGCTTCACAAATACAAGGTTAAAAAGAAGTATTTTTACCTTGCTGAGCAGAGCTGTTTTCTCTAAGACTGAGCAACGTTGTTAACCAGCTGCATGTGTTTAAAAGACTGTGAAACAGTTATATTGATCTAAATGCTCTGTTACAAACCATCCTGAATGGACAAAAATCCTGTGTACAGTTTACTTGAACCTTTACTTTAAAATAAATTCTGTCATTTGCCTTAACATCGGACCATGACTACACTTCTTCTTAAGAGCCAAACTACAGGTCCCAGAATCCACCTGAGGACAAAGCTAGTTTATTTGAGCTCGCCAGGAGAAGTTCTCCGTTACCTCACCCCTCTAAGCCAGAGGCCAGGGGCAAGGGTGTGACAATACTTTAGAGGAAAGGCAGGATAAAGTAGATATGATAGAGACATTTAAATACCTCCATGGCATAAATGCACAGGAAAGCCTCTTTCAATTGAATGAAAGCTCTGCCACTAGGGGACATAGGATGAGGGTGAAAGGGGATAGACTCAGGAGTAATATGTGGAAATATTTCTTTACCGAAAGAGTGGTAGATGCATGAAATAGTCTCCCATTGGAGGTAGTAGAGACGAGGACAGTATCTGAATTCAAGAAGGCATGGGACCAACACAAAAGATCCTTAAAGGAAAAGAAGGGACTATAGTAGTTGACATGGAAGGGCAGACTGGATAGGCCATGTGGTTTTTTTTCTGCCCTCGTGTTTCTGTGTTTCTATCCTGAAAGAAGAACATCCCAGTAACCAGTTCTGGTGACAGGCCCATGCAGATAACAAGACCAGGGATGTGCACGGATGAGGGCTATTAAACAAATGTGGATGACCTAGAATTGCACGACCTCAGAAATGGATACTTGGAAGAGCTGTCTGGGTTACTTAAAAAGGAGGGCAATTATGATACGAGGTTTGCATGTCCTTGCTAGTCATTTTAGAAATCAGATGTGACTATATATTTACATGTAGGTTTCTTTAGCAAGGAAATATTAACTGTGGTGATGAAAGCACCATTTTGCAGGCATACTGTTGTTATATTAATTTGCAGATTGCTCCACATCAGGGACATTATCATTTATTCTATTTATTGTTTATTCTTGTGGCAGATCAGGTGTTTTACCACATTGAATAGTGCCTTAGGCCTATTAAAGCAAGCTGAATTTTTTGGGTAAAATAAGATTTTTTAGCCTCTTGATTCCTAATCTTATAGTAATTCATACTTTTAAGATAACAAGTTTTCAGTAAAACATCTTTTATGTTTCCACCATTAGCATTCCAAACAGTGCAAATTCCTTTAAGCTACAACGGTATTATAATTATACCAAAGAACACAATTAACTCACCTTTGATATGGATTTTTTCTTGTTACTACAGGAAGTGCAACTGTTTCGAGTGACTCATCTATTAAACTGCAATAATATCAAACAATGCCTTACTAGTTGATTGGCCAACTGTCCCGCCTACTGCATCCCAGAGAGCAACTCTCTCAGTTAAACACCTCACAAACATATCAACATGAGTAATCGAATGACCTTTCTGTCATAAACATTTTCTCAAGAATAAGGAAAAGAAGAAACCGACTGATTTAAAGTAAAATACAAGATATAAAAATCTGTTCATGGAACCCGCAGCTCTTGGATTTCAGATGCCTTTAAACTAAATTTAGAATCACAATGAGGGTCATTCTAAAGCATTTAGTCATGGTTTGGGCATCTGCAGACATGCACATGGGCATCAAAATCATGAACACGTCTCTATAAACATTCCACAAATGCTCTTCACAGACATCTCCAGTACAGGGACATTCAAGTAGGCACAGGGGTGTGGTGGAGGCTTGTCTGGGGAGGGGCAATGGACTTATCCATCCCTGTTCGATCCCAGAAGCTGCAAAACTGTCTGCAGGCACGTGTTTGTTTTCACCTTAAGACATCCAGAGAGTGTAGATGGAGAATTAAGTGACTAGCTTTAGTCCCATACGGGGATTTGAACCCTGGCCACCCAGCTTTTAAGTTACTACTCTAACCATTATGCTGGTTCTGAAATGCTATGCTGGAGATGTCTATATATATATTTGATACACATGCATATCTGGCACATCCATGTTTCTGGAATTGTGCCTGAACTTGCATGTGCCTGCCTTTCTTTTCAGACGTTCTGGCTTTGACGTCCCAGATAGCACTTGGTCGTCCCATTTGAAATGTGCCTCTATACAAATAAAGAATGTCCATGATATGACCCCCTGCAAGAGTGGTCTACTCACACATTTTTGAAATCCTAAGGCTCCCATACATAACAAAAAATGTTGTCTTTATTGTTGACATGCATATTAAAATTGCCTATCATTACTAGTGATTCTAAATTAATTTCTGCGGAACTAATTAGCTCCTTTAATGTATCCAAATCAATTGCTGCAGGTCCTGGAGGGTAATATATTAACAGAAAATAATCACAACCAAGAGGCTAATGACCCTTCCAAACCTTAATCCAGATGCAACAACACTTTCTAGATATGCCATCTCAAAAGAGATATGGCAGAACTTGAAAAATAGAGAGAAGGGCAACCAAAGGGAATGGAAAATCTTCTCTACGAAGAAAAGTTAAACTGGTTACGGACTCTTCAGCTGGGAGATGAGACTGTGGAATGGGGGATATGACAGAGGTCCATGAAAACATGAGCAGGGTGAACTGGTAAATCTGTGTAACATATGTGCCTCTACAGGCAGGGTTGGTCACCCAGGCTCTCGTTTTACCAATGCCAACTCAGGACCATTGGGCACCAACTTTCCCATGGAGGGGGGCACAAAAAGACATCTTCGTAGCATGACTAGGAATGCGCACAGAAGATTTCCCCAGAGATTGAGGAGAGGGTCTGGCACTGTAAAAGAAAAATAATAGCAAAATATAAAGATTCTTTGGGGATAGGGAGAGGTAGGCAATAACTGGAATAAAATAAAGCTTAAATAAATTTCATTGGGGTGAAGGAAAAGAAGAAAAGATACAGTAAAACAATACAATTCAAATAATGTTACCATGCTCTCTGTGCATTCCATTTATGGCAAGGTCTCCCTCTGACAACTCAAGGGAGATCCTACTCTACTGATTAGAATTTCTGGAATATCAATAACCTCCAGCTGCAACTCAGAGTAGTAGTTCTCATTTGTAAACACTTAATGCTATGGAAGTCAGTTAAAAACCCTTGATTCATGCAGGTGAATACCTGTACCCTGATATGTCTTTCCATGTGCTCCCCCAGAGTCACCAGAATAATAAGATTGAAGCACACTATGACTGTGTCCCTCCTTGTGGACAGTGTTCCTCCTTTCTAGTGTCTTGTGTTCAAACACTCCCGTCAGTTTTCACCACCAAAGTCCTTATGCTCTTTTTCACGTAGACTGTTATTTTCTATCTTCTGCCTGTGCCTCCATGTGCCTTTTCCTTCCTGCATGCATTCTTTTTGTTTTCAGTTCTCTTCTTTTATTCCTTTGTGGTCCCTTCCTTATTTGAGTTCTCCTTGGACAAGCAGGATATAATCAGCGACACATGGGTAATGTCATCCTGTTGGCTGCAGTTTGAATCCACCCTCACAAAGCCCAGAAGAGCTCAGAAAGCTCTCTGGACATGCTCCAGTGACTTCACACCCAACTATAGCTCTTCCCTCTTCAGTTTTCTTCATCCACTGGCAAAGAAGGAACAGATCTGCTCTCTCTCTCATTAGTTTTTTCAAGGTGAGAGGCATTTGTGATAATTACTATATTTATTTTGAGGCTGAGATGTGTCAGATATGTGTGCATATATAGTCCAAAGCCATTTCACTGGCTACTTTTTTTTTAGGAGATATTGGAGATTAAGTGGTTGAACTGTAGGGGTGCCAATAATGTCAACCACAACTGTAAGCGGCTGGAGGAAAGGTCTATTAACCATTATAATTATTAGCCATGTAGACTGGGAAAGTCACTGCTTATCTCTGGTAGTGAAAAACAAGGCATGGATCTACTCTTTTGGATCCTGTCAGGTGCTTGTGACCTGGTTTGAATAGACATTTGAGCTGACGCAGTATGGCACATCTTATGGCAAGATTCCTGAAGGTGACTGTGGCCTCCATGAGGATTTTCCATTCTGGCTGACAGCACTTTAGGAAGGGAAAAAGAAGTGACTTGCCTTCCTCTGAATCCTGGACCTGTTCCAACTCATCCTTCTTCATTTAACTATTGCTGAGATCCAAAACTGAGGTGCTAAGACTCTTCATTCATAGTAGGCAGGATTTTCTCCACTTACTCCTCCCACTTCCCTCAATTTATCTGTCATCACAGATGACATCGTAATGCAGAGGACATTGGACAATGGTTCACTCAATGCCTGCACATGTGGGAGGTAGGGTTGCCAACTGGCTCCAGATGCGCCCGACAGGGTCAATCCAGTCCTGGGTTTACCCCATTGCATGCAGGGATATGTAGTTCTAATTTCTCCATTGCACTCCATAAGAAATGGAAAACTACAAGTCACTGCATGCAATGGGGTAAACCCAGGACTGGATCAAGTCTGTCGGGCGCATCTGGAGCCAGTTGGCAACCCTAGTGGGAGGTAATTTTAACTGCCACCATCTGGATCAGACTGCTTGTTTGTCCTGCACAGCTGATTTAAGTATCATCAAGCAGCTTTTTGCCTGATCACATCTAAGGCATTTCCTTGCTTAATCTACCAATCGGGGCTAAGGGGAGGAGCCTTGATACCGTTAGGAGCTGCCACCGTCTGGATCAGACTGCCTGTTTGTCCTGCACAGCTGATTTAAATATCATCAAGCAGCTCTTTGCCTGATCACATCTAAGGCATTTCCTTGCTTAATCTACCAATCGGGGCTAGGGGGAGGAGCCTTAATACCATTAGGATCTGCCACCGTCAGGCGGGGACATTGCAGAAAACACAAAACTATCAACATTAAAACTAAGAAAATAATGGTAAGCAAGTAATTTAATTTAATTTAAAAGTTCATTTAATTAACCTATCAACTCACTTTGTAAACCCAAATAATCTGTTATCTTCTCCTAAACATAGCAAACAAAAAACTATAATATAGTGAATGTAATCATATGTAATTTAAAGTTTACCTTCTTAATTTAAAACAATTCAATTATCTAACTCCTTTAACATTTACACAAGTTTCTCAAACATGCATACAACATATCAATATATACTTCTTTATTTTAATATGTTATTTCTTACACAGCAAGCTTTACCAAATGCTATAGTAATTAATCCTATTAGTCCAAATTATGTTAGGTATAGTAATAATAGTTTCAAATATC
Organism: Ichthyophis bannanicus; assembly: GCA_033557465.1. Classification (NCBI taxonomy): domain Eukaryota; kingdom Metazoa; phylum Chordata; class Amphibia; order Gymnophiona; family Ichthyophiidae; genus Ichthyophis; species Ichthyophis bannanicus. Next base: position 1,054,553,004 of record CM066033.1, on the reverse strand, counting down.
ATCATCATCATAAACAAAAAGATAAAAAATTAAATAAAATTAATTCTTCATCATTTAAACGTAGCACCAGAAACCCAATTCTTCATTCACCTATTTCATGTGTCTTAATAAATGCAAGGTCAATAAGAAATAAGCCAAACATTATCTATGATTATATCAAAGATCATAACCTTGATATCAATTGCATCACAGAAACTTGGTTAAAAGACACAGATCAAATTATTTTAAATCAGATTACCTCTTTAGATTATGAAATATTTAATTGTCCTAGAGAACATAAAAAAGGAGGAGGAATCCTAATATTAGCAAAAACAATCTATAAATTTAAATCTATCTTTCTACTGAAACAACCTCAATTATTATATCAAACCACCATCTCAATGTTTGCCTCACATATAGACCACCTAATGCTGCAAAGGATCACCTTTCAACAATTTTGGAATTAATGTGCACATATAGCTCTCAAATTAAACCACTAATTGCACTAGGTGATTACAATCTATCATCATCACCTTCTAATGAGTCCAGAACTTTCCTAAATACAGTAAAATCATTAGGTTATCAACAGATAATTAACCAGCTTACGCACCAACATGGAACCACTCCAGATTTGATCTTTTGCTCAAAGCAACTATTTTCACAAAATCAAATTACAATCCCAAAAGCTACTCCAGTACCTTGGTCTGATCATTATCTAATTTCATTTTCCTTGCATCTTCAAACTTCATCCAACAACTTAACAAGTAATTACAAAATTAGAAAATTTAAAGCTTTCCATAAAGAAGATTTTCTTAAAGAAATTATTCCACAGTTGCAACAAAACTAAACCGAATTGGATAAAGCCATAGAAAATTGGAACAACATCATTTCAAATGCTGCTATAGCCCTGAAAAATAATAAAGAGCAAACACACAGGGCAAAAAATGCACCATGGTATTCAAATGAAATCAGGGAGACAAAAATGCTCAAGGCCGCGGGCCGGGTCCCGCGGCCGTCAGTAACCTGGGTTGAAATCGCTCCTGTTCGCTTGAAGGGAGCGATTTCATTGGTGCGGGGGGTCGGTGGGTGGAGCTTGTGTCGACGAGGAGCCGCGTGGTCGGTCTTTCGCTGCGGCTCCTCATTGGGGGAAGAAGTGTTTGGCAGCTCTGCTCCTCCGTTGGCTTCGGGTGCGGTGTTTGTGTCCGGTCGGTCAGCTGTTGGGCTGTTGGGGTTGAGCTATATCGGGTGAGTGTCTGGCGCGAGGGGAGGGGGGGTGTCGCTTTGGTTGAAGGGGGGTTTGCTGGGGCTTGGGGGCTGGTCTCCCATGAAGCTAGTGAGAGTGCAGTGCGCGTTTATTCTTTTATAAGGATAGGCATTACGCTGTTTTAAAGCAGCCTTGGGCAGGCCTCTCAGTTTAAGGGGTTGGGATCATGGTGCGCTCTGCAAAAGGGGCTAAGGGGCGTCAGGGGGGAGGGGTCTCTGTGGCCAGGTCTGGGGTAAAGGGGGGGCAGTCACGGGTGGCCCGTTCAGCTGTGCGTGTGCCTGTGGGGGGTCAGAGCCCGCGGTGTGCAGGTAGAGCGGGCAGGAAACGGGGGAGGGGGAGGCCTGAGCAACTGCCATCGGTGGGGTTGGAGAACGGTTTGGGAGGAGTAGGGGGTGGGCCTGCAGAGACGGTGGGGCTTGGAGAAGGGGGGCAAGGGTCGGTTTTGGGGGCTGGGGCGGGGGGGCTGGGTCGGATCAGGGTGATGCGCTACCGCAGCCCGGGGGCAGTGGATGGGTGCAGGATATGGGCTTCAGCCCTTCAGGGGTACCCTACTCGCCGGTGGGTGCGGATCCTGGCACCTCCTTCTCCTTAGGCCGAGGGGGGATGGGGGGCAGGGGGAGGGGTTTCTGGGCTGGTCCCCTTTGTCTGGACAGTCCATGGGTATGGGCCCGTGGGGTGGTGCCTGGGGGAATTGGGCTGGGGCGGGGTTTCTGCATGGCTTTGGTCAACCTCCGTGGGGGGCGGCTGGTTGGGCTGCAGGGGGTGTGGGCACTTCGGTGTGGCCCCACGGGGGGGGGTCGGGTTGGGGGGTGGGGCAGTATGGGATGGGTACTCCTGTTTCTGCTGCTTCTTTCCCCACAGCGAATGGTGTTGCAGCGCCAGTGGGAGTGAGGGGCCCTCAGACGGTGATGGCGCAGAGTGTGGGAGCAGTCTTCTACAAGCGTGGCGGCGCCTGGGGCGGCCGATCGCACCCCGGAAGGTGAGTGTTCCGGTACCACGTCTGGCGCTGGCGGGGGGATCTTGCCGGTGCGGGAGGGAGGTTCGGGTGGGCGCAAAGCCGCAGCAAAGAAGAAACACAGGCATCGTTGTAGGCATAGCGCATCGTCCTCCTCTTCATTCTCTTCGTCTTCGGATAGCTCCTCCGATGGCTCAGCTGCTGGCACAAAGTTGGGGGAGGGTGCTGGGTCTTCGGTAGTGCGTTGCGCTGAGTTGTGGGAAAGCGTTCCGCGCAAGTTGCGGCGGCGGATCTTGAAAAGGCGATATATTGATGTCTTTTGGCTCCTGGAAGGGCGGAAGCGTTCGGGGGAGAGTCAGAGAAAGCGTAAGGAAGATGAGAAAGCGGGTCGGGTGCGGAAGGTTTCGCGTAATACCTTAAATTGGACTCGGGCCTTTTTGCGTTTGGCGAGCGTATGGGGGCATGCGGACCCGAGTCGTTATGGTGAGCTTTTGGCTTATGCGGATGCCATCTTGGCGGCGTCGCAGGCACATGAGTGATGGGCCTGGCTCAATTACGACGAGGAATTTCGTGATATGATGGAGGAGAACCGGCAATTGTCTTGGGGGATGAAGGATATTAACCTCTGGCTGACGCAAATGTCTGCCAAAAAGGGCGGTGCCGGCGGAGGTGGTGGGCAAGTCAAGGCAGGGGGCAACCCTTCAGGAGCGAGTTCGCGTTCCTTTCGAGCGACGGGCGCAGTGCCAGAAACGGTCAAGGGTGCGCCTGGCGGGGACCTTTGCTGGCGCTTTAATAAGGCATCCTGTCCCTTCCCGGACTGCAAATTTAGGCACGCTTGCTCACTCTGTGGTGCGTCCCACTCGGCTGTGAAGTGTAGCCGAAAAGGGGTCTCCGGGGCACCGGTGGGGGGTAAGTGAGGAAGGGATTGGGGGGTTGGCACCTACCCCCATTAGAATCCAGGCTTTGCGGCCGTGGTTAGACCCCTATAGGCGGCATAGGCATGGCAAGGCAGGGAGGCTGTTATGGCGCGGGATTTTTAGAGGGCTTTCATATCCCATGTCAGGGTGCTGCAGTGCGGTCAGCTGCTCGCAATGCTCGATCAGTGCATATCTTGGCGGATGTGGCCCGGGACAAAATTGCATCGGAATGTGCGTTAGGCAGGGTAGCAGGTTCATTTGACCATCCCCCCTTTTCGCCGTTTATTATTTCACCGCTCGGGGTCATTCCAAAGAAGGAGCCTGGGCGGTACCGGTTCATTCACAACCTGTCCTGCCCTCCGGGGGTATCGGTGAATGATCAGATACCGAGGGAGTTATGCTCGGTTCACTATGCGTCGTTCGATGAGGCGTTGGAGCTGGTGCGTCAGTGTGGAAAGGGGGCGTTGCTGGCAAAGGTGGACATCGAATCGGCATTCAGGCTTTTACCGGTTCACCCGTCCGCATTTCCATTGCTGGGATTTAAGTTGGACGCTCAGTTCTATTACGACAAGTGTTTGCCGATGGGTTGCGCGATCTCTTGTGTTTACTTTGAGACATTCAGTACTTTCTTACACTGGGTTCTAGTGCAGCGGTCGGGACGCCAATCTATTGTGCATTACCTGGATGATTTTCTCTTCGTCGGGCCAGCTCAGACCGAGGTGTGTTCCTCCTTGCTGGAGTCGTTTCAGGAGATGGCCGTTGAATTCGATATCCCGTTGGCGTCGGGTAAGACGCTCGGGCCGGAGACGTGTCTTTCCTTTTTGGGGATTGAAATCGATGCGGGTGAGTTACTGGTTAGTTTGCCCAGGGATAAGGTTGAGCGTTTGCGGACATTAGTGGCGATGGTGGGTTCGGCGACCAAGGTGACGCTGAAGGAATTGCAGGTACTGGTTGGTCACTTGAATTTCGCTTGTCATGTCCTCGCGATGGGGAGGCCATTTGCGCGCCGTCTTTCCCTGGCTATGGCGGGGGTGCGCTGCGGGCATCATCGCATTCAGGTGACGGCGGGGATGCGGGCTGATCTGCGGGTCTGGGATACTTTTCTATCGCAGTTTAATGGTTGCTCGGTGTTGCAATCATCGGAAATGTCCAATGTTGACTTGCAGTTGTTTTCCGACGCGGCGGGCAGTTCGAGTATGGGTTTGTATTGTCAGGGTTCGTGGTGTGCGATGGCGTGGCCGGCATCTTGGACGGAGTGTGGGTTGACGCCCAATGTGACATTCCTAGAGCTATTCCCGATAGTGGTGGAATTTTGGGTCTGGCCTGAGCGATTGCGGGACAAGAAGGTGGTATTCTGGTGCGACAATGCGGCTGTGATACAGGTTATTAACAGACACTCGCCCAAGTGTCCATGGGTTGTGGCGCTTATGCGGGTGTTTGTGCTCATATGTCTGCGTCTTAATGTCACGGCCCGTGCACGCCATGTGCCGGGTTCGCAGAATGCCAATGCTGATGTTTTGTCCCGTTTTCAGTGGGTGCAGTTCCGGGTGTTGGCTCCGGGGGTGGAGGAGACATCGGTGCATGTGCCGGATCACCTTTGGAGCATTGGGATGCTGGAATGATGGAGTTGTTGCGGTCCTCATTGGCGCCAGGTACGTGGGCATCGTATAAGCGGGGTTATGCACGGGTGCGCAAATTTTTATGGGCGAGCGGATGGCGGGGAGGTAGGGTTGAGGATAGGTGGCAGGGGTTGTTCATAGTTTGGGCCAAAGGGCGGGGTTGGTCCAGGTCAAGTGTGCGTGCGGCACTGGCTGGTATCTCTTTCTTTAGCAGGGTGTGGGGCTGGGGCTGAGGCAGTCCAAGTGCATCGTTTGTGGTAAAGCGGCTCCTAGAGGGGTGGGCAAGAGAGCAGCCGCACATGCAGGACTGGCACCGCCCAGTATCACACGAGTTGCTTTTGCGAATTTGGGATGTATTGCCAGCAGTGGCAGTGTCTGAGTTCGAGACGACGCTGTTTCGAGCGTTGTTTGTTATGGTCTTTTTCGGTGCGTTTCGGGTCAGTGAGTTAGTCCCGCGGTCCGGCAGGTCGGGGGCTGGGGGGGTTGGCGGGTCAGCATGTGGAGCTGGAGGGGTCTATAGTGCGTATTTACTTGGCGCGCTCAAAGACGGACCAGCAGGGTGTTGGCCGCTGGGTGTTGTTGAATGCGGTCCCAGGGGTGTGCTCCTGTCCAGTGCAGAATGTGGAGTCCTATGTTCGCTGGCGGCTGGTTAGTGCCAAAAACGTTTTCTGCCACTCGGACGGGAGCCCGGTTACCCAGTTTCAATTCACTGCGGTTTTGCGCCTGGCCTTGCGGTGCTTGGGTTTGGAGGAGTGCTGTTATGCATCCCACTCTTTCAGGATCGGGGCAGTGACGAGTGCGGCTGCAGCTGGGCTGGGGAGTGAGGTGATTCAGCGGATTGGGAGATGGCGCTCGGGTGCTTACGCCGGTTATGTTCGCCTGGATCAATTGTGCTAGGCACTGTTGGTGGGTGGCTGGGGGGTGGTGTGGGGGGGGGTTGCTTAATGCTGTCTTTATTCTTTCAGGGTTGCTGGATGGCTGGCGCTCCCGGAGCGAACATGGCGGTGCGCACCCAGCGGGTGTTTGGTGGATTCTTGGACACTCCTTTGTGTACTGGGCAGAGCGGAGAGCCATGTTACGCCTGTTGGGGTTGCATCTGGGCCTGGTAGCCAGCAATGTTCGGTTGCAGTGGATGGGGGAACGCGGCATGCGCTGGTGGCAGTTACTTCCGACTCTTCGGCGGCATGTGGAGCGATGGCAGCGGCCTTTGGGAGTTTTGATACATCTCGGCGGAAATGACCTGACCAGTTGGACATGCAGACAGCTCATACGAGCGGTGCAGCAGGACCTTCGGGCGCTGCAGGAGGAGTGGCCCGGTGTGGTGTTTATCTGGTCGGACATTATCCCTCGGCCGGCCTGCCATTCCCAGCGGCGGTGGTCGCGTGGGTTGGTGAAAGTCAACCGGCAGATTGGTCGCTGGTTGCAGCAGGCTGGGGGGGGGGGCAGGTGCAGCACCCATGGGCTGATCCGCAGTGTGCGGGGCTATACCGTACTGATGGGGTGCACCTGTCTCCGGTCGGTCAGGACCTGTTACTGAATGATTGGCAGGAAGCTCTTGAGAGTTGGGTTGGTCGCAGCTTTATGGAGGGGGGGGGGGCGGTGCGAGGATAATTAAAACTACCTCGCACCGGTGGCGGGGTAGAGAGCCAGCGCTCGCCGAGGCGGCGGGGGCTTTAACTGATTTACGAGCATTGGGGGGTGAAGGGCTCCCCGGGGTGGGGCGAGACATCCCGGTTGGGGGGTCTCGGCCCGGTAGTGGGGGTGTGGAGGCCGGCCTTTGCTACTAGCATGGTGAGGCAGGCGGCGGAGTCCAGGGGAGGAGGATGCTCCGCCTTGCTACTAATACGGCGGGTAGGGGCATTCTCCGGCAAGGGTGGGGGGGGGGCAAGGGGGTTTATCTTGGATTGTTTGATATGTTGGCCCGAGTTGGGCCGGTTGTTACAGTTGTTAAATAAAGCTGCGACCAAAATATATATTTGCACCAAGATTCTGTTGTCAGTGTGTTTTGTGGCAGGTTAAGGTACTTTGGGGGGAGGATGGTTCAGGAAGGAGGCGAGAAGGGCCTCCGGGTTACCCGGGTTACACATTTTAAGAAAACTTGAGCGTAAATGGAGACTAACTAAATCTCAAGATATAAAATTTCTATTTAATGTTAAACAAATAGAATACAATAAGCTAATAAATGATCGTAAACAACAATAGCATACAAATCTAATAATGAAAGCAGCTAATAAACCAAGGGAGCTCTTTAACATTGTTCAGCAACTCACAAAAGTGAACACTTCATATAGTGACTATCAAATAGATCCCCCACTATTTGCGAACTACCTGATAAACAAAAATTCACTTTCGCCAAACAACTTACCTACATCACAAGACCACCAATTTTGGATGAAACCTTGCATCGAATTCACAAAAGTCTGGAAGGATTTTTCTATACCAAATTCAAAACAAATTGAAAATATAATCAGCACAATTAATACAGCAACTTCCCCAGCTGACCCATGTCCAGTGGAATGGATTAAAAGTACTAAAAATCAAATTAGTTTTCACATTGTAAATATCGTCAACAACTCTTTAAAACAAGGACACTTACCATCTATACTAAAGAAAGCTATAATTCGACCAATCTATAAAGGTAAATCACTTGACATCACTGACCCCAAGTCATACCGTCCTATTTCAAGTTTACCTTTTATATCAAAAATTGTAGAAAAGTAGTACAAAAACAACAGCAAGATCACATTGACTTTCATGCCCCACAGGATATACATCAGCATGGCATTAAACCAAATCACAATGTGGAAACGCTACTGATTTCTCTCTTTAATAATCTTATAACAGGTCTTGACAAAAACAAATTATTTCTATTAATCTTCATCGATGTCTCAGCAGTATTTGATACTGTGTCTCACCCAATAATGCTGCAATGTCTACGAAATATTTGTTTATCCAACAATACAATAAAATGTTTCGCTTCTTACTTAACCAATCGTTCACAACTAGTAAAAAATGGGGACAAAAAATCCTCACAATTCACGATTGTGCAAGGTATTCCGCAAGGTTCTGCTTTATCGTCTATCCTCTTTAATATCTATATTCAATCCATATGTCAAATTATTAAACATCATGAAATGGATTATCATTTATACGTTGACATTATGTTTTATACTTCAATTGATCAAAATACCTTTGATACAAGAAAAATTAATAGCTGTTTGAATGATATGAAGAATTGGCTCAATAACAATTTAAAAATAAATTCTGACAAAACAGAAGCATTGTTCATATTGAATTGTCAGTCCTTAAAACTATCAAGTGAAATTAACCTATTAAATAAAAAAATAAAAATTAAAGATGAAGTAAGATATTGAGGTATAACCTTAGATAAATATTTAAACTTAAAATCTCATATAAACAAAATTGCAGCTAAAGCATATCATCGCTTAAAGATTATAAGAAGACTAAAATCAATATTAAATACAAATCACTTTCACACGGTATGTCAAGCTGTCATAACACCCCTTCTTGATTTTGGAAACGTCTTGTATCAAGGTCTTCCTAAAAACGCTATCCATCCTCTCCAATTAGTTCAAAACACTACTGCACGTATAATTACTGGATCTGCAAAATTTTATCACATAACTCCCGTCCTTAAACAGTTACATTTCCTTTCAATTATTGCAAAAGTAAAATTAAAAAGCCTAATGATTATTTTCAAAATCTTTCACCAATCTTCAGCAGATATTCTACAGCATATAATATCCAAAGACAAGAGCCTAAGACCTAGATGATCTTATAACTCCAATAAGCTTAGTACACCTTTAAACTTCAATAGATCAAAACAGATGACCTCTAAAAGAGCTTTTTCCTTCATGGCACCAGAGGTATGGAATTCTATTCCTGAAGAATTAAGAGCTCAGGAAGATATCAAAGACTTTCGCATATCTTTAAAGACTTATTTATTCATAGACTCATTTGGTCAAATAACTTAAATTGATCAACTTGTATGTCCAGTTTCACTATGAGATAATATTATAATTTACTGTTTGTACTGTATTTATATTGTAATGTATTGTATTTGATCTTCCCATGCCCTCAACATGTAAGTCCCTTGTTGTGTTGTCAACCACTTTGATTGAAGGATAAGGTGGTATACAAAACTGGTTAAATAAATAAATAAGTAATAAGATGCCTATCATAAATCTCAAAATGTGCTTATTTTATGCCTCAGTGCCCTTATATAATTAGCTCCCAGTATTATCCCTGAGTGCAGAAATGTTCTTTCACAAATATTTACCTGTTCTGAGGCAGGTGTATCAATATGCATGTGCCCTATGCATGTACACACATAAAGTCAAGCTTTACAAAGGACATCCAAATGCAATCTGGGACATCTAAGCTAGAACGTCTGAAAAAAGCAGGCACATCCAAGGTCAGGCATGATTTCACAAATGTGGACATGCCTGATATGGACATCTAGAGGGCTGTCTACATAGACGTCCCTGGACTAGTATTTCAGAATGAGGATGCCTAATAGCCTAATGGTTAGAGTAATGGGCTAGGACCAGGGTTCAAATCCCACTGCTGCTCCTTGTGATCTTGGGCAAGTCACTGAACTCTCCATCTTTTTTACACTCTGGATGCTTTATGGCCAAAACAAGAACTTTCCCAATGCCTATTTGTGCCTGGAGCAGGTCTAAACTTGGACAAGGTCCCAGACATCCCCTGCATTTCTGAAATCGAGAAATGACATCTAAGTCCATTGCACCTTCCCAGACATGCCTCTGCCACACCCCCTTCCAACTTGTTCATCCCCGCATTGGAGACATCTTTAAAAACCATTTTTAAAATAGCTCCCTGGACATCTCCATGATTTGGACATCCACATGCATGTTTTCGGACATCCAAATATTTATTTATTTATTTATTTACATTCTCTTATATACCACACTATTCTGCATCTAAGGCTTTTAAAAGGACCCCCATATTTTATAAAGCTAATACATAGATTTCTCCATCCCATTCCAAATGCTGCTGCAGGTAATACCTACACGTTGTTGGCACGCATACTCATCCACGCATATTCACACGCAAAATGTAATGCACTTTCTGGCTTAGCAAATACAAATCATTCTTTGTAGATGATAAAGGGAACTATGTTTTTGAAATATATCCCATTTTTCCTTCCTCCATACATTAATTCTAGAAATTAGAACAGGAGTGATTAATGATATTAATTACAAACCCAGTAATTGAAATAGTCAAAGTGAAATTCAGAAAGGCATAAACATTTCTCGTTAATGAGCATGCAACAGGACTTAACTGTTGAGGAAAAGCAGGGCTTTTTTCCTTCCAGTACTTAATATGTACTGGAAGGAAAATGTGCAAGTCCTACCTCTCTGACAGATGGCAGCATGTACGATCAGGGACTACATCATCGGAGCCTTTCCACCAGAAGCAAGGTGTCCCACAGGGTTCCTCCCTCTCCGCCCTGATGTTCAACATATACATGCAGCCAGGGCCGGATTTACCTATACGCCACCTACGCCGTGGCGTAGGGCCCACAGCTGACAAGGCCCCACAAAAATAGCCGCCTTAAAATTAAATTTAAAAAAAAAAACGCTGGCTGCCGCCACGGCAGCATGGACTGTTCCTGCGGGGCCCCCTCTGCTGCCGCGGCAGCATGGACCGACCCGCGGGGCCCCCTCTGCCCGGCTGAATCATCCGTCTGTCCCTCCCTCCCTCCGTGCCGGCTTTGAGAGGCGTGAAGGGAGAGTGTCTCCCTCGTGTCTCTGTTAAGCCCGCAGGGGCTGATTTCCCATCAGCCCCTGCGGGCTTAACAGAGACGCGAGGGAGACACTCTCCCTTCGCGCCTCTCAAAGCCGGCACGGAGGGAGGGAGGGAGGGAGGGAGGGACGGATGGACGATTCAGCCGGGCAGAGGGGGCCCTGCGGGTCAGTCCATGCTGCCGCGGCGGCAGCGGTAGCAGCCAGCATTTTTTTTAATTAAATGTTACTTTAGGCCGATGGGGGGGGGGGGGTAGGACTGGTAATGGGATATTGGGGGGGGGGCTGGGACTGGAAATGGGCTGGGGGGTTAAGGCTGGAGGTGGGCTGATGGGGTTAGGACTGGTAATGGGCTGTGGGCTGTTGGGGTTTTTTTAGAACTGGTAATGGGCTATGGGGGGGGGGTTAAGACTGGTAATGGGCTGTGGGCTGATGGGGGCTGTCTGGTAATGGGCTATGGGGGGGCTAGGACTGGAAATGGGCTGGGGGGTTAAGACTGGAGATGGGCTGATGGGGTTAGGACTGGTAATGGGCTGTGGGCTGTTGGGAGGGGGTTAGGACTGGTAATGGGCTATGGGGGGGCTAGGACTATAAATGGGCTGATGGGGCGGGCTAACACTGGCGGTGGGCTGATGGGGGTTAGGACTGGTAATGGGCTGTGGGCTGATGGGGGTTAGGACTTGTAATGGGCTATGGGGGGGTTATGGGGGGGTTAGGACTGATAATGGGCTATGGGGGGCTTAAACTGAAAATGGGGTGATGGGGGGTTAGGACTGTAAGTGGGTTGATGGGGGGGCTAGGACTGGTAATGGGTTATAGGGGGGGCTTAAACTGAAAATGGGGTGATGGGGGGTTAGGACTGTAAGTGGGTTGATGGGAGGGCTAGGACTGGTATTGGGTTGGGGGGTTGCTAGGACTGGAAAAGGGCTGATGGGTGGCTAGGACTGGAAATGGGCTGATGCAGGGACTAGAAGGGAATGGATGCTGGGTGAGGCTGGAACTAGAAGGGAGCTGATGTTGGGGGAGGATTAGAATGGGATGGGGCTGGAAGAGTAAAATGGAGAAGGGAAAAATATTTTGTGTGGGAGGGATAAAAAATCTACAATTGGCCGGGTATTGGGAGAGTAAGTGGGGATTGAGGATGGAGGGGTAAAATTTGAGTGGATGAAATAGGAATGAGGAAAGAGCAAAAGGAGAAAGATTAGTATGTTAAAGCAGATGTAGAGAGAGAATGGAAAAAAATAGAAGAGAGAAGAAAGGACAAATGGACAGCAGACGATGGAGAGTTAGCAGAAGACACGAAGAAACCGGAAGAAAGTGGCTGGAGCAATTGCAGCTGAAAAAAATGCACAAAAGGTAGAAAAATATCTCTTTATTTTGAATTTATTAATTGGAATATGTCAGCTCTGGTAAATGTGCATCATTAACGTCTGCGCTTTGTTTAGTACAAGAGCAAATTAATGTATAGTTTTATTTCTACAGTGTTGTACATTCTAAGTTTGGCTTTTGGGATTCCCAGTTTAATTATTGTCTTCCTGTTTCTAAATTGTGATTACTTGTTTGGTGATGGTTTATGTTCTGCATGTGTAACTGAGCTGAGGTGTTCTGTTTATATAATTCCTATTTGACATTGCCACTTGTTCTCTTTCCCCAGTAGGTCATGTATTGTTGTTCTCTGAAATGTATTGGTTTAATATTTGCAGTGTTGCCTTTTAATTGGTAGAGTATGGTGCTTTGTGAGTCCTGGTAGTGCTGTTAGGATATGGCGGGTTTGCTATGGGTTCTAAATGTCAATAAATTACTTGATAACCAAATACCAGAAATACTGTGTAAACCTATAATATGACTTATAATTTTTTGTCGGATCGCTCACCGATGAATGGGAATTTTTACCACTCTCGAAGTGAGCCCTCCATTTTATTCAAGTAATATTTAAAATGGCCCATCACAGGTCATTGTATCAGGTGCACAGCACATCCAGCCGTTGCTCCTGCACTGCGAGAACCAAAGTCTATGTAAAGGACGTTTCCAAATGGTTTGTGAAAACCTTCAAACCTTCAAACATGGCTTAAAGCAATGAAAATGACTTTAAAGCTATCGATAGAGGCACTCCATTAGAAAGCTCCAATTAGGAATCATCCCATCAGCCGTATAGAGTAATGGAAACTGTCCAATCTACTATACCAAATCTTCTTAACCAGTGAAGGAGACATATGATTCACCAATCAGTGTTTCAAGCCGCCATAGCTTCGCAGCTCTTCTTCAGGCGAAGAATGGGTTCTAAATGGGCAGTGTTTGTAGTAGTTCCTAATGTGTCTGGCAGTTGGCACTAGATTATAGTAATGTAGAAATCTTTTAGTCTTTCTTTATCCATACACTCATTAAGAGGCACGTTTACTAAAAGTTAGTATATGGTAACATTATGCAAATATTTATGCAAATGAGGCCTCTTATGCAAATGAGGCCCCGCACCCCCCTTGGGCCGCCCCTACTGGGGGCCGACAATTTTTGTTGGCGTAGGGCCTCACTCAAGGTAAATCCGGCCCTGCATGCAGCCCATCTGTAACCTGATCCGTTCCTTCGACGTTAACTGCCTGATATATGCGGACGACGTACTGCTATAAATGCCTTTCTCGACTGAGAACCCTGACCTCTCCCCATTGACAAACTGTTTTAATGCAGTGTCCAACTGGCTACAAACCCAGAACCTCAGAATTCAGCATAAGAAATAAGAGGTCCTGTTCATTACAAGGAATCAAAACTTCTCCACGCCGCCCTCTCTGAACGTCGACGAAGCAGAACTCCAGTCCAAACCCACGATCAGGTACCTGGGAGTCAAACTAGATCAGCGCCTGGACATGAAGACACACATAGGCAACACGGTGAGAGTGGTGTATCACAAGATCCAATCTCTCAGGTACCTAAGATCCTTGCTAACACCAGACGACTTTAGGACAGTTTATCAGGTACTAATCATACCACATCTGGATTATGCAAACTCAATTCTGCATGGACTCCCTCAAGCCACGCTGAACCCGCTGCAACTAGCGATAAATGCTGCGGCAAGAGTTCTCCATGGAGCATCCAGAAAAGATCACGTTACCCCCATCCTGAAGCACCTACACTGGCTCCCAATACGCGGCAGACTCACATACAAAATCTTACTGCTGACATTCAAAGCCGTCAACGGGCTCTCATCCACATGAGTGGCAGAGCTGATCCAGACCACGCCCCACAATAGGTCCAGAAGATCTACAGCAGTTAATATGCTGATAGTCCCGAAATCAATAACCCTATGCACATGCTCAACCGTAAACAGCCTTCAAATTCTGATCATAAGATCATAAGATCATAATATATGCCATACTGGGTCAGACCAAGGTCCATCAAGCCCAGTATTCTGTTTCCAACAGTGGCCAATCTAGGTCATATGTACCTAGCAGTTTCCCCAAGGGACACAGGTTCCACAATGCTTGTATTGGTTCAAGCATTGATATCCTGGGTCCCTTCTTAATAATGGTTTATGGACCTTTCCTCCAGGAACTTGTCCAAACCTTTTTTAAACCCAGCTACACTAACAGCCTTTACTACATCCTCCGGTAACAAATTCCAGAGTTTGATTACACGTTGAGTGAAAAAATATTTTCTTTTATTAGTCTTAAATAGTTTACGCTGTAGCTTCATTGCATGTCCCCTAGTCTTTCTATAGTCTGATAAGGTAAGCAATCGATCTATCTTTACCCGTTCCACTCCGTTCATTAATTTATAGACTTCTATCATATCTCCCCTCAGCCATCTCTTTTCCAGGTTAAAGAGCCTTAACCTTTTTAGCCTTTCTTCATAGGTGTATCCTTCCATCTCCTTTACCATTTTGGTGGCTCTTCTCTGAACCTTTTCTAAAATCGCTATATCCTTTTTAAGATACGGTGACCAGAATTGCACACAATATTCAAGGTGCGGTCTCACCATGGAACGATATAGAGGCATTATAATATCTTTTGTTTTATTTTCCATCCCTTTCCTTATCATACCTAGCATTCTATTTGCTCTCTTGGCCGCTGCTGCACACTGGGCCGAGGATTTTAACATAGTATCCACAATGACGCCTAAATCTTTTTCCTGGGTGGTGGTTCCTAATGTGGAACCTTGCTTCATGTAACCATAGTTTGGGTTGTTCTTCCCTAGGTGCATAACCTTGCACTTGTCCACATTAAATTTCATCTGCCATTTTGATGCCCAGTCTTCCAATTTATCAAGATCCTCTTGCAATTTTCCACAATCCTCTTGGGTTTTAACAACTTTCTCCATTGGGAAAATTGGCCATTTAGCCCTACCCTCTGCTTTCTATCTTTTAACCAGTTCCTGATCCACAATAGTACACTGCCTCCTATCCCATGACTCTTTAGTTTTACAAAAAGTCTCTGATGAGGGACCTTGTCAAAGGCTTTCTGAAAGTCCAGATACACAATATCAACCGACTCACCTTTGTCCACCTGATTATTCACTCCTTCAAAAAAACATAACAGATTAGTAAGACAAGATCTTCCTTGTCTAAAGCCATGTTGGCTATCTCCCATTAGGTCATGACTATCTACATGCTGAGTAATTTTATTCTTTATGATGGTTTCTACCATTTTTCCCGGTACTGATGTCAGGCTCACTGGTCTGTAGTTTCCCGGATCACCCCTGGAACCCTTTTTAAAAATTGGCGTTACATTGGCGATCCTCCAATCTTCAGGTATTAGAGATGATTTTAATGATAGTTCACAGATTGCTAATAGCAGGTCTGCAATCTCATATTTCAGTTCTTTCAACACCCTTGGATGTATACCATCCGGCCCAGGTGATTTGCTACTCTTCAGTTTATCTAATAGTTGTAATACATCTTCCCGATGTATCGATATTTCCTTCAATTCTTCCGCACCTTTAAATACCACTTCAGTCATGGGTAACATCCCTACATCTTCCTCAGTAAAGACCGAAGCAAAGAATTCATTCAATCTCTCCGCTATTGCCTTGTCGCCTCTTAGTGCTCCTTTAACCCCTTTATCATCTAATGGACCAACTGACTCTCTCACAGGTTTTTTGCTACGAATGTACTTGAAAAGTCTTTACTTCGCGTTTTTGCTTCCGCAGCAAGCTTCTTCTCAAATTCTTCTTCATGCTTGCCTCTCCTGTGTCTGCTCTGCATGGCACTGCTCTCCTCTGTCCTTCTGTCATTGCACTTATCCTGCCACCTCTACCTCCTCTGGTGGACACGTATCCCCATCCTCTGCCACACACTGTCATTGTTGCACTGTACATTACCATCACCCTGTACATTGGTACAGCTGCCCCCGATATGTTTGTCCACTTTACCTGCTGCCACATGGGCTGCACGCAGATTTGGCTGGTCCATGAGCTCCGTCATCTACTTCCTTTCATCACTTGTTCATTGCCTTTCCTTGGTGCTCTGTGCAGTGTTATGGTTACATCTGTGTTTGAGCCATACATTTCATGCTTGTGACCTTGTGGCACCTTTGTGCCCCTGGGCACCATCTCCTGTGTCACCTTAGCATCCCGGGGCATCTTTCGCGGCACCTTAGGTTTGGCCAGCTTATGGGGTGCCTTATATGCTGCCTTGGAGGGTTCCAACCTTTCCTGCTGCCCTCTGGGGCACATTATGACCTGCCTTTGATGATGTGGTGCTTTATGATGTGCCTTATAGTGCACCCTAAAAGGTGCATTAGGTTGCGGCACTGGGGTGAGGCTTTTTTGGCTGGCAGTGCAGATTGTTGGGATGTGTCTGACTGTTACAAGCAGGAAAAGGGATTGCCTCAGACAGTCTTTTAACTGAGCCCACTGAGGGATTGAACTCATGACCACTGTATCAGCAGTCAATGTATATATGGCATTCTGCACATTAACGCTGCAACTATCGCCGGTAACATTAAGACGGTTTAGTAAACATACCCCATGGTCTAAGGGGTATGTTTACTAAACCGTCTTAATGTTACTGGCATTAATTGCAGTCTTACTGTGATGAATGCCATATAAGGTAGTGGGCGTTCCGGTCTTAAGGTAGCATTTCGGGTTATCGCGTGATAAAATCCGTTATCACATGATAGAGGGAGCCATGGCACGTTAATGCGCGTTAGCCTTAATTAGGCACGCTGACCTGCAATCACAGCAACAGAGGTGTAGCACACTGGTTAATACAGTCAGACACATCCCAACAATTTGCACTGCCAGCCAATACCACCGCTGACACCTTAAGACGGTTTAGTAAACATACCCCTAAATGTCTGGGTGCTGAAAATAGGCACTTTTACGTTTAGACTAAGGGGAGTCATTCCGATCCTCATTTAGCATGTCTGGATGTCCAACCCGTTAAACACCCAGATCATGCTGCTGGGGACAGAGCTCCCTACATGTATACTTGAGTTGTGCGGGGAGGTGGGAGGAGCGAGGGTGGGCAGTGGGAGGCAACTGACCCCGGACATTGTGATAAGGAAGCTTATCATAGCTCAGGAAGGAGCTATAGAAAAGGTGAAGTGACTCTGAACAAGCAACCTGTCAGTTCTGGTAGAAATAAGAAAACAGAATTTTGCCATAAAAGACTACCAGTCCCAGAATGCACCAGGTTTCCAACAGCCATTAGAGGAGCTGAAGTGGGGAAACGTGTGTTCAATCAGGAGGGCTATGAGGTAATCCCTAAGCACTCATCTCAAAGGGCAGGGCCTGATTCAGCACAGCTGCGCTGTGTTAGGGAGGAGCACTCATCTAGGCAGAATAAAGGTAGAGTTTATTCTACAGAGAATTATCCTCATTATCCTGAGAATCAGCTTGAGCTTGATCATCAGTTTCATCTGAAGGATCATCAGAAGCAGAAGCCAAACCGGACGGACAGAGAAGGAAAGAAACCCTTTGGAAGAAGGAAGAGAAAAGCCTTTGAGAGGTCTAGAAGAGTCCAGAGCAGTATGTATACTGGGAGGCATTTCAAGGGCCAGCATACACCATTGGACTGGGGAAAGCCAGAGGAATGGTGCTGCAGAGCTAGGAATCTCCAGACGCTACCTGTGAGGGAGACGGCTGCACGTGGAAGGGACCCTAAGACCCGTGCCAGAAGGTATGTGAAGAGAGATCCAGTGTCCAGGGATCTGGATTGGAAGGCTGGACATAAGAATTGGACTACATACTGGCCAGGCTATATAGAGAGGAACTCTAACAGCAATGGAAGCTCAGGTATGAACACTGATCTATGCCCTAGCTATAACCTTGAAAGACAGCAGGGAAACAAGTATTCTCCTGAAAGTGCTCCATTGAGAGATTCATCTGTGCCAATCCATGATATTGAACCCATGCTTGTTGAAGAAGGGGGAATGATAGCAGATGAAGAATGTGTTTACATGGACTGCTCTCTGTCTAAACTCCTTTGGTGATTTTCTGTTATAAAGTACAGCAACCATCACAAAGAAATACAAACTTGTTCTTTAATCTACTCAGAAAAGCACCTGAGTAAGGTTTTTCTAGCCACGCAGTAGAAAGCAAGCCAGCTAAAGGGGTTTCAGCTGGATAGCTGCTAGCAATTGAGCCTTACCTAATTGCTTGTGAGCTAGGAGAGAATCACTTCTGAATCTATGTGGGAAGATATAAGAAGTTAACCTGAAAAGAACAGTATTTTTCTTTCTTTGTAGCTTTTGGTTTGTTGTTTGATACATGCTAAGAAAATATTAGCTAAGCCTACAGAAAAGACCAGTTTGTTATCAACCAGGTCTTATTTCTTTTGCTTTGATTGCCTGATAAGTTCAAATGTTGTTTCCTGATTTTGTTTTTCCAAGTTTAACACTGCAAGCAAGTAACCTGATTTATGTGCTACCAAGCATAACTGTGTTGGGAGAAATAACCCCATAAATAAATATCTTATTGGCTTTACCCAAAAGCACAACTAATTATTGTGAGCAGCTGTGTCTGGTGTGAATGAACTGCATTGCCCACAATCCCTTGCAAATCATATAGATATATGCACTTGCCAAGACTGTGAAGATTCTCACCCAGGCAGCCGTCTGACAAATGGCGTAGTTTTTCGGATTGCTTTTGCACAAAGGGATTTACTTGCTGAGGATTACAACTAAAGTTCAAGTTTAAAGCTGGAAAAAAAGATTTTCCCCCAACTGCACTTTGGAGGAGAAGTGGATGTTCCAGGAAGCTGTCCCAGGAGGAAAAGACCCTGTGCAGAGCTGGATTCATCACTGACACAAGGTAATAAGTACCTGGGCATGTCTAGTGGTGGATGGGAGTAAGGCACAGGGGTAATTGGAAAAAAAAAAAAGTAGAAAAAAACACACCTGTTTGGAAGGTGGTGCACTTTGGTTTTTTTTTCTTTGTTTCTTGCAGGGATCAAGATGTATCCGAGGGAGATGGCTAGCTGGATGGCAGCCCAGTTTAGCAGGCAACAGGAGCTATCGCAGCAAGCTCAGGACACTTCTATGAAAGCCTTAATGGACCAGCAGAAGCCAGTGCTTGATCTGGTGCAAGCCCTAGTTAAGCTGCAGAACCAAAGTGGAACAGATGCAAGACCAGCAGTAAATACTAGTACACCACATGTGGACAATGTGGGACTCAATCAAGGAATTGGGGCATTTAGTTTTGGGAAGCTAACTCCAGATGATAATGTTGATGATTTTCTAGAGTCTTTTGAAAGAGTGGCACAAGCATTAGCATGGCCAGAGACCCAGTGGGCAGTAAGGCTGGCAGCCTCATTAACTGGAGAGGCGCTTGCAGCTTACAGAGCAATGCCAGCAGCCCAAGCTTTGAATTATAAGGATGTAAAGGCTGCTATTAGAGATCGCCTAGGGTTGTCTATTTCAGAGTATAGGCAAATGTTTAGAGCTACTACATTGAGAGTGTGTGAAACACCCAGGGCTCTGAGACAGAGAATCAGAGGTTTAGCTGTAAAATGGTTGGATCCTGAGCAAAAGACGGTAGAAATGTTATTAGACATTATAATGCTTGAACAATTTATGTCTGCGGTCCCTAAAGATTTGCACACTTTCCTTATACAGCAAAATTGCCAAAATCTTGGAGAGGCAACCATGCTAGCAGAGAGATTCTTGGAAGCCACACAGGCTTGCCATAGAATGGGTGGCCCTCTGAAGATTGGTGCTGAGGCAAGATGTGCTGTATCAGAAAAGAAAATAATTAAAAATGTTTCTGAAAATGAATGTACTGTATCAAACCAGATGACACAGTGGAGTGGAAAGAAATGTTTCAAATGTGGAAAATGGGGACATTTAGAAAAGGGATGCCAGACACATACTAGCTTAATGGGTATGGATTTAAAACAGCACAAAGAAGGATTTCTTTTGATGGTTTATGTGCAAGGAATTACCACAAGTGCTTTGTTAGACTCTGGGACAGACCAGAGTATGATGTCAAAAAGGCTTTGGAAGAAGATAGAGGCCCAAGAAGGATTTGTGCCTAGAACCCCTGAAAGCCAAGTTCACATCAGATGCATTCATGGTGCTGCAACATCATATCCCACCTATAGGCTAAAGGTTAAGTGCCTGGGGGAACAAGAGGAAGTCCTGTTAGCAGTGGTGCCTAGGCTACCCTTTGATTTGGTTCTAGGAAAGGACTGGCCAAGATTTAAGCAGGGGCTAGTGAAAGGGCTAGGAAAGAAGGAGGGAGAAGGATTAATAGAAATAGCTCCCGGGCCTTTCTTTGGAAGTCCTCAGTCCCTAGCTAAAAAGATGGTTAAGCTTCCAGAAGGCCAAACTATGGGTAATAAGAGGGGCCTTGTATCCACCCACTCGCAGGCTAAGGTAGAGAGCCAGCAGGAGGAGGAGGGGGAGCAGGCAGAGTTATTAGGAGACTTACCCTCTCATGATGATTTAATAACCCCATCATCTGGTAAAGTAAGAAAGTTGAAAGCACAAAAGCGGCGTGAGAGACTTTTCAGAGCACAGGGTAGGGCTGAGATGTTAGCTGGTCAAAGTTTACCCTGGGTGCCAGCTGTTTTTCCATTGCTGGTGATCGCGTCTCCTTAAAGGATCCACGGTGGCATGGCAACAGGACGCCATGCCACTGCCACTCCATTCAGGAAACTGGCTGGGCTAGCCGGGGATCTGCTGGGCATCCAGCCTGACAGAATCAGAGCCCAGCCTGCATGTCTAGCTTCTGCCGGATCAGAATCGGGTGCTACCAGTTCACACCCAGATTCTGTCAGGCTGTAAAGGGGCAGGACGTGCAGAATAGAATTGGCCTCTAAGTGTTTGCTTCAGGTTATATATGATTTTGCATAGTCTAAATGCTGATCTGTTTAAACTATGTGTTCCAGTGATTCTGCTCCTAGAACCCCCCCAACCCGCCCTCCCCACAAACGCACAATATCATACGTGGGGCGGGAGATTTAAATCCTGCTCTACTTATAATGCAGCTGAATATAAACAACTATAGGCACCTAGGCATTCCTTATATTCAGGACAGAGTGCCAAAGGTCTAGGTTCCCTTTAAAAATGGACCCCTATGTGTGTTACTTTGTCAATACGTACAAATTTGATCATGTTGGTAAAGTTTCCTGTATCTAAGAAAGGCACAAGGAGGGGAGGGAAAGAAGAGAGAGACTACCACCAATGAAGGAGGGAGGGGAAGAGAGTGAAAAGGGCCAGAAATCCCCTCCTCAACTTCCCCCATCCCCTTTGTTTTTCCCACGACATAACAGTAGAAGAGGAGGCACCAAAAGGGAAGAGAGCTGCCTTCTGTCAGAGGGAGGGAGGATGGGCATAACTGGATGGGTAGTACATAAATATGAATTTTGAATAAAAAATAAGGGGTAGGGATCATGCTATGACTAAGTGATACAGCCTATTGTCAGTGGAGTTACTGTGGTAAGTGAGACACTAGACTATTGCCCCGAATCCCTTCCCGTCCCTTCCCCAAGAATGATCCTGGGAGCGGTCAGAAGCACAGTCACCAGAATTCTCAGCTGGCTTGCCATCTTTGCCCACATCACCATCCACTTCTTCCTGCATTGAGACAGACAAGGCCGGGCCAGCCAAATCCCCTCCCTGGGAAAGGGGAGACAGGCCCGCCAGTGATGAATCAGATGCTGCCATGCAAGAAGAGTAGATCCTGGAATCCGGAGATGAAGCACTTTGCTTGCCACAGGCTAAACAATGCTTCCTAGAAGAAGACATAAAGAATCAAGTTAGGGAAAACACTTGCACGTGCTAAGACCACGTTGATTCAAAAAGCATGCATTAACGAAGCATTACGGTAATGCGCGAAAAAGGCACTAGAGCAGGAATGCATGTTAGAACTGCTCAGGAAGAACACGTACTAGGGCCGCGTGATCACAAGGTGCACAAGGAGAAAATGCTAACAATGCATATAGGAAAAAGGTGGGAAACCCCCACACTACACCAAAGATCACACACGGTCCACCCCGAATTGTGCCTCAAGCAGACAGAAATGATAGCTCCCAACAAGGACAATGACAAGGTCAAGCCTTGGTACTCACCCCCCTGAGAACCCCAGGCAGAAAACTCAGGCCAAGCTCAGCGCCACTCTCCTGAAACTGCTTCTTTATTGAGACTTTGGTTTTACACTGACTTGCAGTCTGATACCTCTGAGAGCCTTCGGTGATCTTCAGGGGAGAGAGAGAGGGGGGGGGGAGCAGAGGAGGAGGGAGGGGACATTGAGGTTGTGTGAGGCAGCCAATATTCTTCCAAATCCTTCCAGTCATCTGGCTACTCAACAGGTCCTTAAGAAGATAAGAACATGGAGGTGAACCAATTTTCCCTCCTCCTATGGCTACCAAAACGGCCCGTCTAGTGGCACCTCCCACGTTGCACTCAAGTGAGAGAGTTACCCAGAGGTGGTTGTTCATGAGCAAAATCAATCATTTTCTTCTCAATTATTCAGATTTTTTCAGAGTTGAGAAAATCCAATCACCATCTGCTGGAGACAAAAGAATACTGAGTTGCTCAGTAGAGGCTCAGGCTGATAGAGGCAGGAGAGTGATGCCATTGAAACCTGGGCATTTCATTGGCTCTCTGCTTCCACATATCTACTAGCAGGGGAACACAACTCACTTGTCTGGACTGGTCTATCAGGACGATATGGAAATCACCATTATGGGGAATATGCAAGGACTGTGCCTTTTAACATGGAAATGTTAGTGCATGTTAACTGTTACAGAAAATAATTCAAAGCAGCTATTGCTGGGTTGCCAGGAGTCAGCATTGACTCGAAGGCACACACTGCTTCTGCTACTTATTAAGCTATGCTAAGCTTTTGCACCTAAAATGCATTAAGTAAAAATGTTTGTGTGAAGAAAGCAGTCATGCAGTTAAAGCAGACAAAAAGATGTTACCACATATGAACAGCAAGGCAGATGATGCATGATGCAGTTAGCTACACTTCTTTTTATTTTATATTTATGCAATTTTTAAAATACCACAAAGGAAAACATCCTTTTACAGAAAATAGCAACAAGCAAATAAAACATCTTGCAGAATTACAAACCAAATGAAGGAAAAAACCCTAAAGCAATTGCTCATTCTAGCCCACAATACAGAAAGGGGAGGATAAGAAATAACTAACTTCCCCTAAATAACAAGAAACAGCTGTGATAACAACCAACATTCTGCCTAAATTTCACAAACCACAGGAAGATCTATGGAGGCTTTGAGGCGTCAAGCATTCAAGAAGATCAGCAGTTGCTAGGGCTCATAGAAAATAGAAGAAACTGACTGATATTAATCAAACATTTACATGGGTGTTTCAGAAAATAGAGGGCCCCCCAGCACTGAACTGCAAGTTGAAGGAGAAAAAGTTCACATCAGCGTTTCTGGGTATCTTTGGCTAAGTCCCGATATAACCGAACTGACAATCCCCGAAACAATAAATCGTGTTTTCTAAAAAACAATTTCAGCAGCCATTCTTTGTCAGAAATCAGTGCAAAAATCACTAACAGAGTAGAAGATATAACTGGTTCTTCTTGAGAACACTCCAAAAACTCTGAGATATTTAAAGTGGCCATTTGCTGTGTCCCAGTAATGGTAGAGGTTGAACCCTTCTTCCCAGAAGGTAGATAATATGCCCAAACTATCGGAGGATGAGACTCAACTAGTACAGGGAGAACCTTGGTTAGGTACTGCTTAAACATGTCTCTTCCTGACATAGTAGAAAACCTAGGAAAATTTAAGACCCGGAGATTAGAAGCTCGAGTTGAGTTTTCTAAATATTCCAATCTAGCTTGTACCACAGCAGAGCTCTTAATCGCACTATTAACTTTTTCTTCCATATTAGTAACCTTAGTTTGAGTCTCCAACAATGAAGTCTGCATATTTGCTACCTGGTTCTGAGTACATTCCAAAGCATTAGAAGTGTCCACAACTTGCTTAGTTAGAACAGTGATCTGTGGAATTAATGCCTCTCCAAGAGAAACAATAGTTGCCCATATCACTTCTAAAGTGGCAAAGCCAGCCCAGCTACTCACTGCAGCAGTTCCACCTTCAGATACAACAGATGCCATCTCTCCTCTGTCGGTAGCAGATCTAAGCATCTGATCTCCAGGTGCGACCAAGGACCCCACTTGCTGATCAACAGTCGGAGAACCCCCGGCTTCTTCAGCCCTGACACTCAGCCCTCGAGGCTGGACCCCACCACCAATCAGGACAGG
Source organism: Ichthyophis bannanicus (assembly GCA_033557465.1). Lineage (NCBI taxonomy): Eukaryota > Metazoa > Chordata > Amphibia > Gymnophiona > Ichthyophiidae > Ichthyophis > Ichthyophis bannanicus. Next base: position 1,054,528,815 of record CM066033.1, on the reverse strand, counting down.
GCTCCTCTCCGAATCGTAATCGGGTCTCCGATGGATGCAAGCAGTCTTGGATGGCAGTTGTGAACTGGGGAGAGAAGTGATATGCTCAAAACGGATGCTGAGTCCTCTGACACTGGATATATCGTCGTGGATATATCAGCTGTTTAACACCGCTTGATACTTTTTGATGACATGAAAGAGACTTGGTTTCTACGGATTGCTACAAAACTTCACTAGACAAAACTTCACTGGGACATAATTTGATAAGTATTACTTTAGCTTGGTTTGATTAAAACGGAACTGGCTGTCTGGAGCGACTGTGTTGCTCTTTCAGCCGCCTCCAGCCAGTTCCAACAAAAAGATATTATAACTGAGGGAATGTTTTAATGTGGTTTGGTAATATTTTTGTATAGAGTCCTCTGACACTGGCATAATCACAGCAGGGCTTCTTGCTTGAGGGGAGGAGTCAGATGGCGCTAGTCTGATTTGGTCAGCGGGTGGTTTTCTTGTATGGGGAAGAAGCGGAAGGCGAAGGGGGGAGTGGTGCCTTCTCACTCCTCTTCCAACTCCACGCCGTTACTTGCTATGGCCTCAGGGCCTTTGGATACCTTTTTCCGCTCGCTCCAGCAACTGACAAGTGTAGAAGCGGAAGAAAACCAGGTTAGCTACACTTCTTGAAGTAGCATTAACAGGGTCTGAGGGCATTGACACCTTGGCCAAGGCAATGCCTGCTGTATGTGTTTCCTCCATGGCTACTGTTTGGGGCATGTGCTTTGATGCACAGAGCACTATCCATGCTGGTTTGTTCTGGTGATGCCAGATTGGCCAAGGAGAGCATGGTTTGGAGACCTGATGTGGTTCCTGCAGGAACCTCCTCTTTCTTTGCCCCCATTTCAGGGCCTGTTGTATCAGGGTCTGATTGTCCTGTATGACCCAACTCCTTTCTTGCTTACAGTTTGGCTCTTGAAAGGCATTGGCTGATGCATATGAGCTACTCCTCCATGGTGATTTACACTCTTCTCTGAGCCTGGAGGGGTTTTATCAGCCTGGCATATGTGCGGTTCTGGTGCCTTTTTGAACAATGGTGCAGCGCACGGTAGTTGGTCCCTGAGACGGCCAAGATGCTGTCTCTGTTGGCCTTCCTGCAGGATGCTCTGGAAAAGAGCCTTTCTCTTAGTTCCCTGAAAATCCAGGTGGCAGCTCTGTCCTGTTTCAGAGGTCCAGTAGCTGGAAAGTCTTTGTCCTTACACCTGGATGTTTCACGTTTTCTGCAGGGAGTTTGGCATCTGCATCCTCCCCTCTGGTCAGTTGTCCCTGATGTCAGAGCCCTTTGAGCCTCTGAAGTGTGCTACTCTGAAGGACTTGACTCCCAAGACTGTGTTCTTGGTTGTGATTTGTTCGGCAAGGTGGATTTCCAAGGTGCAGGCTCTGTCTTGCCAGGATCCATATTTATCCTTTTCAGAGGAGGCCATTTCCATTCAGCCCGTGCCTTCCTTTTTGTCCATGGTGATATCTCCCTTTCATGTGACCCAAGTGGTATGCTTGCTGTCCTTTTCTAAGGAGCAGTGTAGGGGAAAGATAAGAATCTTCTCCTTGTGGATGTCCAGAGAGTGCTTCTCCAGTACTTGGAAGTTATGAATTCTTTAGCACATCCGATCATCTTTTTGTGTTGTTTGCTGGCCCACACAAGGGTGTTGTGGCAGCCTGTTCTATCTTGGGGCACTGGATCAAGAAGGCAATCGCCTCAGCTTATTTGTTAAGAAACCAACCTGTTCTGAAGGGTTTGCATACCCATTCTACTCGAGCGCAAGCATCCTTGTGGGCAGAGCGTAACTTGGTAGCCCCTTCAGACATTTGTCGGGTGGCAGTGTTGACATCGTTTTCCACTTTTGTCAAGCATTACCACTTGGATGTCCATGCTCAGGCAGACACAGCCTGTGGCCCAAAGGTTTGCTGAGTCTTCTTACCACCCAGTGGAGGTGTAACGTTGGTACGTCCCACTTGTCTGGACTAGTCTAGCTGGACAATATGGAAGGTGACATTTTACTTGAGTCCTGCTAGACCAGTCTAGGACTCACCCCTGGAACTGTTTTTGGTCTGTTATGTTGTGGCTGTACTTTAGTCCACTATAATTTACAAACTTGGCCCTGCAGGTTCATATCCTACTGACAACCGTCTGTTTCTTTCTTCTGTACATAGTTTCTTGACTGTTTGATTCATCATTGCTACCTACGTTGAGGTTGTGTGAGATTTGCCATGCTTTCTCATATGCTTTGGGATGAATACTGAGTTGCCCTCTAGAAGCTCAGACTGATAGAGGGTGGAGAATGATGTCATTGAAACTTGGACATTTCATTGGCTCTCAGTCTCTGCATATCTGCTGGACTGGTCTAGAAGGGCTCAAGGAAAGGACATTAACTGATAAGTAAAAAGTCTCAATCTGCATTAAGGGTCATTTTTTTAAAGTACACATGCAAATTGCAGCTTTGCTCACGCTCCACCCAAACTGTGATCCAGAAAATGCCTACAGTAAAGTCACATACAAGTATGTATGTTTTGCCAACAAGTGTAGTTGTTGGCGAGGATATTTTTATAAGAAGCATTTTACGCACGTACATTGGAAAACGCCAATATTATTTTGAGCAGAACTTCTGCTCAGAATGTTATTGCTGTTTAGGTACCAGATAGCAATTCAGCACCTGCGCATAAATGCCAAACTATTTTTTTTTGTGCATAGGATATAAGCGCTCACTTGGTTTGTAGCTTGTCGTGCTGTGAGGGCTTATGTGCATCAGTGATGCTGAGGGCTAAACTATCAGTAGCTTAATTACTGGCAGGGTCTCCCAAGAGGGACAGGTCTCAGCTGAGGTGCCCCAAGACAAACCACCCATCTAGGCAGCAGCAGAATGGGATGGTGTTGATGGATGACCAAAGAAACTTTGAAAATTGTCCAGGAACGCAGAGAAGCTAAAGCCAGAGGAGAAAGAGAGGCAATTACAGAACTCAGAGATTTCCAATGTGCAGCAAGACAAGAAAAAGAGAAGTACTACAATGACACATGCAAGGAAATAGAAGCAGAAATTATTAGACAAAGAATAAGAGAGGTTTTCCTAAAGCTACGAGAGTTAAGGAAAAAATTCCAATCTTGAATTGGAATGTTACAAGATGCTCAAGGATCCATGTTGAATGATGCTGATAAGATCAAGAAAAGGCGGAAAGAATATACAGAGTTATCATATGATAAAGATCAAGTGGGCCAGCAGCTGTTTCAACCTGTTCCTCATGATCTGGAACTATTGGTGATGAAAGAAGAAGTCGAAGCAACACTGAAAGCCTTATCAAAGAATAAAGCACCAAGCATTGATGGCATTCCCATTGAAGCATTAAATCAGTATGATGCAGCTGTTACCATACTTACAAGGCTCTGCCAGGAAATTTGGAAGACAACATCATGGCCAACTGACTGGAAAAGATCTGTGTTTATATCAATACCAAAGAAAGGTGATCCAACTGACTGTGGAAATTATCACACAATCACTCTGATCCCACATGCCTGCAAGATTCTACTGAAGATTATTCAGCAGAGACTATAACCATACCCGGAATGAGAACTGCATGAAGTGCAAGCAGGGTTCAGGAAAGGGCAAGGAACGAGAGACATCATTGCGGATGTGATATGGATCCTTGAAAAAACTAAAGAATTCCAAAATGATATCTATATGTGTTTTATTGACTACAGCAAAGCTTTTGACTGTATAAACAATAAGAAATGCTGGGCCACATTAAGAAGCATGGGTATACCAGAACATTGATCATTCTCTTGCACTACCTTTACATTAATCAAGAAGCAACAGTTTAAATGGAACAAGGAGAAACAGAATGGTTTAAGATCAGTAAAGGTGTACGACAAGGCTGCATACTTTTTCCCTACCTGTTTAATTTATATGCAGAACAAATCATCAGAGAAGCAGGACTGTATGAAGACAACAGAGGTGTGAATATTGATGGGAGACTCATCAACAACCTTCATTATGCTGATGATACTATATTAGTGGATGAAAGTGAAGACGATCTGAAATATTTGCTTCTCAAGATCAAATAAATAAATAAATAACTAAGAAACATAGTTTGAAAATGGGCCTGCACCTTAATGTAAAGAAGACAAAAATCCTGTCAACTGGCAAAATCAATAAGGTCATCGTTGATGGAGAAGAAATTGAAATAGTGGACAACTTTAACCTACTTAGATCAACTATCAATAAAGAAACAGCAAGCAGTCAAGAAATCAGATGACACATTGCTCTTGGCGGAATGGCTATGAAGGACCTAGACAAGATTCTCAAGAACAGAGATGTCTCTCTCCATACAAAGATTCAAGTTATTCAAGCCATGGTATTTTCAATAATGTCATATGGATGCAAAAGTTGGACAGTGAAAAAGATAGACAGGAAGAAAATTGATACCTTTGAATAATGGTGCTGGCAACGAATACTGTGTATACTACGGACTGCCCAAAGAACCAGTGTATACTGGTCCCATTTAAAGAACCCACTAAATTTTCCCAAGAGTAGAGACTGAAAGATTGCATTGCTGCTGGATTGTTGTGACCACTGTCTGCCATGAAGCAGTGCAGATTCTGCAAGGTTTACGTACAGGCACGAGGTTATGCATGTTTGAGATTTTTCAGGGTGGCCACCTACATATTGCTTTGCACTCCATAATTCAATTACATCCTTAGCTGTGTGGTGCATTGATATTCATCGGTGCATGAAAAGTGCACCTCCTGCAAGTTTAAACTATAATATGTAGGTAGCATACCCCATCACAATCTTACACAATATGTGGCTGAAGAGGTTGGCAACTGTTCCTTATACTTCTTTATACATCTGATACATGTGTGTCTTGGGAAGTGGTGAATAATGAGTCCAATGTTGGTGTAGGCATCTGCCATCAGAGGCCTTAACTGTGAGGGGATCTACACATGAACCTGGTGTTTCTGCATCCAGTGCCCATACCATCCAACTCATAGTTATACCCTGCCCTGTGGATTCTTACCAATTGTGGGATTACCTCTTCCTTGCCTTTGGACCTCCTTCGCTGCTATTATCTTTTCTACATATCTGAGCTCTCATATACCTTGGCTGACAACTGTTCATTGCAATCTGCCAGCTGCAGCCATTGCAGCTTATCCTCTTGTCTGGAGTGTTAGTGAGACTAGTGTTGCTGTTTGGTGCACCATGCTCTTTTATTGACTCCAAGTTTTGCATTATATGAAAGCATCTATGGAAGAAGAGTGGGATGAACATTATTATATATCTACTTAGTTTGCTAATTTGGCCCTTAGTATCCTCACACCTGACTTCGCTGTTAGACTACTGGGATGCATAGACTTCATCTTGAGGTTCGTTGCTGTTTGGGTGGGTGGGAGCTGGAGCATTTTGATAGTACAGGCACTGTGCAAATGGCTGCCTTGAACAGCAGCAATCCATCACTTGCTATGTTCTCTAGCCCATCTCAACTTGTGTGCCTAGTAAGTTGCCTCTTCTCTCCCAGGTTGGTGCTATAAAGGCCATGTATGGTTGGGATTCTTATGGTGGGGCTCTGTGTGCCTGCAGTGCCTATCCCTACAGTATGAAAGCAGCATGTATTAAATTTGCCAGGTACAGGGGGGCCTTGCCTGCCTAGATGCATGCCTGAGTGCATTCCTTGCCGTTATGTGGCCATGACTCATTGCTCTGACACACATTTCCAGATGATACCACCTGGGATTCCTTGCCCTCTTACCATGTGGTAGCGCTGTCCAGCTTTTCTATATTATTGAGTGCCTGACCATACCACTGAATGGGCCAATGCAGATGTGTGTTTGTGTGTGTTCTGGGGGGGGGGGGCTGCTTTTTGACAGGCAACATGAGTGATTGTGCCATTTCAGTGTGCATATAGTCATATATGTGCAAAGGTTGACTCTATAAAATTACTTCCTAAAGGGGCATTAATGTTAGCCCTCTTTATTACATTGGGGTCTTAGTACAGCGATTTTTAAGCCATTTGTCTTACCCTAGTTTTAAAGCCTGCTTTTCCCAGCTCCAAGAAAATAATCCAGTCAGAACAACAAAGAAGAAATATATCCTATTCCCTTCCTCAGTCCCCTTTGTGCTTGTAAACCCCATTAACATTTTGATAACACTCCAGCTGCCCACTGTTCTTCATTTAAATTTGAGAACTCCAAATGATTCTACCTCAAAGGCTCAAATACATAGTTCCATGAAGAGCATACAAATTGCAAACAATGATTAAATCATTGAAGGCAATCTTTGGCAGGTGCTCTCCATTTAAAGACAACCAGATGATTTATTTGGTTATTTTTAAACAGGCTTTCCACTTATCTTGTCTTCACTGGAAAGAGTGACTTAAAGTTAAACAGATATCTCTCTCTGCTTATCTTAACTCAGCTAAATCTGTGGTCAAAATACACTGATAACATTAACCAGGAAAGCAGCTGAATATTGTCCCTGTCTGGATGACTTGAAGCCAAACTCCTGGAAAGTCTTTTATGGATAATTTTAAGCTGGACTGTGCAATATCTAGCCAGGGGGAGATCAAGGCGAGTTACATTCAGGTACAGTATGATCATTCACTAGCCCTGAATATTCAAAGTAAAGGATTTACCCAGCTGACACCTGACTGGACAAGTCATTTTAAATATCAACCCCAATAAGTCAAGCTGAAAAATGAAAATGTCTTTTGAAGGTCATCAAATGAATTTGGTAAGACTTCACTAGGACTCAAGAAAGAGCTTGATGGGAAGAATGATAATGGACTGACTTAATATGAATAAAATACTATAGCTGCAGATGCTCTGTAATGCAATAACATGTCCTATTTGCTAGAGTATAAATAATAGTAGTGGACTGGGATTTGCTAGAATCAATATCCGAGGTCATAAAAGTGTGAAGTTGTAAGTCAACATCAGCCCTGCAGATGTCAAAGTCATTTAGCTATAGTGAGATTACAAAGGTAACCTTGAAGATCTTGCTCTTCTTGAGAGGCCAAGAAAGTGGAATAGATATAGTGGTGGAGAAACTATAAAACAACATTTTTATTCCGCCCACTCCAGTGTATATTAATTTGCAATTTTAATTTAGAAATATTGATTGACAGTGAATTTTATAGCAGAAGCCATTCTGTGGGAGAGAACCTAATGGTGACTAGAGCAATGTGTTTCCAATTTAATTCCTGTCAGGGACAAGGCCTTCTCAGGAGCTGTGCTTTCAACAATTTTCTGTCAGTAGCATTTTGGATTTGTGTGCCAGTTCTTTACCCTATTAACTCTTTGCCTGCTTTATCCTCCTCAGTGCATGTCCGATTCCTCTACAGCATTTGTCTTATGTTAAACTGCTTCAGAGTTCAGTTTTTGCCTGTTGTTTCTCTTTTGCTGGTCCTTGTTTAATATCTTCTTTATACTGAGGGAGTTGTCCTACAAAGGAAGGGACACTGCTTGCTGAAATGCTGCAGAGCTGCTCCAGCAGCTGAGCAGGGCAGGAAGGGCCAAGGAGGAAGGAACGTGCTTCAGAGCCTTTGCAGGTATGGGAGTAGTTTTATAACTGCACACACAAAAGGTATGCACATTCTTTTAGTAGTGTGCTGGTTGGCAAATTTTTGTAATAAAAATATACCCCGGGGTAATTTGCGCTTAGATTTACACCTGCTCTTTCCTATGGATAATGTTTCTTGCCTAATTTATATATGTGCAGCTGTGACACTGTGAGCTTTTGTTTGCTCTGTAAAAAATATGAATACAAACATACAGCTTGTGTATTCTATGTTTTAGCACATGGGAACTGTCAGTGCAGGACTGCAGTAACTGTTACCGTGCTGTCATGATAATTACCACATGCTAATTCCTGTGATAGCTGCATGTCATGCGATGGATCAGGGAACTTGTGTACCTTTTTAGGAACCTGCCAGGTACTTTTGACCTGGATTGGCCACTGTTGGAAACAGGATACCGGGCTTGATGGACTTTGGTTGGAACCGATATGGCATTTCTTATGTTGTTAATGAGCAGGATAGGGGCGTGGAGTGGGCGTGGAGAGCACATTGCAGCAGCACAGGGTACATATTGCACGCTAACAGTCAATGTTGGAATTAGCATGAGTGCACCTGCATTAATTAATTAATTAATTTTATTTTTATTTATTTAACAGTTTTTTATGTCGCTTTATCATTTCAATCAAAGCGGTTTACATTGTAACTTAAACTTGGTAAACGTACATTAAACAGGGACATTGTTAACTTGGATTTTTCTGAGCAATGGAATGCTAGTGGCACCTGTGTGGGTGACGTTAAATGCACCCACATTAATTCTGAAAGCTGCTGCTGGTAATTGTCAGGAACATGCTGGCCATGCCTCCAACAGTTATTGCCAGGGCCGGCACTACCATTAGATGAACTAGGTGGTTGCCTAGAGCACCAGCCTCTAGAGCAGGGGTGGGCAAACTTTTTGACTCGAGGGCCGCAATGGGTTCATATATTGGATCCGGGGGCCGGACCAAGAGTAGATGGACAGTGTGTATGTGTGAATTAATATAAATTAAATTTAAATTTGTAACATTAAATGTTTAGATTAATTTAAGGTAGAAAAGCATAAAAAGAGTTATTTTACAAAACGTTTATGCAATGTATTTCTTTCATAAAATAGTACCTTCAATTTTAGTGGGAACAGTGTTGTTGGTCTCCCTTTTTTGTTAAGGCATCAAAGTAAGGAGATAGCTTTGTTGTTGCAATTCTCAATTTCAAACACATTTACCCAGTCCTAATCCAGCCCTTCATCAGCCCATTTCCAGTCCAAGTTCCCCCCATCACAGCCCATTTTGTCCATTCCCCCCCACCATCACAGCCCATTTGCAGTCCTATCCCCCCCACCATCACAGCCCATTTGCAGTCCTCCCCCCATCACAGCCCAATAGTAGTCCGTTCCCCCATCACAGCCCATTTCCAGTCTGTTCTCCCCCCCACCACAGCCCATTTCCAGTCTGTTTCCCCCCATCCCAGCCCAATTTGTCCGTCCCCCCACCACCGCCCATTTCCAGTCTGTTTCCCCCCATCCCAGCCCAATTTGTCCCCCCCCATCACAGCCCATTTCCAGTCTGTTCCCCCCCCACATCACACCCAATTTCTAGTATGTTTGCCCGATCCCAGCCCATTTTCAGTCCGTCTGTCCACACCATCACAGCCCATGTCCAGTGTTATCCCCCCAACCCTCACATACCATTTTCTGTCCTCCCCCCATCACAGCCCATTTCCAGTCCTATCCCCCACACCATCACAGACCATTTGCAGTCCTCCCACCATCACAGCCCATTTCCAGTACTTTCTCCCCCTCCCACATCACAGCCCATTTCCAGTCTGTTTCCCCCCCATCACAGCCCATTTCCAGTCCGTTCCCCCCCCATCACAGCCCATGTCCAGTTTGTTTCCCCCATCCCAGTCCTTTTTCAGTCTCTCCCCCCATGACTGCCCATTTCCAGTCCGTTTCCCCCCCCATCACAGCCCATTTCCAGTCCGTTTCCCCCCCCAACACAGCCCATCCAGTCCTAGCCGCCCCCCCGAAGAGCCCCGCGCCGTCTAAGGGGCTGCAGAGGGAGCCGGGGAAGCCCGCGCGAGGCCCCAGCTCCCTCTGCACAGCCCGCCAGCGTGAAGAACCTTTACCTTCCCGCTGGCGGCTGTTTCAATGAAGCCGCGAATGCCGGGAAAGGTTAAAGGCAATGCCCTTTAACCTCTCCCGGCATTTGCGGCTTCATTGAAACTATCCAAACTATGGTTACACAATGCGGTTCCACATTAGAAATCACTACTCAGGTTCTTATCAGGATAAGAGTACCCATATCAGGGCTACTGGCTCATCCAAGCCCATTCTCTTTCAGTGGTGTCTCAGGTAGCCCCCCAAGTGGTATTCTTTTTGATAAGCTTTGGCTGGATGATCAATTGGGGAAAGAGCTAGTTGTTGCATTCCCAGTCCCTGAAGTTCCTAGGAGCACGTTTCAGTTCTCAAGTGGGCAGAGTGTTCCTGCCAGGGAGAAAGTCAAAGGGTTGTTGGATTGTCTGGCATTGTTCTGTTCACAGCAGGCTCCCAGAGTCTGTGATTATTTTCAACTCATTGGATTTATGGCGGTGACAATCAAGATTGTGCTGTGGGTGTGTGCTCAAATAGGACCTCTGCAAAGGACCTTGCTGACTTGATGGTCCCCAAGTTCTCAGCAGTTCAAGCTCAGGCTTCCGCTTCCAATGATGGTGATTGCTAGCCTGTGGTGGTGGTAGCAGCCCAATCTTATGAGGGAGGGAGTACCATTGGATGATTCCTCATGGATCCTTCTTATGATGGATGCAAGTCTCTTGAGTTGGGGAGCCCATTGCCAAGGCTGAATGGCCCAGGGCCATTGGAGCCACAGGGAAGCAGTGTGGTTCATTAACTGCCTTGAAGTGAGGCCCATTAGGTTGGCTCTACTCTGTTTCTGGTCCCTAGTTGAGAGTCAGGTGGTTCGAGTGTCTCAGATTATGCCACTGTGATGTCTTATGTCAAGTGGCAAGGCGGCACAAGGAGTGCCGGGGTAGCCATTGAGATGGCTCTCCTGTTTGCCTGGGTGTTGAAGAACCTCCTAGTTTGTTGGCTTTGCACATTGCCAAGGTGTCTATGTGGAAATAGATTTTCTCATCCAGCACTCTCTGGTTCTAGGAGAGTGGGATTTGAGTCAGGAGGTGTTTCAGTTGTTTCTGCACCACTGGGGTGCCCTGAAAGGGATTTGATGGCAACTCACTCCGATGTCAAAGTGTTCTGCTTCTTCAGTCATCACATGGAGGCACGGTCTACAGGCATTGGCACTCTGGCTCAACCTTGACCAAGCCAACACCTGCTGTATGTGTTTCTTCCATGGCCCTTGGTGGGCCGTGTGATTCAGCGTATGGAACGCCACCCGAGAAGGATTATTCTGGCAGCGATGGATTGGCAGCCTGCAAGCTCCACCTCTTCATTTACCTCTGTCTCGGGGCCTATTGTGTCAGGGTTTGCTTGTCCTGGAGGACCCAGCTCCCTTCTCGCTTATGGTTTTGCTCCTGTAAGGAGATGGTTAGCGTGTATGGGCTACTCTCTGACAGTGGTTTTCCACTCTACTCAGAGTTCGGAGGAGGTCTACTAACCTTGCATAAGTGCGGGTCTGGGGCCTTGAGTGCTGGTGCTGTGCATAGCAGCTGGCTTCTGAGGCAGTCAAGATGCTGTCTCTGTTGGACATTTTTGCAGGACGGTCTGGAGAAGGTCTGGAGAAGGACCTGTTCTCTTAGCTCCCTAAAGGTTCAGGTGGTAGCTTTGGCCTGTTTCAGAGGTCCATTGGTTGGTAAGTCTCTAGGCTTACACCCAGATGTTTCGCACCATCAGGGGATTTGGCTTTTGTGTCCTCCCCTCTGGTCTGTGATCCCATCCTGGGATCTGTGTCTGTGCTGGAGGCCCTGATGTTGTAGCCCTTTGAACTGTTGAAGTGCACTGCTCTGAAGGATTAGATGCTCATAATGGTTTTCTTGGTTGTGATTTGTTCTACAAGGAGGATTCTGAGCTGCTGGCTCTCTCTTGCCAAGATCCTTACCTATCCTTTTATGAGGAGGACATTTCCATTCAGCCCATGCCTTCCTTCTTCCCTGAAGTGATTTCTCCCTTTCATGTGAACATGGCGGTTTGCCTTGTGGATGTCCGGAGGGTGCCTCTCCGGTTCTTAGAGGTTATGAATTCTTTTTCTAAGTCAAACAGCTAAGTCTGCATTGGAGTACTGGGTTAAGGAGGCTATTGCCTCAGCAGATCTGTTGCAGAATCAGCTGGCTCCAGAGGGTTTGCGTGCCCATTCTACCCAAGCGCTAGTGCCCTCAAAGGTGGAGTGGAGCTCGGTAGCTCCTGCAGACATTTGTTGGGCGGCAACGTGGCCATTACTTTCCACTTTTGTGAAGTGTTTCTGCTTGGATGTCCATACTTGGGCAGACATGGCTTTTGTCTCAAAGGTTTTGCGAGCTGCTGGGTCTTCTTTCTGCCCAGTGAAGGCATAGCTTTGGCATGTCCCACTTGTCTGACTGATCTAGCAGGACAATATAGAAGGTGACATTTTCCATATTAGATAATGCCCTTTCCATGAGTCCTGCTAGAGCAGTCCAGGGCTCATGCTGTGGAACTGTGTGCTCTGTTTTTCTTCAGCGGTATCTTTGGGTCCATTATAATTTATATACTTTGCTTCCTCAGGTTCATCTTCTATGGGAAGTCTTCTGTTTATGCTTTCCTGTACATAGTTCTGTGTGATTACTCATTATTGCCCATGTTGAGTTTGCGTGAGGCTTGCCATGTTCTCCCATATGCTTTGGGACAAATACTGAAGAGACCTCTGGTGGCTAAGGCAGATAGAGGTATGAAAGTGATGTCACTGAAACTGGACGTTTCATTGGTTCTTTGTCTTCACCAATCTGCTGGTAGGGGAATACAACTCACTTGTCTGGACTGATCTAGCAGGACTCAAGGGAAGGACATTATCTGATAAGTAAAATGTCACCTTAAAGAGTACTGAGGAAATCCATTGTTTACCCTTGGGATAAGCAGCATAGAATGTGTATTCCTTTGGGAACTTGGCAGGTACTTGAGACCTGGATTGGCCACTGTTAGAACCAGAATACTGGGCTTGATGGACCTTTGATCTGACCCAGTATGGTATATGGTATATCTTAAGCCTAACACACTTAAGTAAAAAGTGAAAAAAAAAGAATGCACGCAAATGCAAGTCTCCGCCCCCCACTCTTCATTTCCACTCCCGGGAATGCCTCTGCTCTGTTTGGGGAAAGCTATGCATGTACTTGCTATATACATGTCATTTTATGTAGATATCCAGTGGGCAATTTTGTAAAAATCTATTTTTATTCATATTTTATAAGGTTATTATTTTAACTTTTACTGAATTAACAGTATATAATTAATTTATTTACATTCTCTTATATACCATGCTATTCTGCATCAGTGCAGTTTACATTGAACAAACTGAAATTACATTGAACAGGGCATTATAACTTGGAGATAACTATTTTACAGGGAACATGGGCTATGGAGGGTTAAGTGGCTTGCCCAAGACCACAAGGAGCACCTGTGGAACTAGAAACCCCAGTCCTTCCAGCCCAATGTTGCTGTCCTCTAGTGGGATTTGAACCCCTGACCTTCTGGCCTGAAGTACCTTGCTCCAACCACTAGGCCACTCCTCCACTCTATGCCTTTTAATGATTGCCTTTTTAAAGTGTTCTGGGCTTGTGGAATGGGCAGTCCTTTAAATGTAAATACATTTTAACGAAATACTCTGTACTCTCAGCTAATGTTTCAACAACATAGATAAATGTTACTAAACACTCAACTTCATCAGTGGTAATAATTTGAAATAAGGTACATTTCTTAGAAGGTGAATCTGTATCCCCCATATTGCATTCAAACATCCTAGTCCTTTAGGATTGCCTTCTCTCGAGCAGGATCACCTCTTGGAATGGGTTTTGCAGTAGGGCTTCCGAAACCTGTCCTGAGGACCCCACATCTAGTCAGTTATTCAGGATATCCGCAACAAACATGCATGAGATTTGTTTGTATGCAATGGAAACCAAATGGGTATAATTATTTGTTCAGTTTTTTATTTTAACTTTTCAAGATACAATGCATTCAGATCATTTATCATTACCATACTCCCTCCACAGGAAAGAAATGAGTACATTTAATGAAAGGACACCTAAAAAATTTATTCAAGTGTGCCTTTTATGCTTATTTTATGAAGGTATTATAGGCACCTATATACCTTTATAAAATATGCTCCTACCATAATCCCCAGTTATGTACCAGTGCTCTTGCAGAAATTAATACCTGCAATAGGGCAGGTATAAATGGGTGTATGTACTCTATGGGCGTACACAAGTTTTTTATCGCAACTCCACCCCAGTTCTGCCCAAGCTCTACCCCAGGAACACCCATGCATAGATTGTGTGAAAGGAGATGTGCTCATTGGTATGCACACTTAGATACACCTATACACCCATACAATTTTTAAATGCCATTATCTGCATGTAACATATGCTTTATGAAAGAACTCATAATATATGAGTATTGATATGATGCATATTCATTATGAAGATTCTGAAAACCCAATTGTCTTTGGAATCCCCCAGATAGGCTTGGAAAGTCCTAGCCCAGGGATTCTTATTTATATTTAAAATATTTCTAGCCTACCCACTCTTCAAGGTTCAAGGTGGTTTACAATAAATAAATAAATACATTTAATTGCAAGACATATATAAAAGGGCCCTTTTAATAAACTGTGCTATGGTTCTGCCATTCTCCCATCCAATGCACAAGTGACAGTTAGTGCATGGTACCTATCATGCCCCTGCAATAGCAGTTATTATGCGCCCAAGCGCACGGTTACCACATACCTGAGCCCACTCTATTTGTTTAGTGCTCCCTAAAAAAAAGGCCCCAAAATAACAAAAGTAGCACAAATAAATTAAGTAAAAAATGAAATACCATAAATGAAATCATAATTGAACACTTAAAGCTTGTTTAGATATAAACAGTTCGGGGATATTTTGCTACCTTTGAGAATAAATTCTAAACTCCACCTACGCTATTCCCACTTGTTAGGTAATCCGTTGATCATTGTCTGAGTTAACAAACAGAGGTCAAACTGCTGAAACCTCTGAGGTTATTTAATTTGTGCAGTAGTAATATGGAGGGAAGTGGATTTAGTTCCCACTTTTCTCAGAAGCTCAAGATGAGTTACATTCAGGTCTAGCAGGTATTTTCCTGTCCGCGAGGGTTTATATCTTTGTACCTAAGGCAATGAAGGGATAAGTGACTTGCCCAAGATTACAACCAGCAGCAGCAGGAGGATTCGAACCTGACTTCCCTGTTCTGGCCACTAAGCTCTCCTCCATTCCTGCAATTGTTAACTAGCAAACTAAGCAAATCTGACTGAAATTTTCCTACCTTGAGGTTAGGGATATGCACAACAAATATTTTGGTTTATTTTTGGACTTTTCAGTAAAGTTTAGACATTTCTCAGTCTGTTTCAAATTTGTTTGTATATAATACCTTTTTGACACACACTAATTTTTTGATGCATGGAAATTGAGTTTAAGGACATTAATTTATAGGTTGATCCATGTTAAATCGATTTCGCTGGCACTTTTCTTCTCACATTAAATTAAATGATCCAAATGTGTACAGCCAATGCACATTCTTAAGTAAGATCTTGCATGAAAGCAGCATAAAAAGCTCTTTAAATTTTGTTGCATTGCATGGCTATTGTCTAGTATATATTAATTTCTGCTTCTGAGATAAAGTCTCAGGTCTTGTTATGATTATTTTGCCAGTTTTGAATTCAACCAGCCTCAGGCTTGCAATTTTACTTGGAACATGATGGGGCATATATTTGTATTTATTGTGTCTGCAGTTACTGTTTGACAGCATGTGACATGATGCTGCCTGAATCTGGGCAGAGTTACAGGAATTGGTAAACTGCTGAGAAGCTGGAAGCGTAAGAAGAAGGGTCTGTTTCTAAATGCCCTTTTTTTCCTGTCCTCTAACTTTATTTATTTATTTAGCTGTATTTATATCCTGCTTTTCACCGGGTCAAAGTGGTCAATTGGGAGATACATTTAATATGAGGGGATATGACACACATATGCTAATACTTACAGGGAACATGGGCAATGGAGGGTTAAGTGGCTTGCCCAAGACCACAAGGAGTGCCTATAGGACTAGAAATCCCAGTCCCTCTGGCCTGAGATTGCTGTCCCCAGGTGGGACTTGAACCCCCAGCCCTCTGGCCTGAAGTACCTTGTCCTAACCACTAGGCCACTCCTCCCTGGCCTAATGAGGTTTTATTGTTATTACCCTTCATCCACCTATACACACACAAATCTCACACCTGGCTGACATTTGCATGGCAGTCCTGACAGAGCATAATCATTATTTAATTAAAGTGACTGGATTTTTATATTAGTTAAATAGCTTTTGAAGTATGTTGAAAATAGCTCAAAATGTTTTTTTAAAGAATCACAGGGGCATATGTCTAGGACGACAAGGATGAATGCCTGTTTTGCATTATCCATTCCACGTATGAGTGTGTCGAATAGAGCTAGTAAGAGTGTTTTGACACTATGGAATGGGTGGAAACCATATTGTTGGACATCTAGAGGTGTGTTTAGGTCTATGTAGTCCTGAAGTTGTAATTGGACAACCTTTTCGATTATTTTGGATACGAAAGGTATACTAGCTATGGGCCTATATGAGCTAGGGTCATCTTTGTTGAGGGTTTTGTTCTTTAGGACTGGCCGAATAGTGGAGAGTTTAAGATCTTTTGGCATGATTCCTTGGTGGAGGAATTGGTTAACTATCTTGAGGAGGTAAGGAGCTAGTTCTGTTTTCATTGCCTTAATTGAGTCACCGGGGCAGGGGTCCAGTGGTGAGGTTGTGGCATTCATTTTTGTGATTGTGTTTAGGAGTTGCTTTTGGTCTATTACACCCCCCCCCCAATGTCTCATAAGACCACGGTCCTACCATACAGTTACTAGACATCGCCGCCAGAGTTACGAGATTGCAAAGACCTAACTGTCTTCAGGAAAAACCTCAAGACTCATCTTTTCCAGAGTCATTTTAATTTGAATTAACCTAAGGGGTCTAAGTCCAGAACATATTTATGTACTCCTGCTCTCATATTGTATAATGTATATATGTATATATGTAATTAGTACTCATATACCTAACAAACCCCCTCGTGTGATGTGCCTACCCTCCTGATCAACCTGTACACACCCAAATTTTACTGTACTGATTGACAGTCCTCTTTATGTTCCCCTTGTGTAATCAGACCGCTGCTGATCGCTGGAAGCAGCGGTATATAAATGTTTGCTAAATAAATAAATAAATAAAATCTAGTCCTTGAGGAGACAGAACCGGTTCACTCGCCGTCTTCTGTTTAGCCAACCAAGTTTCCATTAACTCAAGAAATTGGTTGGGTGGGAGGCGACAAAGAGTACAGGTAAATGGATATCACTCTGAGGAGAAGGATGTTACCAGTGGTGTGCCCCAGGGATCTGTCCTTGGTCAGATTCTTTTTAACATCTTTGTTAGTCATATAGCGGAAGGACTGTCGGGTAAGGTTTGCCTCTTTGCGGATGATACCAAAATCTTCAATAGAGTAGATACCCAGGATGGTGTAGATAACATGAGGAGGGATCTAGCTAAGCTTGAAGAATGGTCTAGAATTTGGCAGCTGGGATTTAATGTTAAAAAATGTAAGTTCATGCATTTGGGCTGCAGCAATCCAAGGGAACAATATAGTATAAGGAGTGAAGTGCTTTTGTCCACTAAAGAAGAGCGGGACCTAGGCGTGGTTGTGTCTGATGATCTTAAAGTAGCTAAACAAGTAGAAAAAGGTGACAGCAAAAGCTAGAAGGATGCTTGGGTGCATACGGAGAGGAATGGCTAGCAGGAAAAAGGAGGTGATAGTGCCTCTGTATAAGTCTTTGGTGCGAACTCATTTGGAGTATAATGTGCAATTCTGGAGACCGCAACTTCAAAGGGATGTGAACAGGATGTGAGTCGGTGCAGAGGGTGGCTACTAAAATGGTTAGTGGTCTTCATTATAAAGCATATGAGGACAGACTTAAGGATCTTAATATGTACACCTTAGAGGAAAGGCGGGATAGAGGCAATATGATTGAGATTTTTAAATACCTCCATGGCATAAATGTCCAGGGGGTGAGCCTCTTTCAATTGAAAGCAAGTTCTGCTATAAGGGGACATGGGATGAGGGTGAAGGGGGATAGATTCAGGAGTGATATGCGGAAATATTTCTTTACAGAAAGAGTGGTGGATCTGTGGAATAGTCTCCCAGTGGAGGTGGTGGAGATGAGGACAGTAACTGAATTCAAAAAAGCATGGGACAAACACAGAGGATCTCCAAATGAAAAAAGGGGACTGTTGTAGTTGTTGATATGGAAGGACAAACTACATAGGCCATGTGGTCTTTTTCTGTCGTCATATTTCTATGTTTCTTTGTTTCTAAATGAGGTGAAGAAATTTGAGGGCAAGCAGTTAGAGAACATAAGGTCAAGGCAGTGGCCTAACTGGTGAGCAGGGGAAGTAGAGTATAGCTGGAGATTGAATGAGGTGGTAAGGGAAAGGAGCTTTAAAGCATGAGGGTCAGAGGGGTTATCAACATGAATGTTAAAATTCCCAAGGATAAGTGAGGAGGAAGATGCATCCAGAAAAAGTGAAAGTCACATGTCAAAATCAGTGAGAAATGTAAAGGTGGACTTATGAGGGGGTCAATAAATAACAGCAATCCGAAGAGATAGTGGAGTTGGGGCAGATGGAGTGGATTTCAAAGGAAGGAAATGAGTGAGACTGAGGCAGAAGGAGGGGTTGAAATTGACAGGAACTGGTGAGTATAAACCCACCACCACCGCCACGCCCAATAGAGCAAGGCATATGGGAGAACTGATGGCAATCATGACAGAGGGCAGCAGCTGAAGTAGAGTCTTTGGGGAGAAGACAGCTTTCAATGCAAGAAGATGCAGAGTATTATAGATAAAGAGTTGTGACTGAAGGCTAGTTTATTAGAGATGGAGTGTGCGTTCCACAAGATGCATGAGAAAGGGAAGGAGGATGGGGAAAGGAGAGGGATAGGAATAAGATTTGAGAGGTTACATGTGGATCTGCCCTGGGAGTGAGAACAAAGTCTAGTGGGCCAGGGATATCCCCAAATGAGAGAAGGAGAAGGAGCAGGAGAGTGTGGGGTAGCGAGGAGGGGGACACAATGGTAATGAGAGTGAGGTTCTTTCAAAGAGAGGGGGGATGGATGAATGAGAGGAAGAAGATGGTGAAGTTGATGAACACATGACAGGGTAGAAGACAATATGGCAGGAGGGGCTGATGATGGTAAGGGTGGGATGGAAAGGAGTGGGGGCTTGAGATCGTTGGTATGAGGGGAGATTAGGGAGTGCCAACAATAGGAAAAGAAAGTGATGTGGAGCCATTGGAATGAGATAGCTTGGGGGAGGGAGGGAGTAGAAGTTAGAGGAGATAAAAGATGAATAGGCAGGAGAGAAGTCTCAGAGGACTAGAGTGCCCCTGTGTATAATACTGGTAATAAGCACAGGACAGCTATAGTATCAAAGAATGTATTAGCCTAGGGGTGGGTGGGAAGGATAAAGAAAGTAGAAAAGGAGCAAGGAACAGTCAGTAGAAAATAGCAGAAAAGCTGAACAGAATTACAAAAGGCAGCTAAAAAACAAACCAATTAAAGACACATACATATATATACATACAAACTGAAAACTTAAGACAAGCACAGGTAACAAAACAGTCTGGGCAAACCAGGGTGGCTTGCAATGAAATTGTTCTCAGCAGAGCAGAGGACCAACAGGGAGGTCAGCACATGTACACAGGGAGGAAAAGGACCCAACATTGCCTTGGGGGTGGGGTGGGGTGGGGGGGGGGGTGGGAGGGGTTAGTCCAGTCCACCTACAGCACACACAGAGATAAATTAGGAAGAGAAACAGGGAGATTCTGCACAAAGGGCAAAAGTAATCCAAAAACTCAAATAAAACAGGAAAGACTGTAGAGATAACATAAGAACATAAGATATGCCATACTGGGTCAGACCAAGGTCTACCAAGCCCAGTATCCTGTTTCCAACAGTGGCCAATCTAGGTCATACGTACCTAGCAGTTTCCTCAAAAGACACAGGTTCCACAATTGGGTCAAGCATTGATATCCTGGGTCCCTTCTTAATAATGGTTTATGGACCTTTCCTCCAGGAACTTGTCCAAACCTTTTTTAAACCCAGCTACACTAACAGCCTTTACTACATACTCTGGTAACAAATTCCAGAGTTTGATTACACGTTGAGTGAAAAAATATTTTCTTTTATTAGTCTTAAATAGGTCACCCTGTAGCTTCATTGCATGTCCCTTAGTCTTTCTATATTCTGATAACGTAAACAATCGATCTACGTTTACCCGTTCCACTCCATTCATTAATTTAAAGAATTCTATCATATCTCCCCTCAGCCGTCTCTTTTCCAGGTTAAAGAGCCCTAACCATTTTAGCCTTTCTTCATAGGAGTATCCTTCCATCCCCTTTACCATTCTGGTGGCTCTTCTCTGAACCTTTTCTAATAACGCTATATCCTTTTTAAGATACGGCGACCAGAATTGCACACAGGATTCAAGGTGCAGTCTCAACATGGAACGATATAGAGGCATTATAATATCTTTTGTTTTATTTTCCATTCCTTTCCTTATGATACCTAGCATTCTATTTGCTCTCTTGGCTGCTGCTGCACACAGGGCAGAGGGTTTTAACATGTTATCCACAATGACGCTTAAATCTTTTTCCTGGGTGGTGGTTCCTAATGTGGAACCTTGCATCGTGTAACCATAGTTTGGGTTGTTCTTCCCTAGGTGCATAACTTTGCACTTGTCCACATTAAATTTCATCTGCCATTTTGATGCCCAGTCTTCCAATTTGTCAAGATCCTCTTGCAATTTTCCACAATCCTCTTGGGTTTTAACAACTTTAAATAGTTTTGTTTCATCTGCAAATTTGATAACCTCACTTGTTATTCCCTTTTCCAGATCATTTATGAATATGTCAAAAAGCAGCGGACCCAGCACTGATCCCTGGGGTACACCACTATTCACCTTTCTCCTTTGGGAAAATTGGCCATTTAGCCTTACCCTCTGCTTTCTATCTTTTAACCAGTTCCAGATACACTATATCAACTGACTCACCTTTGTCTACCTGTTTATTCACACCTTCAAAAAAACATAACAGATTAGTAAGACAAGATCTTCCTTGTCTAAAGCCATGTTGGTTGTCTCCCATTAGGCCATGACTATCTACATGCTGAGTAATTTTGTTCTTTATGATGGTTTCTACCATTTTTCCCGGTACTGACGTCAGGCTCACCAGTCTGTTGTTTCCTGGATCACCCCTGGAACCCTTTTTAAAAATTGGCGTTACATTAGCGATCCTCCAATCTTCAGGTATTGCAGATGATTTTAATGAAAGTTCACAGATTACTAATAGCAGGTCTGCAATGACATACAAAAAACTAAAACATAAGTAGAAAGGAGCCAGGGAAAGGTGCTTGCTTGCCTGACATTATTGCCTGGATGTCTCACTGCCATCTGAAACTGAACATGACCAAGAGGGAGCTTCTAATCTTTCCCCCTAAACCTACTTCCCCCCTTCTTTAATTCTGTGGATAACACTGTCATCCTCGGTTCTCAACCTTGCAGTTATCTTTGATTCTTCTCTCTCTTTCTCTGCACATATCCAACAAATAGCTAAAACATGTTTTTTTCTCTATACAGAAAATGCAGTGTGTGCCATTGAGTCAATGCCAATTCAGCAGCTCTGAGTTTTCTTGGCAAGGTGTGACTAGAAGTAGATTGGCAGGTCATTCTTCTGAGGCAATGGAGGGCAAAGTGACATTCCCATGGCCACAAGGAGTGCTGGTGGGAATTCAATGCTGGTCTCTTAGGCACCAGGCCACTGCTCTAACCCCTAGGCTACCCCTTCATGCTTCCTTTCTTTATCTTTATCTTTATTCACACACTTTTTATACCGCCCTTTATGACAACAGAGCAGTTTACAATATCAAAAATTCAAAAAGAAGGCCAATGGCCAGAAAGGAAAAGAATTACAATTGGTTGACAGGACAGAAGATAGGCATTCACAACAATCAGAGAGGGGGTAGAGCAGCAGGGGAGGTTAAGAGGTGGGAGAAGGCAGGTCAAAGGCTGAGAAAAATAGGTGAGCTTTGAACCAGGGGAAGGAGGGTTTGAGGCGGAGAGTGATTGGGAGAGAGTTCCAGAGGGAGGGACCCAGGAAGAAGAAAGAAGAATGGTGGGTGGACTCAATGTGGACATTGTTCGGGGAAGGTAAGTGAAGGCAGTTAGCGTGAGCTGAGCGGAGGCTGCAGACGGGGTTATGGAAGTGGAGGAGATCAGAAAGATACTGGAGGATTTGTGAATAAATGGCCTTTTGTACAGAAATGAGTATCTTATAGTGAATATGATATTGGACAGAAAGCTAGTGGAGACTGATGAGAAGTGATGTGATATGGTCAAAGCGGGTCGCATGTGACAGGATCCGGGCAGCGGTATTCTGAATGAGTTGCAGTTGGCGAAGCTGTGACAAAGGGAGACCAGCAAGAACAGAGTTTCATTAGTAACATCACTAGGAAAGAAGAAGAGTGGTGAATGATGAGGGGTGCAGAAAGGGACGCAGAGCTCTAATCTGTCAAAGTGAGAATAAGGAGCGGTGCACCAACAGTGAGACGTGTTCGCTAAAGGAGAGTGCCGAGTCCAGAGTGACCCCAGGGTAGCAGAGGGAGGTGACCATTGAAACCAAAGACCCAGAAATGGAGGGGACAAGGGAAGGATTGGGACTGCCAAAACTGAAGCAAATGGCAGAGGTCTTTGCAGCACTGAGGTGCAGAAAATTAGATGAGAGCCAATTGGTGATCAGTGGAGTAAGATCAGGAGTAATCGAGGAAATGTGATGCAAAATAATAATATCACCAGCATAATAATATGCTGAAGGCCAGACTGCTGAATATGAAGGGTGAGGGGGGCCAGAAAGACATTGAAGAGGAGGGGGGCAAGCACGGATCCCTGAGGGACACCACAGGTGAGAGGCAGTGAAGTTGAGGATGCAGGACCTGAGAGCAGAGAGAAGGACCGAGAAGAAAGAAAAGAGTGAAACCATTGCAAGACTGTCCCAGATATATCAGAAGTATGGAGATGAGAAAGAAGAGCAAAATGATCGACTAGTTCGAAAGCAGAGGATAGATCAAGAGAGAGAGCAATTGATACATCACCCCGGTCATGAGAAATATGGAGTTCGTTGAGTAGTGACAGCAGGATCGACTCGGTGCATAACAAATGCAAAATTCCTCCTTTCCTCTCAGAATATGCTAACAAAACTTGTTATCCACTCTCTCATCATCTTCAGTCTAGACTATTGCAACTTGCTCTTCACTGGGCTCCCACTGAATCATATATCTCCCCTTCAATCTATTCAAAACTCAGTTGTTTCGCTAGTCGGCCAGTCTTACTATGCTCATGCAACCCCTTTTCTCAAGTGTCTTCATTGGCTCCCTATCCGTTTCTGCATGCAGTTCAAACTTCTCCTTCTGACCTACAAATACATTCATTCTGTGACTCTTCACTACCTCTCCTCTCTTATCTCTCTCTACACCATCCTTGCAAACCCACTCATCAAGCAAATCATTTTTATCTGTGCCCTTTCTTCTACTGCCAACTCCAGACTGCTCTTTCCACCTTGCTGCACCATATGGCTGGAACAGACTATCTGAGTCGGTATGTTGGGCTCCATCCTGGTCCTATTCAAATCCAGGTTGAAAACTCATCAATTTGAGGTTGCTTTTGGATTCTGACTCCTTTATTCCCCTCTCTATACCGATGCGTATTTTAATAATTTCCCTTAAGAATTCTCTAGTCCCCTGTTGTTCTATTTGCCTGTCTTAGCAGATTATAAGCTCTCTGGAGAAGCAACTGTCTTTTTATGTGTATGTGTAGAGCACTGCGTATGCCTATCAGCGCTATATAAATAAGAAGTAGTAATAGTGTGCTGCAAATTAATAGTTCCTTTTACCATCTGGTCACAGAGATTAGCTAGTTATAAGTATCCTTCTTTGTAAGGGGTTGCAGTCTTTTTTCCACATGAACATACAAAGAGCCCACCGCTACCAAAACCTCTGCTGTGAATCATGGTTGCTGTTGAAAACCCTCAATGGAGACAGTGGGTAGCTATGGATAGTTCCTAATCTAAAGCACATTCTTTGACAGGTGGTATCACTCAGGACGTGCTGGCGCAACCAGTAGGCGAACTAGGCAGCTGTCTAGAATGCTAGTGGCCTGGGGGCAGCCCATTGCTGCCACTGCTGCCCCTCTCTGGGACCTGCAGTAGTGGCATTGATCTCAAATAGCCCCACAACACTTACCTTAAGGCGTTGGTGCTGCAAGGCTGTTTGACTCCTGCCCCCACCAAGACCTGAAGCTGACTTCCTGGTTCTGGTGTTCCTATTGATAAACAGATGGCATATTTTATGTATTTTATTGACCGGGAGATATTTTTATGTTTATTTATTGAAAGCACTTCAAGTGCTTTGCTAGCAAGGAAGTGGTAAAAAATCAGAAATCAATTAAAATCACTCAGACCCTAAACTGTTTGTGGTGTGCTCCTAACTCTTTCACAGTGCAGCTATTTTACTGTATAATTTGTGTTAAGAATTTAGCTACTGATTTTCTAAGGGCAGCGTGGAAAAATATGTGCTATTAACGCATGTTAGTCCTGATTTTCAGGGGCTTACGTGTTTGAATGAGCACTTACGTGTGTGGCACAGCCAGTCGCTATTCTGTAAATGCTATTTATGCGTAAGTAGCTGTTAGGATGTGCATAGGGGAAGGGGTGTTTGGGCGGAGTTTAGGCAAGGCTTTGATTGAGGTATGTAAGTTACAGAATACTATAATTTACATGCGTCAGTGCATTGATCTAGGTGCATCAAATTACACTTGCCTAGAGCAGAAGTATGTAGCTGTGCCTAGGTTCCAGCGTGTCTGTATAACCATATTTTATAAAGTATGCATGCACTATTTTATAAAATAGAACCTGCATGTGCACATTCTGGCAAGCTAAACCTGCACGGGACATTTCAGGGGAGGGGCTGCGCTCTGTGTTAGAGAGGACATTGAGACATACAAGATTAAACTCTCACAGGAAACAAAATACACGGTAGAATCTCTATGGATAGAAATCCCATGTTAAAAGGGGAAGGCGATGGCAGTGGGGACGGACTACCAACCGCCTGGCCAGAAAGAACAGATGGATGATGACACGCTAAAAGAAATCAGGGAAGCTAACAAAAGTTAAAGCACAGTAATAACCGGTGATTTCAATTACCCTGGTATTGACTGGGTCAGAGTCACAGCAGGACATCCTAGGTAGATAAAGCTTCTAGATGAAATAAATGACTGCTTCTTGTAGCAGCTGGTTCATGAACTGACAAAAGGGAAGCTATTTTGGACTTAGTCCTTAGTAGAACACAGGATCTGGTGCAAGAGACAAGGGTGGTGGGGCCACTTGGAAATCAATGGAGGAAAGACAGCAAGGAAATCCACAGTGCTACCTTTTAACTTTCAAAAGGGAGACTATGATAGAAACTAAAAGGAGCAGCTGCAAAGGTTAAAGATTTGCATCAAGCAGTGGAATTGTTTAAAAATTCTATCTTGGAAGTGCAGAGCGGATGTATTCCACACTTTAAAAAAGTGGAAGGAAGGCCAAAAAACTGCCAGCATGATTTAAAGGTGAGGACAGAGAGGTTGTTGTAGCCAAAAAAGCCTCTTTCTGGAAATGGAAGAAAGAGACAAATGTTGAAAACTGAAAACAGCATAAGCAATGGCAAATTAGATACAAGGCATTGATAAGGCAGGCAAAGAGAGAATTTGAAAAAGAAAAGCTTACAGTGGAAGCAAAAATGCATAATAAAAGCTTTTTCCAGTACATTTGTAGCAAAAAACCTGTGAGAGAGTTAGTTGAACCATTAGATGATAGAGGGGTAAAAGAGGCACTAAAGGAGGACAATGCCATAATGAAGAGACTGAATGAATTTTTTGCTTTGGTGTTTGCTTAAGAAGATGTAGGACAATTACTCATGCCTGAAATAGTATTTAAAGGTGATATATCAAAAGAATTGAAAAAATATTGATAAACTGGGAGGATGTATTACAAATATTTGATAAACTGAGGAGTAGCAAATCACCTGGACCGGATGGTATAGATCCAAGGGTGTTGAAAGAACTGAAATATGAGATTGCAGACCTACTATTAGTAATCTGTGAACTATCATTAAAATCATGTATAATACCTGAAGATTAGAGAATGGCCAGTGTAACACCATTTTTTAAAAGGGATTCCAGGGGTGATCTGGGAAACCAGTAAGCCTGATATTAGCACCAGACAATATGGTAGAAACCATTATAAATAATAAAATTATAGAACTTGTAGATAGTTATGGTTTAGTGGGAGAAAGCCACCATGGATTTAGCCAAATAAAGTCTTCTTACTAATCTGTTATATTTTTTGAAGGTATGAATAAACAAGTTGCCAATGTTGAGCCAGTTGATATAGTGTATCTGGATTTTCAGAAAGCCTTTGACAAGGTCTCTCATGAAAAACTCTTGGCAAAATAAAAAAGTCATGGAATAGCAGGCAGTCTACTGTTGTAGATCAGGAACTGGTTAAAAGATATTAAAGCAGAGAATAGGGCTAAATGGCCAATTTTTGCAATGGAGAAAGGTGAATAGTGGAGTACCCCAGGGATCTGTGCTGGGCCTGTTGCTTTTTAACATATTCATAAATGACATAGAATTGGGAATAATA
Source organism: Ichthyophis bannanicus (assembly GCA_033557465.1). Taxonomy (NCBI): domain Eukaryota; kingdom Metazoa; phylum Chordata; class Amphibia; order Gymnophiona; family Ichthyophiidae; genus Ichthyophis; species Ichthyophis bannanicus. The sequence continues at coordinate 1,054,502,306 of CM066033.1, read as the reverse complement.
AGTGACATGATCAGATTTGCAGATGATACAATTATTCAAAGTTATTAAAACACAAGAGGATTGTGAAAAATTGCAAACTGGAAGACTGGATGTCCAAATGGCTGGATTAGAAAAGGTAAAGAGAAGAGCCATCAAAATGGTAAAGGGGATGGAAGGATACCCCTATGAGGAGAGGCTTAAAAGTTTAGGGCTCTTCAAATTGGAAAAGAGATGGTTGAGGGAAGATATGATAGAAGTCTATAAATGAATGAATGGGGTAGAATGGGTAAACATAGATTGGTTGTTTACTCCATCAAAACATAGAAAGACTAGGGACACTCAATGAAGCTACAATGTAACCCATTTAAGAGTAATAAGAGGGAAGAGGCAAGATGGTGGCTGAGTGAACTCATGGTGCTTCCTCTCCTCAGTCTCTGTTCTGTTTGGGCGTCGTTGCGCTGACATGGTTGTTGGAGATGGAGAGGAGGAAGCGCAAGCAGGCATTCCTACACGCGGGTAATGCCGGGACAACCGATGCGGCCAACGAAAATTGCAGACTTCTGGATTTGCATCGTTGAGTTCTGGAGCTGCATCTTATTTATTTATTTTTTTGTTGTTCTTATATACCGCACTCTTAAAAATCAGCGCGGTTTACATATAACAGATTTGTGCAGTCAAAGCATAGCACTTACAATGAACAGGGTAGATTAACTTGGAATTCAACTAGTGGTAACTATGTACAGCAATTTACATCTATTTACAGACTGTTTTTATAGTATATACATCCATTGGTAAGGTTCACGTGTTCATACTTGATAGCATGTTAAGGGGTGACATCTTCCGCTGCAACACCAGGAAATGACCTGGCAGAGCTCAGCATTTCAGGGATTTGGCTTTCCCCCGAATCATGGACCCCTCTGATTCAACCCAGAAGTGTTGGGGAATGCGGTGAAGTGCCTCCTGGTGAGCTGGCTGTAAGCAGGCCTGTTTCGGGAGGTGGAGAGGGCTCCCACTTATCTGTGACTGTTGCTTCAGCGGGGACATCGCAGGTGGCGCCAGAAGCTGCAGCAGGAGGTGGTGTGTCTCTCTGTGTGTCAGGAGGCTGGAAAAACCCACAAATATTATGATGGAGATGCCGTGGGACGCTGTTGCAACTTTGAATAACTCCTTATTGCTTGTAGTTGGAACTTTGAGTAAAGATGTGATTTTTAAAGATGAATTACAAGGGGTCTCTAGAGCCTGTGCGGAACAGTCAGTGAGGCTGACCCAAGTTTCTGCGGATTTAGAACAACTTCGGCAAGTTCAAGAGACCCAGATTAAAGATGGGACTGTGTCCTCAAGGAAGGTGGAGTACTTGGAGAATCAGGCTCGGAAGTTTAATTTGAGATTCTTGAATTTTCCATATTCCCCAATTTATTCCCCCTTGGAGATGGTGCGTAGATACTTCAAGGAAATATTACAGCTTACCCAGGAGCAACTACCCCCTCTCAGTAGGACTCAGTACTTATCTCTGGGATCTTCTACTTCGGGTGCTGCAGGTGACACTTCCAATGTGGCAGGGGACCTTACTGGTTTCCTGGAGAACTCACTGGATGTGGTGACTGGGCGCTCCACTTTGCTTATTACGCTGGTTCTGGAGTCTGATAAATCTTTGATCCTTAGATCTTATTTCAAGAATTTTGGTGTGCGGTTTATGGGTTCATTTGTTCGTATTTTCCTAGATTTGGCTCATGTTACCCAAGCGAGGAGGAGGGAATTTTTGGGATATAAATCCCGGGTTCTTTCCCTCGGTGGGTCTTTTTTTCATTACTCATTACTGTAGCAGCTTCCTGCTCGGCTGATGCATGAGACTCTGCTTAGCCTCTATGATTGCTTTTCAATTTTGGGTTCCCAGTTTATGTATTTCTTATTTCTCTTCCCCTTTTTCCTTTTATTGCGGGCTAAATAGTGGAGGGTGAGTTGTACTCTCTGATGTGTTTTCTTTTTACCTTTTATTTGTTGTTGTATTACTAATGGAAGCTACCATGTATTTTCCTTCATTCATGAATGTGCTTGAATGTATTGTATTCAAATTTAATAAATAGTAAGAGTAATAAGAGAAAATATTTTTTCACTCAACGTATAATCAAATTCTGGAATTTGTTACTAGAAGATATAATAAAAGCTGTTAGTGTAGTTGGGTTTGAAAAAGGTTTGGACAAGTTTCTGGAGGAAAGATCCATAAACCATTATTAAAGAGGACCCGGGAAATCCACTGCCTACCCTGGGACAAACATTGTGGAACCTATGTATCTTTTTGGGAATCTGCCAGGTAGTTGTTACCTGGATTGGCCACTGTTGGAAATAGAATACTGGGCTTGATGGACCTTGGTCTGACCCAGTATGGCATTTCTTATGTTCTTAGGATATGCTATGTTCTTATTATGGAATTGCTCTCCACAAGGGTAATTTCATAACAGAGCATGTAGTAAAAGCAATTCTTAAGGAACCTACTTTAAGACTGTTGTATAAAAACGAGTAGGCATCTTTGTAAAACAGGTATGCGTATCTTTTAGAATTCTACAGTGTACATGCATACTTGTACCCCTTGCCCACTCTCCATCCATACTTCACCCATAAGTAATCCCACCATCAAAATATGCACCATGGACAAGGCCCGTGTTTTTAAACATAGAAACATAGTAAAAAGAGAGGGGATAATGACCATATGGCCTATCCAGTCTGCCCCTCCATACCAACTACTAAGCTTCACACTCCCTTTTTTTCCGTTAGAGATCCTCTGTGTTTGTCCCATGCTTTCTTGAATTCAGATATGGTCCTCATCTCTACCCCTTTCACCTTCATCCTATGCCCTTTTGTTGCAGAGCTTTCTTTCAATTAAGCTGGTACTGTTCAATGTATTTGTGAGTGATATTGCTGAAGGACTGAATGGGAAAAGTCTGCCTTTTTGCAGATGACATGAACATTTGCAACAGAGTGGACTCCCCTGAGGGAGTGAATAACATGAGGAAAGATTTACCAAAGCTGGAAGAATGGTCTAATGCTTGCAGTTAAGATTTAATGTGAAGAAGTGCAGTGTCATGCACTTGGGATGCAGAAATCCAAGGAAATTCTATCCGATAGGGGCCGAGACGTTGGTGTGCACAGACCAGGAGAAGGATCTCAGAGTGATTGTTTCTGAGGATCTCAAGATGGTGAAACAGTGTGACAAGGCAGTGGCCAAAGCCAGAAGGATGCTGGGTTGCATACAGAGAGGAATTACCAGCAGAAAGGAAAAGATCCTAATGCCGCTGATGAGGCCTCACTTGCAGAACTATATTTAGTTTTGGAGACCATATCTCACAAAGGATATATAAAGATTTGAAATGGTTCAGAGGAAGGCAACCAAAATGATTTGGAGCCTGCGCTAGAAGATGTATGAGAAGAGACTTGAAGACCTAAATATGTATATGCTAGAGGAGAGGAGGGACAGGGTAGATATGATACAGACCTTTAAATACTTAAAGGGTATTAAAGAACAAACAAACCTTTTTCAAAGATGGGAAAGTGTAAAACTAGAGGGCATAACATGAAGCTGCAGGGTGATAAAGGCAACATCAGGAAATACGTTTTCACTGAAAGGGTGGTGGATGCTTGGAATGCCCTCCCGATGGAAGTGATGGGGACAAATACAGTAGCAGAATTCAAAATGGCATGGGACAGACACAGTGGGTCGCTTTATAGCAACAGGATAAAATAAAAATAAACTTAACTATTTCTTATAGCTCAATAAATAGGAGTGACCTGCACGGATTGGTGGGTACCCCCCTAAACAAAGGCATGGGGAGGGGTGACTTGCATGGAGCAGCAGGTGCTTCTACTCTTGCCACCTTGCTGGGCAGACTAGATGGACCATGCTGGTCTTTATCCACCATCATATACTACATTACTATCAAAGAGGCTTTTCTGTACATTTTTGCCACAGAGGTATTTAAATGTCTCTATCATATTTCCCCTCTTCTGCTTTACTTTAAAGTACTGTATACATATTGAGCTCTTTAAATCTGTCTCCCATACGCTTATGGTAAAGACTACTAACCATTTTTGTAGCCATCCTCTCCACCAACTCCATCCTGTTTATATCCTCCAGAATTACACACAATACTCCTAATGAGGTCTCACCAAAGGCTGATACAGAGGCACTATCATCTCCTTTTTCCTGCTGGCCATTCCTATCCGTATGTTCCTAAGCATCCTTCTGGCTTTCACTGTTGCCTTTTCTACCTGTTTATTCACCTTAAGATTATCAGAAACAATCATCTCCAAGTCCCTCTCTTCTATCATGGACAGAAGTACTTCAATTACTATATTGTACTGCTCCCTTGGAATTTTGCAGCCGAAATGCATGAGCCTGCATTTTTTAGCATTAAAACCTAGCTGCAAAATTCTCGATCATTCATCAAGCTTTGCTAGATCCCTCCTCATGTTATCTACACCTTCCTGGGTGTCTACTCTATTGCAGATTTCAATATAATCTGCAAAGAGGCAAACTTTACCTAACAGCCCTTCCGCAATACCAATTGCAAACTTTAAAAAAAAAAAAGAATGGGACCAAAGACAGATCCCTGAAGCATATCACTAGTAATGTCCTCCTCAGATTAAGCTCCATTTACCTGTACCCTTTCTTGCTTCCCACTCAACCAGCTTTTAACCTATTTGGCTACTTTAGAGTCTATCCCTAAGACACTCAATTTATTTATAAATCGCCTATGTGGAACAGTGTCAAAGGTTTTACTGAAATTTAAGTGCATCACATCTAGGGCTCTCCCTCGGTCCAGTTCTCTGCTCACCCATTCAAAGAAATTCATCAGATATGTTTGACAAGACCTGCCTCTAGTAAATCCATGTTCCCTCATATCCTGGAATCCACTAGATTCCAAAAACCTCACTATCATTTCCACTAATTTATTTGCCACTGAGGTCAGACTAACTGGCTTGTAGTTCCCAGCTCCTCCTTACTTCCGCTTTTGTGTAGAGACCACATGCACCAATCTCTAGTCCTCTGAGATTACTCCCAACTCTAAAGAAGCGTTGAAAAGATCAGATAGTGGAGCTGTCAGAACGTCCCTAAGTTCCTTCAGTACTCTTGGATGTATCCTATCCAGCCCCATCACTTTGCCTACTTTTAGTTTAGCTAGCACCTCATGAACACAGTTCAAGATCTGCCTCACTTCAATTTCTATTTGTAGGTGTTGTCTGAGGTCCTGATCCTGGCTCTTCATCTGTGAACACAGAACAGAAATATTTGTTAAACAATTCCACTGTATCCTCTTTATCAGTTTCTATATATTCTTCCCTTTCACCCTTGAGTCTGACAATACAATTTTTGCACTTCCTCCTCTCACTAACATATCTGAAAAAATGTCCCCCCCCCCCATTTTACTGCATTGACTATTTTTTCTTTGATTTGTATCTTTGCTTTCCTGACTACTTTCCAGGACTGTACCAGGCTAGAGATGCACTCCGTTCGACCTGCGAACTTGGTGCCCCCCACCCAACACCCTTTCTTACACAAAAAATTGCTGTTGTTGGACTTTCTGGAAGCCCAGTGGTGACATTGGCATCCCTTCCATATAGGGTTGCCAACTTTTTGGAAGAGAAAATCCACTACCTGTGGCCAGTCATGCTCCACCCATGCTTGCCCCCTACCCTGCCCCCCCCCCAAATAGCTGCAGAAGAGTAACCTGCAGATTTTAGCATCTGCAGGCTATATCAAGGGGGGGGGGGAGGGTTCCAGAGGTTGAACTCTTCAGCACCTATTCAGCCACAGTCCCTTTCTCAGGCTACCCCAGCACACATATGCACTTCCCCAGCCCCTTCCCTATCAATCTCTGCAGAGCCGAGCTAGAACCTTCCCCATGAAACTTACCATACAAGAAAAAATTGCTCTCAATACCAAGCATAGTGTGAATTAAACAGGCCCAACCCAAGAGTTGATTCAAAGTGTTGGCATCCAAGTCAAACCTTCAGCCTTATGTCCTCCACTCCCAGCTGTCAGCTGTTTAGCTTTGAATGTCCTATTCTCTGCTGTCCCCCAGACGCTGTCACCCTAGGCGGCCACATGGGTTACCTGATGGTTGATCTGGGCCTGGAATTAATACAAAAGAAATCATTCAGGACCAAGAGCAAATCTACCATGCCATTACTTACTTCCAAAACTCACAAAAGAGCCCTACCTAGGAAAAGGCAGTACTATAGATATTGGAGTGAGCCTTAAAACATCAAAAAACCTATTTGGAACGCTGAAGAAGCCATCACTACACATTCTTAAATAGAAATTCAATGCTGACAGAATATCCAGCCTTGGTTGCACAGGTACACAGTACAGATAGGCCTTCACCAATAAATGACCACAAAGTAAAAAGAGAAATATATAGACAAAAATCAAATGAAACCCTTAGAAAGCTAGACAGTGCAACACCAGAGAAACAGAGAGAAATGCATTTCCCCCTGTATTATACAAAACAAAAGACAGCAGATGTCAGGACTGGCATTGGAAGGGATGCAACCAGGACAATTGCCCTGGGCCTTCAGGCCAGAGAGGGTATCAGACCTTTCTAAAACTGAAAAAGGCACAGTTTGATAGCAGGCTTTAGGGTCCCCCTCTCATATTTTGCCTTGGGCTGGGCCCCAGCCATGTCTACCACCAGTCCTGACTCTTAACAGATGTACTTTCCAAAAATCAACATTTTCCAGTTACAAAATCGAAAATAAAATTATTTTTTGTTTGTTGTCGGGTCATTTTATTCTCTAATCGTAGTGATCCAAGACACCGGTTTCTGCTTTCCTCATCTTCTCTTAACTTAGCCTCTAGGGTCTCTGGTCCATCTGCCACTTCTCTCCCCTCCTGTCTTTTTCACTTCCTTCCATCTCTGACATTGTTTTTTTTTCCTTTCTGTTTTCTTCCATTTTTCTCTATTAACTCAGATTTAATTTCTCTTTATTTACCCATTCAGTACTCAATCTTCATCTTTTAACTGTATCTTCCTATTACTGTTCAAACTTTAATGCAGACTTTTCACCCCTTCTCTCTATTCTTCCCCAGTCAATTATTCCCAGTCTTTAACTTTCTTCTTTCTCTTTGCCACCCTTCCTGTGTCCAGCATCTCTCCTTTTCTCTCTTGCCCATCTTGTGTTTCCCTCCCTCTCATCATCTGGCGCCTCTCCCCTTTTTCTCATCCTATCCCCTCCATGTCCGGCATCCCCCTCTCTCTCCCACCCCAGGTCCAGCATCTGTCCTCCATTTTTTCCCTGTGTCCAGCTCTTCTCACTATGTACTATACCCCATCCCCTGTCTAGCATACCTATGATCTCTACCCTATGTCCATCCTATGCTATCCACCCCTCCATCACATGTCCACCTCTATTCTGCCAGCCCATGTCCAGTATCTGCCCTCCAACCCCCATCATCCCTGCCCCATGTCTAGCATCTGCCCTCTGCCCCTCCACTCTCCCACCCTATGTCCACTATCTGCTCTCCTTATGCCCTCACCTGTGTCCAGCCTCTGCTCTGAAAACCATGCCCAACATTTGCCCTCCATTCCTCTACCCCACCTTATATCCACCATGTGCCCTCTATCCTCTTATGTCCCCTACCCTGTGTCTGCTGTCTACCCTTCCACTATATGTCTAGCATCTACCCTGCACCCCTACAGGTGTCCTGAATCTCCCTTCCAACCATTTCCCCCACCCCCTTCATGTTATGCCTCCCCCTTTGAACCATTCCTCCCTTCCAACTTCATCTCCTGCATCCCCCCTCCAGCCATTCTCCCCTCCCCCCACTGCCGCTGCTGCTGCTTCTGCTGTTTTTCCTATCTCTGAAGCAGCGACGGGCCTCAGACTTGAAACACTGCACAAAAAGAAAAACGCGCTGGTCTTTGCAACGCCACGCTTGGAATGACTGCTTATGCTCGCCCCCTCTGACATGATGTGATGCGTCAGAGGGAGTGGGCGTTTACAGTCATTCCAAGCGCGGCATTGCAAAGACTTGTGCTTTTTTCTTTTTGTGCAGTGTTTCAAGTCTGAGGCCTGTCGCTGCTTCAGACATAGGAAAAGCGGTGGCGGAGAAGTGGGGAGAGTGGGAGCAATTGGTGGTCAGCAGAAAACTGGCCCCCTATTGGGTGGTTTTACTGTCTTGCTGGCCACCGGCCTCCTGCTTATAAAACTGGCCAGTTGGCAACCCTAATTCTGTACTTGCACCCTGTGCAGCTGCACTGCTTGCACAGCCCTTGGTACAGCCCTGCTACTTTCTTAGCTTCTCTTAGCTTTTCCAAATATTGATGCTTGTCTTCCTCTTTTCTGTGATCTCTTGTATGTTATGTATGCCACCCTCTTTTCCTCACCTTGTCAGCTACTTCTTTCAAGAACCATAGTGGCCTCCTTTCCCTTTTACATTTATTTATTTTCCTAACAAAAGGTTTGGTGCCCTTAAAATATCCCCTTTCAGTTTTGCCCACTGCTTTTCTTCATCTCCAGCTGTTCCCATCTAGCTAATGACTCCTTGAGACATTGTCTCATCTTGAGAAAGAGGCCAGTTTACTAAAGTACAGTAGTTGGTAGTGTGGGGTTTAGTGCAAGGCTAATGTGCATTTACACCACATGATAGCCGGGAGCATGCCACAAAAATGTGACTGTGTTAAAACTACCATGCTACTTGAGTAGCACATAAATAGGCAGAGTTAGGGCAGAGAGTGGGTGGTTACAGCTGTGCATAGCTAGTATGGCATCATCGGTGTTGCCAAATCATCAAAAACCTCAACTCTTCAATGACACTACATATAACAATCCAACAATGGTCATTGAAATTTCAACCCGACGCCACCCTGGTAACTACCCTTCAGTCTCCTCTGTTTTTGTTGGGGACAACCAACCTGAGAGGTGGGGAGAAAAACAACCGTGCTGGAACCGGAGACAGATGATAAGTTGAACTGTCCCTCCAAGATATTTCATCCACAAGCATCAGCAAACACCACGACATGCATGTTTCGGACCAACTCCGGGTCCTGTATCAATTAACCTAAGAGAAATGGTGGAATCACTTGATACAGGGCCCGGAGTTGGTCCGAAACATGCATGTCGTGGTGTTTTCTGGTGCTTGTGGATGAAATAACTTGGAGGGACGGTTCAACTTATCATCTGTCTCCGGTTCCAGCACGGTTTGGAGTATTATTGCCTTTTGGTTAAGTGGGGTGTGTTTTGGTATCGTTGACTACCTCCACCCAGTTCTAAGTGTGGGTTTACACTAATTTGTTACGAGGGCTGGGGCTCTCTTGAATAAAAGGGTTCTTCCAACACAGGGGGGGTGGTTGTTTTTCTCCCCACCTCTCAAGTTGGTTGTCCCCGACAAAAACAGAGGAGACTGAAGGGTAGTTACCAGGGTGGCGCCTGGTTGAAATTTCAATGACCATCAGTATTGCTCCAGGATTGGAAAAACACTGCTAGCGTGGTACAACTACCGGCCTGCTACCAGGTGGTAGTTGCACCCACTGTGTCAGTGCACTGCCAACTTGTGGTATGGACTTGTTGCCCACACTGAACATTGCCCTGCCACATAAATCAACAGAGCCAGCAGCTCATGCACAGCCCTACAAGGAAAGTGGGCACAAATAGACCTACAAGGCTAAGGCATGATCTCTTTGGAATTCTTTGCCTTTGGACCTTCGTCAGGAGCCTTCCTTGAAAACATTAGAGGTTGGCTTGTGTCACTGGCTCCGGTGGAAGGCATTTGAAGGGACCTAGGTCATGTAGTTTATGGTGCATTCGGGGAGGGGGGGGGAGAGACTTTTCTGTGCTGCTTAATACCCTTGTATGTCTCTTGCCTTTTGATGTTATATAAGGAATACTGTTGTTGTGTTATGCATTTCCCAGCGTCTTGTGTCAATCTTGTGTTTTATATTTGTTTTTGTTACCTGTGCATTGTAAACGGCTGTGCTGGCTGAATGTAGACTGAATGGCAATATATCAAATCTGTTCAAATAAATAAATAAAAATGATTGCCACTTGCTGTACTACTGGTCTGGGGAGGGAGGGCATAATTTAATTTAATTTAATTTAATAACATTTCTTATTTTCCACTTTTATCATCCATAGACATATAAAGCAGAGTACAAAAAACAATTACAAACAATGCAATCAAGTATCATTAAAAAATGTCCTCCATAACCATGTCTTTAAAACTTTACGGAACTGAACATAATCCACAAGATCCCTAATCACAGGTGGTAAATCATTCCACAGTTTTGGAAATGTATCCAAAAAACATCTATCTATAACCCTCTTCTGCTGAAAAGCAGAAGCCAAGGGCAATACCAGTGAGCACTGAGTCGCAGAACGTAAACATTTTGCCAAAGAAAAGAGCATCAACCTAGTGGACAAGTAGATCGGACCTATCTTATGAATAGCTTTAAATGCTAAACATAAAACCGTAAACAAAACTTGTGCTTCTTTTGGCAACCAATGAAGGTTTAACAATAAAGGAGTCACTCTCTCCTTATAATTACTATGAGTAATCAGTTTTTCAGAAATATTTTGAATCCATTTTAATTTATATAATAGTTGTTTCGGCATCCCCAAAAATAAGAACATAAGAAATGCCATATTGTGTCAGACCAAGGTCCATCAAGCCCAGTATCCTGTTTCCAACAGTAGCCACTCCAGGTTACAAGTACCAGGCAGTTTCCCAAAACGGCGCACAGGTTCCCAATGCTTGTCCTGGGGCAAACAACGTCTTTCCCAGGACCTCTTTAATAATGGTTTATGGACCTTTCCTCAAGGAACTTGTCCAAACCTTTTTTAAACCCAGCTTCACAGACAGCTATTACTACATCCTCCAGAGTTTGAATATACTTTAGGTGAAAAAATATTTTCTCTTATTACCCTTAAATGGATTACAATGTACCTTCATTGCATGTCCCCTAGTCTATCTATGTTTTGTTGGAATAAGCAACCGATCTACATTTACCCAGTCTACTTCATTCATTAATTTATAGACCGCTATTATATCTCCCCTTAGCCATTTCTTTTCCAAGTTGAAGAGCCCTAACCTTTTAAGCCTTTCTTCATAGGGGTATCCTTCCATCCCCTTTACCATTTTGGTGGCTCTTCTCAGTACTCTTTCTAATTCTGCTATATCCTTTTTAAGATGTGGCGACCAGAATTGCACACAATATTCAAGGTGCGGTCGCACCATGGAATGATACAGAGGCATTATAGTATCCTTGGTTTTATTCTCCATTCCTTTCCTTATGATTCCTAGCATTCTATTTGCTTTCTTGGCCACTGCTGCACACTGAGCAGAGGGTTTCAACGTGTTATCCATGATGACACCTAAATCTTTTTCCTGGGTGGTAGTTCCTAATGTGGAACCTTGTATCGTATAACCATAGTTTGGGTTGTTCTTTCCTAAGTGCATAACTTTGCACTTGTCCACATTAAATTTCATCTGCCAGTCTTCCAATTTATCAAGGTCCTCTTGCAATTTTTCACAATCCTGCACGGAGCGGTGGGTTCACCCCTAAACAAAGACATAGAGAGGGGTGACCTGCACGGAGCAGCAGGTGCACCTACTCTTGCCACCTTGCTGGGCAGACTAGATGGACCAAACAGGTCTTTATTTGCCGTCATTTACTATGTTACTATGTTTTAACAATTTTGAATAATTTTGTATCATCTGCGAATTTGATCACATCACTTGTTATTCCCATTTCCAGGTCATTTATGAATCTCTTAAAAAACAACGGGCCCAGCACAGATCCCTGCGGTACTCCACCATTCACATCTGGACCTGACTGGGATCAGCAGAAGAGAGCGGGCAGGTAAGCTCCTCCCTGCTCCCCACCGCCAAGACTGATCAGGCTGCCACTTTGAAACTAAAAAGCAGCACGCTCAGCCTCTGGCCATCGCATCCAGGCCCTATCGGCATCAGCAGCAGGGATCAGGCAGGTAAACTCCTTCACACTCCCCATCGCCAAGACCAATCAGGCCGTCATTGCGAAACTTTAAAAAGCAGCATGCTCAGGTGTGCCTGTGCCTGGCCGGCCCATGCCTGAGGGTCTCGCCAGAGAGCCCTTTGGCGTGGACCGCACAAACATCACAGCGAGAAAGACTGCAATTCTCTACCCACCCTCAACAAGAGTCAACTGCAACTGCTAGGCAACACCAGGACACATCACAATGCATTGGAGAGGTAAGGGACCCCCCTTGTCCCTCTGATTGCCTCCTGCACTCATTGCACCGGCTTTACTCAACCTATGCAAGTCTGCAGGCAACAGAACAGTGAAACCAGCAGCCCTCCGTGCACTGCGAGGCTGAGCTCCACCCAACAGGGGCATCATCACTTGGCACCGTACCAGAGACACCTAAGGACACGCTGCTAGGTGTGGCCCTTGGAGTGGACCTTTAGAAAAAAATCACAGAGAAAAAGCCACTCTCACTACCCTTACCACAAGCTCTCATATGCAAACCTGTGTCAACATCACCCCATTTACAAAGATGCAACATATAGGGATATAGCTCACCATCCTATGACTCATCTCACCTCATCCTCAAAGGAAAAGTCGAATAGCTCTACAAACAATTCCCCATACCGATCACCTACAATGTCAGACACACAAGAACACACCACTATATCACACTTCATTCTGACAGAAGACCTAGCTCTGATAATTTAATAAGAATACAACTACACAAATACCCAACCCCAAGCACCTTCCAATTGCTCACATATGAATACCACCCTAACATGTACCCTTATCAAAGCACAATCGGCATGTAACAAAATTCAAACAATTTATGACCTCAAAGAAGTTTATAACATTGATATACTATGCATAACAGAAATATAGCTAACTGATTCAGACAACATACTCACAAAGCAACTGAACACAATCACTGACAAATTACACAACTGCCCGAGAACTTCCAGCAGAGGAGGTGAATTATGTATCCTCACCAACATACAACTAAAGTTCAACACCCGGGAATCATCCCCCATAGACAGTCTTGACATAATCACCATCACCAATTTTGCACTATACAATATCCTTAACGTACAGAGCCCCCTCACTCAGCACAACTGAAATACAGAATGTACTCGAAGCAGTCTGCACATACTCCAACAAGAAAACCAGCTTCATACTCCTTGAAGATTTCATTCTCCCATCAGTACCCAAAAGGCTATTCTCACCCTTCGCTCAAGCCATGAACAACCTTCAACTCATGCAAATCGTCAACCACCCCACCCACAACAAGGGAAGCATACTAGACCTCATTTTTCTCCCAACCACTAGCAAACAGTCTCGACCTACCACCCCTATCAGTCCAGCCTGCCCATGGTCTGATCACCACCTGCTAGAATTTTCACTGCCATCTCCTAGCAATACCAACCACACTCCAGACAATTACAATACCCTTAGAAAATTCCACTCGTTTGACAGTCAAGCCTTCATCAAGAAGATCCTCCCAAGCCTAGAGCCCCTTGCAGAAAGTGATCATATTGAAGTCAGCATTAGCACTTGGGATACAACAATAGCTGAACTAGCACAAGCACCTGCAAATGAAAGCACATGTAGCCAACAGAAAAAGACCCCATGGTACTCAACCACATTAAGGGACTTGAAGCGCAAACTAAGATGAATTGAACATAAATGGTGAAGAACTTTGGACCAGAAGACAAAAGTTACCTATCTTGAAACACAGAAAGAATACCATACCCTCACTCTCAAGGCAAAATAGCAATATCATACCAACCTAAAAAAAGCAGCAATCAACAAACCCAGGGAACATAGGAAAAACCCTGACAAAAAGTAACCCCACTGTCCAGAGCAAATTCCCCCTCACCCCCCAGCAGATGGCAGATTACCTGCAAGCAACATATGGCTTCAACAGCTACTGGCAAGCAGTTATCCCCACACACAAAACTCAAAATAACATAGTCCCATGGATCACATTCGAACACATTAACTGCGAGCAAATGGACAAAATCATCAACTTCATAAACACTACCACATCTCCTCTAAACTCCTGCCTGGTTTCCTGGAAAAAAATAACAAGGCCGCACCTTATCCCAATAGTCGCAAAAATAGTCAATGAATCTCTCAAACAAGGTCTTCTCCCAGCCCCACTCAAGTAATCTTCAATCTGCCCCACCTTAAAGAAACAGAATCTCGACCCATGCACCTCAGTCTCATATAGACCAATATCCAGCATCCCCTTCTTAGCAAAGATTATAGAAAAAACAGTACAGATACAACTGCAAGATCACCTTGACAATCATGCACCACACAACTTACACCAACATGGGTTCTGACTGAAACATGGAACGGAAAGCTTACTCACTTCTCTTCTCAACACCATAATCACAGGCACAGAACAGACTTCACAAGGATATATATTTTATTCCTTGATATAGCAGCAGCATTTGACACTGTCTCTCACCAACTCCTCCTTAATTTATTTTATTTTTTATTTTTATTTAGGTGTTTTTTTTATACCGCCCCTTCCATCGATCAAGGGAGGTTTACAAAGAACAGAACAATTACATTAAACTTTTTAAAAACATTATCTTAACAGACTACATGACACTGGAATTCAAGGCAATATCATAAAATGGCTCCATTCCTACCTATCAGAATGAATGCAAAAGTGAAAATCGGTCCTCAGAAATCACTTCCATACATCCTACACTAAGGAGTACCACAAGGCTCAGCAATCTCATCAATCCTATTCAACATATACATTCAACCCCTATGTAACATCATACAAAAGCACAACGTCCAATATCAAATTTACACAGAAGATACCAAGATTTACACCCCCTTCTGTACAACTACAACAACCTACTCTTCCATAGGCATGATTCTGAGGTCGACCCTGTATGTCTGGGGTCAGCCATTTGCACGGGGGACTTATTCCATTGTGGAGGTGGAATAGGTCCCCCTGGACGGAGGAAAGTGGAAGACCCGGGCCAAGAAAGGAAGGTGAGGGGTGCAGGGGGTTCCCTGCAGCCTGACCCTGGCCACGGCAGGCATGATTGGGGGTTGGGCGGTGGGGAAAGGAGTTTCTCTGGGTTCGCCGGGGATCACAGCTCCTGCATAGAACCTGGCTGGGCTAGCCGGGGAGTTGGCAGGACATCCAGAAGCCCAGAATCGGGGCATGGCCTGCACGTCCGGTCATTTGTACCCAATTCTGCTCCTGCAGGTACATCTAGCCTCGACAGGAGCAGAATTGAGTGAAACTCAGTCCTGTCCAGATTCTGGACGACCGGACAGCCTGGGGACACCCAGACTGGAATTGGCCTCCACGTGAAATTGTATCAAAGGCTGAGGAGAGATCTAACAAAACTAAAAAACCACAACCACCCAAATCTCTCCATCTCTGCATTTCATCCAGCAACACCACTATCACAGTCAGGGCTGGATTTACCTTGAGTGAGGCCCTACGCCAACAAAAATTGTGGGCCCCCAGAAAAAATAAAAACGAGATCAACTTACCACTTTTACCAGTTACCACTTACAAAAATGTTTTCTTTCGCGATTTAGTTTGTGAAAACTTTTCAATAATTGTATCAAAAGTCAATGCAGAAGTAACGTCATTTTCAATTGACATGACTGCCAGAGAATTCAGTCTTTTCTGCATCATCGTAGAACGAAATCTATTTTTTATCAGGGAAAGCTTTGAAAAAGAACGCTCCCCTTCGCAGATAGTCACGGGAAGCATTGAAAACAAGCGAAGGGCAGTGGAAACATTCGAAAATGTTGAATCCACTACAGGATTTCTTTTCAGCCATTTCAGTAGGTTTTGGGGTTCATGATCCAAATTCAAATCCACGGCCATTGCAGAAAATGCCACAAATTCCTCTTCACACCCGCTTTCCAGATCACAATTGTATTTTTGCTGCAAATGGGTTACATCTTCTCTGAGAGAGCCAACATCATTCTCCTTCAGTGATTTGATGAAAGCGAAGTCTTCAGAAATCTGCTTGTAAGCATTCCGGCATTGAGATAAACATGCAAGCAGTTTGTCAAGTATGACATATACACTCTCAACACGGAATTTTTGTGCACCTTGTAAAGTAGCATTCGGCTCACCTGCTTCTTCAACAACCTGGCATCTTTTTTGTCGATTCCGAATGAAACGAGAGGTGTAGTCTTGTTGGATGTCCTCCATGAGCTCTTTTGCTTCTTTCTCCAGGTTGTCAAGGTCATCACGCATTCCAGCAACGAATGTTTCCAAAGAAGTAAACAAAGAAACGCCGACACTAATGTCAATAGACACACTTTGCAAGGCAGTGTTGATTTTTTGAAATCGCTGCAAGATCTTGTCCCACAGAACACACATGAATGCGGTTTCCAACAGACACATTTTACCCGCCAAGGCTGCTGCTAAGCGTCGGGCATCACCCTTCTCGTCTTCATTTTCTGCGATACTATTCAGCATAGTATAGATGTTGGCATAGTTGAGATGTAGTGCTTTCATGGACTCTGAATGGCAATGCCAACGGGTAGATGATAAAGCTTTGAAAGTCAGAATTCGTCCATTTTCTTTCGGTGTGAGTCCTGATGTCAATGAACTCCACCGCTTCGTTGAACCAACCGAAAAGGCATTCAGTTCTTGGATGAGACCAAAAAAGTTAACAGCGTCCAGACAGCAATTTACACTAGCAACTCCAACCAAATTTAATGAATGTGCTGCACAAGGTATGTAGTCAGCCATTGGGTTCATTTCCCTCAGTTTTGCTTGGAGACCGGCGTATTTCCCAGCCATGTTTGCTGCGCTCTCGAAGCTTTGTCCTCGGCAGTTATCCGGAGACAATGACATTTCATTTAGTATATTCAACACATCTTGGTAAAGGCTTTCGGCTTTGTGACTTTCAATTGGAAAGAATTTTAGAAACCGTTCAGTTGTTTCACCAAACTTGTTAACGTAGCGCACAATAAAAGTTAGTTGGTCGATGTGACTAACGTCTGGAGTGGAATCAATACATATGGAATAGTACTTTGCGTCGTGAATTTCATTTAAAATGACAGCCAACATGTCTTGTCCCATTCACTCGATGAGTTCGTCACATATAGTGGAAGACAAATAGCTAATTTTTCCACTTCCTTTATTTCCAAAACGAGATATATGGTCGGCAAGGAAGGGGTCGAATTTGGCTAAAAGTTCCAAAATTCCCAGGTAGTTTCCGTTTTGCACAGAACCAAATAATTCGGTATCTCCTTGAAATGCTAGGCCACGTTGAGCAAGGAACTTTATCACTTCAACAACACACCGAAGAACTGACTGCCAATATATCTTCTCTTCCTTCATCTCTTTCTGAAGCTTTTCGTCGATGCACCCTTTCGCTGAAACACGTGCTAACCAGGAACTGACTGATGCTCGGTGTTCAGCACTATTTCCGTGAGACTTGATCACTTTACCGCAGTTGCTCCAATCGTTGAATCCACATGAGGCAAACTGCAATGTGGACCTTGAAAGCAACTTACAGAAAAAACAATAAATGTTCCTATTTGATGGCGAATAAAGCAGCCAGTCTCGGTAATACTTCTCATCATTTGCTTTTCGTCCGTAAAGAAATTCTTTCGCAAAACGGCGTGTTCTATTTCCCATAGTTCTTTCTGATGACATGAAACTATCATCGTGATGTTGACATGCAGCTGGACCATTAAGAATCCAATAATCGATGTCGGAAGCTGGAAGGAATGTTTTCCAGAGACCCACATCATGAGGTGGTGGTGGTGGAGAACTAGAAATATTCTCCTCAGGTACATCGGGTTGTGGAGTAACATCAGCAGTATCGGAAGGTTGAGGAGTAGTGTCAGTAGTATCCAAAAGTTGTGGAGTAGCCGCGTCATTCAGATTCAAAAATTCTGATTCTGACACAGCTTGAATTTTCGTCGATGGAAGAAGAAAGCTGGTAATCTTGGGAATTTTGGCGGTCGATTCGTTTTCTAGCATTTTCTTTTTTCGTTTAGATGCGCCACTTTCATATTTTTTCATGACTATTGTAAGGGGGGACTGAGAGAGACTGAGAGCGGAGGACAGCGGATGGTGGTTTGAGGTTGAATGAGGAAAGAAATCAGGAGTAACATAAGAAAGTGGGTTTTTTTTAAAACAGAAATGGCAATAGATGTATAGAATTGCCTGACATAAAGAGGCAATAGGGACAAAATCAGCATCGGAATTCAAGAAATACATTAAAAAATGTCTTATCCATCGGGGAAGAGGATTATTGAATGATCCGGTGGTACTACAGCAGCTACAGGAAATGGACCTGGCCGTCGCTGCTCCCGGTACTCACTATGGCTTTGGTGTAACAGGCCACCGCCTCCTGGTACTTGCGGGTGATGAAGAGTCTGTTTCCCTGCTCCTTTAACTCCTGAGCGCTAGTGCTCTTCTCCGGACTCCCGCCTCCCCCACTCTCCTTTTCCTCTTTCCCCTTCATGCCAGGGCCTGGAGAAGCTCGCGGACGGCCCCGTTCAGCTAGGCCGCAGCAATTTCAACTCTCTCTAGAGATCGAGGGATCCAGGCTCGCACAACCCCGCCTCGCACTCTGACTATACCCAACACACCCACAAACACAGTTCCGTCAGCGGAGGTTCCGAGCTGTAGAACTGAAGATGAAATGAACGAAAAAATTACCTGGAGATGACGGTAGAACTCAGCCGCGAAGTTTCTCAGTGATGGAAAGAATACAATTGTCCTGGGGACTCTTGTTTGTGGGCCCTTGCCAGCTGTGGGCCCTACGCCACGGCGTACCTGGCGTATAGGTAAATCCGGCCCTGATCACAGTTTCAGTACTAAAAGTGGCCCTAAGTCCTGATTGATAATCATCCAGCTCTCCAATCTCTTCCATATACATCTGCAATTGGGAGGTAACAATGGATTCCAAAATCTTAGTGATACAAGGCAAATTAGACACTGGCCTATTACTATTCAGATCATCCACAGCCAAAACAGTTTTTTTTCAATATCAGCAGGATTGGTGCCTGTTTCAATGCTGATGGAAAGACACCCTCCTGCAATTCTCCAGTAAAGTTTGTAAGAACTGTGCTGGACATGAATAGACTGAATTATGTCCCATCATAAAATGACTTATTAATTTCTTTAAGCTGAAAGCACCACTAGGGATCCCAAGACCTCTGTATTGTCCCTCATGCAATGGAAACTGAGCTACACCTATGGAGCCAGTCCCCATGCCATCATCTGGTGTATTGGAGATGACTACAGAAGCCTGAGTGGTGAACAGATGGCAGGAGGAGTGCCCCTGTTACAGCAGCAGCAGTCGATGGGGTACCTAACTCCCCTCTACCTCTGCACATGGTCATTGGGAGGGAGGGCATATTATGACAGTCATAAATGGGTGAACAACCAGCTCCTGTGAGGGATTAGAAGTTAGGCCTTGGGCTCAGTGATACAAGCTCAGCTGGGGCACATAGCCACGGATGGAGACAGTTGAAGACATTTGGAGGGCAGAGCATGCAAATAATGGCAAATGAAAGGACTGGCACATCATTCTGCAGTCCAACCATCGCCTCCCCTTCATGGGGGACCATGTAATGATGCATATTTGCACCTGGAGGGCTACGTCGATGCAATGGGCTCTATTCCTGGGGGACATGGCTCCTCACCCTGACCTTATAGGAGGATGTGTCTGAGGCCTACCAGCTCATGAGTAGGTGCCTATATTTCTGTCACTGACCATAGGCTTTCTTGGTAGAAACTCTCTGGTCGGTGTTCCCTTCCCTCAGTCCCTTGCCTAGGGGATGAGGTATTCCTCAGACCTGGGAACTCTATGATCTCTCTGTAGGGGTTTGGTATCCTACTACCAGCCATAAGGTTGGATTGGTAGCAAGCAATTGCAAGGCGTATTTAATGAGTGCCTTCATAGTGTGCATTTGCTTTGGGCATTCATTCTCTACTACCACGCTAGTGATGCACCTAGCATGGCCTTACTTCTTCATCGCAGCTGTGCCCCCTGAAACTACTGCGGCCACTATCCCCCTCCATGGTGTATTTACATGCTAACCACACTTTTGCCCTGAACTAGTTGCAGCCCTTTAGTAAACATGCTACAAAGTTAGTTTTCCTAAACTCTAGACCTTTCAATTTTGAATGAGCTATCTCAGCTCTTGTCTTAATACTGAACCACATCATCCGGTGATCACTGAATGGTGTGGTTCAGTATTAAGACAAGAGCTGAAATAATTCATTAAGAGGTCATTAACGCGACTTTGTGGCCATATATGCACATTAATGACTATAATAACATCCAGTTAGGTACATATTTGCCTCAGAAAAGTACACGCCTCCTCATAATATTACCCCCTTACTCTGTATTGACTTATGTCATTTCATATTTTCGAATCTGGCTGTTGCATTAGGTCTGTATGAATAAAATAGAAATAATAATCACATTTTTAATCTGATGTGATATGGATAAAAGGACACAGCAATTCAGATAATCACACTTTATTAGTATACATTCTGAATTCTACAAATATAATTAAAATGATATCAAATAAAACCAAAGCTATTTACTTTATTTTTTCAAACCCAACTTGTGCCTTTCTGAATATGATAGAAAAATAAAAGAAGTTAAGTGCACACCAATGCAAAAAGGCAAATATCTTCTACAGATCCATAAAATAGTGGAGATTAGGCAAACTAGCTTGCTGTAATGGTCAGGGCCGACAGGTCTAGAGGTTAATCTCTTGCTGTGTTTTCAGTGATGCTATGGCTGCAACTGCCTGTTGCTTTGCAAGGTTTCACCAGAAGAGGGTAGAGTTCTGGAACAACCTGACGTAAGCCTGGGATTCCTACTGTGTTCAGAAGCAGCACACGAGAAATAAGCTCAAGTTTCTTCTCTCTTCATTTCCAGTCACAATCAGATGGAGTCTGGATGTGAATTCCTTGGGGCATTCGGAGAGAATGGAAGGACTCTCCCAGCAGCACTTTGGGTCCTGAGGAAAGCACGGCAGCACGGCTTTTTGCAGGGGATCAATTCTGCTGTCTGACAAGGTTGTTTAGAGCTGTCAGTTACTTCCACTTTCCAGAACAAGGGATTGCTGCAGTGTCCTCTGAATAGATGGCACTTGGGAGGACAGAACAGAATTCAAGAAAGAATCTGAGGATGAGAAGAGAGGGTGAGTTTTAAGGATTCCTTCACCTTGAAACTTATTGGAGCATTCACAGCACAGATGCCATTCAAACATCTGTGCTCTCCTGTACTGCAGTTTGCTGATGACTAGTTGAGCTTTCAGTACAGCTTGTTGCACGGCAGGCAACCCTTGCAAGATTTTTCTGGCTGTGCGTTAATTTCTGTGACATTGACAGTGTGCGGTGCCATTGCAAGCTATTTGATTACGATTGTTTTCCAGAAATGTGGAACCTGTTTTGATGTACTTTTTCATGTACAAAGAAAATACAGCCGAAAATATCTAGAATCAAGCTGTGGAATTTATATGATACTAAAGAATAACTATGTTGGGTAGCTCAGGATTACAGGATCAAAACAGTGATGCATCGGAGGGCAGTGAAGCTATGGAGATTATAGTGAATGTTGGAGGAATTAGACAGATCTTGTATGGAGATATTCTGAACCGTTACCCAGAAACCAGACTGTCTGAGTTGGTTAACTGTTTATCAGGAGGATATGATGCTATTTTCTCTCTCTGTGATGACTATGATCCTGGAAAAAGAGAATTCTACTTTGACAGAGACCCTGATGCTTTCAGGTGCATTGTAGATGTCTATTATTTTGGGGAAGTCCACATGAAGAAAGGAATATGCCCAATATGTTTCAAGAATGAAATGGAATTTTGGAAAGTGGACCTGGGGTTACTGGATGACTGCTGCAAAAGTCACCTCAGTGAGAAAAAGGAAGAACTAGAAGAAATCGCCAAAAGGGTACAAGTGATTCTGGATGATCTAGGGCTGGATACCACTGAAAACCGGTGGAAAAGATGCCAAAAATGTATCTGGAAATTTATGGAGAAGCCAGAATCCTCTTTCCCAGCTAGAGTCACTGCTGTTTTGTCATTTCTGTTTATTTTGCTCTCATCTGTAGTGATGTGTGTAGGAACCATCCCAGAGCTGCAAATAGAAGACGCAGAGGGGAATCATATAGAGCACCCCACTCTAGACCGCATTGAGACAGTTTGCATAGGCTGGTTCACCCTAGAATATGTGCTCAGACTCATCTCCTCTCCTAACAAACTGCACTTTGTCCTCTCGTTCATGAATATCATTGACGTCTTGGCGATTCTCCCTTTCTATATCAGTTTAATCTTGACCCATCTGGGTGCCACAATGATGGAGCTAATCAATGTTCAACAGGCCATTCAAGCACTCCGAATCATGAGAATTGCAAGAATTTTTAAATTAGCCCGCCATTCCTCAGGGCTTCAGACTTTGACCTATGCTCTTAAAAATAGTTTCAAGGAGCTTGGCTTGCTTCTCATGTACCTGGCTGTTGGAATCTTTGTCTTCTCGGCCTTGGGTTATACTATGGAACAGAGTCACCCTGACACTTTATTTAAAAGTATTCCACAATCATTCTGGTGGGCAATCATAACCATGACCACCGTTGGATACGGGGACATCTACCCAAAGACAACACTGGGTAAACTGAATGCTGCCATCAGTTTTCTCTGTGGAGTAATAGCTATAGCACTCCCCATTCATCCCATCATCAACAACTTCGTCAAATACTACAACAAGCAGAGAGTGTTGGAAACTGCAGCTAAACATGAGCTTGAATTGATGGAGCTTAACTTGGGTGAGGGAAAGATTGGTGGTGCCAGACATGAACTGGAGGACATCAGGCATAAAAGAAAAGACCAGGGTGTGCCAGTATGGAGCAGTAATCTAAAACTCTCTCACAGTGACACTTTTATTCCGCTGCTGTCAGATGAGAAACATCATAGGACCAGACTGCAGAGCTGCAAATAAAAGGGTGGACACTGCTGCCCTGCTGGACAATTTTGTAAAAATGGTATACAAAGAACCTTTCGGCATTGAGTGTGCACACTGTAATTTTGCTTTTCCTTTTCTTAATGCTCCTTCTTTCAGCAGCTCATTTTAAATTACTGCTAGGTCATCCACGTCACATTTCGGTAAGACACTTGTTTTCTATACATCATATGTGCCAAATATAGTCAGAGCCCATTAAAACATTACTGATTTCAGAGGTTCATAGGAAAATACAATATATTTGATTGCTAAAATGTCCATGGTTTGCTTGTGCAACACTGTAACATACTCCTATATTGAAGAATACATTTTGTGATTGTTCTGCTCATGGATTATGTGTCTGGATGGCATTTAGCCTTTAATATACAGGAAACTTCACTTTTGAAGACATCGAACAGACAAAGGACCCATAATTTCAGTAGATAAAGACATACAGTAACAAAGACTGATCCAGGCTGCAGTTCTGAGGTGAAAATAATAACTAAACACGCAGTACTGAGTGATATGCCTATCTGAACAAATTACTCATGTGCTAATTGATTTGTGTGGTAGCTATGGTCTTTTAGCAAGAAATACAGACGCATAATAATTGTATTGTTTTAGAAGTAAATGAATATGTAAAATCTATAATGCAAATAGGTCTGCTATGATGTAATTTAAAAGTCCACGAAACAAACAAACCACCACCCCCACAAAATTTCTGCTCTTATTTCCTTTCCAGAAAAAATATCTTTTAAAGTCATAATTGAGCATGACAAGTTTTCTCCTTGATATTATATGATTTTGATAAAAATAAAAAGCATAATCACAAACACACAAAAGCTAATTGCTGGAAACAGATGTTTTAGAGTTTATGATATGATCTAAACGGACAGCTGAACAGAAAGTTGATCTATAAAAATACAAGACAGATAAACAATGCATTGGACTTGCATGACATAAATATTGTTGCATTTGCTCATTTTAAACCCCATAGAACAACATTTTTTCTCTTTAATGCAGATTCATGGAATGGGGCAATTGATAACCAGAATTACATTAATTTATACTTATTGCAAGTTCTGTTTCTACAAGCCCTGATTTAAGCTTTATTTGTTCCTTACCTGTGTACATGTTAATTTTTTTATTGGGGGGTGGGCATCAGTTTCAGTCAGAACATGCCTGTGTAACACGATTCCACCATAAGCCTCCATGTGCCATTAGCCAGGGATATTTTTCTCTAGCTTGCACCACTCTTCCAGTTCACTTATTCTAGTCATTGCCTTTACTGTTCTAGGCTGGATGCTCCACACCAGGGTTCCTTTTAGAACCCTGCAATTTTGGGCTCAAACTTGGACACTCTCTCAGGGTCTATGAGTGCTGCCTCTTTAGATGATATTAGATGGTTTAGTACCATTTACACATATAAAAACTGATTTATATGAGTACATGGGCATACATGAATAAGAGAGGGGTGCAACTTATGCTGCCGGCATGCAGACATTTTCAAGGGGGTAGTGTGTGGGTGTGGTTTGGCTGTACTTTTGAGCTATGCATGTACTGCGTATTTTAGAACTGCAATACACGTATATCTGGGGAAATTTCCTCATCAACATTTATATCTGTCAACCTGTCGGCTAACTTTTTGTTAGGATACAGAGGAGACCTTGAGGTGAATGGTGCTTACCTCTCAGATGTTCAAAACCAGTTGAAAATGCCAAAAATTTGAGTTTCTCACCATGGCTCTGTTTACATGTGCAGTTTTGCACAATCAGCCACCTACATATGTAACTTGTAAAATTGCCATTTGTACATGCAAGCAGAGCTACTTAAATGTTTAAATCCATAAATGATGCCACTCTTTTTTATGTGAATTTTTTGGTTATAAAATGACCATTCCTGTTGTGCATGCTCCCAAATACAAATACTTGTCTTTTTTTGCATCATTTTATAATTTGGTTTGCAGCTTGTCGTGCTGTGAGGGCTTTTGTGCCTCAGTGATGCTGAGATCTAAGCTATCGGTAGCTGAACTATTGACAGGGTCTCCCAAGATGGACAGGTCTCAGCTGAGGTGCCAGACCAAGACAAACCACCCATCTGAGCAGCAGCAGAATGGGATGTTGGCAGTGGAGGATCACATTTCTGTGACAACGGCAACAACACTAGAATTGCCTTTTGGAAGAAAGGCCTGGCAATCTACTTCCGTATCTTGCCATGAAAACCTAATGGATAGTCACAACAAAACAAATTGCACTATAGTGCTGGAAGATGAGACCCCCAGGTCAGAAGGCACTCAAGTGGCTACTGGGGAGGAGCTGAAGACTTTTCATAGTAAGGCCAGAATTTATGATGTGGTTAGATCAAAGCCCTTGGGATGTCTGACTGCTGTGTATGAAATGAGAGTCAGAAGCTGCAAAGATGTCTTACATATTAGGACATGGAACGTATGAAGTTGGAGGTGGTCAAGAATGAAATGGAATGTGTACAACTCGATCTGTTGGATGTCAGCGCACTGAAATGGTCTGGCATCAGGCACTTTGCATCAGATGATCAAATGGTCTACTATGCTGGAAATGAAAGACAAAGAAGAAATGATGTTGCATGTATAATCAAGAAGAGACTTGCAAGAACTTTAATGAAATACAATGAAATCAGCGAATACTTAATTTCTATTCATCTACAAGGAATACCCATCAACACAACTATAATTCATGTATATGCCCCAACAACAGCTGCAGAAGAGGATGAAGATGAATTCTATGGACAAGTACAAACTGAAATTGACAAAACATGCAAACAAGATATCCTGATAGTTATGGGTGACTGTAATGCAAAAGCTGGCAACAAAGAAAAAGGCAAAGTGGTTGGAAAATATGGACTTGGAAAAAGAAGTGAAGCTGGAGAAAGATTGATAGAATTCTGCAAGACCAGCGATCTATTCTTCTCAGTAACACAAGCGGCGACTGTACAAATGGACTTCACCCAATGGATTCTACAAAAGTCAAATTGACTACATCTGTGGAAGTCAACGATGGAAAAGCTCTAAAACATCAACAAAGACAAAACCTGGAGCTGACTGTGGTACAGATCACCAATTACTAGTATGCAAACTCAAGCTAAAGTTGAAAAAGAGCAAACCACTCATGAATGTAGCAAAATATGATCTTGAGAATATACCACCAAAATTTAAAGACTGCCTACAAAATTGATTTGCTGCTTTAGATACAAATGACAGAGATCCAAAAGAGTTATGGGATGACATCAAGAAGGTTGTATTGGAAGAAAGTGAGAAGTCTCTAAAAAAAGGTAAAAAAAGCAAAAATGACCAAAATGGATGACCGAAAAAACTGAAAATTACCCAGAAACACAGAGAAGCTAAAGCCAGAGGAGAAAGACAGGCAATTGCAGAACTCAACAGAGATTTCCAACATGCAACAAGACAAAACAAGGAGAAGTACTATAATGATGTATGCAAGGAAATAGACTCAGAAACTAGTAGAGGGAGAACAAGATCAGCTTTCCTAAAGCTACAAGAGTTTAAGAAAAAATTACAGCCTTGAATTGGAATGCTACGAGATGCTCAAGGATCCATGTTGAATGGTGCTGAGAAGATCAAGAAAAGGTGAAATATACAGAATCATTATATCATAAAGATCAAGTGGACCAACAGCCGTTTCAACCTGTACCTTATGATCAGGAACCATTAGTGATGAAGAAGAAGTCAAAGCAACATTGAAAGTCTTATCAAAGAACAAAGCACCAGGCATTGATTGCATTCCCATTGAAATATTACAGCAATTGGATGCAGCTGTTACCATACTTACAAGACTCTGCCAGGAAATCTGGAAGACAATATCATGGACAACTGACTGGAAAAGATCTGTGTTTATAGAAATACTAAAGATGATATAAACTAATTGTGGAAATTATCACACAATCGCTCTGATCCCACATGCCAGCAAGATTCTTTTCAAGATTATTCAACAGTGGCTACAACCATACCTGACCTGAGAACTGCCTGAAGTACAAGCAGGGTTCAGGAAAGGACGAGGAATGAGAAACATTATTGCGGATGAAAGATGGAGCCTTGAAAAGACAAGAGAATACCAAAAGGATATCTATATGTGTTTTATCAACTAAAGCAAGGCTTTTGACTTTGTAAATCATGAGGAACACTAGGCCACATTAAGAAGAATGGGTATACCAGAACACTGATTGTTCTCTTGCACAACCTTTACATTCATCAAGAAGCAACAGTTCAAATGGAACAAGGAGAAACAAAATGGTTTAAAATGAGCAAACGTGTCTGACAAGGCTGGATACTTTCTCCCTACCTGTTTAATTTATATGCAGAAGAAATCTTCAGAGAAGCAGGATTGTATGAACACAACCGAGGTGTGAAGATTGGTGAAAGACTCATCAGCAACCTTCGCTATGCTGATGATACTACATTACTGTCTGAAAGTGAAGACAATCTGAAATATTTGCTTCTCAAGATCAAGGAACATAGTCTTAAAATGGGCCTGTACCTTAATGTAAAGAAGACAAAGATCCTGACAACTGGCAAAATCAATAATTTCATCGTTGATGGAGAAGAAATTGAAATAGTTGACAACTTTTAACCTACTTGGATCAACTATCAATAAAGAAATGACAAGCAGTCACGCAGTCAAATGACAGCATATTGCTCTTGGCAAAATGGCTATGAAGGACAAAATTTTCAAGAACAGAGATGTCTCTCTCCATACAAAGATTCAACTTGTTCAAGCCATGGTATTTTCAATAACGTCATATGGCTGCGAAAGTTGGACAGTGAAAGATAGGAAGAAAATCGATGCCTTATTATCGTACTGGCAAACAATACTGTGTATACTATGGACTGCCCAAAGAACAAACCAGTCAGTACTGGAGATCAAACCTAAGCTTTCTTTAGAAGTTCAGATAACAAGACTTCGACTTTCATACTTTGGACACATCATGCGAAGACAGAGATCATTAGAGAAAGACATCATACTTGGCAAAGTAGAAGGTCAACGCAAAAAAAGAAGGCCAGCAATGAGATGGATTGATACAATAACAGCCATTGCGGGTGCCACTCTATCAGTAATGAGCCACCTGATTGAAGAACGAACACAGTTTAGGACAACTATCCAGAGGGTCACCATGAGACGACACTGACTAGATGGCATTTAACAGCAGCATGCATTTTATAAAAGGCTGCACATTCAGCAGAACTTTTATAAAATATAATCACAGTTTTGTGAACATGACTTAAATTTCATTTTATAATGCACTAATCCTATATATATTTAGGCTGATAATATTCCCAAATAGAGCTGAACCAGGGTACAGATATTCAATTGGAATTTGAACCCAGGCCAACGTAGGAATAGCACAAAGCTTGCCATTAAGCTACCGGCAAGTCTGGTGTAAGGGTATAAGGTGCGCTAGGTGAATCTTCAGCCTTGCATCCTCTTGCAAGTAGATTTTAGACTCCTTGCACCCGCCCCTCCTCAAGATTTTGTTTTGTAAACTCAATTGTAATCATCTTCCAGAACAATCCTAGAAAGATGCACATTTAGGCATTATACTTTAAATATTAAACTTTGTTTTAAAAATAAATGCATAGGAGATTTCAAAAAGCAACTTAAGGGTAAATGGTTTGCATATTATTCATCCGTTCTGCAGGTCAGAATACACACTGTTGGATGAGTTGGTGGGATTGCTGGGGCTATTTGCTTTGCTTTGACTGTAGTTGCTCTTTGCTCCTCCGCTTAGAAGCTGCTGCCCTAGGCAACCATTTACTGTAGTTTGCCTAGTAGTTTGGCCAGCCCTGGCTATTGGACTGGTCTCTTCTGCACTTTGAAAATAACTTACCATGTATTTTAATGAGTAAGAACATAAGAACATGAGAGATGCCATACTGGGTCACACCAAGGTCCATCAATCCCAATATCCTGTTTCCAACAGTGGCAAATCCAGATCACAAGTACCTAGCAGTTTCCCCAAAAGACACAGGTTTCACAATGCTTGAATAGGGTCAAACAGTGGATATTCTGGGCCCCTTTTAATAATGGTTTATGGACCTTTCCTCTAGGAACTTGTCCAAACCTTTTTTAAACCCAGCTACACTAACAGCTTTTACTACATCCTCAGGTAACAAATTCCAAAGTTTGATTACACGTTGAGTGAAAAAATATTTTCTTTTATTATTCTTAAATAGATCACCCTGTAGCTTCATTGCATGTCCCATAGTCTTTTTAACATCTTTGTTAGTGATATAGCGGAAGGGCTGTCGGGTAAGGTTTGCCTCTTTGCAAATGATACCAAAATCTGCAATAGAGTAGACACCCAGGAAGGTGTAGATAACATGAGGAGGGATCTAACTAAGCTTGAAGAATGGTCTAGAATTTGGCAGCTGGGATTTAATGTTAAAAAATGTAAGGTCATGCATTTGGGCTGCAGCAATCCAAGGGAGCAATACAGTATAGGAGGTGAAGTACTTTTGTCCACTAAAGAAGAGCGGGACCTAGGCGTGGTTGTGTCTGATGATCTTAAAGTAGCTAAACAGGTAGAAAAGGCGACGGCAAAAGCTAGAAGGATGCTTGGGTGCATACGGAGAGGAATGGCTAGCAGAAAAAAGGAGGTGATAATGCCTCTGTATAAGTCTTTGGTGCGACCTCATTTGGAGTATGGTGTGCAATTCTGGAGACCGCACCTTCAAAAGGATGTGAACAGGATGGAGTCGGTGCAGAGGGTGGCTACTAAAATGATTAGTGGGCTTCATTATAAAGCATATGAGGACTGACTTAAGGATCTTAATATGTACACCTTAGAGGAAAGGCGGGATAGAGGTGATATGATTGAGATGTTTAAATACCTCCGTGGCATAAATGTTCAGGGAGAGAGCCTCTTTCAATTAAAAGCAAGTTCTGCTACTAGGGGACATGGGATGAGGGTGAAGGGAGATAGATTCAGGAGTGATATGCGGAAATATTTCTTTACAGAAAGAGTAGTGGATCCATGGAATAGTCTCCCAGTGGAGGTGGTAGAGATGAGGACAGTAACTGAATTCAAAAAAGCATGGGACCAACACAGAAGATCTCTAAAGGTAAAAAGTGGACTGTTGTAGTTGTTATGGAAGGACAGACTAGATAGGCCATGTGGTCTTTTTCTGTCATCATGTTTCTATGTTTCTATATTCTGATGACATAAACAATCGATCTACGTTTACCCGTTCCACTCCATTCATTAATTTATAGACCTCTATCATATCTCCCCTCAGCCGTCTCTTTTCCAGGTTGAAGAGCCCTAACCTTTTTAACCTCTCTTCATAGGGGTATCCTTCCATCCCCTTTACCATTTTGGTGGCTCTTCTCTGTACCTTTTCTAATAACGCTATATCCTTTTTAAGATACGGCAACCAGAATTGAACACATTATTCAAGGTGTGGTCGCACCATGGAACGATACAGAGGCATTATAATATCCTTTGTTTTATTTTCCATTCCTTTCCTTATGATACCTAGCATTCTATTTGCTCTCTTGGCCGCCGCTGCACACTGGGTGGAGGGTCTTAGCATGTTATCCACGATGATGCCTAAATCTTTTTCCTGGATTTCCTAATGTGGAACCTTGCATCATGTAACCATAGTTTGGGTTGTTCTTTCCTAGGTGCATAACTTTGCACTTGTCCACATTAAATTTCATCTGCCATTTGGATGCCCAGTCTTCCAATTTATCAAGATCCTCTTGAAAATTTCCACAATCCTCATGGATTTTAACAACTTTAAATAGTTTTGTGTCATCTGCAAATTTGATAACCTCACTCGTTATTCCCATTTCCATGTCTTTTATGAATATGCTAAAAAGCAGCGGACCCAGCACAGATCCTTGGGGTACTCCACAATTCACCTTCCTCCATTGGGAAAATTGGCCAGTTAGCTTTACCCTCTGCTTTCTTTCTTTTAACCAGTTCCTGATCTACAATAGTATACTGCCTCCTATCCCATGACTTTTTAGTTTTGCCAAAAGCCTCTGATGAGGGGCCTTGTCAAAGGCTTTCTGAAGGTCCTCAACTCAGTCCTAAGGACACTTCCCCACAACAGATTTGGTTTTCAGGATATTCCAACTGTGTAAGTTAATCTTGCTGTAAGCTCTAACATGTGGCATATTTACACCTTCCTCTTTGCTATTATGGGCAATTTTCCATTCTCATATAGAAGCTGTGGACAAATTATTGGCAAAGTGGCTCTGCATTTGCAAGGGCATAGCTCCCTGTAGTTGGAGACAGGGAGCTTATGCCCTTACATGTACGGGGTTTTATACACTTTTATTTACACCCTTATCCTAGATTTTTATACACATTTTTGAAGAAATGTTTGTTTCCTGTGGTGTTGAATATATGTACCATTGTTCTCTTAGAGGCCCTTTTACTAAAGTGCACTAAGCAGCAGGCCAATTAGTGTACGCTTTTAGTGTATTCTCATGGTAATTATTGCAGCATTAGCATGACAGCACGCCCTAACTCACACACTACTTGCATGCCCTATTAGGATCGGGAACAGGGTAGCGAGTGGCCATGTACTGCACAGAGCAATCAGCTTA
This sequence comes from Ichthyophis bannanicus, assembly GCA_033557465.1. NCBI lineage: Eukaryota > Metazoa > Chordata > Amphibia > Gymnophiona > Ichthyophiidae > Ichthyophis > Ichthyophis bannanicus. Next base: position 1,054,470,735 of record CM066033.1, on the reverse strand, counting down.
TGGGGTGGCAGTATGTTCAGCCACATTAACTGCACAAGTACACACAATTATCCTAACACCTTCCCAACAAACTATAGTGACTGCGTCCACCTAACACCCCCCAACATCAAATACAGATACCCCTCACTTGACACTCCATAGTGACCTTTCATCCCCAAATCCACACCCGACACAGCTTGATCCTAGGATAGTACTGTGAGACTACTGCTAGAGGTCAGAGCTGACATTTTGAACCCAGGACTTGGATAGGGCAGAAGGGGCTGGGGATCTCTTCTGCCTCCCATTAGACACTAGGACCGCCTGTAGGACCTGGGGAGTGTCTAGGGTTAAGGATATCGGGGGGGGGGGATGTCACTGTTATGTGTTGGATGGAGGGATTGGGGGTGGGAAGGTCACTATGGAGAGTCAGGAGGGGGGATCTGGGAGGGGGGAGGATCTGTATTTGACATTGGAGGGATCGGGGATCAGCTAATGCACATTAGGGGTCCTGGTTAATGTTTACTCACGCATTGCTGATACTGCAGCTGCAACCGTGCTGTCAGCAGTGTACTTGCAGAGGGTAATTTCATAAACTCCTATGCAGTTAATGCACATTGCCACATGTGTATTTGGGACCTATTTTATAAAGTACGTGCATAATTTACCATGTAAAGATGAGCCTCAACCTAATCTCAGCAGTTATGCCTGCTCTAGGATAGGTAGAAATGCCTGGGTCTAGATTTTTCAAAAATACATGTACGTTTTAGCATTTTATAACTCATGCACATACATTTTCACTCTGCTTCTTCTCCGCTCAAGCTCCACCCCTGTGCGCGCCCACACTGTAAGTACACAAGATAGGTCTTGCATGTGTGCCTACAGAATAGTGACCCTCTAACACACAAGCCTAGGTACCAATTTACGAGCATAAGTTCTTTAAAATAGGGAGATACGCGCACAAATAATGCATATGTTTATGTGGCTCTCTTATAAAAGCAGCTCCTTAAGGTGTGTTACACGTCTGCCCCAAAAGTTATTGCACAGGATTTACACTTACTGCATGCTAACTTTTACAAGTAACGCATGGTAAGGACAAAACATTGTTACATTTTAGTAAAAGGATCCTTAATGTGTTTTTGATTCTGATTGTGTTTTTAACTTTTCATGGTTCCTATTGTAGATATAGTTGGACCTTAGAAGTAGGGGCTTTTTCTGAAATTGCGATTGTGTCCTTTCTTTGGTAGTAAACCTCTAATTAGATGTTTTAAGTTGGCATTTTTAACTGAAGTTGGCTACATTTTAATTTTAATTTTTTGTTGTTGTTCATTGTTGGTTTATGCTTCTGTTGTCTCTTTTGTCTTTTTTCAGTTGGATATCCTGAAATCTCTTCTGCACACTTTTAGGCTACTTACACTATGGGGTGTGTTTACTAAACCGTCTTAATGTTACCGGCGCTAGTTGCAGCGTTAATGTGCAGAATGCCATATAAGGTAGTGGGCGGTCCGGAGGTAAGGTTGCAAGGAACCGGTATCGTGTGATAGTGGGCACCGTGGCACGTTAACGCATGTTAACCCTAAGTTCATGCTAGCGCAGTGTTAGAAGCTATAAATATGTAGCCCACTAGTTACTGCAATGACTGTGGAGGCAGAGGTCATAGGTTTGATCCCACTGTGGTGTTATGTAAGAAGGCTGTCTGAGGCATTTCCTTTTTTTAAATTTAAATCAGTGCTGTCCGAGGCATTTCCTTTTCTAATTTAAAGCAGTGCTGCCAGCAAAAACACCCTCACAGTGCCATAACCTAAGGTGCAGCATAAGACGCCCTATAAGGCACTTCATAGGGCACATTATAAAGTGCACTGTCCGCCAAGGCCTTATAATGTGCCCTATAGGGCGCTTTATAGGGCGCCTTAAAGGGCATCTTATAGGGTGCTCTAAAGGGCGCCTTATGAGGCACCTTAGGCTATGGCACTGTGAGGGTTTTTTCACTGGCAGCACTGATTTAAATTAAAAGGAAAAGCCTCAGGCAGCCTTATTAAATAAGGCCACTGTGGGATCAAACCCATGACCTCTGCCTTTGCATCATTGAAGTAACCAGTGGGCTACATCTCTATAGTGTCTAACACACTGCTGGCTGGCTACAGAAAGACTGCAGGTCACCACACAAACTATCTGCTGTGGTTACCAGGATAGGGTAAACCCACCCATACCCATGATGCACTGCACATGCAGATCAGCAGCCTACAGCTGCTCAAAAGATGGGGTATGCGCCTCTATAGCACCCCGGCCTGGTAGGGGGAAATGACTGTGTGTGTTACAGGCACAGAGTAGCTACAGACCGTGACATTGTGCAGTTCCTGTGCTCACCCTGAGGGTGAAGTGAGGCGCCCAGCACCAGGTCTGCAGCACCTGGCTTGGCTGAGATAGGCTGTGCTGCAGGTCCCCATCAGTGCCAGTGTGTGCTAGGTAGTCCTTGCAGACACACTTAGGATACACCTGTGTCCATCTGTATTTCCCAGTCACATCTAGCCCTTGTGGACTATAATGCACCCAGAATAGTGCATGTCTTATGTGGTTGTCATGGTCACATATTATAAGAGAAGGGTGGAGTTTGGATTCAAAAACAAATTATGTAGCACCACCCAACCCACTCTCACTGGGTCAGGGTGTGGGACAGGATCTCCCACCAACAGATACACACTCTACATCTCTGCAATGGTGGCAGTAGAGGGGACCATTGACCCCAGTTCTGCTGGAGAATAGGCACCCTACAGGGTAGTCAATGCAGATCTGTACACATCACATAGAGCACTGGCAGTAGGCCTGGAAAAGCTCAGCTGTCCCCCCCCCATCCCCCATCCCCCATCCCCCATCCCCCATCTGACATGCACCAGCAGAGGGCACAGTCAGTCTCCACCCACTGCACCCTGCAAGGTGTTCCAGCCATACACATGCTAACTGCAGACAGGCTGCTAGCTAGTACATAGTGCATGTTCCTGGAGGAACTGTGTGCACCCAAAAATGGGATGTGAGCGCACACACACACACACACACACACACACACAAAGCAAGTATGTCAGTGATTGGGCCTCAGAAAAGGGAACTCATAGATATCATTTGATAGAAATACTGTATAGCACTATGGGGGAACCTAACCATGCCATGGTCACTGCTCAGTCAGGGTGAGAGAGCCCTCCCAGCATGACATGCTGTGGCCACCTTGTCCATGCTAGTGGTGATCGGGCACTACAATGTCCCAGCCATTGCCCTATGCCCTGTGCAGATGCATCCTGCCCAGGCCGCTCTGTCCGGGCCATACCCACAGTATCTTGATCCTCATTATGCACATTGGCAGGCTACCACTGGAAACAGTAGAAGCAGAGTGGGCTCAGTAAGGTGTAGGCAGCCACAAAACACTGGATAGACATACACACCTATGCCAGCATTGTGCAAATATAGAGGTTTTTGGCAGCCCTGGCTGCCACACCAGTCCTGGGCACAGTGCAGGCTTTGCTATGGTACGCAATACTGTTGGAGTCACTCCCCGGGGTGGTAAACACTGTCAGAAACAAAAACTGAAACACACTCCACAGATATCAGAAAGGTTGCTATGCTGAATCTCTGTCAACAAATTGTGTTTAACTTAGGATTTGTTATCTGACATTAATCATAGTAATCTTTTGATATATGTGGAACGTGTTCCCAAGTTTAGGACGGCATTGCTAAGGTATGCAGGTGCTAGTATTTGGAGATGCTGCTCCGCGCAGGGCCCAACAGCCTGACTCTCCATGAGGCTTTGGATAGTGGAGCCTGTGGGTGTGGGTGTTTGTGCCCCTGTTGGCCACTGCTCTAGGGCAGAGGTTCCTAACTCCGGTCCTGGTGGGCCAAACACGGTTCAGGTTTTCGTGCTGTCCCTAATGAATATGCATGAGATACTTTTGTGTAAAATGGGGGCGGTGCATACAATTGCAGCGCAGGCATCTTTATTAGGGACAGCATGAAACCTGAATGGTGTTTGGCCCTCCAGGACTGCAGTTGGGAAACTCTGCTCTAGGGATTGCACATGTTTATGGTGTCTGTGCTCTGTAGGGTAAAATATAGGCATTTATGGCATGTTTATTTTATCTGCAATAAAGATTCTGTCTTTATTACCATGGTTTAGTACTGGGTAAAATATAGGGGCATGGTTTGCAGGAGCCACAGCTGGGACTTGAACCTGTGACTTTCTGCCCCTGAACACACTGGCTGTGTGTACTGCACCAAACTGTTGCCACAGTGGCAGATCATTCCCTGGAGATACCATGACTGTTTGTCAGACAGACCTTGTCTGTTGCAGTGCACGCACCCACCTAAACGGGGTTGGCTGTGGTCTGCTGTGGGCAGATGCCACTGCCCCCTCCACCACCAGCACCCCTCCGCCACCATGCTAACATGCCCTTGTGCCGGTGATGCTGGTGGTGTGCAGTCCCAGGCCATCCAGTGTACTGGTAGGCGGCTGCCTATGGTGCGTGATATGGGGCATGGGTGCCTGCATAGACATCTACGCTTCTCCCTTGGCACCGCCTGCCAATGTTATGTGCCCTTTGGGGTACTTGCTGGGTACTGTCCCCTGGGACACTGTGGGACACACACTCGTGGCCATGTTTGCCCTTGGTCAGTTGCTGTCTTGCTGGTTTTCCGCTTCTACATTCCTATGTGTCACCTAGGCATCTGCCTAGTCCACCCTGTGCCCCAGCTGCCCCACTGCATGTTCCGCCTGCAGCCCCCTGTACCCCATTTGCAGCCTCACTGTAGTGCCCTCTCATACCTGGGCACTATGATGTTGCTGCCCATGTATCACTACTACCACTTTTCTTGGTTTCCCTGCCTTTGCTGCACATTGCTGACTGAAATGGTCTCTCTCCCCTGCAAATGTGCCTCTAGCGCGAGGTTTTCACTGGCGCTAATTTTCAGACCTTCATTTCATGGCATTAGTGTGCATGGAGCCTCTCCCCACCCACTCTCCGACCATTCACCCCTTATCTTTGCCCCTATGGAGCCTTACTCCGCCCTCTGGGGAGCCTTACTCCACCCTCTGTGCGCCTTAATGCCGGTGGAGACGTTATCGCGTGATACGTGACATTCTCGCACGGTAATGTGCCATTATCACGCAATAATGTCGCCGCTGCTTAGTAAACATACCCCTATGCCTCCATTGAAAACAATTTACATTTGTATTTTACTCATATGATTGTATTATATGCCTCTGATGCAGGTGATCCATCATGGCCATCATGAGTTTTTGATTACCTTCATTTGTAATAAAGCATTTTGTTATATTTAGATTTTTGTAGAATTATTAGTATTTTCAAATGTTTTTGTAACATAGTAAATGACGGCAGATAAAGAACAGTTTGGTCCATCTAGTCTGCCCAGCTATATGGCAGGAGTAGGTGCACCCCTTCCCATGTCTTTTAGGGAGTAGGTGCACCCCTACCCATGTCTTTGTTTGGTGGTGCACCCACCAGGAGAAGGCGCACCCCTCCCTATGTCTTGACCCCTCCCCATATCTTTGTTTGTTTGTTTAGGGGTGAACCCACTGCTCCTCCCCCCATCACTCCATGTAGGACACCCCTATTTGTTGAGAAATTAGATGGTTCAGTTTATTTTGATTTAATCTTGTTGTTGTAAAGTGATCCACTGTGTCTGTTCCAGGCCACTTTGAAATCCATCACTGTGTTTGCCCCTACCACCTCCATCGGGAGGGCATTCCAAGCATCCACCACCCTTTCAGTTAAAAATATTTCCTGACATTCCCTTTCAATTTACCACCTTGCAGCTTCATGTCATGCCCTCTAGTTTTACAGCTTCCCCATCTCTGGAAGAGGTTTGTTTGTTCATTATTTCTCTTTAAGTATTTAAAGGTCTGAATCATATCTCCCCTATCTCTCCTCCCCTCCAAAGTGTACATATTTAGGTCTTCAAGTCTCTTCTCATAAGGCTTCTGACGCAGGCTCCAAATCATTTTGGTCGCCTTCCTCTGAACAGCCTCCATTCTTTTTACATCCTTTGCAAGATACGGTCTCCAAAACTGAACACAGTATTCCAAGTGAGGCCTCACTAAAGACTTATACAGTGGCACTGGTACCCCTTCCTTTCTGCTGGTAATTCCTCTTCGAATGCAGCCCAACATCCTCCTGGCTTTTGCCACTGCCTTGTTGCACTGTTTTGCCACCTTGATATCTAGAGAAATAATCACACCGAGGTCTTTCTCCTGCTCAGTGCACACCAATCTCTTGCCTCCTATCGTGTACATTTCCCTTGGATTTCTGCTACCCAGGTGCATGACACTGCACTTCTTCACATTAAATCTTAATTGCCAAGCATCAGACCATTCCTCCAGCTTTTGCAGATCCCTCCTCATGTTAAGCACTCCCTCAGGGGAGTCCACTCTTGCAAATTTTCATGTCATCTGCAAAAAGACATACTTTTCTATTCAGTCCTTCAGCAATATCACTCACAAATACATTAAACAGTGCCGGTCCTAGAACCAAACCCTGAGGCACCCCACTAATCACCTTCCTTTCATCCGAGTGAGCTCCATTTATCATCACCTTCTGTCATCTGTCAGTCAACCAATTTCTGATCCAGTTTACCACCTTGGGACCAATCCCTAAACTACTGAGTTTATTGATAAGCCTCCTATAAGGGACAGTATCAAAGGCTTTGCTGAAATCCAGGTAGATGACATCCATCGTGTGTCCTTGATCCAGTTCTCTGGTCACCCAGTCAAAGAACTCAATGAGATTTGTTTGGCAAGATCGTCCCTTGGTAAAACCATGTTGCCTCGGATCCTGTAAACCGCTGGTTTTGAGAAAGTTCACTATTCGCTCTTTCAGGAGCGTCTCCATTACTTTTTATGCCACCAAGGTAAGGCTCACGGGCCTGTAGTTTGTCACTTCTTCCCTGTCATCACTTTTGTGTAGAGGTACGACATCAGCCATTCTCCAGTCCTGAGGAACCTCTCCTGTTTCCAAGGATCTGTTGAAAACATCCTTTAACGGCCCTGCAAGAACCTCTCTGAGCTCTTTCAGTATCCTGGGATGTATCCCGTCTGGTCCCATGGCCTTGTCCACTCTCAGTTTTGCAAGTTGTTCTAAAACCTCATCCTCTCTGAATGGTGTGGTATCTACCTCATTTCCATTTTTATATTTGGGAGTCACAGGTGGTCCTTCTCCAGGATTTTCTTTAGTAAAAACAGAGCAGAAGTATTTGTTTATTAGTTTCGCTTTATCAATGTCATTTTCCACGAGTCTGTTTCCAGCACTTCTGAGTCCTGCAATTCCACCTCTGATCTTCTTCCTTTCCCGAATATACCTGAAGAAAGTTTTGTCGCTGCACTTAACATCTTTATCCATCTTTTCCTCTGCCTTTGATTTTGCTATCCTTATTTCTCTTTTTGTCTCCTTGAGTTTGATCCTGTATTCATTTCTGTGTTCTTCTGTTTGCAAGCTTTTGAATTTTGTGAAAGCTGTGTTTTTTGCCCTTATTTGAGCAGCCATTTCTTTGGAAAACCAAATAGGTTTCCTTCTCCTCTTGTTTTTATTTACTTTTCTTACATATTTATCTGTTGCCCCTTTTATTGCCCCTTTTAGTTTAGCCCATTGCAATTCCACTCCCCTTATCCCCTTCCAATCTGTCAGCACCTCCTTTAGGTACTCAGCCATTTTATTGAAGTCAGTGTTTTTGAAGTTTAGGACTTTGAGCTTGCTGTGATTGGATTGCACCTTGGCTGTTATCTCAGACCACACCGTGTGATGATCACTGTTGCTCACAGAGGCACTCACCCAGACATTAGAGATGCTATCACTGTTGGTGAGCACCAAATCCAGCGTTGCGTTTTCCCTGGTTGGTTCCATCACCATTTGTCTAAGTAACGCATCTTGGATAGCATCCACAATTTTTTTGCTTCTTTCCATATTTGCAGAAGGAGTAATCCAATCCACATTGGGTATATTAAAGTCACCCAATATGATCACTTCTCCCTTTGTTGCTATCTTGGCCATATCTATAATCAATTCATTATCTATCTCTTCAATTTGAGTCGGAGGTCTGTAGATTACAGCAGTATGGATGACAGTGCCATCTCCTCTTTCCAACAGGATCCAGAGCGCTTCTTCTTTTCCCTATGCACCTTGCATTTCAGTAGCTTTGATATTGCTTTTGACATACAGGGCTACTCCTCCCCCTTTTCCATTTTCTCTGTCTCTTCTGAATAGATTATAGTCAGGTATGGCTATATCCCAATCATGTGATTCATTAAACCATGTTTCTGTAATGGCCACAATGTCCAAGTCCTTTTCCACCATTAGGGCTTCCAGGTCCGGAAGTTTGTTGGCTAAGCGTCGAGCATTTGTGCTCATTGCTTTCTAGCATTTAACTCGCTTGTGTGTTTTTTGCATTGATTTTATTCTACCCACTTCTTCCCAGTTGCTTTTGATGTGTTGTTTAAAAGTGTGGTTGTTTCTGTTATTCTGCTTTTGCAAATCAACATACTGCCTGAATTTTTCACATAGGATCCTTTTCCCTGTGACAGAGAGGTGTAGTCCATCAGCACAGTATAGTTTCTTGTTGGTCCATGTGTTTTCCCAGTCGCGAATAAATCTGAATCCTTCTCGTTTGCACCAGGTCTGGAGCCATGTATTAAAGCTGTTAATGTGATTTAGCCTTTTTGCCCCTTTACCTAGAACAGGTAGAACTTCTGAGAATGCTACAGTGTTAACAATGGGCTTGAGTTTTTCTCCCAGAAATTGGAAATCCTTTTGGACTGTATAGGCACTATTTCTAGCCAGGTCATTTGTACCCAAATGGATGACAACATCAAGTTTGGAGTGTTTGCTTTACGCGCTAAGTACATCAATAATTTGATTTGTTTTCCTGCCGGCTAAGGCACCTGGGAAGTATTTGACTATCTTCTCTCCTTTGAACTGTGTTCCCAAGTTGGTGTCTCTGATGATGGAATCTCCAAGTAGTAGTAGTTTTCTGTTTGGTGAGTTTTTCTTCATATATGGTGCTTTAGCAGGAGATTGGGCATTGGCTGACTCCTCTAAGGGCCATTCAGTTTCTTTGGATAGGGCATCCTCATTAACCAAGGCAGAGAATGCATTATGCAGGGATATCTCTTGGTGTATAGGATGTCTCTGTGTCACAGATCGCAATCTACCCGAACCCACTGTGATCCATTTGTTCCTGGTGTGTTTGACTCTTTGTGGGAGCAGTGATGGACTTTGCTCAGTCTGTATCCTAGAAGAGGTGCGCTTCATTGCAGTCAGTTCTTCCCTCGGTAGAGACAATTCTTTATGCATAGCAGCTAGGTCTTCTCTTAGTAGAGTCAATTTGTTATACATGGCAGATGATCTTCGGCACATAGGACATGCTCTTAGGCTCCATTTGTTAGTTTCTTGTTCTATTAGTTGCAAGTCCTCTTGCAGCAGCCCTCTGCTTCTATTTTCCCACAGGAGAGCCACAATGAATATGCACAAGATACATTTGCATATGCTGGGGGTGGTGCATGCAAATATATCTCATGCATATTTATTGTGGGAAAAGCCAACTGGCTAGTGATTTCTAAAGCTGGGTGAAGAGCTACTGTCTTTCTTACACTGCCAGAGACAAAAATTGCACAGACCTTTACTAGAAAGGATTAAAAAAAACAGCTATTCATCCACTAGATTGATATTCACTGATGGCTAGTGAATGTATAACTTGCTTATCTGTGTATTTTAAATCTTTAAGGGGCACGTTTGCTAAAGATTAATATATACCTTCCAACTATACACCCATGGAAATCAACCACAATAAATCCAAAAAACCTCTTGATTTCCCCTACTTATTCAGTGTACAGGAACTAAAATGAATCCCCTAAAATAGCTCCAATAGTACCCACTTAAAGAATAACTTATTTTAAATATTTTTTGTCGGATCGCTCACCTTGAAAAGAAACCTTTCTTCTCTCGGAGTGAGCCCTCCATTTCAATTGTTTCTCAGTGATCGTAGTCCGGTCCTTAACCCGACTAAACAACACTTGTTGCTGTCATTACCAATGTCCTTATCAAATATTTGAATCTCAAATTTATATTGTAGGACAAAACAATGGTATCATTGAAATCTCAGTCCCTCTCCCTGCTATTAATCAAAATACAGGGAGAAAAATACTTAGCTGGACTGGTGCTATGGAGAAGTTCTGTTGTCGCTGATAGTCATGCCTCCTCGGTACATCCACCGATGTGCTCTTAAATGAGACTCAATCTCCTAGGACAAACTCATCTGTCCCATCCATTTCTTGATGACATTCTTGACGAAATCAAGACTCCTCCAAAGCTATTAACCACGAGGTTCACACGACACTAGTAGTGTTTCAAGCCGCACAACCGCTTCTCAGCTCTTCCTCAGGCATATGAACCCCGCTACTTACTAGTTCCGGTTAAACCATATAATGAGGATGACGTCAGAACCCGGCACTTTCAAAACTAATCAGGAAGCGTTATTAGGATCAGAAATGTAAGCTCCACCAGTCAATCTCCATATTCATACCCTCTGGGGCCATAGAACGAAGGCGATAAATCCATTGTTGTTCCTTATTTTGCAGCCTTGCCTGTCGATCTCCTCCTCTTATTGACTGGGGAACTACTTCCAGGATTCGAGGGTTAATGCAAGGCAGGTGGGAGCATCTTTGGTTCCACACTGCCAACATGCCGGCCACCAGTTTGAGGATTTACGGTGGAAGGTCCCAGCCTAGTAAACATGACCCTAAATATCACTCAAAAACAGTATTTTGACAAACTAACCATGCAGAATTTTGCATAATTCAGACCTTTTGACACAGAAGTTTGAATTTTATTTGCAAAATTCCAGCAGGAATAAAGGCTGTAAATTTGCCTACGGTACCTAATAGCCTTGCGCTGGTCCTTGTCCTCCCTTTTTGTATTCACTGTCATGTTTTCATATATTTCACTGTGCTATTAATGTGAATAGAATAATGATAGTGCAGTAAATCTATCTGATAACACAGAATTCCATTTAATCTCATATGTTTATTCAAATTGTCTAGTTAGAATATATTTGCAATAGTTTTTGAGCTTCTAGAAAAATACATAACATGGTTAGACTGTTTGACATGTGCAATCGTGTTTTGTTGCTCCTTTGGAGTACAAGGTGTCCTATATTTGTAATATTTTGAAAAGTGCATCATACTCAGAATCTGTTTATATGTCCTTGTCTTACCCTATAAGTTAAATTTAGTAGTGTTAGTCTTACCTTTGGATACATAAAACATCTTGATTGTAGAAACTATATACTTATGCATGATTTATATGTAGAAAGTATTTATTTAGCTTGTCAGGAAGCGATTACTCATCTCAAATGCACTTGATATATGAGGGTATCACCCACGAGGCAAATTTAAAGCAGGGAGTGAATCTAGCAACAGGACAAATGCTCATCCATCAGGATTATATTGCATAATTGAGAGCCAGGGACATGTCAAAAGCACAATTCCTATTCTGCAACAATTCCCAGCAAGAACTATATAAAGCAGAGAGCACAGACATATGTAGAACATACATTTGCTTTGTTCATGTATGTTACAGTGCATGTTTGAAACAGAACCATTCATTTAAAATTGCATTAAGAAGATGCAAGAACATAATGTTATGACTTACGGAAAATGTTTCAAAAGGAAGATTTGTTGACAGTGACAAAAAATCTAATCTTAAAAACAAGATGTATGTATTTCTCGTGACTAAAAACTGAATAAACCTATCCATGGGTTTTTAGGAGGGCCCTTATTCTTTATGGGATATATTTATGGGTAAGGTGCCTTGTAAGATGCCTAGTAAGGTGCCCTGTAAGGTGTCTTGTAAGGTGCCTAGTAAGGTGCCCTGTAAGGTGCCTCAGAAGGCACCCTATAGGGCCTCCTAGGCTAAGTGCCATATTAGGCACCCTTGGACAAGTCACCGCAGAAGGCACCCTGGGCTATGGAACCATAGGTTAAGGTGGCCTAACAAGGTTATGGTGTCCTAGGTTAGTGTGCCCTAGGGACTGCAAGGTGCCTCAGGATGACATGCATGACCTGTGTGGAACAGAGACAGATGTAGCCCTAACACTAGATAGAGCACTCAGGAAAGGCAATGAACAGGTGAGTGAAGGAGGGAGAAGTGGGAGCCGCTGGACCTGCCATATCTGCGGGCATCCCATGTGCCTGCCAGTACTGACAACAAACATGGTAGGGCAGCTCTACCACAGCATAGGGTGTTGGCAATGTAAAGTACCAGAAAAACAGTTGGTGGCAGACGATGGGACTACGTGTCCCCCAGTGGAGGCGGAGGTGGCAGGATAGTTACAATGATGAGTGGACAGAGGAGTGGTGGTGCCATGCAGATCAGGCACAGGCGAGGCAAGCACGATGAGGCGCAATGCAGGAAAGGGTAGCAGTGCAGGACATGGGCTGGCAGCATGCACAGGCAGACAGGACTCTACACAGCTGACAGACGCAGATAGACGGACCGAGGGAATGTTGGCAATTGTAGCAAGGGTATTATGGGCTGGAAGTGCAGATCTGCAAAAATATGACCTCTACAGCAGAGCTACTCAATTCCAGTCCTGGTGGCCCGCAACCCTGCAGGCTTTTGGGATATCCCTAATGATATGCATGAGATATATATGCATTAGAGATAGCCTGCCAACCTGACTGGTTTGTGGCCCTCCAGGGCTGGATTTGGAGACTCCTGCCTTACACCTCTGTCATTTAAGATTGTGAGTGGGCAAGGTACAGATGTTCTAGACATCAAAAGGGTAGATAGAATGTGTCACATTCCTCCTAGATTCTCAACACCACCAAAAAGTTGTCTAATAGACAATATTTTGGTGGTGGTGAGAAGCAAGGAGGAATGTGACAAATTCTAACCTTTTTGATATCTTGGACATCTGCACCTTGCCCACTTACAATCTTAAATGACAGAGGTGTAAGGCAGGGGTCTCCAAATCCAGCCCTGGAGGGCCAAACACCAGTCAGGTTGGCAGGCTATCTCTAATGCATATATATCTCATGCATATCATTAGGGATATCCCAAAAACCTGCAGGGTTGCGGGCCACCAGGACTGGAATTGAGTAGCTCTGCTCTACAGGCATGCACACTATTTGAGTAGGACAGGCATGAGAGGAGGAAACAATGAGGAACTGAACCAATGAACACTGCCAAGAATGGCAATGTATTAACCAGTAGGCTACACCTCCATGGTGTATGTCACAGCAGTACCCATGATGCAATGCACATGCTGAATAGCTGTCTACAGCTGATCACCAAATGGGGTCTGCACCTCTCCGGTACCTCAGCTGGGAAAGACGAACTGACAGTGTGTGAAACTGGCACAGAGTAGCTACAGACCATGCCATTGTGCAGGTTCTGTGGTCACCCTGAGGGATAGGATGGGTACCCAGCACTAGGTCTGCAGTACATGTGGTGCTAGAGATAGGTCCTGCTGTACATCCCCATCCACTACCAGTGTGTGAAAGGTGTTCCGTGCAGTGCAGCCAAAGGTAATTTGGTGTCCATCTGTATCCTGCAGTCACATGTGGCCCTGTGGGACCAGACACCAGCCAGATTAGTGTGTACCCTGTGTGAGGGTCTGGCTGACATGGGCAGCTGTTATCAGGGCAGAAGGGTTCCTAGAATTGCATGAGGTGCCCCCATCACCCTTTTGTAGGTAAAGAACAGTGCCCCTGCCCCAAGGAAGCAACCTCGATACTGTTTGTACGAGACAGCCCTCCAGGGTTGGTGGGCCAGAGCCATACCTATGACTGGGACAGTAGCAGACCAGCAACAATGCTGGGGTTAGGTCTGGAAACCCCAATTGCTTCCCACCACTGTCTGCCAGTCACCAGCAGACAGCACAGTCAGACTATACCTTAAAGGTGTTCCGACCATGCACAGTCTAACTATAGACAGTCTACCAGGAACTATGTGCAGCAAGCAGGCATCTTAGTGATTGGGACCCCAGCACTGTGGAACACAAATATATCACTAGAAACAAATAGGGTAGAGCGCTATGTGGGAACCTAGACCTGCCATGGTCACTGCTCGTTCAGAGTGAGTGCCCTCCCAGCATGCCATGCTGTGGCCACCCTGTCCATGCAGGTGGTGGTCAGGCACTACAGTGTCCTAGCCATTGCCCCACACCCTGTGAAGATGCATCCTGGCCAATCTGCCCTGTCCGGGCCATACCCAGAATACCTTGCTCCTCATTATGCATCTAATCAGGCTAACGCTGGTAACAGTGGGACATTTTGGGCCCAGTGAAGTGTGGGCAGCCACAGAACAATAGATAGACATACAAACACGCTCACTCCTTTTGCAGAATTATGCAAAGATAGAGGTGGTTGGCAGCCCTGCCCGCCACACTAGTCCTGAGCACAGTGCCGACACTGCTAAACCGTGCAGGGGGTAGTAGTAGTGCTTTGGTGATAACATCATCCCAATGCTGGGGCCAACAGCCTGCCGCTCCATGCATCATTGGATTGTGGAGCCTGTGTGAGTGGGTGTTTGCACCCCTGTTCGCCGCTGCTTTGGGCTTTGCACATGTTGCTGTTGTATCTGCATTGTAGGGTAAAATATAGGGACATGCTCTGCAGGAACCACAGCTGGGACCTGCACCTGTGACCCTCTGCTCCTGGACACACTGGCTGGGTGTACTGCACCACACTGTTTGCCACAGATGCATGGTAGTCCCTGGGGCTACCTGCACTTTTCCTCAGCCAGACCTTTTATGTTGCACTGTACACCACGTACTGATGCAGAGCATGGCCTGGGTCCACTGCAGGGAGGTGGCACTGCCCCCTCCAGTACGGGCACATGCCCCCCTGCCAAGCTGACGTGGCCATTTGCTGATGGTGCTGGTAGTGCGCAGTCCCAGGCCATCCACTGTGTAGGTAGGCGCCCGCCTAGGGAGCGGGTTCCGGGGTGGGGGGGACATCCCCCCATCACTGCCTACCACTATTATGTCCCCTCCACATGGGGGCGGGTTGGCTGGGGGGATGTCAGGTCTGTGCCCTAGCGACTATTGGCTAGGGTGGACCAGGTAGATATTGGTGGATTGTGTTTGGCCTTGGTTAACTGCTGTCTTGCTGATCACCGGTGTCTATGTTCTTATGTGCCACCTAGGCGCCCGCCTGGTCCACCCTGTGCCCCAGCTGCCCATGCTACATGTCCCGCCTGCGGCCCCCTATGCTCCATTTGCACCATCGCTATAGTGGCCATTCATACTTTGGCACTTTGGTATTGCTGTACATGGAGCACTACTATCACAGATTTTGGGCTCCCTGCCTGGGCTGTACATTGCTGACACGTAAATGGTTTCTCTCTCCTGCATATGTGCATCTAACGGCAGGTTTTCATTCGCGTTAGGATTCAGCTCTTCAGATCAGCGCGTTAGTGTGAATGGAGCCTCTCCCCGCCCATACTCCGCCCATTGACCCCCTTCTCCCCGCCCTCTCTCCACCTTCTGTGGTGTTTACCGCGCCGCGGAACGTCAACGATTGTTAAGTAACGATAACACGCGTTATGAGACGTTAACAATCGTTAACGTCTCATAACGCGCGTTAACATTACTTAACGATCGTTAACATTACATAACGCGCGTTATGTAACATTACCGCAGTTTAGTAAACATACCCCCTAGAGTAGCATGACTTGACGGTTCAGTGCGGTACTATCCAACGTAATCTTGCAGAGGAAGAATAAGAGACTGGAGCAAGGTGTGCTCATCTGCCTCACGTAGTAGACATCACAATCTTCAAATATTCCATGGTCTGAAACATACAAGTCAAGAGAAGCACATTACAGACTGCACAACTACAACACAAATACAGTATGTACCTCTAACATTTAGATATACCAGTGCATGCCAAAGCCATTTAGCTTAGTTACTAATTCTAATCAAGAGAACTCCTCACTTACGGGCTGATGTAAAAACTAGTGTGGCCTTTATACGCAGATAATGCAACTTTTAGGCACAATTACTACGACAGCCAAATGCAGAAAAGAGATAGATGCGCATGTAAACAGCATAGGAAACACTAGTGCACACATAATGCCAACAAAATTTTAATTTTAGGCAAATGAGCTGTGCATATTAAAATGGTATGCTAATACTGTCTGCACCCAATGCAGAGAAACATGAAGAGGATTTTGTAACCAGCCTTAATGCCAATATCTCTACTGCTGGCCTTGAGGTTACTTAAACATCTAGCGCGTGCCCCCAACAATATTTTAATGGCACCGAAGGCTTTCCCTGATGACTGGATCATCTGAGGTGAAGTCTCAAACTTCCTCTAAGATGATCTAGGCATCGGGGAAAGCCTCCGATACCATCAAAATACTGTTGGGGGGTTGGTGACCCTGACATAAAGCAAATCCCTGCTGGCCCAGCAGCCCCAATCCACCACCTGTCCAACTAAAAGTAATCCTGGTGGTCCAGCGGCCCCAATCACACCACTTACTCAATTACAAATAACCCTGGTGGTCCGGCAGCCCCGATACCCCTACCTGCCAAACTAAAAATAACCCTGGTGGTCCAGTGGCCCGAACCTCCCACCTCCCTCCCAGTACCTTTACTGTGACCAGACTAGAATAGAATATTTGAGATGCGGTTGTACCATGGAACAATACAGAGGCATTATAATATCCTTTGTTTTATTTTCCATTCCTTTCCTTAGCATTCTATTTGCTTTCTTGGCCGCCGCTGCACACTGGGCAGAGGGTTTCAAAGTGTTATCCATGACGCCTAAATCTTTTTCCTGGGTGGTGGTTTCTAATGTGAAACCTTACATTGTGTAACCATAGTTTGGGTTGTTCTTTCCTAGGTGCATAACTTTGCACTTGTCCACATTAAATTTTACCTGCCATTTGGATGCCCAGTCTTCCAATTTATCAATATCCTCTTGAAATTTTCCACAATCCTCATGGGTTTTAACAACTTTAAATAGTTTTGTGTCATCTGCAAATTTGATTACCTCATTCATTATTCCCATTCACATTTCCAGGTCATTTACGAATATACTAAAAAACAGCAGACCCAGCACAGATCACTGGGACACTCCACTATTCACCTTTCTCCATTGGGAAAATTGGCCATTTAGCCCTACCCTCTGCTTTCTATCTTTTAACCAGTTCCTGATCCATAATAGTACACTGACTCCTATCCCATGACTTTTTAGTTTTGCCAAAAGTCTCTGATGAGGGACCTTGTCAAAGGCTTTCTGAAAGTCCAGATACACTACAACGACCGACCCATCTTTGCTTGTTTACACCTTCAAAAAAATATAACAGATTAGTAAGATAAGACCTTCCCTGGCTAAAGCCATGTTGACTGTCTCCCATTAAATCATGACTATCTACATGTTCAGAAATTTTGTTCTTTATAATAGTTTCTACCATTTTTCTCAGTATTGAAGTCAGGCTCACCAGTCTGTAGTATCTAGGATCACCCCCTGGAATCCTTTTTAAAAATTGGCGTTATATTGGCCATCCTCCAATCTTCAGGTATTACTGATGATTTTAATGATAGTTCACAGATTAGTAATAGATAGGTCTGCAATCTCATATTTCAGTTCTTTCAACACCCTTGGATGTACACTATCAAGTCCAGGTGATTTTCTACTCTTTAGTTTATCAAATAGTTGTAATACATCTTCCCGGTTTATTGATATTTCTTTCAGTTCTTCCGATGCACCAGCTTTAAATACCATTTCAGTCATTGGTAACTTCCCCACATCTTCTTCAGCAAAGAATTCGTTCAGCCTTGGCCCCTCTTAGTGCCCCTTTTACCCCTCTATCATCCAATAGCCCAACTGACCCTCTCACAGGTTTTTTTGCTATGAATGTACTTGAAAAAGTTTCTATTATGTATTTTTCCTTCCACAGCAAGCTTCTTTTCAAATGATTTCTTTGCCGGCCTTATCAATGC
This sequence comes from Ichthyophis bannanicus, assembly GCA_033557465.1. Lineage (NCBI taxonomy): Eukaryota > Metazoa > Chordata > Amphibia > Gymnophiona > Ichthyophiidae > Ichthyophis > Ichthyophis bannanicus. Next base: position 1,054,452,759 of record CM066033.1, on the reverse strand, counting down.
CTTCATCTAACTTGCCAGTGTTTATGTTGTTTTCTTGGGGATTTTGGTGGACTAAGGCTGCTGTGTTGTACCCCAAAGATATAATATTGACCTCACACTGCTCTAAATCAGACTCTGACACTTGGAAGGAAATGAGATCTTTATTATGCCTAATCAGTTACAATCTTAGCCAAAAAGCAAATTGCTGCATTATTTTCTTAAACAATACAATTTGTCTGAGTGCTGGGAGGCTAGGGGACAAAGAGAACAGAAGTTGAGCTACTAAGCACAGACTCTCTGTATGGATCCTGTTTGTATCCTCCCCCCACAAATGATACTGAATGCCATTCTTATATACATTATTTTAGCCTGTCATTCAGTTGTGGTTGGAACTTTTTACTATACTATAATCCTATTGGTCAGGTTTTAGCTGTGTTTTCTGTGCAAGTACTTTCAGACTTTCACAAATTATGGCAGTTTGTGCTATCACTTTCCTTCCAGCTTGCCTTTACTTTGTTTTTACCCACCTTTTCCCTCCCTCTGTCTAGTCTGTGATGGGCATATTTCCTGTGTCTACATATCTCATACTTGACCCACTGCCAGGAGGTCTCTGCTCTCTGAAATCTGCTCAGCAACAAGACAATGGCCACATTTAGTTAGGCTCTTGCTACAGGTCTACTTCCGGTCACTCTCGTGATTGCTTTATGACATGATATGAAGTGGGCTTCAACCTGCTTCCTCACAACATTCCTCTCTAAAGCTCACTTCATTCATTCAGAGTGCCTTAGAGCCACCAGCTGAAAGCCTTCTGGAATTACAGGACCATCGTAAGAGGCAGAGTCATGCAAGTTAGGAAGGAGAGCAGTATATCTGGCAGAAAGGCTTGATGGGGTGAGAATCATTGTGGTAGTGGATGCATGAGTTAAACATTTACAGCAGCAATCAATGATAAAAGAGAAGAGAAAGCAGCCAAAGATGACAGCAATCCCCAGACTGAGAGCAGCTATAAGTAGGCCACATAAGTCAGAGCCAAGGTTAGAGAACCAGGAAATAAAATTGCCCCAGCTATCACCTACCTGAATATCACCCTTAAAGTCAGAGATGTCCAATTTAGCGATATTAACCATACATTGCCTAGGATTTTTGATAAAGACAGTATGATTCATAATAACTGTACAATGATTGGTTTCATTGATAGAAATGCAGAAATGTTTCCTAATTTCTGACCTGTCCTATTCTTTTTGAAAGCACAAGGTCTCATGGCCAATGTTCACTAAGGAAAGGAAAAAGGAGCTAGTATGAAAAGGTAATGTAGGGATAAAGTTATTGGCATCATCAGAGAGCAAGTCTACTTCCACCTCAATTAAAGGGACTCCCACTTGCTGGTGAGAAGGAACATTGGTATAGGTATAACAGTTTCCTGTAGTAGCTTTTGCTGTTCCTTTTAACAATCTCATATGCAAACTTTTCTCTCCCAGTGTCAAAAAATATTCTAATGAGGGCATCGGTTTAGCCAAATAGGTATTATATAAATCAAAGGGAAGTGCTGTCCTTACGCTGGGGTCTAGAAGTTTATTTATTTAACATTTCTTATATGCTGCCTTTTCATGATATCAAGGTAGTTTACATTGAACAGGGCCTTATAACTTGGAGGTAACTATTTTTATGGGGAACATGGGCAATGGAGGGTTAAGTGACTTGCCCAAGACCACAAGGAGCACCTGTGGGACTAGAAACACCAGTCCTTCTGGCCTAAGGTTGCTGTCCTCTAGTGAAATTTGAACCCCTGACTATCTGGCCTGAGGTAACTTGCACCAACCACTAGGCTACACCTCCCTCA